>CM034622.1:24732045-27232045 GCA_020080225.1 Gynochthodes officinalis
TGAGGGTGTGTTTCTCTTTGGTCACCATGTAAGTGCGTAGAGTTTGGATTTTGGTAGAATCTGAAGAAGAAAAAAAGGTACTGGGTTAGAGTTTGTATAATTTTGTTGAACACAGCTGATTTTTCTTTTTTTCTTTTTTTTTGAAATTAAAAATAGGTACCCATTGGGTACCCTCGGGGTAGGCTTACTTAAAAAAGAGTGTACTTATTTTAGCTTCCTCTCTTGCTCTCTCCTTATAGATATAATTGTAGACATGGCGGATAAGCAGGTGGTTAAGCGAGCCTGCTATAAATCTTCAGTCAAGGACCCTGGTGTCCGTGGCGTTTTGAAGTTGGTAATTCCTTTTCCAATATATCTACATTGAGGCAAAGACTATATCGAGAGTGTGTATTGGAGCAGTGAAAAATCAAAAAGAAAATAATGTTGTTGAGATGGTTTAAATTACAGTAAGAAACGGTATTGTAAACTGGAGATTGTGTTTGCTATGATTAACCTGTTTTGGGGAATGCAATTGATGATGCTGATGATTTGTTTTGTTTCCATCTGTTTTCATTATTTTTGCAGAGTAAAGATAGGGTTGTTTTCACACCTAGTGACCCGAGTTCATCAATGAAACTTAATGTAGAGTTCCGAACAATAAAAGGTGCTTTTTTACTGATCTTTTTGATGCATAGTTTTGTCTTTAACGAGTGATCTCAGTTTGGTGAAATGGGATCAGTTTGGAATTCAGATCAGTACTATTAAGAGCTTGGTTTGGTGAGTTGGAATATTATTAAGAATGGAATAGAATGATATAGACTGCTGTGCTATTGGTTGACCAATGCACTAGTCTTTCTTTATGGTCCTGCTATCTTGTGTTGATTTTGTCTTTTGTTTAGCAGTTTTGGTAATGTATTTTCTTTCATTTGTTTACACTTTATGTACTTGTTGAAACTTGTAGGCCATAAATTCACCAAGCAAGATGCCAAACAAGGTGCAAAACCACTTCCCCTGCTTAATCTTACCCAGGATCAGGTTCAAGGACTTGTTAATTTTTAAAGCATGTTTCTTACTTTGGAAAAGTGTATTTGTTCTTTGATAACTGTTCTTTTACAAGCTTAATTGACATGACAGGGTGGGAATTACATGTTTCAGTTTGATACTTTCTCTGACCGCGATATTTGCAAGGATTTTGTAGGTAAATACAGTAGTTTAAACTACTTGATCATGCTTCTGGCCTTATGCGCGCACACAGACACATATATAGTCTAGACCTCTTTATAGAGTGTGTTTGTGTAATTTTAAGAGATGACCATGTATAGATCTGTACATATTGAGGGCTTTACCTACATTTTCCCTGCTATTGCTGTTTGATGAAGTGCTTATTTTTGGGGCAATAAATTTAAGGAGTAGACTGATGCTTCTTATTTCTTCAGTTCAGTTGCTACTGAACTCTTTTCTTTTAATGGAAAATTTAATAATTAAATATTCTTCAATTGAGCTTTATTGAATTAGCATGTGCAAGATAGTGCATATTATTGAGTTTGGAAAATCCGTAAATAGATGAGTGTAAAAATTCTCCTGGTCTTGCTTGACTGGAATACCTCAATTTGTTATATGAAGAGCAAAAATTTTTTAGGGGGCAAGTATCATATGGCAATCTAATTTTTCTCATTTCTTAAGTCATCATCTAAACTATAAATCTTTACTGTTAATCAGTTACTACACTATCTCATCTACAATGGAGCTAATGTACTTTGGTAGTTTGTGAAGATGTGTTGCATCATAAGTGGCTCAACAAATGGATATGGTTGCACTTAGCTTTGCATGTGTCACCTGTATATTATTGTACACTTATTCAGAATCTTCTGTTAGTTAACTGAAAGATGGTGCATCTTCGTTTCGTGAACAGCCAGAGTAATTGCAACGTCCGGAGATGCTGGAAAAGCAGTTTCTGACAAATCTGCTCTTCCACTTCATGATGACCAACTCAATGCAGCAGAGATGGATCGCCGGATTAAGCTGCTGCAGGAGAATAGGTATAACTGCTTTGCTTCTTTCCTTCAGTTTATGCCACTGAAATTTTGATCATATGCAAGCAATATATGTTTCTCTTTTGAGGTTTCTTAGCTGGCAATTTAGAGTGATTATAGTATATATTCCACTACGTAGGTTACACCAAGGAACTTTTGCAGTGCTTAGAATTAAATTCTGATCATCTTTCTTTCTGACCATTTGTCTCCATGCCCAGAAAGCTGTTTTTCCTGATATTCCAGCTACTTCTGTGTGTGATTGTGAAATTGTGTTCAGTTGTGATATCATTTTTATCAAGTAGTGCAAAATCAGTAAAGTGTCTGCCTGGGAAGTAGAGCAAGCAACAAAACTAGTTCTAATTTTAATGTGATACACTGATGCTCTGGGGCATTTGGTTGCATGGGCTGCAACTGTAGAAGCTGAAATAGTTGTTAAATTTGTTTGGTCTTCCAAGTCCACATATATTTAAAAAGGGCAGCTAGGTACATAGAAGCTCTTGCATTGCAAGGTCTGGGGAAGGGTCGGGCTATTAAATTATTCTTCATACTTATTTGTATTCATGTGGTGGAAATTGGTATTTTTTTAATATATATATATATACTTATTTGTATTCATGTGGTGGAAATTGGTATTTTTTTAATATATATATATATTATATATATATATATATATATATATATTTTGGTCTCAAGAGAATGGCAAAAGAAGTCACCTTACTTTGTAGAAAATTGATCTGTGTTTACTATACATTTTTTTGCTACCCTAATTGATGACTAAACTCATTTAACTCTAAAGTCATTCTGTCCAATTGAATTGTTGAACCAGAGTGAAAAAAATGCTGCTGCTTGTTTTAGGGATAATTCTGTTTAGTGAACACTGCATATCTCTCGTTCATCTGTCATCTTCCTTCCCTAAATCTCCACTTTTTGTTCCTTCTCTTCACGTCACCCATCACATCTTGCTGTAGTGCTTAGGGACAGTTCCAGAAGCCACATTATAGTGGATCTTGTGCAGCAAATCTTTAAGCATCAATCACCTAGCAATTGGCCAGATCCACAAACAATCATGGGCAGGATTTTTTTTGATTTCTGATTGCCAAATTGAATCCCTCCATCTCTCTAAATGTTCCTTCATTAAAGGGAAGCAAAACATTGACTCCTTGAAAGATCTAGATCCATTGGTCGCAACAACAAAAACTAAGCTTTTATCCCACTATGTAGGGTCAATTATATGGATCATATCTCACTATCGCGTTCTAATTTTGATAATTCATTTTTTTTAAAAATAATTTCTTTCAAAGTCCCTGTAGGTCTTCCTCTTTCTCTTTTAACTTGAGTTAATAATTCTCTATTTTCTATACACCATATTGGTGCATCTATATCCATTGGTCTTTTTGGAAAGGAAAAAAAATAATGGGCATATAATACTCATCTCCACTGTCATCAAATCCTGACCCATACTGGAAAATTGTCTGATCAATAGGAACTGCAGAATGATGGGTATGAAAATGACCATGATAGTGGTGACAAAGATGATGACAACGGCGATGCCATCAAATGGTCTGCCTTGTGGTAGTTTGTTATGAACAAATATTAACTCAGCAAAAGTTTTGATCTTTGTTTGTGCTTGATTGTAGGAGTTTTGTAGTGCTGTGGTAATAGTGGGAAGAAGTGATTGGGTAAAATAGGTGCGAGGTCAAATTGATAATGTGTATTTTGCGATGCCATCCTTGAACCTCCCATTTTAACGGGACTTCACAAGAAGGATCACTCTTGGAGCTATCCTCGTATACAAGCCTGTAAGGGAACTTATCATGGTTTTTGATATGAAATGTCTTCATCTTATGGAAGTCAGGGCCACTTCCTCTGCTCAACATCTCTTAAAGAGGAGTTTGGCGGTCGGAAGAAGGCAGAAGGAAAATAGAAAAGAGGAAAGGAAAGAGGGTAGGGGAGAGGAGCATTTTGTGTTAATTTTTCCAATAGTAAATTAGGGTTGAAATAGTACCTTCTATACCTCTCTATTTGGCTTAACCGTGAAATAAACTGAATGACCTCAGAAAATCACTTTAAGGAATTCATCGATCTTTTTTGTTAAAAAAGAAAAACAAAACAAAAGTATAGTGACCATGGTTTGTCCTTCTAAAAAGTATGACATACTATTTGCCCTTCTATCTAATAGTAAACATGTTTTGTTTTTAATCTTTGGGTAATATCTAAAAGATATAAGTGGCAGTGAACTGCAGAAACTTCACAAGCAATTTGTGATTGGAGGCACTCTATCTGAAGCAGAATTCTGGGCAACAAGAAAGGTTAGTGATTCAAAGAGTGTTCTGAGATTTTCGGATGAATAATGATTTTGTTTTGTTTCTTTACGGGATACACTGATACATAATATTGATAGTTATATATAGAAGTAGAAGTTTTGCTCATCTTTTCTGTTGTAATAGTTTAATCTAGTAAGACTGAATGTAAAGGCTATTCTGGATTAATAGTTGTATTATCTAGACCCACAATTTGATCTCTGGAACAATTTGGTAGTGCAGTCATGATATCTTAGTGAAGACCCACAATTTGATCTCCAGAACAATTTGATAGTGCAGTCATGATATCTTTAGTGAAGACCCACGATTTGATCTCTAGACCATTTTGATAGTGCAGTCATGATATCTTTACTGAATCATTTGATATCAGATTAGTGATAGACCATTTAATTTACCTTCATGCAGAAGTTGATGGAGCAAAATTACAGCAGAAAGCCAAAACAAAAAGTGGCTTTAAAAAATGACATGTGGAATACCAAACCGCTATCAGATGGTCAGGTACAATTTTCTTTTACCTTCCTTTGCACATCGCACTTCTGTGTGTTGTTCTGGGTGTTTATGATTGTTGCTTTATATGAGTGTTGGTTTGTTTGGTTGATTATATCCTTTTGAAGCCTCCAAGTCTACAGAAGATTCAGCTTAAACTTGAAAAGCAATGAGTAGACTTTAGAAACCAAAAATTACAACGTACGTATGCTAACAGATAATGAACTAATTGACCGAACCCTTAATGAATTTTATCACTCTTAACACTCCCCTTCAAGTGGTGCATGCACTTCATATGCTCCTATCTTCTTGGTAAAAAAATGCATTCTAGAACTTCATAGGTGTGTATGGACAGCATTCTAAGAATGCATTTTTTGATTACTGAGCCAAAAATGCTGTTTGTTTTGCATATTCTTAAAGTGCATCTGAAACCATATTTTTAACTATCTTTCACATCCAAAACACAATTTGAAACACATTGTACTTGATGTTTTATGTTCTCTTTGGTTGTTATGGTCTGGAACTCACTATGAAAATATTTTTTTGCTTTTTCCAGTCTAACAGAGTTACATTTAACTTGACACCAGAGATTATCCTACAGGTATGTTGCTAATCTTTCATTCTATTTATCCAAACACTGGTCTTTTTGTCTAGAATTGGGGTTTTATATGAGCACTTTAAGTGCCTGTGATTAAATTATACTTTAGGCCATACTGATGTCCAGTAAGAGTAGGCTAGATTTGTTGCAAACTACAGCATATCCATTGTGCTTTCATGATTCTGCAGTGCTCTGCAGTTTGATGTACTTCTGCTTTGCTTATGTTAGGTTTTAGTCATTTGCCATTTTACACTTTATTTTGTTTTCTCAACATAAATTTGTCAAAGGAGCTCTTTCATATGATTATTCAACCATTTGGACTCCAACAAAGATGCTTCCAGTTCTGCTTCACAATGAAATGCAAAATTTTACTCTACCTAATTTCACGATCGCTAAATAATTCTGATTAAAAAGGTATTTGAAGTTTAAGATGGGGATAATTTAGGCATTTAGTGATCCGGGGACAAACAGGTGGAAATAGCATGGTTACTGTAACTAATTGTAACGTTAATATCTGATCTAAATTTCTGTATTCTATCCAATGTCTATATCCATCACATATATCTTTAATCCATCTCTCAGATTTTTGCGGAAAAACCAGCCGTTCGCCAAGCATATCTAAATTTTGTACCCAAGAAGGTAGATTTGAACTCATCTTCCCTGGCCAATTTCTTTATCAGAGAGTGACATTGAATTTGTTATCACTTCTATCAATTTATCTGTGCTGTATTGGTAATTATTATTTACCTGCTCTTCCAGATGACAGAAAAGGAGTTCTGGACCAAATATTCAAGAGCAGAGTACCTGCATAGTACAAAAAATGTTGTTGCTGCTGCAGCAGAGGCTGCAGAAGATGAGGAACTTGCTGTATTTTTGAAGCAAGATGAGATGTTAGCAAATGAGGCTCGGAGGAAGGTTTGCTCTACTTTAATGCGAGCAAAATTTTATTTGTGGTGATCTCATTAGCTACCGTCTGGAAGAAAAAAATATTTGTGCTTTCAGTTTGTGTACACTCTTTTAAACCTTTATGCGCGGTAAAACAATACTTGAATTGTTTTTCTCATATCAATTATTTCCAGATCAGACGGGTTGATCCAACTTTGGACATGCAAGCTGATGAAGGAGATGATTACACGCACCTCCCGGTATGTGCAGTCACATTTATGTAATCTATCTTTTTATAGTATCTGGTTCATAACCATTCCTGAGGTATTGTCTATCTTTTTCTGCTTTTTTAATTTTATTTTATTGTTTACTTCAAACGGCACAGAACTTTTGTTTTCTGTATTATTGTTTCCTTATTCTTAGTGAACTTTAATTGTTCTCGGATTTCAAGTCTATTAGTAGTTTCCAAATTGTAATCCTATGTAGAATAGGAAATTAAAAAAGCTAGGACTGTCCTATAAATATGTGTATAGGATAGAATAAACATAGGTTTTTGATGTTTTGATAGATTTGGTTAAAGTTCAGAGATGGTTCTCTATTTTTTTCCCTAAACCCTAGAATTGGGTTTTGCTCCTTCCCCGTGTTGTAGCTTTTGGGACTTTTGTTCAGTCAATTTTGGTATCTGATGCTGCAACATATTGGGATTAGGAAATATGCTAAGTAATTAGAATCCATTTCTGATTAGGATTGCTTGGTTTAGTTTCAGATTTGGATTAGTATTTGTTTTAGCTTACTTTAAATGTTTAGTTAGAACCCTATTTGGTTTTGGTTGTTAGGATTATGATTAATTAGTTAGTAAACAACCTTCAATAGCTTGGTTGATATGTTTTCTGAGTAATTCAATTTTCAATATTCCAAAGAAGACTTTGTCTTTCCATCCCTACATCTAGGGCTTTTTTCATTTTTGTTCAAGTAGTTCTCTTTTTTCCTTGTCAATTTTGATATCAGAGCCCTAGGTTTTGATGGCGCGTAGAGTGAGAGCCAACTCTAGGTTGAACATTGATCAGCAGCAAGACCAAATAGATGAACTACGGCGCGTAGTTGACCAATTTATGCAATAAGTGCAGAATCTAGAGTGTAATCACCATGCGAAAGTGCAAAGAGGGATGCAGGAAGGTTCCCTAGACCCTTTATACTAGCTGGAAGGTTGTGTTAAGAATGAAATTGAAGATCTCATGAACCAAGAGACATTGGGAGTTCATTATGATATTCAAATTTATAATAATTGTTTTATAGATATACCAGAAGGTTGCCTCAAAGAGGAAATTTTCTTAAATGGATTAGATAGTGATCCATGGGAGAAGAATTAACATTGATCGGAATAGTTTGCCAATCTTTGATGTTTATCTCCATGACAATGATGATGATGTTGTTCTGGTTGAACAGGGTTCTATTCCTGTATCTTTAAATGTTGATGAAGAAAAATTTATAATTTTTTCAAAGAGGTGATCATCATTTTTTGACGAAAGCATGGAGATTGTTTTGAATTCTCTAGTTGAAGATTTTTTTTGAGATTTGCACAGAAGAGAGCTAAATACATTGAATTTGGAAGTCTATAAGAATGTCTTTAAGACCACTGTGGCATCTTCAAGAAATATTGCAGTTTCTAATTCATTAAGCAATTTGTTTGGGATATGAAGTTGGCTTGTCTATTTTGCTTAGAGAAGACACCAAGAAAGTGGAAGGATTTGGCTCGATTTCCTTTTGATTGAGGAAAGCACAAATCAAAACTTGAGGACGAGTTTTCCCCCGCCCAGAAGAATTGATGTAGAACAGAAATAGGAAACTAAAAGTAAGGAAACTGTATAATTAGGGAATTTAAATGGTTCTAGGATGTTAAGTCTTTTTAGTCTTTTAGTAGTTTCCAAATTGTAATCCTATCTAGAATAGGAAACTAAAAAGGCTGGGACTCTCCTATAAATATGTTGTATAGGATAGAATAAACGTAGGTTTTGTGATGTTTTGATATATTTGGTTAAAATTCAGAGACGGTTCTATGTTTTTCCCCTAGACCCTAGAATTGGGTTTTGTTCCTTCCCCGTTTTGTAGCTTTTTGGATTCTTGTTCCATCATCTTTTGAATCAATGAAAATGAGAATATGCTATTGCATCCCAGATCCTGTTTAGAATTGTGTGGTTTTTCCAAGTTTTAGAGAAATTGAGGCTTTTTCCTGCATGTGTAAACTAGTGGGAGATGGAGCATATGCTAAGATATAATTGGAAGTTTTATTTTATTTTATTTTTTTTAACTTCATAACTCTTGTTGGATCAGTTTATACTGCTATACTGTTATTTGTTATCATTACTGCATGTGCTTGTTATTTATAATACCATACCTCTTTGCTTTAGTAAAAGACAAGTTTAATAAGTATATGCAGACAACATTTCTAAATGTAATGTATTTGCGGACAATATAGTTTTGATTAATGAGATGTGAAGAGTGAATGTTAAGTTGGAAGCTTGGAGGGAGGCATTAGAATCGAGAGGTTTCAAAATAAATAGAGGTAAAAATGAATATATATTGTGTCACTTTAGTAATTATAAGAGAAGCAATAAGTGTGAGAATTGACTCGCATGAATTGGATGTATCTAAAGCTTTAAATATTTAGGACTTATCCTCTAAGAAAATGGGGAAATTGATAAATATGTTACACATAGAATTCAGGCAAGATGGAACAAATAGAGAGGTCATCATTTATATTTTGTGATTGTAAAAGTATCACTAAATTGAAAAGAAAATTTTATAAAATAGCCATAAGAGCAGCGATGCTTTATGGATAATAGTGTTGTGGAACTAACTATTATTTTGAGTAGAAAAGGAGGGTAGTAGAAATGAGAATGTTGAGATGGATGTGTTGGACATATTAGATTAGATAGAATAAGTAATAAATGTATTAGGAAAAAAGTAGGTGTAGCCCTTATAGATGAGAATATGAAAGAAACATGCTTAAGATAGTTTATACATGTGCGTAGGAGACCCTTAAATACACTAGTACTGCCTGTCGGAAATAGAGAATTATTAACTCAAATTAAAAAGGAGAGAAAAAGACCTAAAAAGATTTAGAAAGAAACAATTGAACAAGATATGAATTATTAAAACTTAAATGAAAATATGTGTTTCGATAGAACGAAATGACGAAATATGATTCATATAGTTGACCTCACGTAGTGGGGATAAAGGCTCAGTTATTATTGTTATCGTACTGCATATGCCTGTTGAGTTATTTTTTGTTTATTACAGGACCATGGGCTATCTCATGATGATGGAAAAGATTTTTTGGATTCTCAATATGAGCCATTCAGAAGATCTTTCCCACAACACCTTAACCAGCATGCAGCCGTTGTGCTTCAAGGAAGAGTTATAGGTACAAACTCTCATCTGATTTGAAAGATAAATGGAATTTAATGCTTAATTTAGTAACTTCTAAGATCTCCTGAGTTCTCTGATATTTAAAACTATGAATCGGGTTGACAAGTTTTCTTCATTTACTACTGGTCTTTTATTTGATTAAACAGTGAAAGAAGTGATTGATGGTAATAAACTGACTGGCTTGATGCTCTAATGTGAAGATGGTCCATTTTCTTTTAGCAATGGCATACTTGCCTACTGTTTCTTCCTCCTTTTTCTCTCCTTTGATGGTCTTGTCCTTGAATTTTGATCTCACCTTGACAGAGTTGTGGTTTAGGGTTCTTAAAGTAGGTTTGCATCACCTGGGTGAATTTATGCTCCAACCTAGGGAATAGGTATGTCTTAGTGAGTGCTGCATAAACACACTGCTGTGAAGCAGTAGATAACCATTTGCGGTTAGATATTGATTTGTTCTATTTTTACCATTTGTCTATTGGCCAAGTACTCATTGCTGTGGGAGTTCCACTGCTTAGTAACTTTGAGGAGTTTGAAGAATATTTTGTTTGATTCCAATATGGATGGACTTTGTGTGTCTTTTGGTGTGGGGGAACTAAAAGTAGCTTGTTTTTGCTTCATTGACTGTTCTGTGTAATGTGAAGCTATAAGAAATTAGAATGTCAGGATTTCCATATTCATTGGGATAATCTTCCTCAAGATAGATTGTGGATATTTTTGAAACTTCATTTCAATGGGGGCCAGAGTTTATCATAGTAAAATGTCTTTTCCCAGTATCTTTTAACTTTCCACAACCATTGGTGTAGATGTTGAGCTGGGGGATCCAAGATCTGTGGCTGAAGCACTTGCCAGGATGAAACAAGGTCAATATTACAAATTTTTATTGTTCTCAATTTTTTCCTGTTTCTTTGTTTATTTCTTTTAATGTAAAATAAGAAATTATGGCTAATAGGTTTTGAAAACAATTTTCAGCTGAGTTAGCTAGAGATGTTTCTGATGGGAATGCGGACGAAGGTCGCTTGGAGAGGATATCTCGAATGGCTGAGATTGAAGATCTTCAAGCACCTCGAGACCCTCCAGTTGCACCACTTAGTATTAAGGTTTGTTTTTCATTGATTTAGTCTTTGAATCTTGTAAATGATGGCTTTCTCATGTTTCTTTCCTTTTGAATCAGGATCCCCGTGACTACTTTGATTCTCAACAAGCCAATGCTTTAAATACTGCAGGGGAGACAGTTTTCCATGCAAACCAATTAAATTTTAGTGTCAGTACTTCTGTTGCATATGGCTTCTTAAAGGAGTCCATAACTGAGATCAAAACTCTGGGACTGACTGAGCCCATAATTACTTCGGATGTTGCTCTGAAGGTGCTAAAATGTTTGCTTGCTTATGTAATTGTATTCATTTACATTAAAATAAAATATGGATGCTGATGTTCACACAGGAATGTAATTGCATAGAGTTTTTTTATAGGTTTTTGATGGTTTGAATCGTAGTATTTCATGCACCAAGTATAACATGGGGAGGAACACAAATGACAGTGTTTTGGATAGTTTGCCAAAAATTACCAAGGAGGAACTGTTACATGTGAGTTGACAACCAGTATATGTCTTAATGTAATTCGTACTCCTAAATTCATAATGTTTTTCTCTAGCATAACTTAATACTGCTGTCTTTCCTGTAGCATTGGACGTCAATACAGGAACTACTGAAGCACTTTTGGTCATCATATCCAATTACGACCAAATATCTGTTTTCTAAGGTATAACACATTTGGATATTTAATTTTATACCACAATGCTGTAGAAGGATATTATTATCTTTGTTTTAATTTATCTTTCCAGTAAATACCTAGATCTCATTTTTTCAGTGGTAATTATCTTAACAAATGTATCGATGCAATTTGCGATGAAGTAGCCTTGCAGCTTGAGTAGAGTAGACAGTATCAATTTTTTTTCCCTTTGCCTTCTGAATCACTTTTGTATGGATGGTGTCATTTTAATTTTTCTTGTTTATCTCTAGGCAACAAAACTGAAGGATGCTATGTCGCAAATATATCCAAAGCTACAGGTACTGTGGTCTATAAAAATTCCATGGGTAATGAAATTATTTTGCCCCTCCTCACCCCTTCTAAGGGCCGTGGGAAGTGACATAGTCACTAGTGTTTGGAATGTCTTATATTTTAATTTACTGTTTCTTTTGTTCGTACATTTAGCTTTTGTGGGAGAAAATGTAATGAAGAATGCAGTAATCGAAGAGTCAAATAAACTGAAATATGTGTTAGGTCAAGAGCATCTGTTTCATTTTTTTGGATAGTAGTTGCAATCAAACTGTATACTCACAATTTTCACATCACTGTACTTTTCAATAATGATTGAAGTTATCACACATAGACGGCTCAAAAATTGACTTATATACACAGTACTGTAGTAATTACTCCATCCTAAAACAAGAGTTCACTTTGGGTTGAGGATGACATTTTTTTTTAGTTATTAGATATAATATATTTAATGCATTATTAAATACACGATGTTTTACAATTTTTGTCCTTTTTTAACTATGGCCATACATAATCATTATTAGTGAGGGTATTATAGAAATTTCATTTTAAAAGTGAACTTTTTCTTTTGGAACAAAGAAATATTTTGAAAGTGGATTCTTTTTTGGAATGGAGTATTTAATTGAATTCCTCTAGGAATAAAAGGAACAAACTGGTCTCTTTGAAATTGGAGACACTGGCATTAATGTACGTTCAAAAAAAGCTAATTGTGAGTTATAAGTTTTATGCTTGCCCAAAGTTTTTACCAGATTTATGTATGCTTGTTTTGCTACAGACTGTAGGTTGCTGCTGTTTGAAATTCAGCCTTGATAAGGAATTTTGTTTTGCATGCTTTGTTTTATCATATGGGAGGACAGCTTGACTTGACAGTAATTTGATTTTTTCTTCTTTTACTACAAAATTTCAGGAGATGAAGGAAACTGTGCAGTCAGACTTGCGGCATCAAATATCTCTTCTTGTACAACCAATGCTCCAGGTCATCTTTTTGGTTTTCAACTTTAGTCATAACAGAGATTACTGATTGTATATATAGGGAAAGTGAACAAATCTTTGATAAACGATGGAAGAATTTACGTTGTAGTCTTAGGGAATTATTTTTGGGATGTTAGTTATCTTAAGTCCATTGTGGTACTGGTTATTGGAGACAAGCATAATAAGTCGCCTTGTTAAAATCTAGTTTATGTAAAGAAACACTTGATAACTAAAGACTAGCAACTTAAGATTTAAAAGACAAAAGGTCCAAGTGGCAGGCAACCATCCTGAATCTTGCTTGAATATTTTGGTGAATTAGAAGCCCAACTCATGGACCAGTCTTTCTGCAGGCCCTCGATGCAGCTTTTGCACATTATGATGCAGATGTACAGAAGAGATCGACAAGGAGTGCAGAGAGACCCAATGGCTGGCTACAAGATAACCTTTGTCGTTGAGTTCACCAATCTTGAGATACTTGGATCTCTCTTGAAGATTATACACCACTGCACAAATTACAATTTTGTTTCGCTTTCACGACTGAAGCCATGGGAATTGTTGGTATTGGAATGTCCATACATTTCACCAATTTTCTTGAGTGGTTACATTACGGCAACTGGAATATTTTTTTGAATATTCCTTCTTCCTTGTTCGTAGAGGGAGAGGTCCCCTATCTATGTGGCTTTATATTCAACGTTGAGTTGTTGGTTCCTTATGGCCCTAAGCTGTCAGTCCTTTCTCAAGTTATACAGCAACCCGTCTGCCTCTGAAAATCTCAAGAATGAATAGTGGAAACTTTTGCGGTAGAATTACTTTGATAATTCTAATGGTCAAAAATAAGGGTGGCAAAATTAAATCTAATGGGTTAGATACTTGTGTTATAGGTTAATTGTTGATTGGGTCATGTAATGATTCATAGTATTTGGGTTGGGTTGAGTAAGGGTAATTTGTTGGATTAAATATATATTTTTTAATTTTTTAAAATGCTATGGAAGATGTGTAATAAATAAAAATGATATAATTTTCTCGTAGTTTTTAAAAGAACAAAGTAAATTTACTCTTTAGATATAATTTTACTTTTTTAAATGATTTTTTTTTAAAAAACTTATACTTAATTAAATATATAAATAAATTGAAAAGGTTAAATATGAAATTAAGTAATATTTTCTCATCTAAAAAAAAGTTTAGTTTGATTAAAGTATAATTTTTATTAATTAGATACAATTTATTTAATGCATCACTAAGTATTTAATTTTATGTTTATATTTATATTTTTTATTTTTGAATATACATGATTATTATTATTAAGGATTTTTTAAAAATTTGTTTTAAAAGTAGAATTTTTTCTTGGAGCAAGAAAAAGTTTTGAAAATGGACTTATTTTTTTTAAACGGAGGGAGTAATAGTTTCTTAATATTAATATAAAAAATGTAAAAAGTTTTAAATAAATAATTACATAATTTAAAATTTTTATTCAAAATTTTTAATTTTAATTTTTTCCTTTTTTTTTTTGAACCTAAATGTTATGTAATAAAAAAAATCAAAATAGTTACATAATTACAAATTGTCAAAAATAATTTGCTATTTTATTTTTAGCTTTTTTTGAAATTTAATATTAAATAATATTGAAATTCTCAATTTTTTTAAAAAAATCTTTATATAAATTTGCTATTTTTTTGGTTGCTTTTTGAATATTTTAACTTTCAATTTTCCATCTTAAAAAATTTTGAATGGCCAATAAATCTTTATTTTCAAATGGAATATTTGTTTTTAAAATTAGATTTTTGGTTTTATTTAAATGTACAAAAAAATTTCATTTAAAAAATAAAATTTTGTTTATGAAAAAAATAAAATTTTGTTTACGAAGTAAAATATCGTTACCTTTTAAAAATTAAAATAAAATTATGCTCTCTTTCTTAATTTGATAACTTTCAACACCTTTTTTGAATTTTTTGTTTTTTGTATTTAAGGTAACGAGACAAATACGTGATGTGCTGTTATTATAAATAACAACCGGAAACTAAATGTCCGTTATATTGAATATAAACCTTATCATATTTAAGAAATCTCTCAAAAAGTTTGTTTTCACATATTTTTGTAAACCCACTAATAGTTTTCACAATGGTTGCCTTATTGGTTCTTGTGATTGTGACAATGTTTATAAAATTTAGTGAAAAAATGAAAGTGTAGTGGCCATTAAGAAATTGATACATGTTAATAGATAAACTAAATAAGATTAGTTTATTTTTTAGTTTTGGTGAAAATATAATAATAGTCTTTTTATAAAAAATATATTAAATAAAAAATTAAATAAGATTAATTTTAAAAAATACTCAAAAAAGATAAAAAAATGTAAGTTTAATTTCTTCAATTAAATATAACAAGTAAAAAAAACAAAGGTTGAATTGACCCATTGTGTTGATTGAGTATAACCTAAACAAATATGACTCGTAATTAAATAGGTTGAGTTGGGTCATGACCAGTTAAATTGTAGCCCATCAATAACCGAACTCATGAGTGATCCAATTCTTTCATATGCTATCCCTAGAATCTAGTTTTGGTCAAGTAACATATTTTACTAGGGATGGCAATTTTCGGGTTCGGGGTCAGGGGTTGCAATCCCATCCCTGACTTCGAAAATTGTCCCCGCCCCCGAATCCGATCGGGTTTTAGGGGTTATTCTCATCTCCGGCCCCGATCGAGTTTCGGGTTCCTCGTGAGTATCCCTAACTTGATAATGTTGTTCGGGTAAACCCCAAACCCGAAGTCAATAGTAGTTTCATTTTCTACTTCTAAATTTCCAGAAGTCAATATCTATTTCTGAAAACATAAATCTAATGATTTCCAATTGAAGATCTGAAAAACAATAAAGTTGGCATCTGAAGCTGTAAAATTTCATGGAATCATGCATCACTAAGACAAAATTTACTTGGAACCCAACATTAAAGTATCACAATGAAGTGAAAAGAAGATTACAAGGTATTGGTCTCCCAAAAGATAAAACCCAACAGAAACCAAAGCACACTAGCAAAATACCAAAAACATTAGAATACATTAGCACACCAGCAAAACATTTCTAAATGGACAAGATTCATTAGAATACACACAAATGGCTGATGTAATTCCTAGAGTTTATTGAAGCATTTTAAGTCACTAATTTTTACCATTTTCTTGAAGCAAACAGAAGATATTAGTGCGGAAGCAGAAAAGAACTCACTAATTTTTAAATGAACACTGCAAAGGAGTGGTGATGGCGGCGGCAAAACTGCAAAACGGCAAAATGCGAACAAAGAGTGGCGATGGCGGCGGAAGGTGAAGCAACTCAGCAAAGCATAAAAGAACGTTGCAAAGGAGTGGCTATAGCGGTGGCAGAATGCTGCAGAAAGCGAGCGGCAGAGATGGTCTAATTGCAAAAGAAAGCGAGCTGCAGAACGCTACAAAAAGCAAGCGACAGAAATCAAGAAAGAAGAAAGTGTGGGAATTAGAATAGAAGCCCTGGGTTCTGATTTTGTAAAATTGTAAAAATGGTCTAATTTAAAGTAATTTTTTTCTCAATTTAACCCAATTAAAATAGTTATTATTATAATAATACTCATATTTTCTTTCTATTTTAATTTTAAACTCTCAATAAACCTAACTTTATTTAATCATATCCTTAAAATATATTTCTTTCTTTCAATTACACCATGAATAAGTTAATATGTTAATACAAAATTTAACTAGATAATATAACATTTTATATTAGTATGATCAATTAGAATTTCCAAATGCACATTGAATAATTATTAATTTGTCATGATTAAATTTTTCCTATTAATTTTTTCCTAAAAAATGTACAAATTCAAAATTCAAATTTAAATTACTGTTAAATTAAAGTTATTAAGTTAATATTGTTATTCAATTTAATACTCTCTCAATCTCTCGTAAGTTAATGATAATAAATATCTAATAAATATTCACTAATCACTTTGTGGTGATTAATTATAAAGTTACACACTCAAATGAAATAGGGATGAGTTATTAAAGAAGATAATTGCATAGTTTGCACTCCCATATGTACACAATTTAATGAAAGAAATTAATAAATTTTTTAAGATTAATGTACACGAAACACTAGGACCATATATAATGTCACAAAGATTATTAAAAGTACAAAATGGTGTCACTATATAGAAGAACATTTTGTTTCTTATTTAACTTTATGTCATTCAAAATTATAAATATGTTCATTTTTTCAATTCTTATATTGGATTTAATCAATTCTAATATATGAGTAAAATTAATATAAATACATGTCATATGTAATAGTAATACAAATCAATTGGTCAAATGCTCAAAACACTAGCATTTAGTTAATTAGTTCCATAATCTTATATATATTTTGATAAAGTACATATAAACAAGATATGAAGCAATAATTTAATGAAAAAAAGCAATAATTTAATGAAAAAAAGCCATAATTTAATGAAAAAATTAATAAAGTTTTTAAGATTAGTGTATATGAAACATTAGGACTATATATCTTTCAATAAAGGACATTCAAATGCTTTTGCATTTTCTTGCAAGTTGAAGCATTAACATCTATTCTCCAATGGTTGTTTTATGAAAATATATAATGTCACAAAGATTATTAAAAGTACAAAATGGTGTCACTATATAGAAGAACATTTTGTTTGTTATTTAACTTTATTTCATTCAAAATTATAAATATGTTCATTTCTTCAATTCTTATATTATATTTAATCAATTCTAATATATGAGTAAAATTAATATAAATACATATCATATGTAATAGTAATACAAATCAATTGGTCAAATGCGCAAAACACTAGCATTTAGTTAATTAGCTCCATAATCTTATATACATACATATATCTATATCTATATATATATATATAACACTTCTTATATGTATAAATATAACTCAATGTAATTTGTATGAATGATGAGCCATACACCCTATGAGTTATAAATTTAATGATTACTTAATATGTATGTATAAATGTATGGATTATAACTCATAGCTTACAATCTCAAATAGTTAATTAGACTTGCAAAGCATAGTTAGGACATATAAAATGCTTATTAATTATTTTTTAATATAATTACACGAGATAAGTGGTTCATTTACTAATTAATATGTAATAATAAATTTTTTTCGAACTTAATTTATACCATGTTTTCTATAATCCTATTTCAATTACAATAGAATAAAAACTTCTTAGTTCTTACTTAAAATTCTATTTGTAATAAAATTATTTTAGAAAAATTAATGAAAAAGTAATTTCATTTGTGATGTGACTATGTGACGCTCTATTTTATCAAATTTTTAATCTTCTTCATAAATTTGTAATTGCAACAAATGGAATTATAAACATAAAAATTAAAACATAAAATAATATTACAAATACATAAGGGATTGGGGTCGGGTTTTACCCGAACCCAAAGATCAGGTTCGGGTATCGGGTTTTCCCCGAACCCGACCATATGGGGTTATACCCGCCCAGAACCTAACTCCGGGTTTTATTTTTACCCTCGAACTCGACCCCGAACTTGAAAAAATCCCGGTCAATCAGGTTTTGACGGGGTTCGGGTTCGGGGAACCCGTCGGGTTAGGGTTTTTTTGCCATCCCTAGATTTTACCTAACTGAAAGGATCTTTTGATCAATCTAGAGATTATTCGGAAAATGAATAAAAATTCGCAATTGGATAGGCTAATCCTAAAGGACCCAACGAAGTCCTAATTGTAATTCGGGAATTTTTTTAATTGATTCTTTTATTCTATTGTGATATTTTACACTGGTAAATAGATATATTTGAGAACAATTAAATAATTACAAAGTTTTCAATGATTCTCATTCCTTATTTCTATTCAACAATGCATGAATAGTGCGTTGAGTTGGGTTAAAGAATTATTGAATTCTTATCTTAGAATACGAAAAAATAGAAGAAAAATGATTAAGGGTTTGTTTAGAGTGTGATGTATTTGGAAAAAGTTGTATTGGAATATGTGAAAATTTTAGTGGGTATTTTTTGATAAAATAAGTATTTTGGAGGAAAAAATAAGAGGAATTTTTTTTTGAAATTATGTGAGAGGAATTTGAGTGGGAACATTTAAATTTTAAATTTTAAAATAAAAATGTATTTGAATAGGTTTTTTTTATTTGAGAATTTACTTATTTGTATATGGGAAAGGTCTGTCCAAACAAACCTTTATATTGTGCAATCTGATATATTATCAGAGAATAATCCCCAACTAGGAAGATCATTCCTTTTTTCGATATTCAAAATAAGAGGAGATTTTACCAAGTTGATTGATAGAAAATGTCGAATTGTCCTTAATTCGATAAAAAATGCACGGCCTTCTTAGCCGTAATATTTTATAGTGGCTCATTCTTGGACTGGATATGCTTCCGAGCGGATAATACTAATAGGGGTCTATGTTCGAGAGTATCAAGGAAGAACAATTCTAAAATTCTAACAAAGATAGGACCAATAAAGTTGCAAAATATATAGTTTTATAGGACAAAGTAATAATTCAGTTTGGGAGTAATATCAAATGGGGCCTGCGTACACACTCATCATTCTTGTGGGATAAACAAGTGCTTGTCAATCCTCCATCATAGTCCGCGCCCACGCGGAATTTCCTCTTTTTCTGTGAGTAATTACATTTGCTTTGTGGGCCATGAGGTCCAACTACCTCTCTCTATATATATATATACAAAAAAGTTTTTCCCATATTAACAAATAAATTTTTTAGTCTCTTAATTTTAAAATGAGATAAAATTATTCCTCACATTACACTACATGTGAGTTGATGGAGTAAAATAGTTTCGTTTATATAATGTGAAATAAGAAAATGGTTCGTTTATATAATGTGAGGGACAATTTTGTCTTATTTTAAAATTGAAAGATTAAAAAGTTCATTTGTTAATATGTAAGGAACCTTTTTGGACATTATCTCTTATATATAGATATAATATATTTACAAAAAAAAGTTCATAGTGTGGAATATGGAAGATTTAAAGGGGAAAAGATAGGAGGGTTTGAGAGTCCTAAAAATAAAACTAAATTATTTTTCCTTAAAAATTGGAATTTTTTTTATTAAAATTCAAGTGGAGTAGTTATCTTATTTAGATTTAGTCATTTATAATTTTTATTATATTTTAAAATATTAATTTTTTTAATGGGAAAAGTATGTGTGGTGTGGTTATTCATTATTGGAGGAGAATAATTCATAAAAGTGAACTTTGGGTTTGATGAATTCAATGACATTGATGAATAATAAAATAGCTTTACATTCATCTATGGCCGAAGAAACACAACCCCATTGTGGACTTTGATTCATATCCATGGGCTTAGTTGCTGTCATAAATTTATGCTAATACACTCCATCAGAATGTATGCCCAATCTATGATTTAGGCTTTCAGTTATCCTGACCATTTCTAATGTATTTCTTGGGAAATTTCAATAGAGTAAATCATATTTTTAGTTATTTACATTTGGTTGAATAATTTTTCTTTTAATTTTTTCACTTTTAAAAATAATTTTTGTTTTTCCATTTTTGTAAAAATAACTTTTTTAGTTTTTGACTAATTTTTCCTATTTAACTGGTAAGCTTAACTACATGAAATTATTTACTACAGTAATTTGTTCATTGCACATATAAAAAATGAAGAAAGTTCCTATGGAGCTGCATTTGTTAGATAGTTTTTGTCATTTGCAAGATTGTAAAAGGGGGAAAGAGAGGGAAATTGAATTGTTTGTGAGTGAGATGAAGATCACACTTGTAAGAGGTGGATAATCGACTACATTAAAATTACCTTGTGAAAAGGTCCATTTGATGTCCAAAAATTACTCAGCAATAATTTGGCAAGTACAGAATATTAAGGTGAACTAGAAAAGTTTGGTAGAACTGGATCTAAATGCTAATTAGATAAGTATTTAGTAGTAAGAAAAGTAGATATAAACTCTATAAATCATAAAAAATGAACAAATCTTCGTAGGAAGATTAAAACGAAAGGAAATTTTAAATATACCCACCAAATTTCCCTTGAAAATAATGTTACATGCACTACACTTGCCTGATTTTACCTGTTAGATACGTTAGGGCAAATATAAGATATAAAATAATATAGTTTACTCATTCTAATATTTAGTAGTGAGTACATTCTTCAAGTAAATGATCCACGGTGTGCAAAAGGAAGGCTAAGTATAATGTATGTCATTGGGATGTGGCATTGTTGCTTCTTATCAGCAGTGCATGGCTATGGGCTGCTGGCTTTCATCTGCAAATGGTGCCCACCAATGGAACAACAGTAGCAGCTTCTTCCTCACACCATGGTATCAAATCTTTAGGATCAAAACGAAAATTGGTGAAAAACCATAATGAATCATTTGGGTACATATTATTTGATAAATGAATATTTAAAGTGATGTTTGTTTAGTAATTTATGTTATATAAATGTTTCATTGATCATTAAAATAATTGAGTAAATTTTTTCATCATGATTTGCTCAAGTGAAAACCACTTCTTATATACTCAATAGAAAGTATGTGTATGTGTAGTTGTATAACCAATAGGCAATAAATTTTGAGCGACAAAGCATTAAAGGGAAAAAAAAAAAACCTTCTATAGCATCCATAGGCACAGTAGCACAGCCCATTACCTATGTTTGTTTACTAAAACCCTTAAAAAGGGGGGAAAAAAAAATCCTAACAGTTCCTGTCAAAATTAGGAGCTATACATGAATGAATCTAGGTAATTATGAAGAGGATGAACAAAAGAGGAACAGAAAAAGATGCCACTTGAGATGTCTTTTCCCAGCTGCCAAGTATTTTTCACTGTTGGAAGCTCACTAAAACTCCTGGATACCTAATTCACTCTATGTAGAGGGCTTCCTACATACATAGTCATAGACTGTTATTTTTATTCATAGTATGTACTATTACATTAATTATTAATTGTTTCATGTGTCTTTTGTTAAGTCCTGGAACATTTGGACCGGAATTTGACTCTTGATGACCAAAAGAAAAAAAAAAAAAGGCTCAATTTTCTAAACTAGTTATAAAGGGGGATAATTGGGATATAGACAAATTTAAGGGGAGGCGAGGGGGAGAACTATCATTAATCCAATATAAAGTTGATCAACTAAAACAAGTTTTGATGATTTTGTCTTGTTAATTAGCTATATTTTGGGTTGGAAATTAAGTTAATAAAATCTGCCATTTGTAAAGTTATCAAATTCCTGTTCTCTACTCAAGTACCCAAAAAAAAAAAAAAAAAAAAAGGAAAGAGGGGATCAGATTTTTTCTATGAAATTTTTTTGTGTTTAGGATTCACTTTATGAAGACTATCCAATTTCACTTCTCATGGGCCATGCATCAATCCTTAAACATGTTCTTGATTATTATACGATGATTTTTTAAATGCCCAAGTTGGAACACTTGTGCTTCCTATTATGTAGAAAGAGGGCATTGGATTTGATGGATCCATGTTAATTTTTTCGTTTTGCTCTTCCTTCCTTGCTTAGGTTAATTTTTCAGTACATCTTACTAACTAGATATCTAATGTAACACATAAATCCATTAATTTTTGGAGTATATTGAAATAAAACAAGAAAATGAGTCAGATTGAACACAAAAAGTGTAACAGGAGATTTGATTCGCGAAGGGGGAAAACATCCGCTGCCTATGCACACTGAACTATAAAATGCCATTAGATGTGTTCAAATAGTGAATTATGTAACTAAATGAGGGGTACTAAAATGGTTGGATGAACAAATGTAATGGTTAGTCTTGATTAAAGCTGGTTAATTACAAAATTCAATGAATAGCTCAATGTGCACTTGTGCAGCCGAAGCAGTGTGAATACATTACTGCATATACTTATCAGGGTTCTTGTTTTGAAGGGTTCAAATTCATTTGTTTTCATCAGCAAAGCCCTGATGCAGTAAGTGCATAAATTATGCAAAATCTCTCCAAGACTAGCAACAATAATATATCCTGCTAATCTACGTATATAACAAAATCATCCTTATGGAATCTCCCTGAAATCAATGCACCATCATAATTGCATGACAAACTTCATTCATATATCTTATTTCCCACATTCAAACCAATATAAGTAAATCATTAAGGAAAAAGAAAAGAGAGTCACAAACAAATTCATCTAGTCATGAAACATTGCTAAGCCATTAGATGAATTAACTTTGCTTAAAGAGTGATTAAAACATGAAAGATTCATCAAGCCTTCAAAGCAAAACATGATTTCAGAAATTGCTTAAAGAAGTGAAGTACGATTTCCCAGTAGTAGTAGTACTAGCACATGCTGGCTAGAAAAGTTATCAACAGTCAACACATTACGAGACGACTTTCATTTGGCAGATGGATACATAATTAAGCTACAAAGAAATGAAATAAAGGGTTAGACAGGAGAAGTTATCTTGATGATCTCAATGTCTTAATTTCACCATTGAGATCCATAACAAAGTGTCTGCACAAGAGCTCTAGAAAGAGGTTGCTGAAAGCAAAATGCTTTATTTCTTTAGTAGGGAGAAACACCAATGTTAGCTGTGGGAAAATACCCATCCTTCATTAGAACATCTTCAGTCTCCTACAAATTTAAAAAGAAAAAACAAATGAGAGTAACAAAAAAAAAAACAAAAAAAACAAAAAATAGTTGACAAATATGGCAAATGGAATCAAGCATCGACATGATAATTACAAGTGCAAATCCTACCAGTGGAAAAAAAGGCTATAATTTAAGTACCTGTTGGCGCACACTACTTTTCTTGACAGTTTGATCAGGCATGAGACCAAATTGAATGTGAGGAAAGTGAGCCCACTGCAAGAGCAAAGAAACAAAGAGAAAGACAATGAAAGCCTGATAATGCTAAATCAAATCCACCCCAATTCCAACCCCGCCTAGAAAAAATTGGAAAAAAACGGAAACCCTAGCTAAAATTCGTGCTAAAATTCATTTTTTTTGGTTTTATGGAGAAAAAAAGGACTAAAATGAACGATGGCAAAAACGAAAAACTGATTTTTTTTTTTTTTTTTGTGAGTACATTTTTGGCAGCAGCACTGAAGGCCTCCCTATGGCTAATGTCGGGATTTCCAGCTTTGATGCGTTGGATCTCCTCCCTGCAATGTTGAGCTATCATATCATGACTAGTCACATTCCAGTTTCACATTTAACAGCTGTGTGGGGAGAAAGTGTGTGTGTGGAAGAGAAAGAGGGGTGCTTGCAGATTTATTCAGCTTTTTCCATGATAACTCACTTGATGAATCGGTTGTAAGCAGACGGGATTCTCTGTCTCTTCTCTGGTGCTGAATACGTCAAGAGAGGCACAAACATCATCAATTCATCACCATGATATATATGCTGTACATCCATTTATAGTTTTTACTCTTTGTTGTTTTTTTCAGTATATATAGTTCATCAAAGGGAAGAAATGTAGCCTCCTAAACTCGAAACTACAAGAGAAATGTTCAGCATTAGATGAATTTGATCGTCATTGCTTAAAAAAGCAATGAATAATAGCAAGGGGCAAACAACTACTGAGCATCAAGAAACTAAAGTCTGCAGATCTTAAACTTGAAGGGATAGTTCCCAAAATTCCTATGGGGCATTTTAAAGGGATCAAATGCCATTTTTTTAAACTTTGGATGGGCTAAGTGAATGCATTTGAAAACCTAATTTGAGGACTACCTTGCATTACTTTCTCTTTTGTTCAAGCAAATGTGTTGCACTCATGAAGCTTTCTTCTTAATCTAAAGTGTGTTCAAGACTTCCTTTCCTCACATTTAAAACACATATCAAACACAAAAATGTGAACATATGCAAAAAATTAGGAAAAAAATTGAAAGAAAATGTTTCTCACTTCTGTTAATAACTGGTGGCTTCGGAAGATCATTGAATCCCACTTGAGGAGGAAGCGCAAAATCATTTGCTGCAGTCTGATTCATCAGAAAGTTTGGAGTTGGGCTTGAAATTTGGTCCTGCAAGGATCTCATTGATTAAGAAAACCAATAAAAAAAAATTCCAAGAGAAAGAGAAAATCTGACCATAAACACACAATTCTCCAAACAAAAAATTACCAGAAAATTGTGGGACGAAGGCGAGAAGAATGTGTGGCCAAAGTGATGAAGTTGATTAGGAGAAGGCAGAAGCAATCCCCTCATGTTAACTGGCAAAAGATTAGTGCAGTGGCCGCATCGAACCGTCACAGTTTTGAACAAACTAGTACATGGAACACTCACCTAATAATTAAACCAGAATCATCATACAAAACACATATGTCATACCAAAATACTGTCTAGAAACCCTAACGCTATGCTGAAATGAAATGAAATGAACTAGATGGACTGAAGAAACAAAAGGGGAGCTAGCTAGAAGAACAAGTGTATAGGAAAATATACCGCGAGGACAGTGTCACATAAGCTGCAATGAACATAGCAGAGCTGCTCGGAAGACGTGAGATGGTGGTGGTCCAATGACAAAGTAGAAGAGGAGGACATATTAGACATGTTTGACATGGTTATGAATGATTCCTTTTTCCTCTTTTTAAAATTTTATTATTAATTTAGCTTGGATTCTACTACCACTGCACACTTGATTGATTGATTGATTGACTGATGGCTTTGACGGATTAACCACCCACCTTGGATCTGCCTTTTTTGATCACTTTTTTTCTCAAAGAAAGAAGCAAAATACAGGAGATCCAGAAAGAAGAAGTGTCTCTATTTGGGGTAGTGGAGTGAATCTAATCTCTGGAAGTAAAGATGGTATGAGAGGCCAAAACCAAAACCCTTTTAGCTCATGATCTTTTCCCTTCTTGATCTTCCCTTGTTTATAGGTCGGTCATGCAGTAGCGTTCTATGTATGTGCAATATTACAAATTAATGCAACTATAACTGTAGGGATATGCATGTATCTTAGTACATGTCATGTGCAATCAATCATACATATCATAATTTTGTAATAATTTTGTAACAAGAAAAGAACATGTGTGGTTGGCATTCCCGATGTGTTGTGTGTGAGTGTGAGAGGGGAGAGGGGGTGAAGATGGATCGTAGATAGAGACAGTGAAGCACAGGCGGCAGATGTGGGAGAGAGGAGCCAGAAAGGGACGTTTGCATGGAGGCCTATTGCCTTTCACTTATGCACCTGTTGTTTTCAAACTTAAGATGGGGCTGTTGTTCATGTTCAGTGTTGTAACTTTGCAGCATTTCATAGATTAAAAAGCCTTCCCTTCCCCCCTACACCCCTTTTAATATCTTTTGCTTTTCACAATCTTAAAAACTGGAGTAAAGATAAGCAAAGGAGTAAAGACTAGTTCATCCCTTATGTCCTCTGGACAAACACAGAACAGGGACCATAACCAATATTCAATTGTGATTTTATCTTAATAGACCCTCCGAACCCGACTGCGCCTCTTTAGGGTTCCTTCAATTAAATCATCAAACTATACAAATGCATAAAGTATGCAACATTTGTCTTTATGATGATGATTATTAAATTATTGTGATGCATGGATGCATAGACATATTAAAAAAAAAGTTTTCCTTGCAAATGATTTGACTACTCATTCCTTCTGTTCTTACATATGTGCAGGTAGGAACGAATTTATTAGTCAGCAATACCATTTTAACTTTACCTCCTTTGTCCTTTGCTATAAATCTATTGCAGTAATTTTTTAAGGTCAATGCTGGCCAACTTTTAGGTCCATTCTCCCCTTCCTAGTTCACACATTCCTATAATTTTCCTTACTAGAGTTTGAATTTTGCCAAGCTCCTGTTTTCTCTATTTTCATTTTTCATTGTACATGTGTTTGAGCAAGTGAAGTGTTATAATTTGATGGAGAATTGCATAAGATTGCGTGACTGTTTCTTTAGTTAGGAAAAGGGTTATTGACAATTGCTTCCTTTGAGACTATGAGAACTAAGCTTTGGCTACTTGACCATATTAATTTTTTTGAATGATTGAGATCCATCATGCAAGAAATTATTCAATAACCTACACTTAATGGATTAATGATACGATAAACTATGAACTTTTCATTGTTTATTATTTAAAAAAGAGAGAGAATAAGAAGAAGAAGAAAGCTATTGAACTTTGGGATGTTGAAAGATGCCCACCTTCAACATTTCATTTCGCGTATAAAGTGTTTTTTTTAACCATTTGTGTTGTTTGGAAAAGAAAGTTGGAGAGTTTTCTAACCATTTATGGTGTACATAAATTTGTTTAAGTCCATTGGGTGGCAGTACATTCTATTTACCACAATTCTCTAAGCTGTTTGAAATAGTTTGTTGTATTGTTTTGGTTTTTGGTCCTAAATATAATCATTGTGTTACTTCTCTGATATATCCATTGTGGAAAACTTTCCAATGAACATCAATGTGCAATTTAGTTGCAAATTTTACAACACAATGACTATATATAACATTTCCTGTCCTATGAATTATAAAGGGAAAGGACGAAGAAGAAGAATAGGATTTTAGGTTGCTTGCTTGCAATACCAGGATTATTTTAATCTATTCATGCAGTTTTTTGAACATAAAAAAATCCGATTTTAAATGTTCAGGATTAATTCTAACAAAATTGATGCACTTCAGCAGCACTCAAAAAGTTGTTTATGATCCATGAACTTTTTGAAGTTGTTTTCTTTGTTCTTAATTAATACCCTCCACTTTGTGTAGGTAGCATCCATAAATGTTGTTTGGAGAATCAAATATAGTGCAGGAGTGATTTAAACATATATATATAATTGTCTTGCAGGCTTAATTAAAAAGAGAGATAGTTAAAATTTTTATCACCAGGTTCTTTAAGTTTCGGATTTATCTTTAATAATACCATTAACTTCATATTTCAAATATACAGTGAAATTAGGAAAAACTATCAATTACATATTTTTGAAAGTACACAAAACTTTTTAAAAATATTAATAGTAATTACATTTTAAATTATCATTAGACACACTCTACGTTCTACTTATGTAGGGCTAAAAAACTAGCTAGTTCTTACTAAATAGGTGAAAGGCAAAGAAATTTGATGCAAGACTCACCCATTCAACAAAACAAAAAGTCTAACACACAAAAAAAAAAAAGTGAAAAAAAAGAAAGAAGATCCTTTAGTGTTTAAGCACATACTAATATGTAGAAGTTACTGACCAAAAGAATTTCCTCTTGAAGTTCAATCAGGAATTTTTTTTCCCCTTGATTGGGGTAGTGTTGGATGGAGGTTGCTTGTGGAGGACCTGCTCCACATTTATACAAACACTGAAATTGAATGGGATCTCTATCATCACACTTGAGAGGAAACTTTCAAAATTAACAGTGAATTGATCAATTGAGTCAGAACATTACCCCACCCCAACCCCACCCAAGAAAAAACAAGAAAATTATTTGGGAAATAGAAAATTAAGATCTTAAAAGCTAGCATCTCAAACAGTGTATATGAGGATCAAAATGAAAATCCCTTTCATAGATTGTCTCGGATGTTTAGTAATTTCAAATATCTTATTTCATTTTTAAGAATGGTGAATTTTCTTGTGAAGCTGAACTCATAAATTTATGCTTAGTAGTTAATGTTGCATAGAGTTTACTCTTGATTGATGGTGTCCTATTATTCATCCTTGGATGGTTTAACTAATGATCATTTAGTTACCATGAAAAATGAGAAGGAATGGTGAAGCCAATAGTTATATATATAGTATTTCAAAAGACAAATCAAATTTAGTGAACATCCATGCACCTTGCATGGTGAGAAAGCTCGAAGTGACTGCAACTCAGGCAAATAAATGGTAATTCAAGTGCCAAGTTCAAGAAACGTAAAGGCAGTTTGTCATCAATGTTGATGACAAAGTTATGTTATAGTGCCTTTTTGTGGCACAGTTGCATGGACCATGTATATCAAAATTTACAAATATTAGCTCTATAATGCATACCGATCAAAGTTGTGAATATAAGAAATTTCCACACGTTTTAGTGCTTTTGGATTGTATTGACATCATTGCATGGACCTGTGCATGAATAATCCAATTATTAGCAAGTTGAACTCCCAAATCTCAACAGGGCTCAAAGTGCACATACGCTAAAACACTATTAACACAAATGACAAGGCCCATACATGTAATATGTTAAACTGTTAGGTCATATAATTTGTTGCACTAAACAATTTTTTTGACATATCCAATTATTCTTGAGAGCATTTTCACATATAGAAATGGCAAATATGAAGTAGCTGTATTAACTAAGATAGAAGAACCAAATATTTGTTGAGTGAATGAATGAATGGAATGACCCCACTGCTTGAATTGGAGAATGCATGCCATTTCTTTTGGCAGCATGTCGGGCTGGCATGGCATCGACCATTGGAATGATGGCACACAGGCACAGTAGCAGCAGCAGCAGCAGCAGCAGCAGTAGTTGTAATGTAGAGTAGTAGGAGAATTTTGTGAAGCTAAAAAATCCTGCAAATCAAGAAGACCTACCTATACCTATATACATACATACTTCGTAGTTCACACTGCTTGTCAAAAAAAAAAAAAAAAAAATAGTTCATACTTGGGTGTAAGGTGGGAGGATTAGGGGAACAGGGATGTCAAATTCTCTTCTATCTTTCTCCTTACTTTGTGCTTGCTTGAGCTACAGACTGCTACTGTAGCTGCATGTGTCGTTCTCGACACCAAATATTGGGTGTTGTACTTGCGTTCATACGCGTCATTCAACGAAAGAAAAGAGAGGAGCCTAGCTATGCACACACACATTGATATGCTAGTACCAACACATTGATTGAATCTTAATTATGCCCCCTTCGCCTTTGAGGTGGCTATTAGAGTACACTGGAAAAAGATTGAGATTTGAGTGGTAAATCAATTTTATTTATTTATTTTTGTTCAAGATTATTTTTTAAAATACTTATTTTAAAATACATTCTACCCATTCCAATTAATTTAGCGAGATAAGAAATAGATAGAGATAAATTAATTGAAATTTATCTAACTTTTGAAAAAAAAAAAAGACTATTGAAAATATGTGCTATGAAAAAAAAAGGAAAAAAAGGAGAGAGAGTTATACAAAATAGCTTATTCATAGTTTGTTGAATGATTTAACAAAAAAGGGTACATTTGAAAAAATAGTTAAATTTTTTGAATGATAACATTAAGTGATAAGTATTGAACTAATTGTTGGTGTTTAATTTTTTTTAATTCAGATTAAACACTACGTGAAGTGAAATTTTATTATTAAATAATCTAAAAACTAAAATCTATTAATTTATTAATTTTAAATAATAATTGATATTATCAAACATATCTTTAAGAGAGATTTTGGTGACTACTTGTACCAACTATAATTTTATTTTCCATTTTTACAATAAACCTTATGAATGTAAATAGTCATATCAAACTAAATCCATAAGGGTGAGGCCATGATTGTCTCTACCCCCCACTAGCTCTACCGCCAGGCATGCTTGAGAAACATGCGTCTTCTTGTCTTTTCTTTTCTTTTGTTTTTGTTTTTGTTTTTTTCAATATTCCAAAAATATAAAGGTGTGTTTGGACAAGGCATTTTTATTTATAAATAGAAAAAGTTATATTGAAATATGTGAAAATTTTGGTGAGTATTTTTTAATAGAAAAAATTTTTTAGAGGGAAAACATAAAAGAGAAAAATTTTTAAAATTATATGAAAGGAATTTGAGTGGAAGAATTTGAATTTTAAATTTTAAAATAAAAATTTGTTTAAATAATTTGTTTTTATTTAAAAAAATTTTTATTTGTAAATAAGAATAATTTATCCAAACACAACCTGAACATGTAGGTTTAATCATGATGATTGGTTGATAGCATTGCATGAATTTCAAGGTGGAGGGGACAAATCATAGTATCACATTAAATTTCACTCTTTTTTTTTCTTAAACCACCCTAATCCTAATGAATAAAGTCATGTTAGTCACAAATCCGGTCGGTTGTCGTGAGACAAAATTCTGAATTCTGACCAGCATGGTTACTTTTTATGGCTTGTATTTGTTGGTGATCAAAAAGTCATACAATGTGACAATTTTTTTATTTTTTTATTTTTTTTTCTTATCCCCACCCTCCACATCTTCACTACTGGGATTTGATCCCTAGTACGGAGTAAAATTCTGCTCCAAAATCACAGTAACATGGTTATTAGAATTTGATCGTTGGTCTATTGGCTTATTACCCTGAGCTATAACCATTGAACTAATCTTAGGAGTACAATATCGTAATCTCAAAAGGGCTTTTGTGATGTCATATGCAAGTTTACAAATTACGTTTTAAAATATATTTTATAGTTTTTAAAATAAATATTGTAAAATAAAAATTATATTGAAAATATAAAATAATATTAAAAATATAATTTGAAATGTAATTCATACACATATTGATCCTATGTCTATGAAGAAGCTGTTATTATTATAAACTAAACACTCTATCCCATATATAATTGTCCTCGACTTTTTATTTATTATAATAATACTAGTAACATCATATATTGCATAATTCTTTTGGTTTTTTTTAAGAATTTAAGTTTCAACTTAAAAAAGTTTCAATTTTTAGATCTTTTTATCCAAACTCTAATGAGGTATTATAATCATATTTTTCAAAAGTTAGAAAAAAAATAAAAATCAACATGAATGTGAATTTTAATTAAATAATGAAATAGTTAACAAGGCCAGTCAAAACGGCTGATTTTGCTACATACAACACAACACTTGGGTTCCCTTAAAAGCCCGGAGCTACAACAACACAACATAGCAATTGGGCCTGTAGTTTCATGTGCATGGAATTTCCCCCAAAATAATGGGCCAAAATTGTTCTCAGAATGGACCCAAGAAGAGTAAGAGAACCCAACTCCATTTCCTTCTAAGCTAATTTCACCCACAAGAATTTCCTTAATTTCTGACCCATCCATGATCCATCATCAGTCATAAGCCCATGATTCAATAATTAATTTTTCCTGTTCTATGTTATGTTCAACATCGTGGAGAAATACTAACCAACCATTCCTCTTGCAAAAATTTGTGGTGGAAATTAGAGAAAATCACAATAAAATAAAATAAAAGACAGAAACAGTTGTAGTCCATCCAAGATTTAGAACAACCAAATCTCAAAAATCTTTTGATAAATGATAATCCTTTCACAACTCTGAATCCTGTCTTCAATATTTTCACACAAAATGGCACTCACTTCAACCTCTTTGTTTCCAGTGAAATCAGTTTGTGTCTCTTCACCTTGTTCTTGTGCTCATAGAAGTGTTTTTGCTCAAAAATCTTCTTCAAGGCCTTTGAAAATCATCAGCCAATGTGACCAAGGTTAGCAGCATTTTCTCTTTGGGATATTTTTCATCTTCATTAGTGAATGATGACTAACTAGATTGAGTCCAATTTTTATTTGGTGAAAAAGATCAAATTAAGCACACATGTACTGATTTGTAGAGTTTCATTCCAGAACAAGACATGGGCTCATTTTTATCAACACCATTGATGGTGCAGAACCCAAGAAATGGAGGAAATTGGTCTCAACTGCGCTTGCTGCAGCTGTAATCACCACATTCAGCACAAACATGTCTGCCTTGGCTGACCTCAATAAGTTTGAAGCAGAAACTCGTGGTGAATTTGGGATTGGTTCAGCTGCTCAATTTGGCTCTGCAGACCTTAAGTCAGTTATTCCCATTAACATGTTCTAATCATTTGCTATCAACTCATACTCTGAGAAAATTTATTAGTATTGAATTCTGGGATTCTTTTTTTCTTGTGCAGAAAAGCAGTTCATGTAAATGAGAATTTCAGGTAATTATTTGCACTGTTGTATGTTATTCTTATCTCGAGTATAAACCAGGTGAATCATAACACAAGGGAATATTTTTGTTTCAGATATGATTTTGTTTAAAAATAAAAATTCTTTTACAGAAGGGCCAATTTCACAGCTGCTGATATGAGGGAATCAGATTTCAGTGGTTCAACCTTCAATGGTGCGTATCTTGAGAAGGCGGTGGCATACAGGGCAAATTTCAAGGGTAAAAATAATCTAGTTTTTTTGTTATCAGAATCTCCAATTATCATCACATGAAGAAAATGTCAAATTCAATTCAATATCCTCTGATTGCTTGTCAATAGTGGTACGAATACATAACTTCTGAGCCATAATCACCAAGCTTCTTTGACATTTACAAATATAATGCCAAATCTTGGTTAATTTTTTCAAGTTCCTGATTGCCATACTCATTTAACAGGTGCTGATTTGAGTGACACATTGATGGATCGCATGGTAAGCTTATTAACACCTTTTGTTTGGATGGATAGCAACAATTTCAAATAGCCATTGATGTGAATCCGGGAGGACTCAATTTAATTGTAGAATCGTCCCTGAATGATCTAGTGCAAAACGCCAATCTCAAATGAACCCAACAACAATAGGATGAACCTATCACCTTTGAATCATACTTGGAGAAAGAAGTCTTGAAATCTTCCAAGCAAAAACAACCTAACCAAACTAGACCCAACAACAATAGGATGAAACCTATCACCTTCGAATCATAATAAGGCTAAATTGAATTCACTATTCCCAACCCCTCTAATCTTCAAATCCAACAACACTAGGATGAACCTAAAACCTTTGGATTATGAAAGGAAAAGAAAAAGCTGAGTAGAGGCGCCACAACTAAAAGGAAGAGTTTTAGTTGATAAGCCTTGTAAGTTTTGCAAGCAATTTTGCAAGACTCAAACTAGCTCACTAAGAAACTAGTAAAGAAAGGAAAAATCCTTAAAAAGTTTATTACTTCAATCTAATTGAAAATGCTTAACCAAGGCCCCTATTTATAGTGTTTCAAGAGGGACCAAGGTTGAAAATTACAAAAGGATTAAAGTAGTAAATCTGAACTTTTTGGTCAAGACTAGCATTAAATCTTCTCTTTGACCAAGAAAAGCTCTATGACCCAAAAAGACTCTTAAACTTAAAACACTTAATCCGAACATTAAAAATGCAGAAAACAACTTAAAAAGTCTTCAAAAAATAGCTGGAAATTCGTCCAAAAATTCAGCTCCCAAAATGACCTTCAAACTTCTAATTTAATTCTTTGACTAGTCTTCAGTCCTTCACTTGCTAGTTGAATTTTGACCAAGGAAATCAGATGAGACCTTCAAAATACTCCATAATTTCGTCCATTTCACCATGCTTTTGATCCTTAGAAGCTTCTTGAATTGTCTTGAAAATTTATCACTTGGTGAGTTGAATTTGGACTTGAAATGTGGGCTGTTTTTGGGCAGATTTGTTGACTGACTTTTGGGACTTGGGCTGAACGAAAATTGCATTATTTTGGAACAAATAAAGTGGTTAAGAATCAGCAACAACTCACTTAATTAGCCCTTTTTGAATCTAGGTCCAAGACTTGCAAAATGTTGTAACAAGTGGGCTGAACTTTGGTAGCATTAGTCCTTTCTTTGTCATGGACTTGAATGATCAAATTAGACAAAGATTCTTCCATCATTTTCTTCCTTAAACGAGTCATAGGACCAGCCATGCCATCAAATGCATGAGGTGGAGAAGGAGTCTCATTTTGAGAAGCATTATTCACAACTTGATCTTCATTGTTCTTGTCTTTGTTGTTATCATGATGGGATCTTTGGAGCTCATCAGCCATTTTCACGTATATAGAGTTCAATATAGGAGCATTTTGATTTTAATACGAAGTTGGTAAGAATTCTGGATTACAGGGATTGGTTTTCCATGCAGGTTCTTAATGAAGCAAATCTCACGAATGCAATCCTTGTTAGATCAGTTCTGACTCGCAGTGATCTTGGGGGTGCTTCCATTGAGGGTGCTGACTTCAGTGATGCAGTGATAGACCTTCCTCAAAAACAGGTATACCGATTGCACGGCACCACTTGAAGTCCAAGAATTTTATTACTTTTTGATCGTTAGTGCTAATGTGATGTTGTAGAGAACCTTCATATGACTTGAAGTTTTGTGTTTCTGTTTGGAATTTGGTAAAGGTTTTCAATGGATAAAATTCATGCCTTCATCAAGAGGAAAATAGTGAAAAGGTTAAAATTTTTGCTATAAAGACTGGGGAAAGAATCAGAGATGTGTTCTTATTCTCTATCAATATGTTCTAGTCATTCTTCCTTGGGAAGATAATGGAAAGTTCATAACACTTCGGCAAAATTAGAGCAGCTCGTTTGCACGCTGTTTTGTGACCTCTGACTCTTGTTGATTCACTGACACACTAAATTCTCTTGGATAAAACTATCAAAAAGAATAATTTGAACTAAAATTTGTAAAGATCCATACTTTATGATTTGGTTACACGTATAGGGAGCTAGCAAATAGAATCAACTGCAGAGAATAGGATCTTCTTGACCGGAATTTGTTTTCATTTAGTTGATCAAACTTAGCCATGTCTTCACCTAATTCTTGATTTTTAATCCTGTGATTCTCTTCTATGTTTAGATCTTATCTTGCATTAATATAACCCAATTTTTGCATTTTGATCCCAATGGTTTAAAGGCTCTTTGCAAGTATGCAAGTGGCACAAATCCTGTTACAGGGGTAAGTACCAGGAAGAGTCTAGGTTGTGGGAATAGTAAACGAAATGCTTATGGTTCCCCGTCTTCACCTCTGCTTAGTGCTCCACCACAGAAACTACTTGACCGTGATGGATTTTGTGATCCGGCAACTGGCCTTTGTGATGCAAACTAGTCTATCAATTCTACAAGCACCATTGTCTGGGTGAAAGGAAAGAGCTCAAATGGTAGGTTCCTTTTTGAGCATCAATAACAGAAAGCATCATGGCCTCCAAATTCTATAGACGTTCCAAGCACACCACAACATATGATAAGAAGACTAATATTTCATTTACTGACATGGTTTCTTTCTCATGAGGAGTTCTGTAATAGTGTAATGAATATTGTACTGCATTTATAGTTATATTGGAGACAATGATGCAAGTAGCAGGCAAAAATGTAAGGAAATTCATTAAATAAACCAAGTAAATGAACTCAAGTCACCCAGAACTGGCACTCCACAATATTCTTGAAACAGTACTCTTCTTAATTATTCACATAAGCAGCTTCAGATGAAGAAGGCTATGTCAAATTCAGTACTCCTATGGTCTCTATCCAATGTGATACTACACTGTAACCTGTACAAAGAATTGTAACTTCATATATAATATTAGTTTAGAACGTAACTACTACTGGAAGGATGTGCGTTTTTTAGGGCCTCTCATCCTTTGTGATCTTCAAGAACTGCTTGGTGCAGCCATCAGTGCCTGCACGATTGCCTATTATCCAATTCTGCGGAGCATAGACTCCGGCCTTGAAAGATATTTGCGCCTCAATCTTCTGCATTCTTATTATAACCAATGACCCCAGAAATTCCATTTTTTCAATTCCTGATTGATAAGTACAACCTTCGTCTATACTAGATGCAAATGGGGGTACCTTCGATCAGGTTCTCATCACCCGAAAGAGTATCAATTTCTCAAAGTTAGTAAATCATTTTCAAAGGGCTCTTAGTCATCCTTGGAAACACAAGCATCATCATCTGAGGGGCAGCATATAATTCTCAAAGGTCTCTTCATCATCATCTAGAGCATAAGCACCATCCTTGTCAGTAGACTTCTCACTCTCAGATGCACTATCACATCCTGCGTTTGACTGGAGAATTGCACCTGGAAAATCACGCATGTCAGAAAAACTTGAGCAACATCTCAGGATGCATCATCTCAGTAGTTGTATTGTACTCTAGCTTCTGATCAAATCCATCTTCTGATTTGGACTTCTTTAAACCTTCTGATTTAGAACCTCTAATTGTTTGTGATCTCCACTCTCCAGGGACATCTAGATGAAGCCATCAGTGACTGCACAATAACCCTATGTTCCTGTCCTTCGGAGTCAAAATGCTGTCTGAAGCCTGAATATTGTTCATTTTCATTCTTATCATAGCCAATTACCTTAGAAATTCTATGTCCTTCAATCCCTGATTGATCAAAAATAGAACCTACATCTACAAATTCATCCATACTAGATGCAAACAGAGGAACCTTGCAACCAAGTTCCCCAATGTTTGAAAAAGAATAAATTTCTGTTGCATATTTCAAAAGGCACAATCCTACATTGGAAGATTACAAAACATTTTAACATTTTATATTGAATTTTTTGTGAGTAAACTTGTGATCAAGAGAAAAAGTGATGGGTTCATGCGCATGAGAGGGGCCAAATTGGGCAAATCCAGTTCAAAGCAGTGGATTATCCCCATGTGCATGAGTTAAACATGGTCCAACTCAAATTTTGCTTGTTTTCTTTTTGGGGCCTACTAATAGTGCTGCTGCTAGCCTCGAACAATTGAGCTCATTCCCTTCCCAAGCTTCCTTCCTCTCAATTCCTCCTCATTTTTCTACTGGTTTTATTTGTTGTTCCTACTGCCCTCTAATATGAGGGAGGCTTGTTTAATTTTGGGGAAACATTTCATAAATTACTGAAATAGTTTCTTTATGACAGTGCAAGTATTGTATGACTCAAGTTACTTTCTTACTTCTAATTTTATCTCTTACAATCTAAAGAAACTATGGCTACCTCTAGTACAAATACACCCAATCTTACTACAAATGTTGCCCCCACTAGTGCCACTCAACCTACCCAAGTTGATATTGACATAGTCTGTTCCTGTTCAATTACCCTACACCAAGCCTTTCCCTAACGTCTCAAATATTGAGATTTTTGCCAATGAAAATTTCAAACATTGGCAAGAAAGAATTTTTTCCTTGTTAGATATTCATGGTGTAGCACATGCCCTACTAGAGCCTAAACCTGCCCCAACTACTTATGCCAAAATTCAACAATTATAGCAACGTGCCAACAAGGTATGTGGTCATACGATTTTACAAACTATATCTAATGAATTGTTTGATATTTTCTATCCTTACAAGGAAGCAAAAGCTATGTGGGAAGCATTACTAAAAAGGTTCACTGATGAAGATGCCACCAAGTAAAAGTTTGTGGTAGGAAAATTTTACCACTGGCAAACGGTTGAAGATAAAGACATGAAGAGTAAAATTAATGAATATAAAAAATTGCTTGAAGATTTGAAAGCTGAAGACATTTTGCTCCCAGAAAAATTTACAGGCGGCCTGCTAATAGAAAAGTTGCCAAACTTCTAGAGTGACTACAAAAATAGTCTGAAGCACAAGCAAAAGTTCTTCACCATTGATGAGTTAGTCACTCACATTCTCATCAAAAATACTAACATGAAGGAGATAAAAGTAGCTAAAGCTAAAGAATTAGCATTAAAGGCAAATCTGGTGCAAGGGAGTAACTCCCATAGAAGTACGAAGTCTAAATCTAAAAATTTCAAGCCTAAAAACCCTAACTTCAAGAAAAAGAAAGGCTCTTGTTTTGTTTGTGGTAAGCTAGGACACTATGCTCCTCAATGTCACAAAAAAGTGAAATGAAAATCTTCCTAAGGCTAATCTAGCCGAAAGAAATGATGTTGTTGTTGCGGTTGTTTCTCAAGTGAACATTGTAGTCAATGCCAAAGAGTGGTAGTAGATTCTGGGGCCACTCGACACGTTTGTGGTAATTGAGAGACTTTTTCCTCTTACATTCTAATAGGGGACGATAATGAAGTAATCCACCTTGGAGACTCTAGAACCGCAAAAGTTCATAGCAAGGGCAAAGTCTTTCTCAAACTCTCGTCTGGAAAGACTTTGGCCTTCAATGATGTATTGTCTGTTCCAACTATTAGAGCAAATTTGGTGTCTGTGCAATTGCTTGATAAAGCCAGAATCAAAATATTTTTTTAATCTAGAAAAATTGTCATGATTAAGAATAATGTGTTTATATAGGCAAGGGCTATAGTAATTAAGACTATATGTACTCTCTATTTCTAATGTTATCAATGAAAATGCATCTACTTCTTCTACTTAGATGATTGAATCATTGTCTTTATGGCATGCAAGATTAGGATAAACCAATTTTAGCAATATAAAGAAAATGCAATCACTTGGCTTAATTTCTAGTTTAAATTCAACCAATATTAATAAATGTGAAATATGTGCTGAATCAAAAATCACTAAAAGACTTGTGTTTCTATAAATAGAGAAACTGAATTATTGTCTTTAATTCCTACTGATTTAGGTGATTTAAAACAAACCATGACTAGAGGTGGTAAAAGATACTATATTACTTTTATTGATGATTTCTCTGGATTTACTAAGTTGTATTTACTTAGAAATAAAAATGATGCATTTGATACTTTTATTTCTTATAAAACTGAAGTAGAAAATCAATTTAATAGAAAAATTAAAAGAGTTAGATCGGATAAAGGGAGAGAATATCTATTACTAAATGATTATTGTGAAAAAGAAGGGATAATTCATGAACTAACTCCACCTTATTCACTTGAATCTAATAGTGTAGTTGAAAGAAAAAATAGAACACTTAAAGAAATGATGAATTTTATGTTAATTACTTCTAATGCACCTCAAAATCTGTGGGGTGAGGCTATTTTATCTGCATGTCATTTGCAAAATAGAATTCTATATAAAAGGACTGGAAAATACCTTATGAGTTGTGGAAATGTTAGGCACCTAATTTAAAATATTTAAAAGTGTGGTGGTGTTTAGCTAAAGTTACGTTGCCTGAACCAAAGAAAAAGAAAAATAGGTTGAAAAACATATGATTGTATGTTTATTGGATATGCTGAACATAGTGCTGTGTATAGATTTCTTGTGTTAGAAAGTGAAGTGCTTGATTGTAATACAATAATTGAAACAAAGAATGTTGAATTCTTTGAAAATATTTTTCTACTTTCTCGAGAAATTTCTCATGTACCTATTGAAAATAATAGAGAAATCAATTCTGATGAAGAATTAAGAATGAGCAAAAGGTCTAGAAAAGAATTTTTTTTTGGAAATGATTTTTATACTTATCTAATTGATAATGATCCATTGACTTTTGACGAAGCAATTTCTTCTTTTGATTCAAAATTTTGGAAAGAATCAATTAATGATAAAATTAATTCACTTTTAGAAAATAAAACTTGGATTTTAGTTGATTTACCTCCTGTCACAAAACTTATTGGTTGTAAATGGATTTCAAAAGAAAATATAATTCTGATGGCTCAATTGATAAATATAAAACTCGTTTAATTGCAAAAGGTTTTTAACAAAAACAAAATATTGATTATTTTGATACTTTTGCACTAGTAACAAAGATTTCATCTATTAGACTTTTATTTGCTTTAACTTCTATCCACAAACTTTTTTTTTATTCATCAAATGGATGTTAAAACTACATTCTTAAATGGAGATTTAGAAGAAGAAATTTATATGATACAACCTGAGGGCTGTGTCGTTTTTGGACAGGAAAATAAAGTTAATAAAATAATTCTATGACCTAAAATAAGCTCCTAAACAATGACATGAAAAATTTGATCAAATTCTATTAAGTGATAGTTTTTCATTGATAGAAGTGGACAAATGTATATATGCAAAAATTATAAATAATAATTATGTAATCATTTCTTTGTGTGTAGATGACATACTCATATTTGGTACTAGTTTGAATGTTATAAATAGTTCTAAATGTTTTTTGTCCTCAAACTTTGACATAAAATATATGGGTAAAGCCAATGTTATATTGGGTGTTAAAATCATAAGAAGAATAGATGGAATTATGTTGTCACAAAATCATTATACTGAGAAATTTCTTAGAAAGTTTGAAAACTATGATGTGACACCTGTGAGCCCTCCTTATGAGGCTAACTCCAAATTGAAAAAGAATCATGGTGACCTAGTTGCTCAGTCTAAATATGCTTAGATTATTAGGAGTCTGATGCCTTTAATGAATTTTACAAGGCCTGACATAGCCTATGCAGTGTGTAGACTGCGTAGATACTCATAATTCCAATCACAAGCATTGGTTTGCTTTAATTAGACTAATGAAATATTTGAGAGGGACTATTGATTATAGTATCCAATATAGTGGATTTCCCACTGTATTAGAAGGATACAGAGACACTAACTGGATCTATGATTTAGAAGAGACTAAATCCACTAGTGATTATGTATTCACACTTCGTGGTGGTGCAATAGCATGGAAATTAGTTAAACAAACTATTATTGCTAAATCGACTATGGAGTTAGAGTTTACAGTTCTAGAATTGGTTGGTTCGAAGGCTAACTGGTTAAGGAATTTCTTAGCTGGAATTCCATAATCAAGGGGTTAGTGTCCCCAGTTTCTATGCATTGTGATTGCCAAACAGCAATTGCCATAACGAAAAACAAATCATATAATTGCAAAAAGCGACAAATGAAATTGAGACATGATGTCGTAAAGCAACTGCTAAGAGATGGAATAATTTTCATTAATTATGTGAAAGTCAGAAGTGAATTTGGCCAATCATCTGACTAAACCTTTGGGAAGAAAATTAATTGTTCAAATATCGAGGAGATTGGGACTTAATCCAATAAGTTGTCAATAGAGATAGTAACCTAACCTATGTGATTGGAGATTCTATAAAATAGGTTCATATGGGTAATAACAAATCAATATTGGCATTGAAACGCTTAAATTTAAATCTATTTTATGGTGTATGTTATGAATGCTACTAATTGTAAGATTGAGTTTCAAACTCTTAATGAATTCATATTCTTTATGGATGGTGTATTTAAAGTAGTGTACATTTGATGAATTCACCTATATGAGAGTGGAGTGATGCCATTCCTAAAAGATTTTGGTTAAAATATTTAGAACTCTCATGAAAAAACAAGCACACGCATGGCTTATTAGTGCAAAAATGTGTTGAACAACAAAAATTATGGAGGTTGCATTGTGATTGATAAAATCTCTATCTTGCATCAATGATTCATTGGTTCATAGAAATTTTACATTTCACCAATAAATCAGTAAAATATATTTTATCAATCTAAATTTGGTTCATAGTCCAAAAAACACTAAATTAAATGCATTTGCACCACCCAGACAAATCCAGCAGAAATATCTTATCTTCATTTTATTCTTTTGAAATATGTGGGAGATTGTTGTATATTTCAAAAGGCACAATCCCACATTGGAAGATTACAAAACATCTTAACATTTTATATTGAATTTTTTGTGAGTGTGCTTGTGACCAAGAGAAAGAGTGGTGGGCTCGCGCATATGAGAGGAGGTCAAATTGAGCCAATTCAGTTCAAAGCGGTGGATTAGTGTTGCGAATTTTACACGCAAGTGCACGTGATCGTTAACAAGTAATATAGAGTGAATATAATTTATCGTTCCCACAGAGACTAATGAATTATTAAATACCGAAATTAAAATAGTTCTAACTTTATTTGAAGAAAAAAAATATTTTATGGATAAGCTAAATTAAAAGTAATTTTAAAACTTAATTAAAACTAAAATTAAAAACTAAACAAAGCAAGTTAATAGATTAAGTTGACCAAAGATCTAGGGTTTTCGATTTCACCCTAACTAATCCATCCTAATATTAATCTATTTCTATAATCTAATTTAATTTCCTGGTTGATAGTCGAGATTCCCAAATTTATTTACTAGTCCCTCCCGAGATCTAATAAAAATCCTCCTAATTGCTAATTCACTATATTCCTATGTGAATTACAACAATTATGAAGTCATTAATTTCTATGGATTCTCATATAGCAACTACACAAACCATGTAGGTATATTCCTATCCTACATGCAATTTATGGCATTTATCTCAATGAACTTGACACATAACTCCTCTTCCAATTCGTTATGATTAACAAATCATCTAATTAGTGATCAAGTAATTAGAAGCATTAAGCACAAAGATAAATACTCAACCATAGAAAATTAAATCAAATTATATTAATAGAAAAATATTAAGACTTCATAGTTAGGCTACATCTAAACCCTAGAAAAAGAATTTAGTTCATATTAAAATAGAAGTACAACACCAATTTCTTAAACATAATTGCAAAAAGAAAAAAAATAAAAATAAACTTCAACAAAACCCGTAGGTGGTAGCCAAAAATTTCATAACAAAATACAAAACTTAAATTACTAAAATTGCTAAATAACACTAAACACAAAAACAAGGAAAGAAAAATAAAATAACTAAGCTAAACTAAACTAAACTAAAGGAAATAAGAAAAGATAAAACGTAGACTTGAAGACCAAGCAATCAAAATTCTGCTTTGTTTGCTTCACCAAGTTCTAGAGGAAAAAAATAAATTCTGCTCCTTGCTTTGCACATCAAGCTTGGCATTGTTCTCTTTGCTAAACTACTGCAAACAACAAGAACAAAACAATGAAGAAAGATTGAAGAAAACAACAAGAGGAAGGCTGAAAAATTTTCTCGAAAACCGATGAAAGGTTGCAAAAATTTGTCAAGAAAGAAACCGTGAGCTACTGGTTTTGTAGAAGAAAAGCGAGATGAAGTACAACTGAAATTTCTAAAGAAAAACCAAAGAGAACTACTGAAAATTGCTAAGGAAAGAAAAGAAACTACTCCTAAACTAAGGAAGAAAGGAAAAGAAATCTTTGCTAAGAATGGGATCATTTGAAATGGGATCAATTTGAAATGGAATGTCTTCCTCCGTTGTAAGCTTTCTTATTTATAAGCAAGGATTTGCTCTTCTTTCTTTGCTCTAGAAGGTGTTGTTGCTGCCATGTGCTTGGTTTCTTTTCCAAAGAAATAAAACAGCCCAAGCTTTGCTTTTGTAGTTGGCAATTCATGTGACTTGATTCTCTTTTCTTTTCTTTCTTCGTGTGCATGCTCTATTGCTTGCTTGTTTCTTCCATGTTGCTGCCCGATTTTTCCGAGCTTTGTTTTTGCCCATGTGAGACTGCATTTTTGGAGAGACTTTCTTGTCCTCATGCACTCTTTCTTTAGAAAAATAAAAGATGCACTGGGTTGGTTATGCTCTCATGTGCTCGGTTCTTCACTCAAAAGTCGGCTTCTTCCTTCTTTTATTTCCTTCTTTATTGTCCAAGTGTAGCAGCCTTTTGTTACTAAGCATTCCTTTTGTGTGCTGGATTCTGTCCTTTCTTTTATTTCTTTGCGATTGGCCTCCTTTGTAAAGAATGAATGGTAATCGATTTTTGTTCAAGCCGACTGCTTTTCTTTTCTAAATTGTGTTGCTCTACTGATTCTTTTCTTTTGCTTCTTTGTTGTCCGATTTGTTTATTCATTCTCTTTTCCTTTGGCTAAGTAAGAAGGCTTCTTCTTCTTGAATGTTGCTATCAAATTGTGCTACAAAAACCGTGAAGAACTTTCTTGAATGTCTGAACTCAGCTAAAGAAACTTTCAGAAAAATCTTCAAGTTTCTGTCCAGTTGTGGTCCTTTTTCTTCCAGAATTTGAGAAAACTTTCTTCATGAAAGTTTTTTCTCTCTTCTTAGCTTTCCATATCATCTTGAATCATCTCATTTGGACGTCTGAATCAAGAGTTATGAACTCCGGAAGATGAGTGGGTTTCAAAGGATAATTTGGCCAAAATTTCAGCTTTTCCTCTCCTTGTGTCTGTCGGTTGCTTCATTTTTCTTTGTTGCAGCCAACAAAAGAAAATCTTCTTTGTCTTGTTGTTGAAGTAATTTGGTCAAGCTTTGATAAAAATAATTGGTTAGTCCTTTGTTCTCAAGATTAAACTCAAAAGTTCTAGAAATATTGGAAAACTTAGAACTCATAAAATCAAAGGATAATTTGGCCAAAATATGTAAAAACAAAGTAAAACACAAGCCAATTTCTAACCAAAATTAATAAGAAAACTCTATATAAAATAGAGTTATCAAATTACCCCAACTTAGCTCAAAGCTTGTCCTCAAGCTTGCACTAGAAGAACATATTTCTTTTCTTTCCATATCCTTTCCAACCCATTCAAAGTCATTACACATTAGAGATCCATTGGAATAATAATCCAAAGAACAAGTATTCTTAGCCCAATTTTCTAAACAAAATACACATCTCATTAATTCCAACAATTTTGTGAAATCAAATGCACAAAATTTGATAACCTCTCATAGGTTGCACTCTAATCACTCAAAGTGTTTAGGATTTTTATTCAACACTCAAATCAAACATAGCATGTCATTACCATAGGCTTGCTTATATATCACATCTCCACCACTAATAAATATGAATCCATGCAATAATCAAAGGGTCTTTATAAGGGTTGTAACGGGGCTTAGGTAAGGGTAGGTAGAAAGAAAGGAAAATTTAGGTTAAGCATATCAAGGTATGAAGGAACTTTCTTGCATAACTCAAAAGCATAAAAATAGCACATTAGAACCACTTCTTATTCCAAATAGCATGCATTCCCTTGAAGTTGGACCATCTTGTACACAATGAAGAACATCCACTTTGTAGAACATCTACTTTGTCCAATTTTTGTCGGGAATATTTTTCACTTCTTTTCTTTTTTTTTTTTTTTGTTTTTTTGTTTTTTTGTTTTTTTGTTTTTTTTTTTTTTTTTTGAATCATTAGACATTTTATCATGCAATTAATTCCCACATACTCTTGACATAGGGTTTAACTTGATAAACAAAAACAATGGTTTGGGGCTAATGATGTGGTGTTTATAACAAAGAAAGGTTAAGGCGCAAAATTGGTTGACTAGGGGTATATATAATGGGATGGCTTTTTAGAAAGTTTAAACGGCTAATCCTAAATGCCCTTATCATCTCAAAGCATGAATTCATAATGTGATCTCAACATGCATAACAAAGCAAGTTCTAGAATGAACATACCATATTTGACAACACTCAACAAAGAAATATGTGAGCAATGAAAATAAAATGCTCATAGGCTCAAATACTCACAATGGGTTCATTATATCAAATATTGCACATTCTCATTCAATTCAATCATCAAAATCAACAAGATCGTTAAAAATTTTAAAGTCAAAGACTAATCATACTTGCCTCATTCATACATTCCAACCCAAATCTCTAATGCATATAACTCAAAATTATTCTAAATGAGTATCAAAAGAATTAGAAATTTCAAAGAAGATATCAATAAAATTGAAAACTTGGAAGGACTTTTCTTTTAACCCAATAAAATTGAAATTTTTCAAAAATTTTGACAAAATCCAGCACAAAATTTCAAGTATCCCACCCCAACTTAAAATTTAGCATTGTCCTCAATGCAACAAGAAGCAAGATCAAGTATAGCAACTAAAGAGAACATAAGAAAACGAAAAGTGAGGAAAGCGCCTGCTTTGAACAAGCGTTGAAGATGAATTTCGTTCAGGTACCAAAACAGCTCCAAAAATTCTGAAATTTTGTGGACATGAACCTGGTTGAATATTCTACCTTGCTGTAAAATTTTAGCACAAAAATCCAACTGAAAGGCCTTGAACCGGATTTTTCTTGATAGTGCAGCAAAAGGTGAAACAGAATTACAAATAGTAATTTTTTTTTTATAAGATAAAAAAAAAAAAGAATAATAATAAGAAGAAGAAAAAATAAAAGGAATAAAGGTAAAAGAACTTGGGTTGCCTCCCAAGTAGCGCTTGCTTTATAGTCTTCACCGGACTTTCTCTGTCCTCAATTTGCATCCACTAGGGTGATAATGCACTTTTGAAAGTCTACTCCACCTTCGATATAAGCCTTGAGTCTCGACCATTTACTTTGAACCTTCTATCTTCGCCTTGAATTTCAAATAGCGCCATAGGGAACACTTGCACAATCAGAAGGGTCCACCACCTCGATCGAAGTTTCCTGTGGAATAATTTCAACCTTGAGTTGTATAGAGTACCTTCCGCCGGATGAAATTCTCGATGCAAAATGTGCTTGTCATGCCAAGCCTTTGTTTTCTCCTTATACATCTTAGCATTCTCATACGCCTTGACGGAATTCATCCATCTCATTTAATTGGAGTAACCTTTTTTCACTGAGGTGCCAAGTCAAAGTTAAGATGCTTGATGGCCCAATAAGCACGGTGTTCCAACTCCATTGTAAGTAAGTGATGAGCTTTACCATACACCAATCGATACGGAGACATACCAATAGGTGTTTTAAAAGCTGTTCTATATGCCCACAAAGCATCATCAAGCTTCCGAGACCAATCTTTCCTATTAGAACTCACGATCTTCTCCAAAATCCGTTTCAACTCCCTATTGGATATCTCCACTGCCACTGGTTTGGGGATGATAGCGTGGCAATTTTATGTTTTACGCCATACTTAGCCAAAAGAGCAGCTAACAATTTATTGCAAAAGTGAGTTCCTCATCATTAATGATTGCTCTAGAGTCCCAAAACGAGTGAAAATATTTTTCCTCAAAAATTTACTACCACTTTTGCATCATTGGTAGGCAAGGCGCTTCAACCCATTTGGAAACATAATCCACACCACAAGAATATAGAGGTTATTGTATGAAGGAGGAAATGGTCCCATGAAGTCAATACCCCACACATCAAATAGTTCAACCTCTAGAATATTGGTGAGAGGCATCTCATGTCTCCTTGAAATATTCCTGTTTCTCGCATCGATCACATGCACTACATAAGATTGTGCATCCTTGAATATTGTTGGCCAATAAAAGCCACATTGAAGAATTTTAGCTGCAGTTCTATTGCCTCCAAAATGACCACCATATTCGTAAGAGTGGCAATCTTGCAAAATGCTTTGTATTTCCTCTTCTCGAACACACCTCCGTATTACTTGGTCGGGACATAATTTATACAAAAAGGCTCATCCAGTAATAATGCTTCACATCGATAAGAATTTCTTTCTCTGTTGGCTAGATAAATCTAGGGAAGCACATTAGTGACCAAATAATTTGCAAAATCGGCAAACCAAGGAAACTTACTGTAGCAATATTGAACAATTGCTCATCGGAAAGATCTCATTTATCACCGTTTGTGGTTCATCAATCTTGGCTTGAGGTTCTAAACGAGATAGGTGATCAGCAACTACATTTTCACTACCCTTCTTATCTCTGATTTCCAAATCAAATTCTTGTAACAACAAGACCCATCTGATCAACCTAGGCTTTGCATCTTTTTAACTAGCAAATACTTAATGGCGTAATGATCGGTATAAACAATAACTTTGGAGCCAATTAAGTATGATCCGAATTTATCAAAAGCAAATACTATCGCTAATAACTCTTTTCGGTGGTAGCATAATTCAATTGTGCATCATTGAGAGTTTTACTAGCATAGTATATAGCATGAAAGATCTTACCTTTTCGCTGACCCAAAACTGCACCAACTGCATAGTCACTTGCATCACACATCAACTCAAAAGGTAAATCCCAAGATGGAGCAACAATAATGGGAGCTGATACTAATGCACTTTTTAACAAGTCAAAAGCTCGTAGACAATCAGCAGTAAACTTAAAAGGAACATCTTTTTCAAGAAGATTACACAAAGGTTTTGTAATTTTAGAAAAATCTTTTATGAACCTTCTATAAAATCCAGCATGTCCTAGAAAACTTCTTACCCTTTGTGATAGTAGGTGGTGGTAATTTTTCAATGATTTCAATTTTAGCTCTATCAACCTCAATCCCTTTTGCAGACACTCTATGACCCAACACAATTCCTTCTTGAACCATAAAATGACATTTTTCCCAATTCAAGACTAGATTAGTGTCTTCACATCGTTTAAGCACAAGTTTAAGGTTAGATAAGCATGAATCAAAAGAAGAACCAAACACGTAAAAATCATCCATAAATATTTCAATGAAACGTTCCACCATGTCAAAAAATTGCCATCATACATCTTTGAAAAGTAGCAGGTGCATTACACAAACCAAATGGCATTCTTCTATATGCAAATGTACCATAGGGGCATGTAAAGGTGGTCTTTTCTTGGTCCTCTGGGGCTATTGAAATTTGGTTATATCCTGAATAACCATCTAAAAAACAATAATAAAAGTAACCACTAATCTATCAAGCATTTGATCAATAAAAGGCAAAGGAAAGTGGTCTTTCCTAGTGGTGCATTCAACTTCCTATAATCAATGCATACTCTCCATCCAAAGAGTTGATCCTAGTAGGGATCAATTCATTTTTTCATTCTCAACTACAAGAAACCCTCCTTTCTTAGGTACTACTTGAACAGATGACCCATACACTATCCGAAATAGGATAAATAATTCCTGCATCCAAAAGTTTTAATATCTCACTCACCACTTCTTTCATGTTAGGGTTTAATCTACGTTGGTGATCTACGGATGGCCTATAGTTCTCTTCCATCAAAATTTTATGCATGCAAATTGAAGGGCTAATCCCTTTATGTCACTATAGTCCATCCTAATGCCGATTTATGTTCCTCAACACTCTTAGCAATTTATCCTCTTGCTCTTCATTCGGATATGCGTAAATAAAAACAGAAGAGTAGAGGACTCACCTAGGAATGCATACTCGGATGCTTAGGCGTGGCTTGAGGTCTAAGCGTGGTGGCTTCTTAATCGAAGGTATTGATTCGGCCCCACCTTTTCCAAGGTCTTCAAATGGCCTTTTGATGAATGCAGTGCCAAGGTCTCTAATTGTTTGGAGCATATATCTACCTTTGGATTTTCGAATTTTCTATCCCCATCGACATGCTTCCATGGGATCTTTTGGATGGCTTGCTGAAACTTTTCTTTAGTGCAATCATCAATTGTATCCACCTTCATACAATTGTCTATCTCACTCGGAAATTTCAATGCTTTAAAGACATTGAAAGTGACTTGCTCATCTTGAACCCTCATGGTTAGTTGCCCTTTTGCACGTCAATTAGGGTTCTTCCCGTAGCCAAGAAGGGTCTACCAAGAATAATAGGAATTTCTTCGCCTTCTTCCATGTCAAGTACAATGAAGTCACCGAAGATAAATTTGTCCACCTTGACAAGCACATCCTCTATAACACCTCTTGGGTATTTGAGTGATCTATCCGCCAATTGCAATGTGATCAGTAGTGGGTTTGGCTTCTCCTAAGCCAAGTTTCAAAAGCAGAGAGGCATAAGATTAATACTCGCACCAAGATCACACAAGGCCTTATTAAAATTAGAATTTCCTATAGTGCAAGGAATAGTAAAACTCCCTGGATCCTTAAGCTTAGGAGGAAGCTTTTTCTGCAGGATGGCACTGCACTCTTCAGTAAGTGCAACAGTCTCATATTCTTCTAGCTTTCTTTTGTTGGAGAGGATCTCCTTCATGAACTTCACATAGCTAGGCATCTGTTCCAAAGCATCAGCAAAAGAAATATTAATATGTAATTTCTTAAAAACATCAAGAAATTTAGAAAATTGCTTATCTAGCTTTTGCTTCTGGAATCGCTGAGGATATGGCATAGGTGGCACATAAGGAGGTGGATTATCTGGAAACAACTTCGACTTGGGTTTCGCAACTTCTTCAATTTGTTCTCCGATTTTCCGTCCGCACTTCCACGCTTCTTGTTACGCTTTCTACGTGTCACGAGTTCAGTAACTCTTTGCCACTTCTTAGTGTAATTGCCTTCACTTGTTCCTTAGGGTTGATTTCCGTATTACTAGGCAAAGACCCTTGTGGTCTAGAATTTAATGCACTGGCAAGTTGTCCCACTTGAACTTCCAAATTTCGGATGGATGCTGGCTGATTTTGCAATGTGGCTTGATCTTAATCATGAATCGTGAGGTGGTCATGCTCAATTGGGCAAGAGCATCTTCTAAAGACATCTTTTGTGCATGGGGTTGAATTGGTGTGGAGGTGAAATCCTTGGGTGTTATCAACAGGCTGATTGTTTCTCCAAGAAAAGTTAGGATGGTTTCTCCATCCCGGATTGTATGTGTTGGAGTAGGGATTATATTGTCTATTAAAACTCCCACAACCGAGCTGCTCCATATGAGATTGAGCGAAAGGATTTCCCACTTGACAATCAACACTAGGATGAGGTCCACCACAAATATCACAAGCTTTTGGAGGAATATGGATGGCATTTGCATTGAGTGTACTAAGTTGCTTTGACAGTGTAGCAACCTGGGCTGATAGTGCAGTGAGGGCATCAACGTTATAGTTGCCATGATTTTTCGGCAATGTGGATCTCCCTGAAGACCAATGGTAGTCTGTAGATGCCATCTCATCCAACAATGCATAAGCAAATTTCATATGTCTTCCCCATTAGGGAGGGGATTATCACTTCCAAACCTTCTCATGCACCACAGAATAATATCTAAAAAGGTAAAAGAACAAAAGTAAATAAATTAAAATAATAATAATAAAAATAAAAGTTCAAATTAAAGGTAGAACTACTTGGTATCGATATTAATAAAATCAAATTAGTCCCCGGCAGCGGCGCCAAAAACTTGTTGCGAATTTTACACGCAAGTGCACGTGATCGTTAACAAGTAATATAGAGTGAATATAATTTATCGTTCCCACAGAGACTAATGAATTATTAAATACCGAAATTAAAATAGTTCTAACTTTATTTGAAGAAAAAAAATATTTTATGGATAAGCTAAATTAAAAGTAATTTTAAAACTTAATTAAAACTAAAATTAAAAACTAAACAAAGCAAGTTAATAGATTAAGTTGACCAAAGATCTAGGGTTTTCGATTTCACCCTAACTAATCCATCCTAATATTAATCTATTTCTATAATCTAATTTAATTTCCTGGGTGATAGTCGAGATTCCCAAATTTATTTACTAGTCCCTCCCGAGATCTAATAAAAATCCTCCTAATTGCTAATTCACTATATTCCTATGTGAATTACAACAATTATGAAGTCATTAATTTCTATGGATTCTCATATAGCAACTACACAAACCATGTAGGTATATTCCTATCCTACATGCAATTTATGGCATTTATCTCAATGAACTTGACACATAACTCCTCTTCCAATTCGTTATGATTAACAAATCATCTAATTAGTGATCAAGTAATTAGAAGCATTAAGCACAAAGATAAATACTCAACCATAGAAAATTAAATCAAATTATATTAATAGAAAAATATTAAGACTTCATAGTTAGGCTACATCTAAACCCTAGAAAAAGAATTTAGTTCATATTAAAATAGAAGAACAACACCAATTTCTTAAACATAATTGCAAAAAGAAAAAAAAATAAAAATAAACTTCAACAAAACCCGTAGGTGGTAGCCAAAAATTTCATAACAAAATACAAAACTTAAATTACTAAAATTGCTAAATAACACTAAACACAAAAACAAGGAAAGAAAAATAAAATAACTAAGCTAAACTAAACTAAACTAAAGGAAATAAGAAAAGATAAAACCCGTAGACTTGAAGACCAAGCAATCAAAATTCACGCTTTGTTTGCTTCACCAGAAGTTCTAGAGGAAAAAATAAATTCTGCTCCTTGCTTTGCACATCAAGCTTGGCGGCTGTTCTCTTTGCTAAACTACTGCAAACAACAAGAACAAAACAATGAAGAAAGATTGAAGAAAACAACAAGAGGAAGGCTGAAAAATTTTCGAAAAACCGATGAAAGGTTGCAAAAATTTGTCAAGAAAGAAACCGTGAGCTCTTGGTTTTGTAGAAGAAAAACTGAGATGAAGTACAACTGAAATTTCTAAAGAAAAACCAAAGAGAACTACTGAAAAATTGCTAAGGAAAGAAAAGAAACTACTCCTAAACTAAGGAAGAAAGGAAAAGAAATCTGCTAAGAATGGGATCGGTGAAATGGGATCACCGAAATGGAATGTCTTCCTCCGTTGTAAGCTTTCTTATTTATAAGCAAGGATTTGCTCTTCTTTCTTTGCTCTGTAGAAGGTGTTGTTGCTGCCATGTGCTTGGTTTCTTTTCCAAAGAAATAAAACAGCCCAAGCTTTGCTTTTGTAGTTGGCAATTCATGTGACTTGATTCTCTTTTCTTTTTCTTTCTTCGTGTGCATGCTCATGTTTGCTTGTTTCTCTCCATGTTGCTGCCCGATTTTTCTGAGCTTTGTTTTTGCCCATGTGAGACTGCATTTTTGGAGAGACTTTCTTGCTGTCCTCATGCACTCTTTCTTTAGAAAAATAAAAGATGCACTGGGTTGGTTATGCTCTCATGTGCTCGTTTCTTCACTCAAAAGTCGGCTTCTTCCTTCTTTTATTTCCTTCTTTATTGTCCAAGTGTAGCAGCCTTTTGTTACTAAGCATTCCTTTTGTGTGCTGGATTCTGTCCTTTCTTTTATTTCTTTGCATTGGCCTCCTTTGTAAAGAATGAATGGTAATCGATTTTTGTTCAAGCCGATCGCTTTCTTTTCTAAATTGTGTTGCTCTACTGATTCTTTTCTTTTGCTTCTTTGTTGTCCGATTTGTTTATTCATTCTCTTTTCCTTTGGCTAAGTAAGAAGGCTTCTTCTTCTTGAATGTTGCTATCAAATTGTGCTACAAAACCGTGAAGCTCTTTGAATGTCCGAACTCAGTAGCTAAAGAAACTTTCTAAAAATCTTCAAGTTTCTGTCCAGTTGTGGTCCTTTTTCTTCCAGAATTTGAGAAAACTTTCTTCATGAAAGTTTTTGCTCTCTTTCTTAGCTTTCCATATCATCTTGAATCATCTCATTTGGACGTCTGAATCAAGAGTTATGAACTCCGGAAGATGAGTGGGTTTCCAAAGGATAATTTGGCCAAAATTTCAGTTTTCCTCTCCTTGTGTGCTGTCGGTTGCTTCATTTTTCTTTGTTGCAGCCAACAAAAGAAAATCTTCTTTGTCTTGTTGTTGAAGTAATTTGGTCAAGCTTTGATAAAAATAATTGGTTAGTCCTTTGTTCTCAAGATTAAACTCAAAAAGTTCTAGAAATATTGGAAAACTTAGAACTCATAAAATCAAAGGATAATTTGGCCAAAATATGTAAAAACAAAGTAAAACACAAGCCAATTTCTAACCAAAATTAATAAGAAAACTCTATATAAAATAGAGTTATCAATTAGCCCCCCCTGCCCATGGGTTAAACGCAGTCCAGCCCAAGTTTTACTTTCTTTTTGGACTCTATTAAAATAATTTTGAATTATTTTTTTAGTTATTTTACCGGTTAACTAAGCCTTTTACCAATTTACCATTTTTGTTTTCTTTTTGGGGCCTATTTTAAAATAATTCAGAATTATTTTTTTAGTTATTTTACCGGTTTATTTTTTTAGTTATTTTACCGGTTAACTAAGCCTTTTACCAATTTACCATTTTTGTTTTCTTTTTGGGGCCTATTTTAAAATAATTCAGAATTATTTTTTTAGTTATTTTACCGGTTAACTGAGTCTTTTACCAATTTATCATTTTACAAAGTTAGCAACCACTAAGCCATATCAGCCGTTTGACTTCATTTTTTAAAATTATTTTACCAGTTAACTGAATCTTTTACCAATTTACCATTTTACCAAGTTAGCAACCACCAAGCCATGTCAGCAATTTGACCCTTAGTGTTGATGGTTAAACGCAGTCCAACCGAATTATTTTTTTAGTTATTTTACCGGTTAACTGAGTCTTTTATCAATTTATCAATTTTGTTTTCTTTTTGGGGCCTATTAAAATAATTCAGAATTATTTTTTTAGTTATTTTACCCGTTAACTGAGTCTTTTACCAATTTATCATTTTACAAAGTCAACAACTACCAAGTCATATCAGCCATTTGACTTTATTGTTTTAGTTATTTTACTGATTAACTGAATCTTTTACTAATTTACCATTTTACCAAGTCAGCAACCACCAAGTCATGTCAGCCATTTGACCCTTACTTGTTGAGATTATTGGTCCATCATTGCCAGCCGCATTTGATGTCAATATTCCGCGCCTCATGGCATGGAATGCTCCAATTGCAATTGGATCTTCGAAGTAATTGTACGTTACTTCAAACAACCCGGTGTATGCAATAGAGACTGAAATGATATCTACACCATCAGCAATGGCATCATCAAATGCTGCAAGGGTGTTTGAATCAGCGCAACCATAAGACCAACAGACTTTGTACACGGCTATTCTTGCAGAAGGTACCGCTCCTCGAGCTGTCCCTGAGCCCAAGCCAAACAAGCTGGCCTTGCTCACTAGGCAACCGGCAGCTGTCGATGCTGTATGCGATCCATGACCCTCGGAATCTCTAGGCGACAAAATATCTTTTGGACCTGGTTTCTTTGTTGAGTGATAGTAGTACTTTGCTCCAATTATTTTTCTGCAACCACATTAAGAATGAATGCACCACGGCCGCTTTGAAAAGAGTCAGTAAGCACGTGAGCATGGTGATGTGAAAATGCATGTATATATATATGGGGAAATGAATCATGCATCACGTACTTGTTGCAAGTGAAATTTTTTGATGCTTGGCAAGTGCCCTTCTGCAAAAACAGATGTATATATATCATATAAATAAAACTCCTAAAACAGAAGACTAGAACTCTCATCAAAGAGAGATCAAACTTTTATAGCATATGAAAAAAGCATAAATGTAACCACTAGAAATTTTACGCAGAAAAAAAACAATTAATAAAATACTATAATAAATATTCTAATTGAACACTACCAAATAAGTAAGCACAAAAACTTTACAACAACGATATAGAAAAAAAAAGGTTCCAATCACTCAATAACAAAAAAATAAGTGGAGCACTTAATGCACTGACATGGGCAAAGTAAATCACAAGCTCTTAAAAAATAAATTTTACACTTCAAAAATCTTTTTTCCCTTATAGCCTCACTTTTTATTTATTTATTTATTTATTTATCTCATAGCCTCACAAAAATTTATATAAGTGCTTCGAATCATTGTTATTTGACTCGAACATATTCTAAAAAAGTTGAAATATTTTGAATTGTTTGTTGACACAAACAACGTCGGAGAAAAGTTTTGAACTTTGGACATATAAGAATTCCAAATCGAATCACTTAAAAAATAAGATATTTTGTCTCATGATAGCCTTGGATCATTTATATAAAATCTTTTGTTACTCAAAGGTAACTAAGATTTGATAACTAAATCTTACAACACAAACTACTTTTATAAAACAATTCAAATCTAATTAACTTTATAATTACTAAATGCTAATCAAAATATATTTTATCAAATAAGTTTAGTTTAATTCTCCAACATTGTTTCCTTAAACCAAGCTTACTACTCGAGCAGTTCAAACTCTGTCATGAATTTGAATTTCTTCTGAATTTTTTTTTGCTCCATAGATAATGTTTAACAGCAGCTAGTAATCAATATCATTATAACCTTCAAACTCAATGTGAAAAGAAACTTATACTTTAAAGATATTTTAATTGGATTTTTTCTTTGTTCAAAAAATTCATCAATATTGATTCACTTCTTATCAAAACAATAATTTTTACTATCACTTTTCAATTCATCCAATTTCTTTTTGAGACCATGAGACTCCATCTCACTCATTTATTCTTCAACCATATTGAAAGTTTTTTTATTGTTTTCCTAAATCAATTATTTCTTCTTCTTTTTATTCAAGCAAATCAATTGTCTCTAGATCTTCTTCAGTATTACTAAATAATGTACTCAATCCAAAATTTTCAACCTGATCAAAAATTTTAAAATCTCATTGATTAGGGACTAATTTATCATTTTCAAAATAGACTTCCTATTCCAAACCAAATTTTGGTTTGCATTCAAGTCCATATCCTAAAAAAAAAAAAAAAATTAATCAAAACTCAAATGGAGATTGAGGAACAAAATTTTCCTTGTACAAATCTAAGATCATTGACTTCATCGTGAATTTGAAAGATAATTTAACTTTTCTTTTCTGGTTTGCTTTAGATACACATGAAGAAGCCGTCCAATAATCAATCTACTCTAATAAATTTCATCGTTTCTAATATTTCTCCATTATATTTACCCATGGTAGATGTTGATTATATGTGGTTGCAGATGCAAGATTTCAAATTTTTTATCGTCGACTAATTCTCTTAAAACCATTGTTATGCACCTATTGGCCTCCCTTGCTACTAAACTGCAACGATTTATCTACTCAATTAAAACCAATTGTTCTAGTTATCACTCACTCCAAAAAATGACGCAGACACAACTTTCCACCCTAGGGCTGTAAACGAACCCAACATATAAACGAACGAACATCGTTCGTAAACTATTCGTTTATTTTTAAAACTGTTCGTGTTCATTTATATTCATTTATTAATATCAAATATGTGTTCAAATTCGTTTATGTTCATTTATTAGTGTTCGATAAGTGTTCGTGAACATGTTCAGGAACACATTAAACAAACATGTTCACGAACAACTTGTTAACATGTTCATAAATGATTAAACAAACACATTTGTGAACAATAAATGAATAATACTATTATATATATATATTTATATATATTATATTATATTATTATTTTAATATAAACGAACAATAAATAAGTTTTATGTGAATATTAAATGAACTTATTCATGAATACTAAACGAGCTTTTTCGTGAATATAAACGAACTAAACACGTATGTTCATTTATTGTTGGTGAACATAACCGAACTTGTTCACAAACTGTTCGCAAACTGTTCAACGAACGTACTAGTTCTTTTATATCCCTATTCCACCCTATCATTGTAGAATAACTCAGAATCAAGAAACCAACAAGGGATATATGTGGCTCTACTATTAAATATAAACACTAAAATTTTTATGAAGCAGAAAAACAATTAATAGAACAGTATAGTGTGGATTCATTTATGTGATTTATATAGGAACCCTGAAAGTTAGAAATGAATCATCGATGATAAAATTTTTATTCAGCACGAGGGTTCCGGACAAAGAAGGAGAAACAATAAAGTTTAATTTCAAGACAACAGCTTCTCTCTTCTACTTTTCTCCCCATCCTGTCTACCCGTAAGCCAGATCTGCAATCCTCCTAGACCTACTGTTTTTCTTTTCATTTTTTTCCTTTTTTTTTCTTTTCCTTTTCTTTTTCGTAAAGCTTTCTCAGTTAGGTTTGTTGGAGCTCTTCTTTTCCATGCAATTTTCAATTAGAAAGAAAAAAAATAAGAAGAAGAAGCAGTAATGGACTACTAATTAATAACAAAAAATAAATTGAATACCTTTCCGGCTTTATCTGGAATGACGGAGAAAGAAAAAAGTGAAGAGTGCTCCTTTGAATGCTCGTGCGTAACCCAAAAGTAGAAGAAAGCAGGACAAGGCGATGGTCGATGGTTTAGCCAACCAAGAACCAAGAGTTGTACGGACGAAAAATGGTGACAAATTCAGATGATTGATAGTTGCGGAGACTGTGTTTTCATCTCATAACTTCAATCAATCAACCCCTCCACTGCAACTTCCATTTCTTACGAGACTTTTGCTTTTTGGTGGCCACCAAGTAGCAGAAGTTTCAAGTCAGAGCAGAATCATTCGCAGATTACAGCAAATTAGGAACTATAGGAGGGAGGAGGGGCAGCTAAAGACTAAAGGTGGTTATTCTTATTATTATTTGTTTTTTATCCAATGTTAGGTGTTGACATGGGGAAGTCGATTTTGGTCATTTGTGTGTTAAAATATATCTTTTAATATATTTTAAAAGATTCTAAAAGACATGTTTTAAAAGATATATTTTAATATGACAAAAAAATCACCCACAATCGCTAACTTAATCGCTGTATATTGTGAGTGATTGATGGTGCAATTTTGGATTTTTTATTTTATTTTTTTTAAAGTTAGTTGTTGGTCCTTATTACATAGGGTTTCAATTCCTATATTTTAAGATTTTGTTTTCCATTTCGGAAGTGGATATTGGTGGAAGGGTATTCGATGTACTAAGTGGCGTAAAGATTGACATGTACAATCGTTGGTTCAAGTGGATGCGTGATGTGTCTATATTATACTTTTATACCTGTTGTTTGCGATGTTCTGGTAAGGGCCAACAAGTTAGGTGTTTTGTACCGCTTAACTAATCTAGTGAAGTAGATTTTGCTTTTACCGATTCACATGTGAAATATATCTTAAAATATAACATTGTTTCATATCAAATCTTTTTTTGAAAAAAAATATATCTTTTAATATATATTTCAAATGTGTTTTAAAATATTTTAAAATACATCTTCTGAATGTGTTTTAAAATATATCTTGAAATATATTTTAAAGTTCGTTCAAATGAATTGTGTTTTAAAAACATATTTTAAATTTTTTTATTGTTTTTTATATGATTTAAAAGATAAGAATTAACTAAAATATATGAAAATGTCATGTACCAGTCCATTTGTCAAGTACGTAAAGTAGCAAAATTATCGTTCACACACGTTTATAAAATCGACAATATAAACAAGTGAATTTGATAAATTATTTGTATAAATTTTGTCATGCTTTGCCATGGAATAGTTTGGAAGAATCATCAAATAAGAAAAAAAAATAAAAAAATACAACCAAACAGTCAACTTTGTTTATCTCTCTTTGATCATAGAGTACCTAACATATGAGAAGTGTAAAACTAATTTGGACGAAGTATTAAAATCTCAACGGTTAATTTAGAGGCAGATTAATATGCTACTCCTTCACTCCAAAAAAAATCATTTAAAAATTTTTTTTGTCCAAAAAAATTTATGTTTAAAATGAAATTTTTTTAATACTCTTATTAATAATAATTATGTAAGATAATAATTAAAAAATAAAAATAAAAATGTAAAATTATGTATATAATAATATATTAAATATGTTATATTTAATAATTAAAAAATATATTTAAAATTTTTTTTTTGGACGAAGGAGTACAATTTATTCACTTTCTCTCCCTTCCTCGGATAAATCTTCAAATGGCTAATGATAAGTAAATGGTTATTTGACGAAGATACCAAATCAATGCATGAAAGAGATTTTTGAAATGACGCTTTGGATAGAAGTAAATAATTTTTTGGAAAAAGAAGTGCACCAAATTCTTGTTGGCAATCAGCAACTGTTTCAGGCAACGGAGCACCTCCTCTTCAGTTAGCACCCACTCTGGTCCTTGGAAAGCATAATTTTTCAGTTGTAAGGTCTCAAGATTGGGTAACATGGCAACAAACTTCATTTTATCCCATGCAAAACGACTCCCTTTCAATGTCAACCTTTTGAGATTAACTGGCAAAACGACTCAACAAAAAGGTCTTGCTTCTCCAATTCCTTTGTAAAAGGAACACTTCAGTAGTTCGAGTTCAGTCAGAAAGGGAAAAAACCCAACATTTCCAGTGAGCAACAAAGAGTCAGGAACTCAGGTCCGGCCTTCGAGCGTCGTTGCAAAGCTGATAGGCTTGGAAACAATTCCAAACTCTTTACCATCCTCTAGAGACAGTGCAATTAAGGAATCCAATCATTTCACTAGAACTTTTTAGACTCAAATAACTTGTACAAACCTCGTTGGAAAAACCCTGATTCACTGGGGATGATGATGGTCGGGGATAATTGAGGAACAATATATATATATATATATTTTTTATATTATATTAGGGTCAAAATAATTATATATATATATATATATATATATGAAATAATTTTTTTCGCATTGTCATTCATTTTCATTGGTGTGTATGTATTACATTTCAAATTGTGTTTTTTCATTTTTTTTGAAATAATAGTTTTCAAATAGAAAATATATTAAAAACTGTAAATATGTTTTAAAAAATACAACACGCGTCTTGAAATATCTAACCGTACATATATATGCTGGGTATGTTCTGTCTTAGCCCCAAAAATAAATAAATAAATAAATAAGTTATTATAATTAAATTATAGATTTTCATTCAAAAAATATAGTGTTATATAAATTACATTTTAAAAAATATTTTTACATTTTTTGAAATAGATGTAAAACTTATTTTGTAAAAATATAAAAATACATTTTAAAATATAATCTAATCCGATAGTAGAAAAGAATCTTTTTACACTTAAAAAAACGTGCATACCACATCCAGCGTACATACCTCATGCACCATCGCCTGTTGTTGTCTTAAGCTAAGGGATTCAATCCTCTGTTCAAATAACTGCCCAATTCTCGGCCACTGTTTTTATATTCTGTCACCTAAAATTTGTATTTTTTTTTTTTTGACAAGCCAAGAAGACAAATTGATTATTAGATGATGAGAAAAAGTTTACAATACAGAAGATAGTAAATAAGAGAGGCACAATAACAATCCTACTCCTCAGACTACTATGGAGATAGGAAATAGAGGCATGCGCTATTTACTTAATGATTGCCAACAAGTTTTGCGATCTGAACACTCCTGACTTTGCCAACCTATCGGCCACACTATTGATGCCTCTTGGAATATGGTAAGCCTCCCAGTGCTTAAGTTTCTTCTTCAGCAGGTCCAAATGGTTTGAGACATTTTTGAGGTGCCAGGGGGCGCTGTCTGGATTCTTTAGCCACCTGATTGCATTAACTGAGTCACTTTCGACTACAAGAATATGAGAGCTCCTCCAAATAGACTCAGTAAACACCTAAAAAGCCTCATGAATAGCATAAAACTCCGCCTAATTCGACTCTAGGATCCCAACCTGCTTCGAGAACACGGCCTTTGTTTTACCCAAATCATCCCTAAGAATTCCCCCAATTTCTGCCCTACCTGGTTTCCCGATAACTGAACCATCCACATTAAATTTCATTATACCTGGTTTGGGCTGAGACCAAGTAGCACTTTGCTTCTTGTGCCCCAGTTCCCGCCTCACTTCTGCGCTATTCGGCTGTCGGAATATGTCTGTAATAGATGCTAAAGAAGAAGACCATCTCGCCTTAAACCACGTAGCAAACCTAATGAAGATCAAATCCAAGAGATGCGAGAAATCAAAGTTCATATTGTTAAAGGTAACTTGATTCCTGCACAGCCAGATCGACCAAGTAATAACATAGAACAGAAGAATCCAAGGCTGCCTTTCTTTGAAATTAGGGAAGGTTTGCTGCCAGTTATTCAGAAAGATAGAAGGGTCTCCCGGGCAGACCTAGGTAATGCCCCAGATATCCAAACACCTAGTCCACACCAACCAGCTACACCAACAGTAAAAAAACAAATGTTGGACAGATTCCAGCCCAGAGTTGCAAAAAGGGCACACAGCAAGCTCTGCTCTAATAATACCCCTCCTAAGCAGACAGCTTCTAACAGGAAGCTTTTGATGAATCAGTTGCCAGACAAAGACTTCCACTTTAGGTGGACCATACCCATTCCATACTAGATTCCAGATTACTTCCCCTTGCCTTTGAGGCTGCAACACAGATTTGTAAAAAAAAGAAGTGGAATACGTACCGTTCGGGACTCTTCGCCAGATGATCCGATCTTGGGACATTTGACTTGGGAATTGGCCTTGCAGCAAATATAGCAGGTTCTCCCACTGCTGTTTTTCCCAATCAAGAACAGCTCTACGAAGAGCAATCCTCCATTCCCATTGACCATTTCTCCAATTGCCAAAATCAGCCACACATCCATCCTTATTCACGGACAGAGCAAAGATCCGAGGGAAGCACATTTTTAGGATCACTCCTTCTATCCATTCATCCTGCCAAAAAATAATATTTTCTTCCCCCTTCCCGAGCAATGCCCTCATTCCTGCTGAAACAACCTCATAAAATTTGTTAGAAGGACTAAGAAGAGCAGTAATAGCTTTTCATGAATTAGAGACGATACTATTATTACATGGAGTGGGGAGAAGTCGATTCTTGTCAAGCCCATATTTTTCCACAATAAAATTCCTCCATAACGAATTCACCTCATTGCCAAACCTCCATAGCCTTTTTGTTAATAAGGCTGAGTTTTTTAATTGAAAGTCAATCATACCCAGTCCCCCAAGCCACTTTGGAGCATTTACTGTATGCCAGTCCACATAGTGCAATTTACGCTGTTGGTCCAAACTGCCCCAGAGAAATCTCCTTATCAACTTATCCATATCATTTTTTATTCCACAAGGTAGCTTAAAAATAGACATGAAAAAAACCGACAAGTTTGACAAGACAGAATTTATTAGAGTCACTCTACCACCCATAGAAAGGTACATTGTTTACCAGCCGGCAAGCTTTGATCGCATTTTGTCAAGGATAGGCCTCCAGATATTTTTGACCGCGGCGTTGACCCCTAGAGGGAGGCCAAGGTATTTAACGGGAAGGTTTCAACCTTGCAAGAGAGGAGCTCAGCCCAGCCGTTCAAGAGTCCCTCATCCATCCCAATATCAAACTACTTTTGCTGAAGTTGATCCTCAAACCAGACAACGCCTCAAAACATATGAGAATTCTTTTCACATTCAAGACGCTATCAAATTCAGGCTTGATGAATATAAGAGTATCATCCGCATATTGTAAATGAGCTAACCTGAAACTTCCTTAACCAATGCTTATCCCCTCAAACAGCCCAGTGGATTCCCCTTTTTGCATAAGTACACTAAACGCTTCGGCCATGATATTAAAAAGCATTGGAGAGAGGGGACATCCTTGACGGAGCCTTTTTTTGATGCCGAACTGCTTAGTAGGGGAGCCGTTGATCAAAATTGACATTGACACAGTAGCCAGGCAATAACGGATCCAACTCCTCCACTTCCATCCAAAATTCATCTTGGCCATGACATAATCCAGAAAATCCCAATCCACATTATCAAAAGCTTTTTCAAAGTCCACCTTCATCAAGATGCCACTTCTGTTATTTTTTAGGAGATAATCGACAGCCTCATTAGCAATTAAGAAACAATCTGACAATTGCCTATTCCTTAGGAATGCAAACTGGCTGCTCCCAATCACCTCATTAATCACTCCTTTTAATCTCATTGCCAAAACTTTGGCCAGAATTTTATAAATGCTCCCCACAAGACTAATAGGCCTATAGTCTTTTAAGTTGACCGGATTCTCCAAATTTGGAACCAAGGTAATAAATGAAGAGTTTGTTGCCTTGTCGAAAGTCTCGGTCTCAAAGAAGCCTTCTAAAAAAGTCATCACATCTGATTTGACTGAGCTCCAATGATGCTTAAAGAAGTTCATATTGAAACCATCTGGTCCTAGGGCTTTATTCCCATCACATTGCTTGATAACTTCCCAAACTTCGGACTCTGAGAATGGAACTTCAAGAATCTCCCTTTGTTCATCTGAGATGCATTTGAATTGACAGTCTAATTCTAATATACCAACTGCCGACACCTTGTTATATAAATCTGAGTAGTACTTTGCAATTGCATCCTTCAGCTTTTTTGGTTGTGACACTCTCCTTCCCTCGAAGACCAGATTACTAATAAAGTTCACCCTTTTCCTTGAGGAAGCCATGAGATGGAAATACTTAATATTCCTATCGCCTGCTTGTAACCATTTACTTCTGGACTTTTGCAACCAAGCTCTTTCCTCAACCCTATACAAATTCCAAAGCTGGGCCCGCTTATTTGCGAGTTCAAATCTTTTGTCTGCCGGTAGCACCATAACTGTATCTAAATTCTCCAACCTATCAATCTCTTCCTCCAATTCCTGTATACAGTTTGGATCAGCCTCACAATTCTGAACTTTCCACTGCTTAATGAGGGGCTTAAGTCTCTTCAGCTTTTGCCACAAACCAGCATTATTCCTAGATTGTACTGCTATATCTTTCCATTCATTACGAACCATTATGTTGAAGCTTTCTTTTTCAAGCCAGTGGTTGAAAAACTTGAAAGGCTTTGGACCCCAATTTATCTCCTCTGTGTCCAGATAAATGGGATAATGATCGAACAGAGACTTTGGTAGCACCCGCTGAACCAATGATGGGAAATTGTCCAGAAATTCACTAGAGAGCAAGAATCTGTCCAGCCTACTACTAACTGGAGAATTTCGATTATTTCCCCATGTGTATTTCCCATCTAACAAAGGCAAATCTACTAGTTGCAAATTTTCAATAAATTCATTAAAATCGTCCATGGCTAACAGATTACCTGATTGACCACTTCTTTCTTCAGGCGATCTCGTTACATTGACGTCTCATCCGAAGCACCATGGGATTTGCCAGTTTGCCACTCTGTTAGGCAGCTCAATCAAAGGGTTCTTCTTTGAATATCACAATTCGGAGCATAAACAGTGCAGAAAACACACTCAAAATCAAGACCCTTTAATTTGCCTCTTAGCAGGATATATCTTTGCTCTAAAATAGCCTCTACACATTGGAAGAAATCAGCATTCCGCATAAAGAATCAAACCCCAAAGACGTCCATCCAAGGAACCCACTCAACATTATAATCTTTTCCTCCCCAAATTTGGCCAACTCCACGTGTGTCAAATTGCTCTATTTTAGATTCTTGAAAGAAACCCATCCCAAATTTTTTCTTTAACACAAGCTTTCGGACCGCCCGTTTTTTTTCCCTAGCTCCTAAACCCCTTACATTCCAAGAAAGAATCCTCATTCCTCACCAATATGAACTCATAAGGAAGAAAGCAGGAAGAGGAGGTTTGGAACTAACCCACTCTTACCACCCGATGGTCCTTCTCCATTTCAGTAAAATGGTCTATCATTTCATCCTGGTGCAGCTTGAAAACTATTCCCAACTTGGAGCTGACTTCCCATGTTGCTTTTGCCTCTTTAAGAATGTTGTTGTGGTGGGAGATGTCCTCATCCGAAAGTGTAAATTCAGTCAGCTCCCCCGGTGCTCTGTTCTCTCCACTAGCCGACTTCTTGGAGTTGAAATTCAACTTTTGTTTCTTTATGCATAATGGAGTATTTTGATGGGCAGTCACGGACTTGGAGGAGCTTGGGCCAGCTTCCAAATCTTCAAGGAGAACTAGCTTGAGGGCCCTTGAGGGTGAGGCCCGTTCTCCACTTGCAGCCACAAGTCCTTTCAACTTTGGCCCACAATTACTTACTTGCTCACTCAAACTTATTTGTTGATTTGGAAAACCCACCTGAAGCCCACCATTGCTTGGCCTGATTAAATTCCACTCCTCATCTGGCCCATGATTTAATCCATCCGACTCGCTTGACTTGAGGCTGTCATGCCCGCTTCCCTCTACCTCTCTCAGCGTCTCTGCATTTGGTAGCTGTAGTGAATTAGTCAGACTGCCTTGCGTATTTCTACTTCCTGCATGCTCCAAAATGGTAAGACTCACACCTTTTGACACACAATCATCTATAAACCTGCCACCTAAAAACTCTCCCAGCACCACCTCGTTAGCTAGCTTCACTTTATTGGTCGGAATCTTTTTCTGCTCCAAATCTTCAGCCCCTGCTTGTTCCAAGGAGGTAAGGTCATTACCCACTTGGATTGGATTACACCTCGGACCATTGGACATTATCCAAATGAACTCATCCGGCTGCAACCGAACTTTTCTTCCATTTTCAAATTTTCCGAGCTACTCCAGGGAAGTGAGATCATTCTCTTCTTGAGCTGGGTTTCTCATCGGACCGCTTGACACTATTATACTCAACTCATCAAGCAGCACCTGTGTCTTCTATTTCAGTCCACTACATTGCCCCTCTTCAAGAGAATTTGGCACCACTTGTGATGACCCATCTGCTGCTGAGTTGCCGCTAAGCTTTGTATCTTTGGAAGTTTGAGCTCCTGCTGGGTGGACCACTTCTTTATATGTTCTGCCATCTCTCAAACCCCCCGTTTTTATCAGGCGCGGCAGCCTTCTGTAGCCCAAAGAACCTCCCCTGTGCTGGACTCCAAAAGCTTCTTTGACATAAATGGTGATGTTGTCGATCCTTCTCCTGTTCCAAACATTATTGCCCTCCTCATTTCCACTACGGACTGGAATCTAACAAATGCATAAGTTCTTTGCCCTTTGATGTGGTGCTGAATATAAACATCTCTTACAGCTCCAAACGAACTGAAGATGTCCATCAAAGCTTCTTTCGGTACCCTTGAGCTCAGATTTCCGACAAAGATGGAGTAAAGAGAGGCTCTCCTTGACTATCAATCTTGTCGGGCTAAATGGCTCCTCATTTGAAACAGCTTACCGTTCCATTCGTTGACTGTATCTACTATTATTGGCCTAAAATTTGTATGTTGACTGACAAAGATCTTTCTGATCGCTTTAATTTGGATGGATTGGAGGCATGTTAAATGCAGGACTGGCCTAGCTGCCATCGATAGCATTTTGCAGCTCAGTTTCAATGATAATCATAGATTATGAACATAGGTATTTCAGCATTTCGCTTTGCTCAATTTCTGAAGGCCCTTGTAAGAAATCAAAGTATTATCCTTTAACATTCTTTTTTGAATTTGTGACCATGTACCTATCATCAGACCATACAACAAGTGGTGGTGATGACCATGGTTGTACTTCCTCTGCGATAGGTGCTTGTCACTATTTACCATATGCAGCGTGCCAAGTACAATATGATCAAGAAATGTGGTCCTAATTATTGAAGCAAGATGAATTTGCAAACTTTCGAGCTCATAGGGTACACCAACAGAAGCAATGATTAGGCCTGCACTATTTTCATTCATTCATGTTATTCCTCCTTATCCATTCCTCAAGTATTCCTCCCACCTGATTTTGAATGCTTCATTCAGTGGAGGATCAAATATGTCTCTAATGTTCCATTGACAATTTGCTGGATTCTCTGGCATCATTTTATGCCTGTGGTTTCATTTCCAGCAAATAAATTCCAAGGTCAAATCTTAAATGTCAAACAAGGACTAAAAAATTCAGGATTAGCCTAACTATGTCCAGAAATCATACAACGTTTGTCCTCGCAAATTCTTCATGCTTAACCTCCCAATAAAATGTTTTTTTCGGATTATTATCTGCGTAGGTGTTGCTTCTTGTTAGACAGAATACCGTTCCGTTGATGACCATAGCAAGTTTCACAAAACGGGAGGAGTTGAAGCTTATTGAAACTGCAACGTTATGAATCTACAATAAGAATACCCGAATGTCTGCATAATACTATATGAAACCATTGAGGGGTTTGGGGATACTACAGCTGATTGAGCACAATGGGGCTACTAATCAACAAGAAATGGCTCTTTGATGCATCATCTTCCAAGGTGTTTAATCTTCCTTATCAAGATGTGTAGTGTTGTGTAGCGTAGTTTCTATTCTCAAGGTCAGCTATGTTTCAGAGAATAAAATTTTGTAAATGAACACAGACTGAAAGACCTGTTTCATCCAATATGTTTCCCGCATGTTCAGGATATGAAGAATGACAGTATAAAAGATCAAAAGATTTTGATTCTTATACTTTAACAGTATGGAACTTCCTTCGAAAAGAATCGTTCCATTTTGATATCCACAGCACTAAACTCTCATCTGCTATGGACTTTCACTTCTCAAAGACAGCAAGCAAGGATTTCACCAGAAAAGAAACAGTAGAACAACAAAAAAGTAAAAGAAGCAAGAGGCAATAATGCTTTCGGTTTTATGAAAAATCTGGTCTGGTCAGATTGTAAGAGCAAGAAACCAATGAAATCTCAACTCGCAAGTCAAGATTCCTAGATCTAATAATTAAAGAAATGAAATCAAATTGCTTGGTCTTTACTTATTGCCAAGTCAAGTTTGATCAAAATATGGAATTCTCAAAAATGAAGTGTGCAACAGCATTGCCCCAACAAAGAAAATGGTGTCCCTTTTGTGGACACCCCCTCAAGAATTTCCCCATCAACCAATGTGCCCTCTTTTCTTGTCAAGTCTCTTTTTTCACTATGATTGTTGTTGTCTGTCTAACGCTACCTTTTATACTACTCATATTTATCGAGATTAACACAAAATACTCCTATATATATAATTTGTCTTTGTACCATTCTTTCTTAGAAAAGCATAAAAATACTAAGGCAGTTACCCCCAGAAAAATTAATAACAAAAGCCATGTATGTACTACTTTGGCATGCACAAGAAAGACTAAAAAAATTTTTTAACCAAAAAACATTAGTATATTAATGTCCCATTCTTTTGTGCTGATTTATGAATTCCTATTCCTAGAAATGAGGAATCGAGGGCCATCAAAGGTGCCGAATCTGGGGAGTAAAAAGGCATACAAATGATAGATTTTCACATGGGATTGTGAATTGTAGTATAATTATTAATCTGCTCAAGCACAAGCAATTACATTTTCTTAACTCTAACAACATGACTACACATTTTCACATGCACTGCCTCAGTGCATGAGTGCATGCGCATGGGGCTGCCTTGCTTAACTGCTTGCTTGTTTCTGAAATTTGCAAAGAACTGAAGACACCATTACTGATTACTCTTCAAAATTAAGCAAAATATAAGTATTTACAAGAATATGAAAACATACTTACTCAAATAAAATCTTTAAAAACAAACCATTTAAAATTTTTTACAAGTTAGAGCTAGAGGGAACCTAATTAATCCCAGCAGTTTAAATTCAGTATGTAAGCCCAGAAAAAAAGTCATTTACATTAATCAATTGCCTTGGAGTTTTTTCCCCTTTTTTTTTCTCTTGTTTATTTAGTGAGCCATGCATCTTTGCCACTAGCTAGCGTGCTGTGTGGATGCGTGAGAAAGAGAAGGAAAGAGAGACAAACTATGAAGCCATTAGGATCACGCTCACTTATTGTGTCTGCAGTCAAATTGTGATTGCTTGGAAGGTACTTTGACGCTTGAATTCAACCAAAGTAAAACAAAAACATTTCGAGGTCAAACGGAAACATAATATTAACACTTTTTTCTCACTTTCATTGCATCATTATGGATTATGAACAATTTCCAGCCTCCTTTTCCTAGTAGTATTAAAACCTTAGCCAACTGAAAATTTTGAAATGTTGCACCAAGTATCTCATTCACTTCCACACTTCTTGGCGTTAACATACAGTTCGCAACTCTTTCACCTCAACAGCATTAACAAGCCACTATTCTTTGAGGGCTATGGTAAAATTATTCCTTCACAAGCATCAAAGGTGCTGCTTCATTTCATTTCCACACGAACTATCATATGTAATGTTCACAATTTTCTCCTTCTCCTCATCTGTATATTTTGATTTTCTTGAATTTAACCAACTGAAATAGGTATTTTATATACCTTGAAATTTCGGCAGTCATGGGGATGCAAAGGGTTTCTGCTTGCTGGCATTTTGAAGACAATTGTGATTTTTATTTTGGCATCCATGTAATGCGTTTTACATTCTAATCATCCATCAGGTTGCATGGAAGAAATTGTTTGTTTAGTGATTCTGCTACGTTTGCAATGGTTGCATTTTCTCTCTCACTCTAAGTTTCGCGCATCATGTCATACCCCTTCGTGCTACATACAGGTAAGCACTAGAAGTGAGAAATGACTTGTATTCATGCATGTTATCCCACTATATAACAAAATATTGTCCAAATCCTCATGGTTTGGAAATTGGAACAGAAGTTCCAACCAAAGCATAAACGTACATTTGCATTCTTCATTTCCAAGTTAAATAGTTTATGTTTGTCTTCAAGATAAATTCCAGGTATGAAATATTGTCCACTTTCTTTGTTTAATTATATTACTACATGGATAATTAACAAGCTAGCCCCTTGCGTGTTTTCTTTTGCTATGTCAAGAAAACAAGAAGCAACTACATCCCTTTTTTCCTTTTTCCAATCATAGATAGAAACATTATGAAAATTGAAACTGCATCATCTTTTTCGAGACTGATCCTTGCCTTTGCGGTTCTGCATGCTGCAAATGGAATTTAAAGTGTCCCTTCTCTTCTTCTTTTTCTTCTTCTTCTTCCCATTTTTTTTTTTTTGAAATTTTTTTTGACCCATTAAGTCCAACTAAGCAATGAACATCTCGAGGCAATATTGTGATGCTTTATAAAAAGGGAATAGTTGATACAAAACTTGTGAATATGTACTCATGGTTTCAAATTTGGGGGTTGAGAGAACCCAAAACAAACAATTAAATAATGCAAAATGCTTGATACTTCGTTGTCTTCATTACAAAGAAACATATTCAATAATCCCAGAGTAGTGTGACCAACACTTTTGGCTTTTACAAACCATACATTCATATATGCTTATTAATAGGTGCCTCTCATTCATGATACATCCACTATATGCCTCTAAAAAGTCACTACACATCTTGTACAAGCAACCCAAGAGCTACTTTAGCATTTTATTATGTACAAGAACTGAGGTCATATTTCTTTCTTCTATTGGTATTAATTTCCTATGATTAGTATATATAATGTAGCTAATTTATACTGATCTTACTTCCAAAGATCGACTTGGGAACTTGAGGTAGCTATGGAAGCAAGTTCTGAAGTCATTTCTTGTCTCTTTGATTCATTCACTAGCATGCTTATGTGTTCAGCCACTTGAAGTGAAGAGGGTGCATCAGAATAGGCAGTTTGCTTGGCTGCATCTTCTTGACTGAGCTGAGATGCAACAAATTTGTCGAGAACTCGCCAATCAGTCACTTGATCAACTGCTTGATCAGTGTTATTGCTGTATAATGGGCTTAAATGTTGTTGGTGGCTTTGTTGAAGATGTGCTTCTTGTGTTAATGTTGAAGATTGCATGATGCTTCCATTACTATTCCTTTCAAATCCATAAGGAAGCACTAGACCGTAGCTTACATTGGGGTTTGACTGTGGAACTTTTGGGCTTTCAAGCTGAGGGAGTTGGAGGAATGCATCATGGGGAACATTGTACTGCAATTCAAGCTCTTGTTTACATGAATAATGAGGATTGTATGAAGTATATGGTTGAGACATCCTCCTTGGAGAATCAAAATCTGGCATGAAGGAAACTTGATCATCATACCAACAAAGTGACTCGTGATCTCCATCTTTTCTTATAGTTGCCAATCTCTTCTTGAACACCCTGCACACAACCCAGCCTTCTTCCTGGTGCAATTACAAATATATATTTTGGCTCAATTTTTTTCTTTTATCAATGTCACTCCATTAATGCAGCCATGCAGCATGAGATGCATTTGTTGTATATTGTCATTTTCAAGACTAAGACGGCTAGCTGGAAGACAAATATTGGAGACGATCCAAATCAAGGAATTCATGAAATGGATTCTAAAAAGGGAATTTTGGAAATTATCATCAAACATTAAATAGGACAAACACTTCACAAGAACGATGATTTTAAACAAATAGATAAGTGAATAAAGTCCTATCTTATATATGGCTCATGGGGGCTCATCCTGAGCTAGGCATTACCTAGGGTTCATGCAACTGAAATTTTTATTCATTAATCAAAGGTTTTCACTGTCTCCTTTATTGCCACATGTAACAGCCAATATCCTGCATTTTAGTTCAACTCCATCGAGATATGAACATGTTTTCTATAAAGTCTGAGTGCAAGAAGGGATGGCCATGCAGAAGTTTAGGTAGTTTTTTATGAGCCAATTAGTTAATCAAGCACCATGGTGGATGTTCGTGTTTCATTTTAAATACTTGCCTGAGGAGTGCCATTCTCGTTTGTTTCAAGTCTGTACTCGTGCATTATCCAGTCAGATTTTTGTCCATTTGGAGCTCGACCTTTATAAAATACCAAGGTCTTTCTCATCCCAATTAAACTATGCTTAGAGTAGATAGCTTTGTCCCTTCCAGTGGCTTTCCAAAATCCTGCCTTTGTAGCTCTATTTGTGCGAGTTCCAGTTGGATACTTCTTATCCTTATGACTAAAGAAATACCACTCATACTGCTCCTCAGTTCCTATTTTGCAAAGTTCTGTCCAAAAATCAATTTTAAGGACCACATATATAAGGGTTTCTCGCTTGAGATTTTCTAAGTTAGGCCATCCAAATTTGTTTTAAAAAAAGTATGTAGAGATCAATGATTAGTACCTTGAAGATCCCATGGTTCAATTCTGTAGAGATCAACATCCTTGATCACATCTAGATCAATTCTTTTCGAGGCAATCTTTTTACGAAGATAATAATCCACTAATTCTTCATCTGTAGGATGGAATCTAAAACCTGGTGGAACATGTGAAAAGGAATTCATGTTGCTCCTGCTCAAGTATACTGGAATACCTGCATTGCAGTTGGCAGAAGATGTTAATTAGCAATGGACACTTGGGCAAAACTTCATCGATCAATGTTCAAGCTCATCATTAATCCCAATTGGTTTCTTAAATCAGTTCCAGAAATTTGATTTATGCATCAAATTTTATACTTAGAACTAGTACTGATAATTATTCCAATTTATCTGCCTGCCACCACAAGAAATTGTTAATTTTAAGAGTGCAAAGAGAACATAGTAATGATCCATGATCACATATCTTATCTACTGAAAGACTTGTTTATTCTTTAATTAAAAAATGAAATGAAATGAACGAGAGAAAATGTCAGTAAAATTTTGACCAACATTGAATCATGAAATTGTAGGGAACTTTATCCTGAATCCTAAAAGGGTTTTCTTGGACATATAAAATGAGGATAAAGACTTTTATGCTTGGCACTCAAAGCTTCTTTGGTGGAAAATTTTGTTCTTTCCATATAGACAAAAGAAGATCTATTGTAAAAATAACAAGGAACTGAACTTTAATTAGAGTGCATAAAGATTGTCTGCTATCTCTTCCATGATGCAAACAATTAAGGGGAAAAATAAAGGATAGAACAAAACTCAGAAAGGAAAAAAAAATTATCAAAAGAAATATTTGTGGGAGATGGAAAAGTTAGATTGAAAAGAAACTTGGGTAAGAAGGTTCATGGAGAAATAAGAGTATGTTTCCCTTTCACATGACTATACAAATCTCAAAATGCTTATATGGACATGCAATTTGAAGGAAATCTTTGTGGACAGATGAGCTTGCGTTGCTAACCAAATAAATTAAGAGACTGAAATTTCTGAAAAATGCCAAGGTTGATTATGAAGAGTATTTAGTTAATTCATGTTCTTTTAATTCCTCTAAGTGGAAGAATAATATGGACATATAGTTCAAAGATCATGAAAGTTTGGACTTGGGGTAAGGAGAAAACAATACAATGCATCATGTGCAATGTACAATTGGAGTATTATTACTCATGCCCACCCTACTAGATCCACTTGTGACAATAAAAACAATATCATGATAATTAGTAAATCCCAAATTGAATGAGACTGAATCAAGTGAAAATGGTTCTACAAAATTATGAAGATCAAATTATGATTACCTTAAAATCATATGAAAAAGTTCCTCCCATGCAAAGGATCAACTAATTCATAAGGGATTTTTTTTATGGGTCAGAAACTGAGACAATTTCAATGATTCTTTAAAATACATTCTCAAAAGTACAGGAATGCACTAGTCATACATGCAACAAAATGCAGCCTAATAAGATGTCTGAGGCAACAACAAGAAAGACGAAAAAAGAAAGATCGCATCAGAATCCATGGTTTTGCAAACCCTATATTTGTGAGAATCATAACTTCAAAAACTAGCATGTTCTTGCCACCCTAAGTGAGGAAGCTTAAGAAATTCCACAATGAAAATGTGAGGTTTTAGTTATTGTGGTGGTAATGGAGGATGTAGGTACAAGTACTCGAGTTTGCTTTTGCTTGAGGCTTGAAATAACCCGAATAAAAACTGGCACACAAAAGGTGTTTGCTCCACTCATAAAGTTAAACTAGCAAGGAATTATGTGCAATCAAATTTTCTTTTCTATACTTTTTTGGAAGACACACTTGAGAAGCAGAAAATTAATGGAAAAGCAAAGGTAAAATAATCCTACTAAAACAAATATAGCAATATATGTCAACTTTGGAGATGAAAAATATCAACTTGAAGTTGGCGTTCCTACATCGATCCATTGTCATCAAAATCACAAATGAATCAATTGAAAAAAGAGAAAAGGAGGAAGAAGAAGAAGAAAGAACATATAGATGGTGTTAGTAACAAACAAATCCAAGCAAAAATTTAGAGATTAGGATTGATTGCTGCTCCTCAAGTAAATATTGATGGTATTCCTGAAGCTTTTATTTCACTTAGTGAGGTACATAATATTCAAGTCTAGAATCAAACATAGTTTCATCAGAGAAAAAGAAAAATCCTTTAGTGGAAAATTAACTAGGAAATTTACAAGGAAAAAAAATGAGCTAGCAACGAAATGAACGCCAAACGATTAGTTATTGAAGAAACATTTTCATGATCAGGACTAAAAATAAATCAGCAAATCAGGACTAAAAGCAAAGCAGCAAAAAGAAAGCAATAGAACCATGGAGAAGATTAGAGGAAGAAAAAGAAGAAGGGAGAAGAGCTGTGTAGGATCGGAAGACCACCTTTGTCTCCAAGGGATCTTGTTCAATTCCCTAACTTCTCTCGTGAACCAATGAGGGGAAATAAATTATGGAAGTGGCTGCTGTCACTCTCTTGACTCTTGCAACTTTTGATCCCACTCAAGCAGACAAAGCATGAAAAGCTCAAAAAGAATGTTTTGGAAGTAAATTAAAAAGGCTTTTTCCTCGGGAATCGAATTGAACTATACTTGACTTGATCAGTTCGTACCCTAGCAAATTCCCTTTGTCGTCTTCTTGTCAAGAATTATCAGATCCCGAGGAAAAGAACTGAGAGCAAGATGTAAAAGGAAGGAAAAAAGGTACAATGTGGTTATATATCCAAACAGCAACACTAGCATCTATATATGAATGAAGACGAAGACATGCAGCACAAACAAGAACAAAATGAAGCTGCAGGCTCATCCATATTAAAGCACAGCATGATTGTTCAACTGAGAACCCTCTTTTTCTCACCTTGCGTGCATATATATATATATATATATATATATAGAGATATATAGTATGATTTCCCTTATCTTAAGCTTGATTGTTGGAAAAGATTAATGGAGGGGAAAAAGGGAGGCGGAGAAAATGGTGGCGACTAATTACTCCACCACCTCCCACCAGCAACTGATAGGGACCAGAATGATAACAAGGGTCTGCTGGAGAAAGTGAGAGAATGAAGAGACAAGCAGAGGTAAACGTCAGAATCTGATGGCATGCTTCACTAGGTCTTGTTAAAGCCCTCCTCCTCAATACTTCTTATGCCCTTAAAGAATCTTCTTATTAACAATTCTTTTTATGTTTTGCGAATATATTATTATAACCATAGACAATTAAATTAAAGTACACTTTCCATATTGATTATTACCCTTGTGTTTCCTTCTAAGAAAATAGAAAAACAAATTCATGCAATTTATAAAAGCATAAAACCCTTTCAATAGTGAGTCCTCCTCTATATATTTTGGCCGTTTTATATATATATGAATCTTATGCATGCCACTTATACAAACAAAATATTTGACCATATTCGGAGCTATCCTACAAATAGGCTAATAAACCAAAGTTCAAAATGTGTTTTACCAAATTATTCTTCTGTGTTACACATCCCTTATTGCCACAATGTGCAAATTAAATCAACACAAGAGACTCATGAAAAACTTTCCCATGTGGTAAAATAGTTCTCCAAGCTAAAATTAATCTTGATCATCAAAATCATCATCATCCCATCAAGAGGGTCCATGAGGTTTGGACCACGCCAACCTTGTATGAACAACACACATACAACAAGAGTAGTCATGAGACACACTAAAACCTCCTGATTGGTCTACAGCTCCTTCCCACAACAACTAACTTAATTATTTTGTTGGGTAAAAAAAAATTTAAATAAATAAATAAATGGCTCCTTTATTAATTTAGTACAAGACAAAGGTAGTTAAAGTACATTTATATGTTGAAAACAAAATAGTTAGTAAAAAGGTTGTTTAAAGAAACGTTTGGGGTTCCTAGGTTTGTTCGTAGGGGGGTGGTGAATTTTGGCAATAAAATATAAGTTGAAGTCCTCAATCCTCAACCGTAGGTGGACTCTGGTTGGTTGGTCTGCAATTTTTTAAAACTTTTCTCTTTCACGAGCTGTCGGCCCCACCGACCGACCCAATCGACTACGACAGAGACTTCTCTCCAAATACATTCCCTATTTTCGTAGCTCGGCTCGGCTCGGCTTAGCCCCTGTGGCCTTACGAGCCTAAGCCGGAGAGATTGAATTGAAAACCCCGTTGAAATTGTGGGCTGACGGGGCCCAACGGAAGGGAATGAATAATGAATAATGATGATTGATGTGTGGGTTTTTTTGGGCCTTCGAATTCGTTACGTGGCGGCTAACAGTCCGGCGTGTGCAATTCTTCGCGATCATTAAGCTCTTAAGCAGGCCGGTTTGTGGGAGGTGGGGCCCACGGAGTCATCCCTCCGGTTTTAACATTGGTGGCCCACCTTCGGCTCGAGATGTTTGGCACGTACGTAATTATTTTAATATTATAAACATATAAATGCATAAATAGTTAGTGCTTGTGCGTGCCGGTAAGTTAATCCATCCCTGCACTTTTGCTCAATTGCAGGGGAATTTTCTTCTTCTTTTTTTTAAAGTGCTTTGGAATCCATCCCTGCACTTCTCTGCTGAATTTTGTAAAAGTAAGAATAATAATATTTACTGTCCAAAATGATCAAACTAATTATTGTTTAGTAGTTTCTGTCACAAAAATATTAAGAATCTGTATAAACAATATTTCAAAACGAATTTTTGTATTTTTTTTAAAATAGTGATTCTAAGATAACGAAAATATTTAAAACAGAAAAATATATATTGAAAATTACAAAAATATGTTTTGAAAATTTGTTCATGCAGGCCCTAAGTAATTTCATTAAAATTAGTCAATGTTTAGTTCATTACACCTAAAATTAATGAGTATTATATCATGACTTTATATCTTCATTCACGGGAAATATTTTGTTATTCAATTCCTAATGAAAGCCGGGAAGGAGTAGGGCGTATTCATTATACCATGTAAAATGGTACAGTTATAAACAATTAAAATGAATGGTAAATAATTTGAAAAGATAGTCTATTTATATACAATGGATAAAAAAAAAAAAGAAGTAAATTACGTGATTCGTTTATTTCACTATAGTAAAAATACAGTAAATATATATAATATTTTTTGCATAATTGCACTATAATTTATACGCTACCCTTAATCGTTTATATCTATTGAACTTATATTGTTTACTCTTAATTGTTTATATTTGTTGTGATGCACTTGTGAATTCTCATCTAGCGATGTAATCCATTACTTCTTTTTATGGTCTATTATAATCTACAAGCAATACAAAAGTGAAGCTAAAGTCACAGACTGATTACAGGCCGCTATAGCAAGTGTCACGATGGTTCATAATCATGCTTACTTTGGAAACTAGCACTTGAGGTCAAGTTCTAGAAATCTTGTTTTATGCTTGCTTTTTGTTAATGATTCTTGGAATTGCAAATTATGAAGCATAATTTGCTCATGCTAAATTAGGTAGCCTTATCCTAGCTAGCACAATTAATGTATGCAATTGAGCTTTACTTTCTCGCTCTTAGGATTGGTTTGGTAGTTTGGGGGGAGATATAATAACCATTTGTCACTAAGAAACTTTAGAAAGTGTTCTCTATTTCACCATCATGTTTTCATCTTATTTCATTAACATTTTGATAAAATGGTATCATCTTAGTACGATGAACCTATTTGAAATCTTCTGTTCCGTTTATTGTGTACTAACTTTGTTTTATTAATGAAATAATGTAATTTTATTAAAACTAAATCTAATAGAATTTTATGCATTTCACACTAAAGTTTAGTATTTATTAATGAAACAATATCGTTTTATTAACGAGACATGGTTTGTACCCAATAAATCGAACATATGATCTGAACTTTAATAAAACACCATTAACACATAATAGTAAAATAAAGAATCTGATCTAAAGAAATGAAGGGCTATAATGATTCTTTATATTTTCCATCATTAATGGATTTTTAGGCACTTTGGTATTTAATGATAACCGTTATCCTTACTAGACTAACTGATTTTACATTTGTACTCATATAATATATAACCAAAGGTAATTAAGTGTGCCACATTACTTGAGTGCTGAAATGGTTGTATACATACTTTACAAGTATCTTGCATGCACTAGTGTCATCAATTTGATGAGCAGTTTGTGCGTACATGATAGTGCTATAAGACGTGTCAATGGTTCCTTTCATTAGGCAAATATTTTTTGCATACCAATGTAAGAAAGCAAAAAGGTCCTTAATAGACAGAGACATTTCCATGGCCAAATTCAATCCAGTAGTGCCAAGTACCATTAGGATGGATTGATTTTACCAGCCAAAAGAAAAGGAGCACAAATACGTGTTAGAATCAGGAGAAGTTCTGAAACTTTTTTTCTTTTAGATAATTAGGTTGCAAGCATCAGTCCTCTTGTAAAGCAACAGTATAACCCTAATACATGACAGACAGCAAGAAGAAAACTAAAGGAAAGGTGCAATTTTGGCATATAACGGGAATGGAAGAAGGGGCCCGAAGACAACTGATTACTCAAAAAGCGCTGCAAATTCATGGTAATCAACCTTAACTTGGAAAGAAGGATAATGCGTGTCTATTTTCGAAAATTCTTTTGTTTTTTTCTGGATACTTCAACATAGACTGCTCAAATAAAGAGATTAGGTTAGAATTGCACAAGTCATGATTTGAAATCAATTTGTATAATCTAGTCGAATCGAATCAATTTCAAATAGTTAATATATGAATTGGATATTCAATTTAAATTTAATTAAAAAATATTAGTTATGTTATAAATTATTTTATTTGAATATCAGGTCAAATCAAATCAATTTTTTTCAAATACTTTAATTTTGTGAATGAAAATGAACAACTCCACTTCAACAGTTCATCAATTTCGAGTTCAACTAATTTATAAACACTAAATTAGTTAGACCAATTAAACACACTCACAAATGTCGGATTTTTTAGTGTCTTTAATTAAACACTTCAAAGCTAGTACTTAGATTTAATCTTACAAAACCAATACCCAACAACAACTTTAAGCTACTATTTGAGATCAAGAAATTGTAACATGTTTATATTTATGTTGAAACTTATTACTATCCCACAAATCAATACTATTACTACTAGTAAATAATGATGGTCCTCTTAAAATTTTCCCTCGTAATAAATTATTCAAACAAATGAAACTAGGCCAATTAATATTAGTGGAACGGACAAGTGATTAAGATTTTGATGTTGAATATGAACCATACAATTGAAAATTTATACTTGGACCCAGCCAATATGATTACCGATATAGACTCATAATTGTTACGGCTCCCCACATTTCATGAACAAGGACCGTTCAACTTCGTCTTTCAATGATCAAAGCCAACCCCAACTAGCCAGCTAGCTAGCTCTGGTAGTGAAACTGCATATGACATTGTAATACTACTGTACTTCATGAATTCATTCTCATTCCAATCTATCCATTATACTTGACCCCTTTCATGCTTGCAATTCACTCTCTTTGACATGAAATATATATATATATATATATATATATATATATATCAAAAGGGTCTAGCTAAGGTAGAAAAATCTAATGTTGATGAAAAAGAATCATATGAAGTATAAAAGGGTCCACACGTTGTCGAGTTCTTATTTGTCACCTACCAATAACATCAACAAAATCAAAAGAACAAAGGGCTTTAGGAACTTCCTATGGGCAGGCAAATTAAACTACAGAGCAATATAAACCAACATCTACAATTAATCAACCCCAAAATTAAGGGGAAAAGTATCCCACTTGGGGTTGGTAGAATCATCTCTAAATTCAGCGTTAGGTCAAACAATTGAGTCTTTATACTTCATAAATTTAGGAGGGCAGTACTAAGCTTTTTTTCTCCCGTTGACTCTAGCCTTTCGAGGTGTTTTTTGGTTACCCTTGCTCAAAAACAATTAAGAAAAAAAGGGTATATATTTTGTTTTCTTGGAAAAGGGTATGGAGTAAAGCTTAGGCAATCTCAATACAAAGTAGGCCATACGTTTCATACCAATTTTTAGTGTGTAGAGATATCAAAGGTTTACATCAAGAAAGACGACTCTTTACCCGCTTTCTTCCTAAGTTTATACCAGGCGCTAGCAGCAAGCTTCTCATGTTCTTTTCTTTTTAATGCCAACCCTACTGGTTGAACCATATTTATTAAGTCTTTAATACAACAAAAAGAATAATGATGTTTACAATGATTAATATAAATATTACATAACATATATTTAATGAATTACTGTAAAAAATAGATTAATAATAAATAATATATAACTTTAGTGAGTTTCATTACTCTATGACACAAATAGATAAATTGATGTATACTTTCTCCCTTTTAAAAAAAAAAAAGAGATTTCTTTTAAAAAATTTCTTTATTATAAAAGAATAACTTTTGAATTAAAATTTTAAAATATTTTTACTAGTATTATCAAAGTAAACTTCATGAGTGAAAAATAAGAATAAATTTTTTTTAAAAAAAAACTATATATTTAAATGTACAAGAAATATATTATATGCTATAATTAAAATATATACCCCTTTCGTTCTAAGAAAAAATTTTATTTTGAAAAATTTTTCTTGTCTCAAAAAAAGAAATTTATTTTTAAACTAAATTTTTTTAAAAAAAAATTTACTAATAATAATCATATATATTTAAAATTAAAAAATATAAATATAAAAATAAAATTATATACTTAATAGTGTATTAAATAAATTGTATTTAATAATTAATAAAAATTATATTTTAACTAAAGTAAATTGTTTTTTTAATACATGAATATATACTAACTTTTCTGGAATTGATAGAGTACATGCAATTTGTCCAAATGAGCTTGTTCCAGCAAAACAGGCACAGCACTTTTTGTCAATAACATGCGCTTCCCCACGCGGCAAGTGTTCATCGGATGGTCCATAAAATATCAATAACTCCATCATTAGGGTGATGTCTTATGTCTGAGTTATTAGCACGTGCGTGTACGAATAGGATGCTGACTTTAGCCCATCAAATCAACTTCATCCCTCATTCATGCTCATGCCTCTTAAGTCTTCACCACTAGAATCTCTCCAATCACATAGATCTATTGAAGGAGAAAATTAAGTACTAAAAAAGCTATTATATTTCAAGAAATATGAATAGTGTGGTTGACAAGTTGACAAAATTAGAAATATTTAGAGTGCAAAACTTGTTGGCGATCATCGAGTAATGAGTCTTGTTTCTATTAATTTCTACTTTCGTTTTTTTTTTGTATACCGCGTAAGAATGTTCTTGTCTTTTCATTTGCTATTGACTCCTATTTTGTAATCTTTTACTCTATATCTCTAATAATAAACCTTACCTCCTTGGCTTGTCAAAAAAAAAAAAGTCTTAACAAATAGAATGAGAGTTCAGACCGTGAAGAAGCAAACGCCTTTCAGACATGAATTCCCATACCAGCCATAATTTTACAAAACAGATTCTAAAATTGTTATTAGTGATAAGATTGGTTCGAAGGTTTAAAATGCTAGGATTGTGGTTTCTTTTTCTTTATCAGTTACAATTATAATATATTTATATTTAAAATTTAAAATAATAAATATATGTTCGGAAAAAAATTTAAAGTTACTAATACTTGCGATACCATTATTACTGACAAAAACCTTTTTGAGTTTAACCCTTTGAATCTTGTATTTTGAATTAAAATTTAATATTCATACAATAATATTTTAAAGTGAGTTTTTTTATTTTTTAAAATAATTTTTATTTTATAATTTTTAAATTAAAAAATATATTTTAAAATACAATTTATACATTAAATCAATGGAGATTCAAACGTTGTCGTGCATTTCCTTCTTCTTTTTTTTTTTTTTTTTTTTAGGGTACAAAAATTGAATGCTATAATGTAATGTTTCCATGAACACTTGATGAGCCTATAAGGAGTGCTGTTTTTATAGTGCTTTTTCATGTTGGCTTTCAAGAAACGTTGGGAATGGTGAAAGGGTAGGATCAAGGATGAGATAACATGTTTGCTTTTTTGGTTTATATGTCCCCTTCGAAATTATATTAGTGCCAATTATGACAACAATTAGTATATGATTTCGAAAGGGAAACAAATGCTAAAGTTGGAGATGGAATCATTACCCTCGCAGTCAGTTTCATCCCAGCAGCGCTAGCGCCATTTGCCACTGTGATTATGTAGAAAGCTCACGTGAATACGTTTTCCATTGGACATGTATGACATTGTAAATGGGAAAATATACAGGAAACCAATTTTATACTAGACAATTTGGCAATTTCAATATGGGGGATAATTTTTTTTTTTTTCCTTGTTCTATGACTACTCTTAAGCAAACTAATACTTCCACTCTTACGTGCCCAATTAATTTTTTTTTGGATTTTGGTCTTCTCACCAATAAATAGCTATGTTAGTAGGAGCTATGAAAATATGTCTAGCATATTGACAATTTTGTATGTTGGCAATTAGGCCATGAACAGCCACTTTGACTTTCATTTTCATTTCACACACTTTTTTCAATGTATAAAATGATATATGTTCAACATTTTGTAAAAACATGTTTGAAAATGAATTTCAAATTATTCTTACTTAAAAATAAAACTCTAAAACATGTCAATCATTTACTCTTTTCTACACGGTATTTAAATTCAAAACATGTTTTCATATTTCAAACTATCAATTCAAACAAAATTTCAAATAAGATTTCAAAACACATTTCACAACACACGTTTTCAAAAACACATTTTGAAATACAATCCATAAGCAGCCTAAAAAAATAAGTCCTCATCGTGTAGTCTTTTAGAACATCTTTCCTTTAAAGAGGTGACGGGATGAGGTATTACAAAACAAATTTAACCATGAATTACTTACATTTGTTAGTTTGTAAAGATTCAATGCCACTTTTATTTGGGATCAAGGATACATATAATTTGAAAGAATATACGAGTAATTCATATATAACATCTCTTTCCTTTTTTAACAGTGTTAAAATTTATTATATAATAAAATATCAACCGTGAGAAAATGCAAGATAATTAGTATTAGATTTCAATTCAAGATATAAAATTTAAAAGTTTAACCTATAACGAGATTTGTAAATATGATAACAATAGTGTAACTCATTCAACATGTTTCGGATTTCAAATGTAAATACATCTTAATCTCATCATATAAATAGAAAAAAACTCTAATTAAAATGCTTTTAGTTTTTAATTGTGAGTGTCGAAATGTAAATTTCAAGTTGGTATTCATCTCGAAATGGGCAGCCAACTTCTTGTTTCGATGTTTGAGCCATTGACTAACAGGACCAGCTACCGAAAGGCCTGACAACGATTCAAAAGCCGCAAAGATCCATTGGACTAATTTCAGCAAACTTCAAAAGAATAAAGGTAGCCTAATGGCCCTCGAGTTCAAATTGAAAATGATAAAATCCAATAAGGTGAATTTCAATTGATATGTAGTCTCACAAAGCACCTACGGCAGATGAGGGGCATGGCCAATGAGCAATGTTTAAAAGGATTACAAATAAGGCAACCTTTTCCTGAACCATGTTCATATTCAAAATCTAAAAATTAGTCATACTATTCTGCTAATTGACTTGTATGTGTGTGTGTGTGTTTTTATTTCTTTTTCCTTTTTTGGTCCCATGCATAATTTTGTTGTGCGAAAAAGAGAGTCAAAAGTGATCATCCAAATCATGATTTTCGTGTTTTTTTTTTTTCTGTGGTACATTATAACAAAAACAACTTTTTGGGGAAAAAAAAAAGCCTCAATACCAAATAAGTATGTCCATTAAATGTTTTTTATTATTCATTAAAGAACCACCAAACACACAAAAATAATTACTCTTTCCATCCAAAAGAAATTCACTTTAGCTAGGAATTGGAATAGGCATACCTTTGTATTAAAACCTGATAATTTGAAGGCAGCAAATATATTTTTATCTTATTTCAAAATTTATATTTAAAATTCAAAATTTCCCTTTTAAATTCTCCCCACATAATTCTAAAAATTTTTCCCTCCAATATACTTTTTATTTTCCTTTCAAAATACTTTTTTTACCAAAAGATTCTTACTATACTTATCACGCATTCTAATACAAAATTTCTCAAATAAATTAGAATCTAAACATAACCTAAATTTGCTTCAATTATCTATATCTTTGCTTCCACCTACACTACTAAAAAAATATTTTTGAAGACATTGAAAAATGCCCTTATTACTTACTTATTAAGGCATTTGACTTATTAAAATATGAGTAATGATACTCATAGTGACTTTTTGTAGTGACTGATGTAGCAAATATGAAAAGACAAAATCATCCCTTATTATTTTGCATTTTTTAAGGAAAGTGATGAGTAAATTTTGTTTTTTTATACTTGTCACATCAGTCACTATAAAAAGTTATTGTAATTAGTCACTACGTGTATCATTACTCTTAAAATATTTCAAAAAAATACCTTCTATACTAATGTAACTATAGTGTACGTTATCACTTATTAAGATACTTCTAAATGTCTAAATATTATATTTTTCACTACACTTATATAGTAATGTCTTAACTATGATGACATTAAGAAATGCCTTAATTAATATTTTCTGAGGACATTAGGAAATACCTTTATAAACTAAATTTTTAACCCAAAAAAAAATCACATTACGCTATTAAACTCATGAAAAATATATTTATCATAAATTACTGATTTTATATCTTCATTGTAGATAAAAAGATCGTACAAAAAGAAAAAGAGCCGCAGCAAAAAATCTCCAGAATTAAAATGCCTAGCATTGATGTGGGAAAAATTATTCCTTCAGCCATGGCTCTTGGACGGGTGTCAGATAACATAGTTCCCCCTTCTTTAAACCAGAGATCTATTTCACGTTTGCCATTCTCAGGGCTATCACTACCGTGAAAAACATTCCTTCCTGTTTGGACTGCATGATCTCCTCTGATGGTGCCTGGCCTAGCTTGAAGAGGATTTGTCGCTCCTGTTAGTTTACGGGATGATGCAACCCCACCAACACCCTCCCATGCCATAGACACAACAGGACCAGAAGTAATGTATTGAATTAATTTAGGGAAGAATGGCTTGGATTGCGGATCCTTATAATGTTCCTCAGCCAACTCTTTGCGACATTGAAAAAAGCTTGGGAAAATTTCATATATAGCAGTTTTGGAGGTCACTTTATCAAATATAGCAACTTCAAAATTTTCTTTACAAATATAGCAGGTCAATGCTTTTGACCAAGCGAAAAGACTAAAAGGCCCTTTTATTCACCAAAAAAAACTGAAACATCGTTCAAGACTTCTCCCTTTCGTTTTTTCACTTTGAATTTCTTTGCCCATTCAATCATTCTTTATTGATTTAACATCTTGTTTATTCGAAACTGCATCAAAGGCACATACGCTAGGAGGATAGGCATTTTCAAGGAAAAAAATTACTGCCATAGAATGGCATTTTTTTCCCGTCATTTTTTCACTTCAAATTTTCTTGCCCATTTAATAATTATTCATCGATTCAATATTCCATTTATTCAACCTTGCCTACGTTCGGATTGCTGATGTTGCTTTGAGCTTTGTTGGTTTTCTTCTTTGAACTGGGTTTGCATGGTGTTCGACATAAAATTCGACGTAAAATTCGACATTTTTATGTCGAATTCTACAAAAAAATGTAGAATTCGACATAAAATGTATAATTCGACATTTTATGTCGAATTCTACATTTTTTTGTAGAATTCGACATAAAAATGTAGAATTTGACATAAAAATGTAGAATTTTACATAAAATGTCGAATTCTCCATAAAATGTCTAATTCTACGTAAAATGTCGAATTTGACGTTTTACGTAGAATTAGACATTTTATGTAGAATTAGACATTTTATGTAAAATTCTACATTTTTATGTCGAATTCTACAAAAAAATGTAGAATTCTACATAAAAATGTAGAATTCGACATAAAATGTAGAATTAGACATTTTATGTAGGATTCGACATTTTATGTAAAATTCTACATTTTTATGCCGAATTCTACAAAAAAATGTAGAATTCGACATAAAAAGAATTCGATGTAAAATGTAGAATTAGACCTTTTATGTAGAATTCTACATTTTTTTGTAGAATTCGACATAAAAATGTCGAATTTTACGTCGAATTTTATGTCGAACACCATGCAAACCCAGTTCAAAGAAAAAAACCAACAAAAAGCTCAAAGCAACATCAGCAATCCGAACGTAGGCAAGGTTGAATAAATGAAATATTGAATCGATGAATAATGATTAAATGGGCAAGAAAATTTGAAGTGAAAAAATGACGGGAAAAAAATGCCATTCTATGGCAGTAATTTTTTTCCTTGAAAATGCCTATCCTCCTAGCGTATGTGCCTTTGATACAGCTTTGAATAAACAAGATGTTGAATCAATGAAGAATGATTGAATGAGCAAAGAAATTCAAAGTGAAAAAATAAAAGGGAGAAGTCTTAAAAGATGTTTCAGTTTTTTTTTGGTGAATAAAAGGGCCTTTTAGTCTTTTCGCTTGGTCAAAAGCATTGACCTGCTATATTTGTAAAGAAAATTTTGGAACTGCTATATTTGATAAAGTGACCTCCAAAGCTGCTATATATGAAATTTTCCCAAAGCTTCAACCCTGTGAGCTTAAACCCCTTTTGCTCAAATCTTGAAATTATCCCCCCAACAAGTCCACGTTGAACACCATCTGGCGTTATCATAATATAACTCTGCTCCACTTCCATGGAAGCAACTAAGTGAAGAAGAATGATGTGAGCTTCGCGGGACTTCTCGGGGAAATGGGGAGATAATTTGGTACATGATAAAAGATGGGATGGTGGCTGAAATGCTGCTAAGTGACATTTAAAAAAATTGCAATATCGTAACAAAAGTTTGTTTAAGTATATTTTTTAAACACTTTGTAAGTAATTTAAATTTGGTCATATGTATTAATATCAATAAGTGTACACTCAATAATACATAAACTTGAAAATATTGTTATAATCTTCCCAAATAAAAACGACTCAAATCAGTAACATCCAAGATAAAATCTAGACTCATAAAATTTTCATTACAAAATACTAATAAATTCATGCTATTTTTAAAGAAATAACATTATACACACCCAACTAAAATCAAAGCAATGATGTGAACACATTTTAAAAAATTGCAAAAATTACCTACGGTAAGAACAAAATGAATATCTTGAATCATGCATAAAACACTAAGAAAAATTTAAAACATAAAGATCTTGAATTGACACAAGAAACTTAAAACTTTAGTTAAAAAATAGTAACAAGAATTACCTACATAGATCAAATTTAACCATTAAAGCTATCGAAGAGGAAACTCAAGCTCCAAGGTAGTAGATTTTGCCCATAACTCAAGCTTCACTCCGAAGACAATCGTTTTTTATTTCTTGTTTGCTGATAGCCCTTAGCCCTTTGTTGGTAACTATTAGAAGCCTTTAAAGAGGAGGAGAGAAGGAGAGTAAAGGAGAATGGAGAATTTGGAGAGAATGAGAAATTGTGAATTGTGGCGTCTTGATTTTTTTTATTTGGTTTTTATTAAATGATGTCATTATATATCACTTCTCCAAATGGCTCAATAGAATTTTTCTTCTTATTTTAATTTTATTATTAGGAGTTTATTAACACCAAATACTTTATTAGATATTATTTAGTAAGAATTATTTGAGAAAAAATTAAATTAGGGAACAATTAGAAGTACATTTGTTCTTGAGCTTTCATTTAACAATTGAAGAATTGAATTAGGTGTCAAGAACTTAGACTAAATTCCTGAAAAATGATAAGTAAAAGAAACAGTCCCAACAATATGAGAAAATTAAAATCTAGACAATAAGAGGAATCAAGTTAAACCCGTAACTTTAGCAAATAAACAATAACTTTAGCAACAACAAGATAATATATTGACTTATTTAAAAGATCCTCAATCAAATAGTAACTCTACAAATTCACAAACTCTAAGGAAATGTAGAAAGAGGAATAAGACAAGAATAAACAGGAGGAGGAAGGAGAAAGGCAGGAAGAGCAGAGAAAAGATAGGATAGAGAGAATGGAGGAAGAATGGGAAAAAGGTTTAGGAAGAATTAGAAAGGAAGAAAGGAGGAAAGGTGAGAAAGGAGGAGCAGGAAAAGAGGTCCGGAAGGCAAAAATAAGTGGAGAGGAGGGAGGAATAGGAAGAAATCATAATTTTCAAAATCTTGATCTGATTTTATCGATTTTAGGATTCTATAATTCAAATTTAGTAAAATGATCCTGATTCTAATCACGATCCTACCTTATTATGTAAATAAATTTACTCAAAAAAAAACTTTCTATATTCAAGTAAAATTATGATTTATTATTATATAAATAATTTAATTAGTTTAATCATACTTTTATTAGTTTTTAATAATAAATAAATGAATTAGACATACATACCCTTCGACTGCGACAGCAACTGAAATATTGAAAAAATCATATAAAATGTTATAAGAAATAAAAATTGAATTAAAATTATTTAATTATAAACTATACATGATTTTTCTAAATATCCATTCATATATTGATTAACAATTCTTTTAAAAATAATTTATAAATTATATTTTTTATTTTTTCTAAAATGTTACGATTGATTAATAATTCTTTTAAAAATAATTTATAAATTTTATTTTTTCTAAAATCAATTCTAGTAATCCAATTCTGCTATTCTAAATCGATTTTGTGTAGGTAGAATTCCAATCCTATATTCTACTATCCTACTAAATCGATCAATTTTATGTAAGAACCTAATCCTATAAATTATGAATCCTATAAATTGCTCGTACCACCAATTTGCTACAACTACGTTACAAAGACTCCTATTTGTTTAGCTGTTGGCCACCTTTTCTTTGCTTAATTACTACCCTGCATATCCGTGATTAAGCTAATTAGGACTGCAGGTGATCAATTTCCAAATTGCCAAAATCCTTTAAATAGGACGACACTGTTTTGTTCCTCTTCCTATCCTAACATTAGGTAGGGGCCGGGCCGCAGGAACGCAGGCCCCGCTACCACAAATTATGAGACGTAGCTCATCAACCCCTCCGAAGTCCAATGGAGGTCATCAAACCTAGATCATGGCCTATATTTGATCACTCATGGGCCCGTCCAGGTAAGTATGAAACTTTTATGGCGACTCCTCTAAAAACAAAAACATAAAAAGAAGCCCAACTCAATTTATACTTTGCAAAACTCGCAGTAGCCCAACTCTCTTGCTTAAATTTGTTACTTTCTTGGGCCTAGGTTCTTCATGTATATTTCATTACACTTTCGACTCCTCTTCTCCACTGTATTTTATCCATAGAAACCCACAAAGACTTTCGAGCATTGTTTTGGATGGGGGCCGCGCGTACGCAGGCCCCCGCTACCACAAATTATGACGTAGGCTCTGCCACTTGGGCAGACCTTAGGCTGGCACCCCTCCCAAGTGCAATGGAAGTCACCAGACCTAGGCCATGGGCCTTCATGATCGCCCATTGACCCCGTCCAGGTAAGTATGTATCTCAATGCTACCGCTAGAAATTTTATACTACCAGCTTCCCTCTCCCGATCGTTACGTAGTTCGATGTGGGATCTTGAACTATCAGAAAACATAGGTTTCCTCTGTTATCTTTTAATCGTCCTTTTATTCCACGCCTAGACGTCGAACTCCAAAACAAACCCCATCTCTTCAAATCTTTCGCCTAAAGCAATACCAAAACAAATATGTATAAGTAAGATTGTTCATTTTTATCTGTAAATATGTAGTAATATTTAAAAGATAATTTTTAAAATAATTAATGTTTTTTTAGTCAAATTCGGATTGAATATTCAATTTGTATATTATCATACAAATATTCAAAATCAATTCAATTTAATCTCAACATGTGATGCAAATCGGTTTTGGGATATCGATCCAAATTCAGATCTTTCATTTACGTAGTCCTAGTCTGAAGTATAACTACTGTTTAAGGTGGTTTGTGTTAAAACACGATTTTTTCATTAGTATTAAAAAATAATAAATTGGTTCATGTATTTAGTTAGCCATATAGGGTTTAGGGTTTAGGGTTTTAAATTGATATTTTTGATAATTGAATAAAAGAGTTATCACCAAAATTGATTACTAAGTGATAATATTTTTTAGAAAATAAAAAAAAATCGTTTTATCTTGTGATTTCTGACCTATTATTTATAAATAATTATTTTATAACTTCATTTAATATGAGTTTTTTTATATATATAAGGAAAAAAGAACATAGGTTAAAAAAAAATTCACAAACTCCACATCAAAGCTTTCGTTACACTTCATTTAATTATTTTTTTCAATTTGAGCTATAATTGACAAGGAATCAAGAGCCCCAAACACTTATGGAACTTTGCTCTTCTTCTAGTCTACATATGAACTCAATGTTACCTTCACTTTCGACAATTATAATGAAGCTATTGACTTTGCCACGTGATGCATTCAGCTCGAGAAACTCTTTTCTCTTCCCGTTTCAATTCCCTCTTTTCCTCTATAAATCCGATATTACCACAGATTCTGCGGCAGTATCCGATGGATTAATTATAACATTCAACTGATCCATCCATGCTAATGAAGATGCTATTCTTTTTAATCTTTTATTAACTGAGCTAGCTTGGCTCTCGCATTTGTAGTGCATATACATTTGACGCAACTATTTGATTAACATAGTTTTTGACCGTCCCATGTTCCTATAATTTTGTTTTAAATTGAAGTTACAGTGCATCCCAGCAAAAGTACGTAATTTAGTTAAAGACAGACAAGCAAGGATGGTGGTAGATCATACATAATGTTGGCTTGTCTCTTCATTAGCAACCACAGACACTGTTCAGTCTCTGCTAAATTTGCCAAATCCTGCGAAATGTGAGCTGCACCACGGATTAGATTATCTTTTGCGACGACAACATTGCTTATGGCTTGTAGCGTATAGTTATCAATCAGTACCGGTGGTCAATAATGTTCACTTTTAACTCGGCGACCTGTCATCCAGTGCATCATTCCATGTCCAAACTCTGCACATCTGGAAAGCGTTACAATAATAAGAGAAGCACAGCTGGATGACTCCCAGGAGCCATCAACAGGATCAGTTGCTATAATTTTTTTTTTCTTAGCAGTTGGATTCAATAATATATTTCAGCGTGTTAATGCTACTTGAATAGACATTTGATCAGCATACATTTGAAACGAAGGTGAAAAATCTAATGTGTGCACACGTGCACTGAGTATGAAAGAGTTGGAGTATCCCATGCACATTTCATTTCGTGTAGATTTGTTCTGAGCTGAGTGAGATTGAAGCTTTTAAGGTCCCTGTATGGTGGAGGGAAGACATTTTGGCAGATTCAGTGGAATCCCAGCTGTCTCATTGCTTCTGTGACCTTTACACTTGTTCAACAGAAGTTTGTCTGGTGATTGATTACTACTAATTTGCATACTTGGAAAAGACTGAATCGAAGGTAATCTGTCGCTGTAAAGCTGCTGATTCTTGCTCAATCTTCTCTGGTTTTTTGTCATTGTTTAATTGCTCGATCAATTATCGAAAAAAAAAAAACCCAAATTAATCTGTTGATGTCATTTCTTAAGACAAGATGTAAAAGTCCCAAAATTAAGATTAGGATTATAGGATATGATTTGGATAATTAACATTGTCACGCCATGTCCAGGCATGCTGAGCATACTTAGTATTAGAAACAATGAAGCTCAGTCTTAAGTTTTCATAGTATAACACTTTACTAATAAATACTCTCTCAATCCAAAAAAAAGTTCACTTTTAAATTAAAATTTTAAAATATCCTTACTAATAATAATTATGTATACTTAAAATCAAAAAATAATGATAAAAATATAAAATTATTCATTTAGTAGTGTATGCGATGAGTTGTATATAATAATTAATAACTAATAAAAAGTTATATATTAACCAATGTGTATTTTTTTTTTATTTTAACGAAAAGAGTAAGTATTTTTTGATAACAAAAAAAAAATTCATATATGAAAAAGGTTGGCTCCGTTTTAAACTGTTTAAAATCTGGAGTATCTGGCATCCCTTAATTACAGTCCAAATGCACAATGCTAAAATTTGAGAAAATATTAGATATCGCATCACGTAAGGGAATTTTTTTAAAAAAATTTTAAATTTTTAAATAGCTAAATTTAGGGGATAAAAATTTATATATATATGAGGTTATGGTTAGGTTTACTATATAATGGCACAATAACTACATTGAAATTCTATTTTCCATATTTGCAGGAATTAAAAATGTTGGCTTTGGACAAAGGAGTTTTACACCACAAAACATCTCCTATTACACCTTTTGTATTCCACTTTTTATTACATGCTCTAATAAATTGATATAAATCGTTGTAATATTTGTTAATATTTATGTCATTGTTATTCATTTTCATTATAATAAATTTAAATGTTAAAGTTTACTTTTGTGTTATTAGGTTATATTTCTTTTACATTTTTTGTGTAGAAAAAATTTAAAAAAAAACTATAAAATTTTATTAAAATATTAGGTTAATATAAAAATATGAAAATTTATATCAAAATTAAGAGGAATGAAAATAAATACTTACTATAATATAAATTACAATATTTACGCTAATTTATTAAGGTGTGTTACATAAAGTACCACACAAAAAATTTAGCAAGAGATCCAATGCAATTTTACACGTACTCAATTTGCGAGATGAAACGAAATAAATTAGAAAAAAAAATGCAACTTTATTACCTATAAGGACATATGTTTCATTTGCATCCACAAAGTTGAAAAGATATCAATTCCATCATAAACATCAAATTCCATACCAACTCCAAAAAGAAGTATCAAACAAATATTGCAGGAATATATCAACCCACTTGAATAGACAGTTGCCAAAACCACCAACATCCGTCTACGTTTTCTTGCAATTCGATCCTCCTGGGATTCTGCAATTGACTTCTTTCATTGTATCACTAAGTATTCATTTGTGGTGTCTAAGCATAAATGACCAACCAATCTGCATATTTCTTTGGTAAGTTGGCATTCCTTTCAAGTTTCAATTTGCAATGGGATTGAGATGAAATTCAAACAATACCGTATTCAATTCCAGAAGCATATTTTGCAGTTCGTCCAAATTCAATATTTTGTACCCATCAAATTTCACAAAAAAGACAGGCCAAAGTATGCGAACCTTTCCGCCATTGCTTCCCTTTCCCTTTCCCTTTCCCAGCAAATTTTCCAAGAATCCCACGTTTATCATTCCATTACTTTGCTCACTAAAGTGATCAAATCCATTATATTCTCAAGTATGTCAATTTGCCTTTTGCCTTTTGCCTTTACATTTAAAAAAATATATTCATTCGGTTGTGGTATTAAGAAAAAAATTCACTTTAGATTAAATATAATTTTCTTAGTTATTAATTACCCTCTTCGATCAGAAAGAAAGAGTTCAATTTAAACAATTTTATTTGTCAAAAAAAGTCCACTTTTGATATAAAGATTTTGTACTACTATTACTAATATTCTGTTCGTCATAGAAAAAGAGTCAACTTTGATATATAATTTTTTATTAGTTATTAGATAAAACTTATTTAATGTACCACTAAATGTATAATTTTATATTTTTATCATTATTTTTTAATTTTGAGTATACATAATTATTATTAATAAAAATATTTTAAAATTTTAATTTAAAAGTATATTCTTTTTTTAGAATAAAGAGAGTAATAACACAATTCAAATTAAAAAAATAAATATAAAAATATAAATTTAATGATACATTAAATATATTATATTTTATCATTTAAAAAAAGTTGTATCAAATTAATTGTGAATTTTTTTTTAGAAAGAAAATAGTACAATACTTTTAATATATTATTAATTTATAGCTATTTTTTTATTATAATCATACACAATAGATTTTTTTAGAAAAAAAATTTAAAAGTGGATTTTTAAAAAAATAGAAAAAATATATATATTTACCGATTCTTCGTCTTTGTTTTTTCCTACAGAGATTTGACACATCTTTCATTGTCAAAAGTACATTCATTACAAAGTAAAATTTACCCGTACCTTTATTGCGTAAGAACTAAAAAAGTTGCATTACCAAATTCTCTTCGGTGTGCGCCGAAATGTGATAAATATGTCGTACATAAAGGTACACGTGTTTGGCAAATGGGAGCGTTTCATGTATGGCGTGAAGATTACGATCTTATTATGGTCCCAACTCGACTTTAACAGTTTTTTGTTTTTTTGGACTATTATAATTTATGAGTAATAATAATTATAGTGATTGATATGATAAATATAAAAAGATAAAATTATTTTTGATTATTTTATATTTTTTAAAAATATGTAATAAGTAAATTTTATTTTTTAATATTTATCACATTAATTACTATTAAAAGTCATTATAATTAATTACTAAAAGTATCATTGTTCATAATTTATATGTCCCGAGATTTTTTGACGTTGTGATATTTTGGTACAAAAACATGTTAAACACAACAATAGCTATATATATTTAGGTTAATAAAATAAATCTCCCAAACTGACATGAGTTTTCATTATTTTTTGTAGCTTAATTTATTATAATTGATTGAAAAAAAATTACTCCATTCCACCTTTAAAAAAATCCAATGTTATTTTTTTTTTGTCTAAAAAAAGAGTGCACTTTTATTGTGAAAATTTTATATTACTATTACTAATAATGATAATGTATAATTTAAATTAAAAAGTAAAAATAAAAATAAAAAGTTATACATTTAATAATGTATTAACTACGTTATATTTTATAACTTAACAAAAAATTGTATCAAATAAAAAAAAAGTCTCTTTTTTTAAAACAAGGGAAGTAAAATTTTAGTTTCAATTTTGATTAGTTACAATTTTTTTACTTATAAAACACTACCAATTTGATACATTATTAAATATGCTTCATTTGTCTAAAAAAAGAAAAGTCCGCTATCAAAATATTTATTTGTCCTTTAAAAAAAAGTTAATTTTTATGATAAAGTTTCTATAATAGGCCATCCATGGTTAAAAAGTAAAAAAATAAAAATATAAAATTATGTATTTAATGATACAGTAAATATATTATAATTAATAATTAAAAAAATTTGCATTCAAGTTAAAGTAAACTCTCTTTTTTTATGAGGGAAAGAGTATAATTTTTTAATTTTATCATTAATTTTAAATTTAGATTATAAATTATTATTAATAAAAGATAATACCAAAAAATTAAATTAAACTTAATATTTTCTAAGATCAAGGGAGTGTACAATACAAGTTCTAGAAGAAGAAAAAAATTGTCCATTTCCGTACTCCTTTAATCAATTATTGGTTTTACTATTGCAGCCGTGAAGATTAAGATTGAAGTCATCCTCATTAATTAAATTGGTGTTACTTGGACAGTCGTACTTGACCAATAAATCCGACCGTACAAAGAGAAACCTCGAGTCTTTTCTTAGTGCTATTGTTGGTACCGTGTCAACGTTACGTGGCAGAAGCGTGGAGTAAAGGGACCGACCAAACCAAGAAACAAACAAAAGAGGAGTCATCCCTGTTTTCCATTTTACTAATTAGTTGAGTTTTTTTTTTGAGGAGTACTTTTTGCCTTTGCCCTTAACTTAATTATTCCAATATTAAAACAACTCTAATGTCACCGCCCCTTTCTTTCTTAAGGCAGTAAATATATATTGCTAAAGGTATTAAAATTTGTCTCTCCTTTTATTTTTTGCAATTAAAAAAATGCTAATATCATTATTAATTATAGTGACAGGGCCTCTAATTTTTTTTCTTTAATTTTAAAAAAATTATATACGTTCATTTTAATTTTATCTTTGGTGCAATAAATGTTTCACTTAAGTTTAAATAGAATATTCTTTTCTCTAATTATTTTTAATTATAACATTTTATATAGTGTAATAGGTACATTGAATATTTTGTTCAAAGGTTGAAGATTCAATTAAGACAACTCGACTGACTAAATATTTTGATGTTTTAATTAAATCAAAAGATATAAATATATCCAAAAACCAGTCAAATATGCTGCCATATTTGTCCTGTTAGTGTTTTTCACTAAAACTATATATAATAAATATGTCTTACCTTTTTTATAAATATTTTTGCTATCCACATATTTTAATAATTTTCATGACTATTTTATTAATTTATTAATTGAGTGCACTAATATAAAAAAAAAATCCAAAATTCGTACCATTACTTTGAAATCCGTACCCACAAAAAAAGATAAATCTTTTTAAACTTTCCTGATCGGCGATCCTATCCTGTTGATAGCTGACCCCTCAAACCCACCATGCAGCGCGGCCATTTGGCTGACTCCTTTTTCAGTCCTCACTATCTTGTCAGTTGTCTTTCTTACCTCAATTTCATTCCAATCTCCATTTATTCTCCTCTTTAAATCTCATGGTACCCAACCGTGTCTTCTTGCCGACCATTTCCCCACAAATCCACCATTTCCTTCGCTCTTCAAATCCTCTGAGTTGACCCTCTGTAACACTCATAGAGTCATACTCGTGTTACATGTATAAACCTCACAAATCATTGTTCATCAGCAGAACCTATTCTTCGAATCAAGGAATCCAACGCCAGTCCTTCCATCAGCAATTTGCTCATTGTTTCCTTGTTCATCCTCAATAAAAGCAGCACAAAGCAGACAACAGCATTTATTGTCTATAAGAACGAGGGGGAAAAATGGAAAAACACTGAAGCTAGCTGGTTTTTTCTGGTCTTATATTGTTGCAGAGGATGTTAATTCGGGATTCTTAACATGTTCTGTGACCAACCCATTTGAGAGCAGGATTTTGGCTACAAACCCTTTTGTGCTTTTCATTTTTAATCGACTGCAAAGATGAGGAGGAGTAGAGGATTTAAGCTTGGACGCAAGGTGGTTCGGGTCTTCAGATGGTTCATCCGTTGGAGAGCACCGCAGAAAACCGCCTTCGCACGGATGGGTCGACCTAGCTGCTGCAAAACCGGAGCACTGTCGAAGCTATTTAGCTGGGGTAGGTCGTTGAGGCATGGAGCTAAAAGGCTATGCTTTGCAAAGAGTAGGTCGGGTTACATTCGGATCGGGCAAGAACCGGCTGTGCAATCAACGTCCCATTCGGCGGATGTACCCAAGGGGCATTTGGCAGTGTACGTGGGTGAAGACGATGATGACACCTGCAGAGTCATCGTCCCTGTAATATATTGTAATCATCCTTTGTTTGCGGACTTACTAAGGCATGCTGAAAAGGTTCGTGGGTTTGATCATCCCGGTGGGCTACAAATTCCTTGTCAGAAATCGGAATTTGAGGATGTGAAAATGAAAATTGCCGCCGCAAGAGGCGGTAATGGTGGTGGCAACTGCAGCGGAAGGCGGAGCTGGAGACAGTTGTTAACGAGTAGTCGACATGAGAACTTGGACCACTGATGGGATTGTGATTTGTGAAGACTGGAGGATGCATTCGGATTGGTGGCCATGCCCGACCAAGTTGGACAGAAAAAAAAGAAAGCCGCAACCCACCATTTCTTTTTCTTGCCTTGATGAAATTTTTGTTGATGTAGCTTTGTTACAGCCTTACAGGCCTTATGGGAGATTTTCTTGTAAATATTTGTTCTCCTTTGGCCCAAATTAGGGAGAAATTAATCAGCTCAATTTGGTTCACCCTACCCTTCTTCTCTTTGGCAATTTTCATCTTCCCATATCAAAAATTTGGTGTGAAATTTTCGTAATTCTGTATTTAAAAAGTGGTGATATTAGTTCTCCAGCTTATATTGATATTCCTTTTTCTTTTTTGTTCTTCTTTTTATTGAACTAAAATAACAAATAGTGATAAAGTTATGTTTTTAACGATGAATGAAAAATAGCAACAATGTTCAGATCCCAAAAAGTAGGAATACTTGGCAAGTGAACAATCAGATCCTTCTGAAAGATTTAGGGGATTTTTTAATTTTGTTTTTTTTATGGTCAGGGGTGTGTTATTTTATTGTTTAAAATATTTTGTTAATGACCTTTTAATTTATATTGAATCGCTGTAACAGATTTTTATAATTTGATTCTAGCCAAGCTATCACTGCAATTTTTTTTTAATTGAAGAAAAAATAATCACGTACTACGGAAAAGTACTCTATTTTGATCATGGGATTATTATCTTCCCAAAAAAATTGAGAATTGTTCGAACTACCTATGACATTGATCTGTGCAGCAGCGTTAATGCTTTTTGTAATTTGAAGCCACCACCGCGACTTCGCCACCAACTGCGGTCTAAACCTAGAAGAGTGGTAGACGCCTAGATGAGATTTTTTTTCTCTTTTACTGGTATTTATATTTATTTTTCAAAAAAATAGTATTTATAATATTGTCAAATGCCAATGACCTCCTTAGGAGTTAGGACTCTATATTAGTTTAAGGCACAAATAAATTGTTCTAACTATTTACTTAAAAGTTCTAATATTAGTCATGACCTATCCCTTTTATAATAGATAAGAAACATTTCTGTTTATAAAAAAATTACATTTTCCACTATCGTTCATGTTTCATGACTCCTTCCCTCATAGTAATTGCCTCGCTCCTTATTGTGAGCATCTTAAAATTTCCTCCATTCAAACATCGCTAGATCCACTACTAATTTCTCCTCCCTCAACTCGTGTTGAAATATTCAAAGATTTCTAGACCTCCATAATATCCAAAATATATAGACCGTTAGTTGAACTCTATCCTGCCAATTACTACCCTTTGTCCCCATGCATATATGCTTTCACCAATCATTGAAAGTTTGCTCTTGTGAATTCGAATCCTCCCACTGTACCGGGACAATTTTCTATATTAACCTTACTTTTCTACATTGTTGTAAGACATGCTCTAAGGTTTCATGTTGCTCCCCACACATATTGTATGTGGGATCTTTTTGAATGTCTCGCTTGAGAAGTTGATTCTTACTGAGTAGAATGACATTCCAACATCTCCAAATAAAATACTTAAGTTTCCCTTTGATGCCCAACCTCCATTTGTTCCTCCAAATGCCTCTCATTGTATCCATTGATGTGTTGCTTTCTGCTTTGTTTGGAATCTTCAGATGTTCCATTACTATTTCCTAGTATGCTGATTTAACAATGCAACTTCCTTTCTTATTTGGTTGCTAAATGAGCTTGTCTCTTCCCCTTTGCGGATCAATTGGGACAGAAAATATGATTTAGGCCTCAGCTTTATTAAAAACTTCCCCAATTAATTCCTTATTTCATTTCTTCCCCTCCTGGTTCATGAGCTGACTCACCCAAGTAACGTGTGCTTGAAAAGATGGTGCTTGTGTAATTTTCCCTCATTGACTACTTGGAATTCATGGATGATTCCATATTCTAATAGATTTTCCATCTTCTACTTGAAAGATTGCCTCTCTTTTGTAAAATGTATCGTGCTCCTAGTCAAGTCTTCCACAGCCAAGAGAAGTTACCTGTTTTAGGAGCTATTAATAAGCTCTCTTTTGAGAAATACTTGGCCTTCATGACCTTACTCACAAGCAGGTTGGGTTGTGTGATTAGTCTCCACAACTACTTAGCTATCAAAGCGTTATTAAACAACTGAATGTTCTTGAAACCAACCCTCCCCCCCCCCCCCCACCCACCCCCCTCAAGAATAGTTAAGTTAAATCCGTTCATGCTTTCTAATGGAATTTTCGCTTTTTCTCTCTAGCAAAAGACGATTGTATTTTTGACCATATCTTGACATATATTGTTAGGGAGTTTGAAGCAGACCATAACATATGTTGGGAGAGTATCGATCACAACTTTAATTAATATTTCTTTACATGCTAGGCTGAGGAATATGTTCTTCCACATTTTTATTCGCTTTTACACGTCTAGATGACATTGAATGGTTGTTCGTTCGACCTTGGATTTATAACGTAAGGATGATCAAATGAAAATCCAAATACGTTTCACATGTTAGCATTTGAAAATTGATTCATAATTCGAATCGGATTAAATATGTGATCGAATATGACACAATTTGAACTGAAATACTAATTAGTTATAATACAAATTATTCGGAAAAAAAATCTTCCAATCAATTGTCTCCACATCATCATCAGTGGAAAAAAAATATTTATTATATTTTTATTTTTAATATAATGAGTTAATCATATAAATTTTTATTTATATTTCTCTTTATATGTAAAATAAACTGTAGACCTCCTCGTCTGCCTCTCCAAATAACCAGGACAGTGAATCGATTAAATCAGGTCATCTCCAATTTATCTTGATTTGGGCTTTTTTTTTTTTTTGAGTGCTGCTGCAGTCTCTGCAACTTAGATTCACGCCACGACTTGCGGTGAGAGTTAGAGATTTAGTTCTAATTTCTTTCATCACAGGCCATTAGCTATGGGCCCATTGAGATGCGTCGCATCAATTTTGTATAGTATTAGGGCCCCGATATACCAGGGCTTTTGTATTTTTGTACTTGTGGGTAGTTCCTAGGTTGTCCAAGTCCTCAACCCTTCTCGTCTTGTGCGGATTTAAATTCGGTTGAACTTAAGTCATCTAGGTTGTCACCCCTTCCCGTCTAGTGCGGGTTTTGCTTCCCGTCTCGTGCGGGTTTACATTGTTTTTCTTTTTTTTTGCCCCTTTGAGCGCCTTTGTTTTCGTGGGTTATGTCTTGATTGTAGCCACGAAACTCTAAGGCCTTGGTGCCACTTTATTAATCTACTATCGTTTCAGAAAAAAAATAAAAAATAAAAAATAAAATTTCAAAATCCCAATAAAATTACATAATTTGGCCCAAAAGCGTGTGCATTTGGAATATGAATTGAATTGTAGCGGTGGGTTTCCTCCACCCAAATAGACCCAAAAGCGTTTAGAAATCTTTCGAGATGGAAGTTCAATTGCAAAAAAATTGCAATGTGAACATTGCAAAAGGACCAAGTTATGGGCATAAAAATTGCAATGTGAAAGGTATAAATTCAACACAATAGAGGGGTCTACCAATAAAATTCTAAGAAATTGGGTTTAAGAAATTTGTGCTCATTGATCAAGTCGCATATGTAAAACAGACAATAATATGCCTTTTGCTTTACCCCCCAATTTTTTTTTTTTTTTTAAGTTTTTTCTTTATTTGAGAAAAGAGCTTAGTTTTAGTTTTAATTTTAATTCAATATTCCCTTCATTTCATAAAAAAAAAACTGTTTTTGATTTGATAAATTTTTTAAATTATAAAATATGACGTATTTAATATGTAATTAAATGTATAATTTTATAATTTTTATCTTTATTTAAAATAAAGAAAAAAATTTAAAATTAAAATTTTTTATGAACTGGAGGAAATATTACTTTTTATTAATAATAATAATGATTGATTTAAAATTAAAAATAGGAATAAAATTTAAAAATTATAAATTTAATATTGGATTAAAAATATTGTCCATATTCCCAATTAGGCCCCTAAGGTTTAACAAGATTTTGACTTGCTCGTGAGCTAGGAACCAAACAGCTGTATATGCCGCCACCGTTTCCAATTTTCTGCCGTCACTCCGCAGCGAAACAACGGCCACCCTTGTCCTCCTCCGCCATTCAGCTCCACCCGCAACCTCTCTTCTGATCCAACAGGAAGGAAGGGACTAGCCTGAGCTCTCTACTACCAGCAGATGGAGCCAGTGGAAAATCCCTCGTAAGATTTTATTTCTTATGGATTGATAAAATAACGAACTTTTATGTATTTGTGTCTTTGCGCTGGTACCCCGGTGATGGTGATTGATAACCTTTTTTTGGTTATTGGACTAAAGTTTGAATCCTTAGTTGAATATAGTTCGACCCTTTTTTTGGGATTACAACTAGTTTAATTCTTTGGACTATTTTCTACATTTGTTTTTCTTAATTTTGCCTTCGAATCGATCAAGGATATGTTTGAATTGAAGAAGAAAAGTGGAAATTGCTGCCTTAGCTTGGTAGTTGAATAAAAACTTGGTAGTTTTTACTCAGAGTCTGTAGTTTTCGCGGAAAATAACTTCAAACTGAGTTGCACATTTGTGGTTTGATCCATTGGCTGTTCAAGTTTGAATGCTCCAGAGTGTGGTTTGTTGAATTTTAAATCCAATATTTGATCTTTATGCAGTATCAAGGTGGAAAATGATGATTCAAATTCAATCATATTACCTGCAAAGAAACATAACAAAAATTCAAAGAAAGGAAAGAAAAATCAGGTATGTGCACTGAATGTCTGCATCTGATTTTGGTGGAATGTGTGAGAAGTTCAATAATTTTGATATTATCTAGGTGCCTGAAAAGCTTAAAGCAGTGTCAAATCGAAAATTAAGCAAGTCCCAGAAAAGAAAGCTGAAGAGAATTGAGGTGCATTCTTCTTTTGACTTTGGTGTGCTAAATTTTACTTGTGGAACAACGATAGTGATATTGGCTTTCCTGAAATGTAGGAGGAGAAGGAGAAGGCTATTCTTTTATCTCAAAGCATCGATACATTAGAGTAGGATCTCAACTTTGTCTTTTCCAATTGTTTTGTGTTCCTTTGTTTAGACTAGCATTATAAGTGATTGAATATCTAATTGATACGTATTTGGGTACCCAGGAAGTGCAAAATAAAAGATGATGTTTATTCACTTATGTGGTCTTCACGGAACTTGGGCCAGGTTTGTTTGATGACATTTAATTGGTGTATCGGGTTAACTATGGCTTCACTCACTGGTTGTGTTTCAACTTCCAGGTTGAAACTGTGCGTGAAAAACGCCAAAGGGAAGTCCAGTTCTCAAAAGCAGGTATAAAATTTCCACATAGTTATCAACCCTTCAAGAAGAGGGCCGTTGATCATGCTGCTCATGATGTTGAGCATTGTACTGATAAAATACAAGTCCAGAGTTATGAATCGACTCAAGAAAAAATAGAAGTACTTAATAACAGTTCTATCTCCTCTCTATCATCTGAAGAACTAAATGTCAGCCATGATGTTGGTAGTTTTTCTGGTGAGGCTGGAGAGGCTGACATTCTTGTTAAGCAAGAGGCTGGTGACAACATGGAATTGTCAAGGCCAGACTCTGTGCTTAAGATTCTATCCAACAGCAGTTGTGATGACGAGACTATTGGAAAGTTTAAGGTAAATACTTCCGTCTCATCTTGTTTAGGCTTTTTACACATTAGCCTGGTCATAAAAAATTTTAAAGTAATCCGAAGGAATTAATTTATGAGCAAGTTTGCAATGTCAATTATGTGACAGGATAAAGTTGATGAAGATCAGAATGTTGATCATAGGTGTACGAGTGTCTTGGCTTACTCACATCCTGGACGCTCTCTGTGTTCCTCAAGGATGAAAGAGGATGGAATACCGGAAACTTGCCTTGGCAGTTCAAGACTTCATTCTAGTTCTCTCCAAGAGAGAACTTTGGTTGCCCCAACTGTGGTGCATGTATCTAGACCAAAAGAAGTTGAGAGCCAAAGGAGAAATCTCCCAATAGTAATGATGGAGCAGGAGATAATGGAAGCTATAAATGAGAACATGAGTGTGATAATTTGTGGTGAGACTGGCTGTGGTAAGACAACTCAGGTTCCTCAGGTAAGCCTGTTACTTTGTTGACATGATGGTAAATATAAAGGAATCTAATAATAGTCTGGTTATGTCCGTAATTAAGTTCTCTTATCTTTCCTTTTTGTTTGAATCTCTAGTTTCTCCATGAGGCTGGCTATGGTTCAAGGCATTCAAGTCTTCGAGGTGGAATAATTGGTGTGACACAGCCGCGTCGTGTAGCTGTACTTGCAACTGCAAAGCGTGTTGCATTTGAGCTTGGTCTTCATCTGGGAAAGGAGGTCGGTTTTCAAGTTAGGCATGATAAAAGGGTTGGAGACAATTGCTCTATTAAGTTTATGACAGATGGAATTTTACTTCGGGAAATCCAGGTCTTTCTCACACTGATTTTTTTCATTTTCTTGCTGATAATGTTGACTGTTTTTATTTCGATACTTGTGCTCTTGTCAACATTTGGCAAAATGGAATAATGACGTTAATATTTACATCATTAAGGTTGGTTACATAAGCTCTTGTTAACAGTTGGCAAAAAGTCTGTGCTTTCTTGGTTTTTCATTAGCTATAAATATATTGCTGCAGGATTTGGGACTCTCTGGCTCTTGACTAGTTGAAAACACACCAGTAGAATGGGTTTCTTTTCAAACAGCTATATTTTGTAGAGAAAGATTTTAAGCAGATTGTCTTTTGAAGAAGGGATCAAAACTGGACTTGAACTTGCCTAGACAGATAAAATAGTAGTAGCCTGTTGCAAAGTTTCATTGCTTGCTTTTTTGGTTGTTTGTTGATTTATGTTTTCAGATGATATTCATTGCCTTATTTGTTTTGAATCCCTTTACCGAGTATTCATTGCTCCTTCAAATGGTGGAAAAGTGAATTATCATTTCTGTTAAGCTGTTATGTTTCAGAAGCTTCAATGAGAAAATAAATGCAATGCTCATAAGAGGCTACGTTAGTAATAATATTGGGGACATAACTTGTGTTTTTCTGATGCCATGTGTTGATTCTACTTATGCCTGCTAAAATTGAACTAGAGAGTTGTTAATGTGACACTAATGTTTTTAGACCAATTGACCTTATTCCATCCTTTTACTGCTATCATTCTTGCAGACTTGTAGAATGTTGTTTGACTTTACGCATTCTCAATAGTTGTACAATTTATCTTACCTAATTTATCCTTTTCACACCAGGCTTTGGGCCAATCTCTTAAGAATTAATTTTGCTTTGAATTTGCAGAATGATTTTTTGCTGAAGCGTTATTCAATCATAATATTGGATGAGGCTCACGAGAGAAGCTTGAACACAGATATCCTCATAGGAATGCTGTCTCGAGTTATACCAGAGCGTCAGGTAAGTTTAAAATGGTCTTAGAAACTGTTTTATGTCTTTCCCATATCTTTCATTAGATCTGAGGCTGCAAGAACGATTTTAAAAGTGAGTTTATCTTTGTTTTCCCATGTATCCTCTTGATATTTTGTTACTGTTATACTTTTACTATTGGCCTTCTGTTCCTTTCTCATATCGGATTATGTCATATGCATATGTCAGAGACAATATGAGGAGCAGCAGAAGAAGGTCATTTCAGGAGAAAATATAAGCCCTGAGAACAGGATATATCCACTGAAACTAGTATTGATGAGTGCTACTTTGCGGGTTGAGGATTTTGTCTCTGGTAGGAAAATTTTTTACGTTCCTCCACCTGTAATAGAAGTCCCAACAAGACAATATCCAGTTACCGTACATTTCTCGAAGAGAACAGACGTTGTAGACTATGTTGGCCAAGCTTATAAAAAGGTATTGTCAATTCACAAGAGGCTGCCACCTGGTGGGATACTTGTATTTTTGACTGGACAGAGGGAAGTGGAATACCTATGTGGGAAACTGCGTAAAGCTTCAACAGATATAATTAAGAAACTTTCCAGAGGACATAATCAACTAACTTCAGTCTCTGGAGATAGTCCCGCTGAGTTAAGTGACATGAAGGATATCAATGAAGCCTTTGAAAGTCAAGGGAGCTCTGACTATGAGATAACAGACCGCTTCAGTTCTTATGATGGGGATTATGATGATCTGTCTGAGAATGAGTTTGATTCCTCCTATGATTCGGAGGATGACAGTGACTTGGAATTCTCCAATCCGGATGAGAATTTGTTAAATCATAAAACCTGGGAGTCTGATGGCCATCTTGCAAATGTTTTGCAAGAGGATGGAAGTCTTGCTTCCCTGAAGGCTGCCTTTGAATCTTTGGCAGGAAAAAGATTCAACTCTGGCTCTGAGGGAAAAGAAGATGGTTATGTGGATCCACAAGGAGGTACAAACGAATCTGGTTTGATATCAGAAAAGATGTTGAAAGTAACGAATGATCTTGCTACTGGGCCAATGCGAGTTCTACCTCTTTATGCAATGCTTCCTGCATCTTCACAGCTTCGTGTATTTGAAGAAGTCAGGGAAGGAGAACGCCTAGTTGTGGTTGCAACCAATGTGGCCGAGACCTCTTTGACAATCCCAGGTATAAAGTATGTGGTGGACACTGGAAGAGAGAAGGTGAAGAAGTATAACACTTCTAATGGCATCGAAGCCTATGAAATACAATGGATTAGTAAGGCTTCTGCTGCTCAGCGTGCTGGAAGGGCAGGAAGAACAGGACCTGGCCATTGTTATCGCCTTTATTCTTCTTCTGTGTTTAGTAACATATTTCCGGAGTTTTCAATTGCTGAGATTTTAAAAGTACCAGTTGATGGGGTTGTACTTCTTATGAAATCAATGCATATTGGCAAGGTAAATTTCGTGCAACATCAAATTAAGGATCAACTTTTTCATGAAGATATAAATTTATTTTGCATTTTGAACAGTTTTGCTTTCAAAGAGTTTAGCTATGGATAAGATGGTGAGCACTGATTTGAATAGGTGGAGCATGTTGGGTTCTTAATTGCTCACAACCCCAATCATGTGCAATAAAATTTATGTGATATTTTTTTGGCTTCTGTTTAAATATCAAGCTCTCTCTTACCCTACATTTTTTATCTTTTGTTTTTCCTGTTGCCTGCCTTCTCATAACTTTGTAACTTTATGGTATCTTTCGAAGTAATAAATGAATGGATCTTGACTGCCATAGATATGTGACTTGGTAGGTATTGCATTGGGCTTATGATATAATTCTTGATCCTTCTATATTTATGCTTTAAATTATGAAGATTATTATTTTTTGCAACATCAAAATTGATTTCGGTCTATCTTCAGTATCCTTTACTATCCATTCTTTGAAAAATTTCAGGTTGCAAATTTCCCTTTCCCAACTCCCCCTGAGGTAACAGCCATCATTGAAGCAGAGCGTTGCTTGAAGGTTCTTGGAGCTCTTGATAGCAAAGGACGGCTGACTATTTTAGGCAAGGCCATGGCTCGATATCCCATGAGTCCTCGCCATTCCCGAATGCTCCTGACAGTTATTCAGATCATGCGAAATGTGAAAAACTATGCCAGGGCAAATTTGGTTTTGGGTTATGCAGTTGCAGCAGCTGCTGCTTTGAGTCTGTCAAACCCTTTTAGCATGCTCTCTGAAGGAAGCCATGAAGAAAAGGATGGAATCAAGCAGGGTGACAAGTCTGGCACTGCAGAAGATGGAAAGACATTAGACAGAGATGAAAAACTGAGGAAAAAGAAACTGAAAGAAATTGCTAAAAGTTATCGTGCTAAATTTTCTAACCCTACAAGTGATGTTTTAACCACGGCATTTGCTCTACAATGTTTTGAATTGTCAAAAAGTCCGATGGAGTTCTGCAGTGATAATGCCTTGCACTTGAAGACCTTGGAGGAAATGTCAAAGCTGAGGAAGCAGCTGCTTCAATTAATATTTAGCTCAAAAAACTCAGATTTGCAGCCAGAATTTGTCTGGACTCATGGGGGAATTGATGATGTAGAATGTGCTTGGAGGGTTTCTTCAGAGAAGAATCCTCTGTTGTTGAACGAGGAGGAGATTTTAGGCCAAGCCATCTGTGCTGGTTGGGCAGATAGGGTGGCTAAGCGAACCAAAGGTACTTTAGGATTGTCAGATGGAGACAGAAAAATTAATGCAGTTCGGTATCAGGCTTGTTCAGTAAAAGAAACAGTATTCCTTCGTCGATCATCATCTGTTTCCAAATTCGCCCCCGAGTTCTTGGTATACAATGAGCTTCTGCATACCAAAAGGCCATATATCCATGGAGCCACTTGTGTGAAAGCAGAATGGCTTGTAAAATATGCTCAATTAATGTGTAGTTTTTCTTCACCTCATTCAGATCCAAAACCTTATTATGACCCTCAAACTGACCAAGTTTTCTGCTGGGTTACTCCAACTTTTGGTCCGCATTTATGGCAGCTCCCTCTTCATAGTTTGCCGGTCAAGGATGATATGAATCGAGTGGTTGTCTTTGCCTTTGCTTTGCTTGAAGGCCAAGTTTTGCCATGCATAAAGTCTCTGAGGAAATTCATGGCTGGAAATCCTGCTACCATTTTAAGGCCTGAGGCATCAGGTGTTAGACGAGTTGGGAATCTCTTGAATAAATTAAAGGCCAGGAGCAGAGTAATTGACAGTTGTGCAATGTTAAGACAACTATGGGAAGATGATCCAAGGGAATTGTTTTCAGAAATGCAGGATTGGTTTCAGGAAGGATTTCATAACCAATTTGAAGAGCTTTGGGGAGAAATGCACCGTGAAATTCTATTAGATCCCAATGATCGCTTCTCCAGAAAGTTAAAGAAAACCAAAAGGAGACTGTAAATACTTTCTGTCACTTCTGATACTGAGCAAATTAGAGTAGTTTGATGTTTATGATCTTCAGATCTCCTGGATAAATTTCAGCATTGTAGAACCAAAGAATTTTCCAAGGGCCCAACAGATCAGTGCCTGCTCAGATTGAGATTTTAATCATGCTGGAGCTTGGTAAGGTAAAACTTTTTACCTAATTGTCCTCCCTTTTGGAATTTAAGCTTTTTCATAATGAGATTTGCATTTATTAGGCAGAATTCTCTGAAGTGCATTTTAACATATTTAGGCAGAGGGAGTTTGTCAACCAACCTAGGTTCACCCAAGAACAAAGATAGCAGACCAGATTGCAATGAGCAAAATAAAATGTGAACCTTTGTTTCTGCAGGAACATCACCATCATTGTGCATATTCAACTAAGAAATAGGCATTAAGTGTACTGGAAGCTAAAATTTGACTGGTGCACCTTATGGTCTGCAGTACAAGTTAGATGGACATTAAGTTTGTTTAAGTTCAAACAATCATTTTAGCATGAACAAATTGGGATGCTTCAAAAACCAGAGTTAGTCAACTATCCATCAAAGATTTGACAAAACCTGGATTGCAGTCTTTAGTACAACTTCAATATTTTATTTTCCAACAAATGCTGTAAGTTTCTGTATTTTTTTGTTTGCAGTTCACTGTAGTTATTCCTCATGGCAGATGTGCTGTGAGAAGTACATTATTGACTTACATTATTTGGGGATAGCTATTTCCTTGATTTGCTATTCCTTTATCATAAGATCCATGGCTAATAGGAATTTCTAGCACCAATATGCAGCTTGAAACAGTGTATAGAGGTGATACGATGATTTTCTGTTGGTGTTTGTGAGATTCTTCAAACCATGTAAGAGCTGGAATTTTAATCATGGATTGATATGAACTTCTTGAAGCTGAACATGTCTAAAGAAGAGAAAATGGATGTTTATCCATGGAAATGATCTTTAAATACTTCGACAGACTGTTTTTCACTTTTCACCAACTAGATGACCTTCCAAAGTGATAACTTTCTTCTTGTTGGACTCCGCTTGTGTTGTGGCTCTATCTATATGCTCTTGTTAGCTCCCAGGCTTGAAGACAGTTGATTTTTTCCAATAGCAAAACATGATATGATCAGATTTTCCAATTGCAGGACCTGATTATTGGATTTTTTGATATTCATCCTGTAGACTTAGACAGAAAGCGTGGTCACTGAAGCCGTATGCTTGAAAGTTTTAGTTTTCCTGTAGTTGTCTCATAGATGTGGAATTGAAAGGTTCTTGTAAAATGTCTATGATCATAGCCTTGTAAGTGAAATTAAAAGAATAGTTGGATCCTTTTCTTTGGAACTCTCTCCTAGTGTGCTACTGCATCAGAATTCAATTAAATAATAAAATTCCTTTCTCTAGGATATTGAAAATGGATGAACGTCTTTTTCTACTCATAAATCATACAAGGACATGCAAACATTGAAAACAGGCCCGTATGCCAAACATTAAGTATGACAAAGTATAATGTCCACTGTAGTAAGCGATTGATCAAGCATTAAATCCATGTTTTGCAGGATTGCGTTGCCCCAAGTGATGACCATTACAAGCAGCCTTGCATGCTTCTTCCATGGCTGCCTTCTTGACTCCACTGTTACAGACGTTTGCAAATGCTCGCATGTGCTTCATGCCATATTGAGTTAATGCACCACAATTGGTCTCAAAGATTCGAACCGATGACTTTAAACATTCCCAGTCATCAACAATGGACATCCCGGGTTTCCTTATGCCCTTGAGAATTGAAGAGCTCTGTTTCGGACCAAACAAGGAAGTTCCAATATTATCCAAGCTACCATCCAAATGTTGTCTGTGAAGCACTGTGCTTGTAATTTCCTTGAGGAGCTCCACCTTTTCTTTTGAATTGGGTTTCATTTTGTAATATTGGGAAACAGGCGAAATTTCCCATGTAAAATCAAAGAAACAGATCAGAACTTAATTGGGAGAATTGCGGTTACATAGAAAAGAGAGAGAAATTGCTCACCCTACTCCAGAGGAAGGACAGATCTGCACTTCTCTGGTCAACGACATCCTGGAGGCCATGAGATTCTGTCTCATCGGCAGGGATTTTCTTGGTGGATGGATCAAAGCCATGGTACAAGTATAGCTTCTCAACTTTAATGCTCTCGTTCCCATATTCCATGACGTGAGAACCACTATAATAGGTGTGGTTTCTTGAAGTCCTCTCCTTCACCTACATGAATGTGAGCATAAAACCAATTAAGTATTCCCCGACATTCAGTAGTTTAAATCACATTTTGAGTCCTCACCTTCTCGTACTGCTGTGATATTGTCTTGTTCATGAGGTTGTGTGACTCGCTGCAAAGAATTCAAGAATAAGACATCAAAATTGGCAATTCGTACGCTTCTGTTGGAATGCGATTAAAGTTATTGACCACTGCCACGGGTAAAACATACGCTTCCTAATAATGGAACCATATCTAAAGAAATGAAACCATATTTAAAGAATGATGAGTGCCGAGTCTGCCGAGGGAGATTTAGTGATGCACCTGTATTCCATCCAAGCAACACTATATAAATCCCCCAAGCATGGAAAGTCTTCCCATCTGCAGTATGTAGCGTAGCTATCCTCATTTGCTTGGGATGCTGTCATGGCATAGATGTTTAGATTTTCAGGTAAAAGGCCTTCAAAAATACTCCCACTTTCGCATGACTCTATATATATGACCTACACAACAATGGCAGCAATTATAAGGCTATCTTGTTTGTCATACATTGTAGTTATAGACATGAAATGGAAAAGCAAGGCACATCTTTTACCATTTCTTTGTAGGTTCCGGATGCATGTTTCTTCTTCAACACGTCTACTAAATCAACAGCATAAAGGAAGGAGAATGGCATCCCTGAAATAGTGAAACAATGACCATAAATCTCAACCTGTCTTACACAAGCTTGCAGAAGTTATTACTTTTGCTGGGGTTGAAAGCTAAGAGGAAGGAATCATGATCGAGTTGACAGATCTCAACATCCAAAACAGGCTAACCAGACAATGCTAAGAATGGGTCAACCATACAACTCACCAAGAGCTCCAGGGCCTCCATGGTCAGAGTAGAAAATAAAGATCCTGTCATTACTTGTACTGTTTACAACCTTCCCACTTCCGCCTGTCACAGCACTTTGGTTTCCCAGGATCACAGCGAATAAATTCTCTTGACTTACTGCCTCTCCTGTGTAATCCTGTCAAGATGAACAATGCAACCAAAATCATCACTTAAAATGACAACAATTCATAGCATTGTACGATTAGTTTCACAATGTATTAAGTTTCTTTAATCACCTTGGGAACACCCGCATAAACATCATCACCATTTGGACGGTTGATTATGACTCCAGGCTTTGGATTCAAAGCATCGTTGGCGATATCATCATACAAGAACACCACAATGTTTTCATCCTTCAACCCTCCTCTTTTCAATATTTGGTATGCATGACATACGTCCGCCTGAATTCACCTCAAATAAGGAAAAATTATATACAAAATCACCGTAACTTTGTAATTTCATTGATCAATTTGAACAAAGTAGGAGCCCAAAATATTTAAAATTTCTATTTATACATATGCTGATTTATTTATTTATTGACTTAAAACATATTTGTATATGTTTAAACATTTTACATGTATAATCTTAAATATTTTTCAACATGGTCGATTCCAAGATCAAGTTCGGATAAAAAAGAAGGTTGTGTTAAATTAACAGCCAACATAAAAACAGTTCCTTAAACATTTGTAACGTGGTAGATTCCAAGTTCAAGTTCGAATAAAGAAGAGGGTTGTGTTAAATCACCAACTAATATAAACACCGTAAAAAGTACAAACTACAATTAATACATGTGTGTGCAATGTTTGATGGCCTCTTGTTTGGAATTTTTGTTTGCTTGTTCAATGATCCTTAATCCAAGCAAACCATTTCATAAAACCAAAACCCAAAGAATGTAAATAAATTAATCAAAGATTTCCAACTAAATGTCTTGATTTAAGGTTGTTTAATGCCAGGCTACCTGATGCCTGTAGTTCCCGATCCCTTGGGAACCAGCAACGAGAATAGCCCACGTTGTTCCATTGTCTCCTTCTTCTGATTGAGTTCTGTCTACATGCATCTGGGACAGATGTGGGAAGCTTGATCTGCTTCCTGCGTCCATGGAAGGACGAGCTGCCGCCATTTGAAGCACCAAAATTAAGCTGAGACACAAAGCAATGCTATAAACTGCCATCGCTGAAAATTCCCAACTCACCACAAACTGTGGAGGTTGAAGAAATGGAAGAGTAAAAGGAGGATTAGATAGAAGTCGTGAAAGAATTTTACTTGAATCAGGAACAGTGATGTTTCTTTGTTGCAGGTTACCTGTAGCGGTCTCTTGCCATGCATCCAGGTGACTGGTCGAACCGAATCAGATTCGGTTAGAACGAAATTTGATTTCTGGTTTTTGACTCGGTTTTTAACTCAAACCGAGTTCGATTCATTTATTGGTTTTTCGATTTTTTCGGTTTTTCTTTGTTGCATGTTACCTGTAGCGGTGCTCTTGCCATGCATCCAGTTGACTGGTCGAACCGAATCAGACTCGGTTAGAACGAAATTTGATTCCTAGTTTTTGACTCGGTTTTTAACTCGAACCGTGTTCGATTCATTTATTGGTTTTTCGGCTTTTTCGGGTTTGTGGTATATATGTTTTTTTTTAAAAAAAAAAAAATTGTTTTTGGGTGTTTTAAGACTTTGTCATTCTATGTTTTTGGATTCATGCACGTTATTCTTAACTACAAATCAAAAGCTAATAAATCCACAAATATTTTTATTTGACAAATTAAAAATCTTAGCAATGTCCTTCAATGCCTAGGATTTGATACATTTGTAAGCTAAATTGATGAGTAGTGGACGGATTTAGACTCATGTTAGTAATAAGTTGAGGGTGATGTGAGATTTAAGAACTCATTTTTTCGTATTAATGATTATTTGTTTTGATATACAATAAACTCTATCTCTAATTAAGTATTGGAATATCTACACAAAAATAATACATTGTAATTTATAGTGAGAGTTTACAAGATAATACCAACAGATAAGAAAGATATTCACTCATTCCACCTCTAAAAACAAAACTAAAAATCCATTGAATAAGCATTATATGAGCAAATAGATCAACTCTTATCTCACTAATTCTTGCCTCGTCAGGTATTATAAAGAGTTATTAAGAGTTTTATTGCAATAGTAGATAATTTTACAAGTGGAGAAATTAAAATTTAGAATTTATCTGACAAATTTTACAAGTGGAGAAATTTATCTGACAATATTTCACGTGATCAAATTGACCAATTCTTACCTCATCAGTATTAGATAATTTTACTAATGGATCAACGCAAATTTAGAATTTATCCGACAACTTTAAGATAAAACAAAGGGGTGGGAAGAAGAAAAAAAAAAAAGGGTCCTGCCAGAAATCGAGTTTGATTTTGCTTGTCAATGGTACAAATTCGATTCGGTTTTTGGTTGAAATTTTGCAAGTCCAAATTGTGAGAACCAAATAATTGAAAAACAAATTGTGAATCTAATTATGGACTGAAAAATTGAATGGATGAAGCCTGTGGCACTTGGGAAAACAAATACTGTCTCTGGTTTGAAAGTAAATTAATACCCTTTTTGAGCCATTAAAACTTTTCCTTAAAAGAATCAAAGAAAGCAGGCACAGCAGCAAAATGTACTTTTTGGTTATTGTTTGTTGACAAGGGTTTACTCACGATGGACCCGACTGAAGGGTCCGTTGGGATGTAAATCACACTGAAACAGCGCATGTGTGACGGCGACCAAGTGGCAGTCAGGAGGTTTGAGCACTCGACCTCGCATCCGCGCCACTTACCACTTGGCCACCCAGAAGGTCAAAGGGTTCAGCGGCAGTAAATCACCGTCCACCCCTAGGTACAGGCCCGGTGTAATTGCAAGGATTAACCTGCTGATAAGAGGACTCGAACACGGAACCTCAGTCAGGGAGACTTACACCGATTACCACTAGGCCAAAGGCTTATGTAAAAAAGGGTTGCGCGCGAGCGCGGTAAATCACCCGTCCACCCCCCCTAAGGTTACTTTTTGGTTATTGTCTTCTGGAGGAAGGTGGATAAAGGGACATAAAAGAGTCTCAGCAAAATGTTTCTTTTATCTTGTCTTTTGCATGAAGGTATATAAAGGAAAAGGAAATAGCCAAGCCCAATTTTCATGTGGGATGATCAAATTTCTGTTTTAAGAATTAAGACATTGAAAAAAAAAATCTTAAAATACCAGTCAATTTCATGCTTGATATTTTTTAAAAAATATTTTTGTCTCTAAAGATTTCAAATATCTTGACAAATCAATTTTGTTGAATCAATTTAGTTATAACTAAAATAGTGACGTGACGAGAGTTTTTCATTTATGAATGTTTTTACTCGTATTTTTTTTTAATATTCAAATCAAATCATTATTTTCTCTACATATTTTTATTTGTATCTTTTTCTTTTATATTCGGATTTTGAATATTTTTACTTGTATCTTCTTCTTTTATATTCAGATCGGATCATTACTTTCTCGTAATAAGTATACTATATGGGTCCAAGTTGAATGAGGATTGAAGGGATTTAACATTTTTGGGTAAGTCTTGGTCATAAAATGGTACGAGGACCATATACTATGCTACTTAATTTGGAGCATGCAAAAGGCCTGTGTGGCTGTGTGAACCGTGGAAGAAAATTAGGAAACTCAGGGACTTCACACAAACGCTCTTATTGAACTATATAAAATGAAGTACGTTCCAAAGCATGGTCGAAAAATGTTGTTCACCATATATAATAAGCAATTTATCAAGCACTAAAGCCACGTTTTGCAGGATCCCACTGCCCCAAGTCATGCCCCCTGCAGGCAGCCTTGCAGGCTCTCTCCATGGCAGCCTGAGTGATTCCATTGTTGCATATGTTTGCAAATGCCCGCATGTGCTTCATGCCGTATTGTGTTAATGAGCCACAGTGGGTTTCATAGATTCGGACCTGGCCATAAAAATGTTCACAATCAAAGAAAGATTCATATGAATAAGAATTTGCATACAAATTTTGGGAATAGAGTAGACACTGTAGATTTTACTGACCAATGACTTTAAACATTCCCAGTCATCAACAATGGGGAGACCGGGTTCCCTTATGCTGTTGAGAATTGTTGAACTCTGCTCCGGACCAAACAAGAGAGCTCCTATGATATCCATGCTACCATCCAAATGTTGTCTGTGAAGCATTATGCTTATGATTTCCTTGAGTAGCTCTTCCTTTTCTCCTGAATCATCTTCCAGTTTGTTGAACTTGGAAACAGAAGAAATTGCCCATGTAAGCCAGAGGAAATGGCTACTCGCTGTAAACAATAACAGCTTAGATAGGAAAAAAATAGAGAAAACAGCTTACCTTGTCCCAGAGGAAATGAAGATCTGCACTTCTCTGGTTAACAACATCCATGCGGGTATGAGATTCTATCTTATTAGGAGGGAAGTTCTCAGTGGATGGATCAAAGCCCTGGTATAAGTAAAGCTTCTCAACATGAATGCTTTTGTTTCCATACTCCATGACATGGGAACCAATATCATAGGAGTGGTTATTTGAAGTCCTCTCTTTGACCTACATAAATTTGCCATTGTTACACATAGAGTAGCACAACCAGGTATTCCCATAGTAATTAAAAGCTTAAATCACTTCTCAGTTCTCACCTGCACGTACTGCTGTACTATTGTCTCTCTTTTCAGGTTGTGAGAATCACTGGATAGGAGCAAATCAAGTGTGGCATGGGTAAGCAGAGTTAGAAATTAGTATGCTTCAGATGGTTTTTGCTAATCTAGAGAGCACGGATAGAGATAAAACAGATGGCTCTCGCTCATGTAGCGCAGAAAGTAATGAACAGCACAGACATTTCAATAATGAAAATGGAAATGCTGAGTAAGGATTGAAGGGGATTCAGTGAAATACCTGTCTTCCATCCAAGCAACACTGTACAAATCCCCCAAGCATGGAAAATTTGCCGGAGGTCCTGGATCCATTCCAGGACAGTATGTTGCATAGCTACTCTCTTCTGCATTGGCTGCAGTTGTGACATAAATGTTTAAATGTTTTGGCATCAGACCTTCGAAGACACTCCCACTTTCACATGCCTCAACATATATAACCTACACGACCATGGTAACAGTTATAAAACCCTTTTTTACTTGTCATAGTAATTGTGGATACGATCTGGCAAAGCAGGGTGCCAAAGTGCCAAGTTTACCATTTCTTTGTAGGTTCCAGATGCATGTTTCTTCTTCAATACGTCCATGAAATCTTTAGCATAAAGGAAAGGATTCTCTGGCATTCCTGAAAGAGTTAAAAAAGAACCCATAAATCTCAACCTGTTCCTACACAAATTCCCGAAAGCCTGTAAAGCGATTTCTACGTCCGGAAGGATTAACTAAAACTCACCGAGAATTCCTGGGCCTCCATGATCAGCATAGTAAATAAAAATCCTGTCATCGCTTTTACTGTTGACAACCTTCCCACTCCCACCTTTCACAGCACTCTTGTCTCCAAGGAGCACAGCGAATAGATTCTCAACATTTACTTGCTTACCTGTGTAGTCCTGTCAAGAATATGCAGCCAAAATCATTAATTGAAGCGAAAATGCATGATAATTTGATAACGTTAGTATGATTCGCCATTAATCGAATCGTTTTACCTTGGGAACACCCGCATAAACATCATCCCCACCTGGATGGTTGATTATGACTCCAGGTTTTGGATTCATTTTGTTATTGGCAATATCATCATACATGAACACCACAATGTTCTCATCCTTCAACCCTCCTCTCTTCAATAGTTGGTATGCATGACATATATCCGCCTATTTGTTGATTCATTCATTAGTTAGGAGAACTTAGAATGTACAAAACAAATTCGCGCAATTAGATAAAATTATTGTATAAACTGAACTGAGGTAAATGGTCTCTTGATCTTGAATTTTTTACATTTTCAATTATCATTAATGCACACCATATCAAAGCACAAAACCAAAAGGGCAATGAATTAAATGAAGATTCAACTGAAAATTTTGACTTAAAAGTTGTTTGATGCTTACCTGATGCCGATAGTTCCCAAACCCATTGGAACCAGCAACAAGAACAGCCCACCTTGTTCCGCTGTTTTCATCCGAATCTTCAGATTCAGGGTCGTCCCCGGGTAAGCGGATAAGCGGCTCCCAATCCTGATAGCGAAATCTCGATATTCTTCCAGCAGCCATGGAAGGAAGGACTGCCACCATTTGAAGCACCAGAACCAAGCCAAGGCAAAGAGCAATTCTATTACCAGCCATCCCTCCAAGCTAAAACCAACCCACCACAATACTTAACAGAGCACAAAAAACGGAGAGCTTTGGAAAACTTTAACTTATGCAGAAGTAGCTAAAGCAGGAAGAGCGTGCGTGTTATTTATGGCGGTGGTTTGCCATGCAAAACTTGAGCGTGACACCTGGGAAGAGAAAACGGTAGCTATGGGTCCAGCAATGCTTTGTCCTTTGTGTTTGCCTTTTGGGACTTTCGGATTTCCGGCTGATTTTGTCCCATTTTCACATGCCTATGTTTTCTTTCTTTGGTTAATATGCTCCTCTTGAATCATAAACGAAATCAGGAAGGCAATGCTATTTTTTTGCCTCATTTGAAGAAGAAGAAAGGGATAAGAAACGGATATATCAGTAAGAAAGTGTGCTAAAAGTTGCATTTTAGGGAAAATAAAAAGAGCAAATGTTACAAGGAGCCATGAGAAGTGGTAACAGAAAAGGTTCAGCAAGACGCTTGTTTGTTCGGACAAGGAGCCATGAGAAGTGGTAACAGAAACGGTTCAGCAAGACGCTTGTTTGTTCGGACAAAGAAATTAGCAAGGCTACTCTAGCCAAACTCTACCATAATTGTCGAACCTGCCTGATAAATTTACATTTGTCATGACACGAATGAGCAAGAATTCAAGCTTTTCTTCTTAGGGTCAATTCACTGATCAAAAACTTAAATGGTCTAGGACACTATAACTGGATGGGGTACGATTTCAGTTTGGACAAATGGGATGACACTCAGTTACGCCCCATTTCAATTCTGGGACTCAAGTTAATTTGTTTTTGTTTTAATTGACTTGTCTTGCGACGAAACTTAAGGATATAACACGAAAATTAAGGATGCAATCGTAGGATACTAAATATAGGCAGATGCCCGGACAGAGTGAAATCGGATGCTGGCTAAGAAAGAATCCCAGAAGAATCAAATTTCTGAAATCAAGAATATCAATTTGGGCTAAATAAGTTTTAAAGGTAAACTGGTACGTAGATGACCTTGGTATCAGAATCTTAGAAAGAATTAATTAGAGGAAGGTAAAAATGGCCGAGCATTTTTTAGTTTCTGTTCATCACATGAGTAGACAAGACTTCTGAACTGCAACATTCAAGCTGCCCCAAGTCCAATGCATTGAGTCACTGAAGCGGAAGATATAAAAATACTGTAATCAACATTATAATGTAATGGCAATCTACCACAGGATATGGATCTGGAACCAATATATATTGCCATTTGTGTGCACTAACTGAAAAGAAAACTGATTTGAGTACACAATTTATAATGCCATTTGGATGCATCAATGCCCAAAAAAAAAAAAAAAATCTGATTTGAGTACACAATGAAGGAAGTTGCTAGGATACGAAGCCTATGGTTTCCACTGGCAGCAACCAGCAGCAAAGTTTGAACAGTTAGCTAATCTTGAGGAAACTCATTTGAGAGTGATCTAAAAGATTGTCCCTGTTATTGCCGAAATAGTCAGAAAAGTCGTACTTACTCCTTCCCCCTCCAGTAATACCAGAAAATTGTCCGGGGAAAGCCGAATCATTATTTCCTTTCTTCCTAAGGATATAGTAACAAAGAAGCCTCTCAATTATCTATCCAAACAAAAATTCTTAACCCAAAAGGGCCAATTTTAGTAGCTCTCAGTACTTTCCTCTCCAAGCATGCCACTTCAATTTCAGTTGGAACCACAAGGGAGGAATCCCTAAAATTCCTCGAGCTAGTTTTGGGTCAAAAACATCAAAGTGAACACGCCTTAGAGAATCCAGAATGACCTCAGCGGGCACAGCAGGCAGAAGTACTGGGTAAGCCTCAGCAGGCACTGTTCCAGACAATTTGCGGGCCTTCAGTAGATGCGTATTGGCTACAGATGCCATTTCAAAAACTGCATCACATAGCCCCTCACGAGAGTCCATGAGAATCTCTTGCCGACCACCCTGTTTCATCAACAGCCCATGCTTCTCAGCCAACTTAGCAGGTATGTAGGAAAAATGACGACCACGGCTTGCATGGTATGGCAATGATCTAAGCAGCACAAGAAGACCACTTGCCTTACCAATATGCGATGCAGCATGATCAGCTGCAGTAGATCTAATACCACCTGTTTGAAGCGTTGTGTACAGAATGGTAGATGCAGTATCCTCGGCATACTGCTCCAATTCTTCAATAGTTTCGGGAATGTCAGAAACTTCTCTTTTGGCATCATTTATCCGAGCTTCTACAGACCGTTTCAGCCAACTCTTGCTAGTTTTATGCTCAGAAACTATAGATGTCAGTGCCTGGGCAACGGGATGCTCAATTGACTTATGGGAGAAGATTTTGTCAATGGCTTCTTGCCACCATAGCAAGCGCATGAGGCCAATTTTGGGATCAGAAGCAACATCCATAGCTCTAGATGTTTCTACATTAAATGCACGGAGTGCAAATGCAGCCCTTCGCATGTTTGGAGGGAGTTCAAGAAGGCAAAGGTAATGAGGATAGTCATAATTTCGTACTTGCTGCACACAATAAGAGAAAGCTGCTCGTATGCCACTAGATGCAGAAGCACCATTCATCAGATCCCGAAATTATAGTCTGCACAGGTGATATCAAACTTTAAGGTTTAAGTATTCTTAACATAGACCCAGTCAGCAAGGAGAAAACAATTTAGCAAATATATGAACAAGCACGCGAATGCCAAGAGACAGTAACAGCTCAGTAAAATTATAAATACAAAGAATGAACACAAGGTCAAACTACAAATGCTATTTGAAACTTGTATCAGTTGTAAACACCAAGCCAACTTGCAATCACTGCAGAAAGCTTATTTCTATCCTACCATTTTTTATTTCTAAAAGTTGGGAGCTACATTTTTCTCATTCTACAATCATTTAGCAGCTAAACGTGTAAGAGTTCAGTTTCAAAAGCCACCGTCTAGAAAAACGTACCGCTAGTATCCCTTCTATTTGTTAATGCATTTAGCTTTGGAACATTTCTTGACATTTCCACAGAGGTGATTGTGTGTTCTAGAAATAAAGTTAGATATTCATCCAAATAAGAAAAACTCAAGAGGTGTAATGAAACTGAAATTGGTCTCACACGCTAAGCGTGGGAAGCCTCAAAAGCTATGGTAAGATATTTGTAGGCACTTCTGGTTGTCATTACTTGGAAAGTCTAAATCTTTCCCCTTCAAAATTTTAAATGCGATATTATGGAGAACGCACAGAAATAACTTACATGAAACTCGCAAGGATTTCACAGAGTTCACCAAATGATAATAATTTGAACAGACAATCCTAATCCTTTCAATACAACCATGAGCTCCTAAATTGTCCGATATCAAATGAGGATGGGATCAAACGCACAATGTTGAGGAACCCACGAATCGAAATTATTTTATTTTGACTCTTCGAGATAAAACAAGAACAAGCGAGAGTTACCTGATGAATTCGGGCGAGAAGTCCTTTAAACTCAAAAGCTCCTACAACAGAACAAACCCAAATAAATATGCACCCCCTCCAATTTATCTTACTACTCGGGCTCCCTGATGGCTCGGAGAAAATCGACTTCTTTACTATAAGAGCCCAGCTGGGGTTTCTGCAGCAGAGGGAAAAAAAACAAATAGGGATGACGAGGGATGCAACAGAAATTAGCAGAAATGATAAAAGGGGGAATCTCTGGGGGAAACAGAATTGCTTCTTTCTAATTTTAATGTAGAGGCGGACCTGGAAGCGGTTCTGTCTGAGGCAGGGAGGAGTGAAGGTGGAGGCAGAGGCGGACTGGCAAATTTGAAAGCCTGTCAGCCCAATAGGAGTAACCAGTTTCGCCTGCCTCCCTGTAAGGTAGAAGATGCAATTAAACATATTTGTTTTTGGTTCTCTGAAAAACAACATTTGCCCCTCTTGTTTTAGTAAGTTTTTTGAAAGCACTTTTCTTTTACCCTTCTTGATTAATAGTTTCAATTGGCTATGATTAACTTACTAGTGAGTGAGGGATTAATATTTACTTGTAATTTCAATTTATATTAATTGACCCGTATAATTAAACAGATCATATTTAGATTCATATTAAACTTGTAATTTTTTTTACTAAAATTATTTTTTATACCTGTTATCACTCTATTTAAACGTCTTGATACCAAAATTAAGAAATAGCATAGTGTTGAATCTTTATGAATTTGAATGAAAAACTATCGAGGAAATCATTGCAATTACGATCAAATCAGTTTAGACAATTTCAATAGATTTTGTTCATGGAACAACTAACTTTTGATAAAGTATACAATTACTGGCTATAATGCTCTCTCCATGTGTTCCCTCTTATTTAGCAAATCTTATATGGCATAGCGGCTACCGAGCTCAAAGTTTGGGCTAGGGGAATTATTGTACTACCTTCCTTTTGGTGTGCCTCACCCTACACTTGTGCAAGGCACAATTTACATAGTAACGTATTGATTTGAAAAAAAAAAAATCTTTTTTGCAAAAATTATTCACAAACTAATTTCAAATAAAAGATGAACACAAATATTTTAAAATCAAATATTAATAAGCTCATTAAAATTTTCATATGATTGTGAACCCTCCCAACTCAGGCACTGATGCAATTATCAAATACCCACTCTACCATTCAGCCAACAGCCACTAGTATTAATTAATATATGGTTTGAGTGGATTTTACTCATGCCATTTACCAGGACAAAGCCCAAAATGAAGTCATTGGTGAATGTCTCTCATATTGGTTGGAAGCTTGAAGCCTTGCTAACAAAGTCCAATTCATTTTGCCTATGGAGGCTTTTATCCTTTGCCACAAGGCCACAATTATAACAGTTTTACACATTGACCCCTAACATTTTCAACCAATAATCATACTCAAATTCCAAAACCACGGAACATTCCAGAAAAACACTTTCTCATTCTACCTCACTCCAATCTTACCTAGAATTCTCTGGTCTCTTCCTCTTACTATAAACCCAAACTCCCGTCCCTAACCTTTCTTCCCAACACAAAAAACCCAAAATCACAAGGGCTCTTCAAATCCCCCAATTAGCCATTCATCATTGATTGTCTGTAATTTATGGCCGACGAAGCTAAGGCTAAGGGCAACGCCGCCTTCTCCGCTGGCAAGTACGACGAGGCCATCCGTCACTTCACGGAGGCCGTCAATCTCGCTCCTACAAACCATGTTCTCTATTCCAATCGATCTGCTGCTTACGCTTCTCTGAATAAGTTTTCCGAGGCCCTCTCCGATGCCCAGAAGACCGTTGAGCTTAAGCCCGACTGGTCCAAAGGTTATTCTCGTCTTGGGGCGGCTCATCTGGGTCTCCGTCACCACGACGATGCCGTTTCTGCGTACAAAAAGGGTCTTGAAATTGATCCTAATAATGAAGCTCTCAAATCGGGTCTTGCTGATGCTCAATCAGCTCAGGCCCGATCCAGGCCCTCTCAGCAGCCCGCCAGTCCGTTTGGGGATGTTTTCTCCGGGCCGGAGATGTGGACGAGGCTGACCGCAGATCCCTCGACGCGGGCTTTGTTGCAGCAGCCCGATTTTGTGAGGATGATGCAGGATATTCAGAAGAATCCAAACAATTTGAACCTCCATTTGAAGGACCAGAGAGTAATGCAAGCTCTTGGTGTTTTGTTGGGGTTGAAGCTGAATGCCAGAGGAGGGCCTGAGGAGGATACAGAGATGCCTGAAGGGTCACCCGAGCGGAAGAGGCCAGCAGAGACTGAACCCGTGAAGGAGGAAAAGAGGCCTGAAAAGGCGGCTCCCGAACCGGAGCCTGAACCTATGGACGTGGTTTCTGAGGAAGAAAAGGAGATTAGGGAGAAGAAATTGCAGGCCCAGAAGGAGAAGGAAGCTGGCAATGCTGCATATAAGAAAAAGGATTTTGAAACAGCGATTCAGCATTACACTAAGGCTATGGAGCTGGATGACGAGGATATTTCTTTCCTCACCAATCGTGCAGCAGTGTACTTGGAGATGGGCAAGGTATAGTAAAGTCCCAAATTGATTTTGTTTCCCTTTTTCGTGGTTATAGCCTAATGTTTAAGTGTTTAATCGGTACGGATTGAAGTTTGCCATTTTGGATGTTGCATTTTGGTTGGTTCATGTCTATATGTTTGTTGTTGGTATGTAGTGATATGATGCGTTGTTTAGTATATGACAAGTGAAAAGTCCTTGTCTTTCGCCATTTCGCGGATTTTTTCTTTTTTTGGATATTGGTTCATGTCTGTGTGCTGTTTTTATTGTCGTAGAAGGACGGCTTGACTTTGCTATTGTGGATTTGAAAAGCAAATTTGGTGACCCAACCTTAGTTCCAAATTGATTTTGTTTCCCTTTTTCCTGGTTATAGCCTAATGTTTATGTGTTTAATTGGTACGGATTGAAGTTTGCCATTTTGGATGTTGCATTTTGGTTGGTTCATGTCTATATGTTTGTTGTTGGTATGTAGTGATATGATGTGTTGTTTAGTATATGACAAGTGAAAAGTCCTTGTCTTTCGCCATTTCGCGGATTTTTTCTTTTTTTGGATGTTGGTTCATGTATGTGTGTTGTTTTTATTGTCGTAGAAGGACGGCTTGACTTTGCTATTGTGGATTCAAAAAGCAAATTTGGTGACCCGACCTTAGTTCGAGTTTGAAACTTTGTGTTGTGACATTGGCTTTTTGGTTTAGGATGCTTTTCTGTGTTGGTGTGTAAATTCTGTATTTCTGTTTGATGGTGTGTCTTTATTTTTTCTCCTGCATTTTCAAAGGAGGACAAAAAAAAAGTGTCTTTGTCCCTCTTGGTCTATTTATAGTGGTTATTGGTATCTCTTTGTTTAATATAGTTAATGGATGATGACTTGCAAATTGGGAGACGCAAAATGAAAGGAAAAACCGAATTGGCAGAATGGAAATCTGTTTTCTTTTCTGCATGCTGACTGGTTTTGGTGATGTCAGTTCTGTTAATCTAATGGATCAATTGATATGATTTTTTTTTAAGGACGACTTAATAGTGAGAATTTTTGTTGAAGTATGTAGTTTGAATGTGACCAGTGGCAGTTAACTTTCCTGTTTTATCTACCCCTTTATAATTATAGATTGTTGGTATCAATTGCTTTCAAATACTTAGTCCGGTTTTTGGTTTCTGTCAATTTTGGTGTTTATTCTCTTTAATTTGGTGTTGCATGTATGACAGTGCGATGAGGGCATTAAAGACTGTGACAATGCTGTTGAAAGGGGAAGAGAGCTGAGATCAGACTTCAAGATGATTGCAAGGGCTCTTACAAGAAAAGGAACTGCCTTGGTCAAGATGGCAAAATGTTCTAAGGATTATGAACCTGCCATTGAAACTTTCCAGAAGGCACTGACAGAGCATCGTAACCCTGACACACTTAAGAAGCTAAATGAAGCTGAGAAGGCAAAGAAAGATCTAGAGCAACAAGAATATTTTGATCCACAGATTGCTGATGAGGAGCGTGAAAAAGGTACCTGTCTGCGTTTTCTTGTTAAGTGAGTTTGGTTTTCTTATGTTGGAGATAATGCCTAACAGTTGTGTTTTGAAATTTTAGGGAATCAGTACTTCAAAGAGCAGAAGTTCCCCGAGGCTATCAAGCACTACTCGGAAGCCATAAAGAGGAATCCAAAAGATGCAAGGGTATTGCTCATACCTATATTGGCTTTGAAAACTAGGATGCATGGAATTTCTGTTCTGAAAGAATATCTTATCATCATCGATGTCATAAATCATGTATTTGTTTGGCTATTGTTCCAGGCATATAGTAACAGGGCTGCTTGCTACACAAAGCTTGGGGCTCTACCTGAGGGTCTAAAAGATGCTGAAAAGTGCATTGAGCTTGATCCAACATTTTCCAAGGGATATACAAGAAAAGGGGCTGTCCAGTTCTTCATGAAAGAATATGACAAAGCATTGGAAACATACCAGGAGGGGTTGAAGCATGACCCCAACAACCAGGAATTGTTAGATGGTGTAAAAAGGTAATAATTTGATTTTATTGAATGCCACTTCTTTGACTTTTGAATGATGATTTTATAGCTCATGGCTTCTATGTAACTGGAATTCTGCTGCAGATGTGTAGCACAAATAAATAAGGCTAGCCGTGGGGATTTAAGCCCTGAGGAACTCAAGGAGAGACAGGTGTGATGATTTCCTGCTCATGTTGATCAACTAATAATAAGTGCAATCATCTTATCTAGAACCATTTGAATTTGCAGGCTAAGGCTATGCAAGACCCTGAAATCCAAAATATCCTCACTGATCCAGTAATGAGACAGGTTGGTTCCTGCAGCTGCTCCCGTTTTTTTTTTTTGGGGGTTACGGAGAGCTTTCCAAATTGAATCACTCAAGACTCTCAGTTGTTTATGCTTACTAAGGAATTTATATGTTTCTGCAGGTATTAATTGACTTCCAGGAGAATCCTAAAGCTGCACAAGAACACACAAAGAATCCTCTTGTGATGGATAAGATACAGAAACTAGTCAGTGCAGGAATTGTCCAGATCAGATGAGCAGGAAAAGAACTTTGCTAATCGGAAAGGAAACGAAATTCATTATTGTCAATGTTTTGGTGTGTATTTTTACGGATTGATGATGAAAACATTTTCAACATTGTCAACATTTTCACGCTCTATTAAACTTTGAGATGTTCCCTTGAATTTCTTCATTATTTAATTATTACTTTCTAAAGTTGAAGTCTCGGCTGTTGAATTGTCCTGGAAAAAGATCTTTTGAACACTCGATATTCTTTGCTGCACCTTTGAAATGTGAAACATTGTCCCTTGAAAAAAGATTTTTGATCGAGTCGGGATCTACTCGGCTGCATTTTTAAAATTGTAACATTGTGCCTTTCGTTGTGCATTTCTGAACTATAACTCCCTCTGTGTTTAAGACTCTAGTAGTCTTACGTGGTAGGTCAATAATTTGGTATTGATGTCTCTAGTCCAAAAATGTACACAATCCCGACTTTTCAGTTATAATCAGGCAAGCAACTGTTGATTCCTCTACTGATTATTTTGTAAACATTATTCTTAGTGTATTGTTGTGTTTTGGTATACAATTATATTTCATTGCATTAATTTATCAGTTTTCGCCTAACCTTACACTTAATGGGTAAGGCTAGACTGAGAGAGAGGCTCACTGTACTTTAAGCTGAACTGGGTAAGGCTAGACTCTCAGAGAGGCTCACTTTACAACTGTAGAACAAAAGAATAGATGACTTGGTAGATTGATTATGTATCAAAACTTTGGTACAAACAAATAGACTAATTAAAGCCTTGACATTATGTTAGAAACCCAACCAAGACTTCCTTTTCTCTACATCTACTGGGTTAAATAAGGGATGCAAGTTCAAGCAGCTACAGTTTCTTCCTTAGAAGAAAGCTGATTTTGAATGTGTTGAGGAACTACATCAAATTTGGCTAACTGCATCGTGTAGGATGCCCGACCTTTTGTCATCCCTCTTAGGGTGCTGACGTATTGGAACATCTCTGCTAATGGAACCAAAGCATTAACAACCTGCATTAACAAAAATTGGAATCGCATTAATAAAAAAGGAAACAAGAGGTACCCCAAAATCTTCCTAATAATTTCTACAAAAGGATACGCAGAAAGTATAATTTTTTCCCTCATTTTTTTTATGATGTCCAGGAAACAACTAGGTGCTCTTTCCTCTCTTGGTATCAAACTCAATATATGAAATACATCAGACGGAGATTTAATAGCTCGCTGATTTGAATTTGAGTGCAATGGTTAATATTCTAGCTTTGAGACCGGAATTGCCATTGAACAAAGCAAAAAAAGATCGAAGGAAAATTTAAGAAAGTTAATGCTTAGAATACCTTAAGGCCACCAGGTTTGTCACTGAACTCACTGATCTGGCCTCTTCTCGAGTTAAGGTCACCAATTACATCTCCCAAATGTTCTTCAGGGGTGACAACTTCGACCTTCATAACAGGTTCCAGCATCCTTGGACTAGCTTTCCTCACTCCCTCCCTAAAAGCTCCTCTTGCTGCCAGTTGGAACGCCAGAACACTTGAATCAACATCATGATATGAGCCATCCACCAAAACAGCTCGAAGATCAACCACCGGAAAGCCTGCCAGTACCCCATTACTCATGCACTCTTCTAATCCTTTCATAACACCGGGAACGTACTCTTTTGGCACAGCTCCTCCCTTGATCTCACTCTTGAACTCATACCCACTACCTGCTTCCAGGGGCTCAAACCTTACTGTGATATCAGCAAACTGCCCTGCCCCACCAGATTGTTTCTTGTGAACATACTTGACCTCTGAAACTTTGGATATGCTTTCCCTGTAGTTTACTTGTGGTGCACCAACATTAGCTTCCACCTGTTAGTCATTACAGGTAAAAACAGATCCTTTTCCCCAAAAAAATATTCAAATGATAAAAAATCAAAAGAACCACACAGCAAACATGTGAAACAATAAATTTTACAAGCTTTCAAAAGGAAATGGGCAAATGGGCAAATGGGATCTAGAATTTAAACTTTAAGCAGAGAAACTTTTCAACCAGGTTCTACCAGAGCATTAGTCTGTTTAACATTTTATTATTTAACTTGAGAACATTTCTGGAAAGATTCATTTCAAAGATGAAGTGACAGAGAGAAAAAACAAATTTCTAATATATTGTGTCTATGTCTCTGTACTGTAGTTGTCTTACCAACTGCAGATGCCAGGAACAAACAAGTATAAATTACTAAGACAAGATAATGTTAAGATGAATTCAAAAACCGTAGGAAAGAAACTGAAAAGAATTTTAAAATCAAACCTTGAATTCCCTTTTTAGGCGATCAACAATAATCTCAAGATGCAATTCTCCCATCCCTTCAATAACTGTTTGATTGGTCTCTTCATCCCTCGAGAAGTGGAAAGATGGATCTTCTTGAGCAAGCTTAATCAAACCATTGGCCATCTTATCAATATCAGCTTTGGTCTTGGGTTCAATAGCCACCTTAATAACAGGATCAGGGAAATCCATCCTTTCAAGCACTATAGGATTATCATGATCACACAATGTTTCTCCAGTTATTGTATCTTTAAGACCCGCAAGAGCAACAATATCTCCAGTTAAGGTTACCTTGATGTCCTCTCTGCTGTTTGCATGCATTTCCAGAAGTCTACCAATTCTCTCTTTCTTCCCTTTGTTCGAATTAAGCACATAGGACCCTGCAACAAGCTTCCCTGAATAGACTCTAACAAATGTCAAGGATCCCACAAAAGGATCGCTCATAATCTTAAAAGCCAATCCAGCAAAAGGTTCATTGTCATCTGCTTTTCTTTCATATGTCACTTCTGGGTTCTCTGGGTCAGTCCCCTGCAATGGTGGCAAGTCAAGAGGAGAAGGTAAATAACTAACAACTGCATCAAGAAGCGGTTGGACACCCTTATTCTTGAAAGCTGACCCACATAGAACTGGCACAAAACTGCCAGTGATAGTTCCTTTCCTGATTAGTTTCTTCATTGTCTCCTCATCAGGTTCAATTCCTTCTAGGTACTTCTCCATAGCATTATCATCCATCTCCACTACCATCTCAACCATCTGTGCCCTATAATCTTCAGCCATCTCTTTTAGGTCAGCAGGAATGTCTTCAAATGTGAATTTTGCACCCAATTCTTCCCCAGACCAAATGACAGCTTTCATCTTGACAAGATCAACAATTCCTAGAAAATTATCCTCTGACCCAACAGGAATTTGAATCACAAGCGGCTTTGCGCCCAAGTTTGTAACTATCATGTCTATTGTGCGGAAGAAATTGGCTCCAAGACGATCCATTTTGTTGACAAAGCATATTCTGGGAACACCATATTTGTCAGCTTGTCTCCAAACAGTTTCAGATTGAGGTTCCACTCCAGCAACACTGTCAAACAAGCAGATAGCTCCATCCAAAACCCTGAGTGCACGCTCCACTTCAAGTGTGAAATCAACATGCCCAGGAGTATCAATAATGTTAATTCGATGCTTGTCCCAAACTGCAGTAGTGGCAGCGGATGTAATGGTGATTCCTCTCTCTTGTTCTTGCTCCATCCAGTCCATTGTGGCTGTCCCCTCATGCACCTCACCAATTTTGTAATTTTTACCAGTATAATACAGTATTCTCTCCGTTGTCGTGGTCTTTCCTGCATCTATATGAGCCATGATTCCAATATTACGATAGTCTTGCAACGGAACTTTTCTCTTCCCTTCTGCAAAGAAGTTATAGCACAATGAAAACTCGTTTAATAAGTATTAATAGAATATTTCACGCCATTATACTTAATTTATATGGTAATCGTTCAGTAATCGAGAATGGCATTCAGAAATTCAAAGCTCCCTTCAAGATTTCACACAAACGATATTCAAGTTCAACTCGTGCAACTACAATAAGCACATAGAAACTTCAAAGAAGAGTCAATGATCAAAATACAGAATTCCACCAAAACATACTACAAGCAAGCAATTCATCGAACACAAAGGATAGCTAGTAGCATTCAATCACAAAACCCGAAACTCAGAAAAACTTGTAATTCAAATCTACCAGAAGACAATGAAGAAGAAAACTTTATCCCATTTCCCCCATCAACATCCCAAAGGGTCTCTCAAAATCACCCCATAATCAAACTTCAACAAATATACAATTCAATACCGGGCTACAAATGAAAGACGCAGAAAACAAGAAACAAACCATCAGCAGACATGGCAAAGACTGTGAACCCATTTTGCCTCCTTTGGTTCTGAGGCAAAATTGAGAGCTTTGGAGAAGTTTGAAGTCGTCGAAGGCTTCCAAAGAATTCCGAAGCTAAAGAAGTGGTGAGCGAGCTGGCTTTACTATTACTCCTATTGCTACTGCTGTTGACACTCACACGTCGTCGCAGCAACTTAGAAGGCCCGGGTCTTCTCGATGAGCCATAAAAGTTGTAGAATGAGGAAGCAGTGGAAGCTGATGACATTTTCAACAATGATTCTGCCGCCATTTCTCACGCCGCAACTCCCACTGGAGGCTTCGCTGCCTTGGTATGCTCTGCTTCCGGCGTTTATACCCCGCCCTTTCTATGGGTTATAACGACAGTCCAATTATGTATGAGGCCTACGGATGGAGTAGGCAACTTGGGGATATGAATTTCTCATTTGCGTGGCCTGGCGGATTCCGCATGGTTTTTGGTTTTTTTTTTTTTTTAATTATTCCATTATTCAAAATATTTATATTTACTTTTTTCATTCATTTGTTGGTTTTTAATAAGTAGCATATTATATATGGTAATTTATCCTAATTCATTTGGCATGGGATTTAGTTTTTTTTTTTTTTTGAAAATTGTAAATAATTCAAGTACATCTATAAATGAACCAAAACCAAATATACATGTAGGAAAAAAAAAAAGGTTTATAATTTTTAGACAATTTCAATTCTAATATTATTTGTTTTCACCAATGTGCTTAAGCTTCTTATTTCCATATTATATTCCATAGTGTGATTAAATATTCTAAAATGTTTCAAATAGTTTGCGTTTAGATGGGTAGTTTCTTTTAACTTATTCATAATTCTCAAATTGAATAATAGCATTGAATTTAGTACAATTTGTTTTCAACCAAGGAATAATGTTCGCCAATTAAAAAATCCACCAATTTTGTGATGGTTTTGGATGGGCCACGTCCCCTAGAAATCCTTAGAGCTCTCCCAGCCTCATGTCTCACAACTCGAATATAGATTTTGGTGGGCCTCCTAAGGGCCCAAGGAATTACAACAAAATGAGAGAAAACAGCCTAACGATCCCAGCCCAGTCCCTTTGTTCCAAACGACGTGGCATTAACCATTCCTTGAATTTATTTTTCTCGTTACTCATCATATTTTATTTGAATAATGAAATTTTTCCTACATAAACTTGTCTAAAGCATCATCCTGCACTCGTGGTCATGGCTTCTTCTTCTTCTTTTTTTCTTTTTCTTTTGACAATCCTATAGGGTAAGATTTACACATTTATCCCATGAGAAGAGAGGATAAACGACAAAGAGAGAAATGTAGAATAAGAAATTCGAACTCTTCTCATCTTGACCCCAACAATAGTAACAATAGTTGGATGACCACTTAAGCAAACCCACTTATTCATGGCATTTTTTGGCTCTTTGGTTTGATGAGGATTTTCCTATTTGCCATAAACCTTAAACGCGATAACCTTAGCTCGGTTTGATGACGTTTTTTCTTAATATGTTCGTTGTGAAAAATTGTTTGTGCTTACATTCATTTCAATATGTGGTTTTATCAAGAATCTAGGGGTGCAAATCGAACGACTTTTTTGGTTTTCGGGCTTTTCGGTTCAAGTTATTCAAGTTGGACATTTCCATAGTCCAAACAGAAAATCGAGTCAAATTCGGTTGAATTCGACCAAATTAACCAAATTTGGCCATAATTTTTCCCCCTGTTTTAGAAGTAATTTTTCAATAATAAAATCAATTTTTCAATACTCAAATTATCACAATAACAAACCACATAATATAAAATTTTAACAACAAAAGTTCAAATATTTACTACAAAGTTCCACCAAATTAGTAATAATCCAATTCATCACAAATTACATCTCCAAATTCTAAATTTCATGCTAAAAACACAAGGAATGTCCAAGTCCAACTTCAGCATCTCCATAAACATAAAACGGCAACAAACACAATTTCGCATCTCTCATCTTTCAACTCCCAAAGTTCCCACTTCAGCTTAAAAATGTAACAATTGAAAAGGTTAAAAATGTTCCACCATAAAAAATGAATCCAAAACATATTAAAACAATATATAACTCATAAAAACAAATAAAAGAGACTTGTTCAAATTGAAGCAAATGCAATAATACCTTAATCATCAATTCATCCAAGCAAGATATTTTAAATATCCACATAGGATTCAGGGTTTGAATCATTAATTTCTGCCCAAAATTCCAAAATTAAAGATTGAACTTAATTCAATAAATGAGTAAATAATATTCATTAAATATTCACAAAAAATATAAAAAGAAATGAATATAGACAACCAAGATAAGAGAGATAACCTTTCTCAAAATTTTCAAGATCCTCAATGTGTTCTTCCACATTAACTGAAGTTGCATTTGAACGAAACCAATCTTGAGTACATATTAAGGCTTGTACAATTTTAGGAGTTAAAGAACTCCTAAATGTGTCAAGAACTCTTTCTCCAGTACAAAAAGCAGATTCAGAAGTAACCGTAGAAATTGGAACAGCCAACACATCACGAGCGATAAAAGAAAGAATAGGAAACCTTGGACTGTTAACTTTCCACCACTCCAAGATACTGAAATTTTCACTATCATATTCATCATCAACATCATTTTCAGTTAAATATCTATCCAACTCTGACTTAGAATCTGCTTTTCGCCTTTTCAACTCAGCTCTGAATTTTTCTTTCCACTGATTCAACGACTGACTGTAACTAGTAGCTGAACTTTTCTCCATTGAATGTACAATTAAAGAAGTGGAAAAAGAAGAACCGGATGAAGATGTAGCAATCGGCGGAAAATGAATCCTCTTATACTCATTAAAAAGCTCATACAAGGCATCCTTTACCTTTTCAGCCAACTTAGACCCTTCTTGATCACCATACATGTTACCAAGCACAATATCAACATATTCAAATTTATTCCTAGGATCAAGAATGGATGCAATAAAAATCAGCACATTAAATTTTTCAAAAGATCCCCAATATTTGTCAAATTTTCTCTTCATTTGTATTGCCATGTTTCTGAAATCATCATCTTCACTAGAAATGCCTTCTTTCAGGCTCCCATGAATGCAGTAAATCTCATCCAAGAAAGAATCTGCAGTAATATACTTTGTACCCGACACTTTTAAAGTCAATTCATAAAAATGCTGAAGAAAACCCACCAATCTCCTAACATTATCCCAATCTTGAGTAGTAGGAACTCCCAATTTAGAGCCATGAGTTTGAAGATCATCCCTAAAAGTGGGTTCCTCCAAATCTAACCTATCAAATGCTCTCTCATACATATGTGCTACATTCAACATCAAATATGTAGAATTCCATCCAGTTGGAACATCCAAACACAAAGTTTTACTATAATCACATTTTTCTATCTTGGCATAATGCATGAATCTTTTGAGCCTAGCTGGAGATTGTCTAACATATCTAACTGCTGCCCTAACACAATCAACTAACTTTTCAAAATCATTCAAGCCGTCTTGTACAATTAGGTTTATAATATGAGCAACACACCTAACATGCACCCATTTAGCTTGTACCACACATTTGTTCCAATTGACAAGTTTCTTTTTGACATAATCAATCGCTACATCATTCGAACTCGCATTGTCAACTGTAACCGTGAAAACATTTTGCAAATCCCAATCAACCAAACACATTTCCACAGCTTTTCCAATATCATTACCCCTATCGCTTGAAACAGGGCAAAAGTTTAACACTTTCTTATGCAATTTCCATTCATTATCAATGTAGTGGGCAGTGATGCAAATATAATTAATTCGCTGCAACGATATCCAAGTATCAATTGTTAAACAAATCCTAAGAGATTTTTCCTTCATTAGAGACCTAAGCTTTTTCTTTTCATCAAGAAATAGTTGATAGCAATCCCTAGTCACTGTAGTTCTAGAAGGAATCACATGTGCATGTTGGCATACTTTCATGTAATGCCTAAATCCTATTCCCTCTACAAATTTGAATGGAAGTTCATCAGTAATAATCATTTTAGCTAAAGCCTTCCTACAAACTTGTTGATCAAATTTCCATGCCACTAAACTTGACTTTACATCACCCATGTCATCATCATCATTAGTACTCTGATAGGAAGTTTGATTTGAACTTTGGTTGGCAGGGTGAAGGGGGCATACTTTCATGTGATTCAATAAAGTAGAAGTGTCACATGCCTTGGATGCACAACTATACTCTCTTTTACAATAATTACATGTGCATTTTTTTCTACCCTCAGCATCCGTAAAATCAGTAAAATGCCTCCAAACAACTGACCTTCTACTATAGTCCTTGCGTTTTCTAGCACCCTTTAATGTAGGATGAGTCTCCATTTGTGTGTTGGACTCAACTTCGGTGCTTTGGTCAGTTTGTTGTTTACTATTGTGATCTTCCGAATGAGACATCTACATAGAAATTAAAAATCAGAAAATTAGAAACCAAAATATAAATCGAAAACTAGAAGATAATCATAGAAATCAAAAACTATAAAAGAAAAAAAATCAGAACTATTCTCATAAACTAGAACCAGAAGCCAAAAAACAGAAATTAAATACCAGAAAACAAAGAACTATTCTTTTCCTTCTTCTTTTTTTTGGTTGTTTCTTTCATCTCCATAGAATGCTTTTAAGAACCAAAAATGCAACATTTGAAGCTGCAGAAACTCTCCTGCATTGCCTTAATTTTGATTTTTAAGGTTCGATTTTTATTAATAATATTTGCTCTTTTTGCTTCGTGGACATATACTATATGATTGCGCCGAATTTTCAGTCATCCAGTCAAAATAGCATAATACATAAGCCATCAGGCCTTTTTGTTGGGATAAACCAGCCACCAAACGAACCTAAACAAGAAAAACAAACATCACCGTCCATTCTTGGCATTTCAAGTTTCAATTCAGCCATTATGTTACTTTTATGTTACTTTAGTGCCACCAGCCCACCACTACTAAAATCCCATCATACATAACCAAAAAATAGTGCCTTCACTTTTATGTTACTTCAGTAACACCACTAGTACTATGCTATATGAAGCCGAGTAGTTTCTGCTGTCTACTGCAACCTTGAAAGGGAAGTATTTTTTTATTATTTTTTTCCGACCAAGAGCATCAGAGGAATTAAGCGGAGTAAGAGATTGAAGGAGCAAAAGGTGATGGGGATACTGTATGATGACCTGGTGATTGTAAGGCAGCCGGAGAGAGAAGGCGAGCCTAGTGTCATCACTGTGAATTGTCCAGTTAAGACTGGCTTGGGCTGTGTCATCCCATCTGGGACTTTTTTTTTTTTTTGAGAGTTGCCGAGCTAAATTGCATATATGCCCGCCCTGAAGTTCAGTATCATTTTTATGATGGAATCAGAAAAAGACTCCTCTGATGCTGATGCAATATATTTTGTTAAGTGTTCTAACAGTCACGGTTGCAGTATAATACCATTCATCCAAGAACCCAATAAAAGGCAAACAAAAGCATCTTCATCCAATTTCATTCGGTTCAATTTTTAGTTCAAAAAAATTTCACATTAAAAGGCAAACAACAAATAAAATACCAAGAGAGCGGCGGAAGGCGGCAGAAGGCGAGCGGCAGAAGCAGAAGAGAAGCTGCAGAACGGCAGAATCTCAGAATGCGAGCACAGGAGTGGCGGGCCAGGCGGCAGCGGCGGAAGGTGGAGCAACTCAACAAAGAAAGAAGGAAGGCGGCGGGCGGAACAAAGGAAGGTGAAACAAAGAAGAAGAAAGTATAGAAGTTAGGATAGAAACCCCAAAGGAAATTGGCAATTGTAATTGGAATATTATTTGCCAAGTTAAGGTTCTAATTTTGTAAAATTGCAAAATCGCCTAATTTAAAGCAATTTTATACTAATTTGGCTCAATTAAAATAGTTATTATTATAATAATACTTATACTTTCTTTCTATTTTAATTTTAATCTTTCAACAAATTTAACTTTATTCAATCACATTCTTAAAATATATTTATTTCTTTCAATTACACCCTTAGCAAGTTAATATGTTAATACAAAATTTAGCCAGTTAATATAACATTTTATATTAGTATGATCAATTATAATTTCTAAATGCATATTAAATAATTATTAACTTATCCCGATCAAATTTTTTCCTATTAATTTTTTTCTCAAAAATGTACAAACTCACACGTTAAAATTTAAATTACTGTTAAACTAAAGTTATTAAGTTAATATTGTCATTCAATTTAATACTCTCTTAGTTTCTCGTAAGTTAATAATAGTAAGAGTAATGATTGAGGGAGTGACAAATTATAATGACTTTGTATAGTGATTAACGTGGCAACAATGAAAAGACAAAATTATCCCTCATTATTTGTGTTTTGTAATGGGGATAAATAGATGATTTTGTCTTTTCATAATTGCCACATCAGTCACTATACAAAGTCACTATGATTTATCACTATCTTTTATATTACTCTAATAATAAATATCTAATTAATATTCATTAATCACTTTGTGGTGATTAATTATAAAGTTATACACTTAAATGAAATAGAAATGAGTTATTAAATAAGATAATTGCACTCTCGTATATTGCTACACATGTTATGTTCTCTATTTTTTCTATATATTTATCTTATTTTAAAATAATTTTTACATTTTTAATAAATTTATTTTGTTCCTTGTATGATGTAATGTAGTAATATCATTATTACGATTTTAATATCTCAATTACTACACTAATGCCATTATATTACAATTATCAAATCAGACTTATTAGTTATAAATTTTTTACTTATTTAAAAATTCAATAAAACTAAAATCACAAGAATTATATATGTCTTTTTACTATATAGAAATTAGCATGTATATATGTAAAAAACCATGACATATATATATTTGATAGTAAAGTACGTTGGAAATTTTGGTAAATTCCCTTGCTCTGAAGAAGATTCTTCAGTTTGAACTGTATACCTTGCTTGAGGTATACTTGATGAATTGTTTGTGTGTGTGCGTATATATATATATATATATATATATATATATATATATATATATATATATATATATTATAAACCAAGTAGTAATATAAAGAAGTAAATAGTTACACTATCTACATTTAATGTACCTTATTTGTATATGATTTAAAAATAAATACGCGATCTATAAAACAATTGTAAATTCAAAAGTAAATAAAACCACACATTCCAATTATTTGACAATTTTTGATATTTCAAACTTGCGAGTTTTGAATTATTAGTAATTAGTATAAATTAGAAGGAAAAACTACTAAATAAATAAAACTTTGTGATTATTAAGTTAATAATAACCAATACCTAATTATTACTCACTAATGACTTTGTATTTTTGTGGTTATTGTTTTTAAATTACAAAGTTATACGCTCAATGAGACATTGATAAGTTAGTACGGAAAATAATTGCTCTATCGTATTTTTATACTATATACATTATTTTTTCTCACTTTTTCATTTACTTATCCGTTTTTCCATAATTTTTACTCATTTTTAATAAATTTACATTTAATCTTCTCCAACATTTAATCTTTTCTAATTTACTATACGAAGACATTCGTACAATTTATATTACTATACTAATGTCATTATATTGTAATTATTAAATTAGACTTATGAAATATAATTTTTTAATATATTCAACAAGTGAATAAAACTAAAATCATAATATTAATACTTTTGTCTACTATATATATATATATATATATATATATATATATATTATTGTAAACCAAGTAATTTTGTAAATAAATAAATAATTACATTATATATATGCACATATTTGTATATAATTTATAAATATGTGTTTTATACAATAAAATGCAAATTAAAAAGTTAAAATACACATCTTGCCGAATTTCGATTTTTGATTTTTGGGTTAAATTAAATTCGAAATTCAGTTTAATCCAAAAACCGAACTAAAAATTGAAAAATAGAATTCGAATTGAAAATTTCAAATTTGATCAGATATTTGAGTTAATTCGGAAAGTGCACACCACTGAGCGCAAGTCAGGATCTCCGGCATTTTGTGCCTACAAGTTTTTGTCATATTCTACACACAAAAGTAATGGTACATAAAGAAAAAAATTTTAGTAAACTTTTATATTAAATACTTATAGAAGATAAGTCACTAACTAACAATCAATTATAATCATTTAATACCTTTTTAACACGTGCATGGCAATTCATTTGTGTTAGAAATTTATGATATATTTTTTTGATACGGGCGTACCAATTCAAAACTCTCATCTAGTCGAGGGGGTGATTAAATGCATCCATCATAATCATTAGATTACACCCAATAGTTATATCACTTTTTTAATAACAATATATATAGATAAAAAAAATTTCTTACCCCAGTCTAGACAGGCGATTAGTTCGTGATAATCAAACAGTTCAACCTTAATACAATCACAAAAATAATGAAAACATATTTTTTAATCTGTCATATTAGTTTTTTTTTCCCCAAATAATAGTTATATTACCAAGCCGAATGGCAAAATATAGATAGCCAAGAAGACTAAATGAGCTTCATGGGATTAGATGAAACCGAACCTATGAAGACAAGCACCTCCGCTAAGAAGGAAAACGCCTGACTAAATCGGAAAAAAATAACAATATAAACTAATATAATAACATCTCCAGAGGAGGATAATGCACCTCTCGAAGAGAGGACAATGCCCCCGTGCATATAAGGACATACCCCTAATGCATAGGGACAAAAAACTAACACTAATACTAGAATTAATCCTAACACTATGCTGCAAATTGTAGAGTTGGCTCATCTGTCATATTAGTTATTAAAATCTTTTTTTAGATAAAGTAATTGAACGTATTATCACTCTTATTGAACAAATTGAAAAGTTTTTTTGCAAGTATGAATGAAATTTACTTTCTTTAGATCTTTTAACATTCAAAATCCTATGAATTTAAATAATGATTTATTGACTTTGTTGTACAACACTAGTGTTCAATTTTCGTTAGCAAAGATGACTTCCCATCTGTGCTAATTTTTGGATGCTTTTAAACCAAAAGAAAGTGATGAGTTTCTTTCACAGACAATGTGAGGTTTTTGTAATTAGCCCATCATTTCAAAGTCTGCCGACACTTCACACAGGCCCAGCTCAAAATCCCAAGGCAGAACGAACAATAATTGGGCTTTAATAAAATCTGTCATGATTCAACTTAACTTCTACATAAAAAATATGATATTTTTATAAAGAATTTATATAATTTTAGATCCTTTTATTTTATGAACTAGTTTTTGTGGTGGGTTTTTCTAAAAACCATGATAAAAGATATTAGAGCTAATCATTACCCTCCGTCAGTGCCATTATCGGTTGGTGATGTCAACATTGCAGTGTTCGCCTTGAGACTAGAGGATGACGTCGGTATTACAATGTGATATTCACAATCAATAAGTATTAGATTCTCTTCACTTTTCGCATTAGTGCTGAAAGATAAGTATTAGATTCTTTTCTCTTTCGCATAAGTGCTGAAAAGATAAGGAATGCTAGAATGCCAACAGGTGTCTATTATTGAATTCACTCGACCTAGTATTACAATGTTCTCATTGAACTAGATAGTAACGCCAGTATTATAGTGTTCATTCAAGATTAGGGCGTTTATCGGTATTACTGTGTGATATTGACAACCAAGAAGTACTAGATTGTCAGTATTACAGTGTTTGTTTCGGAACTATATTGTGACGCTGGTATGGCAGTGTAATATTCACAACCAAAAAAGTACTAGATTATCTTTTCTTTCAGGTAACCGCTGAAAGGAGAAAAAATGATGGAATGTCAACAAGCATCTATTATTGAATTCACCCGACTCGGTATTACAGTATTCGTCCGAGACTAGTTAGTGATATTGGTATTACAATGTTTGTCTGGTATTAGGTTGGTAATGCCCAACCCAGTATTACAATATTCACTCAATACTAAATAGTGGCGTTAGTATTACAGTATTTATTCGGAATTAGGTTGGTAATACCGACATTGCAATATTTACCTAGAATTAGGGAGAATAATCATGGAGAAGTTTATATGACTTTGAATTTTTCATTTCACAAGCTATCTTTTGATATGGTTTGTTTGCTCAAGACTAAATGATAACATCGATATTATAATTTTTGCTTAAAATTAGGTTGCTAACATCAGCATTGTAGTGTTCACTTGAGATTAGAGAAAATAATTTATATGATCTTTAGTTCTTCTACCTCGCAAGTAATTTTTATGGTGTTTTGTCATAATGAGCATGACAGACAAAACCATTGGCCCGAATCTAGTTGAGCCTCTTTTTTTTTGCCAATACACGGCAGTCATAATCTATTTTTATTCTATAGAGAGAGGAGGGAATCCAACTGAATTGCATGATGGGTTGATGATTTGATACACAATAATTCTAATCTATTTCTACTCTGTGGGAGGGAAGAAAGAACCTAACTAGATTATAAGAGGAATGGAAAATTTCATTATCAGACTAAATTAGTGCATGACACTAACTATAATTTTTTTTTTTTAAATCAATATCAAAGTTTGAACACTGAATCAACTCTAATCCAGTACTTTAAGGCTCCGGTTGATGGCGAACTTGACTAAGCCAAGTTGGTTCTACTAGAGCCCATTTCAGCCTGTCTATTTTGTCGTTCCGTGGGGAAAAATATACTTGTCGTGTCATAATTGTTCCCTAACTCGCTGTCAAAACCGGGACATTAAGGACCCACAAACGCTGAGTCCATGTGGCCTTCCGAAGGAACTTTTATCAATGTTTTCGGCCCAATTATTTGTACGGGGCAGTTGGGCTTCACGTGGTTACAGTGTGGTGGCTACAAAGATTCCCAGCCCCTCCTCTTTATTTGGGGAGGTACGTACATATTCCTCACAAAAAAATCACTAAGGGGGCGCTTGGTATAAATGGTGGGTTTAGGAATGGAATGGATTTGTAGAATGGAAATGTTTGGAATAGAATGGAATGATAATAATTATGTTGTTTGGTATTATTTTGTAATGGAATGGAATAAATTTTATATTAAAATTATAATAAAAATAGTATTTTACATTATATGATATTTAACAAATTATATCTTGTTCAAAAAATAGTCAAAGTGCATGTCAATTTGTAGAGAAAAATATTTCCTATAAATTATTGAAATTTATTTTTAAAAACAAATTAAAAAAAAAGGTAAAATGGGGGCAAACTATGGGGTGTTGCAGATGACGATATGGCGCCCCATTGGCGCACATCAAAATTGAGGGCCATGGAAAACTAAACCCATCAATGTGGGTTTTGAGAAAAGGAGGGGAGGGGGTGGTTTTTGATTAAAGCTTTCTTGGAGGGTTTTGCTGAATCCATTCCCACAAAACAAACACTCCTTTTGATAGTAAACCTATCCAAACCCATCCCAAACCCCCAAAACAAACACCCCCTAATTTTTGCCAATATTTATGGTTTCAGCAGTGATAATCCACATGCTAAACAAACCTTGATCTCCTCTAATTGTCCCCTTAGTTACCATTATTTTTTGAGGCCATCGCCCTTCAAGTACAGGCTCGAATTATTTTTTTTCCGTTTTTTTTTAAAATAATACATGATGATAATAGTTTTATATATGAGAGATAAATAAGTGAGTTGAGTTATTCATAAGTTATATTACTAAGTAAAATATAATTTTATCAATAATGATCTAACCCGACTCATATAATCACGTGTTAGATTTGGTTTAGATCAAATTTGGATTGAATCGAACCCATCTGAACTAACGAATTAAAGGTATTACTCAATCCGTTTTAAAAAAAGAATTCATTTTAGTTTAAATATAAATTTTTATTAAGTATTAGATGTAATATACTTAATGCACAATTTTAGATTTTTATCTTTATTTTTTAATTATGAGTATATACAATTATTATCAGTAAATATATTTTATAAATTTAGTTTAAAAATTAACTTTGTTTTTGGGACAATAAAAGATTTTGAAAGTGAACTTTGAATGGAGTAATTTAAAAAATTAAAAACACAACCAACCAACAACTTGGTCAGAATCCAATCAGACAATTTTTAGCTGTCCACCTCTTTAAAATTTTAAATTAATAACTTTAGTCCGTCAAGTCAAATGGATTCAATCAAATTCAACATGTAAAATTAGAAATTATTATTCAATTTGTGATTTATTTGACTTATGACCTAATAATAGGTGAATTAAGTTGAATTGATTTTGCTTTTAACAACACTAATTTTATACTATTACACTAAATGAACATGGAAATTTTTTTAAAAAAATATCGAAGAAAAAAGATTTTAAAAAATCGCAATAATATTCAACCGGTCAGATTAGCTCAGAGAAAAATAATTTTGATGAATAACCTAAGCCCGGGGTCTTAATTCTGAATACATTAAAGAGAAAGTGAAATAGTTATAAAAATGATGTCAACAGGTGTTTATGAAAATTTAAATGTACCAGGTGATATTAATAAAAAATAAAAAATTATTAAATCAAATTAAAAAAGGAAATAAAATATTTTTTAAAAAAAATTAAAAAACTACTTAAATAAACATAATAATTATTGATTTAAATTGAAATAAAAATATATATTTCGCCATTATATCATAGTAAGATAAAAGGTTTAAAAGCTGTTGTTGTTGATGATGTAGTAACCTAACGTGCAACAGAAATTTTTTGTTTGATAACATAATCACCGTGACCCATAGTTCGTAAAATCAGGATTTTACGTAGAATCGATTTGGGGTAGCAGAATCGGATCGGTAGAATCGGATCATAGAATCGTAAGATTCTACAAAAAATGACCAAAATAATTCTAATTATTCATATTTTATCACCTACACTAATTTTTTTACAAAAATAAGTTGTGTACTTGTGCTAAATTATAAAAAATCAATATTATAAAATATTCAATATATATGCGTTTTGAATTTTGTCCAAATCCTGTTTAACAACGATATATATTATTCAATCATTCAACCATTCAACCATTCAACCATTCAACCACATTCTACCCAAAATAATAATAGTACTAACTAAAAAAACAGAAAAACAGTCCGTTCAGAAAAAAAATTAGAAAAAAAAATGAAATAGAAAAACGATTCTACCAACGATTCTACTATCGATTCTGTACGATTCTATACGATTCTACCGATTCTACTAACGATTCTACTTGCTGAACGATTTTGTACGATCCAGGATCGATTTTGTTAGGTGGAATCATAGAATCGTGCGATTCTACGATACGAATCGCGATTTTAACAACTATGCCGTGACCATCAAGGAGGCAGAGGGTGAGTTGTTCCCAAGTTGTCTCACACTCTCACTCACCATAGAGCATCCAAATCCCAAACCCAATGACATGCAAAACAAGGACATCACATCTAAATCAAACCAACTCCCATCAATTTTCTCCTGCAGCCAACAAATTTGAATTTGTATGAATGTGAAAGTATGGCAAAAGAGCAAAGAAAACAGACCCTTTTTAGACGTGTTCTTAGTGGGGATAGTTGAAGATAAAAGAGCCCATCCTCCCAGTTCCCACTATAGAAAAATAATTGAGATTACACTAAAGAAAAAAAGCATGCAGTCGACCGCCATGATTATTAAATTTGGTCTGCCACCACCCCACCATTAAAAATAGTCCAAAATCCAAATGTGTCGATTCACCATACCAAAGAAATTTGAGTTTAATAAAAAGCATGCTGAAAATGGCATCCCTGGTTGATATTATCTTCATCAGTTTCCGCAGGTTGCGCCGGAAACATTGATCCCATTTCCCCATGCCTCCACATAAATATTCGTATAATTGTGGACTTTCTCCGCTGCTGTATTTGGAAAGTATATTCATTCATGCCGCATTGTCAGTCGAAACGAGAAATTTCTAATTGTGTGATGAGAAAAATAACAGTAGAAATTTGTAGGTTTGACGCGGAAGTATTTCCAAATATATGCTGTTCGCATTTGGCAAATGCGCCCAAATATTTGGGCGCATTTGCCAAATGCGCAATACTCGGCCCGAAACTGTTCATTTGTTTGGCGCATTTTCAAAATGCGCCCATAACCCTGCGGATGTTAGGGTTTTTTGGGCGCATTTGTAAAATGCGCCCAAATGTTGAAATATATACCCGCGGTTTAGCCTCCGCCGTCTGCAAATCCTCTCCTCTGCAATTCCTCTCCTCTGCAATCCTTCATCCTGCAAATCCGCCGGCCTCCTCACCCATTTGGGACTCCATTACATCCGCCGGCTTCCTCTTCTCAGTTCGGCCTCAGCAATTCCTCTCCTCTGCAATTCATCTTCCCTTTCCTTTCGTTTTTTCATTATTTTCCCTGAGAAAGTTTTCGCTTTTTTAATGAATGTTTTCATTGATTGTATTGAATTGGTGGTGATTGCCGGGCCTAAGGTTGAGGCTGAAGCTACTGAGTGATTGGAGTCGAATAATTTGAGGTAATCTTCTTGTTGTGAGTTCCTGAATGATTGTTTTAGATTGGGCTTTTTTGTTTTGGGATTGGGCGGCTTTTGCACATGGTTTTGCTTGTCCTCTGATGGGATTTGATCGTAGCTTAGTTTTATTTATTGACTATTATTTTTCAAATCTTATTGCACTAAAACCATGTTGTGCTTTACATTCTCCATCGCAAGTAGTAGTAGAAAATATGTGAATTGTTGTATGCTCTTGGATTGGTTTCCCAGGGATTCATAAACATATATATATTTTAGTTGTGGAGGTGATGGTTTTGGGGGATGTTGAACATGAGCATGAGATCCTTTAATCTGGATGATGTGGAAATACAAACTCAGTTTGGTGACCTGAAATTTGTGACCTTGTGATGCAGGTGCTACTGAGAGGACCCAAGAATGCTCGTGAAGCAGTGAAGCACTTTGGACCAGCTCCTGGTGTCCCTCACAGCCACACGAAGCCATATGTTCATGCCAAGGGACGCAAGTTTGAGCGTGCTAGAGGAAAAAGAAACAGCAGAGGATTTAGAGTCAGAGTTGTTGTCAATGATGAAAGGCATAGTTATCTATTGAATTATGTGTTTGGCATGGTCTTGTTCTGCTTTCGTTTCTTTTTCGCTTTTGTTTTCTTTCTAGGACCTTAGTCTAAACATTAGTCCAGAGTACTTCCGATTCGCATTCAAAATTTTATGCTTGGACAATGTACATGTCCACGGTGATTCAATGTAATGAGAGCGACAGTGGAGTACCCGATAGTGGTGGCTCGGTGATTTCCGTACCGGCACAGGTATCGGCAATCGAGTTACGCAATTGATAACACAACAGAGAATGAAATTCTTGAATTTGATTTCATTTTTGTGCATTATTGATGAATTATGCTATGCAAGTGGTTTTTATGTCTAGATGGGGTTGGAACTTGGTTTTTGTTCTTTGTTGCACGCTACTTCAATTTATTGTACCTCTTTCCTTCATTATGTAACCAATAAAACTATATTAAGTGGCGTATTATGTACTAATATGGTAGATTGCCATCAACGGAAATAAATAGAATCAAATTCCTAATAAATTATTTGTTAGGACGAAGGGAGTATATGTATAATTTTAACCTATTTATAATTTTATTTAATGGAAAAAATGTTATTGAAATTATGGTAATGACTCTTTGGGCCATTGATGTTATTCCGGTATCCAAAGGATAATAGACCAATGAGTGTCAACCTTACCTTATCATGTTTTACGTCACATTTGGCTCAAACTTTAAAATTAACAAATAGGGGATGGCCTCGCCATTTTATTCCTCCACGGCTTCCCAGAGCTTTGGTACTCATGGCGCCATCAGATGCTTTACCTCTCAGCCCCAGTAAAATGATACTTAATTAGCATAATTAATTAGGGCGCATTTCTTAAATGCGCCCACATCTCTTGGGCGCATTTAAGAAATGCGCCCAAGACTTAGGGGCGCATTTCTTGAATGCGCCGGGCCCGGATGAACAGTTCCGGACCTTATAAGTCGCATTTGTGAAATGCGCCCAAAAACTGGGCGCACTTCACAAATGCGAACATCACATTTTTAGAACTCCTTTCTCTTTCAACTTACAAATTTCTTTTGTTTTTTTTTCAATCATACAAAGGGAAAAGCCTCCGGTCGAAACCCGTTCGAGCGTTTGGTCCATTTAAGTCATCGTGAATTTTGCCAATGTGGAACTCACTCCCTCGGACAAACATTTTAAATGAATAATGAAATGAATCAAATGATTGATGTCCCAAGTATTTAACAATGACCAAGGGTGATGATATATGGGGTGTATAGATTTCCTTTTAAAATGATTTTTTTTTAATGTAAAAATTTGGAGATAAATTTTTTGTTAACAATATATAAAATTAGTTTAAAAGCGTATTTTATAATAGATTCTAAATTGTAATTAAGCATCGTTCATCGTTTTTATATTGAATTCATAAGTAGAAAGTTTTTGGCTTTGGCTAATTAATCATGAAATGTATAATTTTTTTTATCTTTATTTTTTAAATGTAAATTATATATTATCATTATTATTAAAAATAATATATTAATTTGCTCAACAAATAAACTCTTTCTTGAGATAATGAAAAATTTTAAAATTAGATACTTGGTCCGCATTTTTAGCATTTTTAAAGAGAATAATAATGAAATTAAAGTTATATTAAAAAAAGCACAAAAGCTCGTTTTGAAGCAACTACCAACGCACCCTAAAGCAATCGTTAGAATTCATTTTCAATTAATAATATTGAGAGCTTTACTCAGCTCATTCACGTGTGGTGGGTAAATTTGCTGGCAATTGTCAGTGCCAGATGCTAATTAAACTAGCTTTAACTTATGCAATTGACAACAATCCTGTTTTCCGAGCAACAAAATTTTGAACATTTGTACGTGGATAATCGTGTTTGACGAGAGTTAGGAGTAGCAAAATTGGTGTTCATGTCACTCAGCAGTATGAACATCTATGAAAATTTAGTAGGTAACTAGAAACTGCATTTGGAAATGACACAAAAAGTGCAGAATACGCGAAACGTACTAGTACTACATAGCACTTTCAAAGTTTGCAGTGCCGCAAACATTTTACATTTACAGAAGCAAAACGTGGAAGCTGAAACACTCTGAGCAGTGAGGTATTGGTGGTTGAACTATGGCTGATGTCCGGCTGCAAAGCGATTAACCAAAGCAAGAGCATTACTAGTGACTTGAGTAACGTACAGAATTCTTCTCCTTATGATAGCCTTCAAATTCCCATCCATATAACGCCCAGAAAACCCATCGAGGCAAGTACTTTCATCAGTTAAAGCCGCACTAACCCAAGTCTCCACATTGCTCATGTGCCACATAAAGTCCTGACCTGCAAATCGATTGTTCATCTGCCCCATTTCTTGCATAGATTGGTTGAGCTGATCCACACTATCCCCCATGTTATCTATGCAGTCTTTCAAAGCTTGAAATTCTCTTGGTTTTAGTCCCCTAGCTGAGAACAACTTGGAAACAAACACTGCTGTGGATCGAGCTTTGCCTAAGGCCACTCCTAAGGCTACTCGCGCGAGTTGTCCGTCATTTTGTTGGACTGTATGGGCAAAAGGAGTGAGGCATTCAACGCACAAGGGGTAGTACCTGGTGGATTTGCAGGCTGCCTTGATGAAAGGGGTGGTGGAAGTGGGATTCGAGGCAGCAATAGCAGCATCTGCTGCAGTATTGCTTAAGGTGAGGCAATGGACAGAGAAGAACAATAGCAAGAGAAGGCCAGAGTTGCCCATGTTTTCTTCAAAGAGGTAGTTTAGGGATTGGAGCGTTGTAATAATGGTTTTACTGGTCTCTTTATTCTAGATCAGGTTTAAGTGAACTGAGTAGAACTTGGGGGTCTATATATAGAGCCTGTGGACAACTCGAAAATAAAAATTGAAAAAGAAGGGATATGACCATTTCAATCCAATTTTAAGGTTAAATTAAATGTTTCACACGTATCCCTTATTTCTATTGATTTTCCTTTCCAAGCTTTTAAAGCGATCATATCATCCATGCTAGATATTTGCCCTTTGGGTCCAACTTGCTAAGCATTTCACATTTCAATAATCTATTATATTTTGGCTCACCCCTTTATGTTTCAATGCCTTTTGCCTTGTATTTTTTTTTTCTTGTCAAGGGTCAACTTGCTAATATTATATGCAGCTGATGACTCTGAAATGAGCTAGATTGTCCACTAAAAGCACTAAAAAGGAAGATTTGTCGTTCATCATTATCCTTCCTCATAAACAATGCTGAACTGCAATTGTCATGACATCAACCAAACAGTCAATTCAGGTCGTTTGAGCCAGTGATTTACTAGTGCTGCCAAAGTTTTTAAAACGGAAGTTTCTCGAAAGCGAAGCATGTGCTTTTGACAGATCCAGATAATGCCGAATGGGGGAAAGATTACTGTGGGTAATTAATATGCAAAGCTTGCGGAAGTAAATTCTGGGAAAGGGTCAATTGTGCAACTCCATCTCTCAATCAGTTTCGGTGCTGGTTCCGGAGATCAGTGCACAAGGAAGTACAAGATTGTTTAGTGTGCTGCTACTCCCCAGACTCCCCTGTCTGTTTTAACGAGATTTCGCTTCCAAAAACCACTCAACCAACTTATTAAGAAAAGTATGATTATAAGGGATGTCACGACAATTGTCGAAAGTGATACATGATGCGTACAAATTTTTCCTCACTGCCAGGCAGGTGCAAGTGCAACAGCATGAATGCAGTGGGTGAGGCATCATTATTTGTCCTCACTCGAACATGTGAGATAAAGATTACTTAGGGGGGTCAGAATACGAACAAGCTGCCAAAGATGAGAAATTTCAGACGTTGTAAAGTGTAGTGAAATTCTTATGTGATTGATACGAAAATTCCTTTGTCCATGGATCAATACAGGGGTCACCTGTAAGCCAAGGAAATCAGTAGGTGGAGATTCCTGTGGAAAGATAAAGGGTGTGGACGAATTCTATTTCAATATCTATTTTTGTGTTTTAATTTTTATGTAAAAGCACAAAAACGTCTTTTAAAGTGCAATTTATACGTAGCCAAAATCTCTGTCCAAATTTTCAAGAATTCTTGATTTGTTGAAAGGAGAGCTGGGTCTTATGAATTTGGGTCGAAGGAAGAGATTGAACTAAAGAAAATGAAAATTTTCAACGAAAAAAGACGGAAAAATTTAGAAGACAGTTGAACGACACTTTGCCAATAGCCTGCCCATTGTGCTAATGGTTTCAATTTTTAACAAAAGTAGAATTAAAAGGCCCAAATGGTTGTTTATTACACAAACCAAAAACCACACACAAATTCTGTATTTTAAATTACTCATCCATTGTCAGTAATGTCACCCAATAGCCAATACCCAATTGGCCGATCTCAAACCTTTGTGTGCATAGGTTGCTAAACGGTGATATACTTAAGCATGGCCCCTCGAAGCTTTGTCATGTACTCTGCTGCTTCTTTCTGTGCATCAGAAGAAATTTTCATTTAGTTTAGTATTTCAACATATAAAGGATGGGTAAATGTTCATTAATGTCTTGAAATTTGAGTGCCAGAGAAAACACAGTCCTAATTTTTTCACTAAGTTGGTAACACTAGTAAAGAAATGCTATTAAGCAAGTGGAGTGGATCATATGGAAATACAGAATCATATGAAATTTGCTGTTGTTTTAATGAAACTGAACTAACCAGAAACACATATATTCTTCTATGTAGCTTAATTTGAACTATTCCACCAATCTAGCACTACTGTTAAAGTTCTTAATCAAAGCAATTTATATTTACGGATAAGTCTTGACAGAACTTGGTGTTGCATTCTGCACCTGCTTAGCATTGTGTGCATTGGCAATATTTTCATCCAGAAGTGTGAGTAGAGATCTATTCAACTCATTCCGTTCAACCATCTCTAGTAGCTGCATCAGAGAGAAGGTTTGGCGCTGATATATCCAAACATTGAAAATTTAATGAAGAGATCTGGTAAACAACTTGAACATACGGTTTTCTTTACATCCTCTGATGTCAAAATTTTGACCAAGCTCTTCTTTGCAGTTACCAGTTCAGCTTGCATTTTATCATAGGCTTCTGTTAAAGGTACAAGGGTGAGACATATTATTGGAGTTTCAGGGACAAATTCGTAGAAATTATTGTTAACATAAAAATTTTCACTGTTTTATAGACCTGTTCCTTCCTGCAGGGCTTTTTGCAGAAGTTCCAGCTCAGCTAATCTGTCCTCCATATCCTAGAAAGCACAAACTCCACTCCATGTCATAACACAACTCATTCATCATGCACGCAATCTGAGAAAATGCTTGTAGACAAACCTGAGTTTTTGTCACCGCGAATCTCAACTTTCCCACTTCAAGTTTAAGGTGCGAAAAAAATTCCTCATTCAATCTGCAAAATTCCATATAGCATTAGGGGAAGGGAATTCGAAATTTGGAGGTGTATGCTAGACTTTCTTAATAGCACACAAATGAAACCATCAAGAAGTGAAACAGAGGTCAAATTTTCTTATTCTAATAGTTATGTGACCTATGCCGAAGAAGTAAAATTTTGCATTTAATCCCAACTCCCAACCAACAAACAACCCCTCTTGAACCTGAGTTGCTGATCGAGTTGTTTATACTATACCAGTAAATCCACATTCTACCAGATGGTTTAGATTTATGCATACTAAAGATGTATTTTTAAAGTTTACTCCACTAAGTCTAGATCATCAGAACATAAACCGCCAGCGTTTAGCATTTCTAACATTTCTTCTTCTCCTTTTCTCTAATCACATGCAAATCAAGAAAATCAAAGCACTCACCGAGGTCTCATCCGGCCAATCTCAAATTCAATCTCTCGAGCTTCTGTATCAAGAAAATACTCAACCAATTCTGCTGCAGTATTTGGTACGGCCCGAGACTGAAACCCAATTACCCAATTCATTAAATATATTACAACCGAACCAAAGAAAAACACAAGCTCAGTCCAGTGAACCAAAAAAAAAAAAAAAACACTTGGCGTTAATCTTACATCACGAAGAGCTCGGCGGCGTTCTTTTTCTTGGCGGACTTGGCTTTCAAAAGCTTCTCTAGCCTTGGAATCTTTTTCCAGTCGCTTCTTGAACTCCATTCTTGCAATGTGACCTCCTTGTGGCGGACCCAGTACGCCTTCTGGGTCCTTCCTTTACAGTTCATGTGCAGCAAAAATCGCAAGATCGACAAAAATTAGACATTTTTATTCTGTATAGTACATTAATATACCAAGAATATGCACATCTACATATATTGGCAGGAAGAGACATGGAAAGATCGATACCCATCCTATGCAGCGAATCTGGGTTGAGATTCTGGAGGGTTTTGTGTAGTTTTCACAATGGAAGTGAGCTATGGATGTGGCGGGGGCAAGGCCGAGAAGCTGAGAAAGAGCCATGATGAGATGACTGTGTGAGACTGTGTAGTTATGGCCGGCGTTCGTTTGAGCATTATCAACTGTCTTATCCGTTTGAATTTCGCGCACCAAAATAACTCACTGTTTCTAATCACTTTTTAACATTTTTCTCTAATAATTGAGATAAGAAATTATTAAAAAATTAAAAAATATATTTCGAAAAATTAATCATACAGTCCTATAATTAGACAAGTCCACTACAGCGTACTTTACCCATATGAGCCCAATTCTAGAATGAAAGATACAAGAATCAACTTTCTATTGGGCTTCCTTGAAGCCCCATAGTCATGGCAATCAAATATCTTAATGGGCTTTCCCATTTGGATTTTAGGCTGGCTTAAAATTGAATGCCTATTTGGGCATATGATCTATTTGGTTCTTGTTTAAAAATTGGCTGTGATTTATTTGAGAAATTTTGCATTGAAACTTGTGAAAATTTTAGTAGATATTTTTTAATAGAAAAAATATTTTAAAGGAAAAAATAAGAATTTTTTTTTAAAAAATTATGTGAAAATAAGCTAAGTGGGAAATTTTAAATTTTAAATTTTAAAATAAAAATATGTTTGAATATTTTATTTTGATTTTAAAAAATTAACTTTTTTTAAAATGAAAATGAAGTCGTGTCACGTAGTAGGTAACACCAATATTATAGGGTTCGTTAGGAGTGGGGTTGGTGAATTGGAATTAGGAGTTCCACAGAATTGCATTGTTTTCTCTGAGTTTGCTATGCAATTAGTAACGCTTAAGACTAAAGTTAGTACGGTCGGAATTGCAGGGTGTAGTAAGAGACTAGAGAGTAGAGGTAAAAAATTCGCATGGAATTATATGGCTTTGGAAATTAAACTGTATTTTTGTTTGATTTTTCAATTACTTTGTAAATTATGTATAACTTTACATGGAATTATATATGGCCTTGGAAATTAAATTAAATTAAATTATTTTATAATTTTTTAATTATTTCATAAATTATATAATAATAAATTAACTTTTAGAATGCATATAAATAGCGCTTTAAAATAAGTTTTTAAAAATGTATTTTGAAATGTTATATAGACTGATAATTTATAATATATTTTAGATTGAAATGTTGCGCGAAAATGTAAATTTGAAAACTTATTTTGAACTTAAATATTATATAAATTACAAATTTAAAAACGTGTTATTATAGTGTGTTATTATTATTTTAAAAATTATTAAACATATAATATTTTCAGAGTTAGAAAGCGTGTGTAATTACTATTTTAAATATATTATTTTATTTTATAATTATTATTTTTAAAATTATAAAAATATATTTTTAAATTATAAAATATGTTTCAAATACTGTTCATAAATAATTAAATACCTTCGTCATAGATGATAGGGACAGAGCAGGGAAAAGACAACAATGGGAAACAAACGAAAGGGCGGCGGTGTGGATATGAGTAGCCACGAGCCAGCATCACGCGTTTTCTGAAAACCCAAGCAAGACCAATCCGGTTCGGTAATGTGAACCAAAAATATCATCGAAACCGCGTTTTCACAAATTTGATATATAATTATAAAATAAAAATAGTATTAAAAATTAAAAAATATAAAAATATATTTTAAAATAAAAATTATACTAGCCCTAATATTCTAACGTAGGCAAGTGCGCCACGAATCCATCCTTAAGTGCTTAAGTTGTAATTGTTTTTTTATGATGAAAAAGAAAAATATCAGAGAATAAGTTCAAACTCTTTTTTTGTCCTAATATTGGTTTTTCTTTTTTTTTTTAATGAATACTTGTGTCCTAATACTGGGACAACTCTGGTGGGGCGGCATGCATGTTTGCACTTGACCTTTGTCAACGGGGTAAGCCAAATTTTCACACATCACATTCACACGGATAGTTTTATTCCACATTTTTTGTTATTTTGCTTTAGATTTTTATTGCTCAATTTCTTCTGTGATTTTTCTATGGCCTAAGAACTTTTTTTAGTATGAAATTTCTGGTCGGTTAGTAGGTGTGGAATGTTAGTCTCAAACTTTCAAATACATCCATAAAAATAAATGAAGAAATGTATACTATGATATGAATATTTCTATTCGGACTTTTTGGTTTTTAGTAAATCTTGCACCATTTTAACCTATTCTAATTTATTTAAAGTGAAGACTCAACTGCTCATGTAGTGTAGCACCTTCACCACATGAGTACGTGATAATTGAGACAAGTCCAATGGCTTTCAAATGCACTGATTGGATAAAATTTTTATTTTTTTACTAAGCATATGAGGCCATTAATTCGCTTGGAAGGTGCTTAAGTGGTTAAAATCTTATATAAATATGCTAAAATGGATCTCAAAAACTTAGATGGATCCTGCATTAAAAAGAAAAAAAGTCCATTTTTTAAATCTTTTCGAGTAAAAAAAAAAATTATGTGAGAATGTGATTTATTAAAAGAAGATTTTTGGATTCCTTTTGATTAATATAACCTTCTAGATGGACGAACTTTTCATCCATTATTGAAAAATGGTAGCATTAGCGTTTAACTAATAATTCAATTTAGGCCCTTATTTTTTTTGTATTTTATTTTTATTAGTATTTAAAAATAAAAATTATATCATAATTTATAACTAAAAAACACTATAATTAAATAGATTTTTTTTTAAGATAGAAAGTTTAATAAAAAAAATAATCACAGTTAATTTAACAAATAAAAATAAAAACGACACAAGATGCAACAACCACGGCAAGAGAGGTGGTTTAGTTAGTGTGACAGCGAGTGTGGAATCATAAAGTCATTAGTTCAAAAATTTGCTTAATGCGATTGCGTCTCCTATGTAATTTACAAATTATTAAATAATCTTTTATATGATTTACAAATTATTAAATAAGGACAAAATTTATCCACTACTCACGACCGCAAATTCCTTAGTGAAGGAAAAAAAAACAAAAAGGGCGAGAATCACAATCATAGTCATAGCTCTTGTAGGCACTTTTGACTTTTGTTTAATCACAATCACATAACAACACAAACACTATTTCTCAATGGTAAAATTTGAATCTGAAATTCTGATTAAACAAAAAAAGCAACACTCCAATTTGCATAAAATGAAACGCACAGTCGCAGATAATTGCATCAGAGCTTCTTCAACTGGGCTCTCAGATGTGGCTGCAGAGAAGTGACATGAGTAGCCATTTCAACCACATACGATAATTCCTCTCCATTCTCACCCACCTTAAATTCCCGATTTATCTCTTTCACCTTAGAGGCGTTCCCCACTGACACGCTTTTAAGCCTCACGATTTTTTCTCTGGCCTCAAACGTTCCCTTTTGAACTTCCACCAGACCCGTACTCTGCGCAATCACGACTTCGATCGTGCCGTCGGGTTTCGGCCTCCAGTACCCGCTCTCGCCGTGCATTGGCTCGCCGGAATCTGTTTTCCACGTCTTTTGAGAATAAGCCACGACGGGCTTGCTGGGATGGTGAGAGAAACACACTTCTTCGGTGTATTGGAAAGCGGAGATGGTGGGGAAGCCGCCTTCGCCCTGGCCTTTCCATGTCCCCAGTAAGAACGATATGGGTTGGACTACCGGGTGGGTTATCGGTGTCGCCGGTTGACCTCCGCCGTCCATGGGTCCACTGTAATGTTTTATATCTTTGAAGGGATAAGGAAGGAAAAATGATTAAATTCAGAGTGCGGCCAAACTTATTTATCTTGCATTTTTCGGGCTCTATGTACTAAAAAAATGCACAAACCATTTGGAAGTTGTGGTACTTCCAAGGTAACATTAGCTATTTGTGTAGATTTCGAGGAGAAAATAATATTGAAATTTGGAAAAACATGAAAAATTTGTTAAACCATACCAAACGTTTTACAAACTTATGAAAAATATATGAAATTTGACTATGATATGGAGTAATAATATTTGTAATACAGAAATTAAAATTAACTTTTTAGTGATTAATTTGTTATGTACACGGCAAAACACTAGTAGATATTTAAAAGAATTATTAGTAATTATTGGTTAATATTATGTTAGTCATGGAAGAAATTAGTTATGCTATTTAACTACGATAGTATTACTCTCGTTAGTATATCTTTTAATTTTTTTCTTTTTTTACAATAGTGCAAATATGTGTTCTACGAACTTTAAAAAAAAAATGAATAAAAGGTCTTTCTGGGATTGAGTCTACCTAGAAGCATAAAAAATTAGTTGATCATAATCCAAACAAAATCATGAGAAGAAGCCAAAACACGTTATATGTAGGGGATGAATATTGAAACCCCGGTGATAAGTTTATTATTCCATCCGTCTAAAAAATATATTTTTATAAACAAAATTTATGCTAAAAAAATTCACTTTTGAATAAAAAATTTAACATATACTTATAAATAGTAGTATACATGGTTCATTATTAAAATAAAAATAAAAAAAAATACACACTTAATAATTATATTAAATGTATTGTATCTCATATTTAATACTTCTACTCTCTTCGTCCACTTCAGTAAAAACTGTTCTATATATCTATTGTATATTTATTTTTAGTGCAGCAAATTGTTTCATTAAATATTTTTAACTACACAATTTTACATTGTATAACAAATGCAAGTGGTGTCAAAATTAGATGTAACTCAAAAAATTAATCCAATCCACTAAATATTTTAACCTAACAGATTGGGTCACTTGGGTTATGAGTTGATAAAAAGATTGACTTGTAATATTCAGATGGAGTTGGGTTAGGATGACCCGTTAGGTTTTAATTTTTTTTTTTTTGTTCTCTTGTAGTTTAATATTCTTTATGTGTGTTTGTGATTTTGAGAAAAGTCGGGATTTTTGGTTATTGTTTTATTGGATTATTGGTTTTGATGACTTTGATATTTATAAAACTCAATTGAAAGAATTAATGTTAATAGAAAAATTAAATAACATTAGTTTATTTTTAGTTATGGTGAAGACATAAAAATAGTTTTTAAAAAAAGATTAATAAAAAGAAACTAAATAAAATTAGTTAAAAAAAGTAATGTTAGCAGAGAAATTAAATAAAATTAATTTAATTTTTTATGGTGAAAAACATAAAAATAATCTATTTTTCAAAATATATTAATTAAAAAAACTAAACAAGATTAGTTTTAGAAAGGTATTTAAAAAAGATAAAAAAATATAAGTTTAATTTCTTTAACTAAATATATAAAGTAAAAAAAAATTATTAAATTGACCTATTGATTAGTTGGGTTTAATCCAAACCCAAAAGTGACATAATTCGAAATTGACTCGTACTTATATTGATTGGGTTATATCATAATTTGTAAAATTATAACTAATTAATAACTTAACTCACAAGTGAACCAGCCCGTCTATATGTCACCCCTAACAAATGCATAGAATATTTTATTAGAATATAGATTTCTTTTGAAACGAAAAAAGTAAAATGTTATACATAATAATATTATTTTTTAGATGAAAGGAAGAATAGTGTGTATGAACAACCTTACGTTTTTCAAATATTTTTTAATATATTTTTTATTTCACGATTAGTACATTAAAAATACAAAAATAACTTTTGAAATATTGTCCATTCAGGACTAGGTTTAAGAACAGCAAAGACGCGTTTTATTTATTCATTTTGCCAGTTTGGATTGAAAGCCTTCCAATAATTGCAGAACAGCATCTCAAGCAGGTAGCTAATTCTTGTCGAGATTCCCAGTCTTCTGCCATAATTTCACTAAAGCAAAAGTATAAACCACTAGATCAAATAAAATAATGTTTTGTAATAGATTATTATGTTGTAATAGAATAGGGCACATTGTAATAGTATAAGATTGGTCAAAAAAAAAAAAAAATTGATGTGTAATAGATTATTATGCCATATCATTAATGAATTTGATAATTTTCCAAAAAAAAGAGTTGACTTTTAGTAGTGGAATAATTATTAGGTGGAATAAAAACGGAATATTAAAGTCATATTGAATTTAGTGAGAATTAATTATTGAAAACCGCTGAGAATAATTAATTAGGTGCTTTGATCATTTTTCATTGATTGCCAACTGTTCAAGGTACATAGACACAATTTACAAAAGTCTCATCGACAGCTGGCCAAAAATAGCAGGCTAACACCAAAAATAATAAAAGCTGCAAAATTCTAATTTTTTTTTTCTAAAATTGTAAAAGCAAAAACATTTAAAAATAATCAGCAAAAATTACAAACGATGTATATGATATATGTTTTAGTCCAAAAAAAAAAAAGAAAAATTCACTTTTGAAATAAATAAAAATTTTAAAATTAAACCTTTTTTTTTGGAGATTTGAAAAGTAATAAATAAAAGTAATATTGTGTACTTGCCATTTTTTAAGTTACAAACATTTAGCCCACGTAATTGACTGTTGACTTTTCCAATCTCGAGCCCAAAATTGGAGCTTTTAGTGGAAGTTTCCAGAGTTAGATTTTAATAAAGCAAGAAATTAACTAGACAGAAAATATATATACTTTTAAAAAATTCCTTTGTACACTCAAAATTGAGAGAAAAACATTGAGCTAAGCATTGTACATTTTGCTAAGGATAATACATTAAAATATTTTAAATTTAATATATTATTTTTAAATTTAAGATATTTTAATATATTATTCTTTTGTTGATGTGTAAATACTTGGAATACTTGAAAAAAAGTAAAAAAAAACGTAAGACAATTTTTACAGCGTCATCATAATTTTTTTGAACAATAAACTACAAAATTGGAAATGTCCAATTGTCCAATGCCCCATTGGTCTTTGTCCACACCTATAATAAATTATAAAATATAAACCCAACAAACACCGACTCTCAAATGAAGTGAGATTTGAGAACTGAGTAGCCGAGAGAAGAACAGAATCCCCGAGCAAGAAGTAACCACAAAAAGCTGTCCCAACTGATCCCCCAAATCCCACTGACTGTGTAATCGACCATGGATTCCTCCAAAATGTCTGCCCTGATGACCGTGTTACTAGTGATTGGTGTCGCCACCCGAGTGGTGGAGGGGCAGAACAACGTTCCGTCCTGCGCTTCAAAGTTGGTCCCATGTGCCAATTACCTCAACTCAACCAAACCGCCACCTTCCTGCTGTAATCCGCTCAAAGAAGCAGTGACCAAAGAGCTTACCTGCCTATGCAATCTTTATGACAATCCTGGACTCTTGACTAGTTTTGGTATTAATATTACTCAGGCCCTTAATCTTCCTCACGCTTGTGGCCTCTCTGGTAACATTAGTACCTGCAAAGGTATGAAAATATTTGCCCCAGAAGTTTTGGCTCTTTTTGAGCTTAATGGTTTATGATTTGTTTCTTTTGTTTATGTGGAGCAATTTAGTGATGGGTTTTTCTGGGATTTTAGTGGGAAGATGAACCTTTTGGTTTTCAAATTGATGAGTTTTTTTAGATCTTGTGATCAGGAAAACAAGATACACTGAGCTCTTCTTTTATGAAGTTTTGATCTTCTTTAGAATGCTACACATCAGGACTACAATTGAGAAATTGGGGCACTGATATTTGCCATTCTTAAAGCTCATGATTAGTCTTGTATCTGATTAATTTATTGTTCTTACAAGAAAAATGATGTATCTTTATCAATTTCTGATGTTTCTTTTTTGATTGATTTACAGCCCAAGGTCCATCTGGTTCCTCTTCACAGCCTCCTCCAGGTAACCAACTTCACTTCCCATCTATACGGAAGTTCTCTTTTTTGGTGCATTGATGCTCAGTAACAAATTAGATTAAAATTCTTTGATTTTTGGAAACCATCCAGGTGCATATAGTCAAGTAATTTTTTATTTAGAAAATGAAATTATTATTATTATTTTTTAAAATTTTTCCTGCCATTTTATTATTATTATAGTTTATATGATGAGAACATGTGCAGTTTGAATCTTATCATCTTGTAGTGGCTGGCGTAATTCATTGCTTCCGACTTCTTTCACTAGGAATCTAAACCGTTTTTTTTTTTTTTTTTTGGTAAAAGGAATCCAAACTGTTTGTTCCTTGATAAATGAATGAAACCCGTGATGACAGCCTGTTGATATCATATAAGTAGAACTAAAGAAATTCTCCTCTGTTGCATTGATTGATTTTAGCTCACCATGCATGTGCCTTAGTTTCCAAAAGTTTGATGGTTGAAGAGCTAAAATATGAAGAATCAATATCCTTTAATGCTGATTACAGACATTAAACTGTGTTCACCTGCTGGGAAGATGTTCTGGGTTCTGTTATATTTATCATTGGCAAAATTATTAGTTCCCATATCTTGAATAGCAAATTTACGTCATACCAGTATTAATATACTCTCTTTGAGCAAAATACTGTTAGCATTTTTCGATCCTTCGTTTGTCTGCATTATCTTACCTATTAACTGCATACAAGTATGCATTTGAACATCTGAAAAGTCCTGCAAACATAGAATCAAGACTCAAGCATGAGTAGTTAGAGCTAACACAACACTCTTCTATTTACGCCATGAAGGGTCATGGTTATTTGCCCCTGAATTCCTTTTAACTCTGAACTTGCATGCTCGCCATTGCATACCTTGGGGCTCTCTAACAAACATTGTCATTTAATTGCAGCGGTACCTGGTGGGAATAACGGCAGTGGCGTGGGCAAAATTGCAGGGACTGGGTTATCAAGCTTGGTGTTGCTTTTGGCTTCCTTGATACTTTGTTAGATGACTTTTACATAATATTTATTATTTTGAAGCACATTTCTGGTGTCGATTGATTGTTATTACTCGAGAGAGAGAGAGAGGTTGTTCAGTGATAGCTTGCTATGTAGATTCAGATTGCTCCACATTGGATAAACTTGGGACAACATTTGTTTTGAGAGTTTTTATGTTATTCGTACGCAGATTTCCTTTTGCTTCTTTGAACTACAATGCATTCATGGTGTATAAAACTCTCTAAAAAGGGTCAAAAGAAACTGATGCAAGAAAAGACAAAGCAGGTTGACTCTACTTCCCAATTCACTAATGAGCAGTGTACTCTTGAACTGATAACCTTATCTAGGAGCACACAGTTCCATGATATCTACTGAAGCTCTTTATTTCTCAACACCAGTATATTTGGTAGTTCATTATCAGCTATGAAAATTTCAACAAGCCAAATGTTTGTATGATTAGCAATTTGCAATTGCTACACCTTGAAAAGCTTAAATAGATACTACATTTCTCAATGCTTCCAAAAGCATATTTAATCATCTGTTTGCTGCAACCGGCAAGAAGACATTCATAGCGAGACAGAGTTCCAAACTTACAATGACTTTGCTAAGCTATTATGTGACAATCACTTGTTACTTTGTACTCTAACATATAAGGGGGTGCTTGGTTCAGGAAGGGGATGAGAAAAATAATGAAAATGATAATAGCAAAGAATAATAATAAATTCTTTCATTATAATTGTGGTGGTTGATTTGTGTTGGAAAATTACGATAATAATAATAATAATAATAATGATTGTTCCAAATATTAAAAGCATTGCTTTTACAATTTTGATTCAGGGATTTTTTTTTTAAAAAAATAATCACTTTCATACCCCAAAATTGGGGGGAATGAAAGATACCCCAATTTTGGTATTTAGAGTTAACGTTTACAAAATAAAACCCCTTAATTGAATATCAAATTTCATTTCATATTTATGCCCTTCCTCCCAAACACCTCACCCAAGCACCCCTTAAATGTGATGTCATTAGAAATGCCTTTATTATTAATTTGAAGGCTAAAGTTAACACTTGTGAATTACATCACTTTTAGAATGTGCTAAACCTATTATGTAAGCATTCACCTCATCTGGTGGATCTGGCAGTAAAGTCAATTCCTATGGCAAGTTTATACTCTTTCCAAGGCATTTCTAATTTGGATCACAGATTATATTAGAAAAGTTCTTGTAAGGCATTATTAATCATATCTACACTTATTTGAGAATTCATTCCTACTCAGGGGGTTCTTATACTAAAATTCCATTCAATTCTACTTCTTACCAAATAGTTCAGAGTTCTATAACACTCTCCCTCGTCATTATTATTCATGCCATTATTATTCGCTAAACAAAGTCATGCATTTTTATGGTTTCTAAGATAATCGTTAAAAATTTTAATAAATTTTTTATTTTACAACTATTACATCAAAGAGTACAAAAATTACATTTAAAAACGCAACAAAAAATCAGTGTGCAAAATTGTAGCCCATTTGCTCGCCCACCTAAAATTGAGCTCCTCCAATAAATTGTGGGGTTTTGATTCAATTTTGATCCAACAAAAAAAGTATCAGCCCAAATGAACCAACACAATCAAATTCAAATGGGCCCAAAAATTTAATTCCGGAAAGGAAAAGAAAAGAAAAGAAAAGGAAAGGAAGGAAAAAGAAAGTAGTATGCAGGGTAAAATTAAGTGTGGAAGTTACTAGAAGCTGCTGGGAATCATATCCAAAACCATTCGCAGAACACTGAAATAGTGAAATAAACTAACTTTAATTCTCTCAAAGCATCAATCTCGATTATATCCCATTTCCTAGCTTTCAAGAATTGGAATCGCTTTGAAGATTGGAGGAGAAAAACAGAAATGGATGAGGCCAAGTTGAAAGAATTGGAGGGATTCATTGATCAGTGCAAATCCAACCCCTCCATCCTCTCTGATCCCTCCCTCTCATTTTTCCGTGGCTACATCGAAAGGTACAATTCCACCCGGTTTCGTAGTAGTGCTGTTTTTTGAGTTAATGAATTCACTGTTATGAATGCGTTTGTGGGCTGGATGTGTTTAATATTTGATCAGTGATTTGAATTAGTATATGAGTTGAATGTTGAAATATTTGCGTGTGTTTGGGAACTCTGAGTGTGGTTTAAAGAGTTGATATGGATTTTGGGTTTCTGTTTGTGAAATGATTATTGTTTGTTAAGTTAATGAATGCGTTAGTATTATGAACGTGTTTCTGGGCTGGATGTGTTTAATATGTGATCGGTAATTTGTAATATATGGTTTGAATGTTGGAATGTGTGCGTGTGTTCAGGTCAGGCTTTAAGAGTTTATTTGGCTTTTGGGTTTTTGCTTGTGAATTGATTATTGTGTGGTTCTGCATATTGATGTATTTTATTTTGGTTTTCAGTCTTGGGGGAAAGCTTCCACCATCTGCGTACGGGGCTGGAGAGTCTAAAGCGGTATGCATTTGGCTTTTTATATTGAAGTTTCTTTGTTTTGTAAAGCCCTTTATTTAGTTCCGGTACTGGACTCACACAGAGATGTCGTGAACTTTGATAAACTAAATCTGGTGAGTTGTGATTTTATATGTCAGAAATCCCATGAAGTTGACGATCTTGAGGATGACATGGATGACCTCGAGGATGAAGATCAGTCGAAGGACTTTGCTGATGAAGAAGAGGAGCCTGAGATTATTGAATCAGACATTGAACTTGACGATGGTGAAGTTGTGGAGCCCGATAATGATCCTCCACAACAGGTTAGTTGATCTACATTGTGTTTATTTTTCTAATTACAGATTTTTTTGCTTTTGTAGTTCTTAAAATCTACTGCATGTTACAGATGGGAGACACTTCAGTGGAGGTTACCGAAGAAAGCCGTGATGCTTCTCAAGAGGCAAAGGGTCAGGCCATGGAGGCAATTTCTGAAGGTAAATGTTGCACATAACTACTGGACTAATGTTGGCTCTTTTGTAGCCTGAATTCATTGCTAATATTGTTCGTTTGCCAATCAGGAAAGCTGGAAGAAGCTATTGAGCAACTCACTAAAGCAATCTCACTTAACCCAACCTCAGCAATTATGTATGCCACTAGAGGTAATAACCTTTACTTCACAATTTCATTTTTCATGATTAATTCTGGTTGTATCTGATAGTTTGTTTCTTAGTGTTCAATATGTTCATTTGGTGTTTTTATCTTTTACAGCTACTGTTTATATCAAGATGAAGAAACCAAATGCTGCTATTAGAGATGCAAATGCAGCTTTGGAGGTAAATCCCTTTTCCTGTATTTGCTTGCTTGTACAAGAATATCATCTTTTTTAATTAGCATTCAAACTTGTGAAGATATGTCGTAACTGAGGACGAGTTTGTGATATTCAATTAATGGGCATGTGATTTCATGAAATGACTAGTCTCTACAGTTCTGCCTTTATTTATTTTTTGTCATATGGAGTCTGGTGTATCGTCCAGTATATTCCAATAATACATCTACTGCTTAGCATGGGAGCGCATTTGCTTTGTGCTACAATGCCACTTAGCCGAAGTGCCATATCTAAATCAGATAGCAGTTGTGTTTCATTACCCATTAACCATTGGTTGTGACATTTTATTACAAGGCTGCTTAACATAAAATCATTAAGAATTAAATGTGATCTTTAACTAGCATGTAATGTACTTGTAATTTCTTTGTAGATTAATCCAGATTCTGCTAAAGGGTACAAATCACGTGGCATTGCTCGAGCAATGCTTGGCCAGTGGGAGGAGGCAGCTAAGGATCTTCATGTGGCTTCTAAGCTAGACTATGATGAAGAGATTAATGCTGTACTGAAGAAGGTTTGGTCTTGATTTACTCTGGATTAATCACCAAGAGATATATTCACTTTGCTCATAATAGTAGTCAGTTGGGATTGAATTGTCAGTTCTCTTTATTTATTTATTTATTTTTTTTGAATGCATTTGATGTCTTATTTGGCCACCTAAGCAGGAAAGTCTTCTTAGTTTAAGTGCATTTGCCTTTTTATATTTTGATTGTGGAGTTAAACTATGTTCCTAGGTTGAACCTAATGCACACAAAATTGAGGAGCACCGCCGAAAATATGAAAGGCTTTGCAAAGAAAGGGAGGATAGGAAGATTGAACGTGAGAGACAACGTCGCAAGGCTGAAGCTCAGGTAAGTCTTAATTTCTATACAAGGATTTTGATCACTGGTGAAAATTTCATTTATTGATGTTTTACCATCTACTCTGCTATAGGCTGCGTATGAAAAGGCTAAGAAGCAAGAACAGTCGTCATCAAGTGGACCTGGAGGCATGCCTGGCGGGTTCCCTGGTGGGATGCCTGGGGGATTCCCGGGTGGCATGCCTGGGGGCTTCTCGGGTGGCATGCCAGGTGGATTTCCTGGGACCATGCCTGGAGGGATGCCGGGGAATGTAGACTTTAGCAAGATATTGAATGTAAGTGAAAATTTTCAAATCTCATAGCAATAGCTCTTTGACTATTTGTTTTTACTTTAGAGATTCTAGTTCTCGTTTTTATTGTGGTTTTCTTGAAATTGCTAGTCAAATTCGATACCAAGTGTCTCAGTCGCTGATGATTATTTGATATTGTTCTTTTCTGTTGGTTTGACCAGGATCCTGAACTGATGGCAGCATTCAAAGATCCAGAAGTTATGGCAGCACTTCAAGATGGTATACTTATATCCTGAAATAAATTTGAGTTTATGATGTTGCTATTGATAATTGTTTTGCAGAGAGGCAGTAACCAAGTTAGTCTGGCTGGTTACACTGAAGAGGGAAAAGTAACATTCACTTGATAATCAATCCTATTACAAACATATAGGCTTTTAGGGTACTTCCCTTTGTTTAAAGATGCAGTTCGTGTTTAATGAAATTAATGTCAAATGACACATACCTTCTGTGAAAGATGGTTTTGTATTAAGGATGTTTAGCAATATTTAACCAATATTTAAAGATTAAGGAAGGTTTGCAATTGCATTTTTTGATTACATACTTAAAAAACGATCCCTAGTGAGATTGGGGGGACCTTATATTTTCCTATATTGTATAAAGATGTGATGTTTTACTTCAATGACTGTTTTTCCTGCCTTATTTCACGTGGCTTTATAATCTGAGTAACTGGATTTTCAATTCTATATTAATTTGTAGTATAGTGTGGCCATCATTTTCTACTTCTGATAACATCTCAAGTTTGTGGCTTCAAAATGTGTGCTTACTTTATTTTTCTGAATTATACTGTTTTGCAGTGATGAAAAACCCTGCCAATCTGGCCAAGCATCAAGCTAATCCTAAGGTGGCCCCTATCATTGCTAAAATGATGAGCAAATTTGCAGGACCACAGTGACGAATCCCAGAGTATTATCTTCTTTGTGCAAGTCTTTGTTTTTGCATTTTAGGATAGCTACGGTGTAACCTTGTTTTCAAACTGAAATACATGTGCAGCGTTGCTTTCCATGTCTAGAAATGAACTTTGGGTCCAATTTGTCTTTCCTGCAGAAGTTGTATTGCCTTCCCTTTTATGGTTATCTTCTTGTAAACAATTGATTACCAGTTTGCCAATTCTGGAAGTTTAAAATCTTAGGTTTCAATTCTGGGTAATCAAGTTGTTGAGTCAATGCTATGTTGATCATAAAGTGATTTTCGAAGAATGGTTGATCAGTTTTATACCAAAAAACCTTTTGGTCATAATCTATCTCAATTGGTTACTCCTGCTTTCTCCAAGTTTGGAACGTCTCTGTATCTATTGTTATTCCTATAGTAGCCCGGTGACTGGCGAAAGTAAAAGTGGAACGTCTCACTGAAAAGGATAAGAGGTAAAACAATAAGTCTGAATCCGGTTAAACGATTGTACGCATGCAGAAGGTAACTGTTTTGAGTTGGAAATTTGTTGACTCTTGAAAGGTGGAAGATTCGTTGCCAGTGATCGAGCTTGATTCAGGTTCAGGGTATCATTGTGTTTATACTGAAGCTTTCAGGGCACTGCATTTCCAGGTCAATTTAATAACAGAACATCTAAGGATGTCATCATGTCTTCTTCTGACTCACTAGGCAGGCAGATTGAGATTGACTTAACAGGATGTGGTTAGTGACATGCAATTATTAATGGGTTGGTATAGAGTTTGGATTTATTGGAAAACCATGCCAATATAATGGGTTTGGTCTGCTGGTGTTGATTGTACCAGTTGCATCTTGAAATTTGGTAAGTACATACATGCTTATGGAAATGGTGGTGGCCTGAAAGGCACTTAAGGTCTCAATCGGATGAACCTTGGCTTTGAACATTGATGACCCAACTTATGCAAGTTTTTTTTAACTTTCATATGAGGTCGATAAAGGTTGCTTCTTGCATGCCACAAAAGTTTACCATTCTGTGTCAGAAAAGAAGCCTTGTGGTTTTGTCATTTTCTTCCGGTTAGTCATCAGGGATACTATTGCATTCGAGATAACGATTCTTGATAAGCCATTTCGAAAGCTTGGCTGGTGGAGGTTCTGACTCCTTTGGTCTCTTTTTTCGCAATAGAAAATCTTAGGAACGAACGATAGATTTTCGTGTGATACACTTCGGATAAAAAAGGTTTTGATTATTCTCAATCAATTTTCCTTTTGAATGGAAAATTTACTCAAATGGGGTCCTCTTGATTTTTAAGAATAGATATCAACTATATTTCAAAACGAATTTGTATAATTTTTAAAATGATTTTCATATCTACAAATATAAAAATATATTTTAACATATAATTTGTACCCACTCTAATTCTATCGTTGGGTGTTTGTTTCCGTTTCTTCCCCGTTATTCCTACACCTAACTTCCCTTTTGTAGCATGGTTTTACAAAGTGGCCTTACGAGGGCAAAGGGAATTCTGTTTTCTTCTCATTTCATCAATCATTTGAAGGACAAATACATTGTCATTTCCCAAAACTTAAATCATTCGAAGGACAAATATAACACTATCATTTCCTTTCCGGAAACATGAACTTTTCGTAGGAACGCACTGAGCACATAGGATCAAAAAGCAAATCTGTATTAGGTGATACAGATAAGCATGCAAAATATTGAAACCAAAAAACCAAATCTGTATTAGGAGATACTGATAAGCATGCAAAATATTGAAACCAAAAAACCAATGATTCATGAATGAAAAGGTGATCCCTTTAGGCTTTAGCATTCCAAATCCAAATGTGTCCCAAATTTGACAAATTCAATAAGAATGTAATTGATTTCAAAATACCCTCGTGAATCTAGGTGTCCATACAAGAGCATATGGTCGGTCTCGGTGGCTGACTCTCTTTACTGCTAAAGTTCATTATCTACCGTACCTGTGCATGACTTCCAGGTCCCATTTCTACAGATTTTAAAACGAATTTCCTACCATGGTCTTGAGTTGATGAACGTATTAATATTATAATCATGACGGGTGCATTTAAAATGTTTTTTTTAATCATACATTGACTGACCATAACCACATTAACGTTGTTTTTACTAGTAAATTTTGTCTTTAGTTCCAGAGCCAGCAAAAAGATTGATGGTGTTGTCATGAGGACCCTGTGAGTATGCTCTGCGCTGCTTGTGTTTCAGTTGGAAAACCAGATATGACAATCTTCCTGTCAATCGTTTTAGGGCGTGACTCATGCACAATAATCTTGGAGCCTGAAATCTGAAAAAAGCATCAAAATTGATTTTTGGCAAAGAGAAAGAATTATAATTTCATCCATTCATCACAAAAAACACACTAAGAAAGCAACTCCACCTGTTTTAGACGAACTAAATTGCTACCATTATTTCCGTAAATTGAGCCAATTAATTGTTTTTTTTTGGGGAATGCTTGGTTTGCGGATTTATTTTTTTTTCTTTTGCGTTGGCGACGGCTTTGGTTTTCAGAATTTTTTTTTTTGAATTGGCGAGCTTGTGGAAAAATAGTAGACAATAAAGTGAATTTCTTTTAGATTAATGGCAGCAACCTTGGTTTGCATGATTTTATTTTTAGAATTGGTTTGGCTTGTAGAAAAATATTGAAGCGAATAACTTGTAATTTTTTTAAGTGAGAAGTCGTTGCTTATGCAATTGGATAGAATAGGATCCGGAAAAATTGAATAGAGAATTCGAAGTGTTATTTTAATTAGTAACATAAGTTCGAAAACATATTTGGTTAAAAAAATATACAAGACCTAAAAAGATATCAAATTTAATGACAATCCCAAGGTCTGACTAGTGTTGCTAAACTGGAACCAAACTAGCTGTTTTGAGCAATTTAACTAGAACAATTCATGAATTCAGTCTAGTTTGTTTAGTATAATTTTAATTAGATTAGTAGGTCGAACCAACTGAATTGAAAAAAAAAAAGAAAAAAAAACTAAGAATTGGTTAGAAAAAATGGCATGTTTAGTTGAGCAATAGTGTTTCGTTCCTTCCGAATCATTACAAAACAGAAATTTAGTTGGAATTTTTAGAATAGAAAAAAATAAAATTAAGTTCGCGTAGATAAATAAAAAGGGCTTTGCGACTTCAACTAATTATATAAAAATTCAAAACAAAGAACTTCTGTTTTGAATTTGAACTTGATTCGACTTCCGAATTGGATTTAACAACATTGATTGAAACTTAAGAAATTTTCTATAAATGTGACGAGAGAATTGAATTTGGGGTGAAAATTAAACAGCAAAAATGTTTTGGTAGAGTATTATTGTCTCATTGCATAGAGTAGAAAGTACTGTAGCATCTCTAGAGTTTGACGACTTTCAATTTCCTTAGAAATTATTAAAGTCATATGATAGTACTATAGACCATATGTTATTAGTGTCACCAAAGCACATCCAACTTTGCTTCCTATTTCTTCACCAACCTCCACTGTTCCTTGTCTTTGGACTAAAAGTACAATGTCCAAACTACAACATCCAAGCTACACATTCCATCTTTTCTTGTACCATTGATTACGGGGTTGATTATTGGTTGAGAATCCATCCATTTCATTTCAGTTCCTCAACATACATTAGTCTATTCATCACTTGAAAACCCTCCATTAATTAATACCTAAATTCAAGATCATTTAGTCGGCGGACCCCTCCTACTTTTGCTCACCATAAAGTTCAAAGACTGTGTAATTTCATCAAGAGGTTGATCTAATGCTTGAAATATATGCATATAGAAGAGTGGATTTGATTCAATTTGCTATTTAAAAAGTCTCTCAAGATGGGATTCTTTTTTGGCATTGATTTTCTTGACTTTGTGATGTTTGTGGTTCTAATGACGATGGCATTACATATTAACCACATCATTAAATCTTTGACAAACCAAAGTTAATGCTTACTTGAGGAACTAACCTCGGGATTTGTGGGAAATTGTGAAAGGATAATTCATCATTAATTTTAAGCTCGTGTGTCGCTTTAAAATGCACTGCCTGATGTTGCTTAAGCCACAATTGTGTGGTTTTGCTTTTTGGTGGTGCTTCTCTGCTATATAGCAGTTCAATTTCAATGTAGTGGGGACATTTGTTCAGATTAGAAGTTAATTAACATACAAATTGCCGACGGAAGTGATCAAGGAATCATGAATCTCAATTTGATCAGTTTGGATGTTTATTTCTTTGCTTTGAGGTTAAGTTGCAGGAGACAATTTCAGCAGAATTTTGCATCAGTACAAAGGAACAGTGACAGACAGCAACCAAAGAGTGTCACAGAAATAACTGTTGAGTAGTACTTCAAGAATTTAATATCAGTAAGTAAATCAAGTTGATTGGGTTATTTGGATTGGTAAATGTGAAACTTCGAAGTTTTAACATATATGTACCCTCTTTACATTCTAAGTCAAAAAAGGGGAAATGAATATAGAAACCCAAAAATGAATTAATTCCTAGAGAAGTTGGGCACATTGATTATCTTTATGGCAACCAAACTCTCCTACCAGCCATAGTAACGACCCTTGAACAATTATTTGTTGATTTTTCAATATATACACTTTAATAATAAAAAATAAATGTCTTTGTTTTAATATTATTATTAACATTTTTTGTTTAAATATTAGTTGTGAAGATTCGATAAATATTTCATCAACATAGATATAAATAATTAACGTTCTTCTTAAAAATACATAAAAAATTCTCTCCTCGTACAACTAACTTGAGAAAAAAAATTTGATATGAAATTTTATTTATGTATGAAATTGTGGAATTTTAATAAGTTATTAAAGGTATGATTTTTGTCACCGATCATAGTTCTTGTGACTAAACAAAATAAAAATATCATCATTGTTTGCTCGTTTGTAAATGGTTTAGGATCTCATGCAAAACCTAACTTTGACAACGTTTGCTGATTAATTTCTCCTTTGGAACTTTGGTTTTTTTTCTCTCTCCCCTACTTTTTCTTTTGGTGGGTGTACGTTGTACGATCGATCAGACATTTGTACTTAAACTAAGTTTGAAGTTTCCCAGAAGGACAGATGTAAACTGCAAACTAGTAACTTTTGCAGTGTAATATCTACAAATGATTGCCATCAAATTCATAGGGGATTCCTCTATGTCTATATATATATATATATATATATATATATATATATATATGTATTCCTTACACCTAGCAACACAATTACGTGGCTCTGGTTTGATCAATTATTACATTGTTCATCTTCGAGGTCATACTAGATTTAATACGTGTTTGGTTAGGAACACACAAACGTATTTTGCTTGTTAGGGGACATTGCACGGCAATTTCATCTATGTATTAAGGATGGTGACATGAACAATTTCATTGGACATGGCCATGTGTTCATTTTCCGCACACAACAAGACCATTTACAGCCATACGTACGGGGCAAGTTTACATTAACCAATACTCAACTTTGTTTGAAAGTAAAAAAACCCCCAAAAAATTGGAATTTAAACTTTAAAAGAGCATAAGTTTAATTCAAGGTTTAGAGCTTGCATGGTTATATTCGTGGATCCATTGTATGAAGTTCTCATTCATGAGAAAGGCAACATCTTGTACTGTACTTTCAACATTTAAACTCATAATGCTTCGCAATTCTAATGCAATAATTAAACTTATTGTATAAATTATTATACATAAAGGGTTCATTCCTTCTCAAACTGTATCCTCCTTTTTTTTTTGGGTTTTTAAAAATTTTGTTTACCCTCTTTAATAATAGAAATAAGGATCCTAACGCCTCAATTTGAAGAAAAATGCATGACTTTAACTTTTCGATAGTATGATTCAACAAAGTTTTGTTATCAAATTAGATTCATATATGCTCACATGCATGACTCACAAATTTCTTAATCACTAGTATCATCATTTATGGTTTCTCCATTGAGCTAGCTGAGCCAAATCAGCTAAATCTAGTTGAATTTCATATCCAACACAACTGACATTCGAATGTTATCAACTTCAATGATTCACGAAGTCATCATGCATAAGCTCAGGTGTTTCCAACATATGCAGCCACAAAAACAACAAAGTCCCGCACGTTAACTATCTGGGCTTTTCCAGAACCACCGAGTAATCAACTGGCGTATACTTTGCATGCATGGATGAAAACCGGACCTATTTCGTCTTCAACGATGTCATGAAGTGGATTAGGGGAAGTTAAGTAGCTTAAATGACTTCGTTTTTTACCTTAATTTTCCTATTTTAATTTCTCTTAACGACATGAAATATTATTTTAGTAGGATCGAAAAGCTAAGGTTTGATTAAATTTGTTGTCACCTGCCCGAGATTAACAGAATTGTAAATGGGGTTTGAGTAGGTGATCAAGAAATTAAAACCATGGTCCACATTCATGAAAACAGAGAAACAGAAGTCAAAAACCAAGCATTTGGATAATTACCTGCTCCATCAATCTGGCTAATCTATGTAGATAATATAATGTATATGAAATTTGTGTGTAGTATTAATTTAGCCGTCACTTTACAAAAATCTAGCTAGGGAATTAATTTTCATACAAGATACATCTCTTAGATGTGACACGTATAATATTAATATCTCAAATTTTATCTGGCTTCTTGGTGAAGAACACCGAAAAAAAGTTGGATCCCAATTGGAGATATAATCTCAAAATAATTTTAGAACAATCTAGAATTCAACTCTAATAAGGGGACAAATTTAATTGTTCATGGATCATGATTATCATCAAACAAGAACAAAAGTGAAAAACCATAGTACATGGTCCACGACAAAGATGTATATATTGAACAATAACAAGTGCTACTATTGTATATATACTGTTATGCCTAAACCACTTGACATTTTACTAGTATTAATTGAGTTAGCTTGGCAATTGTGGCTGTACATGGACTTGTGGTTGCTTGCAATCATTGAAATTTGTGCTTATTGAGACTTTGATGGAATCATTATGAGAAATTTGAAGTGAATTTGTATTTTTTTTTCTTGATTAAGGAATTCGCAATCGTTATAAAGGGTGTGTACTGAGTAAATCACGCCCCTATGTAATAGCCCTCAAACCACACAGGAGATGTAAACCGTACTGGGCAAGCTCTGTGCGATGGGCTCGACCGAGAAAGTGTTGACAAGAGATTCGAACTCATAACCTTATGGTCCTGCGCTCGCTGCCACACCAATTCGGCCACCCCAAAGGGCTTAAGTGAGTTTGTACTCTTGTTCTGGAGTATGTACGTAAAAGTCAACATTATTAAATGAAAATTTTCGCATCTTATGTTCTTCTTGCTCGTGTAATGTGTTCACATACTGTGATATTCTAACCTTGAAAAAAAAACAAAAGAAGAAGAAGAAGAAGACACCCTTTTTTTTTTACAACGTCGTTCTTTTATGTGTTGTGCTGAGATTGATGTATGTAATTTGTGTTAACATGACATAGTTTTAATCCCAATTTTCATAAACAAACATTATTAGTAGATCTTCATTTTTTATTCAACATCGGAGCTTTCAAAATAGTTTGGCCTTGTTTTATAGATTCTTTATGCAAGTTTTTGTGTGTTTTGGATCCAAACTACTAGTTGTTTATCAACTCACTTATTGGTGATCTTCGTATTCATCAACAGAAATTCTACTAGTTTATATATTGACAATTTTCGAGTTTATCACCATCAATTTTAGTATATTGACTAATATGAAGTTCTATATAGAACATGTTAGTTTATATGAAATCATATAGACACTAAGAATTTGTAGAATACGATAGCAAAAAATGATCCATATAACCAATTTCAATAATGAAATGAATGTTTAGTTGTTGTTTAATATGTTAATTTATGCTAAAAAATATAATAAGTGGTCTATATATTATGTTTATGAGTAAATGATACACAATTGCCCAAACTTCCATAAATCATTTAATCAAAATCAAACACCATATTCAGTACTTCTTTCATCTAAAAAAAGAGCCCATTTTGGAAAAAATTTTTTGTCAAAAAAGAGAAAGTTCATTTTTGAACTAAATTCTTAAAATATCATTATTAATAATAATTATACATAATCAAAATTAAAAAATAAGAATAAAAATATAAAATTATATATTTAGTGGTATATTAAATGAGTTATATCTAATAATTAATAAAAAATTATACCGTAAACAAAATAATTTTTTTAAAAAAAATAAAAGGGGTAAAGAAGACATTTTGAATTACATGAACGACTTTGGATGGATACGAATTGCGTTCAAAATAAAAATTACAAAATATTTAAAATATGTATTTAAAAAATAAAAATATAAAAATATTTTTCTAACACACAATCCATAAGCGAAATTACATTGCCGCCAAGCTAACTTCAAATGGCCCATTACGCTGGCTGGCTGGCTGGCTGGCTGGCTGAGTGGCTAATAATGATGACCTTAGAAACGTCCCACGGTGGTCCGGACACAGGGGATCACCACCCATCCCCGTGAAACTTGAAGCGGACACGTAGACTTAGAAATGACGAAATACATGACGGAAGGATTCAGTCAGAGTCCAATGACAAGATTGGCTTATTTAACAATTAAAAAAATGCTAAAAGAAATTAAAATTAGAATTATTTGTTTTTTTGGCCCATAAAATAATGATAATAAAATTTTTTGCTTAAAAATGTTTTACTTTGTGTTTGGGTCACCCCTTTTGAAGTTCACCATCACACACCACACCATGCCACATTACCTTTTGTGATTGTGAGTGCAATAGTCAATTACAATTACACCAGAACAAGATTTTAGTTCATGGGTACCTTTCAATAAACCAATGGTGGGTCATCCTTGCCCACAAATATTATTCTATTTCTTTTATCTAAAACAAATAAAAATTAATTTAAACTATATGAATCATTGAATTGTAAAGATGGAAAAAGCCAGAAAACCTTTTATACACTCTAAATATTGGTACTATATAAAGGTGGGTGGGGTGACCATTCATTCGAGTATCGTGCCAAAGTTTTCATTTCATCACATATATCATATGGTCATATTCTGATACATTTGTTGTGCCTTCTTAAACTTGTACTATAGTGATAAATCATCGTCGTTATCATGGGAAGACAGCCTTGCTGTGACAAGCTTGGGGTGAAGAAAGGGCCATGGACTGCTGATGAAGATAAGAAACTCATCAACTTTATTCTCACTAATGGCCAATGTTGTTGGCGGGCTGTCCCTAAGCTTGCCGGCCTTCGCCGCTGCGGCAAGAGCTGCCGTCTCCGATGGACTAACTATCTCCGCCCTGACTTGAAGAGAGGCCTACTCACTGAGGCGGAGGAGCAACTGGTCATTGATCTTCATGCCCGCCTCGGTAATAGGTACGTCGGGGAATATAATATAAGCTCTAAATATATTATATTACGGTCTTTATCATTGATCTCTAAGTGCATTAATATTTGCATGCATGATTCAAAGATTTTTTACTTCACAAATTTGTTGTTATAACTTCACAAATTTGTTGTTATAACTGCGTTTTAGAGGTGCGTATAAATTACATTTTAAAATGCGTTTTTAAACTGTTTAATATAATGATTATAAAATAAAAAAAACATTAAAAGTCATAAAAATGTGTTGAAAAATATAAAAATATATTTTAAAAATTTAATTTATACACACCCTTAATTTATACGTATACAAGCATATTTCTACCCTTTTATAGTTTCACTGAGAATTTTTACTATAAATATATTAATATTTTACAAATTTCATATATTTTCGAGTCGTGAATCATATTACATCGTACTTTTTACAACACGCTTTGACACTAAAACAAATAGAAGAGGTTGGTGCAAGTAGACGTAAGAAATTAATTATTGCATATTGAGTTTTAAAAAAAAAGAAGTATTTTAAAGAGTTTGTGTGCAACTTTTTTCGCACCGACTCTTTTACACAACCTTTCTGTATTACTACTTATTTTATATTTATCGTTCTCACTTCTATTTCTATTAAAAAGAAACTCTTAATCCATCGAAATTTCAACATATAAATATTAGTAGAAGGGTAAGTGTCATAATTATAAACGATAAAGCATAAAATGATGTCTACATAAAAGTGAGACAGAATATCTTGTTTCCTGACTTTCCCAGATGCCCTTGTTTCATAAACTGTTTTCTATTTAATTCATATATATGATCATTAGGACGATGGTCCTTGCATGCAACAAATTATTTGCAGCAATAATGGTTGTCTGTAATTTTTTTCCTTTTGAAAAAAGGGTAGGTGATCACTGTCGTCCATATCTTTTACTTTAAAGGAAAAACTATGGCTGCCCTTAGTATCATAGAAGGGGAGTATTCTAGATTACTCTTTGAGCAAGCTAACAAATTGAACTTTCACTTTCATTCCCATGACACGAGACGTATTTCTCACTCTCCTAGTACATATAGTACATGCATCATGCTTAATAAACTTTGGCTTCAAATTCAAGTTCTCACAATGATTGTCTTGGCACGAACTATGTATGCAAAAATTTTCTTGCCTTAGTGGGGTTTGTAATGCTTCATCATCATGCTTTGTATATTTAAGTTTTTTTTAATTTTTATTTTTGGATTAGGTGGTCCAAAATTGCTGCAAGATTGCCCGGAAGAACAGATAACGAGATTAAAAATCATTGGAACACTCACATCAAGAAGAAGCTTATCAAGATGGGGATTGATCCTGTCACGCATGAACCACTTCAAAAGGAAACAAAGTCAACTGATGATGAAACAATATCACCTAATAATGCAGAAAAGTTTCCTGATCAAAAGCCCGGATTACCCGAAACCAATAACAACGGAAGTAGTACTGCTAGTGTAGCTAGCTTAGAAGATCAGAACTCATCATGCTCTCCAACAGAAAATTCTTCCACAGATGAATCGAGTTTATTTGACGGTGTTCTTGATAATGTTAGTGAATATGATCCCTTGATAAGTTACCTATTGGATGATGAAGCTTCGCCTGGAGTTGATGCTGCCCCGTGGAGTAATATTCCAGCTGCAGCACAGCAGCAGGCTCACGATAATTGTGGGATGCCATTTTTGGATGAGGATTTCTCCTGGCTACTGGATTGTCAAGATTTTGGGGTTCAAGATTTTGGGTTTGATTGTTTCAATGATATTGAAATCTTAAATGTGTTGAACACATTGGAGATGGGGAACAAGCAGTAAATTTTCAAAACTTTTACTAAAGAACAGTACTAAGTTAGCTTTCCTTAATTAGTAGTATTGCACATGTTACAAAACAAGGTATCATGTCTGCCTCAATTAGTACTTTAGATCCTTAGTTTAGATAAGTGATTTTGTCTGTAAAGCTCAGTTGGCCCTATTAGTTCTTGGATGGTTGTCAAGTGAAACCTTGTTTCTTTAAGAGGTCTCTCACCAACCAAATTACTAGCTCTAGAGAGTAATACCTGCAAAGTTGAACTCCAAGAAGTTGATGATCATGTAACTCCAAAAGAGAAGTTGTAGCTGTAATGATTATCCTTTGTACAATATGGGGAAAAACACCACCTCAGGATCAAAGGGCTGATGTGAATAGGAAACCCTTTGTATATTTACCTTAATTATGTATTTATGCTGAACATGCATGGATATCAATAATAAAGTTAAGGTTCATATCTATTTACCATAATGATTTTGTAACTTTTGCTTCTTTAATTTGTCATGCATGGCTGTCAATTGGCCCCAAATTGTGAGAGAATGTTAAACGTTTGGTAATTTTTTCTTCAATTAAAATAAAACTAAGAACCATATTACTAAAGATCGATAATTTTTACTATTTTTTGAATTAATGGGCACAATTTAATTCATTGAAAATTTTCATTTGATTTCGAGGAAAAATGGATTTTCCTGACGAAAAAGCCTCAATTACTTTATTCACAACAAGAAGGAGGTGGCAAATATTGATTTTGATCCATACATGAACGACATATATATTAATGAAAGGTAATTAAGTTTCAAAACCAAGTAATTATATACCAAGCATATAAAATTCTCTACAATATAGAACTAATTAAGTTGTGATCAAGATGACAACTGTCATGATTGAGTGAAAAAAAGAAACCCTACTCATGAAGAGCGGGAGGTTTTAATTAATTAAATATCACCATAATATATACAGTGATAATTAAAAAGTCTCGAGTTTAAGACTCTCTCTATATATATACACGAGTAATGATATTTATAATAATTTTTTATAATAAAAAATAATAATAACTGATATAGTAAATATAAAAAATAAAATTATTTCATATTATTTTATATATTTTAAAAAGTGTAATAATTAAATTTTAATTTTTTATATTTATCACTTAAATTGTTTTGAAAAGTTACTATCTGAATCATTTTTGGTGTAGACACACATACACATACTACTGAGAATGAATGACGCTCTCTCGCGTCACACCCACGCAATTATGTTGGAAATTAAAGAACTATGCAAATCTATAGCTTGTTCAGCAAGCTTCTTTAATAGATTACCTTCACAACTAGCCGCCCCACGCAAAAAATACATAAATCCTTATTATCTACACAATTAACACAAAATTTAATGATTAGTAGTTTCTCCACTTCAAAAAAAAAAAAAAAGTTCACTTTTAAATTTTTTTGGTTCCAAAAAATAGTTCAATTTTAAAAGAAATTTTTATATTATTCTTATCAATAATAATTACATATGCTCACACCTAAAAAGTAAGGGAAAAAAAAGAAAATTGTGCATTTAGTAATATATTAAGTGGGTTATACGTTATAATTTGAAAATAAATTATATTCAATTTAAAGTGGACTTTTTATAAAAAAAAAAGATAAAAATATTAGAGTATAAATTTTTATTTTTGACAGATATTTAACATTTAGAAGTTAAAATTTTAATAAATCAACAAGTAAAAAAATGAAAATTTTTTGTAAATAAATCATATAAATATTGCTTACAATTAACTATGTATATTTAAAAAAAGAACTTGCATATCATTACTCATTTGAATAAAGAACGAGATTAGATATCTTATTTATTTAAAAGACTAAATATTAAATGCAACGATTTTATTCTATTATTTAACGCAACAAACCAACAAAAGAAAAATGATAAACTTAAATCATTGGAGCCAAAATAATTAAAGGAAAGGAAAATTTGTAAGGGTGGCCGTGGGATTAGAGTCTACCCTCACCAGGTACAAAAGTTTGCAGGATTAATGAGGCACTTGTTTTTGTCCTACAATGGCGGCCATAAGCATTCCATTGTCATCTCATTATCATATCATGGTTCTTAATTTGTAGTCTATTATTCCACTAGGCAAAGGGATGACATAAACAAAATGAGCATCCACTCAATTCATGTTTGTCATCTTGTCATGAATAATGGGAGGACTTGATGATCAAGATATTATATATTATTTCTTCGTTTTAAAAAAAAAAATTCACTTTGATTAAAAAATATTTTTATTAGTTATTAAATATAATTTATTTAATGAATTATTAAATATATAATTTTATATTTATATTTTTACTTTTTAATTTTGAGTATACATCATTATTATTAGTAATAATATTTTAAAATTTTAGTCTAAAAGTAAACTCTTTTTTTGGGGACAGAATAGTTAAAATCAATAGCTGACTTTAATATTGCTTCACTAATGCATGATACGATTAATTATCATTACTTCCATTATTGATAATTGGTCATTTTCGTTGAAAAGCATGACAGATATATATATAAATATGCTGTTTAAATTGAGGGCGCTGCTGAGTAATGATGTTTTGGATAGTATTTTTTTGCCAACTATAATATTTTAATGTTATAATTAAATTTTAAGATATTACAAATAAAAATTCATAATAAATTCTTACGAGAACTTAATTGGTATTCACGCGGCAAAAATGTGTTAAATGATTAAAATGACTATTATTTACAAATGTATACTAAATAAATATCTCCAGAATCAATAAAGGGGTTTTACTAAAAAATTTTACTAGTGTAGCATCAATCTCATTAAATTATACATTTAATTGTGCCACTAATGTTGTGGAAATTATGATGTGATTTATTGATTCTCCATTGTATTGTGCTGCTGCAATTTTACCAAATGATTTTGAAATGTTTGCTATTTATAGAAATTTGCAAATTTCAGATTTGGTATAAAGAATTTTATGAGGAGAAGCAAAATTATGACTATATAGTACTAAAATTTCTTGTACATGAATGATCTAAAAACAATTAATAAAAAAGTATACAACGTAATCTTAATTCGCTTTAGATTGTTGATGCAATTTTTTTTTTCTTTTTTGAGTTGACAAGCGAAAGAACTGGAGCAAGGACATAATCCATTCTCATTGACAATATCTTTTGTTGATTTCATCAATGAAATTGACAGGCTTATTATGATGCAGCAACGGATAATCAATCACACTCTTCACATTGGATCCACTTCAAGATTTAAGATAAAAAAAAATTCAGAAAATAGATTAATATTTTTAATCATGACTTTATAATATTTTTTTTGCAAAAAAACAACTCTTATTATAAACTCTATTCGTCATAAAAAAGAGTTTATTTTTAATTTTTTGTGTAAAAAAAAGTCTGATTTTAAAGTTTTTTCCCTATATTAGTGTTATTAATAATAATAATAATATTTTTGACTTAAAATTAAAAAATAAGAATTAAATTAAAAATTATACATTTAATATTTTATAAAATGGTGAGTTGTATTTTATAACTCCAAAAAGTTATATTTAATTAAAAGTGAACTCTTTTTATCAGAAGGGATATTTAACATGCACTCATCCCAAGATATTGTATCGGAATTAAATGAGGATATAACTTTGGGTTTCGAATTTCCTTTGTAGTTTGGGTTTGGACCCATGAATATCTATTGTAGTGCAAGATTTCTGCCGCCTATATAAACTCTTTTGTAACAGGGGTCGCTGACTTTAGAGTGATGAAAAAAAAAATAGAATAAATTTGTAGGTTGACAGTGGGTGCTGTGATAGAGAAGGTGATGTTCGCATTTGCTGTGGACGCATTTCCTAAATGCGAACATCACCTTTTCGAAATCCAATCAATTGTCAATCTACAAATTTCCTTTCTTTTTTTTTTCAACTTAGAAGGGGAATTCTTTCTTGTAATAGAGTGATTTTAAAGAGTTATGAGGTGCTGAATAGTGAAAAATCTCTTACTGGACGTAGCCCTATACTGAGGTGAATCAGGGTAAATTGTGTATTTTTTTTAAATTTTTTTGTTATTTTCTTTTGATTACATGTGTGATTGAGTGTCATAAATCCAACACTCTGCTTGACTATTTAGAGCTATTTTTAGAATTATTGGGTGAACCATTAGACTAATAAAATAATCCTGATAATTTTTGAATTTTTAAATTGCTAATGCTAAGTTGTTTGCCAATTTATTTTTTTAAAAACAGGTTTGGCCTTGATAGCAAAAATTAAAGAATAGAATGTTTAGGTGCTTGAAATAATTCTATATATAAAAGAATGAAAAGAAACTAAATTTAAAACAACTTAATTACTAAATAAGCCTATAAATAACACATTGATTCATCAAAAACAAGCACAAGTGCTAAAAACATTAAATTAAGAATTGAGTACATCATGTCGGAAAAATACATATTGTCCCTCACCAACTAAAGAAAGGAAACGAATTAGTTTGAGCAAAAGGGTGGCATGGTACGAGAGGAGACCCTACTTGCAAGATTCTCAAAATCTCATCATATTCTTATTGCTACTAGTACTGGTGGCTCTCTGTTTTCCGTTCACGCCTTGAAGAAATAATACAAAATGGATAAAACTGCAGTGGAATGTTGAATCATCTGAGTAGTTGTGCGTACTTTGAATACGTTGCAGTGCTTGACATTCGTGTTTGATCAAACACTTTGGACTTTATAGCTTTTTTCCCCCATATAGTGTCAACTTTTTTCACTAATTCTCTTCAATAAAGAAGTTGATCCACATTGTCAAACTAGAGCATTCCAATGTGTTCCAAGCTTATTTGTTGTTGTGGCCCTCTTTCTTTTTGAAGGGCTCTCTACCAACTTCCACCAAATCAATCATCTTGAATGAAAAGAACACAAGGGGATGGGCATATTATATTGCAAAATTAAGTTAGTGGGAAAATGTGGGCAACTTTATCTGTCTACTACTCTACTCTAGTCGACAGATATTAGAAAAATGGCGAGGGCCCGGAAAGTAGAGAAGGAGGTAAAACACACGAGGACATGTTGTTTTTTTCAGGGAATCCCTGGACATGGAGTTTCTTCTTCGTGATAATTATAAATATGGTGATGAGTGAATAGTGATGGCCTTGTGGTACCACTCACTGTTGAAGCTCTTTTGTCTTCCTGCATAACTTCTGGGATTATATGTTGGATGAGAACATAGCTGATGTCTGCTGCATTGGCCTCTACTTGCTTTTCATTTATTTATTTATTTTTGTGACTGTATAGATAGACATCTATTAAACAAAGAAACCTCCCAAAAAGTGACGGGAAGAGTGCAAAAGTAATCTTCTTTTTGTTATCACGACATGTATTGGAAGTAGCAAATTATTTAATTGGCTTGAGATTTAGAAGATTTTTGGGTTGGTTCGGATTCATTTATAAAATGCAGTTTACGAAATTATATGTACAACAATTCAACATAAATTGACATAGATTGACTCTCGAGAGCTGAAATATAGCATTGCAAATCCTATACGTTAGCATATCTCTACTGATGATGATGATGTACATAATGAGATATTTTAATAAAATGTTTCAATAAATAACATTTTCGTATAATAGAAGTCATTAAAGAACAATTCTTTTTAATTCTTTAATAACTTTTTATTATACATGTCAACCTAGTAATTATGAGAATTTATTGAAAAATTTTACAGTAAATATCATTACTTTTATATTTTGTCACTTCCGCTTAAAATATTTTTTGAGAGTTATCTTATTAATATCTCAATATTCGTTTGAGTTATGAGTTAGACCATTACCGATTTAACAATCGAGACTAAATTCATACTAAATTATAACAACGGAAATTCGCAGAAATTCAAGAAATAAAACATTCAATTTTTTTCAAGTTATATATATATATATATCCTGTCTTTCAAGTTTAGTGTTTCAATAGGCAAAATTTTGAAGATTACATTTTGTGGAAAACAAAATCTAACAAAATCGCGAAATAGATTCTTAGGAACCGCATGAACATGATCCATATGTGCCTTCATAAGAAGCAGAAATGAAACATTTTTGGCGTTTGCATTAATCTCAATATATGGATATATCGATGAGCTCTTATATGAATAAAAATATTTTAGTTCTCATTTCTTCTTTATAAGTAAATTCAATTGCACATTCTTCACTCACATTTTGAAGGAATTTAAGTAAACATAGCCTTAAAGTTCTCATTTCATGAGGCTATGATTGGATAGTCATCAAATTAAGAAAAGTTATTTTTTCTAAAAAAATTATAAATAACTTTTTATTTTAAAATTTAAAATTTTTACTGAAATTTTTCTTACATTATTTTAAAATTTTTCCTATCAAGACATCTTTTATTTTCTCTTTAACACATTTTCTTGCCAAAAAAAAAAAATTTATAAAAGCTTTCACACTTCTCAATATACTAAATTTTGAAATGATATTTACAATGAAAATTTTCAATAAATTTTTACAATGACGGATGTGGAATTCACATGACAAAATGATAAAGGATCAAATAATTATTGCTTACTAACTCCTATTATATAAACACCATGTCAATTATTGAGAGATTTCAAATGACATTTTCCACTTGTATTAAATAAAAAATACAGATTTAAAAGAAAAGGTTTGGATTGAGGGGCTTACATGCTAACAACTCATAACCTTTGAGACACTAAATCATATTATTTAAAACTTCGCCAGTCAAAAAAGAGAGACCATAAAAATTTGAGGTACCATCCTGACAAATTGTCTAAATTGAAAGTTCACTTTACCCATTTTACGGATAACCCGGCCTAGTACCCGACCCATTATACGTTTTCTTTCGCTTGTGACTCAAAGCCCTTACTTCTGCTTCAGAATCTTCCCCTGCGATCGCCAAATCGACGGACTTCGGAGGAGTAAGAGGTAAAACTATGTCGATTCGATTCTAAATTATATCAAATAATGTATATTGTTTTGTTGAAATTTTTAGCACACAATAATTTGCATTTATTCGATGTTTAAATTTTTGAATTTCTGTTTTTATTATATTATTCGGGAGGAAAAGTAATTTGAAAATGTTATGATTGAGATAGAAAACGAACCGTATGTTAATTATTAATTTCTGGGGATTTTTCTTTTAGGGAATGTTTAATTTTGTTCGAATTGTTGATGTTGCGGCTTTAAATTTACTTAGTGCAATATTGTGTTTTTTTTCTTTGGGGGGGGTTTGTCGATTGGAATTTGTGCGGTTGCCTGGATATTTACTCAATTGGGATGTGTTTGGAATATAATGAAATAGAGCCACTTTTCATAGTCCCTCTAAAATGAGGCATGGAAGGGAGCCATTACAAGGAAGTTCCGGGGTTTATGAAGAATCTAGGATTGGGAGTTAAGTTAGCAATTAGTTTACCCTTGGATTGAGGATGTTATAAGTAGTAATGCTACTAGTTCTAGGGCGAAAGTGTAGAGACTGTAGTTTTGACTGTCATGAAGTGTTCTCCAAGTCATTTTTTAGAGGTATTGGAATTCGCTTTCAAAATACTCTTTGCCTTATCATCAATGCCAGTATCTGATTAATGTTCTTTCAAACCTAAGGCTGAATTCAGTTATATTTCAACATGTGAACACAGCGACGCTGTTGGACATTTTTTTTCTCCCATTCCTAACCAACAGCAACCTCAAATTTCACTTTGGGGTGGTGTGTGGGGAATTTTTAAGTCAATAAAGTGGATTTGTCTTGATCCCTGCCCAGGCTCCTCCCACTGGTTGGGAGCTTACTGTTTCATGATGATGTGAACATTGTTTCTTGGGGATTGATTGCGTTTTCTCATATAATGGTGGAGAAATAAGGAGAAAATTCGTTGCATTATAACAGATATGAAAAATTTTGCATATTAGGCAACACATGTGGTGAGAGAAAATGTTGTAAAATAGGTTTCTATTTGATACAAGTTTTCCAGTTATCTGAGATTCTTTACAAGGAAAAATTAGTATGTTGCAAATTGCTGTGTTTCTCGTATGCCTTTTTCTTTAACAACCAGATCTACTCTTTCTGCCCATAATGTTTTTTCCTTCTATTGTTTGGTTGATCTCCCCTTTGTAGTTGGGCTTTTATGTTGTTATTTATTGATCAATAGAATCTATTGAAAAAAAGCCATGATATAATACTGATTTTTGTTCCACTTTATTGAATCATCTGGTCATCAATGTTGTCTGTTGTGTAACTTTGATCTTGGAATGTGCTTCCACATTTGAATTCTGTTATTATCCTTGTGGTCTTAATATGGCTGAAATGGTCCATGATATCCAGGAAATTTTCAAACATATGTAAGTGGTTTTTCGAGTTTTATTGGCTTTGATGGATCACCATGTCAAAGACTAGAATATGACTGGTTAGCTGGCATCTTATGCATTGTGTTGTCTGATTTTTAGGCTGTTTCTTTACCGTGCTTTACCGACCTGTCTGAAATTGTCATGTGCTTGTTTGCATATGTATAATTTCATCTGCCAAGTTTTCTACTTCATTCTAGCAGGATTTTTTGCATAACTAAGTTTTTCCTTTTTTGGCTTGAATTTTTGTCACTTTGACTAATGCATTCAGCTTAGTTTGGATGAATCTTCTGGCCTTTCTTGTGTTCTCTGCTTTCTTAATTTCCTGTCAATATCTTGATTTTAGTTTTTTAAATACATTCCTTTTGTTTTACGTCTATCAGTTACTGTTTTGAATTTGACTGGAGTTGCAGAATTTTGCCTGTTCCCTTGGTTGAACTTTAATGGGTCTTTCAGGTGATTGTGGACCTTCTGGCATCATGAGTGAACCATCATTTACAATTCAAATTAGTAGCAATTTAGTTAACCAGCTTGCAGATGAAAGTGTAAAGTCAAAGAAGAAAACAAAGAAACCAAAATCGAAGCTACCACGAGAAACTAGAAGTCCTCAGCAATCTCAATCTAAGCAAGTCCCTGATGATTCTGAAGTTGCTAAAGCACCATCTGCAGGTGGATGGCCACTTCAGTCTCCTCTTTATATTCCATTTCCCCCTTCACAATCTGCTAATGCAGAGTTAGATGCCATTCGGTCTGTCCTGAAAGACAGTGAAAAAGTTTTGGAGAGGTTGCAGAAGCAGGAGGAGAACATGCTGCAGGAAGTAACTGAAAGAGCCAAGGATCTTCATGATAAGGAGTTCAAGCTTCCGCAGCAGAAGCCTGTTCCCTGTTTAGATATGTATGAGGCCTGCAAAAAGTGCTACAATGAACACAAGGATGAACCTCTGAAATGTCGCCCTGTGGTTGACAGTTACGCTGATTGTGTCCGCAAAGTTAGGCAGCTAGTCAGCGCAAAGGATAAATAGGCTTCACGAATGAGGAGTTTATACACTCAATATGATCTGTTTGGCGCATTTTCTGTCAATCTGAGATTTTGTAGTGCAAATAATCTGAAACCCTGAATTTTGCTGAATATTTGAGCTGTAACTGCTAGCTCAATTTGTTCCTTATACCTTGGTTTCTATCGTGGCTAAAGATCTGCCTCAGTTACGCCTATTGAAGTGTTGTACTGATGCTATTCTGTCTTGCTTGGCTACATAGCCCCACTCTTAACCAACATCAACCTTTACTGATTCATTAACATGGGAATTTTGTGCTTAGATTTTTGTTTCCACTCTTTTTGCATTATTTTTTTTCTCGATTTTGCTTTCCTCATCTTCTCCCCCCCTCCCCCGACAGGATGATAAGAGATCCTTAATCTCTGTTAACTGTTCAGATTGGTCTTTAGCAGGGAATATCGTGGCATAACGTGGTTGAATCTTTCACTTTGTGAATTTACGGTTTTACAGTGCTGCAGAGTTTAGGGGTAAAACCATAGTTTATAAGATCGATTTGAGATAGTAGGATTGGATCGATGAAATCGAATCGTAAAATTGTAAAATTTTACAAAAAATGACCAAAATAATCATAATAATTGATATTTATTACATATATTAGTTTTTTCACAAAAATAAATTGTGTATATGTGTTATATTAACATTATAAAATGACACAACAAAAGATAATGGAAGAGTAATATACACAATTTTTATCCATTTAGTTTCATAGAAACTAGAAAACACTATGAGCGCACTTATAGAGAGAGGTAATCCAATCCAATTTCAACAAAAATTCTTATTGTAATAGTCTCCTCCTAAAACCTATTATATTAAAACCTTTATATAGTAGCACACACTAATTAAAATTAAACACAATTAGATAATTTTTTTTTAACTAAAAAACGATAGGTATATTGCATTGCAATTGTAAAATTACATAGCCAAATAGCTAACTAATCTTCGTGGTAGTTGAATTGAACCACAAAGAAGAAGTGACCACAAGGGTTTACAAGATCGACCACAAGGATCTATGAAGATGACTACCAGGGTCAACAAAAACCCGAAAAAATCGAGAAGTTACATCCTAACACGTAGGGACAAAAATATTATTACTATTAATTAAGGTGGTTGTCTTGATTGGTACACCGCAAATTATATACGATTATAGCAATTGAACTCAAAAGTCCTTAACTCTCTTCCCATGCCTTTATATAATTTGATAATCAGATCCTATATAAAAACTATTTTCTTAAAGTAATTTGAATATAATTATACTAATAATTACTAAATATAAAACAAACTTAATGGCCAAAAAATACAATATTTATTACAATTCTAAAACTTTAATGGTTTATTTTATTGAACATCTATTAAAATCCAAAACTATTATGCCTATTATAATATGTTCCACATCATAAAAGATATCATATATAATCATTTGGTATTTTGTCAATACCTGATTAATAGTAAACATTTAATATTTTATCTAGTAACACTCTACGCTAAATAATATACTACCAAATAAAGTATAGATGCATTTTTATAATTTAAATTCCACAACATAAATAATTCCACACTTTAATAGGCAAAGTAAATAAAATAGTCAAAATCTCAATTAATAATACTAAATTTTATAAGAAAATAAAGTCCAATACAAATTTTAAAAATATGAATATAAAACCAAATTATATATCATGCTTATTGCATTCATTCTATCTAAAGCTAGAGCCATGCATAGTTTTTTTTCAAAATCTCCTTGTTTATAATCATAAAAAACTAATAGTTTAAAAATTAATTTAGTAATAGAATTAATCATGTTTTTAATTATCTCATTTTTAACGTTTTGAAAAAAAAATCAAATACTTCATTATCAGTAGATATTAATACCTTCACTTATAAAGTCTCATGAGTTAAAAGATCCTAAAAACCATAGGTTATGATAATTTTTTAGAAGACAATTGTGATAAGATTTTCTTTTCGTAGGAAAAAAGGAAAAAAAAATAAAGAGATTTAAAGATTGAAAAGTGAGCCATTAATGGTAATTGGTTAAAAAAAATTAATTAATTGTACAATATTTAGAAAAACACTTGAAATGACCAAAATAATATATGGGGCATTTTTTTTCGAATAATTTATAATTGAGCCAATGTTTAAAAATAGCTCAATTTCCCTAAAAACAATAATTTTAGGATTGTATGATCCCACACAATTTTATCCAATCCCATCAATTCATGGCCGATCTTTTAAGACAAACGGTCTCATTAGATTTGGAATCAATTTTGATGATCCGAATGATAGAATTTGAATCGCGATTTTGATAACTATAAATAAAACCTTAGTTACTTTTATCCATGCATATTAGTATATTGCTGTAATTTAATAAATACGAAATCCCCCAAGGGAAAGAAAATAATAATTAACTTTAAGAAAAAAAAAAAACACAAACAAACAATGGGGAAGGCATGCATACGGCACGTGACAATGCAGTCGGGGACGGCCAAGAACTCCTCGACCTCGTTTAATCGGCTTACGAGGATAACCAATTCATCGCCGTGGTCTTTCATTTCCTCGTCAATTCCACTCCGACCACCGTCAAAGTTCGTCAACCTCTGGCTTTTGTCGACCATTTTTCATTGGGTACTTATTTTTGGTCTCTGCTCCGGTTTTCAATTTGTTTACTTCAGAAACTTTACTGTCAATTTGTTTACTTAGCTGCTGAAAGCGTTGTTAAATGCAAAATTTTGCTGTCACACAATGTTCGGTGGATCTCTTTTCTTGGATTAAATATCTTTAAGGGGAAAAAAGCACACTTCTTTATACGGAAATAGTTTTAATTTATTATAACTTTTGTACTGATTTCCTGCATTTGGCATGGTTTATTTATGCCCAGTTAATAAACATATATAATCACAAGCATTCGATGTGGTGAAATAATTTTGTCCCATGAACTCTTTTGACAAGAATGATGGTTTTCTTTTTGCCCTTTAGAGAAATCTACTACTTGTGCAATATTTTGGTCTTTTAAGGTAAAGGTATTTTTCTGGAAGACATGTAATGAGACAATCTTTTGCTTTTTGGCAAGTTTTAAGTGGCAGCTACTGATGATTAATCAATCAAAGTAAATTAAAAAATGGTATTTGTACTAGGATGGTGTTTTGAGCTGGAAAAAAGAAAAGATTCTCAATGGTTCGTGGGAGAGATGCCTGTTGGGAACACTGTGTTCTTGTGGATGCTACTAGACAGAAGGTCAGGTGCAATTACTGTCAAAGGGAGTTCAGTGGTGGGGTTTATCGAATGAAGTTTCATTTGGCACAGATAAAGAACAAGGATGTTGTTCCATGCACCGAAGTACCAAACAATGTTCGGGACCGTATACAAACTATTCTCAGCACCCCCAAGAAACAGAAGAATCCCAAGAGACAGAAGGTGGATCCAGCTGTAAACGGTCAGCAGCATAGTCTTTCAGCTAGCGGTGGTATCCATCCCAACCATGAATCCAGTGGAGAAAATGGTAGCACCAGCCCTTCTTTGTTGTTCCCACGTCCTTTTCCAAGTGCACAGCCGCCAGTTGATGATGTTCAAAACCGAAAGCAAGATTATGCTGATAGAAAAATTGCTGCATTTTTCTTTCAGAACTCTATCCCGTTTACTGCTGCTAAATCAACATACTATCAGGAAATGGTGGATGCTATAGGAGAATGTGGGGTGGGTTACAAAGCACCAAGTTCTGAGAAGTTAAGGTCTAGCCTCTTGGAAAGTGTCAAGGCTGATATACATGAAAATTTTAACAAGGTAAGAAATGAATGGAAAGAAACAGGCTGCACAGTCCTGTGTGATTGTTGCTCCAATGGTGGGAGCAGAACACTTGTTGCATTTTCTGTTACATGTCCCAAAGGGACATTCTTTCTGAGGTCCATTGACATATCAGGCCATGCAGAAGATCCTAATTATTTGTTTACACTCATTGAAGCAGTAGTTCTGGAAGTTGGTGTTGAGAACATTGTTCAAGTAATAACTGAAAGTACAGAGTATTATATTTATGTAGGCAGGCTCCTCATGGAAAAGTATCCTTCATTATTCTGGTCTTCATGTGCATCGCATTGTATCAATAAGATGTTGGAAGATTTTAGTCAGCAAGAATGGGTGCACAGAGTCTTGGAAGAGGCAAATACCATTACCAAATACATCTACAGTAACAACTGGATTCTTAGTAGGATGAGAAAGTTTACATGTGGAGGGGAATTAATAAGGCCGAAAATTTCAGGACTTGTTGCTCATTTCCTTTCTTTAAGGTCCCTTGTGCTGCAAGAGGATAATTTGAAGCGTATGTTCTCTCATACTGAGTACCTATCATCCATTCACAGTAAACATTCTGAAGCTCAAGCCATTGTTTCCCTGTTGTATCTTGACAGATTTTGGAAGTCTGCTCATGAAGTTGTTAGTGTATCTGAACCACTAATTAAGATCTTGAGAATTGTAGATGGGGACATGCCTGCAATGGGTTACATATATGAGGGAATGGTGAGGGCAAAGCTTAATATTAAGGCATATTATAGAAGTGTTGAAGAGAAATATGAACCAATTTGGGAGATTATTGACAAAAGATGGTACATTCAACTTCTCTCCCCATTAATTACAGCAGCAGCATTCCTTAACCCTTCCATTTTCTTCAGCCTGAACTTCAAGATGGACTCAAGGATGAGGAATGGTTTTCAAGAAGCCATGTTGAAGATGGCTAGAGAGGACAGAGATAAGATGGAAATTACTAAGGAACATCCCGTGTACATAAATGCTCAAGGTGCTTTAGGTACTGAATTTGCCATAAAGGGTAGGACATTAAATACTCCAGGTATGTTTTGTCTGCGCAATTTTGTCAATCTAAATCACATAGACAAGGGAAAGGTGTTAAGTTGATTATTAGTTGATTTAGTAAGCAAAGAACTCCAGAAAAAAAATGCATATTTGAATAATTTTCAAATTATAGTGAACTCTGTGATTCAGAGGGACAAGAAAAGAAAAAGAGAAAAAGAAGCAGAGCGAATAGCGTTGAACTGTATACATTAAGCTTACATGAATAGATGTTCTTTTAAGTAGCTACAGTTTAAGCTGCATAGCTGCATACTTGATTTGCTATTATCAATTGTCTATCTTGAGAAGTGCTTTGAATCTGATGTTCTTTGCTAAAATCTTCTGACTAATGCATTCATAATTCACAAGGTGATTGGTGGGCTGCATATGGTTATGAAATTCCTACATTACAGAGAGCCGCCATACGAATTCTAAGCCAACCTTGTAGTTCCCACTGGTGTAGATGGAACTGGATTACTTTTGAAAACATGCACAACAAGAGGCATGTAAGAGGAGAGCTGGATAAGTTCAATGATTTAGTTTTTGTGCACTGCAATCTCTGGTTACAAGCAATTGCTAGAAGCAGAGATGGCAGAAATAGGCCAATCAATTTTGATGAGGTAGATTTGAGTACTGAATGGCCCACGGAATCTGAAAGTTCCTTGCCACTTATTGATGATACGTGGTTTGATTGTCTTCCTCTTGATAGCTGGGGTGATTGTTGAGTCATTAATCAAAATGAGTACTGAAGTAGTTTCTGTATTGTTTGTTTTGAAAACTAAAACTAGAGGAAAATTGTATTATGAATTATTGTTATTTACACTAGTAAGCTTATAATAAGTATAATTTAGTAATAATTAAAAAGGATTAAAATATTCTTATATTAATAATTATACGTTTCAACTCTTCTCTCAAGTTGGTGCATAAACATCAAAAAATTCTAACTTGTTAAACAAAGAAATCACTCTATTATCTCACAGTGACTTAGTGAAAAGATCAGCAAGTTGGTTCTCGGTCCGTGTGTATTGAAGTGGTATTTCTTTGTTTTGAATTTTTTCTCGCACAAAATTGCAATCTATTTCAATATGTTTCATGCGTTCATGAAAGACTGGATTTAAAACAATATGCATAGCGAACTGGTTATCACAACATATAGGGAGATGAGGATAACATGCTGCGTTTAGATAACAACATCCTCAACCAAAGCAAATTGCTAGTCAGATGAGTCATGATCCGATATTCTGCCTTTGCACTCGATCGAGATACAACGTGTTGCTTCTTACTTTTCCAACTCACAAGATTGCCTTCCAAGAACACACAATAGCCAAAAGTTGATCTCCTATCAATAGAATACCTAACCCAGTCAGTATCAGAGTAGCCAATGACACTAAGATGTCTATGATTCTTGAACAAAAGACCTTTACCTAGTGCTCCCTTTAAGTATTTAACAACACGTAGTACTGCTTCCCAATGTGTAATGCGATAAGTACTCATAAACTAACTAACCACGCTAACAGCACAAGAAATATCTGGTCGAGTGACGATTAAATAGTTGAGTTTACCCACTAGCCACCAATACTTACTTGAATCATGAAGTAAATCACCTTGTTCTGCATCAAGTTTCACATTAGGATCCATTGAAGTATCGACAGGCTTTGTTCCAAGAAAACCAACCTCACTCAGAATATCCAGAACATATTTTCGCTATGATAATGGTGTAAGCTGTCATGTCCCATTATCCTGTAGCGTCTGCATTTCATCTTCCATAGCTTGCTGCCAACCTGGATGGGTAAGAGCTTCTACAATAGTACTCAACACAGACATAATAGATAAAGAAGTAACAAACGAGAAATATATAGGAGAAAGACAATCGTAGGATAAAAATTGAAAAGAGGTTAACGAGTATGTGTACGATTAGACAAACCAATATAGGGAGTAAATCGAGAATTGGGTTGACCGACACAAGAATGCGTACCTTTGCACAACGCAATGGAAAGATCTGTGGTAGAATCAGACTTAGAAGAAACTGGTGAATTAGAGGTCCGGAGATCAATTGGTGAAAAAACATGCATGTCCAATGTGGGCGGCTACTATACTACCTTATGTGAAACAGGATGTCGTCCATGATAGGTCCGGTCAAAAAATTGAAAATCGTGGGATGATTTGGGCACTCCAATCAATGAGACAAGCAGTAGGGGAGCCGTGATTGAGGACAAAATATTTTCAAAACGAGTCGCCCATTGGTCAGTAGAGTAGTAATATGACTAGTCTTTAAAAAATGTTACATCTGCTGAGACATACAACCGCCGACTAATTGAATTATAATACTTGTACCCTTTTTGAATTAGAGAGTACCCAAGAAACACACACTTTTTAGACCATGAATCAAGCTTGTCATGACCATAACTAAGATGATGCACAAAACAAACGCACCCAAACACACGAAGTGGTAAAGAAAAAGGTGGACTAGTAGGATGAAAAGTAGAAAAATGTATGCCTCCACGAAGTACAGATGATGGAAGATAATTTATGAGATAACATACTGTAAGAATAGCATGCCCCCAGAACGTTTTGTGGAAGTTCATATGAAAAAGTAAATAAAGGGCAACATCTAAGAGATGGCGATTTTTTTGTTCCATCACCCCATTTTGCTGGGGAGTATAAGGACAAAATGTCTGATGTAGAATTTCATGAGATGTAAGAAATGATTGAAAACCAAAGGAATTAGCCATATATTATTTGGCATTATCAGAACGTAGCCATTTAATCGAAGCATGATACTGATTGAGAATTTTAAAATAAAACATACGACAACAGTAAAAAAACTTCAATTCGATTTTTTATTAAATATAGCCACGTTACACGGGAATAACCATCCACAAATGTAACAAAATACTTGTAACTAAACATATTTCTGATACGACATAGTCCCTAAACATCAGAATGTATTAAGTCAAAAGAATTTGAAATACGACTCTGGACACGAGAAGGAAAAGATACCCAATGATGTTTGCCAAATTGACAAGCATCACATTGAATATGACTCATACACTTTGAAATAGAAGAGAAATGATGAACAACGTCAAACAGTGCATGATCCATACGACAATGCATCTAAAAGATGTCAAATGTGGTGCTTTTTTGAACAGTAGCAGCAATAAGATTTTTGTTCAGATAGTACAACCCATTCGACTCATGCCCTCCACCAATCATCTATCTGGTCATTAGATCCTGAAAGATACAACAAGTAGTGGTAAAGGTGACAGAGTAGTTCAAATCTCTGATAAGGGAACTAACAGAAAATAAGTTACTTGGGAAAGCAGGTAAATGGTAAACGGATGAGAGAGAAAAAAAGGGATTCAAAGTTACATTCCCTTAACCAATGATATGAGACTGTGAACCATCAGCAAGTGTAACAAAACTAAGAGACATAGTGGTAATACCAGACAATAAGTTAGAATTACTGGTCATATGGTTGGTGACTTCTGAATTTACGACCTAGGAAGTGGGTGCGGTAGGGAGTAAACAAGACGAATTACCTAAAGAAATTTGTGCCAAAGTAGCAATAGAGGCAGAGGAATCCACCACCTGGTTGGGACGAACTAAGGATTCATACTCGGCACGAGACAACATAATAGTGCTAGAGAGCCCCCCGTGATTGACTAGATTCTTTTTGCACTAGAGATTCAGCAACATCAGCATAAACAGCCTGTGGTCGAAGTTCGGGATGTAGGTTATAGCAATAAGTTTCAGTATGGCTAGTTCGCTGATAGTGATGGCAATAACGAGAACTTTCAACACTTCTAGCCCCATCACGATCACGGCCAGTGGATACACTAGTTTGGCCACGACCACGGTGACCACGTCTTTAACCTCTACGATTACTAGACGATTGAGAAACCATAACATTTGCAATAGGTCCTGATGATGAGTCAAGCATGTACCAAAGGACTCCAGAGAAGACCTTATCAATAGATGGAAGTGTACCCAGAGAAGTAATCTATTATCGAAAAGAAAAATGAATAGGACCAAGCCCCCGAAGAAATAACATAACTCTTATATCCTCCTAACGCTTGGCCAACTCTCTAATGTCATCAGTAGTAGGTAAATACACATCCAGTCTCTCGCAAAGAGTGATGAATTTGGAATAATAATATGATACAAATATATCCCTTGCAAGTAGATCAAATAGCTTTTCTCGAGTATCACAAACTCGAGTCATATTATTTCAACCCGAGGACATAAGAGCACACTTATCCCAAATGGCTTTAGCTGATATACATCGCAAAATTGAGGACTAATTCTTGAATCCATAGTATTCCATAACAATGTCCTAATGGCAGCATCGCCAGAACGCCAATCATCTATCTTTGTTTTATCCGAAGGTGGAAGTGAAGTGAAATAACTTTGCTGTTTGGTGGCCAATAGATATGTCTTAACTGGTATATACCAAGATGGATAGTTAGTCCCATTTAATTTTACAGAATTTAGCTTCAAATTAGTAATACTAGTGTCTAGGCTCACAATAGAATTATTAATAGAATTTTCACCCATAATTGTATAATAAATCGTGAACTTATCCTCCTTCAATCCTAGACCAAAACTTGTCAATTGGTTTGGGTGCAAATAATCCGATTTGGAAGCCAAAATCGGCTAGTTCGTACACAACTAAAGTAAAAGAAAAAAAAACAATGTGGGGCCACAAAGCAAACGAAAAACCATGTGAGGCCACAAATGTCCAATACGTAAACTTCCAAGTTCGGCCAAAGCAATTTTCACAAACTTCCAAGAGGACAAAATCAATTAATGTGAAAAACCAAATTTTGCATCGACACAAACTTTGCAAGAACTTTCAAACAAAAGCTTCCAAGTGGCCGAAGAGGACAAAACTTCCAAGAAGACAAGAAACTTTTATAATTTATAAATATATTTTATATATATGTATATTTTTTTTGTAGATATTATATATATGTATATTTTTATTTTATAGTTATTTTATATGTTATTTTACATTTGTATATTTGTATAAATATATGTTATTAAATATTTGTATATTTGTATTAATATATGTTATTTTATAGTTATAGTTTATAGTTTATATTTTATAAAGCCATTGTAGACTTTGTAGTTATGTATATATATTTTTGTATAAGTAATTTATTGTTATTATAAAATTTATCATGTGTAGATATTAATGATAATGGACAATATAATGAATATATAATTATATAGTAATATTAATATAGTATATAACTATATATTACTAATTACTAAACAGTAAACAATTTATTGTTTATACTATAATTTTAATTTATCAATTTATTTAAAAGTTAAAGAAATATCAAATATCAAATTACAAATAAAGAAAAATAAAATAATGCATAAGTTGACAAAGTTGTTAAAATGTTAAGCATGCGATTATTATGTTTTTAACTAGAATCAAATATCATAGATTTATTATATCATCGATTATTCAATATAATAATCAATAATTAATAACTTATTGTTGTTAACTAAGTGATTACTAAGTATTAACTATTAAGTAATCAATTATAACTATATAATATTTTTATTTATTCAAAATTCTAAATTATTTATGATTTGCAAATTAATTAAATATCATGATAATTAATGCTTATAATTAGTTATTATTAATCAAGTAATTATTATTACTACTAAATACTAACCTAGTTAAACTTATAATACTAAGAAGTACTAACTTAGTTAATACTTAATACTAACTTAGCTATAGTAATAAGTTAATAACTAATAATGATTAATGAATAATGAGTACTAAGTTTACAAATGAACTAAACACTAAATTAGATAGTAGTTATTTAATACTAACTTAGCTATAGTAATAAGTTAATAACTAATAATGATTAATGAATAATAAAATTAGTTAGTACTTATTTAATACTAACTTAGTGTTGAGTAATACTTAATATACATAAGTTAAAACTAACTTAGATAATACTATCTTAGTTTTGAGTAATATAATAATTAATAGCATAATACTTATATATTATAACTTATAAGTTATAACACTAATAAATTAATAATTACAATAAGCAAATGATTTTTATATTACAATTACAAATTTATATACTTTAAGGATGTAATTGAAATGATTTATATTTGTTGTTGGTTAAAATAAAATAAATTAAATTAAATTATGATTTTTATATAATTTTGTTCATTTATAATTTGTAAAATAAAAATACAAATCCAATTATCCAATTTACAAGAAACCACATGGGAACCAAAGCAACAACACAAGTGACCGAAGTTTGGTGAGGAAAACTGAACCAAACAAAATCAAATTCTGGCTGCATAAGGAATTGGGCAAGGCTTTACAAAGCCAAACTGCCAACAACAAACAAATAAATAAACAAAACTTTAAATATCACGTTTAGAATCATTTTTTTCATTAAAATTTAATTGTGTAGATTAAAGGGCAATACCAAAAAAAAAAATACGTTAAAAACTACCTCTATCATAAAAAACAATACGGGATAATCATAAATCATGACTCACTGTCTAGGGAATATCGGGCGACAGCCAACATAGGAAGGAGCCACTGAGCTCTAACTACGGTCATGTAATAGAGCAATGTGAAATTAAAAGCTATTGGTTTTTCTACCGCCCATCACTGGATTTAGTTGTGGATGGGTCGATACAAAGACCACCACACGATTGAACGCCAAACTTAACGAAAATACATTTTTTGTTTTTGCACGCCTTTGGTACCTAAGTCTTGGCTGTTTTGTCCTCTGTTTGCATGTGATCAATGATAATTTGCACAAAACGACAGCTGGAGATTGCACTGGAATCCTTAAGTTTTTAGATGCCAGATTCCACAATAAACGATTTGAAGAAGAAATTTTTATATTACATGCTACAAAAGATAAAATAAATTAAATTGTAAAAAAGTAGTTGACATCAGAAGATGTGCCAAATGTCAAATGCATGTTACACAATGAAATCTGTCACTTTCTGAGGAGGGAATTAGACATAAACAAAACATCTGTTCATAGGGTTCTCCTCCTTTCAACCCACCTAAATGGGAGCATGCAGGAAAAATATCCCAAGTTCAATTTCTTGCTTTTATGTGGACAAGGATACTGTTGTCTTGGGTGGTTGACCTGCACTGTAATAGCATCTTAAAAACAATTGGTAAAATGTTGTTTACTAAAAACAAATGAATAACTATTCTGGTGCACTTCTATTAATCATCAAGTTCTTTCTTTTCCCGTTCCACTTTCTGGAAGAGCCCTTTGGTAGGTAAGAAATGATGTTTCAGATCTTAGTCAACACCTTCTCCAGTGGCAGCGATTCTGCCATTAATGATCAACAAGTTCCTATGCTTCTCTCTTATGCGCTTTGTGGGCTTGCCTTAATATGGTTTCTATTCATTTTTATCAAGAAATCAAATAAGGGAATGCCACCATTACCGCCGGGTCCGAAAGCATGGCCAATGTTGGGGAATCTCTTGTCTCTTGAACCTGAGCTTCATAAATTCTTCGCAGACCTTTCTAAATCTTATGGTCCAATTCTGACACTTTGGCTTGGTAAAAAAGTTGGGATTGTGATCAGTTCCCCTGCCATAGCGAGGGATGTGCTCAAGGATCAAGACATAACCTTTGCCAACCGCGACGTGCCGGCTGCTGGCCGGGAAGCTGCCTATGGTGGCTCTGATATAGTATGGACTCCGTATGGCCCTGAATGGAGGATGTTAAGGAAGGTCTGTGTGAGGGAAATGCTTAGCAATGCCACTTTAGACTCTGTGTATACCCTGAGGCGCAGGGAACTTCGACAGACGATTAAATTCTTCTACAGCCAGGCTGGGAAGCCAGTTAATGTAGGTGAGCAGATGTTCCTGACTGTTCTTAATGTGATCACTAATATGTTATGGGGTGGTACGGTTAAGGGAGAGGAGAGGGCCAGTCTTGGTTCAGAATTCAGGCGAGTAGTTAATGAGATGACTCAATGCTTGGGGATGCCAAATGTATCAGATTTTTACCCTGCTTTGGCAAGATTTGATCTGCAAGGCATCCAGAAGAAGACCAGAATTTTAGCAGGGAAGTTCGATAAAATATTTGAGAGATTGATAGATCGAAGGATGAAGGAAGTTGATGATGATGGAAAATGGAGCAAGGATTTTCTGCAGTTCTTGCTGAAGCTGAAAGATGATGAAGATGCCAAAACTCCTTTGACCATGACTCACCTTAAGGCCCTTCTCATGGTATGTGCATCTTCCCCATTTTTGTCTATTAGTTTCCTTGTGATGGAAGGAGCAGCATAAATTTTAGTGCCACATAAATCATGACAAATATTTCCAAAAAAATAGAGTGAGTCCTAAAATTGATCACCCTATTCTGCTTGTATCAGTCTTTTCTCATCCTTCTGCTTGTAAAGTTTCAGAGTCAAGTCTGCTCCTCATACTTCCCCCAAAAACATTGAGAGTAATAAAAATGAAAAAGCCTGCTCTTTCTTTACAACTTAATGCTCCATGGATCATTGGGTATGTACCATCCTCCAAAGCCACCACTGATTGCTCTACAAGATGTCCAATTTAGGCAATAGATGCCTAATTAACTTTAATTGTTTGGCCTAATCATGGACCTTATATTGTTGTCAAATTAGTGGCCTTGTTATGACTGTTGCAAAAAAAAACCATCAGAATCAGTTGTAGCTTGAGCCGAGCTAGACATACACAACTGGCACCCTAAATACTATTTATTTAATATATTTAATACTTCTTATTTAAATTAATAATTCTAAAATATTATTTATTTTTCATTTATAAAATTCAATATATATTAATAATACAACTTAAAATTTTAATTCGTTAATACAATTAATACTTAAACAATTAATGGAAAATAATTTTCATTATATTGAAATTAAATTTTAATAATACATTTAAAATATGAAAATCAATACTCTCAATTAAATATGAAATACTTAAAACAATTAATAGAAAATAAATTTACATTACATTAAAATTAAAATTTAATAATATACTTGAAACATTCGAATAAATACGATAAATTAAACATAAAATTTTTTAATTTTTCACTATTTTAAATTGTATTATTTAAAAATTATTTATTTTGCATTTATCAAATTCAATATATATTAATGGAGTATGATTTGAAAACACACTTATAATTTGTATCGATTGAATTATGAAAATCTAGTATGATTTTTAATTTGAACTCAAATTTTACTATATTTATTAATTAACATAATAAAAAATAAATTGTTTCTTTAATTCTTATATAAAATTCAAAATTATAAATTTAGCATTATTTATCAATTAATTACAAAAAATTCTTTTTCATTTAGACAAACCTGATTATTTCTTTAATTTTGTAATTATTTATGTTGTTTAACTATGAATACATATAATTTTTAATAATCACATTCAATAATTTTATACAATATTATAGTCAAATTAATTGTTTTAAAATTTTTGTAATTATTAAATATGTATAAATAATTTTACATAATATTAAAATAAAAATTTAATATTATTAGACTTAAACTTCAAATTAATAGAAATATTAATAATTTTATATTAAAACTTATAAAATATTAATAAGTATATTATAATTTTTAATTATATTATATTTAAGAAAATCATATATTAATTTAAAAAAAAAGGGCTGGTGTGCTGCTCTAAACAAAAATGAACTCTGCTATACGTAGAAGTGTCAGTATTTTATCTCATTTGATAAGTGATTCTGCTACAAACAGGTCTTAATCATAAACCTCAAGAGATGCAGGTGATCTCTACTTTTTGCATCTCAAATCTCCATTCCATTCTTGGCATTGATTCTAATAGAACCTTAAATTACTCCTGGAAATTCTCGATCGGCATAATGCATGGCTTCATAGTTATAATGTTATATATCATGTTATTATCATCAAAATGAAAAATCCGACATCATTGGCCAAACATGTGAATTTCTATTAAACTATATTTTCTAATGATGCGGACAGGATATGGTTGTGGGTGGGACTGACACGACCTCTAACACAGTAGAATTCGCATTGGCTGAGATGATGAACAAACCAGAAGTTTTGAGAAAAGTTCAGCAAGAACTGGAGACAGTAGTGGGCAAAGATAGGATTGTAGAAGAGTCTGACATTCCGAATTTACCATACTTATATGCAGTGATGAAAGAATCATTGAGGTTGCATCCAGCCCTCCCGCTCCTGGTCCCTCATTGCCCCAGTGAGACATGCATTGTTGGAGGATACACAATTCCAAAAGGTGCTCGCATTTTCATCAATGTTTGGGCGGTTCACAGAGACCCTTCCATTTGGGACAATCCTTTAGAGTTTTGTCCTGAAAGATTCTTGGATAGCAAATTGGATTATAGTGGAAATGATTTCAATTATTTCCCATTTGGCTCCGGCCGACGAATTTGTGCAGGAGCAGCCATGGCTGAGAGAATGTTCATGTTTTCACTTGCCTCATTAGTTCATTCCTTCGATTGGAAGTTGCCTGCTGGAGAAAGTTTGGACCTGGAAGAGAAATTTGGAATTGTGTTGAAGAAGAGAGAGCCTTTGGTTGCTATACCAACCCCAAGATCCTCAGATGCATCTCTGTATGAGTAAAACATAATTGTTGCTGCATCTGCAAATGTGACTAGGGCAGTCTACTGAGGCCTCAAATTGAAATCAAGGAAGATCTTCAACAAGATTGTTATTTTATCTTATGTTAATATATTAGGGAATAGAAAAAAGAAAGAAGAAAGAAAATGTTGCCGCCTTTACCTGTTTGAATCCTTTCTGAAGGGGGGGAAAAAAAGAGCATATTCTCAACTCGGATGAGGCATCATTGATCTCTGGGCCTTGAATTCTGATCTAAAATCAAAATCATCTTAGTAAATGTTATATTACATTTAAAATGGATACTTCTTCAGCTGATTTACTGTCGGTTAAGGATACATTTGGTATATTTCTGCTTGGGAGAATGAAAGATTGAAGTTATGGTTCTGAAAAGTTCTTTTGTGCTTTAAAGCCAGTTTTGTTGTTAGTGCACATGATCTATACTTTTCTGTACAATTTTTAACTTTCACCTAAGATGCGTGAGTGCAGAGAAGACTGTAAAATGAGTTAGAAAATATTAAAGCTGAATGCTATTTATGACAGGATAAGGTTTCCCTTACCAAACGAGATGTCGGATTTGATTGAATGAAGCTTTATATACTCCAGCAAAGATACATCAATTTCAACATTATGAAGAGAGACCTTCTCCAAACAAGTCTACAATTATGGTCAAGTTCGGTCCATGCATGTTCTTCCAGGTTTCTATATTGCATCATTATCTGTTATAATATTTGTCCATCTGTAGGTACAGTAAATTGTAACAGTAACATCGTTTCTTTTCCATCCTTAACATTATTCTCAAAACAAATAGATTATATCTGTATATATGTTTCCTAAATTAGACCAACCCGTTTTACACAGAATTGATTGAAGCAGTGAAGATTAGGAATTGATTTCCCAATAATAATATGGCATGTACTAAATAATTGTTGCAGATTTTACACACGCAAGTGCAGGTACAGAGTGAATAAAAATTATCATTCCCTCAAAGATTAATGATTTATTAAATACCAAAATTAGAATAATTCTAACTTTATTTGAACAATTGTAAAAATACTTTCTGAATGAACTAAGTTAAAATCAAATTTTAAACTAAGCTAAACAAACCAGTGAACAAATTTTATGTCAGACGACTAAAACTTTAGGGTTTTCGAATTCACCATAACTAATCCATCTTAATATTAATTTATCTCTATTTTTCTAGTTGATAGTGGAGATTCTCTAATTTATTTACTAGTCCCTTCCAAAATCTAATAAAAATCTCCCTAATTGCTAATTCACTATAACAATGATAAAGTCATTAAGTTTTATGAATGGTCATATAACGACTACACAAACATGCAGGTATATTCTTATCGTACATTCAATTCATGGCATTTATCCCAATGAATTTGACACATAACTCCTCTTGCAGTTCGTTATGATTAACGAATCATCTAATTATTGATCAGGTAATTAAAAACATTGAGCGTAAAGATAAATACTCAACTATAGAAAATTAAAATCAAACTATATTAATAGAAGAATAAAAAGACTTCATAATTAAACTACATTGCAGTTCTAAAAAAATAAATTAGTTTTTGCTAATATAAAAGAATATCACTAATTGTTTAAACATAATTGAAAAAGAAAAAGCTAAGCTGAAATCCGTAGGCGCAGCTCGTGTTTTCTTCCAGGCTTTTGCTCTCTTGCTTCGTCCCTGCGGATTTTTTTTTTTTTTTTTTTTTTTTTTTTCTTTATTTTATCCCCGTGCGTGTAGGACGAAAATGAAGGATACCTGGAAATTGGAAATTGGAAACAATCCTAGCTACTTCACAATTCTGCTCCGATTCAACGTAGCTCCACCTCTTTGGTTCCTTTCTCTTTGTCTTCTTGCTATATGCTCCAGAATTCTCTCCCTAATTTGACTTCTTTTTTCCTTTGTTTTGTTTTGATCCGTCTTAATGACTGAAGTATCCCTCTTTGATACAAACCGTCCAAGTCAACTCCGAATGCAAGGATTAGGAAATTTCTGGAATTTTTCTTTCTTTTCTGCTTTAATTTGTTTTCCTTTTATCAACTTTTCTTCTGAATTAACATTTTCCATCCCTAAAACAAAAACATACCAAATCAAATAATTTTTCTTAAAATCAAAATAATAATGAGAAAATATTAACAAAAAAATTGCCCATTTTAACCCTTATCAATAATATATTTCAGGCCTGATTTTTGTTTGTTCTTTTTAAATGATGCCGCAAGCAGCCGGAGGACTGTTCCTAGCTTGTATCCTAAAAGGCTAAAAGGACAGATTTTTGGAAGAAGAATCATTCAACCATAAAACACCAGAAGATCCTCTTTGTATACATCTAATGACTCACTGAGCATCTTTAGTCATGTCTTCACACAAAGGATTTCTCCTCTTCTGTTTGTCTCATTCCGTTGCCTTTGATTATAAAATTTGGTATACAATAACCAAGTTCATTGATTGATTTTGTTCTTTCTTTCCAAAATATCAATGAATCCCATTTTCCAATTCCATTCCTACCTGAATAATGTATGGTCGTGGTGGTACAAATCCAGCACTGATAATGATCATGACAACAATCTTGTATTTTCAACACTTGCATTCATTTTTATGTCAACATGGCTAGCCTGGAAACTTGTCAAAATAGCAAGAGGTCAAAAACCACTACCACCAGGTCCATGGGGTCTGCCTTTGGTAGGAAGCCTCCCTTATCTTGATCCTGAACTCCATTCCTACTTTGCAACCCTGGCTCAAACCTATGGTTCTATCTTCTCACTCAGGCTTGGTGGGAAGGTTATTGTCGTGATTACTTCACCTGCTTTGGCACGTGTGGTGCTCAAAGATCAGGATGTAACCTTTGCCAACCGTGATCCCCCAGTTGTGAACACAGCTATGGAATATAGTGGCCATGATATAGTTTTTACACCATATGGTGCTGAATGGCGGATGCTGAGAAAGGTTTGTGTCGGGGACATGCTTGGCCGTGCTACCCTTGATGCAGTCTACTCTTACCGAAGACAAGAAATAAGGAATACTGTAAAGTACTTTTATGATAAAAAAGGTTCTCCAATTAATGTAGGTGAACAGATGTTCTTGACTGTGCTAAATGTGATTACAAGTATGTTATGGGGTGGTACTATTCAGGGGAAAGAAAGGGCTGATATTGGAGCAGAGTTTAGGCAAGTGGTTGGAGAGGTGACGAAGCTATTAGGGAAGCCTAATGTGTCTGATTTCTTTCCATGGTTAGCCTGTTTTGATTTGCAGGGTGCAAAGAAAGAGATGAAAGTAGTCATCTCCAAACTTGAACAAATTTTTGACAAGATAATTGACCAGAGGACACAGATAGAAGGGCACAGTCGGATAAATAGAGGCAATGAAGGCAAAGACTTTTTACAGGTTCTTTTGCAACTAAAAGATGGAGAAGATGCGAAAACGCCTCTAACCATGGACCATGTCAAAGCTTTGCTTGTGGTAGGTGTTCTGTTTTCCTACTACTTTCATTCCTTCATTCACCTACTTCTTTAGCATTAACCTTGTTAATTGTTCATGTTTGTGTCAATCAATAATTTGGACATATTTATGTTCTCAAAAATCTTGGGATTCAGCTTATCTTGAAAGAAATAAATTACTACTAAAAACATATGCATGGATCAGTTTGTATTGCACCATCCCTGATAATTCAATATGTGCTTTGTGATATCATTGAAGCTATGTTAACAATACAAATCTTATGTCACTGAATACAACATTACGTATTAACAGGATATGGTGGTAGGTGGAACCGAAACAACATCAAGCACAGTTGAGTTTGCCATGGCAGAGATGATGAACAAACCAGAGATCATCAAGAAAGCACAGCAAGAATTGGACAATGTAGTTGGAAAACACAATGTAGTTGAAGAATTTCACATTCAGAAACTGCCTTACCTCTATGCAGTAATGAAAGAAGTCCTCCGCCTGCACCCAGTTCTTCCACTAATGGTGAATCACTGTCCTAGTGAAACAAGCATTGTTGGCAATTACAGGATTCCAAAGGGGGCACAAGTTTTTGTCAATGTATGGGCCATTCACAGGGATCCTTCCATTTGGGAGGACCCTTTGGCATTTCTTCCTGAAAGATTCTTGAATGGAAAAGGGGACTACAGTGGAAATGATTTTAACTATTTGCCATTTGGCTCCGGGAGAAGAATATGTGCAGGAATGGCAATGGCTGAGAGGATGGTTATGTTTTCCCTTGCTTCACTATTGCACTATTTCAACTGGGAATTGCCTGCACGAGAGAAACTAGAAATTTGTGAAAAGTTTGGAATTGTTTTGAAGAAGAAAACACCATTGATTGCAATTCCAACTCCACGGTTTTCAGATCCTGCCTGTTATGAGTAGAACTACAAGCCTATGATGCTTCATTTAAATGTTAAATTAAGCATTGTGTTCTTTAATGTAATTTCTTCCAGTTTGGGTAGATTCTTTTTTCCTGGAAAGATTATGAAGCAGTAATTGTTTGTGAAACAGGATAACCAGGAAAATGACTGGAAAAAGTTAGTCATTTTGACATTATTAAATTTCTATCGAACCATCCATGGAAAAGGGATTTTCCATTTCATGTATACGAAATTTACATAATTATATCTGACACATTGAGGAGATTTAAGAACCGGAATGCAAACTGAAGATTCATGTATTCAAGGAAACAATGTTCCATATTTGGTTTAGCTTATTTTTTTGGCAGATTTTATAAATTTTTCCATGCTTCCAGTGATATGCATGTCACCATCAGTAATAGGAATGAAATTGTTTGATTGAATTCAAAAGCAGATAAAGAGAACCATTTACGCAACCAAAATTTCTAAAGCTGGAATTTTTGTCCATTTTCTTAACATCTACACTTCGGTACCTTCATTCATAGCAGAAAATACTAAGCAAAATATCAAGTATCTATCTGTCAAGTTGAACGCGTGGCTTTATGTTGGATTGCTGTCCACTAATGCTGTGTTTTGTCTCTTCCCTTTGAATCACATATTTTCTTCCTCCCTAAGATCTGTCAATCTCGACTTCTCCATGAATGGCTATGCTTATTTCAGCGTGCTATTAGTTAGCCGCGTGATATCCATATATAGTATTCTAAAAGCATGCTGTTGAAGGTCATCAGTATTCCTATGCATTCATTTCTCACAAACTTCAACAGCATGGACAAGCTTGCTCAAGCAGCTCTTGCCATCACAATCCTAATACCTTCCATCTTTTGGTGCATAGTAGTGATATTCAAGAAATCAAAGAACGAAAAGGTCTTATTGCCCCCAGGGCCTCGTGGCTTGCCAATCGTTGGATACTTGCCATTTCTTGGCACCAACTTGCACATTGAGTTCACTGAAATGGCGAGTCGATATGGTCCAATCTTCAAACTTCAGCTCGGAAGCAAACTGTGTGTTGTACTGAACTCACCATCTCTTGTCAAACAGGTATCTCGAGAACAAGACGTCATATTTGCTAACCGTGATCCTCCCATTGCGGCCATAGCAGCAACTTTTGGGGGATTTGATATTGTCTGGTCTCCCTATGGCCCCTACTGGCGCAGCATGAGAAAAGCATTCGTGCGTGAGATGATGAGTGGAAGCAGCCTTGATGCTTCTTATGATCAGAGAAAAAATGAGGTGAGGAAGGCTATTGATTTTGTTAGCACAAGGTTGGAACACCTGTAGAGATTGGTGAACTGACTTTCCTAACAGAGATGAACGTGATTTTGAGTATGTTGTGGGGCAGGACACTTGAAGCAAGCCAGCAAAGTAGAGTAGGAGCTGAGTTCAGGGTTGTGTTTCAAAAAATCATATAACTGCTAGCAAAGCCAAACATATCTGATTTCTTCCCAATCCTTCGCTGCTTAGATATACAGGGAGTTGAGAAAGAAGCTAAAGATCTTGTACAAATAGTTGAAGAGATTTTAGATGTGGTGATGACTAAAACAGTGAAGGTGCCACAGGATGAAATAGAAAAAGCTGATAGAAAAAAGGACTTCATCCAAATCCTCCTCGAGCTTGAGAAGTTGGAAGATACTGGGGAAGACATTAGCATGACACAGAAAAAAGGCATCTTGATGGCAATTTTGTTTTTCCCTTCTTGGCAATTTATATTTATAAAAGTTCTAATACAAACTGTTATATTTGCTGCCATTTTTCCAGTTTCCGTCCAGTGGGTGCCAAGATACTGAAGTCTAAACGAAACAACTTAAGTAGAACATAATCTTGATCTCAAGCAGAGAAATAGGCTAACTCCCTGTAGGAGTGTCTTTACCCTTTTTACACCATCATAACCTCTCTTTTTTCTCAGTAAAGTTTCCCATCAGTTTCAAATTGTGGTTTATGAGAGTATTCGTCGACCATATTCATCAAATATGCATTAGCACTTTTGCTCTAAGTTACATGTAAGGATAGGGTCAAAACAGTGCTAGCATTTTCTTGACATCTGCATAAATATTTCCTATAATCAGGACTGGAAATATTTTTCCTAACGCAGTTCTTTCTGTGTGTGAAAGGACATTCTTGTTGGAGGGACAGATACGACAGCCACAATGACAGAGTGGGCAATGACAGAGATAGTTCATCGCAGGGAGGTAATGGAAAAGGTCCAAAAAGAGCTGGATGTTGTGGTAGGGGTGGACAATGTTGTTGAAGAGCTCCATCTGTCAAAACTACATTATTTGGAAGCAGTGGTGAAGGAGGCATTCCGCTTACACCCAGCAGTACCTCTCCTTATCCCAAAGCGTCCAAGCCAAACTTGCATCGTAGGTGGCTACACCATTCCGAAGGATACTAGAGTATTTGTGAATTCCTGGGCAATACAAAGAGATCCTGAGCTCTGGGAAGATCCACTAGAGTTGAAGCCAGAAAGGTTTCTGATTGAACCTAAAAAATGGGATTACAGTGGTAACAATTTTCAGTATCTTCCATTTGGATCAGGAAGAAGGATATGTCCAGGGATTCCCTTAGCTGAGAGAATGATCATGTACACGTTGGCTTCACTCTTGCATTCATTTGATTGGAAACCAACCAGAAGTAAAGAGGTAGATCTTTCTGAGAAATTTGGAATCGTCATGAGGAAAAGCACACCTCTTTTAGCTATTCCTACCAAGAGAGCCAAAAATTAGTGGTTTGATATCGTCTTTAAGGGTAACATATCAGGTCGGTTGCCCAGTATTGCCACGTGATTGCTTACCACAGTAAACCTTGTTGAAACTATGCGAAATAATTTATCTTGTTGACAAAATTAATGGGTTCTTTATGTTTCATTTTCCTACTTTTCATACACTGGGAATATGGTTTCAAGAATCAAACTTCGCATTTTCATAGTTGGAACTTTGAAGCATGCAATAAGCACATAAAAGATAGCTTAGTAAGTAGAAGAATACGATAAAATGTGGACAAAGATGTGAAACTATCGGGTTGAGTGTGAAAGGATAGTTTCATAGATCAAGCAAACTAGCTGCTGTGCCAGCAGGAACCACCTTAACCCAACCAAGTTCCCCACCCTTGTTTTCTTGGATGAGTTGATGACATGGAATTCTGATGGATCGTAGAGTTTGAGCTTAATCTGAGCATCTTTCCCAGTCTTCGCAACGTTCCTAACAGCTTTCAATTAGCTCCTCCTTGGTGACTCTTCAGGCGAGTTATACGCCCACTAGATATTAACGTTCACAAAAGAATTATTGGAGCAATCAATGTCCATATCAAGGTAGAATGTAATGTAATGATCATGAATCAAGCCAATAACATTTTCTGATAGTAGTGTGCCAAACAGAATTTCCTGTTGGTTCACTTGGTTAATGTTTATGTTGGGAGCTCCCTTCACCATCAGTATACCACTTCGCCCAACATTCGTATAAACAAATCCAAACAAGAAACAGAAAATCTTTATCATTTTTGCTAGGCATTGATATGGAGAATCTTTCAAATGTAATTTCAACTTTTTGATGCCACTTCTCTAAGGAATATCCTAGAGGTAACTTTTCCATGTATGACAAGATCCGGGTTCTCAATTACAGACAAAAGTTTTCCGTCCGACATCCTAAGGACATGCACCAAGATTCAAGAATCCTTTGTGACTGAAACTATTGAGGAATTGATTATGCAGCCTGGCTGGAGTTTTCGAGAAAAGGCAAATTAAAAATTAAGGGATTCAGTGTTCATGTATGCAATCAAAAACTCATCCTATTTGCTCAGTGAATTGTGGCACAAAATAATATAGGGCCAAGTTTGTAGTTAAATTTTGTTCTTCATTATGTACTGCCAAACTAAAACACTTCATTTGGCGGTGTTGTCATGACATCTTACCCACAAAGAAAGCGTTGCAAAGCAGGAAAATGATGATAGACACAGTCTGTCAAATGTGTGGGGAGGCCGAAGAAAGCTTAGAGCATGTATTTTTTAACTGCCCAAGAGCAAAAACAGTTTGGCGACTTGCCCCGGTACAATGGCATGATGTTGGAGAAGAAATTCAGAGCTTTGAAAGATGGTGGCAAAGGCTAGGCAGCTGCAACACGAATCATCTCTGTTGTAGTTATTCCCAGGATTGTTCAAGAACAGAAAAGTAAGAACAAAGAATAAATCGAGACACAAGAGTTAACGTGGTTCGGCTCAACAATTCAAGCCTACGTCCACGACAAAGACGATGATGATATTAATAACAAACGCAGAGATTACAAGGATTCTCAAAACCTTAATAACACCCCACCTCTCACAAAAGCTCTTAAAGCTTTCTTTGAAATCTCTCTCAATTTCTCTATGAAAAAGACCTCTACTACCTCTATATTTATAGACACCAAGTAGAGACCCAATCCTAACCTGATAGAGATTCAATCCTAATCTCATTTAGATTAGTGTTACAAAACACAGTAGGATTATATAAAGGTTCCAAATCCTAATTGAATTATGAACAACACCAAATTAGAATATTAGATAAAATTATCTAATCCCATTCCAATTTGGAAACAAGGCATAATCCAACAAATCTCCACCTTGACTTGTTTCCCATCATGACGTCTTCGCTCATCCGAAACATTCCTATCTCAAACTGCACACATTGACCAAATCCAAGCAATGCTTGAACTTTGTCGATGTAATGGACTTAGTCATCATATCTGCCAGATTATCTGCAGTCCCAATCTTCTTTACAGAGATTAACCCTTGAGACAAAATTTCTCGAACAAAATGATGTCTAACATCAATATGCTTGGTCCTCTCATGGTACATTTGGTTCTTTGTCAAGTGTATGGCACTTTGACTATCACAATAGATAGTGTTTTGCTTTAACTCCATACTCAATTCGCCAACCAAACCATTTAACCAAATAGCTTCTTTCACAGACTCCACCAAAGCCATGTACTCTGCCTCAGTTGTGGACAAAGCAACAGTTGATTGTAACGTAGCCTTCCAACTGATAGTACAACCGCAAAGTGTGAAAATATAACCTGTCAAAGATCTTCTTTTGTCCAAGTCTCCTGCATAATCCGAATCCACATAACCAACAAGTTCGCCAAGTCTACGATCTCGTTCATATACTAAGCCAATATCTGCAGTTCCTTTGAGATACCTTGAGATCCATTTCACAGCTTCCCAGTGAGTTTTTCCAAAACAATGCATGAATCTACTCACAACACTTACTGCATATGAAAGATCTATCATGTTTTCAATGGGCACTTCTGGAGTTATTTGGGGAACTTTTTCAAAAGTTTTAACCTCAAACTCCACCTGCTTCTCAATGCTCTTGTCTTTATCAATGTCAGTCTTCTCCTCTTTCTTTGTTAATAAAGCAGACTCATCAAAGGTAACATCCCTGCTGATAAAAAACTTGGATGACTTGTTATCAGAACACCACAATCGATAACCCTTCACTCCATCTGCATACCCTAGAAATATGCACTTCCTTGCCCTTGGCTCAAACTTACCATCCTTAACATGAGCATATGCAGGACAACCAAATACTCTCAATTCAGAGTAATTTGCAGGGGAACCTGACCATCTTTCTTCAGGAGTCTGACAATTAATTGCTATGGATGGAGACCGATTTACCAAGTAACAAGCTGTATTTGCAGTTTCAGCCCAAAATTCCTTGGTTAATCGAGCATTAGAAAGCATGCACCTTACTTTTTCCAGAATAGTTCTATTCATCCGTTCTGCAACTCCATTCTGTTGTGGTGTGTATGTATGCGCGGTGCCTCACAATCCTCATCCTTGCAGAACTCATTGAATTCCTCTTTACAGAATTCCATGCCATTATCCGTTCTAAAGCGCTTAATCTTCTTACCAGTCTGCTTTTCAATCATGGTCTTCCAACGCTTGAACGCCACAAAGACTTCATCTTTGTGTTTAAGAAAATACACCCATACCTTCCTTGAATAATCATCAATGAATGTTAACATGTATCTTACACCACCTTTTGAAGGAACTTGAGAAGGGCCCCAAAGATCAGAATGAATATAATCCAGAGTACCTTTGGTTTGGTGAATTCCAGTACTAAATTTTACCCTGTGTTGCTTGCCGAATATGCAATGCTCACAGAAATCCAACTTCTTTATTACCAGCCCACCAAGCAAACCCTGTTTGCTTAATTCAGACATCCCTCTTTCGCTCATATGCCCTAATCGCATATGCCATAGTTTAGTGGTATCCATGTTATTATCCGAACTAGAAGAGGAAACAGCTGCAGCACCTGTCACCGTGCTACCTTGTAAAATGTAGAGACCAAACTGTCTAATTCCTTTCATGACCATTAGTGCACCTCTAAAGATACTCAAAACTCCACCTCCACCTTTATAGTGACAGCCAATTGCGTCAAGTGTTCCTAAAGAAATCAAATTTTTCTTCAAGTCAGGTACATGTCTGACATCTGTCAAAGTCCTTACCATACCATCATGCATCTTAATTCTTCAGACTATTCCAACCACTTCACAAGCAATATTATTGCCCATGAGAACTTTACCACCATCAATAGATTGATAAGTAGTAAACCAGTCCCTACGTGGACTCATGTGGAAAGTGCAGCCTGAATCAAGAATCCACTCTGAACCCGAGTAACCAACAGTAGCAGTGAGAACATCTACACCCTCTGACTCACCTTCAGCAATTCCAGCATTTCCTGTAGAGCTCATTATCTTCTTTCCTTGGACCTCTGGACAATCTCTTTTATAATGCCCCTTTTGCCCACAGTTATAGCACTTGTCATTTTTCTTGGATTTAGATTTTGATCGGGATCTTCTTGTACCCCCTTTTCTTTTTTCATTCTCTCTACCCCGAATAACCAATCCTTCTGCACTAACTGTATCACCTTGTTCAGTAACTGACATCCGCAACTCATTAGAGTTCAATGATGCTTTTACATCCTCCATGGAAATTGAGTCACGCCCGTACAACAAAGTGGTAACCAAGTGATCATAGGATTTTGGTAAAGAACACAAAAGAATAAGGGCTTGATCCTCATCTTCTATTTTCACATCGATATTATTCAAGTCTAAAATAACTTTATTGAACACATCTATATGTGTATCAATGAGTGTACCTTCCTTCATCTTCAGGTTGTATAATCGTTGTTTCAAATACAACCGATTTGTGAGAGACTTTGTCATGTAAAGATTCTCAAGCTTTAACCAAAGTCCTGCAGGTGTTGTTTCTCCAGCAACTTCTCTCAAGACATTATCCGCCAATGACAAAACAATTGAGCCATATGCCTTCTCTAAAAATTCATCCTTCTCAGAGTCTGTCATTGTTTGAGGTAAATGTTCTTTACCCTTTAATGCCCTCTGGAGACCTTCTTTACATAAAGAAGCATGCATCTTCATCCTCCACAGTCCAAAATCATTCTTCCCATCAAACTTTTCAATGTCATATTTGACAGTAGCCATCTTGAACTAACCCAAGCTCTGATACCAAATTGTTGTAGTTATTCCCAGGATTGTTCAAGAACAGAAAAGTAAGAACAAAGAATAAATCGAGACACAAGAGTTAACGTGGTTCGGCTCAACAATTCAAGCCTACGTCCACGACAAAGACGATGATGATATTAATAACAAACGCAGAGATTACAAGGATTTTCAAAACCTTAATAACACCCCACCTCTCACAAAAGCTCTTAAAGCTTTCTTTGAAATCTCTCTCAATTTCTCTATGAAAAAGACATCTACTACCTCTATATTTATAGACACCAAGTAGAGACCCAATCCTAACCTGATAGAGATTCAATCCTAATCTCATTTAGATTAGTGTTACAAAACACAGTAGGATTATATAAAGGTTCCAAATCCTAATTGAATTATGAAAAACACCAAATTAGAATATTAGATAAAATTATCTAATCCCATTCCAATTTGGAAACAAGGCATAATCCAACAATCTCGGCCAGGAAAGAAGCCAACTCACCGTGTACTTGCTGTGGATGCTATGGAAATCAAGGAACCTATGGATTTTTAACGGAGAATGGATGATGGAAAAGATGGTGGTCGACGTTGCAATGGAAGAATGGCTAGAATTCAATAAAGTAGATACATTGATAGGATATATGTAACTAGGACTGGGAAGGATTTCGGTCAGTGGTTACCATAGGAAGAGGGAAGAATGCAAACAGAAAATAGAGTGGATCGAGTAACCTCTCTCAACTAGGGAGGTTATTATATCCACTAGTATGTCCCCTAGATTTTCTGGAAAATTCTGGACATTAGTATGGTAGGAGGATGAGGAAATGATGAGCTTTGGCCAACATTGAGTGCCAAAGAGGGTTCAAAACACAAGGACCTGATGTTGTATCTTCACTTTGTTTTCAACAAAGTTTAATATAAAGTCTACCTTTTGAAAAAAAAAAAATTATGTACTACCAACTTAGAGTTTTTTACTTAAATATTATAACTTTTAATAACTATTAATATTTTTAAAAAGTTTAAATAATAAAATTTATATTTAAGATATTACTTCAAAGTCAATTTTTAAAATCTATAGATTAAAAATCAACTTTAAAATCAATATCATAATGTCAACTTTTAAGGTCGATATCTTCAAGTCACGTTAGACAAAAAAATCTTCCTTTCCCCTCTCTTCTCTAGGGGTGTAAACGAACTAGTACGTTCGGTGAACCGTTCGTGAACAAGATCGGTTACGTTCGTTTATGTTCGTTTGTTAAGCTAAACGAACAATAAACGAACACATTTTAGTGTTCGTTTAATAAACGAACACGAACACGAACAAGTATACGTTCGTTTATTTATGTTCGAACAATGCTCGCTTTAGTGTTCATGAACAAGTTTCTTAACGTTCGTTTAAAGCTCGTTTATTGTTCGTTTATATTAAAATAATAATATAAATATAATATATATAATAAAATAGTTTGTTGATAATGTGTAAGGAAATTTGTTGTGGCATGGTGGTTAGTGCTTTGTGTTGTTAAGTGGGTGGATGTGGGTTCGATTCTTGCTATGTGCTATTTTTTCTATTTTTACTCTCCAACTGAAATCCCACATCGGAAGTGGATGGTTTGGCTTGCTTCCAATGCCTCTATAAATTGAGGAAACCTCCCCTTAACTCTAGAAATGCAATGCAATGAGGCTAAACCGTTTGGATTGGCTTCAATTTGCTCAAAAAAATTTTTTAAAAATAATAATAATATTATTATATTTATAAAAATGCTCAAATTTTTTTTTTTAAAAAAATAATAATATTATTATATTTATAAAAATATATATACGTGTTCGCGAACGTGTTCGTGAACGTGTTCGCGAACGTGTTCGTTTATGTGTTCGCGAACGTGTTCGTTTACGTGTTCGTGAACGTGTTCGCGAACGTGTTCGTTTAAGTGTTCGCGAACGTGTTCGTTAACATGTTCGTTAATGTGTTCGTGAACATTAATAAACGAACATAAACGAACACGAACACATATTTCACAAATATAAATTAACATAAACGAACACGAACAGTCTAAGAAATTAACGAACAATAAACGAACAAGGCCTGTTCGTTTATGTTCGGCTCGTTTACAGCCCTACTCTTCTCTGCGCCTCCCTCTCTCAACCAAAAAACAACAAAATTACTTCTTTTCTCCCCTTTTGTGCAGCCGCCCTCCATCAACAAACAAAAAAGTCAATATTTTCTCTTCTCTCTTCTTCCTTGCATCTGGCCCTCCCTCAACAACAATCATTATAGGTAGTAAATAAATAATAATTGCTATTGAATTAAAGACTAACAGTGAAACGGTTGACACTTGATTCTATAATATTAATAAAATAACACAAAATTTATTAAGTTAAACCAAATTTTTACTCATCGATAGCCCATTATACCTTTTTCCTTTTCAACCATAATCAGTCATGGGCTATATAGATCATTATTGAAGTTTCAATACAAAAATATTAATTTTCTATGTTAAACCAATGCTGAGAAAAAATTTTAAAAAAAGAAGAAGAAATTTTTCTAAAGTTCTAGCACTCAATACTCCTTATTATTTAACAAATTATCTATTAAAATGTTCTGTTTTCTCATCACTAACCTTCATCTACAGTTTGGACCAAGGAGAGTAGTAGCTGCTCCTAAGAGAAGAAGAAAGTAGCAGCCCTTCCTAAACCAAGAAGCAGGGAGAAGAAAAAAAAAAAAAAAAATTGGTGTGGCCAAGGAAGGAATGAAAAGGTCAGAGGAAAAAAAGGGGTGACTGAAAAGAAGAAGAGCAAAGAAGGAGGGCGGCTGTAAGGAGAGAGAGAAGAAGGATTTTTGTTTTTTGGGTTGAGGAAGGGCGGCTACAGAGAAAGGAAAAAAGATTAAGAATTTTTTTTTAATATGATTTAAAGTCAATATTTTATATATTAATTTTAAAATTAATTTTTGAAAAATTAATTTTAAATTATTTATTAAATTATATTTTTATTTTTATTTTTTTTAATTTTTTAAAAATATTAATATTTATTAAAAATTACAATATATAAGTAAACAACTCATCAACTTACATATCCCCGTTAACCTTGACTCTTTTGAGTCCATCTGTTTGGAGCTCCCAATCCACAATGTAATCAATAGCTAGCCACTTACGTCACCTTCGGCCTTACCTCCCTATCTGCAAAGCATAACCTCAAATTAACAACTGACGGCTAACCTTGGGTCGCTAGAAGTCTAATGCTGTGTCCTGATCTCACTTGTGATCTCACTTGGTTTTCCGTGAAAAATGTGAAATTTTCATAAGGAATTTATATAATTTTAAATTTTTTTACCTTATAAGTTAGCTTTGAAGTGAGTTCCCTCCAAAACATAAAAAATAATATTAGAAACAATCACTATCTTTTGTCCGTCAGTAATGCTGTGACTAGATATGGATGTCGGTATTTCAGTGTTCGTTCGGAACTAAATAGTAATGCCGATGTTACAGTGTTAGTCCGAGACTAGATTGATAACGCTGACTGGTGGGGACTAAAGAGAAAAATCTAGTACAAAGTCACCTAGTATATAACCATCTAGTGTAAAATTAGTGTAGTGTAAAGTTAATAATCCGTGACATACAAAACTGCATGAACATAACATACAAAGCATGATAGATTATCATAATTTTACTTGATTTCTATATGAAAAATATAAAATTTTCATAAAGAGTTTATATAATTTTGAATTCTTCTATCTCATAAATTAATTTTTGAGGTAAGTTCTCTCGAGCACACGAGATGCTGCTAGCTACCAACAAACCAACAATGATGGCCCATGAAATACAGATATCTAGTCACACCACCAAAAATCAAAGATCCCAATATCATGAATAATCCAATTTCCCATGCTGTGCATGCCCTTACCTCCCTGTCTGCAAAGCCTAACCTCAAATTAACAACTGACGACTAACCTTGGGTCACTCGAAGTCCAATGCCGCTATCAACAAGTCAACAATGATGGCCCATGAAATACAAATATCTAGTCACATCACCAAAAATCAAAGATCCCAATGTCATGAATGATCCATTTTCCCACCGCGCCCTACTAATACTGTAACATGCATTTCGAATCATGATTTGACACTCAAATAATTTAGGCCATGTTTCGATTGGGAATTTGTTTTTGTAAATAAAAAAAATTAAGTAAAAAAAAATTATTTAAATATATTTTTATTTTAAATTTTAAATTTTAAATTTTAAATTTTTCCACTCAAATTTATCTCACATAATTTTAAAAAATTTTCTCTTTTATTTTTTCTTCCAAAAAAATTTTTCTATAAAAAAATACTCACTAAAATTTTTATATATTCTAATATAATTTTTTCTAAATACATCACACAAACCCTTAGCATTCACCGTGAAAATTTTAAACATGACAAAAGAATATGTGCAGGAAATAATAAGTCTATTTGCCATTTGGCTCCGTAGAAAAATATGTGCAGGAATGGCAATGGTTGAGAGGATGGTTATGTTTTCCCTTGCTTCACTATTGCACTCTTTCAACTGGGAATTGCCTGCACGAGAGAAGCTAGAAATTTCTGAAAAGTTTGGAATTGTTTTGAAGAGGAAAACACCATTGATTGCAATTCCCACTACACGGTTGTGATTCCTGGAGTAGTTGGCAAAAACTTGGAGGAATCAACCCACACAACACGGGATCCATTCCCGTGAGGGCAAAAGCTGTCAGTTTGTCAGTTTGCCAGCAACTATCTTTCGAAATAATACAAGAAGTGTGTCCTATTTGGATAGGAGAATTTAGATGCCGCTAAATAGGAGAATTTAGATGATGCTTGGCATGGTAGGTTGAAGAATAAAAATGTTTGGAATAGAATGGAATGATAATAATTATGTTGTTTGATATTATTTTGTAATGGAATAGAATAGATTTTATATTAAAATTAAAATTTAATATTAATAATAATAAATTTATTAATAAATTTATTATTAAAATTATAATAAAAATATTAGTATTTTATATTATATAATATTTAACAAATTATATTTTGTTCAAAAATAGTAACGCACATGCATTTTGAGAAAAATATTTTCTATAATTTAGTGAAATTTTTTAAAAAATAAAAAAATAAGAAAATAGGGTTGCAAACCATAGGGGTTTGCAGAACCCTTTACATACATGTCACATCAGTAGACGTCGCACGCTATTTTTTTTCTTTTCCTTAAACTACGTCGTTTTGAGTCTTTTTGATTTAAAACGACGTCGTTTTTTGTCCAACTCAAAACCTTCTTCTGTGGGTTTTACAAAAGGAGGCTAATAGGTGGGTTTTTGCTAAAGTTTTTTCCAAGGGTTTTCTAAAACCAATCCCAACCAAACAAACACCTTTTTTCCTTTCAAACCTTTCCAAATCCTTCTCATACTCTCAAACCAAACGGCACCTTAGTCTCATATCTGAATCACATGTGGAGGTTTGTACAATGATCCTAGCCTAAGGTAACTAAACTACATGGTTGTCAGTTTCTGCCTGTTATGAGTAGGACTACAAGCCTATGATGCTTCATTTAAACGTTAAATTAAGCATTGCTTCGATTTAAGCTATCAATTGTTGTCTTCTTTAATGTAATCTCTTCCAGTTTGGGTAGATTCTTCTTTTTTTTACTGGAAGATTATGAAGCAGTAATTGTTTGTGAAACAGGACAAGAAAACGAGGAAAATGATTGGAAGCAGGTAGTCGTTTTGACATCATTAAATTTCTATCCAGCCATCCATGGAAAAGGCATTTTCTATTTCGTGTATACGAAATTTACATAATCATATCTAAGGGGCGCCTGGTTGTAACAGAGAAATGGGAAAGGTAATAGAAATGATCGTAGTGGGGAATGATAGTAGGGTCAATCATTATAATTCTGCTGGTTGGTTTGTGCTGGAGAATAGGAATGATTACTAATAATGGTGGTTGGTTTGTGCTAGGGAATGGAAATGATTATAAATTAATTGTAATAATTAGTAATAATTAATTAATTATTATTAGTTAATTATTTATTATAATATTAAATTTATTAATTATTAATAAAAATATTATTAATTAAATTAATCTTAAGTAATTATTTAATATTAATTGTAATAATTAATATAAGTAAATGAGATTAATTAATATTAATTATAATATTAAATTACAATATTAAGTAAATGAATGATTAATTAAAGTAATCTTAATTAGTTAATTTATTATTACTTAATAATAATAACTTAATAATAAATTAATTTATATTAATTATAATAATTAATATTAATTACTTAATTAGTATTAGTTAATTAATTAGTATTAATTATAACAACTAATATGAATTAATTAATTAGTATTAGTTAATTAATTAGTTAGTAATAATTAGTAATTAATTAATATTATCAATTAATTATTTATACATTAATTATACATTAATTATAATAATTACTATTAATAAAATGAGATTAATTAATTAATTTATAATATTAAGTAAATGATTAATTATAAGTAAATGAATTATTAATTAAATTAATCTTGAATAATTAATTAATTATTACTTTTCATAATAAATTAATTTATATTAATTATAATCATTAATATTAGTTAATTAATTAATTAGTTATAATATTAATTAAGAAAATAGATTCCATTCCCTTGCTTTCATACCCCCCAATATTGGGGGGTATGAGGATTACCCCATATGGGGTAATCAAAAGTGGACCCTCCATTCCATTCCTTCCAGCCAAGCAAGGGAAATGGAATGATTTCCATTTCTTTCCATTCCATTACCCCCTGCCAAGCACACCCTAAATGTTGAGGAGATTTAAGAAATGGAATGCAGACAAACTGAAGATTCGTGTATTCAAGGAAACAATATTCCATATTTGCTTTAACTTACGTTTTTTTTTGGGCAGATTTTATAAATTTTCCCATGCTTCCAGTAGGATGAATGCCTGGTGAAATCTTGAGCAACCTTCAGTAATATGAATGAAATTGTTTGATTGAATTCGAAAGGAGATAAAGACAAACCATTTGTGCAACCAAGGACTATTTGTATGAATAAGTTTTCAAAATATATTTTTACATTTTTAAAATTTTTAATATATTTTTTATTTTATAACTACTATCACAAAAAAAATTTAAAAAAAAAAATCTTCATTCATAACAGAAAATATTAAGATATAAAGCAATCTCAATTACTATTGATGTAAAAGTTTTCATGCGTTAAGCTAAAATATTAATTTTTTATATAATTTTTTTTTATTTTTTATTTATTACCTATTGTCATATTTTATTTTGTGATTAAAATAAAATATCATGAAAAGAAATTAATTTATTTTTACACTAAGTTGTATACAATTTATAATTGCACTAAAATTTTTAATATTATAATTTAAAAAATAACAGAAAAATCTCAAATATCTCAATTATCTCTCAAGTTGAACGCGTGGCTCTCTGTGGGGCTGCTCTCCACTAATGCTGTGTTTTGTCTCGTCCCTTAGAATCCCTTTGAGTCACATATTTTCTTCCTCCCTAAGATCTGTCAATCTCGACTTCTCCATGAATAGCTATGCTTATTTCAGCGTGCTATTAGTTAGCCGCGTGATATCCATATATAGTATTCTAAAACCATGCTGTTGAAGGTCATCAGTATTCCTATGCACACATTTCTCACAAACTTCAACAGCATGGACAAGCTTGCTCAAGCAGCTCTTGCCATCACAATCCTAATACCTTCCATCGTTTGGTGCATAATAGTGATATTCAAGAAATCAAAGAACGAAAAGGTCTTATTGCCCCCAGGGCCTCGTGGCTTGCCAATCGTTGGATACTTGCCATTTCTTGGCACCAACTTGCACATTGAGTTCACTGAAATGGCGCGTCGATATGGTCCAATCTTCAAACTTCAGCTCGGAAGCAAACTGTGTGTTGTACTGAACTCACCATCTCTTGTCAAACAGGTATCTCGAGAACAAGACGTCATATTTGCTAACCGTGATCCTCCCATTGCGGCCATAGCAGCAACTTATGGAGGATTTGATATTGTCTGGTCTCCCTATGGCCCCTACTGGCGCAGCATGAGAAAAGCATTCGTGCGTGAGATGATGAGTGGAAGCAGCCTTGATGCTTCTTATGATCTGAGAAAAAATGAGGTGAGGAAGGCTATTGATTTTGTTAGCACAAAGGTTGGAACACCTGTAGAGATTGGTGAACTGACTTTCCTAACAGAGATGAACGTGATTTTGAGTATGTTGTGGGGCAGGACACTTGAAGCAAGCCAGCAAAGTAGAGTAGGAGCTGAGTTCAGGGTTGTGTTTCAAAAAATCATAGAACTGCTAGCAAAGCCAAACATATCTGATTTCTTCCCAATCCTTCGCTGCTTAGATATACAGGGAGTTGAGAAAGAAGCTAAAGATCTTGTACAAATAGTTAAAGAGATTTTAGATGTGGTGATGACTAAAACAGTGAAGGTGCCACAGGATGAAATAGAAAAAGCTGATAGAAAAAGGACTTCATCCAAATCCTCCTCGAGCTTGAGAAGTTGGAAGATACTGGGGAAGACATTAGCATGACACAGAAAAAAGGCATCTTGATGGTAATTTTGTTTTTCCCTTCCCAGTAATTCATATTTATAAAAGTTCAAATACAAACTGTTATATTTGTTGCCATTTTTCCAGTTTCAGTCCAATGGGTGCCAAGAAACTGAAGTCTAAACGCAACAACTTAAGTAGAACATAATCTTGATCTCAAGCAGAGAAATAGATTAACTCCCTGTAGGAGTGTCTTTACCCTTTTACACCATCATAACCTCTCTTTTTTCTCAGTAAAGTTTCCCATCAGTTTCAAATTGTGGTTTATGAGAGTATTCGTCGACCATATTCGTCAAATATGCATTAGCACTTTGCTCTAAGTTACATGTAAGGATAGGTTCAAAACAGTGCTAGCATTTTCTTGACATCTGCATAAATATTTCCTATAATCAGGACTGGAAATATTTTTCCTAACGTAGTTCTTTCTCTGTGTGAAAGGACATTCTTGTTGGAGGGACAGATACTACAGCCACAATGACAGAGTGGGCAATGACAGAGATAGTTCATCGCAAGGAGGTAGTGGAAAAGGTCCAAAAAGAGCTGGATTATGTGGTAGGGGTGAACAATGTTGTTGAAGAGCTCCATCTGTCAGAACTACATTATTTGGAAGCAGTGGTGAAGGAGGCTTTCCGCTTACACCCAGCAATACCTCTCCTTGTCCCAAAGCGTCCAAGCCAAACTTGCATCGTAGCTGGCTACACCATTCCGAAGGATACTAGAGTATTTGTGAATTCCTGGGCAATACAAAGAGATCCTGAGCTCTGGGAAGATCCACTCGAGTTCAAGCCAGAAAGGTTTCTGATTGAACCTAAAAAATGGGATTACAGTGGTAACAATTTTCAGTATCTTCCATTTGGATCAGGAAGAAGGATATGTCCAGGGATTCCCTTAGCTGAGAGAATGGTCATGTACACGTTGGCTTCACTCTTGCATTCATTTGATTGGAAACCAACCAGAAGTAAAGAGGTAGATTTTTCTGAGAAATTTGGAATCGTCATGAGGAAAAGCACATCTCTTTTAGCTGTTCCTACCAAGAGAGCCAAAAATTAGTGGTTTGATATCGTCTTTAAGGGTAACATATCAGGTCGGTTGCCCAGTATTGCCATGTGATTGCTTACCACAGTAAACCTTGTTGAAACTATGCGAAATAATTTATCTTGTTGACAAAATTAATGGCTTCTTTATGTTTCATTTTCCTATTATTTCATACACTGGGAATATGGTTTCAAGAATCAAACTTCGCATTTTCATAGTTGGAACTTTGAAGCGTGCAATAAGCACATATAACTTAGCTTAGCAAGTAGAAGAATACGATAAAATGTGGACAAAGATGTGAAACTATCGGGTTGAGTGTGAATGCTTAGTTTTATAGATCAAGCAAAGTAGCTGCTGTGCCAGCAGGAACCACCTTAAACTCAACCAGGTTCCCTATCCTTGTTTTCTTGGATGGTTTAATGACGTGGAATTCTGATAGATCGTAGAGTTTGAGCTTAATATGAGCATTTTCCTATTAAAATATATTTAAAATATTTTTTTATAAATATATAATGTTAAAATGTATTTAAAATATTTTTTTATAAATATGTTAAATAATATTTAATTTTTTATATATATTTATAAAACGTTGATACAAAATTATAATATATATATATATATATAATTTTTTATTTTTTAGGTCTCAAATTCAGGAAAAAATATCAAAGTCTCCATCATGTTGAAGACAAAAGCCGCACGGCCAAGTTTCTTGTATTCAATCTGCCCTCCGATATTTGTTTGTGTGTGGGCCATCCTTTTCTTTGTTTTATTTGTTTTGGCCGAACTTGGAGGATTCAATTATTTTGTGGGTGCGGGCCAGCCGATTTTGGCTAATCAATTTTACCTAGTTTTTCTTGTTTTGGCCCAACTTGGTCCTTGGAGGATTCAATATTATCGTATAGCTCCCAAATTTGTAACCTAGATATTTTGTTTAATATTATTTTGACTTTAATCTTTCCAAATTTTGGTGTTTATTGCCAATTATGTTTCGATTTGTTATTCACCAATTTGTTATTTGCTGACATTGGTCATGTTCATCAATTATGGTCAGTTTTGTTTATTTTTTGATTCATACTGATATTTTGGTTATCGTGATCAGGTTTTTTTTTTAAATTATGAAAATTGTTAAACCGATTTTCAAACCTATTACAATAATTTTTTATGGATCCAATTATGATATATGGTCCTAAGAGATGTGCAATTTTTTTAAAGACAGACTTTAATGGAGAATTGTAACGGATAAAATTCTAAAATCTATTTAACAAAATGATGAAAACAATGTTAAATTTATTGATAAACTTGAAAAAATGGGATGCTAAAAACCATCAAATTTTAACATGGTTTCGTAATACTTGTACCACTAATAGCAAGTCAAATTTTCGCAGGTTTGACACAGTTAAAGTTGTATAGGATTTTTTGAACACCCGATATTCTCTTGTAAACGATGTTCACTAGTTTCATTTATATCGCCGACTTCATCATTTGCAACAATAGTCTGGCAAATCTATTCATTCTTATGTTTCTAAGTTAGAAATTCTCTGGAATCAGTTATCTGTGTATGATCCAATATGGCCCACCTCTGAAGCTGCCACTATTTATGTTGATTTTCATAATCGTCAGCGTGTTTGGCATATCTTTATGACTCTCCAAGATGAGTTTGAGTCTATTCGTAGTTCTCTTTTACACCGGAGCCCTCTACCTACCCTCGATACAGTTATTAAGGAATTGATTGTAGAAGAAACTCAACTAAACACCCTTCAGGCTGAATGTTCTCCAGAGTTAGTCCTTATTATACTAGCTATTCCTTCCCCTACCCCACTTACTTATGCTACTAGTTCTACACCGACAACCATTTTTTCTCCAATCTCTTTAAAGGAATCTTCAGATGGTAGTAATTCAGAATGTCGTACTCTTCAGTTTTGATAATCTCAGGTCTTGCATATTCCCCATAGCATGTCCATTCTTCTGCCACTACCATAACTAATGAATGCTTTGAGTCTAATTCACTAAAAAAAATATTGTGAATATATTCTAACAGCTTTCAAGTAGCTCCTCCTTGGTGACTCTTCAGGAGAGTTATACGCCCACTAGATATTAACGTTTACAAAAGAATTATTGGAGCAATCAATGTCCATATCAGGGTAGAATGTAATGTAATGATCATGAATCAAACCAATAACATTTTCTGATATGAGTGTGCCAGACAGAATTTCCTGTTGCTTCACTTGGTTAATGTTTATGTAGGGAGCTCCCTTCACCATCAGTATACCACTTAGTTCAACCTGCGTATAAACAAATCCTAACAAGAAACAGAAAATCTTTATCATTTTTGCTAGGCATTGATAATAGAGAACCTTTCAAATGTAATTTCAACTTTTTGATGCCACTCCTCTACGGAATATCCTAGAGGTAGCTTTTCCATGTATGACAAGATCCGGGGGTTCTCAATTACAGACAAAAATTTCTGTCCGATATCCAAAGGAAATGCACCAAGATTCAAGAATCCTTTGTGACTGAAACTATTGATACATTGATTATGCAGCCTAGCTAGAGTTTTCGGGAAAAGGCAAATTAAAAATTAGGGGATTCACCGTTCATGTATGCAATCAAAAACTCATCCTATTTTCTCATTGAATTGTGACGCAAAATAATATAGGGCCAAGTTTGTAGTTAAATTTTGTTCATCATTATGTATTGCCGACTCACATAACCCCATTAACCTTGACTCTGTTGAGTCCATCTGTTTGGAACTCCCAACCCACAATGTAATCAATAGCTAGCCACAAATGCAGCCATTCTAATCCCTTAACGTCACCTTCGGCCTAACCTCAAATTAACAACCGACTTCTAAACTTGGATCACTAGAAGTCCAATGCTACCAACAAGTCAACAACCACGGCCCATGAAAAACAAATATCTAGTCACATAACGAAAAATCAAGGATCCCAATATCATGAATAATCCATTTTCCCACCTGGCCCTACTAATACCGTAACATGCATTTCGAATCATGATTTGAGGATGGGTTTACGCCTCACACTGAGGATAGGACTATTCCTCTACCGTTAAATAGAACCTGCCTTAAGAATTTATCATATTTATTTTTATCTAACAGAACACTATTTGATCAAATGACAAAGACATTATTGAGAAAAAATAACTTTTCTCAAATGAAATGAAAATTATTAGATTCATGTAACGGGATACAGATGTTCTATCCCCTTGCAAGAAAGATATGTGACCATGAAAGGTGAATTAAGTGGAATGGAATTAATTGAACGGTAAAGTTGTGGAAACACTTCTTTCTTCCATAATTTGGACTTTAACTCCGTGAAATAATATGTTACTGCTAGAATACAGAAGAATTGAAATCGCAGATCAAAACACTATTTATAGATAGTATGAATTGCTAGACAGAACCCGCCTTAAGAATACTTAACACTTTCTTGGGATTTGATTCCTAGTCCTCTCTCGATTTATACTTTTAGAATTACCACTGAACCAAAACTACCGGGGCAAATAATTTAGTAGTCACCATAAATTTTACACGTGACAAAAGAATATAGGCAGGAAATAATAAGTCTATTTGCCATTTGGCTCCGTAGAATGGCAATGGTTGAGAGGATGGTTATGTTTTCCTTGCTTCGCTGTTGCAGTCTTTCAACAGGGAATTGCCTGCACGAGAGAAACTAGAAATTTCTGAAAAGTTTGGAATTGTTTTGAAGAAGAAAACACCATTGATTGCAATTCCAACTACACGGTTGTCAGGTTCTGCCTGTAATGAGTAGGACTACAAGTCTATGATGCTTCATTTAACTGTTAAATTAAGCATTGCTTTGATTTGAGCTATCAATTGTTGTCTTCTTTAATGTAATCTCTTCCAGCTTGGCTAGATTTTTCTTTTTTCACTGGAAGCTTATGAGGCAGTAATTGTTTGTGAAACAGGACAAGAAAACGAGGAAAATGATTGGAAGCAGTTAGTCGTTTTGACAACATTAAATTTCTATCCAACCATCCCTGGAAAAGGCATTTTTCTATTTCATGTATACGAAATTTACATAATTATATCTAAATGTTGAGGAGATTTAAGAAATGGAATGCAGACAAACTGAAGATTCACGTATTCAAGGAAACAATACTCCATATTTGCTTTAACTTACTTTTTTTTGGCAGATTTTATAAATTTTCCCATGCTTCCAGTAATATGAATGTCCAGTGAAATCTTGTGCAACCTTCAGTAATATGAATGAAATTGTTTGATTGAATTCGAAAGGAGATAAAGACAAACCATTTGTGCAACAAGGACTATTTGTATGGATAAGTTTTTCAAAACGTAATTTTATATTTTTAAAATTTTTAATATATTTCTTATTTTATAATTAATATCACAAAATTTTTTAAAAAAAGATCTTCATTTATAACAGAAAATATTAAGTTATAAAGCAATCTTAATTACTATTGATGTAAAGATTTTTATGTGTTAGGAGAAAATATTAATTTTTTATACAATTTTTTTTGCTTTTTATTTATCAACTATTGTCGCATTTTATTTTGTCATTAAAATAAAATATCATGAAAAGAAATTAATTTATTTTTACACTAAGTTATGTACAATTTACAATTACACTAAAATTTTTAATATTATAGTTTAAAAAATAACAGAAAATACTAAGGAAAATATCAAATATCTCAATTATCTCTCAAGTTGAACGCGTGGCTCTATGTGGGGCTGCTCTCCACTAATGCTGTGTTTTGTCTCTTCCCTTAGAATCCCTTTGAGTCACTTGTTTTCTTCCTCCCTAAGATCTGTGAATCTCGACTTCTCCATGAATAGCTATGCTTATTTCAGCGTGCTATTAGTAAGCCACGTGATATCCATATATAGTATTCTAAAACCATGCTGTTGAAGGTCATCAGTATTCCTATGCATTCATTTCTCACAAACTTCAACAGCATGGACAAGCTTGCTCAACCAGCTCTTGCCATCACAATCCTAATACCTTCCATCGTTTGGTGCATAATAGTGATATTCAAGAAATCAAAGAACGAAAAGGTCTTATTGCCCCCAGGGCCTCGTGGCTTGCCAATCGTTGGATACTTGCCATTTCTTGGCACCAACTTGCACATTGAGTTCACTGAAATGGCGCGTGGATATGGTCCAATCTTCAAACTTCACCTAGGAAGCAAACTGTGTGTTGTAATGAACTCACCATCTCTTTTCAAACAGGTATCTCGAGAACAAGACGTCATATTTGCTAACCGTGATCCTCCCATTGCGGCCATAGCAGCAACTTATGGAGGATTGATGGGTGTCGAAACCACCAAAAATAATCCTTCTATGGGCTAAGCTTTGTAGATAGCAGTGAGAGGGTCGAATCCACAGAGATTGGTTAGATTTATTCCTTGAACAAAATAAAATAAAGAGGGGGGGTTTTGTATTATGAAACTAAGCAAGAATCAATTGAGACAACCAAACAAATTAAATAACCAACTAAAAATATGAGGAAAAATTAATAAGAAGAAGCTTCCAATCAAGAATTAATTTCGGTATTGATTCCTCAAATTGATCATTGATTCAAAAGATAGGTTCTTTTATCTTGAATAAATTGGTTATAGTTGTTGAAGATCCGTCCTCTAACAACCAATCTTTTCTTACTTTTTCGATAACCTTCGGATCCGTCCTATGAGTTATTTCTCTAATTAACAAACACAACCTTCGGATCCGGCCCATGAGTTATGTCTATTAATTGCATTAAGATTCAAAAGACCCAATTACTAACCAAGAAACCCGGAACGCCGTGTTTATTTAAGCTAGATTATATATTTTCATAACATACAATCTAAGGCGTTGATTACCTTTCGATGTTGTTATTTGTCACTTGAATTAGAACAATCAACAAAAGATTAATTATTCTAAATGTCTATATATTGAATTCAACTATCAAACAATAGACCTCTTGTCTAACAATTCAATTCAATAATATAATGAAGCCTACAAAAAATAAAAAAACTCAAGAATAAAAGAAATAATAAAATTACCTAATCTCACAATTGTTGGAATCAAACCTTAATTAAACTTGATTGGAAAATAAAAATTTAGCTAAACATAATTAAAAGAAAATACAAAGAAAATCAAATGATCATTTTTGTCGATCCGTGTGGCTTTCGCTTCTTCGACAGTAGCTCACTCCATGAAAGGATGAATTGTGGCTGAAAATTCATTCCATCTTTTCCTTCTCATCTTCAAACCTTGTTTTCCTCTCTATTGAACTAGGAAAGCCTAAAAATGGGATGCCTTGATTGTCCAAACCTTGCCTATTTATAGGCAAGGATTCAAGACATTGGTTGTGGGATTTGGTGGCCTCAATTCTTTTCTCAATTCAAGCCTTAATTCAAGGCTTTGTTTTTCCTCAATTCAAGCCTCAATTCAAGGATTTGCTTTTCCTCAATTCAAGCCTTAATTCAAGGATTTGCTTTTCCTCAATTCAAGCCTTAATTCAAGGATTTGCTTTTGCTCAATTCAAGGCTTTTCTTCTCCTTAATGGCCAACATTTTGTTGTGGAATTTCTCAATTGTGTCTTTCTTGTGCCACTTGTCTTGTGAGGCTACATTCATTAGGAAAAATGCTTCATCTAACCATTAATCACAAAAAGAATTAATATCCTTATAAACAAGCCTTTTAATCAATTAAAACACAAGAGAATTGATCCAATAAATATGCAATTATACATTCTATCAAATTCCCCCACACTTAAATCAAAGCTTGTCCTCAAGCTTGCATTAGATCAACATCTTCCTCTCTATTCCATACACTTTTCAACCCATCCACAAATAACTCAAAGTCATTACACATTAAAGATCTAAATTGGAATAACAAATCAAAGAATAAGTATTCATAGCCTAATTTTTCAAAACAAAACATATGCATCTCATCAATCCCAATAATTTCATCGAAATCAAATGCAACAAAATTTTATAACCTCTCATAGGTTGCACTCTAATCACTCAAAGTGTTTAGGGTTCATTCAGTGCTCAAATCAAACATAGCATGTCATTACCATAGGCTTGCTTATATATCACATCTCCACCACTTATAATATGAACTCATACAAAAATCAAAGGGTCTTTAAAAGGGTTGTAACGGGGCTTAGGTAAAGGTAGGTAAAAAGAAAGGAAAATATAGGCTACAGATATCAAGATATATAGGAATTTCCTTGCATGACTCAAAAGTAACAAATAGCATAGTAGAACCACTTTCTTTATTCCACATAACATGCATTCCCCTTTTTTTCTTTTATTTTTATTATTTTTTATTTTTTACAACTTCACCATACAATTGGACCAATTTGTACACAATGAATTTACTTTGTCCAATACTTGTAGGGAATACTTTTCACTTCTTCTCTCTTCCTTTTTTTTTTTTTTTGTTGTGGTTCTTTCCTTTGGAATCAACAGAAATTTTATCATGCAATTCATTCCCACATACTCTTGATCAATGGTTCAATGATGGTAAACAAAGACAAGGATTCAAGGCTAAACAATGTGGTGTTATAATAAATAAAGGCTAAGGCTCAAAATTGGGTAACTAGGGGTATATGTAATATAAGGTTAAACTCTTTTTTTTTTTTTTTTTTAGAAAGTTTAAAATTGGTGATCCTAAATGCCCTTATCATTTTTCAACATGAATTCACAATGTGATCTCAACATGCATAACAAAGCAAGTTCTAGAATGATTATACCATATTTGTCAATCTCAACAAAGAAATATGTGAGCATGAAAAAGAAAATGATCTTAGGCTCAAATACTCACAATGGTTTCAATGTATCAAATATTGTACATTCTCATTCAATTCAATTATTAAAATTAACAAGATGCTTTAAAAATTTCCAAACAAAGGCTAATCATACTCATCTCATTCATACATTCCAATCCAAATCACTATAATGCATATAACTCAAAATTATTCTAAATGAGCATCAAAAGAGTATTAAATTTTAAAGAAGATATCAAAATGTCGAACCTACTTGGAAGGACTTTCTTCATTTTTTTATGAAAAATTTAGAAATAATCAATGAAGCACAAGACACCTAGCCTAATTCCCCCCACACCTAAATCATACGTTGTCCTCAATGTATGGAAAATATGCACACGCGGACAAGAAAGAAAATAAAATAAAGACAAGGGACCATACCCCTTCCCTGAGCCGCGGTGGACAACTGGAGCCGTGGTGACGGTGAGGGACATCCTACATGAGCGAAGAGAGCATGAAGGATCAGACGATGTTATGGCCATGGCTGAGCATTGGTTGGTAGAAGAAAATGTAAAATGAAAATGAAAATAAAAAGGAAAAACCAAAATAGAATTTCAAATCTTTTTTTTTTTTACACAAAGCAGAAAACATAATAAGATAACTAATTAAATTAAACTTAAATGACAAGAAAATAAAAAAAAATAATAATAAATAAATAAAAATTTTGGGTTGCCTCCCAAAAGCGCCTTCATTTAACGTCTTTGGCTAGACATCTCCACTTCTCTTTAAGTTATTAAATTTTCACTAATTGTTTGGACCACACTTGCATTTTCTCACAAGCTACCATTACCTTCTCATTCATTTCTAATTGTGCATTCAATTCAACTTGACTAGAAGGTAAAAATGTTGTATCAGAAACAGGCAATACGAAAACAGGAACATCATACTTCGTCGATTTAAGTCTCTCTAGTTCAAAAACAAATTCCTGCAATTCATTATCAATCTCAAGTTCTGGATGGGCAACTTGAACTTCTCTATCGGTCAAGCTATGAGCAATTGCAACTTTAAGCTTATCCTCATGAGAAAAATCAAAAGTATTCTGAGCTAGAGTGTCAATAACATCAAATGCATAAACAGCACATACATCATTAGGAAATTTCATGGCATCATAAATATTGAATTTAATTATTTCACCATCAAATTCCATTGTTAATGTACCATCATGCATATCAATCTTTGTTCTAGATGTTTTCAGGAAAGGTCTCCCTAACAAAATTATACTTGAATTAGGTGAATAATCATCCTCCATGTCAAGTATATAAAAATCTGCGGAAAAACTAATCCATTTACCGCACTAAAACATCTTCCAATACTCCTCGGGATATGCATTAGATCGATCGACTAATTGAATGATTATGCCAAGATCTTTTAATGGTCCAAAGATTCAAAGATTTATAAATAGATAAAGGCATAACATTAATTGATGCACCCAAATCACACATAGTTTTTCCAACATTTTTATTACCTATCTTACAAGGAATGAGGAACATACCTGGATCCTTGCATTTTGAAGGTAACTTCTTTTGTAGTATCATTTGAAACATTCTCCCCCACACTTATTTTCTCATTACCATTCAACTTCTTTTTGTTTGTGCATAAATCTTTAAGAAATTTTGCATAACGAGGAATTTGATTTATAGCATCAAGCAAGGGAATATTTACCTTAACTTTACGAAATGTCTCAAGAATTCCTTTTTCTTCTTCAAGTTTCTTAGATTGAGACAATCGTGTGGGAAATGGGGGAGGCGTTACCTTTGGACTTACTGATGGTAGAGGCGTGCAACTTCTTTTCCTTTTCCTTTTTAGATCTATCTCATGAGGAGCAGGTTCTTCCAATACCTTTCCACTTCTCAAGGTAATTGCACTCACATTTTCCATTGGATTTACCATCGTTGAGGCAATTTTCCTTGGTTCTCAAACTTGCTAAGTGAAGATGCAAGTGACTAACTTGGTTCTCCGATTTGAATGCTCGACTGGTTTCTGTTGAAATTGAATAGAACTATTAGCTAGAGATTCAACTAATTGCTCAAGAGATTTACCTTGTTTATGAGGTTCTTTGAAATTGTTGACTTATCACCTTGGGTTGGTCTTGTGGTTGTGAATTATTCGGCCTAGGCCCATAGTGAAATTTGGATGATCCTCCACCCTTGATTGTATGTATTAGAATAGGGATCATATTTCCCTTGTGGTGCCCTACGAATCCACCAACCTGCATTGGCTTGCTCGATTGAATCCTCTTGAAGTGTCGGGCACATATTAGTAGTATGATTCGTTTGGGTACATATCCACAAACCTTCACTGTTGAATGCCCCGCAACCAATTTTTGACAAGAGTAGTGAGATTATTTAATCGTTGGTCAATAGAAAACACATTTACCTCATTCACTCTTCTTGGTGGATCATCTCGTCGCACACCAAATCGTTGTGTATTGGCGACCATAGTTGAAATCAAGGTCCTAGCCTCGGTTGGGGTTTTATGTACTAAAGCACCTCCACTAGCAAGATCAACCATGTTCCTATCCATGTTGGATAGCCCTTCATAGAAATATTGAATTAGTAGGTGGTCAGAATCGATGTTGGGCAAGCTGGAACACAACCGCTTGAACCTCTCCCAAGACTCATGGAGAGTTTCTCCATTATATTGTCGGATTCCACAAATGTCCTTCCGAATGTTAGCGGCTCGGGATGCAGGAAAAAATTTCTCGAGGAATTGTCTTTGCATCTCATTCCACGTGGTCACCGAGCCGGAAGGTAGGTAGTACCAATCCTTCGCTTTATCGCCTAATGAAAGCGGAAGGCTCGCAACTTTACTTGCTCCTCACCACATTTTGTGGCTTCATTGTCGAACACACCACGTGAAACTCTTTTAAACGCTTGTGTGGATCCTCACCGCAAGACCGTGAAATTTCGGAGTAAGTGAATTAAACCGATTTTAATTCAAAAGCCACTTCAAGAGCTGGGTATTCAATACATAATGGTTGTTGGTTCAAATTTGGCATGGCCAATTCCTTTAAAGTTCTTTCATTATTTATAGCCATGTTTTCTTCTTCACTATTAAATAATTCAGACAAATTATATTCAAAAGATGAAGAAGATGATACTCCCTGAGAATGTTGCTTGGTTTCATCCTTAATCTCCGAAAGTCCTCTCAATTTTGAATCAGAACGAGCTTGCCTGCATTTAGATAGATCGTGGCATAAACCAAACAATAGAGGGAAGAAAAGTTAGGAAAGAAAAATAATAAAATAAAATATAAAAATAAATAAATAAAATAAAATAAAATAAAAATAAAAGAAACAAATTTAAGAACCAATCCCCGGCAACGGCGCCAAAATTTGATGGGTGTCGAAACCACCAAAAATAATCCTTCTGTGGGTTAAGCTTTGTAGATAGCAGTGAGAGGGTCGAATCCACAGAGATTGGTTAGATTTATTCCTTGAACAAAATAAAATAAAGAGGGGGGGTTTTGTATTATGAAACTAAGCAAGAATCAATTGAGACAACCAAACAAATTAAATAACCAACTAAAAATATGAGGAAAAATTAATAAGAAGAAGCTTCCAATCAAGAATTAATTTCGGTATTGATTCCTCAAATTGATCATTGATTCAAAAGATAGGTTCTTTTATCTTGAATAAATTGGTTATAGTTGTTGAAGATCCGTCCTCTAACAACCAATCTTTTCTTACTTTTTCGATAACCTTCGGATCCGTCCTATGAGTTATTTCTCTAATTAACAAACACAACCTTCGGATCCGTCCTATGAGTTATGTCTATTAATTGCATTAAGATTCAAAAAGACCCAATTACTAACCAGTAAACCCGGAAACGCCGTGTTTATTTAAGCTAGATTATATATTTTCATAACATACAATCTAAGGCGTTGATTACCTTTCGATGTTGTTATTTGTCACTTGAATTAGAACAATCAACAAAAGATTAATTATTCTAAATGACTATATATTGAATTCAACTATCAAACAATAGACCTCTTGTCTAACAATTCAATTCAATAATATAATGAAGCATAGAAAATATATAAATACTCAAGAATAAAAGAAATAATAAAATTACCGGAATCTCACAATTGTTGGAATCAAACCTTAATTAAACTTGATTGGAAAATAAAAATTTAGCTAAACATAATTAAAAGAAAATACAAAGAAAATCAAATGACTGTCCTTTTTGTCGATCCGTGTGGCTTTCGTCTTCTTCGACCGTAGCTCACTCCATGAAAGGATGAATTGTGGCTGAAAATTCATTCCATCTTTTTCCTTCTCATCTTCAAACCTTGTTTTCCTCTCTATTGAACTAGGAAAGCCTAAAAAATGGGATGCCTTGATTGTCTCCAAACCTTGCCTATTTATAGGCAAGGATTCAAGACATTGGTTGTGGGATTTGGTGGCCTCAATTCTTTTCCTCAATTCAAGCCTTAATTCAAGGCTTTGTTTTTCCTCAATTCAAGCCTCAATTCAAGGATTTGCTTTTCCTCAATTCAAGCCTTAATTCAAGGATTTGCTTTTCCTCAATTCAAGCCTTAATTCAAGGATTTGCTTTTGCTCAATTCAAGGCTTTTCTTCTCCTTAATGGCCAACATTTTGTTGTGGAATTTCTCAATTGTGTCTTTCTTGTGCCACTTGTCTTGTGAGGCTACATTCATTAGGAAAAATGCTTCATCTAACCATTAATCACAAAAAGAATTAATATCCTTATAAACAAGCCTTTTAATCAATTAAAACACAAGAGAATTGATCCAATAAATATGCAATTATACATTCTATCAAATTCCCCCACACTTAAATCAAAGCTTGTCCTCAAGCTTGCATTAGATCAACATCTTCCTCTCTATTCCATACACTTTTCAACCCATCCACAAATAACTCAAAGTCATTACACATTAAAGATCTAAATTGGAATAACAAATCAAAGAATAAGTATTCATAGCCTAATTTTTCAAAACAAAACATATGCATCTCATCAATCCCAATAATTTCATCGAAATCAAATGCAACAAAATTTTATAACCTCTCATAGGTTGCACTCTAATCACTCAAAGTGTTTAGGGTTCATTCAGTGCTCAAATCAAACATAGCATGTCATTACCATAGGCTTGCTTATATATCACATCTCCACCACTTATAATATGAACTCATACAAAAATCAAAGGGTCTTTAAAAGGGTTGTAACGGGGCTTAGGTAAAGGTAGGTAAAAAGAAAGGAAAATATAGGCTACAGATATCAAGATATATAGGAATTTCCTTGCATGACTCAAAAGTAACAAATAGCATAGTAGAACCACTTTCTTTATTCCACATAACATGCATTCCCTTTTTCTTTTATTTTTATTATTTTTTATTTTTTACAACTTCACCATACAATTGGACCAATTTGTACACAATGAATTTACTTTGTCCAATACTTGTAGGGAATACTTTTCACTTCTTCTCTCTTCCTTTTTTTTTTTTTTTGTTGTGGTTCTTTCCTTTGGAATCAACAGAAATTTTATCATGCAATTCATTCCCACATACTCTTGATCAATGGTTCAATGATGGTAAACAAAGACAAGGATTCAAGGCTAAACAATGTGGTGTTATAATAAATAAAGGCTAAGGCTCAAAATTGGGTAACTAGGGGTATATGTAATATAAGGTTAAACTCTTTTTTTTTTTTTTTTTTAGAAAGTTTAAAATTGGTGATCCTAAATGCCCTTATCATTTTTCAACATGAATTCACAATGTGATCTCAACATGCATAACAAAGCAAGTTCTAGAATGATTATACCATATTTGTCAATCTCAACAAAGAAATATGTGAGCATGAAAAAGAAAATGATCTTAGGCTCAAATACTCACAATGGTTTCAATGTATCAAATATTGTACATTCTCATTCAATTCAATTATTAAAATTAACAAGATGCTTTAAAAATTTCCAAACAAAGGCTAATCATACTCATCTCATTCATACATTCCAATCCAAATCACTATAATGCATATAACTCAAAATTATTCTAAATGAGCATCAAAAGAGTATTAAATTTTAAAGAAGATATCAAAATGTCGAACCTACTTGGAAGGACTTTCTTCATTTTTTTATGAAAAATTTAGAAATAATCAATGAAGCACAAGACACCTAGCCTAATTCCCCCCACACCTAAATCATACGTTGTCCTCAATGTATGGAAAATATGCACACGCGGACAAGAAAGAAAATAAAATAAAGACAAGGGAACAAGACACTTCCCTGAACATGATGAACAAGCTGAGCCGTGGTGAAGGTGAGGGACATCCTATATGAGTGAAGAGAGCATGAAGGATCAGACGATGTTATGGCCATGGCTGAGCATTGGTTGGTAGAAGAAAATGTAAATTGAAAATGAAAATAAAAAGGAAAAACCAAAATAGAATTTCAAATCCTTTTTTTTTTTTTACACAAAGCAGAAAACATAATAAGATAACTAATTAAATTAAACTTAAATGACAAGAAAATAAAAAAAAAATAATAATAATAAATAAATAAAAATTTTGGGTTGCCTCCCAAAAGCGCTTCATTTAACGCCTTTGGCTAGACATCTCCACTTCTTTAAGTTATTAAATTTTCACTAATTGTTTGGACCACACTTGCATTTTCTCACAAGCTACCATTACCTTCTCATTCATTTCTAATTGTGCATTCAATTCAACTTGACTAGAAGGTAAAAATGTTGTATCAGAAACAGGCAATAAGAAAACAGGAACATCATACTTGCCGATTTAAGTCTCTCTAGTTCAAAAACAAATTCTGCAATTCATTATCAATCTCAAGTTACGGATGGGCAACTTGAACTTCTATCGGTCAAGCTATGAGCAATTGCAACTTTAAGCTTATCCTCATGAGAAAATCAAAAGTATTCGAGCTAGAGTGTCAATAACATCAAATGCATAAACAAAGACATACATCATTAGGAAATTTCATGGCATCATAAATATTGAATTTAATTATTTCACCATCAAATTCCATTGTTAATGTACCATCATGCATATCAATCTTTGTTCTAGATGTTTTCAGGAAAGGTCTCCCTAACAAAATTATACTTGAATTAGGTGAATAATCATCCTCCATGTCAAGTATATAAAAATCTGCAGGAAAAACTAATCCATTTACCTGCACCAAAACATCTTCCAATACTCCCTCAGGATATGCATTAGATCGATCAGCTAATTGAATGATTATGCCAGTATCTTTTAATGGTCCAAAGATTCAAAGATTTATAAATAGATAAAGGCATAACATTAATTGATGCACCCAAATCACACATAGTTTTTCCAACATTTTTATTACCTATCTTACAAGGAATGAGGAACATACCTGGATCCTTGCATTTTGAAGGTAACTTCTTTTGTAGTATCGCTGAAACATTCTCCCCCACACTTATTTTCTCATTACCATTCAACTTCTGTTTGTTTGTGCATAAATCTTTAAGAAATATTGCATAACGAGGAATTTGATTTATTGCATCAAGCAAGGGAATATTTACCTTAACTTTACGAAATGTCTCAAGAATTCCTTTTTCTTCTTCAAGTTTCTTAGATTGAGACAATCGTGTGGGAAATGGGGGAGGCGTTACCTTTGGACTTACTGATGGTAGAGGGCGTGCAACTTCTTTTTCCTTTTCCTTTTTTAGATCTATCTCATGAGGAACAGGTTCTTCCAATACCTTTCCACTTCTCAAGGTAATTGCACTCACATTTTCCATTGGATTTACCACTGTTGAGGGCAATTTTCCTTGGTTCTCAAACTTGCTAAGTGAAGATGCAAGCTGACTAACTTGGTTCTCCAGATTTCGAATGCTCGACCTGGTTTCCTGTTGAAATTGAATAGAACTATTAGCTAGAGATTCAACTAATTGCTCAAGAGATTTACCTTGTTTATGAGGTTGCTGAAATTGTTGACTTATCAGCTTGGGTTGGTACTGTGGTTGTGAATTATTCGGTCTAGGCCCATAGCTGAAATTTGGATGATCCCTCCACCCTTGATTGTATGTATTAGAATAGGGATCATATTTCCCTTGTGGTGCCCCTACGAATCCACCAACTGCATTGGCTTGCTCAGTTGAATCCTCTTGAAGTGTCGGGCACATATTAGTAGTATGATTCGTTTGGGTACATATCCCACAAACCTTCACCTGTTGAATGCCCCCTGCAACCAATTTTTTGACAAGAGTAGTGAGATTATTTAATCGTTGGTCAATAGAAAACACATTTACCTCATTCACTCTTCTTGGTGGATCATCTCGTCGCACACCAAACTGTTGTGTATTGGCAGCCATAGTTGAAATCAAGGTCCTAGCCTCAGTTGGGGTTTTATGTACTAAAGCACCTCCACTAGCAGCATCAACCATGTTCCTATCCATGTTGGATAGCCCTTCATAGAAATATTGAATTAGTAGTAGTCAGAATCGATGTTCGGGCAATCGAACACAACCGCTTGAACCTCTCCCGACTCATGGAGAGTTTCTCCATTATATTGTCGGATTCCACAAATGTCCTTCCGAATGTTAGCAGCTCGGGATGCAGGAAAAAATTTCTCGAGGAATTGTCTTTGCATCTCATTCCACGTGGTCACTGAGCCAGAAGGTAGGTAGTACAGCCAATCCTTCGCTTTATCAGCTAATGAAAACGGAAAGGCTCGCAACTTTACTTGCTCCTCAGCCACATTTTGTGGCTTCATTGTCGAACACACCACGTGAAACTCTTTTAAACGCTTGTGTGGATCCTCACCTGCAAGACCGTGAAATTTCGGGAGTAAGTGAATTAAACCGGATTTTAATTCAAAAGCCACTTCAAGAGCTGGGTATTCAATACATAATGGTTGTTGGTTCAAATTTGGCATGGCCAATTCCTTTAAAGTTCTTTCATTATTTATAGCCATGTTTTCTTCTTCACTATTAAATAATTCAGACAAATTATATTCAAAAGATGAAGAAGATGATACTCCGAGAATGTTGCTTGGTTTACATCCTTAATCTCGAGCGATCCTCCCAATTTTTGAATCGTAAACGAGCTTGCCTGTACGGTTAGATCGTGGCATAAACCAAACAATAGAGGGAAGAAAAGTTAGGAAAGAAAAATAATAAAATAAAATATAAAAATAAATAAATAAAATAAAATAAAATAAAAATAAAAGAAACAAATTTAAGAACCAATCCCCGGCAGCGGCGCCAAAATTTGATGGGTGTCGGAACCACCAAAAATAATCCTACGTGGGCTAAGCTTTGTAGATAGCATGAGAGGGTCGAATCCACAGATTGGTTAGATTTATTCCTTGAACAAAATAAAATAAAGAGGGGGGGTTTTGTATTATGAAACTAAGCAAGAATCAATTGAGACAACCAAACAAATTAAATAACCAACTAAAAATATGAGGAAAAATTAATAAGAAGAAGCTTCCAATCAAGAATTAATTTCGGTATTGATTCCTCAAATTGATCATTGATTCAAAAGATAGGTTCTTTTATCTTGAATAAATTGGTTATAGTTGTTGAAGATCCGTCCTCTAACAACCAATCTTTTCTTACTTTTTCGATAACCTTCGGATCCGTCCTATGAGTTATTTCTCTAATTAACAAACACAACCTTCGGATCCGTCCTATGAGTTATGTCTATTAATTGCATTAAGATTCAAAAAGACCCAATTACTAACCAGTAAACCCGGATACGCCGTGTTTATTTAAGCTAGATTATATATTTTCATAACATACAATCTAAGGCGTTGATTACCTTTCGATGTTGTTATTTGTCACTTGAATTAGAACAATCAACAAAAGATTAATTATTCTATATGACTATATATTGAATTCAACTATCAAACAATAGGCCTCTTGTCTAACAATTCAATTCAATAATATAATGAAGCATAGAAAATATATAAATACTCAAGAATAAAAGAAATAATAAAATTACCGGAATCTCACAATTGTTGGAATCAAACCTTAATTAAACTTGATTGGAAAATAAAAATTTAGCTAAACATAATTAAAAGAAAATACAAAGAAAATCAAATGACTGCCCTTTTTGTCGATCCGTGTGGCTTTCGTCTTCTTCGACCGTAGCTCACTCCATGAAAGGATGAATTGTGGCTGAAAATTCATTCCATCTTCTTCCTTCTCATCTTCAAACCTTGTTTTCCTCTCTATTGAACTAGGAAAGCCTAAAAAATGGGATGCCTTGATTGTCTCCAAACCTTGCCTATTTATAGGCAAGGATTCAAGACATTGGTTGTGGGATTTGGTGGCCTCAATTCTTTTCCTCAATTCAAGCCTTAATTCAAGGATTTGCTTTTCCTCAATTCAAGCCTTAATTCAAGGATTTGCTTTTGCTCAATTCAAGGCTTTTCTTCTCCTTAATGGCCAACATTTTGTTGTGGAATTTCTCAATTGTGTCTTTCTTGTGCCACTTGTCTTGTGAGGCTACATTCATTAGGAAAAATGCTTCATCTAACCATTAATCACAAAAAGAATTAATATCCTTATAAACAAGCCTTTTAATCAATTAAAACACAAGAGAATTGATCCAATAAATATGCAATTATACATTCTATCAAGGATTTGATATTGCCTGGTCTCCCTATGGCCCCTACTGGCGCAGCATGAGAAAAGCATTCGTGCGTGAGATGATGAGTGGAAGCAGCCTTGATGCTTCTTATGATCTGAGAAAAAATGAGGTGAGGAAGGCTATTGATTTTGTTAGCACGAAGGTTGGAACACCTGTAGAGATTGGTGAACTGACTTTCCTAACAGAGACGAACGTGATTTTGAGTATGTTGTGGGGCAGGACACTTGAAGCAAGCCAGCAAAGTAGAGTAGGAGCTGAGTTCAGGGTTGTGTTTCAAAGAATCGTAGAACTGCTAGCAAAGCCAAACATATCTGATTTCTTCCCAATCCTTCGCTGCTTAGATATACAGGGAGTTGAGAAAGAAGCTAAAGATCTTTTACAAATAGTTGAAGAGATTTTAGATGTGGTGATGACTAAAACAGTGAAGGTGCCACAGGATGAAATAGAAAAAGCTGATAGAAAAAAGGACTTCATCCAAATCCTCCTCGAGCTTGAGAAGTTGGAAGATACTGGGGAAGACATTAGCATGACACAGAAAAAAGGCATCTTGATGGTAATTTTGTTTTTCCCTTCCCAGTAATTCATATTTATAAAAGTTCAAATACAAACTGTTATATTTGTTGCCATTTTCCCAGTTTCAGTCCCATGGGTGCCAAGAAACTGAAGTCTAAACGCAACAACTTAAGTAGAACATAATCTTGATCTCAATCAGAGAAATAGATTAACTCCCTGTAGGAGTGTCTTTACCCTTTTACACCATCATAACCTTTTTTTTCCTCAGTAAAGTTTCCCATCAGCTTCAAATTGTGGTTTATGAGAGTATTCGTCGACCATATTCATCAAATATGCATTAGCACTTTTGCTCTAAGTTACATGTAAGGATAGATTCAAAACAGTGCTAGCATTTTCTTGACATCTGCATAAATATTTCCTATAATGAGGACTGGAAATATTTTTCCTAACGCAGTTCTTTCTGTGTGTGAAAGGACATTCTTGTTGGAGGGACAGATAGTACAGCCACAATGACAGAGTGGGCAATGACAGAGATAGTTCATCGCAGGGAGGTAATGGAAAAGGTCCAAAAAGAGCTGGATGATGTGGTAGGGGTGGACAATGTTGTTGGAGAGCTCCATCTGTCAAAACTACATTATTTGGAAGCAGTGGTGAAGGAGGCTTTCCGCTTACGCCCAGCATTACCTCTCCTTCTCCCAAAGCGTCCAAGCCAAACTTGCATCGTAGCTGGCTACACCATTCCGAAGGATACTAGGGTGTTTGTGAACGCATGGGCAATGCAAAGAGATCCTGAGCTCTGGGACGATCCCTTAGAGTTCAAGCCAGAAAGGTTTCTCATCGAACTTAAAAAATGGGATTACAGTGGTAACAATTTTCAGTATCTTCCATTTGGATCAGGGAGAAGGATATGTCCAGGGATTCCGTTAGCTGAGAGAATGCTCATGCACGTATTGGCTTCCCTCTTGCATTCATTTGATTGGAAACCAACCAGAAGTAAAGAGGAAGATCTTTCTGAGAAATTTGGAATTGTCTTGAGGAAAAGCACACCTCTCTTAGCTATTCCTACCAAGAGAGCCAAAAACTAGTAGTTTGATATCATCTTTAAGGGTAACATATCAGGTCGGTTGTCCGGTATTGCTACTTGTCATTTCTATTTTATGCGTTAAAATGAAAGAAATTTTCCAAAAAAAAAAAAAACGTTGTTGAAAATTGTGTGAAATAAATTATCTGGATTACAATATCAAAATCTCTTATTTATCTTGCAACAACTTTAATGAGTTCTTTATGTTTCATTTTCCTATTTGTTCATAACTGTGGGAATATGGTTTCAAGAACCAAACATTGCGTGTCTTCGTAGTTGGAACTTTGAAGCATGCAATCAGCACAAATAAGTGAGCTTAGGGTGCGTTTGGACAGCACATTTCCATTTGCAAATAAGTAAATTCTTAAACAAAAACAAACTATCCAAACACATTTTTATTTCAAAATTTAAAATTCAAATTTTCCCACTCAAATCCCTCTCACATAATTTTAAAAATTATTTTTCCCTCCAAAATACTTTTTCTATCAACAAACACCCACCAAAATTTTTACACATTCCAATATAACTTTTTTCATTTGCAAATAGAAATGCCTTATCCAAACGCACCTTAGTGATGTATATCGGAGCTGGGTCTAAAGCCCGATAGTTATGGCCCAATAGTGTGAAAATTTGGACCAGGCCCAACAATATGGGATGTCAACCTACATCAAAGCCACATCGATAATATGGGATCTCGGACCACGCAGACAATGTGAGAATTCGGCAGACCAACCCTATCCATAAGTGGTTAACGGTATGCAATATTTGAGAAAAATCGTTACAAGTTGACTCGTATCTCGAAGGTAAGGTATGTATATTTAGTTAAGACGTTAGGTAAGGGGAAAATGCTAATTTTGCCAATTGTTTTGTTATTACACACAAATTTCCTAAAAACACTCTCTAACTTAAGTATGGGAGTTTTTATCTTGGAAAATCACCACGGGATCTATTCTGCAAGTGTTTGTAGATCAAATTGGCTGTGTTTGGTGAATCATGTTTGCTGGACCGAATTGCGAATTACGCCTTTATCACTTAGAAACTAAAAGAACATGATAAAATGTGAACAAAGATATGAAACTATCGGGTTGCATATGAATGCTTTGGTGGAGCTTGGTATAAATGGTAGGTTTAGGAATGGAATAAATTTAATAAAAGGAAAAGTTTGGAATTGAATGGAATGATAATAATTATGTTATTTGGTATTATTTCGTAATGGAATGGAATAGATTTTATATTAAAATTAAAATTTAATATTAATATTAATAAATTTTATATTAATATTTAATATTAATATTATAATAAAGATATTGTTATTTTACATTATATTATATTTAAGACAATCATATCTTGCATAAAAAATAATCAAAATGCATGTCAATTTGCAAAGAAAAATATTTTCTACAAGTTAATAAAAAATTTTTTTAAACAAAATAAATAAATAAGTGAAATGACAGTTACAAACCAGTGGTGAGTTTGCAACCACCATTAGCAGGCTGCAAAAAAAATTTTTTTTTTTTGAAAACATACTTAAAATGTTGTTTTGAGTCTTTTTAAACCTTTCCCACCCAAACTCAGGGGTCCCCAAAGGTTTTATTTCATTTCCCTAAACCCAAATCCACCAACCAAACAACCATTTCTATCCCATTCCATTCCATTTCATTCCTCACCCCCGCACCCCACCCCCCAAACCCACCAACTTAACAGTTAACACCCACTTAGTTTCCCAGAGATACAGAATATTACATTTGGATGCTAAATCATAAGAAACAGATTTTTAACTGGGTTTTATCAGATGATTGAAATGCAAGTCATTACATTGTTCGTGCACAAAAGTTTTTCCATACTCAAATCATACAAAAGTGACTTTAGAACATCAGATGTTATATTTATATATAAACCTTTGTGGGAGGGGGGGGCGTGGGAAAACGACAGTTAATGGTTAAGCAGAAGCAGCAGGATTGCATACGGGCAGGTCCTTCTCCATATTGGGCGGGATATTGAGAATAGGATTACTCTCAAAAAAGTTGACTGGCTTTAGATCAAAACTAGATGACACAGTTGGCATAATGGGAAAGTCTTCTTGGCATGGAATATGATGGAAGCCCAGTGTATACCATAGCACTATGTCCTTGTTCTCAATTGGCCGATCTCTGCAAGGTGAACAAGAAAGGTCAGTTCCAACTCAATAAATCAGCAGTAAATGAGCTAAAACCCATTGTAAGTGTGACTCTGAAACTAATTATGTTGGGAATTCACCTGTCAGACCATACAGCAAGAGTATCTTCTCCGTGACTCTGATAAACAAACAAACCACCAGCCCACTGCTCTGTCTGATTATATGGAGTGACCCAAATCTGATTATTAGTAAATGCTCCTCTCTTTTGAGGAGGGTCGTCTAGATCAAGCAAACTGGCTGCTGTGCCAGCAGGAACCACCTTATACCCAACAGGGTTCCCCACCCTTGTTTTCTTGGATGGGTTAATAACATGGAATTCTGATGGATCGTAGAGTTTGAGCTTAATCTGAGCATCTTTCTCAGTCTTTGCAACGTTCCTAACAGCTTTCAAGTAGCTCTTCCTTGGTGACTCTTCAGGCGAGTTATACGCCCTCTGGATATTAACATTCACAAAGGAATTATTGGATCCATCAATGTCCATATCAAGGTAGAATGTAATGTAATGATCATGGATCACGCCGATAACATTTTCTGATAGGAGTGTGCCAAACAAATTTTCCTGTTGGTTCATTTGGCTCATGTTTATGTAGGAAGTTCCCTTCACCATCAGTATACCACTTAGTCCAACCTGCGTAATAAACAAACCCAAACAAAAAACAGAAAATCTTTATCATTGTTATTAGTCATTGAAAATGGAGAATCTTTTTTGGAGTTAATTTTTCAAATTTAATTCAACTTTTTGATGCCATTTCTACAAGGAATATCCTATAGGTAACTTTCCATGCATGACAGCATCTGGGGTTCTAAATTACAGACAATAATTTCTGTCCAACATCCTGAGGAAATGCACCAAGATTCAAGAACCCTTTGTGACTGAAATTATTGATACATTGATTATGCATCCTGACTAGAGTTTTCTTGAAAAGGCAAATTAAAAATTATGGGATTTTTATGCAATCAAAAACTCATCCTACTTTCTCATTCAATTGTGACACACCATAATATAGCGCCAAGTTTGTAGTTAAATTCTGTTCATTCTTATGTGCTGCCAACAACTTACGTATCCCCAGTTCCCCACTAACCTTGACTCTGATGAGTCCATCTGTTTGGAACTCCCAATCCACAATGTAATCATAGTTAGCCACAGATGCAGCCATTCTGACCACTAATGTCACCTTCGGCCTTACCTCCCGAATCTGCAAATGTCAAGCACACAAATCTTTACTCGTTTGGCTTTTACCATGCAAATGTCATATCAATCACTGTAAAGGAGCAAAAACAAAAATGGTTACCTCCAAACCCGTTATTGGGCTCTCAGAATGCCGCCAACCAATATCACCCGCATAGCTTTCAAACACACAGACCATGTTGGATCGAACGTATGGCGTCCCATCAGCCGCCGGGAAAACGCCATCCATATAATAAGCGTTGCGGGGACAATCATTCAGCGGGTCCAATGGCATGGCCTGGAGCCCGAACCCATATTCACCAGCGTCCATATACGTCTTGAAGTACCATGCATCAGTAGGGTCCATGTACGGCACGAACAATTCCGATGAAAATCCTTTGTACATCACATTCCTTATGGACCCAGTGGACGGGTCCTTGACTCTGGCCCGTGAAATGATCACCCCAGCTCTTGCATCGGGCTTCAAGTGGAATTCCCAGTTGGCCCATTTCACTAAATGGTCATCCTCTATTCTGTAACTTGGACCTTTTGGTTGCTCAATGGATATCGGGTTCAGTAGATTTTGGTGGGAGTTTTGGGCTGAGAAGCGGTAGTCCGTGTTGGCCGCCTTTGGTATTGGGATGTTTCTACCCTTGTCGGTAATTTCAATCACTTGTTTAGTGTCCAAATCGAGAAGCACAGTTAGACCCTCAATCGGCCTCATGTAGAAGTTGGCAGTGCCCTTCATGGAGTAGCATTGCACCTTGATTAGCCTTCTCTTTTCCTCTTTCTTGCCTACAAAAACCAATGATGATTTATTATGTGTGGTTTTGGAAAATTGGCTCCACAATTATATATAAGCAAATTATGATGATGAATGACGAACTTGTTAGTAAATTGAATATTACTAATCTACATAAATTGCATCTTAGTATGTCAAAATAAAAGTACCACTAAAATAAAAGGGTTGGGATACTGAATCCGGTAATGCTTTATTCATAGTTAGTACCGCTAAAATTGAAAGGAAAATTTTATAAAATGACCATAAAACCAGCAATGATTTATGAATTAGAGAATTGGAACATTAACTATGAATATTAATGGAAAATGAGATTAGAAATAATGAAAATATTAGAATGGATGTGTGAATATGTTAGACTAGATAGATTACAAAGAAAGTAAGAGTAAGTTTCATAGATGAGAAAATAAAGGAAACACATTTTTTAAGGTGATTTGGACATGTGTGTAAGAGTACAGCATTTATGGATTTGTTAACTCAAAAAAACTACTAAAAAGGGAAAAGAAAAGCCTAAAAAAATTTGAAAAGAAGTTACTAAAAACAACATAAATTATCTAAATATACACAAAAATATGTGTTTTACTGAAAAAATGATGGTGAAATATGATTTACATTACTGGTTCCATATGGTGAGAATAAAAACTTAGTTATTGTACTTGTTATTGTTGACTATATTACAAAGTTGCTTTCAAATGGTACAATAATTTTCTTATTTTTCCACTAGAGATAATATTTGAAATAGTATAACCCTTTAAAATTTAGCTCAACTCACCCTCTCACAAATAAGTTTAATAGATGTCGATAGAGGTTTCGTTGTTATTTAGTTTATAAAAATTATTAATCTCTTGTTCTTAATTACTCATTTTCTTGAAATGATCGAAACCATTAGAGGAAGAGAACGCACTCTTTATTACCACACCATATTACTGAAAGAGTGATCTAAGCATTCTTTTATTTATTGTTTTCATTTTTTATCCAAAAGAATGATACTCCAACATCTCACATTTTTTGTCTATTTAAAAACAGTAATGTTAGTAAGAATAGAATTTTTAACTTTTTATATCTCTTTTATTTGATATTAATAATTGTGGGAAGCAAATGATAGATTACATAAACAGTGAAAAAAACTTTAATTAAAAAATAAGTTAACTATTCTAGGATAACAATTAAATTTGGGACAAAAAACAGTAACAGTCATAATGAGTAATAGTTTGTAAGTAGTAAAAAAAAAATAATATTTATGCTGACTTTTTATAATAATTTTTAATAATTATTAATGTTGTAAGAATAAAAAAACAAATTCATTCATTATTATTTTATATATATTTTTTTAAATGTAATAAAAAAAATTTATATTTTTATATTTATCCCATCAAATCATCAACCACCTTAAAAAGTCATAATGATTAGTCCTTACCAGTATTATTATTCTCACAAAAATTAGAACTGCCAATAACAAGAAGAAAGATCAAATGCAAATATCATTATCCTAATTTAAATGATTAATCTTGATGGTTCTAATTAAATTAGTCCATTTCCTTGAAGAAATCTATGAAGTGAAACAAAAAATCGAGAAAGAAAAAAGGAAAAGAAAAAATTTACTTACCATACCATCCCGGGGAAATTGGCAAACATGCGAGGTCAGCCAAATCAACCCCACGCTCGATGATCGTGCGGTTGAAATCAGCGTTGGATAGTGGGGCCCAGGTGGCGGACGTCATGTCCTCCACAGTCATAGTCGGGTAGCCCGAATAATGACCCGTTTCATGGACGGTCAACGAGCCAGAACCCAGGTCGACGGTGAGCACGTGCGAGTCACCATTGGCACGTGCCACGACGGAAGCCTTCCTCGGAGGCAGAGGGTCTCCCTTCTTCCACCGGAGAACAACTTGCTTATCGGGTTCTTCAAGAGCCACAGTGTGCAGAGCGTAGCGCGAGTTCTTGAAGAGTTGATGGGACTGAATGAGTGCTTTGACCTTGTTGAACTCCGCGATGGTGAGAGGGTCAAGTGGGTGGCGGGGGACGTCGGCATCGTGGTTCCGTTTGGAAAATTCGGTTGGGTGATCTGGAAAACGCAGCTTTTTGGACTGGAAACGGTTCTTGGAAGAGGCGCACCACGCTGAGCCGGTGGCGCAGTGGTCGGCCGGGTTTGAGGAGGGTGGATAAGGGAGGTTTGATATGGTGAAAAACAGAAGGATTATGATGGTAAAGGGAAAGAATAGGCGGCGAAGGAAGGAGTAAGTTCCGTCCATGCGTGTGTTCTGTTCCCCTGGTTTTGGATTTGCTGGGGTGGAGATGATGATGATGATGAGTGTTGTTAATTGTTATATATAATTGAGTTCTAATAATTTATGTTTTCAAAAAAGAAAAAGTGTTTTGCCTTTAAAAAATATTATTAGAACGAAGAAAGAATTTGATTTGGTTGGATACAATCAGTCACCGGTGGCTATTATTTATTTGCATACTGTGTTTTTTGGGCGAAAATGCGTTTTCAGATACTGTATATACAGGTTCTAATTCCACTATAAATTTTGTGAATAATAGTGATGACTGAACAATTTATCATTTTTTTAAAAAATATGTTCTTACTATCTCATACTACATGTATAAATGCATTTAAGATAAATGAAAAAAATCCTAATTTTTGTGCTTTAAGATTTTATCAACTCCAAAAACTAAAATTAATTTAAACATCAAAATATTTACTCGGAAAAACAATTTCAAAACTTGTCTTGCAAACTGACCGTGAAATCCAACTAGTATTCATTATGGAACGAATGATGAATATTTACTTCATCAATATTCAAATTTTACGATTCTTGAAACTCGTTTATTTTATTTTTGTAATCAACAATATTTATTTTAATTCCTGATTCTTGAAACTCGGCTGATCTTGATCACATAGTGCACAAACTTGTTTAATTAATTTTGTTCTAAAGGTGTTTGCCACTAATGTAAAAAATCTTAGGGTTTGTTTTGAGTGTGATATATTTGAAAAAAGTTGTATTGGAATATGTAAAAAATTTTGTAGTTTTTTTTTTATAAAAAAAGTATTTTAGAGGGAAAAATAAAAAATAAATTTTTTTAAATTATGTAAGAGGAATTTAAGTGAAAAAAATTAAATTTTAAATTTTAAAATAAAAATATATTTAAATAATTTATTTTTATTTAAAAATTTACTTCTTTACAAATAAAAATACTCAATCCAAACATATGCTTATGTTTCACTCTCAATAATAGGGCGTTCAGTCTCATCAAAATGACATTAGTAAAATGATATTATTGTGAAGAAATGGAAAACCAGTAATACACGATGGTGTGACACAAAACACTTTCTATTTTTTCATTATACTTTTTTTTCCTATAAATTCTTTATAACACTTCAATATAATACATTTTAATATCTTCAACCCCCCCCCCCCCCCCTCTTCTTACTGTAACTGCGGGAGATTAGAGTGCGATGAGAGTGCGAGATGAGGCTATAGTGTTTTATTGTAGTCAGAGTAAATAAAATTTTTTTTAGAAACTAGCGTTAGTCGGTTTTTGAATTCCTCGTATGGGAGATCGCGCAATGCAATTTCACAGAAGACTGTTGCTAAAGTCGGAAGTAAGCACTTGGTTATTTCATGATGGTATTTGCGAGACTTCCGTACAAAGGGGTTGCGATTCTTAGTATGGGAGGCAGCGCTGAGCTATATCGGCGCGGTTTTCATACTAAAGGGTTCTGGGGTCTTAGATTGGGCGAAAGGTCAAGTATGATACAACGCAGCGTAAGGTTGCGCAATGATAGGAGGGATTGAACATTGTAGAGTTGTACTATACAGAGTTTTGTTGTCCGTTTCTTCTATTCCTACTTAGGAAAACTGTGTAAACAGAGACCGACAAAGCTAAATTTTTTGGTTTTGTTTTTTTTATTTTCTTAGTTAGATTATGTTAGGGCCTTAAGGGGTCCCGGTCTCAATGTGTGGGATTATGCCGGTCCTGTTCTAAACGGAAAATGCCTTAACCTACTCTTTCTGGATTTTGATTGGTTGTGTTAAGTTCTGTCCGTCATAGTGACAGACTACTTCTGTACTCATTAATTTTGTTATTCATAGTTAATATATTATGTTTTTTTAAAAAAAAAACATATAAAAAACTTGAAAAACATTACAAACGATCCTGTATTTTTTTTGTTTTTTTAAACCTTGTCAGAAGATTTAGGATTTGGAATAAAAGATTCTTTTTGGTTGCACATGCACGGGATGATACGCCCAGATCACCATCTGGTCTACCATGAATATTACTGACATGATCCAGCATACGTTGGAGATGGAGATTCACTTGCTAAATTCACTTTCTAGTAATAGAAGTAATCATTTTCTTTATTCAGAAACCAACTTTTTCATCTTTTAAAAGGTTATTTTTTACTGAACTCTGTGGCTATGTTTGGATTGCGATTTATTTAAGAAATTTTATATTAAAATATGTAAAAATTTTGATTAAAAAAAGTATTTTGAAGAAAAAAAATTTTAATTATGTAAAAAAATTTTGAGAATAAAATTTTGAATTTTATAATAAAAAAAATTTAAACATTTTTTTTAAAATTTTAATTTTTTACAAATAAAACTCAATCCAAACATATCATAGTAAGTTGAGTTCTGATGTGGAGCACCATCTACTGCACTACACATTAAATTATGAGTACTTTAATGTTGGTACTAACGTAGGATTTTATTATAATGGGTGCATTTGGTTGATCGGAAGCATCTCCAAGAAAATATCTCCAATCTCTTCCAAGAATGATAAGAAAGCAAAGACAAGAGAGTTCGCAGGTCGCCAACATCGTTTTCGGTGGGGATTGATTTTTTAGGCCGATGTGATGAGTAGGTGATTAAGACCATGGACAATATTTTTAAATATATTTTTAAATTTTTTTAATATATTTTTTATTTTATAATTATTATTTTAAAAAATTTAAAAATACGTTTTAAAATTATGTTTAAAACCCTAATTACTATGGCTGACAATTGGGTGAAAAATGATGAGAATTTAATGAATGAAAAATTAATGAGAATGAGTAATTAAATACTTATTAATTTTAAATATTATGAGGAATTAATAGATAATGGGAATAAATAATCTCATTATCTATTGAGATCCCAATTAGATGTTTTTATTAAATTCTAATTAGATCCTACTTAATTACCTAATAAATCTTCAATAAAAAGATACAGAATATTTTCAATTAAATCCTATTAACTTAATATTTTTTAATTAAATTATTACTAATTATTAATTATTTAACATTACATAATAATTATCTATAAACTATAAGTATCTTATAACTCATCTAATAAATTCCTATCCTAAAAATATTTTTCTTATTTATTTTTAATAAATATAAAAAAAGTCTATAACTCTTGTCCTATCATATTTGGATTATAGAAATCTTACAAACTCCACTATTTATGTCTTTAGTGGGACATTTTTCAATGGTGCTGTGGGCTCACATGCGTGGAATTGTGGGATCCAATCTGGTTTGATGGTGTCAAGATTCCAGTATTTGTTAGAATGTGGTTTGTACAGATTCCAAATGCCACTGCTGATGATTTTTAAGAAGAGGATGGAATTACGACAATGAGTGGTACTTGGGCCCATTTATTTATTTTTATAAGATTATTACCACAATTTCAATTTCATTATTAGTATTTATCTTTTGTCACAAAAAGCAAAGTTAACTATGGAATTTTATGCCCCAGGGGGTTGGTTAAGTAGTTTCTCACAAGGTTCTCCTTGTGGGAGGTTGAGGGATCAAAATCCCTTCTTTATTTTATTTTGTTCAAGGAATAAATCTAACCAATCTCTGTGGATTCGACCCTCTCACTGCTATCTACAAATCTTAGCCCAGAGAAGGATTATTTTTGGTGGTTTCGACACCCATCACCGCAACAACGTGAGATCCCTATCCTTCGATGACTAGGGGAGTCGGGACACTGGTTGAGGGAAGTTCGGGACACGCTGTAGTCCCCGTGAGATCTGGGTTCCAGCCGCGACAACGTGAGATCCCTGTCCTTCGATGACTAGGGGAGTCGGGACACTGATTGAGGGAAGTTCGGGACACGCCTGTCAGTGAATGTGGGGATACCTCCAAGTGAAAAGAAAAAAAAACTATGCAATTTTATAATTCAGTAATAGATAAAGAGTATTAATAAAAAAAAATGGAATTTTCCTTTGCAATAATAGTTTTGCACCTTAAAAGGGATGTTAGTTCCTCAACTTCAAGTGGTGTTTTTCTACCTAGAATAGCTAAAATGCTCAAAGGTATTCCAATCAGTGTAATTGGATATGTCTATTTATGTATCTTTTAAATAAAAATGGAAACAAGTTTGAAAAACATTTTACAATGTCTATTTAGTTCTAATTAAGTTGGATTATTTGTAATTACATATTCACAATACAGATGTAATCATTATTTAGACTTTTAATTGTATTACTATGCTATTTTTTGACTTAAAAGTTACGAATAATGACAATTAAATTTGAATCAAACAATCCAATATATTTTCCACATCATAGATGAAAGGATCAATAATGAATATAGATTCTTAAAATTTTGTATTCTTATATTTTCTTTTTCCCTTACATAAAATAACTCAGTTATTGATTATATAAATCCTCACTTTGAAACACGTTTATTATCCATATTTTCCATGAGAAGTGTTGTTCATTTTAGCAACTTAACACTTTTGAAGTAACACACAACAAGTAAGAGATGTAATCAAGTAGCCATAAAACAATTATGCGTTACATTCTTATTTTGAGTCTGTTCAAAACCTTTCATTTTTAAATAATAATAATAATAATGAAATTTTTCCAAATTGAACCGAAAATTTATTCACCTCATTGCCTGGTACCTCTAAAATAAGGTAATAAGGAGTATTGTTATTTCTTAACATGAATATTTAAATTAAAATAAGATAAGTTGATGGGAAAATCATATGGTCAGTGGGAATTGGAGGCCCAACAAAAAGGTAGGTCTTCTTGGAAATTGGGGCTGATTCCCAGGATGGGATTCCTCTCAAAGAAATTGACGGGCTTTAGTTCAAAGCCAGATGTAACTGTTGGCATCACAGGAAAATCCTCCTGGCATGGTATGTGATGAAATCCCAGCGTGTACCATAACACAATATCCTTATTCTCAATGGAACGATTCCTATTCAAAATCAATCAAAAATTTAATTTTATAAAAGCTCTGTCTTAACATTTTTTCTAGGAAAAAATTTCTGTCAAGAATTTGTTAGTGAAATGTACCTGTCAGACCAAACAGCAAGAGTGTCTTCTCCATTGCTCTGATACACCAACAGTCCACCAGCCCATTGTTCAGATCGATTATATGGAGTCACCCATATCTGTCATTATCAAAAGGTATTTTAAACAATTAAAGGAAAATGCATTAATGTTAGCACCCTTCTTCGCATTGTTTACTGAAATGGTTACCATTTATGATGCAAAAGAAATTTTGCCAATAAAAATGAATGCTACTTGTTGGATCAGTTACCGACGCATTTTAATATTTAATTTTATTGACAGTATCATTATTCTTTTTAATAAACTTCGAAAAATATTGAATATAGTTCTTTGTTTTGATAATGCGGATTGATGCCTGTGTTTAGATATTTATTTGGTGAGATGTTCCAAATGTTCATACCTGATTATTGGTGAAAGCCCCTCTTATTTGTGGGGGATCATCAAGATCAAGTAGACTAGCTGCATTGCCACCAGGAACAACTTTGTACCCTGTTGGATTACCCAATCTTGAGCGCTTTGAAGGGTTAATGAAGTGAAATTCAGAGGGATCATAAAGCTTAAGCTTTATTCTTGCGTCTTCCTCTGTTTTTGCTACGTGTTTTTTGGCCTTCAAGATGCTCTTTCTAGGAGACTGTCCTGGCAAACTCTCTTCCTTGACTAGGTTAACTTTTACAAATGAATTGTTGGAGCCATCAATGTCCATGTCTAAGTGAAATGTGATGAAATGATCATGAACCACACCTAGGACGTTTTCTGAAACAAGTGGGGTGGACATTTCAGCATTTGGTGGCACTTGATTAATATTTTCGTACTGAGTTCCTTTCACCATTAGCATTCCTGATAAGCTCACCTGTTGAGTATACAATTTTATATTCAAATGCTAAATCAACAACTTTAATCAAGTTGGACGCCCAAAAATTAAAAAGGAAAGGCTTAGAGCTGGTCAAAAGATACCTTAACCCGGATCAAACCATCCGTTTGAAATTCCCAGTCAAATATGTAATCATAGTTTCCCACTGATGCAGCCATTCTTGCCACAAGGTTTATCTTTGGCCTTGTTTCTTTGATCTGCTTAGAATTCAAAAAGTCTAATCAAATTTATTCATTTCGGAGCTATCAATGGCATCATCTAAGAGTTTATTTACAACTTTGTATACAAAGTAAAGGTCTTTAAGTTTAATGAGATAAAAACGTCTGTGTAAAACATTCCTGTTCACGGTTTTCGCCTAAAGCATGTCAGTTATGGTAATTTGGACACGAACGCAGTATTTTCCTTGTACTAAGCTAAGACTTACATGATTGATTCTTTTAGAATTATGTCACTTAGTATTTTATAGTAATTAAGGACGAGCATTCCTAGGAAAATGATAAGACACATATATCAAAGAAACTTGTCCTACCTCAAAACCGAGGACAGGAAATTCAGAATGCCGCCACGCAATGTCACCAGCATAACTCTCGAAGACACAAATCATGTTCGGCTGAATATACGGCTTACCATCAGCAGAAACAAAGACCCCGTCCATGTAGTATGAGTACCTTGGACAATCGTTGAGTGGCACAAGTGTCAAGCCCGTCGTTCCAAGGCCAAATTCACCCGCATCCATGTATGACTTGAAGTACCAACTATCACTAAAATCCATGTATGGCACAAATAATTCTGAAGCAAATCCTTTGTACATCACACTCCTGAATTGACCCGTCTCCGAATCTTGAACCATTGCTCGAGAAATCACCATCCCAGCTCGCTGATCTGCCTTGAGATGGAAAATCCAGTTAGCCCATCTGACAATGTGACCATCTTCAATCCTAAAACTTGGCCCCTGAGGCTGTTCTATTGAGATTGGATTGAGTGGCTGCATTTGGGGAGGCTTATTTTGTGGCTGATATCGATAATCTGTATTCTTAGCTTGAGGCACAGGGATTCCTCGGCCGGTGTCCAAGACTTTCACCACTTTCCGATTGTCAATGTCAATTGTTACAACGAGACCTTCAATGGGTCTCATATAGAAATTGGGCGTATCCTCATTTGAAAAACATTCGACCTTCAAGATACGACGACCTTCTTCATCTTTACCGAACCACCCTGGAGACGGTGTAATGCAATTAAGATTGTGAAGCTCCAATCCTCGGGCTGAAATGGACTTGTTGAACTCTTCACTGGACAATAAAACTTGCAAGGCAAGAGAAATGTCGTCAATGGATAGCATTGGATAGCCTGATCCAGGATTTGTAACATGACTAGTGACCTGTCCCAAGTCCAAATTCACTATGAGCAAATGAACTTCGCCATTTAGCATCGCAATTGCTGATGCTTTTCTTGATGGAAAGGGATCGCCATGTTTCCAGTCCAAGACTTTGGATTTTTCAGGTTCATCAAGGGATACAGAATGGATAGACGGAAAGGATGATAAAAAAGGTCCATAGGAGGAAAGGATAGCTCGGACCCTGTTGATTTCTTGCACGGTCAGTGGGTCTAGTGGGTGCAAAGGAGTGGCTGTGGCCAAGTTTTTCGGTTTGGGAACCGGAGTCTCTATGACCAGTGAGCTCAACCTCGCTTTTCTATTGATTGAGCTGCACCAAAAAGTGGTCTGAGAGCATGATAGGATTGTTGGTTTACTGGTGATGTACCATGAAGTTACAAAAATCAAGAAGACGACGAACGTGATGATGGGGAATCGGAAACAAGATCGAGTTTCCATGTCTACTCTGTTCAATTCACTTGGTTGCAGGAGTGTAAGATATTTTTAGTAGGAAATACCAATGGAACAGGGGTTACATCTAACTACATATCTGAATAAGATGGGGAAAGATTGTCAAACAAATATGAGATAATTCCAAAATAGTCCTTCACATATTGGTCAATGATCTTTTTAATCCCTCATTTTTAAAACGAGAACAAATAGTCCTTCACATTTTATGAATGTACTCTTTTAGTTCTCCGTCACTATTCTATCACTATCCTCTCACTATTTTGTTACTATTCTGACACTATTTCGATAGAAAAACAAACAGAATAATAATGGAGACCAAAAGGATACATTCATGAAACGTGAATGACCATTTGTTCCTAATTTAAAAGTGATGGACTAAAAAGATCATTAGCCAATATGTGAGGAACTATTTTGGGGGTTATCTCAACAAATATTGATATATACACTTCTCAAAAAGACTAAAGGCCATATTCAACAATATAATAGAGAAGTAAAAATTGTAAATACTGGAATCGTGCTTTATGTGGGCAATGGCATTACTTGTATTTATTGTCTTGATGAGATGATGAGGGGCAAATTTGAAGAGAGGAGAGTAGATATTGTTTTTTATTTATAATCTAATAATGTTGGTGTTGTATTAATGGGCGATGGTTGGATGATAAAAAAGGAAAGTGTTGTAAAAATAACAGTAAGAAATACTCAGATATCGGTATAGCGTTTTAAAATATATTTTCATAGTTTTTAAAATAATAATTATAAAATAAGATATATATTAAAAATTAAAAAAAATATTTTAACATGATGTCTCAATAACCCCTTAAAAATAGGATGGTAGAATCACATGGGAGAATCTTGCAGCCCGGTGAAACAATAATATGTTTAGTGTGCATAGGCAACGCAGAAGGGGACAAATTAACGGCACCCCTGTCAACATTTGTGTGCTGCAGTATGCGTGAACCAAATTATTATGCATTTCATTAGTTGTTTCGTTTTATTTGTAAATTTCTGAAATTGAAGTTTAGTATGAATTTCTTACTTGGAAATTGGAATACAAAGTGAAATAAATCTAGTATTTCGTTTTATTTGCTTTTTAGTAAAATTTTTATATTATCATTTCTAATAGTAGTCATATATAATTTAAAGATAAAGATAAAGATAAAGATTTTATATTTAATTTTATGTTAAATATATTGTATTTTGTAAGTAAAAAAATTGTAGATTAATGAAAAGTAGATGTTTTTTTTTCTTTTGGAAGAGGTTTTCAATTAGCTGAATTGCGTAATATGAGCAAGGGGAAAGGAGAAAACAGCGCATAGGTCACATGACAATCGCGGTCTTCAACATTTTTTATTAGAATGCCTCGAATGCGTGATTTAGTGTAGTATAAAAACACCACGCCTTAAATTCATTCACATTGAAAGCGTTAACTTGCCCCTCATTTAAATCACCCGCATTTTGAAGAGACGAACCCGCCTTTGATAACATTTGTCTCGCAAGGAAAGTACCATCAAATAGAGAACTTAGATGAGGTATAATGAATTTCTTTAATTAAGGTCTTTTTAAAAGAAATGATCCTTTGTTTAATTCAATTAACAATGCATAAGTTTGGATTTTCTCATAGTTCAAATAAAATGACTCCTCTTACTAAAATGATTAGAACAAAACCAAAAAAGAAAAAAAAATGAAAAGCTTTGGTAAAAAAAAAAGACTAAGATAGTTGATTCAATAACAAATTTGGACTTAAAGAGGGTTGCTTCTACATTGGATTGACGTTGAATTTATATAAATTGTGTTTCAAAATATACTTTTATATTTTATGAAATAAAGATTGTAAGATTAGATCGCTTTAGAAATATAAAAAGTTATAATACAAAGAGTAAAACTATACTTTAAATGGCTATCTATATAGATTTATACTTTTTTTGTCCAAAAAAAATCAATTTTAAAAATTTTCTTTGTATTGGTACGATTGCAAGAAAAATTGGTTCTACATCATGCCAAATATGTGTTTTAACTAGGGATGTAGATGAGCGAGTTGGGTCACTCATGAGTTAGATTATTGATCGGATACAATTTAATTGGTCATGACCCAAACCAACCTATTTGGTTACAGGTCATTCTTAGGTTGGGTTAAATCCAATTAACCCAAAAGGTCAATTCAATATAGATATATATTTTTATACTTTTTCTATTTCATTAAGGAATTAAACTTACATTTTTCATCTTTTTGAGTGCTTTTTTTAAAAACTAATCTTATTTAATTTTTTATTTAATATTTTTTTTTATAAAAAGACTATTCTTCTGTTTTCACCAAAATTTTTTAAAAAACTTTATTTAGTTTCTCTATTAACATATATTAGTTTCTTAATAAGTACCAGTCTACCACACATCTATTTTTCAACTACACTTTATAGATATTGTCAAAGTCAATAAAACAAACATTGTGAAAACCATTAGTGGGTTCAAAAAAACACGTAAAAGTTTATATTCAATGCATCATAGGTATTTAGTTTCCAGTTGTTATTTGTGATAACAATGCATCATGTATTTGCCTAGTTGCCTTAAAAAAAAAAGGGAATTTTTTTTAAAAAGGGCGGTGGAAGTTATCAAATTAATAAAGAGAGTATACTTTTATTTTAGTTTTTAATAAGGGTAAAGATATTTTACTTTCTAAACAGAATTTTATTTTTTCAAATGAAAATTTTTACACCTTTAAATATAACCAAATGTCTAATTTTAAAAACAAATCTTCCATATAAAAATAAAGATATCTTGGCCATCAAAAATCAAAATTCAAAATTTTTGAAGATGGAAAATTGAAAGTTAGAATATTCAAAAAAACTATCAAAAGATAGAAAATTAATATAAAGATTTTTTTTTTTGAGAATTTCAATATTTTTTAACATTAAATGTCACAAAAAGTTAAAAATAAAATATCAAAATAGTAAATTATTTTTAGTAATTTATAATAATGTAACTATTTTGAAATTTTTTTATTACATAACATTCAAGTTTACCAAAAAAAAAATTAAAATTAAAATTTTTGTATAGAATTTTTAAATTGTGTAATTATTTATTTAAAAATTTTTATATTTTTAATTTTTTTTAATATTGATATTAAGAAACTATTATCATTTAATTTCATATGTAGCCTTTTAAAGTTATATATTTAATTAAGCGTAGGTTTAAAAAAAATATCTAAAAAAGTAAAGTTGTGTTTAAAAAGCAAAACTACTTTGTTCTTTTATAAATTAAGAGAAAATTATGTCATTTTTATTTATTAAAAAATTAATATGATACATTGCTATCGCAAATAGTAATTGTAAACTAAATGTCCGTGATGCATTAAATATAAACCTTGTCATATTTAAGAAACCTCTCAAGAAATTCGCTTTGACATATTTTTTTCCCACTAATAATTTTCATAATAATTGCTTTATTAGTTCTAGTGACTTTGATAATGTCTATAAAATATAGTTGAAAATTATAAGTGTGGTAGCCATTAAGAAATTGATACATGTTAATAGAGAAACTAAATAAAATTAATTTATTTTTTAGTTTTGGTGAAAACATAAGAATAGTTTTTGAATTAAAAGGTATTAAATAAAAAAATTAAATAATATTAGTTTTAAAAAAGATGAAAAATATAAGTTTAATTTCCTTAATTAAACAGAAAAATAAAAAAGATTATTGAATTAACCTTTTAGGTTAATTGGTTTTAACCTGACCCAAATATAACCCAATTGAATAACGACACGTAACTAAATGAGTTGGGTTAGGTCGTGATCCATTAAATTGTGACCCATTAAATTATAACCCATCAATGTCCGTATGAGTGACCTAACTCCCCTATCTACTACACTACCCATGACCCAAGTGACCCAATCTCGTTGGGTTAAAATACTGAATAAATTGAGTTAATTTATTAGATTGCATCTAATTTTTTCACCCCTAGTTTTAACTTGAAAATCACCGCAAGTTGTACATTTATTGCTTTATTTGGTAAGAGCCAAATATTGGTAGATGAATCCCACTCTTTTCATCTAATGCAACCATACTTTTAATACCAAAATTATTATTGCATGCTTCATAGGATTTAGATTTTGTACCAATTAATTAGGACTTTGGTTCACCATGCTGTTCGAGACTCGAGAGTTCAGAAATAGTAATCATCATAGGAAAATTTGAATTTTGAATATCCAAAACAGAAAAGAAAAGAAAAAACTGTTTCCCTTCTAATGATGTTAGGATGATAGTCAAAATTATGCACTAAATTTCAGCCGCCATAGACATCTCAAAAGATTGAAACGATATTTAACTCAAATTGATGTGTGAATTTTATACTCATAAATTGAATACAAATTAAGTTTAGAATGAGCTAAATTTTTGAGTTTTTAAGTGCTTAATTAGATTTTAATATTATGTTTGCAGAAAATCCAAAAAGAAGACAAAAGAAATGAAATGTAAGGATTTCAACATAATTGGAGCAAAGAAGGCAGCAAAGGAAAAATTCTGCCCAATTAGGCCTAAAACAGCCTAAAAACTTGCTTGTCTTCTCCAATCTTGATGGATCAATTTGACTATTTGACTTACGACTTTTAATTAGGTTTTATTTTCCTTATGGGCCCAAGTTGCCCTTACTATAAATATGTTATTTTTAGATTAGGTTTGAAGGACTTTTCTTTTGGGCAAGATTGGAGAGGCGGCTACTTAGAGCAATAAGTGAAGAAGAAGAGATTCAACTTCAACTTTCTCGTTTATCTTTGTCTTTCAATTATGTTTGAGGCTTTGGTGATTTTCTTCTATATTAGCATAGACTAATTTATTTTTCTAGGACTACAATGTAACCTAACTATGAAGCCCTTCTTATTTTTCTATTAATATAGTTTGAATTAATTATCTACGGTTGAGTGTTTATCTTTATGCTTATTGCTTCTAATTACCTGATCAATAATTAGATGATCTGTTAATTATAACAATCTGGAATGGGAGTTATGTGTCAAGTTCATTGGGATAAATGCCATGAATTGCATGTAGGATAGGAATATACCTGCATGGTTTATGTAGTCGCTACATAGGCATCCATAGAACTTAATAACTTCATAATTGTTGTAATTCACATAGGAGTATAATGAATTAGCAATTAGAGGGATTTTTATTAGATTTTGGGAGAGACTTTTAAATAAGTTAGGAAATCTTGACTATCAACTAGGATAATAAATTAGATTATAAAGATAGATTAGTTATGGTGAAATTAGAAACCCTAGAGCTTTAGCCATCTGAAAAACCCTTAGACTTAATTCATTAATCTACTTAACTTAGTTTAAAATTTAGTTTTAATTTAGTTCAGCTATAAAATATCTTTTCAATCGTTCAAATAAAGTTAGACTTAACCAAATTTCGGTATTTAGTAAACAAGTAATCCTCGTGGAAACAATACTTTACTCACTCTTTATCACTTGTTAACGATAACGTACACTTGTGTGTATAAAATCTGCAACACAAATCCATTTATTTACTTTATTATGGCAATCTATTAACTATTTGTTCATATTGATTTTAACAAAAATGATGCCACATATGTATCATTGAACTCATTAGGTGGTTGAGACTAATAAAAAGAAATTACACTTTATACTAAAATTAATTTACTATTTTTCCCCAGAAAAAAAAAATTTCTTTTTGGATTAGGGACTCTTATTTATTTTTCTTTTGCATTTGTTTCACAATTTTTTATCTTCAAATCTGTATTTGCTTAGATTGTCCTCCTAATTTGTTAATCTAATTTGTTGACTTTTTATTCACAAAAAATTTCCCAGTTCATCTCCATTTAATATTCATATATATATATATATATATATATATATATATATATAGATATATATATATAAAATTATAATTATTGGGTTATTCGTGCTGGATTTTAACAATAAGTTATGAAATGCTGTAAAAGGTAGATTCACTAAATATATATATTTTTTTTATAACACAGTAAGTATGTAATAACATATGTGATGATTATGCAATGCCGCGCAAATACGTGAATAAGAACTAGTTCATGTCAAATATAAAATTGAGCAAATAATACGTGCGACATTACATAAAAGCAATTACTTAATACTCTAATTAGGAAGTCATTGAAAATAAAGAAAAATAAAGTGAATTTATAAAACTAGAATAAGAAGCGAGATGTCTAATACAAAAATTACCATAAATATTTGGTTTAATATACAAAAATAGCGTGAACTTTGCCTCTTGTAACAATTATAGTCCGACCTTTTAATTTTAACAATACAGTACCTGACCTTTTCAATTTGTAACAATTATAGTATCAGTTAGTTCGCCGCTAAAAATTCTGTTAAATTGATGACGCGACTGCCACATGGGCGACACGTGGCAGTTCAGTCAGCAAAAATTCTTTTTTTATTTTTTTTGGTCTCTGTTTCCACCATTTTGGCCGCCCAAAACCGACACAAAATTCTTCTTCTTCCTCGAAAGGATGCCATATCTACTCCTACCTGAAATCACATAAATTGTCAAACATTCGACCCAAATACAATTACAAAATCCAGAAATTTCTTTTCCCAAGGGAATAAAAGGAACCAAGAGAGATTTTTTATTTCATCAAAGAATTTGGTAGCGAATGATTATGTCCCACATTTGACACCTAAAGCAACCAAATTAAGGAAAATGCATTTTCAAAAAATCTTATATTAATCACTCATTTAGTAGTCAGCTCATCATAATTCATGACCATCACTTCAGTGTTGGATATATCACAGGGAGAATGATACTCATGTAACAAAATAGCACCAAAATCATAAAATTAAAGGGAAAAAAAAACAAACTTTGAAATAATCAAAGCTCCGATTTTAATTTTCGTTGGTGAATTACTTTCAAGACAAATTAAACAACACAACCAAGACATCCTCCTTAAATATAACAACAAAAAGAGATAAACATGATTGATTCCTCACCAAATCTGTTAAAACAAACAAAAGGGTGGAGGAGAGATGCAGCCGCCGCCCTTATCCTCTCAATTGCCGTCCCCGTCGACCGGGCAAAGAGAAATTATCGAAGTCCAAACGGAAAGGGAGAAGGAGAGAAGAAATCTGGGTACGAAGAACAGAAGGAAGGAGGGAGGAGAGGATGCCATATCGTGTCAGATAGTTAGGGATCAGGAAAGTGAGGGAGTGGATGCAGTGATAATACTTGGTTTTCGAGAAAGTTTCAGCTGTTCCTTTGGATGTTGCAAATTTTCTGTGATTTCAGGTAGGAGGAGAGGAATTAAAATTTAAAAGCAGAGATAAAAAAAAACTATTTTTTTTTGCTGACTGGGCTGCCACGTGTCGTCCATGTGGCAGCTACATCATCAATTTAACAGAATTTCTAACGGCGGACTAACTGAGGCTATAATTGTTACAAATTGAAAAGGTCAGCTACTGTATTGTTAAAATTGAAAGGTCGGACAATAATTGTTACAAGAGGCAAAGTTCAGACTATTTCTGTATATTAAACCTAAATATTTTAACTAGCTTGGAAAAAGTGGTAACATGTATACTGCAAAATTTGTTGGAAATATATTAATTTCTAAACATTGGCATTGTGATGAATCTACAATATTTTGACGTGTTAGAATGAACAGATTAGGGAGAAATAAAATAAGAAATTCAATTTAGTATGAATAGATTTCTTTCTCTATCTCTCAAAATTTTCCTCCTTCTCTTCTTTAAAGTTTTCCTCTCACAAGAGAACTTTCTTTTTGGGCAACACTAGAAAAGAAAGAGATCTAGGAGGTTGGATAAGCAAATATTGAAATTACTAGGGAGTAAATATTAGTTTTGTTTTAGTTATAACGAAAGCCGTAATTTAATTTATTTGTGTCCCTTAAGTACTTTTCCTAGTTTTTTTGTCCTCCTCAAAAAGTTTACTTCTAAAATTTTTCTTCATATAAAAAAAGGGTTCATTTTTAAAGCAAATCTATTTTTACTAATAATAATTATATATAGCCTTCACATGAATAAAAAGAGAAAATTATACGTTTAATCATACATTAAATTTATTATATCTTATAACTAAGAAAAATAATCTCATTTAAAGTGGAGAACTTTCTTAAAATGGAAAAACAACTAAATAGTAGTTTGGTGATTTCCAATTTATGTATAAAATTTCAACTATATTTATTTCATCCAAGTTGACCATTGTGTATCAGACATTGTGATGTTGCTTATTCATTAATATTGCATCTAAATTGTAAAATAATAGAAGAGTAATTATTGTGTAGTAATTTCTTTAACATAGCTCTTAACTGAAAGATTGAATTAAGATTTTTTTACTATATGTATCATCACCCTATTTTATTTTTATATTTGATATTAAAAAAAGAATTTATTGTTTAAGAAATGAAATAACTTTTCCTATACTCGTTCTTCATTACTTACCATTTTTTAATAAAAATTTCAAGAGAACTTCACAAAGTAAACGAAAAAATATATAATGGAGATTTCATACTATCATACTAAAAAGAGTCCATATAATACCAACGAATCCCAATTACGCATTAAAATGATTTCTACCTATTATTGGGGTTCGGAAAAAAATTAAAATACTCTTCCCCTTTTGCTTTCCCACCAGCCTCCATCCAAGTCACCATGTATCGCCATTTTTCTCTCCTCCTTCATATAAACCCCCCACTTTCCCACATTCTGTAGAACTCTTCTTCACCCACCATATATCAAGCCCCAAGATCTCATCTTTTTTTTTTTTTTTGTTTCAGATTCTGTACACAATCCTAGATCATGCATTGTATTCTGAACAACATCAGTGTCTATCCCTCAACAAAGTTTTGATTTTTTTGCTTGAAAAGGAAAAAAGAATTTGGGGTGGTTTGGTTGGGGAGCATAACAAAAATGACCCAATTAAAACCTATTTTGTCCCACCTTGACGCCATACCCTCCACCCCAGGAAAGTTCAAATCCGAGAAAACGTTCCCGTTTCACAATACTTTCCACCGTCTCAGGTTGCATCCTTCACTGCTCCCAAGGCTCACTCTTTGGTCATTCCTTTCCCTCGTCTGTGTCTTGTTTTTCCTTTTCTGCTCCCCAGCAACCAACATTAGCAACGCCTCCACCGCCGACACAGTCAAGCGCCGCAATCTCCAACATTCTGCCAAGTCTGTGGCCGGCCCGAGTCTGGGCCCGAATTGGGATAATCGGGTCTTGGCCTCTGCCCGTCCGGCTACCAGAGCGGGCTTTTCTGTTCTAGTCACCGGAGCTGTTGGTTTTGTCGGAACCCATGTCTCCCTTGCCCTTAAAAGTCGTGGAGATGGGGTCGTCGGCCTGGACAACTTCAACTCTTACTATGACACCGGGCTTAAAAAGGCTCGAAACGGCCTCCTCGAACAATCGGGAGTTTTTGTTGTGGAAGGTGATATAAACGACGCCGCATTGCTTCAGAAACTCTTTGACTTGGTAAAGTTCACTCATGTGATGCATTTGGCGGCCCAAGCTGGAGTCCGGTATGCAATGAAAAATCCCATGTCATATATTCATAGTAATGTTAATGGATTTGTGAAAGTGCTTGAAATTTGTAAAGCATCAAATCCACAGCCAATTGTAGTGTGGGCTTCGTCTAGTTCTGTTTATGGATTGAATTCTAAGGTGCCCTTTTCAGAAAAAGATCGAACTGATCGGCCTGCAAGTTTATATGCTGCCACGAAGAAGGCTGGTGAAGAAATTGCTCATACATATAATCATATTTATGGACTTTCCATAACCGGGTTGCGATTTTTTACTGTTTATGGACCATGGGGAAGGCCTGACATGGCTTATTATTTCTTTACTAGGGATATTTTGAGAGGGAAAGAAATTAAGATTTTTGAGGAAGTTGATCATGTGACAGTGGCAAGGGATTTTACTTACATTGATGATGTGGTGAAGGGTTGTTTGGCTGCGCTGGATACTGCTAAAAAGAGTACGGGGAGTGGGGGGAAGAAGAAAAGGGCTGCCCAATTTAGGATATATAATTTGGGGAATACCACCCCTGTTCCAATTGTGAGGCTTGTGAGTATATTGGAGAAGTTGTTGATGGTGAAAGCGAAGAAAAAGGTATTGCCAATGCCTAGAAATGGAGATGTTCCTTTTACTCATGCTAATATTAGTTTGGCGCAGAAGGAACTCGGTTATAAACCAAGCACAGATTTAGAGACTGGGTTGAAGAAGTTTGTTAAGTGGTATGTCGGTTACCATGGATCAAAAAAGAAGAGTTCGTGGTGAACTTTTATTAACCAGTTCAGATTATTGGAGAACTATATTTTGCAAGTTCAGTTTATGACTACCTTAGTTGAACACCATGTTCAGCATATTTACCAGTGGCTGCAAAGTGGTTGGAGTTGTTGATTGTCCTGTATTGGCAAGCCATTTTTTTGGAGTTGTTGATTGTTCTGTATTGGCAAGGCATTCCTGTTCTATGCCCGTGGAGCTGCAGTGGCCTTCTTATCAGTCTACCACATATTCTAGACGTTATGATTGTACATTGCTTGACTGATGGTATTAGAGAAACATTTGATTAGTTTGGAATACTTCTTTACCTAATGGATAGATGTGGTTTAAATAAAAAAAAGTATTTAAAGTATTTTCCGCATTAGTATCCATTTGTTTGTTCATTCAATCGTCTTACATTTCAATGTTTTGTTTAATTAGCTGAATGTTAAATTTGATCATCTTGAAGAAGGTGGTGCCGATGCGCATTTCATGTTTTCCCTTTCTTTGGGACATATTCAGTGGTTTGTTGCTTTGCATGTGCATATTTAATGGGTGTTCAACCTTGAGTCTGGAGAGTAAAGTCGTTACTTTCCTTTGTTTTTGATGGAGATAGAGAGAACAGAGCTCTGGTTCTTGGGCAACTCGCAAGTTCCTTTGTAATAACAGCCTAGTCTTTTGGCATATTTCTCATTCGGTTGTAAAAAACAGGAAATGCTGTTGTATGATTAACACTTGACCACGTATAATGTGTATCTTGCTAGAACATGTGTCTCGAAGCAGGAGGTAAGTGGTTTGATCATAAATCACCCTGGTACAGAAATGGTGACCTCAGACGACTGAAACTTAAACCAAAGGAAGTTTCTTGAGAAATGAAGGTTTCAATTGTTTCAACCCGTGTGGATCTCTCACGCGTAGCGTAGTTTTGTACTTTGAATTTGTCGTTTGCACAACAACCAGTTCCAGATTAAGCTATTACTTTTATGCATAAAATTCTTCTTTATTAAATTTCTTATCTTCACACGTCTTTGAAGTTTAATCACAACTTCACAGGTCAAGCTGTGCAGCTATTTCTCCTTGTCCCTAACTCCTAAGTGACTACAGTTTGGATTAAGACTGAACAATTATTCGGATGGCTGACTTTTACATCTACAGGGCCTACTCGTTAATCTTTGCATTGTATTCAACGTTGAATACGAGCCAGGTGTCTGCCTTCTATGGCCTCACGGCATTAAGCATTCGTTGCAATCCACGTCCAATTTCTCTACGTAGGACGTGGTAGGGCTGGCCTTGTCCTTGCATGCGTAATGAAATTAAGCAAATGTCATTTTCTTTTGAGGTTCCCTTCTCATCTCCTTTGTTCTTTCTGAAGATATTTGACGATGAAATATCCGAGTGGCCTGCTTTTTGTCTTATCGCCTTCCGAGTATGTACGTTTGATCATAATGGGGAGAAATCAACACTCGTTTTTTCACTTCTGGTCAGTGGTTCAATGTGTGTGGATATCTAAGGTATCCTATGAACTATGCGTCCCAGAAATTTTGTTTATTTCCTTTTCTCTCCAAGGTTCTAATGTTATCAGAAGACTTTGGTTCCTTGGAACGTCATTGCTTTCGTGTGATTTTGGAAAGACTATTGTCAACTTGTGAGGACAGTAAGAATTGGCTTCTCAGTTTTCCCCATGGATGAAATTAAACAAGGCTCTTTCTCGGGACCATTATGTGAATACGGAAAACATGTAGAAGCAGAAATGGGATTTCATGTTTTTTTCCCTTTTCCATGAGTAAGGAAGGGATGATGAACAGCAAGAAAAAATTTAGCGACAAAAACAGATGAATGTTCCAGCGGAAAAGCAGTAGGAAATTGTCAAAACTAAGTAGGGAAGAACTCATCTTAAATAGAAAATACCCATAATGATCCAATTCACCCAACTCATATTAACATTTTTCCCCCTCTTGCAGAACTTGCAGTAAGAAGATAAAAATGTAACACTTCGGAATTCTTCGGGTACTTGAGAAAGGCCATCCATTGGCCCTGCCTATCACATTTTGCGGCTCTTACAGTAAACACCAAAATAACACCAAGCCAAATGGATAGTTTGAAGGAGAGATCTGTAAATAAGATTAGAGATATTAACAATTAGTTCAACATCTAAAATATATCAATGGCAAGTGAATATGCCACAGTAAAGCAAATCAGTTGATAAATCAACAGCAGATGTGCCTTACCAGGTTACAAGCTGCAATTGAAAATCAAGTAAGATGCATAAAATTGACATGGAAATCAGTCCTATGAGTATGCAGAGGACCAAAATGACTGCCATTGAATTGTAATACTTCAGAGGATAACAAATCTGCAGACGGCCAAGCAATACAACATTGTAAGTTTATTATATCTATTGTCCTCATTCTATGTGCTGGTGAAGCTCCTACGAGTCTGAGGATTAACACAATCAACTTAACCTTCCAAAAGGGAGGATGCAGGAGTACATGGAGATGCAAGATCTGATATGAGAACAATTTGGTGATGTCAATGTGACTCACGACATGGAATTCTTGATTTCCAACTATTAAATTAAGTAGCAGAGACATAATGGATACCCATTTATTTGGAAGTAAAAAAGTTCCGCAACATTAGAGTATGTTATTTTTCTGACTTGCAGTGAGAAGATAAAGCAGAAAGTATCTAAATCAAATTTTCTGCTGTGTCAGGGTGGTTCGTATTGCTTCTAGACAATAGCAATGTTTCGTCTACAAAATATTTCTTCTCTAACTGTAGGAAGATGTTTACACCTGAGTATCAGGTTCCAGTTTACAGGACCATTATCATCACCTGAGAAAAAATCTTCCACATCAGAATCCTCACTTTCAACATCTGAATAACACAGTTCTTTCTCATTTTCTGGGTCATATGTCCATTCTAATATTTTCAAAATATCCCGGTCCTTCCATCGTTCAACAACTATACGGGATTCTTTCTTAGCTTTTCCCCTCATTATCTCCTGCGATGAAAAAGAAGTATCAGCAGTTCTTTTAAGAGTCCCATTATTGATATCACCCACAACAACTGTCTTCAAACAACTCAATTTAGCCTCCTTCAAAACCCCCCACAAAGTCCGAATCATCCAATACCTGAACAACACAATCAATTAGTTTCTTATCCATCATATCCACCATGTGATTCCTCAATGCAATATCTGCAGCTTGAGGCTTATCAGAAACAGTCCTAACCCAATATCCTGCCCTTTTCAACTCATCTGCCAGACCATAACCAACTTTTGGAGTCAAAACATCCCTAGCAGCGTTCCTATATTTGTCCATCTTCATTGAAAACTTTGCAACCAAGTTCACCCTCCTCTTTCCCCTAGCAGACTCTATCATATTCAACCTTTTCCTCGGTTCACTCTCATGAATTTACTTAAAATGATTAATAAGCTTCTCATTTGTATAAAACTTCCTTCCACAAACTCTACAAATATAAGGCACATTTAGCTTCACAATACCTTTTCTTTCCAACTGATTCAATGCTTTCCTTTCTCTCCTATATTCCAGCACCTCTGGTGGCACATAGCTAAAGGCATGCCTATTAGCATAAGCGACCAAATATTTAACAAACCCAAATTCAATCATGGCCTTTTTAAGCCTAATTGCAGCGTCACCAGGAGGGAATGATTTTGGTGGCTTATTATCCAAATCCCAAAAAAACCACCCAACATTCTTGGTGACCCTGTTCATTGGATTGGATGACATACCAGGAAAACTAGAACCCATTTCCACATACGATTCAGCATGACAATGTCTACAAAAAACAATAATCGAGTTAAGGTTTTTAAGTCCTCTACTTGACTCCCTTGCAGTGAAAAAGTTGCCAACTTGGATTAAGTTCACCATACTCATTGCTTAAGTGATAGTTTTAATCATAAACTGGAGCAAAACTTACCTCAACAGCATGAAGATGAAGAGGAAGAATAGACTAAACTCCAAGGGCTATAAGGAGAAAGATTTGAAATGCTTCATCTTTTGCAGTTTCTCCTAAAAGTAGGAGCAGAGACAGAAAACGAATACTCAGCGGAAAATGGTCGAAAAGCCAGTTTTTGATGGACGTTGACAGTGGTCGGAGAGGAATCGACGAGGAAATGAAAGACCACGGCGATGAATTGGCTATACTCGTCAAGCCGATTAAACGAGGGCGAGGAGTTTTTGGCCGTCTCGACCCCAACGACCTTTCATTGTCAAGTGCTTATGCGTGCCTTCTTATTTTTTCTCCTAAAGTTCCTTATTATTCTTTTTTCATCTTAATAAAGAGTTGACTTTAAAAAAAAATAAATAAAAGACAAAATTGGGTAATGATAGAAAATAAAACATATCCTCGAAGGAGCAATTTGCTACACAAAACGATTTTATCAATAAAACTTTAAAGGCTTGTATCAAATTGTATTTTGGTTTGTATCTTTACAATTTTTTACTTTACAAGTGTAAAAATATAATCAATTAAGTTATACTTTTCTTCTATTTTAATATTTATACTTAGATTAATCGCTAACTGGCATTAGCACACTGCTATGCTAGCTAAGAATAATGATGAGTTGTTGCACATGCGTGAGTCTAAAGGTAATCAAAGAAAATATCAAAACTAGGGATGATGAACAGAGTGAAAATTTTTGATAAATTTTTTTAATAATTAAAACAGTGTTTATGATTTAGAGATCACTAAACAATATTGGTATTATGAGAATTTATTAAAAATTTGAGTAAATTATGGGTGTGTATTGTTTGATATCAAAACGTATTTTTATATATTTTAAGATATTTTTATTTTTTTAATATATTTTTTTATTTCACAAATACTGTTTTAAAATGTGTAAAAATATATTTTAAAATATAATTTAATACCAGTTCTACACTTTTGAATTACTTTTTGTTAGTGTGAGTAGTATGAACTTTTGGGCTTTGGTAAATATCTAAATGATTATGAATTGTGTATTAAAATATAGTTTTATATTTTTTAAATAGTAATTATAAAATTAAAATATATAAAATATATAAAAATATGTTAAAAATATAAAAATATATTTTAAAATGTCAAACAATGCGTACCAATTTACCATCAAAATTTGAGGTCATGGGATTCTTGAAAGAATCCCTTAAATGACGAATTGTGTTGCCAAGGAGGATATTGGGTAATTTTCCTTTACCCTGCTTGTGAATTGAACAGAGCCAACAGCTTGACTTTTAGTTGAAGATGTTTTAGGACCTGTTGCCTTGTTGGTCATAGGATATCATTCTGTTCTTCATTGATTGACTGTTAAATATTGGTTAAGGAAAAAAAAAAGGGCTTATCCCGCGTGGCATGGGATTCCTCTTTGATTTTTCACATTCTCCAGACTCCCCTCGTCAAATTCCTCACCCCTAAATCCTGTCACAGCTCGTAATCTCTGTACCTTCTCAAAATTTACCAACCCAAATCAGAATTTTTAACCTCCAACACTGTGTAACCAAATGCCCATCAATTATAGACAGAGATGCGAATAATAATATATATTACTGGTGATGGGTTTGCATTGCAATAACAGAACGGGTCTGAATCAGCAATGAAAGGCGGCTTTTCGACCCCCGGTGATTTTATCTACTTCAAGTCTCAGGTTCCTCTTCACAAGATCCCTGTAAGTTCCGTTTTTTTCTCATTGGGTCTGTTAAAGATTCGATCTTTTGCCTATTTTCTGACAGTTATGTAAATTTTAATCATGGGTTTTGGTGTTGACCTTTGTTTCTGGGATTGGAGTGGATTTTAGAGTTATGTAGCCTTATGTTAGCTTTGAGATTATGTGATCACTGGATGAGGGCTCATTTTTTTTCTTTCAATATTTGTTTGCTCAAAGACGGCATCTTTGGTTTCGTTTGTGCATTTGTGTCTTACTGAGAATGTTGTTTTGTTATCGGATTTGATGTATCTTTCGTTTTACAAATTATTTTCTTGGTTAGTCCGTACTATATGGATTCTGGTCTGTGTAACGGATGATTAAGTTTTTGCTTTCTTGTAATAGATGAACCAAGTTGTTTTCAGTCACACTTTTTGGAATTTCAAAAGAATCTGAGACAGCAAGTTATGAAGAGCATTTTGTATCCAATTTGGTGGTGCCTTGATCAAATCCTTATAGTTTTCTTTCCTGAAGTGAATGAATTCCTTTTGAGTGATACAGATGCTTACTGTTGGATTAAGGACAATTAATGGAGCCCCAAGAGCATGAGGGAAAAAAGACTAGAGGGCAATATTTAAGTATGCTCAATATGTATGAAAAAGGACTGAAAATGAAACCAATTAATGCTGTTGAAAACCTTAAACAGCTTTAGGTGTGGAAATGCAAAACTTTAAAATGCTTTTAATTACTTTTTGAACATAGTGACCAGTAATCTATATTTTGATCACACTAGGATATTTTTGAATGAAAGAACTTAATTAACACTGTTCAAACCATTTTATTACAGGTTCAGAGCTAGTTGTGTGTAGCTATACCTCTAATACAAATTTAACGAGAATCTTCATGTCTGTCGTAGATTGGCTCAAAGCATTGGCGATACTATGACTTTGGCCCAAAAGTGGTGCCTCCACTTATTTGCCTTCCCGGTATAGCTGGAACTGCAGATGTCTACTACAAACAGATTATGTCATTGTCAATGAAGGTAATATATTTGTCATTCACCCTCATTACATTGTTCCATCAGTTATCCTGAGAAATGACTCGAAAGCCAGTCTACTCATTCTCTCCCCTTATTAACAAATGCCGGCTAATACGCCTCCATATTGTACATGTCATGGATGGGAAATGTAATACAATTGAACAACTGTTTTATAGAAACGATAGACAATTTATCTACCCATGTTTTTTCTTGTCAAACTTCTATTTTTGATTACCCTTGTAAAGAAAATAATTTTCCTGGTTTGGCTGGTTAATACATTCCATAGCCAACAATTTTGTAAGCACCAGGAAGGCATTGCTGAAGTAGATACTAGATTTACAGTTTTCTTCGCACCAGGTGTGCCGTACGTGTAAAAGACTACCCTGTGTAAAATTGATCACAAATGTGCATTAGTGACTGTTAGAGAGGTGTTTCTATTTTTGATAAACAATCCTTCCCCTGCCCCTCCCTTTCAAGGGAATTAAAAAAAAAAAAACCCACCCTTTCTCCTATGTGCAGTTTGACTACAGAATACAGGAATCTTATAAATGTTGAGAAAAGTTGATTTTTCCCCCCCTACTCTTTCAGGGTTATCGGGTGATTTCAGTTGATATTCCACGCGTGTGGAATCATCACGAGTGGATCCAGGCATTTGAAAAGTTTTTGGATGCTATTGATGTTCATCATGTAAGATTGCAATTTGGCCTAATTCTGAAAAGTTACCTGTCTGTCAATCTTTCTTTATCAAAACTGCTTAAAAGAAAGTGAACAATTTGCCTGATGCTGTTGTTGCTGCTAGTACTCTAAAGTGTACAAATTACCTGCTTCTCTATCACGTGATTTGTGAAGAAGCTATTTTTGTTTCTGTTGCTTGTAAGGCATTGAGAAAAGTTCAGATGTCTTTGAGCTCATTATATTGAAGAGTGTAGTCTATTCTGATGGCTGAGAAAGGATGCGATTTATGTCCCCTTCTTTATTTCGTGTTGAGAATTTACTCCAGCTGCCAAACTTCCTGATTAGTCTTATGTTCAGATTTTAATCGGCATATGAGTTGGTGTTAAACAGGTTCATCTTTATGGCACTTCACTTGGTGGCTTCTTAGCTCAACTTTTTGCTCAGCATCGTCCTCGGCGAGTTCGGTCATTAGTGCTCTCGAATACATATGTAGAGACCAGTAGTTTCAAAGCGGCCATGCCATGGTCCCCCTTGTAAGTTCCAATTGAACTTAATACACATAAATAGATGTCGTAAAACTTCTGCTGTAGGAGGCAACTATTCTAGATCATGCCATCTTTCTTCCATGGTTTTTTTGAGAGTAATTTCTTGATGTCTTTTAAATTTGTTATCCATTTTGGAAAAGTTAGATGACACTTTATTCCAGCTTTGAGTCTATTCATGAATAAATGATATAATTGTTGTATTAAATTAGATTTTTCTGAGATTGAATCTAGTCAGTTCTCATTGCATTTGGCCATACAAAAGTAAGAATTCAACAAGATTTTTATTTCACTCCAAGCTAGACCTTGCAATCAAGATTCACATTGCTGTAATTGGGTTGAACTTGGCATAGGCTTAAGTAGACAAGTTTTGTCGGAAAGTAACATGCTTGTCCTAGTTTATTTCCGGCACTTCCTGTATTGTGTAAATTCAGCTTATCATTTTCGACATTTCTCTCCTTAAAACTTCAGTTGTTCCTGTAGTAGCTGTTTGGTGCATTTTGTCATTATAGGAGCAGGATGGCCCATCTTATTTTCTTTCTTGTTTGGTCTCTAGTAAGATTTCATCCTTGGGTTTAAATGCATCAGGCACAACTCTCGAGCATGTGTATTTTTCTCTTTTTGGCGTTTCATTAATAGCACTTCCCAAATAGGTTTCATTCTGACTAATTTTTTTCCCTGTGGGCGTTCCATGTGATAGTGTTGCCTGGACACCTACTTTTCTACTGAAACGGTATGTCCTAACAGGAATTCGTGATGGTCCACATGAACCATTCATTGCAGACTCTGTGGACTTTGTAGTCTCCCAGGTAAAGTTGTCACTACCATGGTTTTTATGCCTGTTTTTCTAGTCATCGCACAGGTCACTAATAATTCAGTTTCTTTAATGCAAAAGAATTGCTATTTACAGTTCCCTTCTTCACACTTTAGAATGAAGGAATGGAAATTTGAAATTTCATTGAGTTGAGGCTCTAAATGTCATTGCAAGAGATTAAGTCATACACTTTAATGATGTATATTGCATATTCCTTGTAACTTCTTTATCAACTATTGGTTAGCCAATAGTGAGAATCCCATGAAGAAAGAAAGTGAAGAAGAAAGATGAATGGATATGAACTCTATTTGCGAGTTGAGTCTTATATTAATATTACTATCTTAATTCTCGAGAACATCAGTTTTATTACAAGACTAGATGAGGAACTTTGCACTTTCTTTGCATTTTTGCATGGCTGAAGAGTTCTTTTTTTATCTTTCTTTTATTCAAGTTACCAATTCTAAGCAGCAATGTATATGTCACAGGCTGAAACTCTTTCAAAAGATGACTTAGCCTCCAGATTGACTTTGACAGTTGATGCTGCTTCAGTGGAAAATCTTTTGCTTTCAGATTCAGTAATTACTGTAATGGATGTAAGTTCACAAGATTTGAATAATGCAATCTTTCAGGCACAATTTAATCTGATGGCTTTGGAGAGTCTGTCAATTCCTGTATTGGTTGTTGGCCTTATGTAGCTGGTTGGAGTGAAAACTAACGTTTTTACTCTAATCTTATCCATCCAAAAACAACTATTTATTACCTCTGGTACACCCTGTGACACAGCCATGCATTTCTTCCCTCCCAAGTTAATTGCATTTGCAGCTATGTTCACCTGTTTTTTTTTTCTTTTTCTTTTGGGCGATATTGTGGCCCAATTATTAGAAATGTTGTGGATGAAGGTGATCCTGTTGCATGAAATGGTCATTTTCAGTTTCTTTCTGTTGGAGAATGTTTAGTTGTCAAATATTTGTGTCTAGATTTCATGAACACCCTCCAGGAAACCACCATTGTTTCTGACTTCCTTTTTTTATTTTTCAAATGCCACATAAATGATGCTGCCTGAAGACAAGTGATTACTGTGCGATATCTCAGCAGCTTAAAGACCAGGTGAGTGAAAGGTATCCTGGTGCCAGAAGAGCTTACTTGAAGTCTGGTGGTGATTTCCCATTTCTTTCACGTCCAGATGAAGTAAATCTTCATCTTCAGGTATGGAAACTTCTGCTGTTTTTCCTTCTGAATACTGTTGAACAACCAGTGGAAGGATGGAAAGATTGTGGTGAATTTGTAATCAGATTGCTAGAATCATTGCTTGTACCCAGTTGACCTAGGCTAAATGCAACACTTGCCCTCTACCACTAATTACAATTCTCAAAGTTCTTAAAGTTTAATTGGTGTTTGTGCTGCATATAAAGCTTACAACTGATCTTTATCTCCTCTATGCTATCTCCTCTATGCAACAGCTGCACCTGCGAAGAGTTGGTGTTGAAGCAAGACCAGATTTAATCCAGAGTCTCCCAAAGGGTGGTGATGGTGAGAGTTCCAGGGAGAAGGATGATGATGAGAACAGAGATGCAGATGACACAAAGAAGGATGACAAGACGGATTCTGCTAGTGCTAACCCTTCAACTGAAAGTGGACCACCATTGCTTCCAGAAAGCACAGATCCAAATGATATGGATACCCTAGTTCTAAGCAATGCAAATGTTTTTGATACCTGTGGCGAAATTCATACACCTAGTCTGCCTTTTGGCTTCTGTTTGGAAGACAATCTGGTGTCTCAAGCCTTCCTAAGTATGATTTGTCAGCGTAATACTTTTGTTAATTATTTACATTCCAACCTTGGACAGTGTACATTAAATGGACATTATACTGGAAATTTAGGTGCGACATGTACGTGATTTTTGTTTTTTGGTGGGTATAATATTGTTTGTAAAACAATCGAGCGAGGTAGACACTGTAAATTTTTTATTTTTTCTCCCCAGAAATTCGTGTTCTTTGTTGAGGCCTTTGCTCTGCCATTGTAACTCAAAATGGTTATCTTTTGTACTGATTGCGAAAGAATGCCCCAGTCCTTTTGGAATGGTTGCAACTTCCACTATGCATGCCAAAAAATTTCCAATCGTTGCGTTTAGAACATCTCTTAAAGGGATTTGAATGTGAATGCCTCATAGGCTCACTGCTTTAAGGGATTTGAGTGTGAATGCCAGTCCTATGATCTGTTATCATCTGCTGCATTCCACTTAGTTAAGAAGGCAGCAGTTTAGGTGCTTTACTTTCTTGTGTTTATCATCATTTTCGAGGTGGAACACACATTTGACCTATCTGCACGTTCAGGTTAACACATAGCGACAACAGTCCATCCACGTGATGCTTTTGGCCCAGTTGCAGCTGCTGCGGCGGTGCAATGAAGCGAGTGTAAACAAATGGGATCCAGACCAGCCCAGATGAATGAACTTTGCTTCAAAAAGGTAAATTCAAGGATGATGCTTTCTCTTCCACTGACGAAAAGTTAAAAAGTATGAAGTGGACAATTTTACTCATTGGTAGAAACGTCGATGGGTCATGGAACTTTTGCTCAGGAGAAATGGGATTTGGCAAATTTACAGGGCCATGCCTACCACAAAAGAAAAAAGTTGGCACCATGAAAATTCATGGCATCAAGAGCTAGATTTTAGATTTCCCCTTCTTGTGTAGAAAGTTGGTGGTTTGTTAACTTTGTATAGAATGTATAGACAAGCAGAAAAGCAAATGCTATGAAGATAGTGATTACTAAAGAAGGCAAAAAATTGTTCTAATGCTATGATAGGCATAAACATCAGTAATTCTTGATTATTCATGCAATCAATTTGCCATTTTCTTCCTGCAATTTTGCTTCATTTAACTAAAGCAAATTATGAGGTTTAGACTTTAGACAGGAAATTTTGATGTATTACAGGTTTCAGGTGGCAGGAATTCTATGTAGCTTTAAGAAAAATATAATACCTCCAAAGTCCAAAAGTTGAAAACAGAAAGCCAAGATATGGTGACCAACTCGCACAGTGCTGCGGCATAGAATAGCATTACACTTTCTAGAACATAGAAACGAAGAACATTTTAGCCCTTTGGTCTATTATAAAAGCAGCATCCTCTCAGGAGGGCCATTATTTAATTTTTTATTATTGACATTTTACTTTTATCGCAAAAAGTAGTATTAGCAATACAAATTTATACTTTTTAATAACAAAAAAAGTGAAATGTCTAAATCATTAATCTAATTGTTTTCTCTAATATTTAGTTGATTTATGATCTAATTGAACTTATTTAAAATAGTGGGCGTTCTTAAGAATATATTATCCTCTCTTGATTAGAAATTAATATCGAAGAAAAATCCCTTTTGAAAGAAGTTATTCAAAAATAAATGAATGAATTCATACTCTTGGTTTTTTTGCTAGTTCTATATTAGGAGGTTGTTTTAGAATCCAATTTGAATGAGAAAACATTTTCAACTCATATAAATAGACTAATTCATTGGTTGCTTTTGTGTGGCTCGTCCCAACTCCACTTTGAACTCAAATCATGTCGTGAATGGTGGCGGGATGGCTTTAATTACAGCATCGTAAACTAACATTGGCCTATTTTTCTCTGTTGATGAAAAGTAGTGACATTTCGCTTTCCACCTTTGTCCATATTTTTCCTTTTCCAAAATGTTCAAACTCTTGAGTTTTTAAACTTGATATTCTTGAGGGTTGTGGACCATTTTTGATGGTGAAGTCAAACTTGTCTCTTCCAATTGTGTACTACCTTAGTGGAGGTTTTGAGAGGAGCCTCTCAACATGTCACATCTAGATGTCACCATTTTTTAAATTTTGAACTATGCTTATGGTCCCAACAAAATTATAATTACTTCTTATATCAACTAAATGAAACAATAAAAATAACATTAAAATCATTATTAAACTCAATGCAATTAATTTTTTAAAAACCTTTTAGAATTAATATTTCACTATAAATTTTTTGAATATTTTCACTATAAATATTGTTATTAATAGTATTTCTGAATTATCCGTGTTCAATTTCAATTTTATTTCTTTATAACTACTCAAACTTTTCGGCCTAAAGCACCACCAAACTTCTTTTTAAAATCTAGACAAGACAATTCAGGCTAATATGATGGGGACATACGTCGAAGAATTTTGCTAACGATAAGATTTAGTCACGAGAAATCCTAGGATGATTTATGCATCAAATTGATAAATAAGCACCAAGAAAAGATACTACGCACAACTACAAATTTATAGCCTCCAAAAATACAATTTATGCTAAAAAAATTAAAGAATATTGGATACGGCATCTGCAATTGTTTTCTTAGGATATCAATTAAATCATTAAAAAAAAATTGATTATATTTTAGCATCTTAATTTTGAACAATTTACCTAAAAAAAAATCCATTTAAAATTATTGAACGTGCACAACCCGCAATCAATATATTTTACAGCCAAAAATAAAAACAAGTTTCTAACATTTAATTCAAAAACTTAACTATCTGAAAATGAAAATGTGAGAATTTTGACTCAATCATTAACTGGTCCAACAAACGTAGTGAATCATCACGGAAGTCTTCAATTTCAATCCTAAATTATCGACGTCGAAGACTGCAATTTCAGTGACTCCAATGTTTTTAAGTTGGAAACATCAAGTCCGTTGTCTTCACGGATCGAAATAGGGTTGGTTTTCCAATAGTTTGACTAGGATTAGTGGGAATACAATAACCAAACAAAAAATGAGTGTGGCAGCCTCCACATTATATATTGGATGAGATTTAATGGTTGAAAGCTAATAAAGAAATAAGATGGTACATTCGTGAATTAGATGTGTCAAATCACAATAAAATAACATTGACTTTATTTTATTAATGTTTTGATAAAAGAAAAATGAAATGAAACACAGGAGTTAAACAACCATTAAATATTTGACATTCTCAAATTATGCCTGTAACTCACTAAAAACCCGAAAAATAGAGAGAAAATGTGTACCGATGATATATTAGCAACAAAAGAAGAAAATGGTTGAATAAAGGAATTCCCAAACATTTAGCAATTTTAGATATGTCAAGATCGATGACTCATTATTTTGATTAATCCTACTTGAGTATCCAAATTTGGGTCAATACTAGCAAAAACATCTCTGAACAAGGTTGTAGCACTTACTATGCCAAATGTGTCTGAAGAAGAGCAAAGCATATGGTAAAAAGTGGAAATTTAATTTTTACTAATTTTCCTCTATATAATTATTATCTCACAAAATTTCGTAGTCTAAACACCTAGAAAATTTGACTTTTAGTAATAATTATGTTCTTATATATTTTTTCATAATCTCAGAGATCTAACACCTAGGAAATCTTTTACATAATCTCACACATTTTGATGAATATTAGGAGCAGGAATGTTTGTGAGTATAAATAAACAATTTCAAATTGATTGTGCTCTTGAATGTTAAGCATATATATTATCTAAATTTTAAATTTTAATTGATATAATAAAAATATAGAAAATGAAATTTTTGAGAAAATCACAGTTTGAAACATTAATTACTCCATATTCATGTACCTATAAATTAGAGTTGGATGTCCCAAACACTAAATAAGCACCTCAAAACCACAAAATATAATAATATAAACAGTACTCCCTCCCATCCTAAAAAATCTGTGTTTTACATGTGTTTTTAGTCAAACTTATAGATTTAAGGATATTAATATCTTCTATTGTTTTTGATATTTTTGAAAATTTCAAATTATTATATTATAAATTTTTTTTTCACTTATGTGATATAATTATATTTTTCAAAAAGTATGTAAATCATTGTCAAAAATTAAGTATGATATGATTCAATTGATCAAGGAGACAAATATAAAACATAATGCGTAATGGTGTTCAAACAGGCATGATTTTTTGGTCGGCTGGAACTTAATGCTTCATTAATGATACGCAACCAGAAGAAAAGACTTGTCTAGAGATAAAGAGTGAAAGAAAATGAAATTTTGCCATCGAAAACTCATGACCTGGTCAATTAGCTTTGGCCCCTTGAAGTTAAAAGGCTCATGTGACAATGGAGGCATTTTTAAAAATGGCCTGATCATCTTCAAGAATCCAGATCCATGATGACCACCTTTACACACCTTGTAATTAATTCAGCATTTTTTTTTTTTTTTTTTTTGGTAATCTCACATCTATTAAATATGAAACAGACAATACGTTACTGCCTTGCATTTAAGCCCCATTCATAGATGGATGTACAGCCGCAAGTTCTCTTTGGTGTTCATACCATTTCAAGCCATAACAACTTTTGAAGATTCAAGTTTAAACCAACAACAAAACCCACATTCTTCATTTCTGGAAAGTCAAGGTACAACTCGTGAAACATTTGTTATGTACAAATTGCAAAAATTCAAGAGTGGTTGTTCCCACCAGTCCATAATCACCAACTCCTTAAACTCAACTGCACTTTTTTTTTTTTTTTTTATCTCCAGGACTTGTTTTTAGGGACTTAAATTGTATTTTAAAATGTATTTTAGACTTTTTTTTAGTGTAGTAATAGTGATATATAAAATATATTAGAAAACACAAAATTATTTTGAAAAATACAAAAAATATATATATTTTTTTAAAATTACAATTCATATACATCCTAAAAATTTCATTATAATACTGCAATCTTAAAATTCCATTTAATCATTCTTGCTGAAAAGAGGGATGGAGTAGAATCAGCAGAAGAATGGACGCCAAAATTTTTAAGAGTTAATTACATGAATTTGAAATCAAACCAAGTAACCAACTCATCAGAAATTTGAAATCAAAATGATTTTGAGAAATTTTAAAACCCAATCATTGAAACCGACATTAACTGTACGTTTTAAAATATCTTAAATAATCCACAAGTGTTTGTCTTCCGACATGTATTAAAAATAAAAGAGTAATAATATTTATAGTGATTTTTTATAGTAATTTTTTATAGTAATTGAGATGGTAAGTATAAAAAAATAAAATTATTTTTTATTTTTAAGGTGATGAGTAAATTTTATATTTTTATACTTATCATTATAAAAATTTACTATAATTAGTTACTAAAATATTATTATTTAAAATTAAAAAAATGATAAACATGGGTTTACAATATTTTGATAAAATCTATGACTATTAATGAGGAGGAAGTAGAATCTGCGGTTAAAGCATTTGCGGTCAAAGTAGAATGTGATTGCATCATGCATGCGTTTCTCTGCTCTACCAAAAAGTCCTGAATTCTGACATCCTTTTTCCACTGACAAACATCTCTCTCTTCCGCACAGACGGACACACTCAACTCATCATTCTTGCGAGAAACCAGCAAGCGAGAATTTGATTCCAAACCAAAAGAACAAGACTAATCCTGTTCAAAACCAGCATGATCCACATCCCATTCCAGAGTACCACGTGGGTTTCTTGAAACTTGAAACTCAAATCTTGAAAAACTCATTGATCGTGAATAATCTTCGGGGACAAAGATTGAATCTTTGCTTCATTCAAACCAAGCCCAGAAATGGGCACGTCAGATTTTCTCTTAATTCTCCTCATTTTCCTTGCTTTTTCTTACTCGAGGACTGTATGTGGAAATGCAGAGCTCAGAGCTTTAATGGATATAAAGGCCTCTTTAGACCCAGAAAATAAGATCCTTTCATCATGGACTAATGACGGTGATCCCTGTGAAGGTAATTTCGTGGGCGTGGCTTGCAATGAGCATAGGAAAGTTGCTAATATATCATTACAGAGCAAAGGGCTCACCGGAAAAGTATCGCCGGCGTTGGCAGAACTTAAGTGCTTATCGGCCTTGTACTTGCATTATAATTCTTTGACTGGAGATATACCTAAAGAGATTGCTAAGCTCACCGAGCTCGTTGATCTTTATCTCGATGTGAATAATCTTTCTGGGACTTTACCTTCTGAACTTGGAAGCATGGCTAGTCTCCAAGGTTTGACAATATTTTCAATGAAAATATTGCTACCATCTTTGCCGTGGTGTTACTGCTTTTGGAAATTTTTGGGCTATTGTAATTTGTAAGAGATGTACAGAACTGCAATAAGCAATTCTTTAACCTCATAAATTTCTTTACTAGATTTTGTAAATTGAAAATTTTGGAAGAAAAAGTTTGAATTTTTTCCTCAAAAAGCTGGACGCTAGTTTGGAAGATGGAGTTCTTCAGTTAAACTTGATATCTGGCTGAAATAATTCTGTTTTTCATGATTGATTTATCATATTTATTCCCCTTTTTTATCATTTGTTAAGAATGTTTCAGCTGTCAAGATTTAAGTGGTGTCTCTGTACAAATGTTTGAGTTTCTTCACAAAATTTTCTTTTATTTCCTAACTCTGTTAATTTTCTGTTTCTCAGTTTTGCTGTTATCTGGTAACCAGTTGACAGGGAACATACCTATAGAAATTGGGTCCTTGAGGAAGCTCAGTGTGCTTGGATTGGAGTATAATATGTTAACAGGACCCATTCCTGCAAGCTTAGGAAATTTGGGAATGCTAAGAATTCTTTCTTTAGGCTTTAATCAGCTGTCTGGTCCAATTCCTATTCAATTAGCTATCGCTCCCCAGTTGGAGGTTCTAGAAGTTCAAAACAATACCCTTTCTGGTGTTGTTCCCCCTGGTAAGCTCATTCAATCGTCAGCCCTTTGAACCATTGGAGTTAATACTTTTTTTACTGTTTTGTCCACCTCCGCTTACCTTAAAAAGATTAAGAAGAATTCATCTCTCTGCATTTTGGTGCTAATCTATGTTTTTTCTTCTTTTTTTTCAATGTCTTTCTTATTGGACTTCGTTATACGAATGAAGCTTTACGGAAACTGAATCAAGGTTTTCGTTGTGACAATAATCCTGGTTTATGTGGTGTTGGCTTTTCTTCTCTGAGAGTTTGCACTGCCTGGGATAATCTGAATGTCAATCAAATAGAACCCTTACCAGCCAAAGCCAACAATACTGCTTCTACGTTTCCCCAGTCTGCGTATGTCCAAGTGCATTGCAACCAAACCCATTGTTCAAGTTCATCTAACCTTCCTAGGATAGCAATTGCGGCCGGGGTAACTACTCTCACAATGACATTGATGATTTCTGCATTTCTAATTGTTTTTCGCCATCGCCGTCAAAAGCAAAAGATTGGAAACACATCAGAGATTTCTGATGAACGTTGCAGCATTGAACAGATGGATTCTTACAGGAGTCCCTCACGATTGGCTTCTGTAGAGTACTCCAGAGGATGGGATCAAATGATGGCAGATCAGAATTGCCACGGCTTCTGTTCTACAGAGCTTCTTCCGGGCTTTAAGTTTAATTTGGAAGAGATTGAATCGGCAACTCAGCACTTCTCGGACATGAGTCTGCTGGGGAAAAGCAAAGTTTCTTCTGTCCACAAAGGAATTTTAAAAGACGGTTCTTTAGTTGCTGTAAAGAGCATCAATGTGACTAGCTGCAAGTCTGAAGAAGCTGAGTTCATGAAAGGGCTGGAGTTACTTACCTCCCTTAAACATGATAATCTTGTCAGGCTAAGGGGTTTTTGCTGCTCAAAGGGTAGGGGTGAATGCTTCCTTATCTATGATTTTGCTTCGAAAGGTAATCTGTCTCAGTATCTTGATGTGGAAAATGGCAACAGCGACATTCTTGATTGGCCCACGAGAGTTTCTATTATCAACGGGATTGCAAAAGGTTAGTGTGCCCTTAATGCACCTACGCCTTACTATTCATTCTTTCACTTGAAATTTTTGTCTGTAATCTCCAACTTCAGTTCTTTATCCTTGTACTTTGACTAGTTTATTTTGTAGCTTTCCTCTCTTCGCGTAAGCCCAGACTCATCCTGAAATTTTTGTACTTCCACCGCTAATATGAAATGGGGTATATAGTTAATTAGCCTGACAATTTCTGAAGTTTCTAGGTTGAGCTACCTGTATGGCTGTATTGCCTGTTTGATTGATTAACACACCAAAAAACTCAAAAGTACTTTGTCTGAGATTGTTCATTACTTCTTTATCCGTAGCATTTGCCATTGCTTAAATCACATGTCTCCAAGGACATAATTTGCTCCAAAATTTGTATGCATGCCTTCTATGTTCTCTATTAGGTCAATCAATCATAAATGGATGGTCTTAACATGCATCAGTATTTTCAAAGGAAAGTACATGAGTGATTTGGACTCAATATTCTTCATCATGCAATCTCCTAGCTCCAGCTCTAGACGAACAAAAGTTTCTCCCATCTTCAAAACATATAGATTTCTTATCATCTCATTGTCCTTACACCGCTAAAATGACTGTTGCAAGTTAAAATATGGACCTACTTTGTCCTTGCACTAAATTCCAATTCACTTGGCTTTTTATGCACTATTTGCTCAGAGATAGCTCATTTACAGTTGGATTTTTCTACCAGTGGTGGACCATTCCACCTGAATCTGAATTTTTACACCGACTTCTTTTGATCACTTCCTTCACATCTGAAATTATGAATGCTAAGAATTGAAATATAATCAAAATAAGGAAAAGTTGGCGTTTCATGAAACTTCTGTTTAATTTGCCTTGGCGTTTCTTGTTTCAAACAGGTATAGGATACTTGCACAGCGATGAACCAAACAAGCCTCCCATGGTCCACCAGAACATATCAGTTGAGAAAGTCCTCATTGATGAAAAATTCACCCCATTGATATCGGACTGTGGACTTCTAAAACTCCTTGCAGATGATGTTGTCTACTCTGCCCTTAAGGTTAGCGCAGCATTTGGATACATGGCCCCTGAGTACATTACCACTGGCCGCTTTACAGAGAAGAGTGATGTGTATGCATTTGGCGTTATTATCCTTCAAATACTTTCGGGCAGACGGAAACTGACCAATTCGATTATACTGGAAGCTGAATCTTGCAAATTTGAGGATTTTATTGACCCTAATCTCAAAGGCAACTATTCTCATCATGAGGCAAATATGCTGACAAAAATTGCACTGGATTGCACGAACGAATTTCCAGAGAACAGGCCAAAAATTGCTTCAGTAATTGACGAGCTGAGCAAAGTCCAGTGATGGTTAACTGTTGGGTATCTTTCGAATCTGAGATATGCAGATGATGGGGGAAAATGCTGATGGCACAAAAGCTAACCATTTTCTGGTGAACTAGCTCCTCAAATCATTAACCACTTTGCCTCCATGGGTAGAAAGCTCGCAATACTTTTGTGAGTCCTGGTATTCAGATCATGATGTACAGGGATCCTCTTCACTCAACATGATATCCCTATTAGGATGGGTAACTTTTAGTGCCAGAATAGTTCAAGAACAAGGATGTATTTTATGGCTAAGTTAGCAGAGGATAAATTTTCAGGCTCTCATTCTCCTTCCATTCAGGATTACCCAGGTGAAAACACTGATCTAAAATACTAATTAAAATCGTGTGATTAACACGGAAGTAGATGTGAGAGTTTCTTGGGTGGCTTTATGACACTATAGCAGATTTGCTTTCACGGAATGTTTGATGTTGAAAATAAATCGTAATTCTTGCTAAATAAAGGAAAAGCAAAACCCGAACTTGAGGATAAACTAGGCAAAAGCTAAAGGTCTGCTCAGAAGAACATTGAAGTTCTTTTCTTTCTTTTTTTTTCTCGTTCTTCTCTTTCTGGTCATTCTTAGCCACTCCCATTCTCCAGAAATTAGTATTGTCATTAACGTCTATAACAATTCATATAAATAAGCAATTCAGTTTCAGTCAATCAACTTCGTCCAGAGTCCAGTTCTGACACCCTTGTCCCCCACGAAAAGAAACCTCCATTATTCATTTATCCTATACAGAAATCATCTTTCTTGACAATCCATGGAGGAGAAAAATCATAAAGCAAGAACCCAAACTGTATCCGGCAAAAATCAGGGAAGTGCTCCAATATTTATTGAGTTAGCACAAAAAGTACTTCCATCACATACTAGTGGAATTGGGCAACTAAACATTTTCCGCCAAAAAAGCCAGTAACCTCCGCCAGCAGAACCAGTACAAGTTACCTGTGGGAGAATGAAGGCCATCAAATGTTTCCGATATCCTAAATTGAACCTACTAAGCCACTGCACTCTGTTGATAATCTACAAACCACTCAGAAGGCCACCATTCGGGTCTGTGGGCCTTGACCTTGACATTTTCCTGGCCTTGGATGGCCAAAGAGCCTGGCCCCTTGAAGGTCACATCCAAGCGTAGAAGGCCAAGACCATGGCATCCAAGTGCTGTCGTGATAGTTCCCACCTTTTTCCCTGATGTTTCAGCAATCACTTCCGCCTTTGGAACTACTTTGTCCACCTCTGTAGTAGCAGAATGCAATGCTTAGGATAAATGGAGAAAGTAGACAGAATATAGATGAAAGCAAAATCACCTTACCCTTTCCACTATCATCCAGAAACTCTAAAGGAAGCACTCGCTTTCGAATGACCCCACGATGATGAGTACGTGCGATGAGTTCTTGTCCTACATAACATCCTTTATCGAAGCTTATTGCATTTAAACCAGCCAGGTTGTACTCTAAGGGGATCGCCTCACCTATGAATGATGACACAATCAGGCAGATGACAAAAGATACAAAATATATATATCCACATCCCCACCCCCATCCCAAAACTGCAAGACAACAAGAAAGGGAAGGCATAACAAAAGTTCCGGTTATTTTCCTCGGCAGAGAAGGTAACATTAAAATTCGTGCCAACATTTGATGTTGGTAAAGAAGAACAAAGTTCCAAATGCAAGAAAACATGAAGATGCACCTTTTGGAATCTCTGATGGGCCTTCTGCAACTCCCTTCTCCAATCTCCAGAGAACATAATGTTTTTCATCAGCTTCTTTATCTGCTTCCACTAGAGGGGCTGCAAAGCATACATAAATGCTTTGATAAATAAGGATTCCACAACAAGCTAGGACGCATTTGCTCTAAATACCAACTTCCAGATGTTAAATGATTTCTGAAGTTAGGGTAAATTTCATGACTCAATCAGCTAGGTAAGTGACCCCAGAGAGCTTACTGCTCCAGCTGGAACGATGGAAAATACTGGCAATTACAGGAATAAAGGATACAAAAACTTACGATTTGTTTCAGATGGAAAAATGGCCCTAAATCCTAGGCAATCAACTCTGGGATCCTGATGCCATTTCCATCCATCTATATTTCCTTGTGAAGATGATGCACCCGAATGATCAATGGTACCACCCCAGCCAACAGATTCTGATTCTGGTTCTTCTTTAGATGAGGACTTGCTACTAAGTTTTGGACCAAATCTTTGCCAGCAAGAAAAATCTTCTGCAACACTTTCAATATCAACCTTGGACCTCAACCGGTATCTGTAGCAAGCAATTACATGAATCTTTAAAGTCAAAATTGCATTTAGAGACAAAGCTATGCTATCATCTCAACAACTACAGGAGCATGAGAATATCATTTTCATTTATATGACACCCATGAGTCCGATCAGCTTATGTCACTGTTCACCATATTATAAATGGATAATGTACGAAACCCTTCGAACAAATTTTTTTTCACAACCATTTTCCAGGATCCAGGGAAAAAGTAATTGAATTTGACAATTCAAATATGTTGATATTTAATCCATTACTATCCATGAAACTCTGGAAATTAATATGCAAGATACTACTCATTGTAGATGGTATTCCTCCTACAGTTAAACAATCACTTCAACTAAACAAAGTTAAGGAATAGCTAGAACCATGCCATGTGCGATCAGCTATAAGTTTGACAGAAGTTCAAAGTGTTATATTTACTTCCATATGGACAACCGACACAAATACATGTGGAAAACTTTTAAATCTTCAACACTGACATGGCAAGCCCCCCTATTATTCTAGTCCACAAGGAACCATGAAACCTCTACTTCCGGGCCATTCGGCTAGCTGAAAAACCACTATCTACCCTCAAAGTATTTACATTTTCTGGGTACAAAATGAAAAGCCCAATTAAAGATGATGAAATATCCATTTTCAATCAAGACAAATCAGCATTTTCACAATTAATGAATGCCACAAAGAAAGTAAAATTCCCTAAAAGCATAATCTTTCAGGGATTTATCTACCAGAAAAAAAACTACCCGCAAAAACTGAAAAGAATTTATCCATAACAAACAATATATTACCATTATTACCGCAATAATCAAAAGTCCTCAACTTGCCACTTAATTATTAAAAAAATTAAATTTGACAAACAAAAAAGGCTCACTTTTTCAGTATCATCAAGAGTTCATCCAAAGAAGAACCATCCACATCAGCTAAGAGCTCGAGCTCACCAGGGCTAGGCCCGGGTCCAGACCCGGTACTATCGAGCTTCTGATCCGGTCGGGTAGGCCTATAAAGAAACATGTCAAACAAAAACCTCCCTTGAGGGTGCAATATAGCTGTGTACATCGGAGGCACCTCAACCACCGGCAAGTTAGGCGTACCCACGGTGACGGAGCCGCTACTGCCACTGCCACTCATGTCGCTGCCTTTTTCAGGTTGGCTGAGTCTCCGGACGTCGTTGGTAACCAGGCCTTGCAAGTACTTGACGGTATCGGGCCCTCTGAATCGGATGACGGAGCGGGTCTTGAGGTGGCAGGCGAGGGACCCGGCATTTTCGAAATGGGTTGTGGAAAAGGGTTTGGGTTTAAGGCAATGGTAGGATTCGGGTCTGAGAAATTGGAGGGAGAGTTTAAACCGGTGCATGGTTGGCTGGCCGGTTTTTGTTTTTTGTTTCCACGGTTGAGGGGGTTCGGACTTCGGAGTGGCCGCTGCCCGCTGGTTTTATTGGAACCGTACTTCGTGACACGTGGATTTCGGGAGAGGCATATGTACTTCTGTTCAGATGCACACGTGCTTTGGTTTTTTTTGTTTGTTTGTTTGTTTGTTTTTTGCCCCTTTTTCGACCTTTCTTGTACGGGGGAGTCTGGAACTTTGAAATGTGTTCGACGAAATGTCAAAGTGAACTGAATTGAATTGTGTAACGAACTTACGGTGTTTACGTATAGGCAGACGTACGGAAGAAAATGCGAACTTCTCCTCCTCAAATTTTCTTTGTCAAATCAAAGAAATGCATTCGATGAAAAGTTTTCTTTGCGGCTGGATCAACCCTTTTTTCTCCCAAAAGACTAGAGGGAAAGATTAGAAATAATATTCTATTATAATTATGTTTATATATATTATATGAGTAATAATTGAGATAATGATAAATTATAATCATTTTGTATAATTATTGATGTGACATTTATAAAAAAATAAAATCATCTCTCATTATTTATATTTTATAATGAAGATAAATGAATAATTTTGTTTTTTCATGATTATCACATCAGTCACTATACAAAGTTATTATAATTTGTCATTATTTCTATCATTATTCATATTATATAATGTGAAATAAAATTTTCACTTTAATCAAGGAGGGAAAATAACGGATAGAGAGAATGTCATCCCCTCTTATTTTGGCCCTAACATTAATTCAATATTTGATAGGGCAAACCCAATGATTAGAAATTTAAAATACGAATAGATTAGATTTTATATTAATTGTGTTCTGAAACTTATTTTCAAGATTTATTAAGAGAGAAATATTATTCAAGAATATAAAAAAAATCTAAAAATATAAGAATGTATTTTAAGATATAATATATATATACACATACAATCTTTTAATTGTGTGCATGCAAGTGAGAATGAGTAATATCACGAATAAGAATTTGAATATTTATTTTAAGTTAAAATTTTAAATTTTATCAACGATAAAATGTAATGAATTTTATAATTGTGTGATGACTAAAGAAAAACTCAAAAAAAAAAAAGTATGAGGCATTTTTTGATTTAGCATTTCACTTTCCATTTTATTAATATGGTGAGAGAGATATCAACCATTAAAATAGATTTTTAAAAAATTTATAAAAACCAACCATTTTCTCTTTTTTTTTTTTTGTGGTGGAAAAACAAACTTAAAAGGCAATGCGTCATTTGACAATGGACCGAGCTTCTTATAGCCCGTCAGTGCCGAAAGGATCGTTTTTCCACTTCACTATTGGGTGTAGGTTACAGTTTGCGAAGATGCCAAAGGTTTGTAATTATGGGCTTGGTAGCCCATACAACCATCATATCCGTTCTGTAAGAGCATCAAATCAGATTGACTCAGCATGGGTCAAGAATAACATTTTCGCCCCCTCGAGATTGGTTCAACTGATTCGGTTGTGAAAATTAAGTTCTGGTAAAACAAGAGGTACAGGTATCAATTTTCGCAACTACGGTAGCAATTCTAAGGGCATGGGCGGTTGTCCGCTGGCAGCAATTCTAGGGTCATGGGTTACGCTTAGACTTGTAGAGTGTGTTTGCAGGTTTCATAATATAGGAGTGTGGGATGTGAACGAATTACATAAATTCAATAAATGTGTAGATACTCCTTGTGAAATAAAAAAAGAAATTATATTTTTATTTTAAATTTTTAAAAAATATAAAAATACATTTTGAAACATAATAAAAAATAACTTTTGATACGAGTTTTACGAAGATGTTGGCTTTCCATTGAAGCTCCCAAAAGTGGGAGGAGAATATTTGACAAGGTGCGAAACAACTGAACTAGGTTAGGAATGCATTACGCATCGATATTCTTCATATCAAGTGGATTGAAAATACATTTAATTTAGTGACTTTAATATGTTTTTCAACCTTTGGTTCTCGTGTTTTCTAATCTTAACTTTGCCTAAGTCAACTCCCTTGGCAGCTGTAACCATAGTTCCTAATCCAACTATTGTTTCATTAAAATATTCAAACCAGCCACCATAATATCATAAGCTGTATGGAGGGATACATGTAACGACAAATAGATATTAAAACAAAGTCTTAGATTCAAAACTGATATTAAAAAGTATAAATTGGTTTATTATACTTCGAAATAGGAAATCAAAGAAACTCATATTTTAATAGCATTTTAAGTAACTTTTTAACTTAAGATTCTGTCGAAAAAAAATAAGTGGCGTGCTAATAGTTGAATCATTTATTAATACGCGATGAAAATTTGTAGTTCTGAGCAATCAAATGATTAATGAATAATTTCTCAATGTCAAACAACAATATACATTATAACTGACTTGATTATTTGGCTAAATTGAGAACTAACAAGAGTTTCAAAATTTTATATACGGTTCGTACATATGTTGTGATAATTTATTCTAAGATTGAATTTCTTAATCAAATATAACAAAAAAGTAAAAGCATCATACACTGATTTGATGTGATAATTAAGTCTTTGACAGTTTAATTAGTTTATTCGGGCTTCCCTAATTGTACTAAGCATTATCAACTAGGATAAGAGAGAAGAAAACCCATATATGGGACAAATTTGTATTGGTGGTAGAATGATTACTTGATAACTGGTTTGTTTCCCTTGATACGCCTTTCCAATAAAGCAATGGCAGGATACAGAGAATACTGATTAATTAATTAATTAGTGTGGTCAAAATTCATTTTGTCTTAAAGTAAAAGTATTACAACCAATAAGGGTATGCGAGACATGACTAATCAGGTAATATACATGGTCCATGGTCATAATCATTAGTCGTGATGACCCTTTGAATGACGAATTAAAATATCTTAGAGAGTAATTAGCTGCCAAAACAATGTTACAAAAATATTGTCGTTAATGAATATTAAAATAGGAACCCTTGTTTTTGTCAACCAAGTAGAAAACTTATCTCCTCTTTTGTGGCTGACAGGAGGACCCCAACCATGCCATCAGATTAATTACAAAATATTATAATAATATAGTAGTTGTATTATTAATGACTTTTCATAGTTATAAGTATAAAAAGATGAAATTTATTTATTACATTTTTTAAAAAATATAAAATAATAATGAATATTTTATCTTTTCATACTCACCACATCAGCCACTATAAAAAATCATTATAAATATCATTACTTATAATAATAATAATAATTAGATATGTATAGAATATGATAATGATACTTTTTATAGACTTTTCATTGTAAAAAAGTAAGGTGGACAGGTGAAATGAGAGAGAATGGAAAGAAGGTAAAAGCACTTTATTAGACTAACACTTGTGTTTCTGGTGTACAGTTGTCTTGGCCTCGGCCATGAATTTTATCATTAATTTGATTAAAAAAAATTATAATAACTAATATGATATATTTGAAATGAGAAAATTATTTATTTTTAGTTTGCATATTTTAACAAATATAATAAATAATTTTATTTTCTAAACATATTAAGTCGGTCACTATAAATTTTTAGGGTGAAAAAACACTAAAAATATTATTAATTATAGATAATAGGGATATATGTCACATTGTCACAACTTGGTTAAAAGGTTATCAAGTGATGATGAATAGCTATGGCATCATTAGTTGTCCTTTCGTTTACTCAATTACTTAATTACTTAATTACTTAATTCTACGGAAGTATAAAGTCAAATTAATCACTTCAATAGCTGTATTTAGTTATACAATTAGTTTAACAATTCACATCACCATTTCCGATTGTATTTATAATAGTAACCAAGTTGGCAAACTTAATTAAATTTCTTTTTCTTCAATGCTTATCTTCATCTACTTCTTCTAATATATTAAGGAACTCTTTCCTATCAAACGTGAGTACTTCTCACGTATTTTATTTTCATGATTTTAGCCACGATGAAGTAAAAAAAAAACAAAGAAAAGTAAACCAATCATGCATGAAGTTTACCATGTCATTTTTTAACTCATCAATCAATCAATTCGCAATATCAATCCTCGTTATCTATGAGGACCACAAAATTAAACAAGCATTTATGTAAATTTGGTATAGTTTAGATTGATCTCTTTTGGGATGTTTCTCATTACTTTTATATATATAAATGAGGTAATTTTAAATTCATTTATGAAACCTTTCAACAAATCTTACATTAATGAGAACTATTTTGTTACGCCACGAAAAATTAATAATACAATCTGATTTATTTTCGTTTGGAGAAAAAAAATTTACTTTCTACTACTTCGATAAGATTACTGTAATCAAATTGTGAGTAATATAATATTTATATAACGTGTAAATTAATGATATTAGTCTCTTAATGACTAATTGATATTCATATCACAAGATAATATTAAATAATAATATTTATTATTAATTAATAGATTCTGTCACGTAACCGTTTATCAATAATATACTACTTTCCAAATGTTTATACGTAAAGAGAAAAAAAAAATACGGGGATAAAGATTGAGATGCTGCATGGTGACGAGTACGTGGCAATGATACGGACAAGCGAGGGTGAGGCGAAAATGAAATTATAGCGTAGGAGAAGTCAACGTAGTTGGCAGAGATAACGTACAACGTAGTGAGTAAATGTCGTACTATAAATTTGTGTGCAACAGAGACAGGGAGGTTTTGTAAGGTTTCGTACAGTTGTCCTACGGCCACGACAGTCATATATAAATATATATAGTATTTCGAAACAGGTTTTTATATTTTTTAAAATAATAATTATAAAATTAAAAAATACATATATTAAAAAAATACAAAAATTCATTTTGAGAGACTAATTATACATACCCAAATATATATATAAAAGAAATAAATTTGTCAATAAAGAGAAGTAGGAATTATTCAGCATACGTTGCATTATAAAATCAGCTAAATATGTATTTTATCAAGGGTTAGAAAAGAGTTTATTTTTACAACTTTTGTTTGTTTTAAAAAAATTCACTTTTAAAGTAAATTTTTTATATTATTATTAATAGTAATGATTATATTTGGCTCATATTTTAAAAATTAAAAATAAAATGAAAAGAATATAAATTTAATAATATATTAAGTGTATTGTATTCTATAATTAAAAATATATATTTTTTATGGAAAATGTACTTTTTTTTATGACGAATGATGTAACTCAATTATCCTAACAATGATAAATCTTTCATTCATGTTGTCAAAGTGTTTGATTTTGCAAAGTCATTTTCTTCATCAGTGTGTGTGAATATATCTATTTGGAAGATATTTTCAAAAAAATGTTAAAAATTCACAATTGATATTGACACATCTACATTGTCAAATGTTGGACAGAATCTTTACTAAAAATTTTCTTTTTTCTTAGTAAATATTTCGTTCGTGCACATTTTCGTTTTATTTTCCAAGTCTGTAATAAATTACAAACAAAATTCTACATAATAATCTACGTAATTACTTTTTCTTTTTATTTTTCTTTTTTTAATGTCTTGATCTGGTTCAGTTGGTGGCATACACATCATTTGTGCATTTTTTTCCAGTAATAATTGGCATCTTTGAAATTAACTCACTTTTCTTCAAAGTTTGGAAGAGACAATATAGCATGGAATAAGAAGTGACCAAGTTGTCAATTTGTCATGAAGGAAAAAGAAATTTAAGAATATGGATTATGGACTAATGGGTAAACCAACATAAAAATTTCTGAGGATTTTGGCAGCCATTGTAAAGTAAAAGCATGGCTTCTCAACTACCTGCAGTAGCAGATTGGGAGTGTAGGTTGAAGATGATGTAAAATTGGGCTGGAGGAATTAATATATGTAATGGGGCATGCTTTTAATTAAATTTTGTAAATAAATATGAGAATATAAATCAAGATTACATCAACAGTCATTCTAATAAATGTGGTAAAATGTAGTTGGAAGCTAGTATTTATTTATAACAAAATTAATATTGCACACATGGACATGGTAATTTAATAAAAATAAATGCCTTTTTAGTTTTTACCTATGTATGAGCAAATAAATAAGTCATCGTTTACAAATATAACTATATTATAAAAATATTTTAACTTCGTAATTTAATATATTCATTGTAGTTTATAATCGATTTTTATCTTATAAAGTAGAAAAATTAAAAATTCAAGAATCATGAGTTGATTAAAAAACTTATACTAAATGGGAAACATTCTTATATAAGTATGATGAAAGGAAAACAATAAATAAAATTTCATTCTCTTTATAAGTAACTTAAACTATTTCAAAAGTAGTATGATTTAATAAAATCCTTAAATTGAATTGAATTTATGAGTTGATTAAAGGCTAAAAAAGGTAGTCGTAATATATGTATTAACTTAGGGAAATATGACAATTAATAAATTCAAATGATTAATGTTGCATTGCGTGAGGAGAAAAGCCATGAAAGCAAATCTAAACTTAAATTGCAAAACAATAAGTTATTACTCCTTTCGTTGCAAAAACAAAAAAAAAAAATTATTCACGTTTAATGTATAATTAATATATAATTTTTTATTTTTATCATTATTTTTAAATTTAAATTAAATTATTATTATTATTATTAATATAAGAATATGACATAAAAATAGATTCGGAAGAAAATTTGTTTAGATTCGGAGGAGGAATAAATTAGCTATATTATATATAAAAAAAAATAGAAACTCTGTTCAAAATGAAATCCACTATTGGAATTTGCCCATGGTATTGGGATTTAACAAATTCACTTAACCACGCGTGATGGTAGAAATTCAACCCAACCAAACCAAACCAAGTGATCCTATGTGGCTATGACATCATAACCTGCAGAGAAAAGAACAAAGAATAACCGCATCCAGAGTCTATCTATCTTGGGAAAAAATACAGACAAAAAATAAAAAGCAAACAAACAAACAAATTCATTGTGAGTTATCTCCCACCAGTCCACCACCCCAGCTCAAAACAATTACTAACAAAAATGCCAAAAACATATGTAGAAATGAAATTCCAATGTAATCTCAATCCACACGTTTGATTTTGTGGGGGAAAGGCTGCAAAGTTGCAATTGTCAACGGTGTGATATGACCTTTTCTAGGTTCCTGTCCCTCTCATATAAAAAACCCCACCTTCATTCATCTTTCCTTACATCATTCAGCTCCTCTCTTAGGCCTGTAGGCTCTTCTTAGCCCCTTTACCTTTCCAACAAAGAATACCATAATGATTCCTCCTCCTCATCAGCCTTGAACACCAAGAAAAGCAAAAAACAAGGAAAGCAGAAACAGCCCAGAAGAAGAAAACCATCAACTGAAGCTATGAAGCTGGTTTGGTCTCCAGAAACAGCCTCAAAGGCTTATATTGATACTGTGAAAACAGTGAGTCTGTCTTTACTGATCAAAGGTTTTTTTTTTTTTTTTAAATTGAAATTTATCATTTTTTTGCCTTCGGATAAATTGTTGATAATGCGTTTTTTTTTTTTTTGTTTAATAAAATTTTGCAGTGTAAACTCTCCTTTGAATCAAGTGTGGCTGAACTCATATCAGCCATGGCGGCCGGCTGGAATGCACAACTGATTGTGGAAACATGGTCACGAGGTGGGGTGATGACAACGAGTATTGGCCTTGCAATCGCCAGCCATCACTCCGGTGGAAGGCATGTTTGCATTGCTCCTGATGAACCCTCAAGGTTGGAGTACAGCCAGGCAATGGAGAAAGTTGGGAAATCCCCAGAAGTTCTTGTTGGTGAGCCGAGGGATGTCATGGAGGGCTTAGAAGGCATAGATTTCATGGTTGTGGATTCGAAGCTCAATGACTATGCAAACATTTTCAGGGTGGCTAAACTAGGCCAAAGGGGTGCTGTTCTGATTTGCAAGAACGCTAGCTCCAGGGCTGACAAAGACTTCAAATGGCACAGTGTCCTTGATGGGACATCAAGAATTGTCAAGCATGTGTTTTTGCCTGTGGGGAATGGCTTGGACCTTGTGCATGTAGGTGCTACCAATTCAGGTCCAAAGAAGGGTGCTAGCAGATGGATCAAACACATTGATCGACGGTCAGGAGAAGAGATTATCATCCGAATTCACTGAATTTTGCATTGAATTAATCAGTGGTAGTCATGGAAGATGGAGCAGAAACCTGAGACATGTCAAACTTTTAGGCTAGATGCAAACTAATGTTGTATTTATACATAACTGAAATTCAAGACAATCTTCCAGTTCAATCAGCTAGCTGTACATAAATGTTTCATCAATTTTAAGGTTTAGGCTGATATATTTTTATATAAATCAGACTTAGAAAATTATTACTTGTCATTAATTGCGTCTATATTGATGAGTATATTTCCAACTCAATAACTCAGTAACGCTTTAGTCCATTGTTGTTCATATTGAAGCTGAGGGACTGAGAGATTCGAGCAAATGTTACTTCCGAAAAAATGAAATTAAATGTGCCAATCGTTCATTTATTGGTGAACTGATCAGTTTCTGAGGCTTTTATTCTTTCCCTAAAGGACAAAGAGGAAACGTCCTTGTCTTCATTTGTGCCTTGCTATTTGGTCAGAGAGTATCCTTTTAGGTGCACGGAAATGAATGAGAAGCCTCGTTCGTTCGCACATACGCACAACGTTAACGGTGTGAAAAAAGGGTTCCAGAAGAATTGTTGGTAAAAAGGACTACAAAGAAATTCACTCTCAGTGAAATCAACAAAAGCGGAAGAAAAGGGTTCGTTGACACGTACTTCCCCATGTCTTGGACGCATTTATCTTTAGGCCAAAAATAGAAATATTATCAATAATAATAAAGGCATGCTCAGACATTTGAAAAACTTTTTTACACCAATTCCATGACACTCTAGTTTAAACGCCACTAAACACTTAATGACCAAGTACCCCAGGGCTTAAAGGCAAATTGGCATTTGATCTTTGTTTGAGAATGCTATCCTTCACTGCCACATTGCAGTTGAAAGATTCATCGAGTAGAAGGAACAAAACATGGTTTTCTACAGATAAAACATATCAGTTAAAGGGCATCGTAAAGAATCCTGTGCATCTCAATCAGAATTCAGAAGAAACGTTTTCAGTCAGTCCACATTTCAGAAGCCCTAATGCTAATGGTTCATATATATAGTTTCCTGCATCAGGAATAAATACCATTAAACTTTGTTTTTCTTTTGGAAGGCGGGAGGCAGCTGTGATGAAAAGTCTCCCTCTGATGATATCCATCAAAACTATAAAGGGATAATCAAAAGAGATAGTGAGAAATGTATAATGGTACAAATCCCTTCCTAGATCTGGATCCAGTAATTTCAATTTGACAGAAGGAATGAAGCAGCAACTTTCTTCTTTGGAGTATTCTGCTTTCCAAACTAGTTGAAAGAAAGAATGACGACCCCTTCCGCTGTCTACTAATTGTCATATCAAAGAGCTGCAATATCAAGTGCGACAGACACTTAAAAGATCCATTCTCATGATATAACCACAGCAATAAAAGGATAAAATACTGAAGATTATAGACGTGAATGACATATAACTTACATATATCCACCGCCATGTTGTGCAGAATCAGTGTATCATCTCATAATCTAGTCCCAACTGTCTTGGCTTCTTCTGAAAGCCTTCTTCTGTGAATGTGCTTTTTTCTTGTCAAGACGTTTCTTCTCTTCAATAGCAGCCCTAAATCACACAAAGGATGAGGTAGTTCCAAAAAATTAAAAAGTATATACGATACAAGGAATGCTTATAACAGGAAACCTTATATTGCTCGAAACAATATTTAGTTTGCCGAAAGCTAGAATGAGTAACAGTCATTTAAGATTTAAGAGCATATATGCTAAGCTACGAAAGAGGACAAGAGAGAAAGAGAGATGCATATCGTAGAAGTGCAGTGCACAAGAAATTTTGACAACTCGAACACATGGTGCCCTAAAGGACACATATTTCATGATACCTTAGTGCATAATCTACAGAGAAAGAAAAATACACGCACCCAGGAGAAGCAAACAGACAAGTGCAAAAGAGGTGTAGGAAAGATCAGTGAGAGGATCAGTTCAATAAAATTTAAAAATTTCATGTACTGCCCTAATCAGTAAATAGTTTGTGATGGCTAAGGCAAGCAATTATGCACTTAACATGTAGAAATAAGTGTAACTAAGAGAACCTCTTACAACTTATTAATTTTCTTTATGGTCTCTTCTGATGGAGGTGGTGGGACATAACAAGCAGCATCAATAATAGCCTGCACCATGGATTTAAAAAGTAAGAAAGTGCGTCACATCTGACAACTTATTATACTGACAGAAGGATCACTTAACATCTATAGATGGCTTTGAAGTGTCAACTGTATGACAGCTCATGTATGTTAGTGGCACGAGGACAAGCATGACGGTACCTGAAATTTCTTTAATAGTCTCATGAATACCTGTAATTTGGCTAAAGCATCTTCAATGTTGCCCCTGCAGAATGAAGCCATGTTAACAATTGCTTTGGCTACAGTTCAGGAGAAATTATAAGACACAAGAGCGAGTTAACTTTTGGGTGCGAGTCTTTGTTGAATAAATCACAAGTTCCCCATCCTTGTTGATCCGATTCTTTTCCTGTTGACAAACTAAAAAGTTAAAGCAGCAAGGACATATCACTACATAATTCATACTGTGGCTGTAGACAGACACCACAAGTTTTTGATCAATTCTTTTATGACAACAGTAGAAGATAAATGGGATTTCAAAACATGCAGAGGATCCCATGCGTAATGTAAAAAACTAATAAGTAAATCACTACAAGCAGCATTAGTAGCTAACCATATGCAAGATCCTCTCCTTGACTCTTTCACTGAGCCAATCTGCATTTTTGACATTCAACCGCATATCCACCTTGGTATTCACTGTAGAAGGGGGAAACAAACACGACAATGATAAATTTCAGAGATGCAAGTAGTATGAATAGCCAAAAACAAAAAAGAAAATGAGCTCTTACATATTGATCATAAACAATACATTAACAGACCTTTATTGACATTTTGACCTCCAGGCCCACCGCTTCTTGCAAAGTTGACAGTAACATGGTCTGAAAATACACAAGATGATGTGATAGAAACACCTGATTTCAATTCTTTTTCTCCATATTATGATACAGAGTTTTACCAAGCCACTATTCTACTACAAAAGTATATTGTGCCGGACATGATAAAGTTACTGATGATTGAACTAAAAAAGAAATATAGCGCACAAAACAGTAACATTTCAGAGAAAACAAGTTGCATTACCAAGAATTTTCCAAAATGCGCAGATGATCTATAGTGTACCCCTTAAACTAGCAACTCAAGAAACTTGGCATCTCAGCACTCATTTTGGTACACTTATTTTTTTTCCCTGACAAGACAAAAATATAAGCCTAGTGCACCCCTTAAACTAGCAACTCAAGAAAATTGGCATCTCATTACTCATTTTGGTACACTTATTTTTTCCCCTGACAATACAAAAATATAAGCCTATCTCAGTTAAGACAGCATCAAAATTTGCCTGGTGCAAGGAAAAAGGAAAATGCACAAAGTGGGCCCCTACCAAGGCTTCCCTTTTAGCACAAAGTTGATGTCCTGCCAAGGCATCCTATTTGTAAGAACCCAGTGGAACAGATTGATTTAAGAGGCAACCAAATTACATACAAAATATTAAAAAATGCATCACGAGGATCCTTTCTCCACCAAGAAAAATAGGCAAAAAAACTAATATCCTTTCAGTATTTGGAAAAGGGGATAAAGTTCTTCTAACTGTTCAAAATCAGGATTAATCATCAGTTCGAGGACAATCGGAGTCCAAATATTGATAACACGTAGGTTAAGTAATTGACTGAAAACACAAGTTCAAAACCATTATAAATCTCAAATTATAACGTAAACAATCAAAATTTGAACAGGATCAGCAAACTGGTACAATATCGGCTAAATGCAATACCCGTCTTGGCTTCATGAGCAAGAGAAAAAAGCCTCCATTTAATAAAAGCATATAATAAAAGCACCATAAAACTCAACTCATATACACTTTTCCTCCTAGCTTTATTCAACAATTTTACTACCCTAACTTTAATTTGATCCAATTCTCTCAAGAACCATTCAAGAAAACACTATCCCAGATCGCATTTCCTCAACTTCCATTCTAACATACATCTGGTTCTGTGCAGATATTTATTCATCACTGTTTTACAAACTAAATATCATCATAAAGATTGCAGAGATAATACTAAATGCATCCTAGCAAACAAACAAGCACTACAAAAAGATTTAAAAGAAAATTAAAAATTCTACATCGCTCAGTTCGCAAAAATTATCAAATCACACAGGTAACAGCAAAGCCTAACAAAAACGAAGCAATTGAGTTACCCAGAGTGACTTTAGGTATAGGTTCATCCCCGGCAGCTTTAGCACGTTCATTCGCAACAAGTAAAAACTCCTGCACCTGAGCAAGCCTCGCTGGCGCCTTCTTCCCTCCGCTGCTAGTTTCATTAGACGCAGCGGCGCACCGAACCGGTGTGCTACTTATGCCTCGCCAGGCAAATTGAAGGCTGAATCGACTAGATGGAGATCTCGCAGTCACCGTCGTCGGCAGCGGTAAACGAAACAAGCACCTGACTGTTTCCGGAAACAGCGGCGAGGGACGGAAAATTTCTCTCGCCGTAGTCCTGATTACCGCCATTACTGTTTTTTTTTTAAAATTTATTTTTGTTTAAGCTTAAACAAACCCTACTACCAGAGAAGTGATGGAAGATGAAATGAAGAGTGACGCGTCGGCCTTTTTTCAGTGTTTTATTTTAGTATTTTGGGTTTGGCTAATTTTCTACCACTATATATTTTTGTGGTCGATGGAAATTTGTTAACATCGATTTCCTCACTTCATTAATTTTCCTTATCTTTTCTTTCTTTTACTTTCCACACCCCCCTCCCCTGTTGTTATTATTTTTTGCCTATATTTTGTTTACAATAGAAGTCATAGTGTTGATAAATTTTAATCTCCCCATTTCAAAAAAAAAAAAACAATTTATTTTCACATTTTTTTGGGGAAAAAACAAATTTCAATAAAAATCTTGTATTATTTTTACTAATATAATATTTAATAAAAATTAATAATGCATTAAATATAACTTGAGACAATTTCAATAAAGTTAGAGAACAAATCAAGAACATTTAACCCTTAATCTAACATTTACTCAATTTAAGGTTAGCTAGTCATATATAACATTTAAGAATAAATACTTACCAACAATAGAAAGATAGAATCTTGAAGCAAATATTCAAGAAATTGTTTCCTCGTTAACACATTTTAAAACACAATTCATATACACTTTTAGTGTTAGACAAAACACAAGATTGTACGTTTTAGTTAATTACCCATGTAAAACGCTGAATTCACTATGCAAAAATAAATTTTTAGGTCCAGTTTGATTAGTAATAAATCTTGACTTGGAAAGTAATCTGTTTTCTTATTTTTAAACTCCAATATTTGATCAGTTTGGAAAATTAATCTATTACTTTCCAATGATTGTTCTAATTTTAAATTTTTTGAGAAAGTAATTAAATTTCTAAAAACAGGAAAAATAAATATAATATTCAAAAATTATGATTTCTTACTAAAAGTTGTTATTCTAATTACTTTTTTTAGAATTTTAGTTCAATAAATATATTTTTGACTTTCAATCTTATTTTATCTATTTTTTCTCTTTTAACTCTCATATGTCTTTTATTTTTTAAGTATTAGTTATGTGATCTTCTATTTTAATTATTATTAGTTTTACTTTCTTTAAAAAAAATTACTTCAAAACTTTTTCTATTCAATTCATAATTTATTAAAATTAAAAACAATGTAATTTTCTAATTTTTGACTTGGGGTTTGGTTTCATTATAAATCAGGATTTTTTTGTTTCAATTTTTCTATTAGATTATTAACATTATCATTATTATTTTTTTTTTAATGAAAATATAAATTTATCTATACATTTATATTTAGAATCACCTTTTTCACAGTTTACTTCCTATTTATATATTTTTTTAATTTTCTTTATGTTTTTTAACTTTTATTACACTAATTCTTTATATTTTCTTCATATTTTTATTTTTTTAATTTTTATTATTTATTAATATAGACACTAATTGTGATAATATCATAATACTAATACATGAACTCTTTATAAATTATAAAAATATGTTTATATCTAAAAATATTATTACAAAAGTAATTGTTTTTTGTTTAAATATTATTATATATTACAATTGACAAAATTAATAAACCTTAAATTATATTTTAATTAAAATACCAAAAAAAAGAGTTATCTTTATCAGTAATATAAAATAAAATGATAAACATACATAATAAATAAATTATATTTATAATATATTTATAATTTACTATTATATTATTTTTTCAGTAAATATTTTTATTCTATCTAAATATAAATAAATATTCAAAATACTCAGACTTAAATTCCAAAAATTCAAATTCCTTGAAAAAAATATTCACTTTCTTCATAATTAAATTTCAAGAAATTATTTTCCCATCAAATTTTACTTTCTTGCCAGACAAACGACCCCTTAAAATCGCTAGTGCCAAAAAAGGATAAAATATATGCCAAGTTGCTGCTAATTATACACATACATGACCACTTTTCATAGATCAAATTCAAGATCAGATAAAGCTAGTTTTAGATTCATACAATAATCACCACCCTTCTCGAGAGCGGAGTCGCCATTTAAGAGTGCTGCAAGGAAAATTAAACATAACTCCATTACAACATTTGGTAATCAAATATGTCTTCATCACTGGAAAAAGCATAACAGTATGATGCTGAAAGACAGGATTCCTAATGCTTCCGAGCCTGATCCCTTAATCTAACATGAGAACCACCACCAGACTTGCCACCAACATCAGCTTTTCCCTTTTCAATATCTTGCACCCGAGAAGGACCTTCAGCATGTCCCATTTCTGGCTTCACACTGTTCCCTGGTTGATGCGACCTATCAACATAAGGAAGTGCCCGACCTCCCCGATTTGGTGCATGTGAAATTCTTCTTCCAGACCCTACATCATTGGCACAAAGAATGAAGAAGAGTAGAAAGCATTAAATAGACAAAACTCCAGTTTTATTTGCTGAACCTAATCCATCTTCCTTTAACATCAGTTAAAAACTGAGATGACAGAAAAGAAAACAAGGATTGACAAATCAGATGTAAGAAAGACATGAACCTAAGATATCCATTCCACAGGCAGTTGAAGAAAACGAATAATTCAGCAAAAGTTTCAAGCAACACTTACTGCCAAAGTCATGCACATCTGGACCCTCACTCCAGCCAGGAAGATGTTTTCCAGCATTTTCTTTCCATTTCTCTTCAAAACCAGTAAGTTCATCTTCCCAATAAAAAAGGATGTCAACCAATCAGAAAACAAGTAGAAACCATATGCAGTGAATTTTTATCTTTATAAACAATATAAATAATAAATGAAAACTACAAAGAGCTACCTTCTTCAAGATTGTGCAAGGTCTGCATCGTACCCACTCTACCATCTGAGTTCAATTTCCGAGTGACAGAGTGGCCCTATAGAGATCAATAGTTATTTCTTCCAGCAGTTCTACAAGCCAAAAATAAAAATATCTTCCAATAATTCATTTACTGAACAAGTATATACCTTATCATAGATTCCCCTAGAGACCCTATGTGTTGCTTGACGAGTAGCTGAATTAGCTTCTTTACTTTCCTCAAACGTCATCTGCAAATCATATAAAGTTACTATCAGAAGCAAAGACACAAACAAGTTAATCTTCCACATCACTCATGCTTGCAGATCACTCACTCCATCACTTCCAGTCCTCCTTGTGGCAGATGAAGTGTAATATGCACCATTTCCACCACCGTAAGTGACAGTGGAACTCTGGAAAAAGCTATGGCCTAAACGCTGTGGCTGTGCAATATTACTTAGGTTATTACCATTCCAGAACTGCATTTGCTTGCTCCTCCTCCCTGCAACAAAACCTTTTACTCCATATGACAGAAATACCCTCCAAATAAAAACTAACGTTTAAAACTTATTAGAATTCAGAAGAAAGTATAAGCGTATACACCTTCAGCTTCATCATCTGGGTCCTCAACCAACGGCTCTTTGCTCGACCTAGCATGCTTCCTTGGGTTGTCTTTCCTCTCATTTGTACCTTGTTTCTCATCTTTTTCCTCATCAGAGTCCAATTCCTCAATAACCAGACCCCTAGATCTAGGGGGCTGAGATGACTGGCCCCCAAGAAAGCCAGATTGTTGTGCAGCGATGAATGGATTTCCACCAGGGCCAAAGAAGCTCGACTCAAACATACCTCCAAATGGACGGGTGAAGAAGGGATCATCAAATGGATCCCTTCCTCCAAAAAAGCTGGGCATTAAATCTCGCGGCGCACCAAAACCACCAAAATTGGCAAAGGGATCACCAAAACCAAAGAAAGGATCTCTTCTTCCATCCATTATGTAGTCTCCTCAGCACTAATAACTGATCTGCATTGGACAAAAAGTGAGACTACATAAAAACTTGAACAAATAAATCATCACACATGGCCCCAAAAAAATAAAAAAAAAAAGCGCAAGTAACCTAGCTTGGGCAGGCCTGACCGTGCACAAAAACACACTAGCAAGAAACTTGAGAAAGTTGATTAAATGAATAGGAAAAAGCAAAATTGCTTAGTAGAACTTGACTCTGAAAAGTACAATACAGCATTCATATTAAATCAATTACCCTAACTTTGGCACATCAAACATGGACACCCATAAGAAAAAGAAACAAAGATCACTAAAACTCTAACTGCACCTCAAAATATCAGAATAATGTTGCACAAATAGAATTTAGATCAATTAATGCACTTTCAAATGTTTAAACACAATCTAGACTAAGGAACCTGAAATAATCTGTATAATCACCAAACAAGAAAGAAAGAAACTTTGTCCCACTAGTCCAGGATGATCCTAATCAATCTCGGAAGTAACCTACCCTCTTCATTATACACACATATCTAAGAAAAGGCCTGTCCAAGTCGAAGGGCAATATGAAACCAACTGAAGCGGAAAAACAGTCCGAACAATTACAAATGCTCCCATCTTGAATCAATGCTTACATGAATCATCACAATTTCGGCAAAAGAAATTAAAGTTACCACATATGCAACGAAGCATCGATCAATTACAAATTCGGAAACCACAAACCCTAATCATATTTCGAGCCAGATATCATATTAAACACATACCTATGATTGTCAACACGAATGATAAAATGATTAACGAAACAATCGCAAGAGTTCCATAATCGTTAATAACCACACACCAAAAAGGAAAGAAAAAAAAAATCTCCACCGACCCTGTATCAAATCATCAGCGTACAAAATTTTCTGAAAAAAAAAACCTAACCGAAGATTGTGAGAATACGAACGACCACGAAAACGAAAATCACATAATCGGAAATTAATTCCAGCTATTTCCTTCCGTTTCCCACACCATCTTCTTTTTCATCCCAAGAAAAACCACAACAACATCGACAGGGGAAAAATTCACAAATAAACCAGGAAAAAAAACATCTTTGGCCCGAATTATTGCAGAATAAAATAAAAAACAAAAATCTACGCGGAAAGAATTACCTCAAAAGAGGACGAGAACTGAGCAAATGTAGAACACAAGTCAGGATGAAAAGGAAATGAAACCCTTGATCATGGGGCTTAAAGGGAAGGAAAGTAATTTCTGAATTATTATTATTATGCTATAAGTAATTAACATTTAATTTGTTCGGTAGGGATTGGACAACACGTGTCATATTAATGTATTTTTTTTTTATTCTATCTCATTTTTTCCCCAATTTAATAGTAATATATTTTTCCCCAAGTATTTTTAATCCTTCATCAATATTAAAATTTAGTATAACCGGTGAAAGTAAACAAGACAGTCGAGCATAAGCTATATTATGTTATTTTTTCCTTACTTAAAGTATTGTAAATGATATTATAATCAAAGTATTATAAGAAATTTTCATATCTAAATTTTGGTAAGCTAATTATAATAATATATGTTTTTATAGTTTGTACTTCAGAAATTCTGAAAATGTTTTCAAATGTAAGTATATTGCGAAATTTTTATTAAACTTCTATTTTGTTGAATGTTAAGGTAAATATAATAGTTCTTAAAATATAATATAAATAATTCATGTGGAAACGATCCTTTACCATTTAACATCATCTAAATACACTAAAAATTATAAACTAATATGAAATAATTTTATGACAATGTATAAATGTTTGGTAATGTAACGGGCTTATTTTAAGCCTTAATTTTGTATTTTTTATATTGAAAGGGTGGATAAAGTTATATTTATGGTTAAAATATAATATAAAATAAATATTTACAAAATTATAAAGTTGCTTATTTGATAGTTATAAATAAATTGTTAAAATATACATTTATATGTATTGATTGAGTGTATGACTTATTTACTTAAAATTTAAAATTAATTGTATTTGAAATATAAAAAACGACTAGGGTTAGTTTTCATCTAATAATAGACTATATGATAAGCATTGCTTCTTGCTTTGCTACTTTATGTAGTGCTACTGTAGGCTCTATTACCTTTTCTGCTACAGGATTTGGGACTAGGCCTTATGCTCCTGCTGGTGAAGGTAGTGGTAGGGAAGCTGGTTCTAGATCTACTTTTCCTGAATCGACAGGATCTACTACTCGGTCGACTGCTCTTCTCTTTTTGTCTTTTGATGGCCTGTTCTTTTGATAGCCTGGGCGTGCTGACCCCAAAACCCCTCCTTTCCCATGTGCTATGGACAGGGTTCATGCTTTGCTAGATGCGTGGATTAAATATGGAGAAATTACCCTATCTCACCCAGACTGAAATCCCACCAGGGAGGAAAGAACGGAACAACCATAGTTGATGCATCAAATGCCCTGTTAGTAGTAATCCTTTACCTCGATAAGGTAGGCTAAGCTAAGGGGCGCTAATCTGCAGGCCATTTGCCTTCGATTGAAGTATGAATAGTCTCATTAAGTTGCTTTCCTTCTCGCTTTATAATCTCTTTCTAACCATTCCGAATCTCTACCTTTTTGGGTTGTAATGCTTACAAAACACTACTAGATTAAGAATATAGTTAACATGCTTATTTAAAATAGATGAGAATAACTTGTTTCAATCAGATGGTTGAACAACGTTCAGAGTTTTGACATATTTTCTTTTGTGGAGGGCACTTATAACAATTAATATATAATTTTGACATATTTTCTTTTGTGGAGGGCACTTATAACAATTAATATATAAGATGTTTAGTTATAAAATTTGAAAAAAATAGTTATATAAAAATAAAAAATTATTTAGTTATAAAATTTGAAAAAAATAGTTATATAAAAATAAATAATTATATAAATATTTAGGTAACAAAACATGTTATATAATTTAAAAAGTATAAAAAAAAAATTAGATGTGTAAAAATATTAAAAATATCCAAAGAGGATGGTGTCCCAATTTTCTTTTTCGAAATAAATTATTTTCATTTACAATTACACTGTGCATGCAGTATATTTATATTATCACCAAAAGCAAGAAAAATACAAAATATTAAAAATTTGGGAGATAATGGGGTGGGGAAATTCAAACCCCAACCCCAGAGCGTCTTAAAGCACCCTCGGTAGCTATCAGGATAGAGCTTCATAAAATTTAACTTGGTGTAATGTTGTTGTAATGTTTTGGAATTTTTTTTGCAGTCCTAAAATTTAGTTTTATTACTACTTACTAATGGTTCGTTAGGTAAATTATATTTATATTTTCTGAAATTCGAATTTGTTATCAATTGTTCTTTAAAACTAAAAAAATATTACGATTTTCCCTTTTGAATATTTGGAAAAGTCGAAATTTCATCATATAATTCATAGAATAACCTAAAAAAAAGGTAAAAATAGAATTTAATTATTTTTTTAATGTTACATTTGTATTATAATATTATTTATAAAAATAATATTCAATACACATCATTTTTAAATAATTTTTTATACATTTTTTATTTATTTGAAAACACTTCCTGTTCATATGTTTGCATAGTTTTTTAGTTCATAAATTTCATAACAACAAATTAACTTCTGTGTGATCAATAAGAGATATTATAATTTAACCTCAAGAAACAATTAATAATAAAATTAAAATTTAATATAAATAGAGATAATTTACCTTTTTTAAAAAATTTCGGTGTAATATAACCTCAAAGTGCGTCAATTTCTACCATTCAATCCTCAAAATCCACTTGAAATTTCAAAGCTTTTAATCCGTAGGAACTCCTCGAAGCCTTTTCTTGGATTTTCTTTGTCCGCCGCTACATAAGATAAAGGGACACGACCAAATAGTTGGGGTTTTCCTTCTTATACCCAAGTCCAAATTCCAATGAATCGGGCTTGTAACCTTTAATTAGACTTCAAGTTGGGTTAGTTACGTCCACTCATCGTTAATCATGTTGGACTTGGGCTAGGTCCGGTAAAGAATTATATCATGATCTCATTTGATTTTTACATGGAAAATATGAGATTTTCATAAGAGATTTATATGATATTGTATTATTTCACCTCACAAGTTAGTTTTTGTAGTGGGGTTCCACCTGGATTGTCATGCTTTCAATTGATTCCCACATGAAAAGTATGAATTTTCATAAAAGGTTTATATGACCTTTATTCTTCCACCTTACAAGCTAGGATTTGTGGTAGGGTGGTGGGTTTCCTCCCAGGAGGACATGACAAATTAACACAACAAAGGTCTCGAAAATTTAATGAAACTAATTGAGTTTTTTTTTTTTTTTTTGAAACAAGATTTTCCTTCATCGACATTCTAATAATGAAAATAGATTTTTTGAAAATGTAACTTGTACTTAAAATTAATACATTCTATACATTATGCACTCCTTTGGGCACGAAAATATACTTTATTAACCTCTTGATGAAAATTACAAAAATTTTAAACCCGTTTTACGAATTTCAAATTCTAACCTTAAACAGAATTTCCTTTTATCTTTGATTTTGTTCCCCCTCCCCCATTTTTGGTTGTAATCAATAAAGCGTAAGTGTGATGAACCGATGATGCCTATGATGAGGAAGGACACTTGATGAAATAATTTTTTTGTGGGGAGTGGCAACCAAGAGATGTATGTAAATTGCGCATGAGTTTATTTATTGTTTTTTTATGATACAAAACTTGCAGAGAGTGAGGGTGTTCAAAGATGCATGTAATGTGTGTGTATGTGTGCCAGTGCATGAGTTTTTTTTTTTAATAAATAAAAAAAGAAGAAAACAACAAGAGTTTGAAGGCCGATTGAAAAAAAAACACTCAAAATTTCAAAAGGTACATAAGAGGCACGTTAAAATGACCAAGTCAACTCTTGAAAAGGGCATACCTCTTTCATATATATATGCAAATTTTGTGTTGGGAAGCAAGTTGTTTTCAATTCCAAGAGTATACATTGGTTCTGTTTACGAGCACTCTTGTCTTGCCTATATATGTAACCATAATAGTTAATGAGTAATGATACATTGAAATTTTAAAGTGTTTAATGTGTAACACTAGTAAAACAACGCCATTTTTAAATGATTTTGTCTTAGCCATTGTCGAAAAGAACAGAAGGCAGAAAAATTATTTAACTTTTGTAGGGTTGGCAAAATAACCCAATCAATCTACTATTTTAATTCATTTCGATTGGGTTGTGTGGATCAATGGGTCATATATAATTTATAAAGTTTGGTTTGGTCAGATTGAATTTGACCCATTGGACTAAAGTATTACCTTTTAAAAAATAAAGAGACTATCATTTGGAGATCACGTGAATTTTTAAAAATGATAATTTTAACTAATTTGGTCATTATTTGATTTTTTTAAAATTTTAATTTTAATTGATTTGGTCTATTTGGTTCAACCTAATTCTAAATTTAACTTGTAATTATATTAATTGAATTGAATTATGACTTATAAAATTTTAATTCATTAATAATCCAAAAGTAACACATATCACCAATTTGTCACCCATAAACTTTATCAAGATAAGGTACACAAAACATGATTCGAAATTTAATTTTCAAAATTAGTAGACTCTTTCTTCTAATACTATCGTAACTTTTAAAAAATAATTTTTTTATTTATTTAGAAAGACATTAAGTTAATATTCTCTTTTTTTTTCTCTCTATTTTTATTTTATATTATGAAAAAAGAAAAAAAAAGGCGTTCAAACTCGCAAGTCACGTAAGTTGCTAATAACGAGAAAGGGTTATATGATAGACAAAGTCTTATGAACGCCAAATCAATCTATAAATAGAATTTCTTTTCCACCTGATAACATTATAAAGCGTAATTGTAAGACATTTGTCCTTAACACTACCAAAAAAAAAAAAACACAACGAATCACTTCCCTGAAATTAATATCAGCTAGGCCGTGACACCAATGTCATTCAAATGGTCTACTCAAGTGATCCATCGTCCATGTTTCTGACTCCTGAGTTCTCTGGTTTTGTAATCTGCAATATCTGATGGGGTACGTGACCCTACGGCATTGGTCAGCCAGCCCCAGACCCCCACCGGGGACCGCCACAGCAAATTTATTTTCACACACACACACACAGAGCACAAGGGAAGGAGATTCAGATTAGAGAACCCTCCTGTCTCATTTATTATCCTCACATGCATTTGACAATGGTCATATTGTAGCTGTCTTTGCGGCCTTCTGCCCATTTTACACACACCCTTTGAAGTCGATCATCAGAATCGTCCATGATGAAATTAATATGGGTAGTTGAAGTTCAAATCAGATCGAGAATTGTGACCATGCTGCTTTGATAGATGGGATATTTAATGAGATGAGACGACCATTGAATGAAGCATCACCAGTAATAGTACTATCTTTTGTTTTAAGTCTTTACTGCTGAAAATGACCAAACTTTCAATCCCATTACTGTTTTCATGACTTGGAGGAGTGAAAACAGAAACACTTTGTTTGTGTTTTCACACATTTGTCCAAATGTTCCCATCTCTGATATATGATCATCATTTGATGCTATCTTCTTAATTGCATATTTTATCCATGCAATTTAAGATGTGTATATATTACATTTTTAAAATACGTTTTTATATATTTTTTAATCTATTTTTTGTGCCTTTTACTATACATTCTCACAATTACTATTTTAAAAAAATATAAAAATACATTATGAAATGCAATTTATTCACACCCTTAATTTCTTTTGCATTTAGTTTTACTTTGGCCTTAAGAGTCTCCCAATACGAATTCTTTTGCTTCTTGTAATTCAATGCTTTTGGAAAGAAGAAAATATTTTGTTGCTTTTTTCTGAATTTGATTTCTTCTTGACCATGCTTTATTGGGAGTTGCTATGTTTTTGCATGAAAACATGAAAGACAAGGGTAATAATTTGGAGGAAAGTAAATTGGTTTTGGGCTTAGCTAACTTCTCTCTATGTACGAGGATTAAACATTGGGATATTCACCAACTAATGATATTTTTTAAGCAATCAAACTAATTAATATTTGTTGAACTAATTTGCTTAAATTCATTACAATAGTGTAACTTTTGCACCACTAATGATATTGTGTTCACCTAATAGATTCACGTTGTAATGTTTGCATGTGCCTAAGGGAGGAAAAAAAAAAGGGAAAAATTCTCTTATGCTAACAAAAACATATCTACTCCATCAATTATTAGGCCTGTCTATATATATATATATATGAAACATAGGGTCTATTAAGAATAAGAATATAAGTAACATATAAAATAAATTTTTAACAATGATATTTTTGCGAGTTTTCACAATAAAAAATATATAATAATTAATGTGATAAATATAAAAAGATAAAATTATTTTATATTTTTTAAAGTGTGTAATATTTAAATATGACAACCTTTCAAACTACCGATGAATTTATGAGCATGCACAAGTCAATTTGGCAAAGTGAAACAACTTAGTGGTCAAAGGAAAAAAAAGTAAAAACAATTCTCGTAATAACGACGACAGAAACATGAGCAATTTCAATAGTAAAAACGATATTGTGAGATAGTAATTCAAACGTCATGTTAGTAGGCAAAACCATTCGAAAGTTACACTCTTTAAACTTGCACCTTAATTTGTCACATCAGTGACTATAATTTGTAATGAAAAATCGTCTTAACTTATCACATCAATCGTCATAATTTGTAATGAAAAATTATTAAAAGAATTATTTTTCTATTTTATTAACGTGATAAATATCTTCACGATTAGAACAAGGACTGATAACTCCATGTTTAATACGACAGCTAAATCAATTTCCAAGATTATAACAAAGACAGAGTTTAGCTAGGGGGGACAGACAACACAAGCAAGGCTCGCGAGGGCATTTATTGTGTGGGGCGGAGGATGGAGACAATTTGTTTGTTCTTTCAGTATGCGTGCTGCATATATTTGACCCGTCGGAAGAAACAAAGCGTACTAATTACGCCGTGACGAAGGAAGACATATAAATCCAAAATTTTATCTTCCATTCAACTTGCGAGTTTTCGGGAAGAAAGAACAAACCGCTCGACTAAATGAAGGCTTCAAGCCTTCAACCATCCACCTTTTTTTTTTCTTTTTTAAATGTTTCAGGAAAAAACGAAATGATGTGGCGAGCATGGAATGAAATTTGTGATAATTGAGCTTAGTTATAAGGTAACGAACAACAACCCTTAGCCATTGAACAATATTCTAATTATTTTGTTGGTAAAGAAATTCGTAGCCGCTACCGAAATATGCGCATTGGGTAAACCCCACTCTTGTAAAATAGTTCGCAAACTCTTATAAAAGAAATAAACTGCACTAGACAAGTCTTGTGCGACAAACTTAATTAAGAAAGTGTCAGTAGAGAATTTGAACTCGTGACCTTAACAATATTCTAATTCGTACTTCTACTTTCTCTCTGCTACTTTCAAAAAAAAAAAATTCCCTAATAAAGGAATTCACTTTCAAATAAAAAGTCTTATATTGTTTTCAAATGTATGACTTAAAATTTCTAACGCACGCAATAATGCACGAAGAAGTAAATTTGAATATCAAGGTTATTTGCTTCATTCAAACTTAATGTTGAAAATAAAACAAATGAGAAATAAATATTTCAGTGGACAAATATTTCAAGATTTGCACTCGTAACCTTAACAATATTCTAATTCTTGCCTCTACTTTCTCTCTGCTACTTTCAAAAAAAATTCCCTAATAAAGGAATTCACTTTCAAATAAAAAGTCTTATATTGTTTTCAAATGTATGACTTAAAATTTCTAACGCACGCAATAATGCACGAAGAAGTAAATTTGAATATCAAGATTATTTGCTTCGTTCAAACTTAATGTTGAAAATAAAACAAATGAGAAATAAATATTTCAGTGGACAAATGTTTGTAATTGGTAGTATTTGGTAAGTTAGGTTTGCTTCCTCCAGCTCCAATTCCTGCCAAACAAAAATAATACTTATTTTGTTTAAAAAATAGAGTTATCTTTGGAACAAGTTATTATATTTTCCAAATTAATAATAATAATATATCATCTACCCTTTAAAAATAATGTATTACATGTATTGTAATTTACAACTAATATATATATATATATATATATATATATATAAAATTTAAACTTAATTATTTTCTTAGAACGAGAGTGATGGATTAAAAAAAACAAAGCAATAAAATAGGCACCAATAGTTCTGTTGGCAAGTCAATTCAAACAATATAATGACACAATGTTGCATTTATAAGAAAACCAATAAATATATGCAATAGAAGATTGCTATCGCCACCGCAGGAATTAAAAAAATAAGGTTTCCAGCAACTCCAACTTTTTTAACATATCATCAAATGATCAAATTGCATCATATCTGGTTTGAAAAGCAACAAACCATTTTACATTTTGCACTTACATTTGAACTTGACTTCTTGGCTTTGATGATTACTTTCGTTTGTTCCAAGGAAACACACATGTTTTACTTATTACATATTGTTGTCACCATGTTTAATCTGTTTCTATTTTAACTCTTTTATTAGGAAATGCAACACTTGCAGTGGTGGATATGTGGTTAAAAATAGAAAGAGTTGCATTGAAGAATTTACGTGTTGGGCGGGCATGAGTTGGTCTTTGGTCCCAAAGTTCTGGCAGATGAAACAAAATTACTTCTCAAAGGGAAAATCCTCAATTTGTTGAGAAAGATGCTTGCATTTGGAGCATAGGACCATCTATCATGGTCATATACCAATTTTATTATTAGGTTATTTAATTTTGTTGATGGAGTAGCTTAGCTAGAAAAAATAATGAATTCATTTTAATACTTTGTGTGTTTTGGTGTAACATCCGTTTTAAGACCAATTTGGATTCAACAAAGTTAGAATGGGATAATCTGTCTTGCTTATGGTGTATTATACTTTAAAATGGTATTGTTTTATTTATAATTTATATAGAATAGGTTGTTTATACCAAATGTAAACTTTTTTTTTTAATAACAAAAAGAGTAGTAAAATAATGTCAATGTGTGAGTTTTGCATAATTTTTACCCCAAATTATTTTTACTTTCTTCAAAATTATATTTTTGTCCGTCATTTTTATTAAAACATAAATTTTCATTTAAATTTAAAGAATTGAATTTTTTTTTTTAATCTTTCACTTCAATGATAGTTTGAATAGTTTGAATTAATAATTTTCTAATCTCTAAACACTGATATTTTAAACATATTTTTCTCATTTTCTCATATATTGGCACTACTTATACTTTCTTCCTAATACATTTGTTACTTCTTTTACCTAATAGTATTTCTTTTGTCTAAAAAAAAAAAGGTTCACTTTAATTTATGTACAATTTTTTATTTTTCATTTAAAAAAAAACACTTTGAAAACTTTTGTCTTATTCTAAAAAAGAATTTATTTTTAAACTAAATTTCTAAACTATTCTTATTAATAATAATTATATGTATACTCAAAATTAAAAATTAAGAATAAAAATAAAAAAATTATACATTTAGTGATGCATTAAATGAATTTTATCTAATAACTAATAAAATATTATACTTTAACCAAAACGGATTTGTTTATTTGGGACGGAAAGAGTATTAGTTATTAGGTAAAATAAATTTAATACACTAACTAAATGTATAATTTTATGTTTTTATTTTTACTTTTTAATTGTAGACTTATACAATAATTATTAATAAAAATATTTTAAAATTTTAATTTAAAAGTGGTTTCTCTTTTTAAAATCAGAATTTTTTTTAAAAGTGAATTATTTTTTTTCGAACCGAAAAAATATGTCCACACATCCAGTCTAACATTATTATTTCTATTACCCCTACTTTCTTCAAATATTAGTATTGAAATAAATATTAACATCCACTTAATTTCTTTTATCGTGAATATCATAGTTTAAATCTAAATTCATTAGTGTCATTTACCTATTACTACAACATTTTTTTCACCTTGCTCTTCCCACGAAATGAACCGCCCTCTTTGACGTTCTATCTTTACTTTTGGTACTATTGTCCAACTAACTTACCGGGGGGAGTGCAATTCACGAACCAATGAGCAAGACAAAACCCCAGTGGACTGACGTTGACAATACGCTGAGCAGCTGCAATTAAGAGTTGACCATGAACTCATCAGCGCGTGGAGGAAACAGCAGCAATAAATTCTTCTACAAAACTCCCTTGTGATTATTCTACTCACTTGGCCTGTCCGTTGGCTTTGTCTAAGATGGGAGCTTGAAATATAACTGCACTGCGACAGAGGAGAGGACTGTGCATAAAAACTCTCTCAACCCAAAATTCATTCACAACCATGATTACAAGCCGACGAAATTGCATCCTTAAAGACAACGATAGACCAGGATAAGAGAATGAATCGCATATGCCAAATGAGAACTCAGCTTCCCAAAAAATAATCCCATCAAATTTCAATTTCTCATCCCACAACTTTGAAATTTACATCTTCCCTTTTTCTCTGTAGTGTTAAAGCCAAGAATTATGAGACAATGAACAATTCTATGGCCACTACTTCTTCCTCTAGGCCTCCTATTTCTCCTCACTTTACTCCTGTAAGTTTTGGGTTTTTTTTTTTTTTAATGTTTTAATTTTGAAGCTTTATTTTTAGTATAAAAGGTAAAATTTGCATTTTTGTTTGGAATTTTTTTGGGTGATTAAGATTGAAGAAGGAAATGAAGATGAGGAGATGTCACGAAGCAGTTTTAGAGCGACAACCCCACGTGATTCTGCTGGACACGATCACCCGACCCCCTTGCATCAGAGCAGAGGGAGTTCGACTTCGAGAAAGAAGGCGCAGCAGAGTAATGGGGAAGTTGTTGGTGATGATGACAAAGGGGTTTCTTGCAACAAGTGTAGGCCAAACTCGAGGGTTGTGGACAACAATGGAAATAATGTTAACAGGCAATCTCTAGCAAGCCCGAATGGTATTTTTAGATCCATTTTTTCAAATTTGGTGAAGAAATCCCCCAGGTCATCATTGGATGAGCCGTTAAGAGTTCCCACGGAGGAGCAATGGAAGGTTGCAGCGGCTGAGCTGTCACATAAACTCATTCAAGCTACGAGAAAGAGGGATGAGGCTGTTCTTGAAGCTTCAAGGTTGAAGTATGCCATGGCGGAGTTAGAAAAGAAGCTAAACAAGCTTGAAATTTATTGCCACAATTTGAAGTCTGGGCTGGAAGTGTGTAGTAATAGTGGTATTAATGATAACAAAGGGTCCAATTATAATTCTAAGTCTAATCATCTCGTGAATTATCAGTTTATGAAAGTTGGTCATGATCATGGAAAAGTTATTGAACATTTTTTGGTTTCAGTTTCTGAGGCTAGATCTTCAGTGAGGCTTTTATCTCGGTCTTTGACACTTAAGCTTGGACAAATGGATGGAAAAGTTTATGATAGGATATCACTGCTTCTTCAACCTTATGAAATCAAGATTTCCTTATCAAGAAATTCAAGGGGTTTACTTTTGTATCTTGAGGCATTGTTGAACAGAGCCTTTTATGACGATTTTGAATCAATTGGGTTCCAGAAGGGTGCCTCGAACACCATTCTGAATCCAATCGATCGCTGCGAAGCAAGTTTCGCATCCTTTAATCGGTTACAGCGGCTTACATGGGATGAAGTTCTGAACAAGGGGACCAAGCATTTCAGTGAAGATTTTAGCAAGTTTTGTGATAGGAAAATGAGCGAGATTGTGGCCATGTTGGGATGGAATCGTGCTTGGCCAGAGCAACTTTTGCAGTCGTTTTTCGGTGCTTCCAAAGCTGTGTGGTTAGTGCATCTTTTGGCTCATTCTCTGCACCCAAGCTTACCCATATTCAGAGTGGACAAAGGTGCGGCTTTCGATTCAATTTACATGGAGGATATGGGCGGGGACAAGGCTCAAAAATTGGTCCCAGCCATAGTAAGAATCATGGTCACACCTGGGTTCTACGTCTCTGACAATGTTGTCAAGTGCAAGGTTCTTTCAAGATACCACAATGGCAACAATGGGTACACAATCGACAGTAACGAAAAGGGGTTCGTCCCATCACCTTCATAGCACGAGACGTACGTAAATGATCAAAAACGTAGTAAGCAGTGATTTCTTTGTCTCGTTTTGTTGATTTTATGTTCATTAAAATATGGGTTATGACGGGCAGGATTTTGATCGTAGAGTAGTATAGTAGTAATACTGGATTTTGAGAATCTAGTAGTCAAAGCCATTCTGAATTTGGCCCCTTCTTGTTGTTTTCTTCATGTTGAAAAACTCGCATGCTGGTCAAGTCAATCTGGACTTTTGTGTTTTGGTGCCATTCGAATTTCATCAGTTTAGACAATAATTTTCTTGAGTATCATTCATCTCCGGTCATTTGTTAGTACTTTAGATGATAAGATGCTATTCTAGTTCCAACCTTTCTGTTTGAAAACCTTTTTTTTTTGCAACTTTGTGAAACTTCTTTGTATCCAAAGCAAAAAAGAAAGGGAAATTAGCTTTTGCAGCTCCCTTTTCAAGTTCTCTGTGCTTTCTTGTCAATATAATTGCTTTTGTTTTTCGTGAGCTACTTTTGCTTTGCTGCTATGGCAAATTGATGGATGAGACTGTTCCCCCTTCTGGGCTCTCTGGAATTTGGGGGCGGTGGGCACTGGGCAGCACAGCATGTACATTTAGGCCCCACTGTTTGAGCACTACGCCTCGTGGAGGCCACTCTTATAATGCCCTACTCATGGAACTGTGAAGATTCACTCAAGGCCAAGGGAAAAAAAATTTCTCCGTTATTCCCCACTGCTAAATCAAGGATTTTTTAACTGGCGATGTGTTGTGTAATATCACTTGTTGGCCAGTTTAGAGGATTTGTTGTGTTATGTAGAAGGGATCCAATTACATTTTTTTTTCTCCTTTTTGATACAAGGCATGGGAAAGGAAATATTAGAAATGTTCAAGCATTCAAAATTTAGATTGCGTTTAAATTATATTTTAAAATGAGTTTTTATATTTTTAATACATTTTTTTCTTATAATTACTATATCAGAAAGAGTAAAAATGGGGTTTAAAATACAATTTATATATATAGCTTGTGTCTTTACCACTGTGCCACTAATTCTTTCATAATTACGGCTAGTGAATTATAGTAGTTATTTACCACTGCCGGAATCTGATAAATTAACTGTCACTAACCTTATTTATTGATTCTGAATTTCTGAGGAATCAAAATTGATGGACCATTTTTTTTTTTTTTCCTTCTTCTAACGTTAGGATTGTTTATTTGTTGGCATGGAGTAGAGATACATTTCATAAAATCGGCTCCTTCTCCAGAGGTGGGCCAAATGGAGATCAACAACAGAGCTGCACATTCGAGGCTAAGCTGCATGCATTTTGAAGGATTTTCTTCATCTTCTTGGCCTCTGGGCCTGGAGACTTTGACCTTCATCTATTGACCATGCGCTGTCTAATTTTGGCTTTTGCTTGGAGATGAGGAATTCTTTTGCATGTTTTTAATTTTCATTTTCATGTTACACACGATTTTTAATATGAAAAATATTGTATATGCAACATTAGTCAAAAACATAGATTTAAATGAATTTCAAAATGCGTTTTATTTATTAAATATAAAATTTTAAAACACACTTATATATATATATATTTCATATTTTAATGTATCAATTACCGTCTATATAGTATTTTAATTAAAAATAAATTTAATTTTTACAATTGATTATGATATTTGTGTTCAAAACATGTTTCTCTAATATGTAATTTATATAATATTTTAATTTAAAATAAGTTTCGTACTATTAATCTAAATAATATTTTAAAACACACTCCAAAATGTAATTTATATATAGCTTAAAACTTTTTTTGTATAGACATTTTCACAGACATAGTCATACAAACTCTGATATATAGTAGGCTGTTTTTTAAACATCTAATGAAACGAAACGAAACGAAACGAAAGAGGACAAATAATCTACCAATATATGGTTGGATTTCAGTCATCTTTACTTTACGCCTATCTCAATTCTGATGTTAACGTAAGGCTTATCTTAAAAAACTATAATGCAAGACAAATAATTGCTTTATGCTGAATAATTTGACCTTTCTCCACAAACAAACGAAACATTCTTCACAGTTGTCAATTCATTTGAGGTGGAAAGAATTACTACTATAAAAATAAACCATGCCTAATCCCTATACTAATTGCTAGGCTCTTAATCTTTATTATTATAGTGGATGCTTTGGTTCCATAGCCATCCTGCGTTGCATTTTTATATATGTGAGTGTGTGTGTGTGTGTCCTCTTTTTTCCTGCTTCTTTTTGTGCCTGGAAAGACAAAGTTGATTCCCAAATTCTGCTCATATCCATTATTCTTTCCTGGGAAACCAAATGCGAAAATTTTATGGATTGTATTTTAGAATTTTTTTTAAAAAATATTTTTTAATTTTTTATATATATCTTATTTCACAGCTATTATTTTAAAAAAATATAAAAATATATTTTAAAATATTATTCACATAAGCTCATTCTATTTAACTTTTTATCTTCGGTTTCAATTCTCTGTCAATGTTTATACTTGAGTTTGTCCATTTCTCGTCGAAACCTGGAATCAAATATTGTGCTCGTTATCTTGGCTTTGATTTTTCCAAATACTCCTTCTATTTAAAAAAAAAAAAGTTCATTTTTCATTAAATACGATTTTTTTAAAATTATAAAGTACAATACAATTAAATATATAAATTTTAATTTAATTATATATTGTTATTATTAATAAGAGTAATACAACATTTCACATAAAAAATGAACTTTTTTGAAACAATTTTTTTTTTTGAAACTAATCTCAACTCCTTTTTTTAAATAAATATTTTATACATTCGCTACATTCCAATTTTTTGTACAATAAGCAAATTATATAATTATATTTTTTTGCCCCTTATTATGTATATAGTTTGCTTCTCTAAATTTATAAGTTATGCTCCTTAATTATATCTCGTAATATATTCTTACACGGTGTATCATATCTATGGAATATTTTCTCTCTTTTTTTTTAATAGTATATTATATGCTCCAGCTAAACTGAATCAGCCCATCTTTATGATATGCTGGTTCCAACATGTTACAGCGAATTTGGGTCTAGAAAAGATTCCCTAAAAAGCAGACCTATTTCATGCATTAATGGCATCAAACTTTTATCTTTTTTCTTTTTTTTTTTCAAAATTTAAGTCACTTTACGATGGCATCTTGAGTAAACAAAATATTTGACACATCTCTTTGAAGAACATTAATATCAGCTTCTATGTGTTGAGCAATTATCAGTAATCAGCAATGGACTGAAAAATATTATATTAGGGTTTAAATTGGATAAAAATGTAAAAGAAAATTTAGAAAGTAAACTATTAATATTGCACACATTATGACAAATTTTGCAAAATGTGAAAGTGGAGGGGGATTGCAAGTGCTGCTACTAATTCTATTGCCATTGAAACATCGTAAAGTGATAAGCAAATATTTTATAAAATAATAACATATTACATATAAATATCGCAACACGTATGATAATAAGTAATTTATAAATAAAAAAAAGTATGAAAATTAGGAACTTGATTTTATTTATTCTTATTTCAATTGACATACCGAACGAAAATTAATAAAACATATGATAATATTTAGTATTTAGTGGTTAATAATCAAACTGAGAATTTCATGAACTAACTATAAAGTTGCTTGTTCTCTCCAGCAACATGTGACGGTAAGCAATGGAGGTTTTTTTTTTTTGGTCCAAACCAAACTGATTGTATAAACGTGGAAAATTCTCAGTCACACAGTACATAGAAGGTTTATAAAAGAACAAGCCTTTAATGGACATGCTCTAACACAACTAACCTATCCCTGTAGGGATTGATTAAGGCCTAACTCCGGTAAAACGAGACCGGCAAATCCCAATACAATCTTAGCTAAATTGGGGACCGGGACTTTCTAACTAATAATTAGCTAAAAGAACTACTACCATAACTTGTTGCCCTCTACTTGCAATCCACAATTTTGGCTACATGTTGCTTGACTTCGTGCTTGAGTGCTTGACCCTCCTTTCAAGGTAGACGACAAAACATCCATGGCGGATGACAAAATTAGACGAAAGTATGAGCGAAATCCAACTAACTTCGGGCCAGGAAGACAAAACCATATGAAAGCAACACCAAAATCCAACTAACGCCGAACTGATATGCTAAAAAAAAACTATTTACTGCTGGTTGGTTGCCTAAGTTCAACTTACCAAAATTCCCCATGCAAAACGAGGTTTTAACCTGGAACTAGAATGACGATTTGTGTCTCCAATTTTTCGCAATTTTAGTTAGCACAACCCTTGCAAACTTTTTCTGTATTTTATATTAATTGAACAGAAAAACTAAAACGCTTAATAAATAATAATGACTCAAACATAGTAATTAAAATTTTCATTTCAAATTGCGTTATTACTATTTATTGAATCGCTCTAATTAGGTAATGCATTTGATGCAATAGATATGCAAAATTGTCAAAGGTTAAACTTCTAAATTTTCCTTAAAACCAAGAAAAAAATTAATAACAATAATTATAATAATCTTCTAGAATTTTCATCCTTTACTTGTATGCAATTGTTGAATTGGCTTAAACTCCAACAAAACTTAACCGCGTCCCAAGTAAAAATATAAATAAATAATCTTCCTCCAAAATTCCAAATCCAAAATATTCTTACAATCCCAAGCGACCAAAACAAAGCGCAGAGTCGCAGACCTCCACGAATCCCTCGGCCACCAACGCATTAAGAAAGGGTACAATAGTAACTTCATCTCATCGTCGGCGGCTAATGCAAGTATCGAACCTTTTACATTTGTCCGACCCGGTTTGACAAATTGAACTTTTCTGTTCCGATTTACAAGTTGTGACCGTTGGGAAAGATACGGCAAAATTCGGGTCACATCAAATTCAACAAAACGGGCTCGAATAGTCAAAACGGAACCCCTCACCCACCAGGACACCGCCCTTATAATTTTACTCCTTTGAAAAACTTTTTAGAATTTCATCGTTACTTTTCCTAACAGCGCCTGCATTTCTGCCCATAAATCTCTCGATTCCGATCACAACGATCTCCGATCGGTAAATTTCAAACGAGAATACGAAGGATAGTGGTGGAGAGTTGAATCGAATATGTCAATGTCTGATTCCGATACGTCGTCGCAGGGCGGCGAGTACAAAACCTTCCGCCAAATTAGCCGTGAAAGTAAGTTATTTAACTTCAATTCTTTTTTTTTTTTCCTGAAGTTAATTTGTTAAATTCAGATCATTGTTTTATGTTTGATTGAAAGTTTGTGCAGAAATCTACATCTACAGGAGCATAATTAGATTTTTTTTGGGGCTTTGATTGGAGCAATTTAATTATTTGGTGAACTGTTTGTTAGTTGTACTCAGAAATGCAGACATGTAATTCTTTGTTAGCCGTTATGGCTAACTTGATTATTTTTGAAATTTAAGTCTCTGGTTGTCAAATTATTTAGGTGCTGGTTTTTTTGTTATTAATTACTACGTAATTAGCAGTGGTAAGAAAGGAATCTATATTTAATTTAGGCTGAATATGGTAACAAGTAATGAAACTGAGTGCTTTGGTTTTTCTTTCGTATTGTCTTTTGTGCACACTGTAGGATTGTTACATGAAATGCTTCGGTCCACAAAAAAGGGAGATTCAAAATCAACTTGGAAGGTATGAACATGCTTCACCTGTTGTCTTTTCATCATTTAATTTATTATGACATTTTTCGCATCATTATGAAAGTATAAAGGATTTTAGTTTGATATTTATTTTCGTGAACTCATGGTTATGATCTTTTTTAATAATGGATTTTAGTGTATAGGTAGATATAGGGGTTACTGCTTTTCTTTGTAGATCAGACGCAGTTTGATGTAAATGAGAAACATTTTCTTGGCTGTATCCAATTGTTTCATTTTGCATGTAACTTACTTTTAATGCGAAGTATCATTTCTGTTATGCTCACAGTACAATCCTTGTCGTTTTAGTTGTTTCCCTACTCTGAAACTGAATATGTTTATATAGCTCACTCTAGTTTCATAGTGTTTGTTTTGAGTTCCCTTATAGTTTCTTTTACTGGTTGTTATTCTAGTTTCTATTGTTGCCTATGCCTTAGATTATTTACTATTTCTTTTGACTTCCATACTTCTAGGTGCTTCTCATGGACAGGGTGACTACTAAAATAATGTCATACTCATGCAAGATGGCAGATATTACAGAGGAAGGAGTTTCATGTAAGACTAGAAGGCCAGTCTCCAGAAAAATTGTGTCTTACTCATCTTTTTCTTATATCGAGGCCTGACACAGATGGAGTAGTATGTAACATCGTATCTTCACTGATAATCTCCTTTTTGTCTTACAGTGGTGGAAGATGTACACAGGCGACGGCAGCCTTTACCTAGTATGGATGCTATATATTTTATTCAGCCAACCAAAGAAAAGTAATCACCTTTTTCTTTTCAGAAGTTTAGTTTTACATTCTTAAACAACCTAGATTGTCTAATCTTCTTGATATTGGTTTCTGATAAGAATGATTTTACCTAAGCTTGTGTAATACGTGTGAAGAAGAACTCAACTTCTTTGAATGATAGCTAAAGACATGAGTTGCATTTAAAAATCTGTCATCATTATACATGTCCTCTTTGAACTTAGGGTTTTATATCCAAGCTTTGGTTTTTCTAATTGGCGATTTAGGGTCCTATTAATGGGTTAACTGTTCTTTTATGCTTCAATCATCAGTTTCTGTTTAGTTCACATCATTATTATTATTATCGATCAATTTTTTGTGCAGTGGTGATCCCCACTAACTTATTTTGTTCTTTTCTGTGGATATGCAGTGTAGTTATCTTCCTATCTGACATGTCTGGGAGATCGCCTTTGTACAAAAAGTAAGCAGACTTCCTGCAGTTTATTTCTTCCCCACTTATTTTGGTTGTTTTCTTCAAGGTTGATTTGTATACTTTCTCAGAGAAGTGAATTTCTGGTTGTCTGATCATTAAAAAAAAAAAAAAATGTTTTTGGTTATCTGAAATAACTCTCTCTCTCTGTCTGTGTGTGTGTGTGTGTTTTTTCAGGGCATTTGTCTTCTTCAGTTCACCTGTATCAAGAGAATTGGTGAACCAGATAAAAAGGGATACAACTGCTCTATCTCGCATTGGTGCCTTGAGTGAGGTTATAAAATTTCTGAAGATTGTGAGATTCCAATTTTGTTTCTTGAAAATAATTGAAATTTGTGACAATTTTCATTTTGGGTGGGAAACCTGCAGATGAACTTGGAATACTTTGCCATAGATAGCCAGGTATGATAGTTTTCATTGTGTTATCATTACATGTGGTTTGAACCGGATTCTCTCTTTATTCATACCTTATATTTCGATTGAGTTTTCAATATTTTTCGATTTATTAAGATTATGAAAGATGAATAAAAAGTGATCGAATTGCCCAAGTTTAGATAAAATAATAACCTCACAAAGCTTCCTTTATTATATTTTTTGAGTTAAATGTATGATAAAAGTAGTAATTTTCTGAAATTAATTTTTAAATAGACTATCTTAATTATTTTGTTAATTTGTTCTTCTATCATGCCAAACTATGATATTGGATTACTGTTATTGATATCGACTGCTGTGCTTAACATTTGAGAGTCATCATAGGGTTTTGTTACCGATAATGAGAGGGCTTTAGAGGAACTTTTTGGGGATGAAGAAAGTTCACGCAAGTGGGACGAATGTTTGAATTCAATAGCAACCAGGGTTGCCACCGTTTTTGCTTCACTACGAGTATGTAATTGAAATTCATCAATCTTGATTAGCACTTCATGCATCAATTATGCAGATTACTTGACATTGATGTTCTGCAGGAGTTTCCTTTAGTGCGATACCGTGCTGCCAAATCACTTGATCCCACCACGATGACGACATTCCGTGATTTAATTCCCACAAAGCTTGCTGCTAATGTTTGGAATTGTCTTATGAAATACAAAGCTAATCTACCGAATTATCCTCAAACAGAAACATGTGAATTGCTCATTCTTGATAGATCTATAGACCAGGTACTTATATTTTGTCAATTACTTATCTTGTGCTATGGTTTTCTTGGCTTACAAATATGTATCCTTTGTAATCTTTTACATACTTATGTTTGCTTTATTTTGTCCAAATGAATGCGCAGATTGCTCCCATTATACATGAATGGACATATGATGCCATGTGCCATGATCTACTATCTATGGAGGGAAATAAATACGTCCATGAGGTTAGTTACAGCTTAAACTTTCTGTTGCTTACACATATTAGACTAATTCAATGGTCTGTTTAAGAATTACATTGCCTAGGTACCGAGCAAAACTGGTGTTCCTGAGAAAAAAGAGGTCCTTTTGGAGGATCATGACCCTATCTGGCTAGAGCTTCGACATGCACACATAGCAGATGTATGTCTGGTGAATAATAATAATTTAATGAGAATCAATACACTTGGGATTCTCTTTGATCAATAATTTTCTTGTCAGGCTAGTGAGCGGTTGCATGAGAAGATGACAAACTTTGTTACAAAGAATAAAGCTGCACAAATGCACCATGGGGCAAGGTTGGCTTGAGTTTCATCTTAGATGGCATTCTTTTGGTTAGCTCGTTTACCTAGTATAAACATTTCTGTTCTTGTATCCACTTTTCGTTTATTCTACTTAGTCATCCATCTTATTTCCCTACACATTATGGTTACAGGCTTACAAGCTTAAAATTCAAATTGTGAAGGTTATATAACTATCAATTATTCTTCTGAAGGAAGAAGTTCATTATTTTTTGTTTTGATCCTAATTATCTTTTGTGGTTTTATGTTGATTGAGATCTCACTGTTCATTTTCATCACTATTTCTATGTTTTATCGATCTGGCAGATTTTCTGCATGTGAATCTGTCTAACCAATTTTTACAGTAGTGATTGTAGATGTTCATGTTTGTCTATTCCTTAACTAGATGGATTTTCTTACAAGAATAACTTGAAGTATTGAACTTTTAGACGTTTTGAGTGACTGTAATCTATATTCTTTTCAGTTAGGCATTCTTATTGGCTAGATCATAGAATGTTGGACTTTCTTACTGTTTACCCACTTCTAGTGGGAAATATGATGGTGCTACAATTTCTATAAATTCTTGTAAGCTTTGGATGGACTTTCTGGTGGTTTTGTTGGCTCATTGATGATTAGCTTGTACTTGATTTGAAGAAGAACCGGACCTACTTTAAAAAAAAAAAAAACTATATTTCCTGAATTGTCTTATTTGTGCAAGCCCTCCGATTCAAGCAATTAGGAAGGTAAAAGAATGTCATTCAATACTTGAAGCGGTGCAAATCAACTGCTTTATAATTTGTTAATCTATTTTTAGTTCTTTAATTTGTCCCATAAATGTTTTCAAGAGTTCAAGAGCCTTGTCTTTTAAATTACTTTTGGTAAATGATTATGTTGTACTTCAACATAACTGTATGGACATCATGCACTCGCTGACTTTCTCCAAGTTGGGGAGGTTGATAACTTTGTAGAGTTTAAATGTCCATTTTGTATTATTATAATGATGCTAGTTCATTTTCAATGTAGAGATGGTGGTGAATTGTCTACTCGTGAATTGCAGAAGATGGTCCAAGCTTTGCCTCAATATAGTGAGCAAATGGAAAAACTCTCTCTTCATGTTGATGTGAGTGTCATCATGTACATGACCATTACAAGTTTTGCAATCTTTTGTTTTCCTTTTTCCCCCAGTTTTAGGCAAGTATATATCTTGCTGTTTGCAACCAACCATTTAATATTTCTTAATTTCCATTAAAAAACATTGTGGTAAAATGGATCCTTGCTTCTTGTTATTTACTAATCTCAATCAACCAAATTAATCTGTTTATCGTTTCAAGTATGGAGCACATAACCATGTTCTTATTGTTGTGAAGATACTCTGAAAGTTATGGATTCACTCCAACTATGCTTTTCAGATTGCTGGAAAAATTAACAGAACTATAAGGGAATTAGGGCTAAAAGAACTTGGGCAGTTAGAGCAAGATCTTGTTTTCGGAGATGCTGGAACCAAGGATGTCATCAACTTTCTGAGAACGAAACCGGTTAGAATATTTAAATTTTGAATACAGTATGGTCCACACACATATATATGATGTTAGCTGATTCCTTTTTCCCCCATTATGCAGGACGTTACACGCGAGAATAAGTTGCGGTTACTGATGATTTATGCAGCCGTTCATCCTGAGAAGTTTGAGAGCGACAAACTTTCAAAACTAATGGAGGTTAGTTTTCTTCATTATTTTGTAGACACCATTTCTCATTCATTTTGGTGCTTAAAAAAATGAAAATAGCTGAAGAAATATCATTCTAAAATCAGAGGAAATTTGTTGGAAAACCTAATTGATACCAATTTTTGTGCAAGTGATATTTTTTATTTATTTAAATTCTTGAGAAGTGTTGTGTGAATGTGGTCCTACATTCCCATCATTGTTTCAATGTCTAATTTTTTGGCTATTGTTTATACCAAAAGGGTAGTATTTACTGAGACCAGAGGATTCCTTTCACTACTAAGAATTCCCTAGGAAAAGAAGGGAAGAATAGGGATTAAGATAGTAAAAGGGTTAGATGAGGTTATAGCTTGTGTTTATTTGCAACATGTAATTTTGTCTCTGATGCAACTCATTCAGATGAAGCTTCACTGCCTCCATCATCATAGAATGTTTAGCAATTTAGCAACTTGGCATTTAATTTGCCTAATGTAGAAATTATCAACATGTTTACATAACTTGATGGAAGAAATTTTTATTGTTTTTATCTTCTTGTGGCTGTAGCTGGCTAGATTGCCACAAGAAGATATGAATGCGGTGTATAATATGAGATTGCTCGAGGCAACAGCAGACAGCAAAAAGAGCTCTATTGTACCATTTTCTCTGAAGTTTGATGTTCACAAGGTATGATGAAATTGTTTTGGAGCTCTTGTAGAATTTATCATTTTATTGATATTTCCAATGGAAAAGTATGTTTTGTTCTGATTTTGTTTCAGAAGAAACACGCTACTAGAAAGGATCGTGCTGGTGAAGAAGTGCAATGGCAACTGTCACGTTTCTACCCCATGATAGAGGTACTTAAAATTTGACTTGTGCAACCAAGAAGGCAGATCTGTAAGCATGCACAACTATGTCCACTCATTGTGATGTTGCTATTCCTAAATATACTAACAGAGTCTCCGGAGTTCTATAGCTTTGAGACTCCTGTCAATTTAGCTAAATAAATTTGTCATTGGCCTTGTTTATGCTTCAATTCCCAGTTGTACTCTTTTCATCTGTCATGGAAAGAATAAAATGAAGACAAATAAACTCAAAATTTTAACTAATGAGTGTGTCTCCTGATACTCTTAACACTGGAAGAATGGTAATGCCTCACTGGGGCTCTTGTCATCCACAGGAACTTGTGGAAAAATTAAGTAAAGGCGAACTTCCGAAGAATGATTACCCGTGTATGAATGACCCAAGTCCAACTTTCCATGGGACCTCTCATGTTCCCTCACGATCAGGTGAACTTCCTTCTGCACATTCAGTGAGATCAAGACGAACAGCAACATGGGCCCGGCCTCGAAACTCTGATGATGGCTATTCAAGGTTTGATTAAAGCTGTTTGTAGTGTTGTGCTGCTTTAAAATGATATCTGTTTAATTCAGAAAGGTGGAAGCAAAGCAATATCTGTTTAATTTTGAAGCAAGCAACATATGTCTCATTTTAAAACAATTATTCTACTTTCAGATTTTTATTTATTTATTTATTTTTTATTGTAAGTTTTTTATTATCTTACTGCAAACATACTACAACATATTTCAAACAAGAACACATTCCATCCTTACTCTGCTTATGTTGGGCATTTTTGGATGTTTTCCATTGCACATATTGGTTTGAGTTTAAGCAGCAATTTTGAATTCCTTCATAAATCTGATTCTTGTAGTGATTCAATTCTGAGGCATGCTTCTAGTGACTTCAAGAAGATGGGTCAACGAATTTTTGTATTTATAGTTGGTGGGGCAACTAGATCAGAGGTAAAATAGTCAAATCTTTCTTGTTTTGGCTGGGAAGACTTTTTCAGCCCATACCTCATTTTGGTCTTTGTTACTGCATTTTTTTTTCTTTCTTCTTTTTTTTTTTTTTTTTTTTTTTTTAAATCTTAGTCCCCTCCCCATTCCCCACCCAATCCACTCTTTGGACTATATAGCTTTAAAATATATATATATGTGTGTGTGTGTCTGTATTAAAAACAGTGTATTTTGTTATTATTAATGCATTATCTGTTCTTACTTCCAGGTGCGAGTTTGTCATAAATTAACTGCAAAGCTGAAGAGGGAAATTATTCTCGGCTCATCTAGTCTTGATGACCCTCCACAATTCATTACAGTATGTTCCTTGCTCTGTTCTTATGTTCTCATCCTTCCCTTTCCTTGCTTCTCCTATTTGTTGTCTCTTTGAAAGATAAGCATATCCTAGTACTGCATTAGCTCCTTCTGAGTAGTAAGGATAATTAATTACCCATTCTTAACAGCTCCTCTCCATGCTAAAATTTCGTGGACTCTTCTTCTTTTTTGGTTTTCTGTTTTGTTTTATTTTTTCTGGGAGGGGGGGTTATTGTGAGGTTGGTCTGGAAAGGATTTGATGTGGCCATTGAACAGCATTTTGATGAACTGAAATGTTGACTGCTTCATAAATTTGATCACTTTCAACTTAAATAAGGCAGCTCTTCATAATGTTTCTTGTGATATTTTCTTTAGTCTGGGTTATTTTGACTTAAGACTCTGTAGTTGGTTGTATATTGGCTAGATGCGTTGCACTTGCTGTTTTCTTAGATGGGCACTATAGGCATCATTGGAGTCATTAATTACCAAGCATATGCAGTTTATATCTTCTTGAACTTTTAAGCCTTTATCATGTTGAACAACTTTGTGTACCGTGAGCTGTAAAATGATATTTGGCAAAAATAGTTTATTAAGAGGTTGTAGTCCTGGCTATTTATATGGAATGTAAAGTTTCTTCCTGTCATCTGAGATGGCAATCTATATGCTTTTAGAAACTGGTTTTCAATGTCTGGAGCTTTGCAAACTCTTCTTCTGTATGTTAAAACATTAATTTCAAGATGTGAAGATGGGAGTATCAAGATAGGAGCTTCCTCTTCCCAAATATACAATTCTGTGTAGGTCTTAATGCAATTCAAATACCCATGCCAAAATGAAAATGGAATACGGATGATGTCAAGACAATCTATCTTCCTTTTCTTGCACACACTAATATAATTTGTTGCTTAATCAAATACATGTAAATCAGCAACAACTATAGAATTCATGTCATTTAAGTGGGCTGATTGTTGTCTCATGGCAGAAACTGAAGCTCATGACTGCACCTGAACTATCACTGGATGATCTTCAGATATAGGCAAAACAAGTAATGAAGGTGGACAAACAATTTTTCTCATCCTGCTTTTGCTCGCTAGAATAGGTCACATCTTGATTACCTTAATTCCCTCGCAAATTTGTCCATGTATCATTTAGGTGGGTGTGTTATCTTCTCTATAGGTGCTTTTTGGCTTGTGTTGTAAGTGATGATTTGAAACCATTAAGCAATCCACGTGTATAATACCATTCTTTTTCTGCACTAGACTAATTTCTGTTTCTTCCAAGCTAATCAATCATTTCTTGTGAGCTTTGAATGGGTGGTGCTTCACTTTTTTGAACTTTGGCGTCAATGTAGGTTCTTTTAGTCACCTATTATCAGCAAAACCCATTGGTCCCTTTGGAGCCAGAAAGTTTGAAATGCTCTATACAAATGTGAAATTTGAGCATTCAATTTCAAAGTGATAATACCAAGAAAAATGAAAGTTAAAAATACTTGAAATTTACGAAAGGAAACTGCTAAAGAAATGTATATTAATCTCTCCCAAAAACAAACCAAATAAAAGTCGTCCTAGGCAAGTGCATTTGCTGGCAGAATTGATTTTTAGCCTCGACAATTGTTCACCTCCGACCAAAATGTGGATGCAGAATGTTATTGCCAACTGACACTCCACGGCATTCTTCATCTCTACCACATGGTCTTTCATAGTGAAAAACCTAAGAACCATAGACTTGAAGGTGCAATTCCTGCTTGCATACTTCCTTTGCCTTTTGATTCGCCTGGCTTTCTGTTTTTCTTTTCTTACTTTCACCAGCTAACCTCTTTGCATATGCTATATATCCATCAACATCGAACTTCCTCTTGCACCCTGCGTAGTTCATGTACCTAATTTTCCCAAAGATTTGACGCTCCCTCCAACCCTGTGCATAAACATTGCAACGTCATATGCCCATTGAACTAGAAGAAACAAGAACAGAATCTTAGGCAAAACTGTTTGTACTTTAAACCATGGCTTTGTGACTCAAGTTTTGATTTAAAAACAAACAATCAACAAGGGTATAATGATATTGCCCCAGTGCTTAGTGGCGAAATTCACCGCACCAGAGGGGGAGGGGTTCGAGCCCCTCTTCCTCACTTTCCTCCGTGCTCCCTCTCCTCTGGTTTACTCTATACTTTTAACATAAAAGGTATAAGCTTGGGAATGGAAATAAGAGACAAACTGAAGTTTTAAGAATCAAAGTTACAGGAGAGAGCAAGAGAAAAGGATGACTTAACCAACCTGGTCATGCACGCCACATATTGACCACATGCAACCTACGTAGCCATTTGGATCTCTCCCATCTATGTGGTACTGTGGAAAATATGAGAGGGCAAAAAGCCTTAAAACCTTCTGATCAATTTCGTAAAGTATTAGGCAAGCATTATATTAAAACACTACCTTGTCATTCAAAGCTATTGCTATTGCAAGAGCTTCTTCAGGCCCATTTGTCCACTCTAGAATCTTTTTTGCCCAGTACATCCTACATATGATTTATAAACATGATAACGAGTGAAGAGACAATCAGTCATTATAAGAAGAGTCAATTGAATAGGCTAGATATGGTTCTCATGTTGAAACAATAAGTACGGCAGATGACAGGAAGAAACTTTCCAGAACAAATGAAAGCTTGTGATTAATTGGAATATCCATCAACAACTGCTCTCTGCCTAAGATTTTCACGCGCTTCTATATTTCTTTTGAAGATCTTTGTCACTGGTTACAATACCTGTTGATTACCCTATATTCACATTTCATTAAAGAAACAAAATTTCATATATGAAGGTGGTTATTTGGGGCTTGACATTTCAAGGGAGGGAGAAAGCAGAAAAGAAACCAATTTTGATCTTTACAAAGGGATCTATGTCTATTTCAGCGGCATTCAAACAAACTACTGTAAAACCTGATATATACCAGTCCAGAACAAGTAGTGATAAGAATCTCAACCCATAACTTAGAGTACAAACAAAAAAAGCACATCAACATGCAACTTGCAGGACAAAAATAAATTGGTACTTGCCTCATAAAACCATGCATCTTCCCAGAATGAACCATCTCTAGTTGAGCGGCATTCCAAAGCTGCAGGCAAAAAAAGTAAGATAAATAATGAAGAACTATTAAACAAACTGGCCACATGAACTAAATGAAAAATATGTGGACTTGGCCCAAAGCTATGCCTTATCCTCAGAAAGAAGAATCATTAAAAACTTGAGTGAGGTGATAATATTATCAATTAATCACAAAGATCAAGCAAAATCGTCCAACAAAACAGTCAAAATGAAATCAGCGGCTTACAGGGTCTGCAGTTTGTGCTTTTTCCAGTTGTTGCCTCCTGCAGAGGCCATGATCATGCAAAATTGTCTTATTATACACAAAAATTGAACAAACAAATGTAAGCTACTGATCAACAAAATGGGAGTATTTCAACTGACGTGTATATATGCTCGCGTTTGTCAGATGCATGTTCCATCAGAGTAGTTTTTGCCCATTCCCAAGCCCCCTGTAGTGAATCATAATGAGGCTGATAGAAGCAGAAGTTATCAGCAAGTTCTCTGCGTACAATCAGTTCCTCTAAGAATGTATCAACCGCCTTCATTCAAAGAAGCAGGAGTTACAAATAACCTTCTTATCAAGTATGAAAGAGAAGCAAATCATATGAGAAATAGATATCAAGATTAACGAACAACTGTATTTATCTGACAAAACATCTGTAAAAAAAGAAAAAGAGGAATAAACAAAATTTAAAATTTAAAATTTAGCCATTTAAAAAAACCTGTGGAAATAGTTTTCGAACTTTGCGTGCCTCTAAGGCACATCGCTGAGCTCCTATCTGTCCAAAATGCAGATAAGGAGACAGACCAGAGAGTGCTTTTGGCTTCACTGGATTATTGCGATCTGTGGAATAATTCTTCAGTCTTGTTGTTAAGAACCCATTTTTACTCCCCATTAATACTTCCATCGCACCAGCCTCACCTGGTTCACACCATTCAATTTCAGATACTTCTGCTCCCTGCCTGGTCATGCAGTCAGGTGTACAGAAAATCCCATTCTCAAACGAGAGCATAAAGTCAATAATTCATTAAACTTTTCAAAGCATCTAACCTTACAACATCTGCAATAAGTCTCCCCCAGTCTATGGAACGATTGGGTGCAGGCCACTTTATTTTGAAAGGTCCTAGAGTTGGAAAATCAATTAGATACTCAGGAAGCAATTTAGTAATTTTACTCCTTATTGTCCTAGCACCATACTCCAACTTATCAGAAGCCACCCAAATAGGCACTACATTGTGTGCATCAACTTCATGGACTGACACTGAATCATCCATCTTCTTGGTAATAATTTCTTTCCAACTCTTGACTTCCCTTAACGGTGAAAAGTCCGTTACCAAAAGTGAAGCCCCACATTCTTTCAAAAATTCGGGAATTGTATCTACAGCTTCCCCCTAATAAAGCCAAGCCACAAAAAATGACGATGTTAAACAATTGAATTAGACCAAACATTTGTTGAAGAATAAAAATAGTACTACATGTTTATGTCTTTTCAGCTCCTCTAGCTTCATAAAGACCAAATTTCAACACCCAAGCCTCGAGTTCTCACTTGTCACTCACTTTTCCCAGCAGAGAAACAGGATATTCGATTTAACTCCCTCCTCATTTTCTCACTCAGTTACTCAAAACATTCACACAAAAGATTGAAGCTTTACGAGATTCATAGCACCATCTTTCCACAAACCTCACATGCCCATATAACTCTTACTAAAGACACCCACTAAATTCACTCATCGTTAATGCAGTTTTACAATAAAAACTATAAACAAACAAGAAAAATCCTCTCTTTATTCTCACTAACCGATAAACAAATGTAAATTAAGACTAAACGTGTGAGGTTAATCAAAGATCCCACATGGGTCTAGTTTGAAATCCGAAAGGGTCATACCTGGAATAGAAAAAATGGTATATTGAGATACTCTTGCTGGAGACGTTGATGGAGCTTTTGGAGGCCTCTCAGCATAAACCCCAATTGTCTGGCTTTGGCACCCAAGAATGAATCAAATAAATTGAAAGCTACGGCTACGGGTACATTAGCCTTGTTGGCTTGATCAACGGCGTGAATCAAAGCCCAGTTATCTCTCAACCGCTGATCTCTGAACATCCAATAAACCACTGGTCCGCTGAGTTTCTTCTGATCAATTGGTAGCCCGGATGCTTGCTTTAGAACCCGGATCCGTCCCGGTTGAACGGATGATATCGAAGTGGCCATTGATGGTCGGCAAGCGGTGGAAATAGGAGCCCGGAATGCACCAGTTAACAATGGAGCAAAGGCGGAGGAAGGGAGGGTAGGAAAAAATGGAGGGAAAAATAAACCGGGTGAGTGTTGTGGTTTGAAAGTCGACACGTAACGGCTTCTAGTCCGTAAATCTTATTGAGGGGAAATGGAGGTTAAAAAAATAACGGAAATACTACGTGAATTTCCCGCTTCAATTTCTTTTTCTTTTTCTTTTAAGATGAAACATGCAAGTATTAAGCATTTGAGAAATTAAAATGTGGGATAATGAAAAAGAAAATCCTCTCCAACAATTAGTGACAGCACAGCTTATTTTTACTTTTTTAAAAAATAAAAATATATATATATTAGCAGTGATTATAATATCGTAATTTTTAGCCATAAAAAACACTAAAAACTTCTATCTTCTATCTCTTAAATAGAGAGGGAGCAAAGATTTTAGTTTTTTCATCTTGTTAAAAAAAAAAAAGAGTTAAACAATATTTTTTCATATTGTCAAAACTGTTTATGAATTATGTTATCAAGCATCAACAAAACACTTCATATAAAAGTACGTACTAAATTCTAGGTGGTGAATTTGCCTTTTTAAAAAAAAAAATTTTTTTAGTGTTGTCCATATTAAGGAATTTCAGTAGCACAATAACAAAGAGTGCATATTTTTTTTTATAAGGCAACGATATACACATTGAAAATCTATAATAAAAGTTTTGAACGACTTATTTTTCACCAAAAATATTATTTTAAACGCAGGGATTTGTACTCAAATAACTACTCAAAATTGGCCTCATGAAAAATCTTATATTTCCTAAAAAGGTTTACTACGTAAAAATGCTCTTTAATCTGTATCTTTTAAAGGTATTGTTAAAAACCCAAGGGTTTTACTTGATCCGAAATATGTGATGCATATGCTATTTCAAAGTGATATATTAATTGACTATTAAAACATTAATGTCTACGTGATAGAAATCATTGAATAATAATCTCTTTAACTATCTAATATCATTATATATTTGTTATTATTAAAAGAGTGAGGACCTCAATCATATTTAAGGTGCATATATTTTTTGAAATAATAGTTGTGAGATAAAAAGATATATTAATAGTACAAAAATGTTTTGAAAAATATAGCAATATTTTTTAGAAAAATATTGCAATCTAATCGCATCTTTGGAAGTCTTTTCATTTATATTGTCAAATTTTTTTGAAACCCAAATTAGAGATGAGGCCATAATCCAATGCATAAGTTGGACTCTCGTGTCGACACCGAATACATTTTCGCTCTTGAAATCCTTTCTGCAACTTGCACAAGCCCAATGGACGTGACAAAAGGCCTAGTGAGAAGAAAATCTTTGGTGGTATGTAGTTCCAACATTTTGCTATCAAGTGCAATCCATCTAACCATGGGCCTCACTCGGCTCAATTAGTAAAAGGCAATCATTTTGGCACAAAACTTTATGCAATCTCTCCGGTAGTGTTTAGTCATGAATGTTGGGAATTGAAAGAGAAATCTGTCATTTTCAATGTGGAAATAGTGCGTATTTCTTTGATTTTTTTGGGTGTATTTTTGCGTTTTGTATCTTCCCACATGTGAAACATAACAAAGAAAACAACAAACCTACTCAATTAAAGATTTGTGACCATATGAATTTTGTTTATCTAGTGCGCACCCCTAAGTAATGGCTGCGAGTTTCCTTATCAGGAAAAAAAGATTTGTGACCACTCAACATGTGTTGAGATTTAGAGGTCAAAATCCGAACCTGCCTTTGACTTAACATGTATTGGGAGTCTCATACTACATTTTTAATAAAGTAAAAATATCTTTTTAACATGAGAATCTCACCCTACATTCTTAATAAAATAAGATTGTCTTTAGAAAAAGAAAAAAAAAAGATTTGTGGGTCATAACCCTAATACACCAAAATGCCTTTTGTGGTAAGCAAACCAATAACAATGCAATTACATGCACACCTAATCCAATTTTTAAATTCTTTAAGGAGGATGATTTTCCAAGGAAACCAACATTCTTCTCTAGCAAATAACAATGGAATTACATGCACACCTAATCCAAATTTTAAATTCTTGAGGGGGGATGATTTTCCAAGGAAATCAACTTTCTTCTCTAGCAAAAAGACCCTTTTGTCCTTGGACACACAGCTCGACGAACCAGCTCAAAGGAGGTTAATTTAGGAATTTCATCCAGTGGCTACGATGGTTTTCAAAAGTGGGATGTTCAGAATTATTGGGTTGATATTGGTTTATTGCGTGTATAATTATACACCTATGACTGATATTATTATCTAAAGGAAATAATCAAACCAAAAGTATGATTGACCCCTCAAAAAGTGGGAAAAAGGAAGGTTAAATAATGCCCTCCATCAAATTATGTTTATTTGGAGATCTACGCCAGAAAAAGTATGCAAAAAGCAAATCCACATTGTCAACCTACATTATTAATCAAATCATATACCTTACACATGTTACACCTACTAGAGTTTTACTTGAATAGTTTTCAGCATCTTTTAATGTGGACCAACATCCCCAACAGGTCAAGTCATTTCTCCATTAGTGGCCGTTTTTGTTATTATTATTATTTTTTTTTTTGCAGGAAAAAAAAATCATTTCAATAGGGAAATGTGATGAATTTTTTCCCATTATGAAAGAGGGATAAAGGGATTAGGGACATTAATTACACGAGTAATTTTCTGATTAGACGAGTTTAGCCAAAAGGATGGTAGCAATGATTTTGTTCGTTGTTATGAAAGGCAAGTTCAAACTACATTTGTACTAATTTGAGGGAAAGAGAAATGGGAATTATGAGATGGGAATTGGGAACCACGTTTTGGCATGAGTCTTCACGTGCTAATAGTAATTAGTTAAGTGCGTGGAGTACTAATTATGATTTTAAAAATAGCAATCAATCAAGAGTATTCCAAATTTAGACAAACATAGAAATGAGGGGAACAAAATTTTATAGGTGTTTTGTATTCTTATTTTTAGTGTAAACAATCAATAACGTAATTTTTTATCTCATATTATGTAAATAGACTATCTTTTAAATTATAAGTTTTCCCAATTAATTCTCCAATTGTACCATTTTACGTAGCACTAATTTGCTATGAGAAAAAGAATTGTAATAGTTAAATTATAATGTACAGTATTAGTCAATGATAAATTCCCAAATATTAGATCTATCCTCTTTGAAAAATAAATTTTTTTGTATATTTTGACCATTTCAAGGGAAAAAATGTGGTTAACCTTAAATAAATATATGAAATATTTTCTCAATAAATGGTGCTAAAATTGCTATACATGATAATGCAAGTAACAAAAAATGTATACCACTAAAACTAGGTAGAGTGGAGGAAGAAAAAGGCAAGAAGTGTATGATTTCAAATCCATTAAATAATATATATTTTTAAGAAAACAGATTTACTTGAAATTAGTAAATGAACGACGAGAATTATATTATGAATAAAATTGCCAGTCGAAATGAAGTTAACTACAAGTTTTGATATACTCTAGTAAAAACGCAAGCAAAACTAATTTGGCATAACTAAGGTGGTGATTGATTCGAATTCTTTATTGGAATTCATTGAAGGCCTAATTACAATGAGAATGCTTATTACATTATTTGTATTTAGTTCAAACTCTATAATGGATATTAATGTGAATGATGATATTTGGTTCAATTCAACTATGGGAATAGAAATTAATTAAAATTCTAATTTTACCCTCATTAATAAATATATTATAAAAATAACATTATAGAGTGATAAGAGAAAGAAGAAAGAAAGTAAAAATAAAATAGGATGAGAGAGAAGGAGAAGTGAGGAGGAAGAGAGAAAGAGAGAAAAGATGGAGAAATAAATATCATAAAATGATGAGAGAGAAATTAATAGTGGAGAGGAGATAGAAAACAAAGTGAGTGGGAAGAGAGAGAAAAAAATTATAAAGTGATGAGAGAAAAAGTAAGAGAGAAAGTGGAGTGAGAAACTCCAAACCAAACACCCCTGATATACATAGGATCTTAGCTAAAGTTAGGGTTTCAGCTAGAGTTGGGATCTGGACAATACGCGAGATCTTCACATTCGCATTGACTTTTGATCTCTACAGGCTAAAGGTCCGAATCTCAGCCTGTGGCATGTTTCTTAGTCGAGCTTCAACCTTTAGGTTTGAGTATAAATATTAAGGATAAAAATACATTGAAATTACACCAAGTGTATAAGAGCTTAGGCCAAAATGTACAAGACCTCAGATAACACCAGAAAGGTAGGAACTCAACGAGATCATAATTATTTATAAAAAAGTAACAGTATGCAGCAATCATGGATAAAAGTATCAACGTGTGATCAGCCGTTACAACTGCAGTCAACGTGCGTAGCTATTACGAAGAAACTTCACAAATTAGGGAAAAAGGTATATAAGCAAGAGAAACTACCAAGTATGGGAACTTCTGGCAAAAGTCAAGTACTATCGAAACACAAAGAACTAATTTAAGTATCAGAGGATTTACCTTGAAAAATCACTTCAAGATTTGTTTCGCAAGCATATCTAGTATTGAGGAAGACCAAAAATTTTGAATCGAAATTATCTTTAGTGGGTTGCCAATGCAGCTTTCATCAACCCCGTGATTCAGTTACGAATAATCTTGTTGAGCTATTGATATCTCAATATGAACAATTTAAGGGTCCGTTTAGTGCATTTTTATTTTGTATTTTTTTTATTTACACATAAAATAGAGTGGGAAGGAATTAATTTCACATAATTGTCCAAATGTACAATAGGCACTAGTCTATGAATATGTACCTCTTATGAATGGGTGAATTAATATAGACTTACCCTACTATCAAATGCAGAACGTATTGTTATTCCTCTGAAAACGTCCAAAAATAAACACAATTGGGAAGAACAAAGGGGTCCAATTTGATCTACATTTAGGAGTGTTTGGTGGTCAAAACAAAAGGAATCAAATAAGAGAAGAAGAAGAGAGAGGTGTACGTCATCGGTACGGACGGACCTTTTTTTTTCCCTGAGGAGGGTTGAGCACGTGGATCTGTTTCATCGTTTGTATCATTGTACGGTGTGTGTTACTATTTTTGTTGGTAAATTGGGAGAAATTTACTGATGATTCATTGTTGGATGTATTTTTCAGAAATCAGTCCCATGAACATGAACAGGAACAGGAACAGAAACATGAACATGATGATGATGATGATTCATTTAAGGAATGAAATGATCTAAGGTGGGTGTGTTACTAAAATAAGCCAACACGTGACTCGGAAGCCCTGCCCAAAGCGAGGCCCCTGCCTTTGGGCTGCATTATTTAGCAAAAGAGCTACTACTTTGGGATATTTTTAGTTATTTAGGTTGTGTTTGCTTTGTGTTTTTTATTATAAAAAAATTAACATTTTTTAATTATAAAAATAAAATATTCAAACAATTTTTTATTTCAAAATTTAAAATTTAAATTCCTACCAAAATTCTTCTCATATTATTTCAAAAAATATAATTTTTTATTTCACTTTTTTCTTACAAAAAATTTCTACCAAAATTTTTACATATTCCAATACAAAATTATAATATACAACACAATCCAAACATGGCTTTATATTCATCTCTACATCAAATGTATGATGTTATTCAAGAAAACTATCAAAGTGAGTTTTTAAATACATTTTTACATTTTTAAACGTATTGGTTTTAAGATATGAAATATGTCAAAAGTTACAAAATGTTTTGAATATTTTTTTTAAAAAAAAAGTTTTGAAATAACTAATTATACACATGCTTAATATTTTGTTGATTAGTTAAATTCATAACATTTGGGCTGCCGATATGAATATAAATTCTCATTAGTTAACTTTTACTTAAGAAATTATTGATAGTTTTCAAACAAAGGAGTTCATTTCATAGTTTTATCAAACCTTGATAGAGATGAATATAAATAATTTTGTTTTTCTTTTGGGGTGGGGAAGACCATATTCTTTTATTATTTCACATTTACTGCTCAGAACTCAAAAGTTCAAAATCAAATAAACACTTTTTTTTTTCCGAATAAACGTTCAAACTAACAAGCAAAATGTATTTAATATACAGAAAACACAATGTAGAGAGATACTAGTACTATTATTCCTCATATACGTATCTTTAACCTTTTTTCCAACAGTAATTTTTGCTAATTAAATTAACAAAAGAAAAAAAAAGGTTCGAACCTCTAAGTCAAATTGAATCAACTATAATCTAAAACTTGTCTCCTGTGTTGAAATGCAAATAGACATCAACTATTAAAAAAAAATGTAATATATACAGAGAAAACATTCCGTCCACACGTTTTAATACGTAAAATGGTGTAATCAGAAATAATTATAAAAATAATTTATTTACCTATAAAAAGGTAAAAAAATTATATAACTAATTTGTTATACTATAAATAAAAATATAATGTACATATAAAATATATATATATATTTCTTGTATAAATGACTAATTTCAGATCAGGCTTAATTTGGTTGAAAAAAATAAATAAAAAACAAGATATGAAACTAGATTCTGAAGGCAGGCAGAATCAAGAAGATAGTTACATTATTACATTACATGATTACATGTGGGAGTTGGACATGTGATTCCAAATACATCAAAATTTGGAATTATTAGTTGTGAAGGTCCACAATTCTACCACTCTCCCTCAAATACACTAAATACTTTATTAAAAGTCGTTATCAACTATGGTGTGCTAATAATATATCACATACTAGAATAATATAATTTTGTCTAAAATAATTACTAAAATGTCAATTTATATAAATTATAAACAAAATAATATCATTTTAAAATGCAACACACTTTGATACTTTATAGTTAAAATAGAGAATTTAAATTTCTTTTTAATAATTAAATCCATATCTATTGTAATTTTATTTTATATTTTTATATTTTCAAGACAACATTTACATTTTTATATAAAAGTTGTGAAATAAAATTTATATTAAAATTTAAAATAAAAAAAAAACTTATCAATGTAAAAAATTACCAAGGTCAACATTCATCTATTCTCACAACTAATCATCTTTCGTCTTTGATATTATTTAGGGGAAATAAATCAATCAAGGACTAGCTCACTATTCTTCATGCCATCTCTTTTGGGTACCACAATTGTTCTATTTTCTTAGTTTAATTTCACAATTCACATGAGATTGGGTACCAAATTCACTAAATGTTATTACATTATTAATAATTAACCAGCCTCTTTGAGATGGGTAGGTAATTTTTCTCTTGTACCTAGTAGTATGTTGTGGTACACACACACATATATATATATATGTATTATTTATTTTGCAATCAGTAATATTAGTTATAACTTATTCCGCAAAATATTTATTATTATTAGTTACGGAATTAAAAGAATTTTATTTTAAAAATATTTTTTTATTGAACAAATAAAGTTTTTTAAAGGTGAACTATTTTTCTAAAACAAACAGACAAATGTTCCTTACTATTATAATTCGCATTGATATACCCTATCGTTGTGGGTAAAATGGTAAAAAACGAAAGTCAAAATTTGCTATATTTGATAACAATCAAAAGTTACGAGTAAATAAAACAACTTTCCAAAGTATTAATACAATCACATGAATCATAAATGTATGATTGTGCTGGACGAAAATTTTACAATTTCTAATGGTAACTTTGTTACCTACTGCTACTAAAATAGTAAAGAGGAAACACTCAAAATCGTTCTTTACATTTCAGTAAATAATCTTTTTCATCTTTCACTTTTAAAACTGGAATAAATAGTCTTTCAAATTTCATAAATCGAAACTTTTGATACTATTTGTAAAATAAACAGAAATTTTTGGTCCTTTAAATTTCATAAACGGGAATGTTTAGTTTTGAAATTTTCTTTCAAATTTTGGTTCTTAAATTTTGAAGTACTATTTGTTTCCGTTTTAAAAATGAAGGATGAAAAAGATTATTTGATGAAATGTGAAAGACGATTTTGGGTGTTTTCTCAATAGTAAAATACCACCTTCCTACTTTAAGCTGTGCTTGTTGTTGCATCCCTTGACCAAATTATTATTATTATTTTCTATTCTATGTTTAGTTTTTTATTTCAGGAGGGAGTATATGAATTGCCCTAACACACAATTTGCAAAACATATATAAGAAGGAAAAATCTAAAAACCACCGCCATACATGACATGACTCCACAAAAACCATGTAGTACAATTAATTAAAGCAAAGCAAGTTTGGGTGGCTGGACCATAGGTCTATGAATTGATATTGATGTTTTGAATACGGCAATACCCAACAAGCAACGAAAGAGGCAAAATAGTACATGTAAAACCAAAAATAAAAGAGCCCTTGGTAAATTAAAAGCCAAGTGGGGTTGGTGTTTGGTGGACAATGAACACACATGCAAAAGAGAGAGGGCTTTCTGGGGCTGCAATTTCAAAGAGCAACTACTCCTCATTTTGGCACAAATCCAGGCAGAAACTGTAGAATACCACGTGAAACAACAGTGGAAAATTAAAGTAGAAAGACGCCCCCTCCGTATCCTTCTTTTTCCTAAAGAAAGCATCTACTATATTCTGTCATTTACTTTTTTTTTTAATTGACAGAGACCCCATTATTGCTGACATCTCCCTCGGACAAATTGCATCCCTACCACACTATGTAGTATTATTATTGGACCACACCCAACAAGAAATTTTAGTATACTATAAAGCTACTAGGTATCCCAACTCCATCAATTAGTTGAATTTTGAATCTCATATGTTGTTTATGACACTTCCCTACTGAGTTCTTCAATGTATTCACATCTTTCCTTCTATAAAATCAACTATTATAAAAGTGACATTCTCCTGCATGTCTTTTGAGTAATTAAGGCTTTGGTAGATATAAGATCTTTAAAATTTGGTATTTGAGATGGGGTAACTCTAGGTTTAATGTTACTTCATAGCCAGGTAAAAGAATAGTAGTAGTGAAGGCATAACCAATGGTCCAAGAAAAGGTTGAAGCATTTATTCTCATTTTCTGCCAAATTTCATGGAACACAAAAAACCCCCCACAAGGGAGAAAAAGGGGGATGTGAGAAGCATCAGTGAGAGGGAGGCCATTGAAGATGAGCTTGGTATAAAAGGGAAAGAAAGTTAATTATTGGGAGCATAGGATGGGGAAAAGATTCTTGTAGAAAGAGAAAAATGTCTTCCTACATCAATGATTATATACATCCTTTGTTGAGTGGAGTGAATTGAATGAAGAATAGCATAGCATAGTAGTAAAAATAACATTTCAATCTCTCAAAAAAGTAAGAAATGGTATCCAGTGGTCTGTCTTTAATTTTAGTTGGTGGGTAGTCAGTGTTAATTAACCTTTTTCAGTTTAGACCCTGTAACTAATCTTTGCCGACAGGAATTTATGTCCTTTCACTAAATGGGTATTTTAGATGGCATAAAGACATTGGTATAATCAATAATAACGCCACCCATTCATCCTATGCACTATTCTTAGCTCAAAGAAAAATGTGGTGCCATTAATAATGGCCATTTCAAATGTTCAATTCGAGTTTTCATTTTCCACTGTTTGCGATGGTTGGTGAGTAATAAATTGATGATGGGAATTGGGATCTTCCATTTACTTGTGTAGGCTTCTTTTTGCTTTTTATTTCTCAAATTAAGTCACAACGTAATTCTCAAATGATGGGAATTGGGATGTGTGTCCCGGGATTTTGAGATGGAGAAAATATTGATAGTTTTCCACCTAAAACTATGGACTTTTCTACCGAACTAATTCATTTTGTTGATTTTTAGGTAGATCATATACGTGTCAATTTCACTCTTGAATTGTATCTTGTGAATGATATTTTTTCGTTTTAAAACAACTACTACTTACACTATTTGTTTTTTCTATGGTTTTCGTGAAGGGTCTCCAACTATTGTGGTACTTGGTGGCCTTTCTTCAAAGGAAATTCATTAATGTGGATTATTATTTTGGATATAGTATGAAGACATGTTTTATAGGAAGGAAAATGGATAAAACAAGAAACAAGAAGTTTCTTTTGATTGACGGAACAAGAAGTTTCTTTTGATTATTTTGGATATAAGCAATTTTTCATTCGTAGCTAAAAGTATAAAATTTTGTCACTAACTCTAGTTTTACAATACAAATATCATTAATGGTAAGACTCAAGAATAACAAGTTGTATAGTATAGTGCAAAGTATCGAGCTTGTTAGTTCTCCCTCCCCTTAACCTCGCGTGTGCGTAACGTGTGTGAAAGAGTAGAGTTTGTGTTTCAAAATGCCTGTGGGGTTTTCCAAGGGAGGAATATGATAAAGAATGTGTAACCTCTTTCTGAAAAAACTACTCTATAGTTTGCGTTCTATTTACTTAGATATGAAAATTATCAGGATCAGCTTGCGTCAATGGGAAATGCTTAAGTGTGACTAATATCATGATGCGAATTGATATGTTGCATCTAATGGCTGAATTATTATATGTTGCATCATTTTTGGTTGCCTGAATTATCAAGCTTCTTTGTTGACTGCTATAGCACTGTGTGTAAATACAAGTTCTGCAAAAGTCATGCTAGAAGATAAATGGTGAAACATCCTATCAATGAGGAATATGGAAAGGATAATAGCTCTCACTTCTGAAGAAAATTTTGCCATATGGAGGTTTCTTTAGTGATGCTAGAGAATGCATGTTAAAGTCATAGTCTTTGTAGTCTAGCCCTTCAAGACTAGAACCATATGAATCAAGGTTCCCTAGCCCAGAAGACACGGAAAACCATACTGCAGGCAAAACCAAACCATGCCATTACGCATTTTAGACATCAACTCTTCAAGTTAGCCTCAACATATCTGAGCATCCTTTCATCAACTTGAGTTTAATCAATTACTGTCGTCTTATCAATCTAAATTATGATGCGATGACGATATAATTGCAAAATAAGAGGGGAAAATACATGGACAAAAATAATACCATTACCAAGTAATGATGATTCTTTATTTCTCAAAGATAGCTATCTAGAAACAGTAAAATTAGTTACTCTTGGTTGCCAAATCACTATCAAGCATCTTTCGTATTGCTTCATGCCGACAGCTTCTTCTGCTTTAGGTCCTCTCACAACCTTTTTAGCAATGATGGAGGGCATCACCCAATGACTCTGCATGAACATCACATACTTTGAAATGTTTAAAAGAGAAGTTAACCAAAGATGATACTAATATGAGGCCCCTTTTCTCTCTCTCCATAACAACCAAAATTTGGAAATGGACTTCCACTGCTTTTGTGGTGGGGTTCCACTATTCTCAAAGATGGAGAGAATTCATAACAATGAGTCCTTTAGGCCCTCTTACTACAAAGTTGGCCCTGTTTACAAAATTTGGTTTGCCATCTGCCTATGTAGATTTAGAATCCTCTGGCATTTTTTTTTTTTAAAAATTTGGAGAACAATGTCCTGAATTCAAATCATGTCCGTTATTGGATCCTCTCCATGAAATTCTCCTTCGAATCATGATCTCACCATTTCCTTACCAACTGAGCATCCGATGGCAATCTGACTATACACTCCTGTCATTATAGGTATAAAACTCTAGTAGCATGGTGTTAGTGTCTCACTTCAGATAATCACAAGCAAAAACAATCAAGAGATGGAGAAAACATCGATTGCCTTGCCTAAGCTCTTTTTCCAAGGAAATAAAAAGAATATAAAAGGGAATTACAAATTTGTTCTTCTGAGTGCGTAAGTCAGGTCAAAAGACTTCAACAGTATTTTTTGCGGTTAACTTCAATAGTCTATGCTCAATGAAAACATCATGCACCAACAACTGGAAAACTGCTTGAACGAGAGAATATAAAAGACAGACCAAAAAAGGAAGATGGAGCTATACAGGAAGGACAAAAACCACTCCTATGATAGAAACTCACCAGGTATTATAGTTGATAGCTGTATGCAGACTGAATTCATTCGCCTTTTGACCCAAAAAAAACATCATATGCTTGGAACGGTGTAGTACTCTTTCAGGTAGTGAGTTCCATCATTGACAATTCTACCAGAAACTGTAGTGGGAATATGGTTCATTGCCAATACCTTACATGAATTCTGGCCAAACTTTATAATGGAGTTCATGAGTTTCAAGGCAAATCATTGAGAGTATCAAATCAAACAAAAAATTGGCCTGATTGATAAAGGAATTCTGAGATGTTTTAAAAATGTAACCCTGGACAGTTAGACTTGAACGACCAGAAAACAAAGAGAATGAATTTAAGAAGTTTTATTTGGAATTAAATTAACTTTACAACAGGTATATGGCAAAAAGTTAAACATCTCTAATATATAACAGAAGTGAAAGGATCAGTGACCTTGAAATGTTTCTGACCAAAATAAATGAACGTAAACTGACTCTGGAGGTTTTTAACCATGACTCTTGTGATTGAGTTTTAAAAAATTTCAGTTGCAGCTGAACCGCAAAGCATAATGACGAAGGTAAGCTTGTGAAAACACGTCTGAGAACATGCTAAATCTACGACAGAATGTTCATCAATGCTGAAGATAATCATAAGCGGCAAGTAAAAATGAGAAGGTTAAGAAAGAGTGAAGAGTAGTCTTAAAACAAAAGGAAAAACATAGATATAAGATATAAACATAATTCATTCCAAATTAATCGAGGAACAAAAATGTTACATTATCCTTTCTATCCTGCAAGTTCTGATAATGAACTAATCTTTACAAACAGTAAGTTAATTCCATATGTAATTGCTCATAACTTGAATTGATATCCTCCTCTCTTTCAACCAACTGCCCCAAAATCTTCTTACAAGTAACAAAAGTAGACTACCAGGTTGTCGAAAGAATTAATTAAAAAATTCTAGAAAATTTGTGGAAAAGAGAAAGAAATTTAATGAATGTTACACAGAGGAAGTATCAATGAAAACATCATTGAGCACATCATCCTCACCATTAGCCAAAGAAAAGAGTTCTGCTTCCCTATCTTCCTCGTTGGAAAAGTCCCGCCTTTCAAGTTTTGAATGAGCTGCAATGAATATCAACTTCTGGGCTCTATCCATGCCCACTCTTGAATGGGAATGAGCACTCATCCATTTCAATAAGGACCAGTTGCATTTGAATCCACGCGATGTCGCATGAAGGAAAATTAGTCTAACTGCAACTTTCCCCAGAGACTTAAATTCTTTAAGATTGGTTTCCCAGACAAGCCTACTACTTTGCGGGTGGGCAATTTTCATTTTTCCGGTACTTGGATCCCTCTGCTTCAACTGTACAGCTTGAGCATAGACAGGATCAAGCCCTTCTGTTCTCCATTTCATGAGTTCCATCAACGCAATGTGAGCTTCCTCCCTAGATACAAGCCTTGTAATGAGTTTGTCAACATCCTTCTCTTGCTCAGGTGACAAGCATTTGAAAGGCGGCAAGTATTTCCCACTTGTATCCCTAATTAAATACAGTGGATCAAGTATGAATGCAGCAGCCCAGGCAGGATGATAGTTCTTCTTAAACCGCCTTTCAATAACTTTCTCCACAGTGCCCTCAGCAATGTGAAATTTAGAACACCAATCCTTCACCTTCATCCTGAGTTCATCCCAAAGAGGAAGGCATTGTCCAACTCGGGGCTTCTCCGTCTCAATATCCTGAGCCATGAGCTTAATGAGTTTTACTAAAGAAAGCACTGCTTCCAATTCATTCCAAAAGTGTGGATTCCTCAGCATTTCTTCAATGTCACCGGCCAGTGGTTCCTCCATCGAAACCATTTTATAGGATTCATCATGTATTACTAACTGAAGTGCACGCGCTGAGCTCAAAATGTCCTCAACCATAGTGTACACCGGCCCAAAATCCGACCCCTCAAATCCACGCAAAGGAACTCTCAATAATCCGGCATGCCCATACTCCTGCAACTGATACTTATGAAAATTATTCCTTATCTGAGACTTGCTATTAATGAAATTCGCAAGCTTTAAACAATTCTCGGTCACATTCTTGAACAAAGGCAGCTCCTTGCTCAAGTCCTTGATCAAACTACAAAATCCCTGATACTGACAAGAAAGATTTACCATCCAGTGATGTTGGTTTTCTAAATTCCTCAATGCCTTGGCCTTAAACTTGTCAGCAACAATGCCTGCACATTGTTCCACATTGTTCCCACAAATTTCAGTGATGGCGTCCCATAAAACTTCCTCTGCATACTTTGAGGGCACATAACCACTAGTAAACACCGCCCTCCTGAACACACTGGTCCCGTTGGGAAGATTCACAGCTAAATTCACTAGATTCTCCTCTCTAACATACCCATAATTCCTTGACTTCCAACCATCAGAAGCAATCTGAAAAAACATGGCATCCCTTATTTTGGCCTCAGACTCAGCCTTAGCTTCCTCATACTTCCCATCCAATCTGGACCCAGAAAAATCCCTTCTTGACACAACGGGCATTCCAACCTGGTTAAGAAATGCCTTAAATTTAGGATGCTCAAGAATAGAAAATGACACTGTCCCACAACACTCATACACCCAATCAGCAAGATAGTCAAGTGCAGCATCAATTTGATTCTTGCTCAATGTTGGACCATGTGATGATTTAGGACTCTTTATCTTCTTTACGCTATCTTCCAACATGGCTAACGCCCCCAAATCCTCTTTCCCACCTGACAAAATCAAATGCTGCTGCTGCTGCTGTTGTTGTTGTTGAGCAGCAAAAATAGTACCACCGACTGCAGTTCCACTCCCCCCGCCACCGCTTATAGTGGCAGCAGTAACAACAGTACTAGTCATAGGCACAACAGGGGGGTACGCCAACTCAACAGCAAATCTTGATGGATCAACAATAGCCAATGGTGGGACTTGATAAGTACTTGTACTAGCACTTGCTGTAGCACGCCCACTCCCACTACGCTTGCGGGGGTTGTGTTGGGAAGATGAAGATGATGGCATTAAATTAACAGTAGCGGATGAAGCGGGTGGCACAGAAGAAATGGGCTTAGCAACAGAATTAAAATTAGGACAAGTTCCTCTTTTTAGATGCTCGGAGGCAGTTCTTGAAGGATTAGAAGCGGAGAACACAGCTTCACAGAGAGAACACCTAAGCTTGACAGCTTTAGGCAAACCAGTATCAGAATTATGAACCAAAATAGGTTCAAGATGAGCCCAGTACCAAGCCCCTTTCCCCTTTATAGCTTTAGTCCGTACCATCACTAGTCCTTCATATCTCTTGTGAACTGCCTTGGCCGTTAGTTCATCAGCTGATAGTGATGAAGCTGCTTCCACAGCTTGTGTGCTTGTGTTTGTTGCAGTAGCCATTTTGTGTCGACTCTCCCCCAGTCCACAACTACGTTTATTTGAATGTGAGTTACTATGTGGGAAGAAAGGGAAAAAAAAATGTGATCTTTTTGTTTTTGGTAGTTTCGAGGAACTTAAGGCCCGGGATAAAAACTACAAAGGTTGTATGGAGTAGAATTTGGTGTTTTGTGAAGGGCTAAATTGGGAAATGGGGAGGTGATTTTGTGTTTCTTGACATGGGTTTTTGAGTATCTGCACTCATTCAGCCGGGGAAGGTGGCTGGAAATGGAGGTGGAGGAGGAGGCGAAAAGGGTGGTTGCCGGTGGTCCATGGAGGAATATACAATATCCTCCGGTGGCTGTGATCTGGTGGTGTTGTATTTGTGAAGTGTCTTGAGCTTCTGAGGTTTGATGAAGGAACGAGAGAGAAGTGTAGCAACAGCGGTGGTGGTGGAGGAGGAGTCGAGTGAATGGAGGGGAATACTGTGTGTGTGTGTGGGGGGGGATTTACAGACACTGTGAAAGAATCTGAATACGAAAGGAATACAAAGAGAGGAAACGGTGGTGAATTTTTAGTGTTTAAAAAACACGCGCCTTTTGGGCTGTAGCTGAATGGAAGGTTCTAAATCCTTCACTGCCTCCCCAACGTTACTTTGAATTTGGAGGACACTACCCATTTTTATTATTTCATGGAATTTATTACTCTTGTTTTTTTTTTTTTGAAAAAAAATACTAGTTTTGAGGTATATATACTTTTGAAGTTAGGAGATGATCAAATTTGTTACGTAAGTATAATGTGGTCGTTAATCAATTTCGTTATCAAATTTTTTAATTTATAAATTTTAAAAATTACTTTTTTTTTGTTTTTACTTTTTATTCTAAAACCTCATTATTTAATTAATTTATCTCACAAACTTTTAACATTTATATATTAAAAAATATGACTTTGAGTGAAAAAATAAAAAGTACTAATTAAATTTGTGAAATAAAAAAATTGATAAAAAGTATGACTAATAACTTTTAATATTTTACGTGACAAGTATTGTCATCTTCTACGTTAATAGCCATCAATTGTATTAAATACTTCAAAATACAAAAATTTGAAGAGTAAATGTGTCATATTTAAAATATTAAAAATTAAAAATAATATTGGATAAACTAATAAGGACTGAAAATGTAATTTTCCCTATAATATAAATAATCTTTAAGTGATTTCAATTTAAAGCCAAAAAAAATCATGAATTTTGTTTCTCCTACTAAAAATTTTGATTTGATTTAACATCATTTTAGCATTTGTAAGTAAATTGATTCACTTTTTGTCCAAAAAAAAAATTCACTTTTAGAATGAAATTTCTCAAATACCGTTACTAAAAGTAATTATATATGGTCATAATTAAAAATTTAGTGATAAAAATATAAACTTATATATTAATGATACATTAAAAATATTGTACCTAATTATTAAAAAAAAATTACATTCAACCCAAAATGTACACTTTTTTTTTTTGTGAATATTGTCAAAGACAAATGAGAGGAAAGAATATTGGATACAATTGTTGTACCTAGTAGAATTGTATTCGTTTGAATAATTTTAGAGTACAAATACTTTTAATAATTTTTTATAGTGACAAATTATAGTGTATATTTATTATATAAAGTATGCACAAATTAAGGGATCAAAACTATTATTTATTACACTAAAATAAAAAAATGTAACAATCGTATGCAATATTTAGTTCATAAGAGGGTAAAAGAGTTTTCCTTTGGTCGTAATTTCCAAAGTTAAACTCATCATTTCCCATTTATTGTTTCCAAGTTTTTGCCATTCGTGTGCATAAGACAGTGGCACTAATATTTTTTTGTTCCCTTTTGCATAATTGGATTATTTTACTTTCTTTCATGTTTCGTTGTTCAATCCTAAAGGAATTACTCTAATTTGAAAACCGCAACAGATTCTCTCCAAGAAGTTAAATGCAAACATGTTAATAATGTTTGTTTTTAGCTTCTTATATATTTTTGTTGTGACGTACCAAATTAATTTCATGTAAAGGACAACAATCTCTTAAGAAATAATTTTGTCCAAGTGCAAATTAATTGTATTTTCTGATGAAACTCACGAGGTTGGTGTAAGAATTTAGCTTGAGATAATTTTGAGGAATACATATTAATGGTAAAGTTTTGAGTGGTTGTATGTTCATGCAGATGATAAAATTATTGTGGTGTGATCCTCCTAAATCTAAGCACATCTAAGTATTTATTATGACTTCATGATTAATTTTAGTAACAAGTAAGGTACAATTATATTAGAATCTAAGGATTGATAATTCAGCTATTCATTTCAAAGTTTGAGAGTTCAAACAGTCATTTACAATATATATTACTCCCTCAATTCTTAAAATAAAAAAAAAAACTTTCAAAATTTGTCTTTGTTTAAAAACATATGTATTTTTTAAAGTAAATTAAAAATATTATCTTTATTAATAATGATTATATATGATATAAGCGTAAAAAGTAAGAATAAAAAGAAAAATTATATATTTAATGATATATTAAATATGTTGTATTTTATAATTAAAAAAAATTATAGTTCACGACGAAACGAGTAGCATATTACATGTTTTTTTTTCCTATTTTTTCAGTTAATTAACGATGTAGCCTCTAAACCCATAAAACAGAAAAGGACAAAAAACTTTGATGCTAGCGTGATGCATAAAATATTAAGGGTGCACGTGAATGGTATTTCAAAATATATTTTTATGTATTTTAAAATAATGATGATGAGAGATTATATTGACAGTATTTAGAAACGTATTTTTGTATTTTTTTTAAATTAATAATTATAAGATAAGAAATATATTAAAAAAATATATATTTTGAAAGTATATTCATACACGCCATGCATCGAAAATGTAAAATATCATATCAAAAAGTATAAAAATACATTTCAAAATACAATTTAAACTTAGTCCAACTTGACTAGTGCGTTAAAAATACAATCAATAAAAGTTTGATGGGGAATTAGGAATAGAGAGGTAGAGATGGAGGTGTCAAAGTGTCAAAGTGTGAAGGGTGAAGTGTGAAGGTGGTGTTGGTTGAAGAAAATTCACGCGATTTTGGAGGAGGGGTTCTTCTAACATTTTCTTGGACTTTTGGTTGCTTTTATGTTGTTGGGGTCTTGTTGTGGGGGTTGCCAATGAGGGTCCAGTGGGTCATTCCTAAGTCCTTTTGTTGTTTGTCCGTTTCCTTCTTTTTTTTCCTACTCCAAACATATTTTCATTTTCTTTCTTCTCCATCGCCATCTCCCCCCTTCCCATCCCAAATCATATACCAATTTTTTTTTCAATTTTTTTTTAAAAAAAAAAAAACAGAGTTTTCAATTTTATTTTTTTCAATTTTCACATCCCTAGGAAATTGGCCATGTATTTTCGATTTTTCTTAAAAGACAAAGGAGTTCACATCAAAAAACACAAAGCAACGGTTGTAATGAATTTCCACCAATTCTTGTTATTCTTTATTGGGACAATTAATGTTCAACAAATGCCGACATTATAAAACATAATATGTTTGTTTGGTGTTGGAATAAAAAATCATGTCCAGGGGTTTTCAAATTATGCAAAATAAAGCGACCATGCATTATAGAGTATACATACTACTATTTCAAATATATATGTGTGTGTGTGGAATATATGCACTATTTATCATTAGATACTATCTATCTACACACTTTTCTTTTTCTTTCCTTTTTTTTTGTTTTTTTGTTTTAAAAGATATAGGATTGATTATAGGAAGGTAAAAAGAGAGAAAAATTAGGGGAAAAAAAAAAGGTATGGATAAATATGTAATGATTGTATTTAGATAAGGTGGATATATTTGGAATGATATTTTAGCCATTAACTATAATTAAAAAAAGTATATTGATATTTATGAAAAAAATTTAAATGACATTATAAGAAAATATGTTAAAATAGCATAAGTACTGTATGACTCTTATTTTCAAACAATGAAAAAGTGAAAAGATAACAATAATGACGTGACCAAGAAAGTAATAAATGATATTAAATGAAAATTTTTTAATAATAACTAATATAACACAAAGATAATCAGAATGATTTGTTATTGATTAAAAAAAATAAAAGTCCTATAATTAATCTAATCAATTAACCTAGAGAATTTTCAATTATCATAAATAAAAACGAGGCCTGCAGACAACTTTGGAGTTATTAAAAAATGCACGCATGAGAGAGGCGAATGATGCTTCAACTATTTCTTGAGTTTGATATAAACCCACGAGAGATCATAATTGTTTCTGCCAAATTATGTGGTATTTTGATTTCTTTATGATTCTTTCTTCCAACCCTTATGGCTCCATATGATTAAACAACATTTTTATACTATGATTGTGCAGAGATTAATTATATATATTGCTCGAGTCTATATCAACAATAAAGTGTAGTCAAAATATAATGGAATTGGAAATGGTATTGGATTGGATGTGTATAAATTAAAATTTTAAAATATATTTTTATGTTTTTTAAAATATTTTTATATTTTATAATTATTATTTTAAAAAATATAAAAATATTTTTTAAAATTTAAATACATACTCTTTTGACATGCATGAATATCGGTTCAAAATGCGTTTATAAAAATATGTTTTAAAATATTAGGGTTCGTATAAGTAAATATTTCAAAATATATTTATAATTTTTAATATATTTTTTATTTTAAAATTATTCTATTAAAAAATATAATAACACATTTTAAAATGCTGTACATACCAACTTTCGACTTTCTTCCACCGAATGATTTTGTTAGTGGACAATTTTCACTATCTTTTCTAGGTCTTTATGGTTTTTTATTTAGTCCGTATACAAGTGTTTTATGTGTTGTCATTGTCCCAAGAAAAATCAAGCCATTTAATGCCCACTTTGCCAGACAGAATATGGGCTGCAATTTCCCATACAAAAACCAACAAATGAAACAATCAAAACAAAAAAAATAATAATAATTAAAAAAATTAATTACACTGAGGAGCCCTTAGACAACTAACTAATATTGTCATTAACCCCAAAAAAAAAAAATGTCAACACAATCCATTCGAAAGTTCAAGAAAAAAATTAAAAGTCAGATGTAATTATTTGGATTGAACCAAACTTCGACGTTATATCCAGCATTGAAAGGAGGGTATAAAAAAGTCTAAAGATTAGTCGCTGATTTCCTACCCTATTCTGGTAGTTAGGTATGTTCTGAGTCGTGATAAGTTACATCAAGAGTTAGGAAAATAGATTAGTTTCAAATGCACACAATCCAACACACACATTTAGAATCAGTTTTTTTCCTTAGCTTTTTGAAATAGTTAGTAAGGTTTAAATCTTGGACTCAAAGTCTAATTACAAATGCACTTTTGGTTCGCTCTGTTACTCTTTGTTCTCCAAATTGAGTGTTACAAACTATTAGGGATACATTGAAATTGCATTTTAAAACAGATCTTTTACGTTTTTAAGTTAAGTTTTGCGTTTTTTAAAATATAATTTATACACACTTTAAAACTTTTAATTTTTAAGATTATTTTATAATTACTATATTAAAAAAATGTAAAAACGTATTTTGAAATGTAATCCATATACGCTAGAACGCATTTTTGAGCTACTTTCTGGAAAGATCAAGATATAGTTTGTGCATTTTATGTTTGGAAGGTCAATTTGATCACTTTTTTGGTTGGATCATTTATAGAACACCAAATAAACAAAGCCCTCCTACATCTGGCAAAGTGTAATTACCAATTTATAGAGACAGTACCAATACCATGAACTAATCTTTGCCTTTCAATCAAGCTTGTTATTATAATTAAAGGGTTGAAAATATAGATAAAATGATCATTCAAGCTTGTCATTCTCAGACTTGAGTGTCTGCAGGAATGTTTAGTTTTGGAATTCCTTCCCAGAACCTTTCCTACGAGGGCCTTTGTCTGGATTGGCTTATCTCTCTAATTGACCAAACATTACCTATTCATGCACTGCACCAAAAATTCCTTCAATGAAAAGATCAATTTTCTTCTCAGAATAGAATTTATGCGTACACTGTTTTCCCTTTTGCACAAGACATTTTTAATTATCGTGTTTACGCATTGTGTGGCACAGAATACAAACGGTAAATGTTAGAGCCTGGTTTGTTAAATGATAAAGCTATGATCTCATCTACGTAATAAACTCAGATGTTCAAGACTTACACGTACCAGATAAATTTCGAGGACAGATTTTACTTACGAGACAAATCACAAAGTTATTCGTGAAGAAAATACTCCCATAATCAAGTCAGAATATTAAAATAACAGCCATTGAGGAAGATCCTGTCAAGGCTGGTGTTTGTTTTTTGAACTCTGCCCAATAATTCAGTATCAACTGTCAAATGAAAGGTGAATTTTTCAAACTAGTTTTGAAAAAAAGGTTAGAAAGTTGGTAGAAGAATTTTATTCTCCTTCACCCTCTCCCTGAAAAAGACTTATTGAAATCATGCTTATCCTGAATCCCTTCTAGTACACATTGAGAGTGACTACGCTTGAAAATTGGACAATCATAAAACCTCGTATAAAGTCAAAAGAATAGTACTGACTCTTTAACTCTTGTACATCCCTTTACCCTTATAACTCAATATTGAACCTTATATTTAGTTTTTTGCAGCCATACATTAACATAATCAGTTGATGTTTTTTTTTTTTTTTAAATATGTATATTAAAAGAAAGGAAAATTTTGAAACTCTATCTATCCCAATCACTAGTGCTTTAAAAATAAGGATGCTTCAATAGAGGTGCGTTCTACCTGTATGGTAAAGATTGTGATGGCAACATTCTCCCTACATAAGATGCTCCAAGAAAAGGCAGCTTTGCAGTCCATGAAAGCAATTACTGTTATAGAATATGTTTGGCCAGGCATAATCCAACAGAATGTCAACCTAAACTTTTAAACTCTGCATCATATTTTCTCAATGAGAAAGTATGTTTGAATTGTGGCTGACAAAAAAATATATAGTATATTTGAGGCTATTTTTTATAAGCTGTTACAGGAACTGAACTGCTCAGAATAAAGCTGGCCATTTACAAACTAGCTTTTGAAGCAAATTTTTAGAAAAGATGAAGTCATAAATCAGTAAGTTTCTGAGCCGAATCAAGTTGAGAACTGGGCTTAAAAGTTTTACCAGCATCCCTAAACACAAAGGCAAAGTCAGGGAAAAACAAAGTGGAAAGGACTGATTGAATAATCTAACACGAGCAGCCCATGCTGTCCTTAGTACTACTCCCCGTTGGTTGGCTCTTTTATGGTCTCTTTTCTCTCTTTATTTGTGGGATCCTGGTAAGGGCTCTTCGTACTCAGAGTTAACTGGGGAAAGAAAATGGTTGCCCTACTTCTGAGAGACATGTTAATGGCTCCAGCAAGTCCAAGAAGGAGTAACTGTTTGCTACTTTTTAAGTAAGGATTGCATCATGCTGTTGGCAAATAGTGATGCTAATTTGTTCTGGCACTGAAAAAGAGAAGGCCAATTCAATTCTGAAAATGAAAGCCCGGGAGTAAATCAGATGCAGATTTGGAACCAGTAACTATGATATTATTCTCTCTCTCGTTTTTTTAATTGGGGGGTACATATACCAGATCCATGCATCAATCCTGCCTTATTTATTTCTCACTCAAATCCCAAGAGGAAATTACAACAAAGACAGAAGCTTATGCAATTTTTGCATAAGTTGAGGTTAGATAATGTCAAATTTCAAGCAAATGAAAAGTATTTTCTTCGAAATGTAGCGAATATGGTAGTATTCATATTTCCACAACCAACGGTTATCCAATCGCATTATGCTGGACCTAAGGCCCAAAAGATCATATCCCATTATCAAAGCTAGAATGGCACCAGTTTTCCTTCTTAACGAGACATGCATATTAACCCAACAATTTTTGTTTAGATTGAAAAAGATGTCACTGCACGATAAGGAAGTTCAGGCTCCTGGCACTAAACTTTAAGCTACCCTATACCAGAAAAGAGGGGGGGAAATAAAAGAGGCTAACACAAGTTGACAACACAAGAAGATTTAACTTACATCCCATCAGAAATGGTGAAGACTATAGACTACAAATATTAGTGCTGCGAAAAAAATAGACGAGGTCGACTCAAAACCTGAGGCTTTGAGTAGTGATTAACGGGAAGAGGCATTGTCTAGATGGAGGGGCTCTGATGCTCCGACTTCCCAAAATTAATCAGATTTAAGGTTTTCTGAAGATATGTTTAATGGAACTCCATTGAGGTCACCGTCGAATTTCAAACCCTCTTGCAACTGTATATCAGTGAAGATTGTTATCAAACTAGACAACCAAAATATTCAGCAGAAAACCAGAATAATAAGAAACCCTGTGATTCTAAGTCTAACACCAAGACAAGAAACTTTTTGAATACAAAAGAATAAGGTGCATTGCTCATTGACACCCATGGTACAATGAGCTGCGTGATAGGGGATTTAGATGTTGGTTAAAATAATCCAGAAATTATGGCAAGTTTAGAAAATCACTCCCTAGTAACCTGTTTTAAGTAGCAATTCATTCATCTCAATGCTTAAACCGAAAATACTGTCACGAAAGTTAGTATCATTTTTCTTTCAAAGCACTTTGAATATAGCCCACACAAAGTTATTAAGTATGACTCTCAAGTAACCTGTTTAGATATGGACCCAAGAAAACCCATTTACCAACTAAAAAATGGGAGAGACCACCAAGAAGAGCTGACAAATTACCTGCTGGAGGACTTTCTTCTGATAGCGGTAGCCCTATTAAGGAAACAAAGGAATGGTATTGCATTAACAAAAAACCAATTTGGAGCCATATAAACTGCTAAAAAGACAAGGCAAAACAAGTGCTAAAATTACCTTGTCTGTTCCATAAATGTAATCGCAATAGGTGAATACTGAAGCAAAATTACTTTGGCTTAGGCCACCAACATAATGATGGTAGTCATGGTAATCTGAACCACCATAGAAGGGTATGTATTTTGTAGGAGTCCAGGGGAGGTCATACCTGCATTATAAGTTGTGATAAAACACAAGTTGTCAAACATGCCACAGGATAAAATGAAATAGGGCAGAGAGATATTTCTTTAAATCAAACCCCATCTTAGCTTTCACAGTAAGGAAACTCCAAAAAGTATAGGGAAGACAATGCTTAAATACAAAGTTCATAGAGGGAAAGAAGATGTAAAAGCACATGAAACCAGTTGACTCAATTTCTAAGCCCCAGAATTTTCTGGATCTCTCACTATGTGAAAGGATCAGCTATATCCAGCAACAATATCATGATATGACTTGTATTATCAGAGGGAGTATACCACATACAGCCAGTTTGAGACTCTACATCAGGTAAAACAAAATTAAAAGCATAGAAAGAGACTACCATCCCCTGAACCAACATATTTCTTGATTATACTCATCGCTTCTCCAGATATGCAATTATCTGAACTTCAGTAGTTTCTTACATGTTTGTTTCAGAAATTAGGGTAGGGTCCTTTCTTCAACTAAAATATATAGCATCTACTCATAAACTGGTGGCAAAAATGGTGCTTTTAATCTTAACTATCATTAGGCATTCAATCAAGTCCAAAATCAATGTTACCATACCATTGATCATCAAAAGCCAAATATGAGGCGGAAGCAAATGGCAAGAGCATTTCAACAAGTAATCAAGCCGTGCCCATCCATGAGATGATGATAACTGATTTTCGACTTCCAAAAACCACAAGTTTACAGTATCAAATGTCCAGGACTAAAAACTATTCAACCTAGATAACTCATTGATTAGTAAAGAGGAACAATAAGAGTGGCAGAAAAAACCATATGTGGGAAAGCATGAAATCCCAAGTTACTACATATGCTCTATCAATGAAGCCAACTTAAAAAAGAAAAAGGCCCAGGGAAAAATACTCTCTTACATGCATTAGTCTGTATAAGATACAAACACTTTCATAAATCACACCAAACAGAGAAAAAAGAAGCAGTGCAATATTCAAGTGGGCAAGTCCATCTTACAACTAGAAAACAGAGAGAATAAGCAATGATCAGGTGGACAATTCCATTATGCAACTAAATCAACTTGGTTTTCGTTAAATTTAATAACTTGCTTAATAATCAATCCCAGAAAAAAAAAATGGAAAAGGTAAGCAGTGAGTGGAAGTGAACAGAAAATTTGGAAAAAGGGATAGTTGTTACAACTGTGGAACGATAAAATAGAGAACAAAAGAAAGCCCCTTACAAATCACAAAAGTACAGTCCTATGTCAATGATCCCACCAATTGACAGTTACTTTTCATGGATAAACTAGAATCCTCAGAAACGAAACAGTACAAAACAAAAGTGACCTGTGCACACTATTAACACATCATGTGGTCAAATTAGTCAATGAGGAAAATCCAAAAATGACCCTTAATCAACCACAAAAGTGAAAAAGAATTAACCAAGCATATGAAAGCAAGTGAGAAGAGCATGCTTGCATTACCCACTGTGAGTCTCAATAGCCTCAATCTGCCTCAACCCAATCCAAAGCCAGAATGTAATCATGTGCCCAGGGACCATTGCGGGGCCGAGGAAAGATGGGATCCCGAGGATCAAAATCTCTGCCCAGTGAGCATAAGGAGCCGCAAATCCAACTGGAGCCGTGTATTCATGGTGAACCTTGTGAATTTTTTCATAGCCCCATTTGCAATGCAAGAACCTATGAATCCAGTAGTTCAAATAGTCTTCCACCATGAAGTACACCGCCAATTGAGCCACTATTTCCCATATGGATGGCAAGGGCAAGCTAGTCCTGATCCCAATCATCTATTCAAAAATTCAAAAAGAAAAAAAAGAAGTAAAAAATCCAAACTTTGCACACTCAGCAAAATAATCCGATTGTCCCAGTAAAGATTCAGACTTTGCATGCTATAAAACTAACATAAACATGGAGAATAACGAAAAATAAATAAATAAATAAACGAAAGCACCCGTCCACTAAAAATACTTGATTTAACATTGCAATTCATTATTCAATGCAAATTACAGCTGCAAATGCCACACATTGTCAAATTAAGTGCAAAAGATTGAAAATTTACGAAAAGGGAAGGCGAAAAACACCTCGATAGAGGGATAGGAGACTAGCTGAAGAGGACCCACAACGAGAATGAAACTGCGCATGACTGATTTGTAGCAATTGAAGCAATCCGACAGCGAGAGTCTGACTTTGGGCTGAATTTTGTAAACAAGGATCGCATTTCTGAATGAGAGTTCAAGGAAAATATAGTAAAGTGGGACAATGGAGAAAATCAGAAAGAGGAAAAGGACGTTGTGACAGTAAAGAAAGTAATCTGATTTAGTGGCCGAGTAATTGAACCAAAGCGTCTCCGCCGTGGTTAGGCCACGGCCCAGGGCGGCTTCCGCCTCCTGGATGGACGTGAATGGCAACATAGTAGTAGAGAGTAGAGACAAAGAATGGAACTAGTGGACGGCCCAAGACGCAAAATAGGGAGGAGAGTAGGGAGGTGAGGGGTGAACTGTAGGCTTGCAAGGGGTATATAAATGACAAAGGGTTGCTGAGTTGTGAATTGAAGCCGTGGGGTTAGGCTGATTTGTGCTCGTGAGGATGCTGAGTTGGTTAAAATATGCGGGAAAGAACAGAGTAGGCGGAAGAATATTCAAACAACGCAAGAGTGGCAGATGTTCGGCACAGCCGGGTGACTCTGAACAGTGAAAACTGAATCTATGACTTGTGAATTGGGTGATCTGCGGTTCTATTCTTCTATATGGATCGTAAGGTATGCTACAAAATAATAAAGTTTTCAATGGTAATCTAAATTTCATTTTAAGTAATAGTAAAACCATGATTTCAGATCTTTTGTCTCATTTATTATGTAATAATCATGCTTATATCATTTATTAATAAATACTAAATTATAGTATGAAGTGCATAAATAATTTTAGTGGAGTTAATTTTAATAAAATTAGATTGTTTTATTGATATAAACTTTAACACCAACCTCATGACATAGTTTGTTAATAAATACTAAACTTTAATATAAAATGTATAAATTTTAGCAATTAGGTTGTATTTTAGATTCGGATGTCGTGTTTAGCCATAGGTATTATAAGTTTTATACGAATTTGAATATAATCTGTTTAATTATATGTGTTATATAACATAATCTAAATACAACCTATTTATTTTGCGGGTAACATGACAAGATAAGAAAAAGACACAAAAATATTTATATATATGTAAAATTTATAAAAATTTAATTATTTATTGATTTCATGGGTAACATAATACAAAAAAAAAAACTTATATACTTATAAAAGATTAAAACACTAAAAATATATAAAAGTATATCTTATACAATACTTTTTAATTTTATAAAATTATTATTAAATAATTTTTAAAATTATTTTAAACAAGTTCAACGGGTTGACTTGCGAGTAAATCTGATTAAATATATTTATTTTTTGTATTAAATAAGCTCGACTTGATTTTGATTCAAACTTGTAAAAAAATATACCTATATCTACTAAATATATATTAGGTTTGTGTTGTGTTACGACTTATCAACCTTAATTTTAAGCTCTAAATTCATACCCACACTAAATGTAAACACTAATTCAACAAAAAAAAGAGCAGCCCTACACGTAGAAACTTCCAAATGTATAAAGTTGGGGTTCAGACATTAAGACATGATATAAATATTAATCCAAAAAAGAACAAGGAGGACAATGCAAGAGATAAACAACAAGAGTCGTTACTCTCGAGGAAGTTTAGATTAGTGTATTTTATCAGATGAAATATAGCTTCTTTTGCGTTAAAGTTAAAAATATAAAAGTTGTCTAACTTGACTCATTATGCTTTTAAATTAGACACTTATCAGATCTATTTTTTGTTAATTTAATGATGTGGGATGTCTGTTTCCTCCTTAATCATATAATACAACTGTAGAGAGCCTAGTTAAAGAAACAGAATAATGAGGGCAAAAGGACAAAAGAGGTGGCATTAATATTACAAGGGTACAAAATTTTGCACGAATTCTGGTGTTGGGTTGGGATTTTTAATTGTCTTGATTAGTATTGAGTGCTAAATGCTTATGCTGTTATCAATGGCTGTTCTTGGTGGGTAGTAAAGTTAATGCAGTTTTGAAAAATTAATCAAGCTTTTTGATTTCTTATGTTGTAAGTGGATTTAATGTCAAAAACTGCTTATGCTCAGAAACCAAAATCTTTTCAAAGTTGTTTCGTCCAATAGTTTAACATGATACCACTTGTTGATGATAATATAATTTAGGGTTTGTCGATCATAATATAATTTAGGGAGTACAATTAGAGAAGATCAATAGTTTTTTTTTTTTTTTGGTTAATATAAGACAATATTGATGAATATATATAACAAGATTACAGAAGATTGGAAAGTTGGTGCATTAGAAATTTGTCAAAATTACATATCTTGAGAGTTGCATTAACATTATACAAACTCAGTCCAGTTCATTATACGTACTTTCCGTTCAATTCAAGCCAAGGTGTATAGAACTCGAGATCTTGAGTGTTAGTGCACAAATTTTGAGCCTTAAATGACCATGAAATATCAGACTTTGCGCTGCAACGTGGTCATAATTTAATAGGATTCCTATCAGAGAATCTCGCAGGCTTTATCATTGTCAAATGTCAACATTATTGTTGCATCTCTTTTACCTTTGTTCATATATACTACTTCTACTTTTCGCAATTTTTTTAAGAAAAAAAAGTAGTACAACCTTTGGAATATACGAGGGAGGCAAAAAAAAAAAAAAGGGGTTCTCTAACTCAATTGAACAGAAAAAAATGGCCACCTTTTGAAGCAAGGCATGCTTCGAGCCTCTCAACTTATTACTAGTACTCATTTTGCATTTAATCATGAGAGGATCCCCACCTTTGACCCCCTTATATTTGGTTTGTTGTTTTATTATAGGCTATATTTGTACTTTTACAAGGTTCAGTCTTTCAATGTCAATCCTTTCATCTGTTCCTAAATAGTAAACAATTTAAAGCCAAATTCACAAGTCTTTTAACATAAATACTTGCTAATACTTCCATTGCATAATGGCGCATAATACTGTGATAATACATATAATAAAACTTTTTGTAATATTTCATTGATTTAAAATTTATGTAATTTTAAATAATAGGTAGTTTTTCTAGTTATTTACTGTCAGATCGCCTAGTTTTTTAAATATATATTTCAATTGAGATCCTTTTATCTAGATAATGCGTTAAATGGTTCTTGTCATTGTAAAAATATATTGCCATATTGAAGGTTGGATATGTTAAGATAGATTTTCTCTTCTTTTAAGTACAGTTTAGAGCTTGAAGGATGCCAACCATATTGCCATGATCACACCTAAGTACTAAATTCATCCTAAATCAGGCAAGAAATTGGATACATAAACTCTAAAATTTTGAATGCAAGCCAAATCATCATGCTTTGACGTACATGTTATAAATGATTATGTAGACCTATGTCATGTCTTGGGAGTACTTTATAATAAAATGAACCAAAACTTTCAACAAGCCCTACTCGTTTCCCACCCCTTTCCAAACAAAAGAAACCAAAACATATCATTTCCAGGCTCCAAAAATGCTCGATGAAAAAGGAGAAAAGAGAGAGATGAATGAAGGGCAAAAGGCAAAAAAACAAAAACAAACGAAAAAAAAGGTGTTGGTGCTACTAATTACCTAAGCAGCTTTTATTGACTCCATTGCAAGACATGCTCAATCATAAGCCTTTGGAAGGAAATATGTGCAAGATGAGTCCCACTCCCACAGTTCGGGCTCATCAAGACTGCAAAATGCGTGCTGCAATGGATAGACAATGGAATCATATATTGACAATTCATACCTCCTTTTGTGGGTTATCCACAATCCCAAAAGGTACGGGATAAGTAACATGCAAGCATGTATACTGAGAAGAAATCAGCATTAAAATTTTTCGCTCCATCACATGGAAAAAACTTAACCTAACCCAGAGGGTAAGATTCATAACCAGTTTGAACAATAAGCAATTAATATTGCCTTCACTAACTCTGCATTTTTTTTGACAGCAAGAGCATAAATCTTAAAGTGCACATCATAATCCCTGTAATTTAAGTCAATTAGGCAAAACCCTCCATTCTCATTGTGATTCTTGAAGGGTTTCATCAAACCCGTCTCCCAAATTGCCTCGTTAATGGCATATATATTGAATTTGTGATGGAGACATGACGAATGAAGAGCACTTCAGTCGTAGAAATTGTAGTCTTTTTTGAAACAGTAAAGTGCACTGTGATCCAATGATATGAAGTTGTGGTGGAAAAGCCTAAAAAGGCTATGAGGAAATTACATTTCATCTTTTGCACTTGGCACTTTGGTTACACATTAACACAGGAAGATCGACGCACTACCAGAGAGCAGGCCTTTTGCTTGGGATGACGACCAAAAGGAGAATGTCTAGATACGATCAAAGATTTCAAAAATCATGATTGTGGACCAGAATCCTAGTAATCTTTGAAGAAAGTCAAGGGTCCCATCACATGATCATCCATCATCGAGTTTTTTCTTTCTTTTTTGGCGATTTTATTGTGATTTTTATTTTTGATAGGTTGGGATAAAAAATTAATAAATCTCAAAACCTTACCCGAACCCCGTGGACAAAAGAAATCAACCGTAACAAACTTAACACAAGTTTTGAAAAGTTTCGGATTGCACAAGTTATAACATGACAAAATTGATTTTGAAGACTTCGTCCCCACACAAACAAAATTTGAACAGCCAATTTTGTTTGATCTCCTAAGAAGAACTACGGCCAAGAAACAAAGAAAAGGAATTGATTGAATGGCCCACGGTCAAAATCCAATCTTGACACAATTGAGCAACCGAAGGAAGGAACAAAAATTTTGATCAAAGCTTGAAAAAAACAAGCTTGCACGGCAGTGGTTTTCTTTCTTTGTATTTCTCTATTTCTCTCTCTATATTAAAATCATGAATAACATGTTCTATTTATAGGACTCAACTAAACCCTATACCTATTGAATTTGGTAACTATTAAACCAAAACCCAATATGATTAATAATTCTAAATCTAATAGAATTATTAAATTACAAATTATAAACCCAACAGAATACTAGGATATTTAGTTTAATTCAACTACATAATAGATGCAAAATGACGAAGAATGTTGACCCCTTGGAGGACGATGCAGATGTATGATCCTTTCACTCTTTTTCTATTTTTGTCATACATTTAGGATGGGATCCTTTATCCTAAATTTCGTTCATAAATAGTATGTTATAACAATGTTCATAGCATGTCATGCTTTAAAATCATATTGTCACGATGTAAAACGCCGTTATTTTATTTAAGTTATGAGTAAAAGAAGTGATTCGAACTATTTATTTTGTTTGGTTTTTTTGAGTGGAGAACAGTTTGATGGGCAATGGGTAGTAAAACAAAAACAACGTGATATTTTAAAGAATCAACATGATCAAACAAATTATTTGAATAGAGGGACCATAGTACTTTGAAAGTTTTGCACGCTTCTTTCAAGGTTAAAAATAGTGGAAAAGAACTTTTGCATGCTTTGAAAGGATTGATTCAATTTAATTAACTTGGATAATTTTTCATTTCTAATCATGGAATTTTTTCTTACATTAGAACTAGGCATTTATCAGGAATGATGCGTTTTGGTCCCCCTACTTCCTTGACTATAAAAAAAAGGTTTCGACCATTTTCCTTTCAGGTGAAGGTATGATAGTAATTATTTGAATTAAAGAAAAACAAGTGATTTTTTTTTTTATCTTTGGAAAAAAAAAATTGCTTGACTGCTTCCATGGCACGGTTCTGTTTTTGGGCTGCCCAAAACATGTGGACTCAAAGAGAAAGAGTTGAGCTAAAACTGCCAGGACTTTATATTGGGTTACTAATTTGAGAGATATGTCATGGTCTTTGGAGGAATTCACCACAAGTGTTAATTTGTGGGGTGGAAGAATTTAAAATCATATAAATGTCATGGTTATGAGGGAATCCACCACAAAAGCTAAATAATCCAAAACCATATAAGTCTCTCATGAAAATCCCATACTTTTTATATGAGAATCAAGTGAAATCATGACAATAAATCTCACGTGAAAATCTTAGGTTGTGTTTGGACAGAGTGTTCTTATTTACAAATAAGTAAATTCTCAAACAAAAACAACTTATCCAAACACATTTTTATTTCAAAATTTAAAATTTAAAATTTCCTACTCAAATTCCTTTCACATAATTTTAAAAAAATTTCTTTCTTTTTTTCCCTCAAAAATACTTTTTTTATAAAAAAAAATACCCACAAAATTTTTTACACATTCCAATATAACTTCTTCTAAATACATCACACTCCAAACAAACCCTTATACTTTTTATGTACTAATCAAGTGGAATCATTACAAGATATAGTTTGATAAACTTCTTAATCCAAACCCCTTGTTTAGAGCCAGCGGCCCAGCCCATTTACACAATTAGCCTACTTAGTTTAGTCTGCTGCACCTGTAGATTAGATCCAAGCCTCAATGAATTACAAAAATCCCCAAAATTATTTAATGCGACATCATCTTTTATTTAAGTTTTAAAAGTGATTTTTTTAAATAAAATAAATTCATGTAAAGATAATAAACTAAAGACATTTTCCCACGTGTCTTTGATGGTTAATCTATGAAAATGGGTTTTTGATCTCTTAAACATTTCGATGTTTAAATTGGTAAAGTATTTTCAAGTAACAAGTTGCAGAGAGTGAATAAGGGTACTTGGAATCGTTGATGATATGCTTGTATATACATTCCGTGATTGCAAAATCATTAATTGTGAAATATTACCTTTGTCAAATATGTTTTTTTATTTTTTTATTTTTTTGGGATGAGCATGGCTAATGCATATCAACTTTTCAGAAGTAATGTTTGCTAGTTCATAGTAAATTTTGACCACGTCAAAAACATTTGGCAAATGATCTCGAAGCATTAACCTTTGCATTTAGCGAGCATGGCTAATGCATATCGACCTTTCAGAAGTAATATTTGCCAGTTCATAGTGAATTTCGACCACATCAAAAACATTTGGCAAATGATCTCGAAACATTAACCTCTCTGCATTTAGCCAACACACAAATGTTTACTTTGATATTTTATTTTGCATTGTTATATTATCGAATTATTTCTTTCACATCTCTAATATAACTTTTGTTTCATATATAAATTTTTTTATCTAAAGTATGAAAATACGAAATGAAATGAAATGGGATCTATAGGTACCCTCAACTTTCGCATGGAATTAACTTTCAAAATATTTTTTGTCTCAAAAAAATATGCACTTTTAGAATGAAAATTTATTCAATACTTCTACTAATAATTATGTATAATTATAATTAAAAACATCAACAAAATATAAAAATTATATACTAATAATGTATTAAATGTATTCTACATAATAATTTAAAAAATTATATACAAACAAAAAGTTTTTTTTTGGTTCAAGGACCGAGGAAGTAGTTTTTTCCAACCTCCAAGGCTCCAACATTCTATGGGTTGGGTCCTCTCACATTCTTGCGGCTGTATGGGAGGATGTCCAGAAGAAGTCCATTGTGTCACCACGAAGAAAAACACCAAATTTGACCCTTCATTGTACTACACGCCAACCGTGTTGTACGTACGCTGCGGTCAGCCGAAGGTCCAAGTTGCCCTGACCCCAGACGACCGACCAACCGACTAATATTCTTTTTTAAAATATATATGTTTTTTTCCTGCACGTAATTGTTCATTGTTAAACTGAAAAAGTAGTTGTCATTTCCCTTTCAGATGAATCATATAATTAAAAAAAATTATCAGCTAAATTAATTATGATTAAAACTATTTAAAACGAAGTACTTCATTTATTATATAAAAAGTCAACTTTGGGATATTTTTTTTTTATGAAAAATATATATAATACGAGGCACTTGTACTGTTAAATATATAGTGGGTCATGTATAATTTAGTAAGGATAATAAAGAAATTTATTTTAAAAGTTAATTATTTTTTTAATAAAGAAATATTTTGAATTTTGTTTTTTTGAGACCAAGCAAGTGGGAGTTAATATATGTTGTGTGTTAGATGTTTTCTTATATAAAAAAAAAATTTCTCCTTCATAAAAAAAAGAGTGCAATTTGAATTTTTTTTATTTTTTTAGAAAAGAATTCACTTTTAATATGAAATTCTTATATTATCTTTATTGATGTTAACAATGCATACCTAAATTAAAAAATAATAATAAAATAAAAAATTTTATATTTAATTGTGCATTAAATGTATTATACTTTAAAATTTAAAACATGTTATATTAAATCCAAAATAAACTCCCTCTTTTTTTTTTGGAATAAAGGAAAAAATTCTTTTACTCATTGTTTATGATTGTTCAACAATATTTTAAAGGAGTATTACTCAATGATTATGAATAAGATACTTGGAGATAAATATATAAGTTTTTTAACTCAAGATATTGAATTTTGGAATAAATTACTCTATCAGTTTTAAAAAATAGTTCGCTTTTGATTTAACGTAAATTTTTTGAATTACAAAGTATAATATATTTAATATACTAATAAATTTATATTTTTACATATTTATCTTTATTTTTAATTCTAATTATAGATTATTATTATTACTAAAGAAGTGCAAGAATTTTACATTGACAGTGATTTTTTTTTAGAATTAACAAAACTTTTTCTTTTTGGCCGGATGTAGTATTTTATAAAATAATACTAAAAGAAAATATTTATAGGCGACAAATTTTTTTATCATAATAAAAAAAATTATTTTATAAACGTGATAAATTTTAATAAATGAGGAAATACAATATCTTTCCATTAAAAAACAACAAAAACAGCATATTTAACACGTAATTCATTGTACCAATATATTTGCGCATGGTACAACAATATGACTGTTTGCAACTTTGCATTCAGCCCACGCAACTAACCCAGAAACTGCCCACAACCTTTCCATTTTCCATTAAATATAAAAAGAACTTCACTTTCCTTCTTCCCTCATTTGGCCTAATTCATTTTTATCCTTTCACACAGTAACACACTAACCGGTGCATCATCCGATTTATGTCAGAGAGGGATTTGAGGAGGAGTAGGAGGGGAATTCAGGCCAACCGGAGAGTTAAAGGGCCATCACATCCGTCACTTTCGTCGTCGACGGCGACTTGCGGGAGAAGCAGTAGTCAACTGCACAGCCGGTTGCGGAAGCCATCTACGAAGCCCATTGAGATTTTTAAGAGATGCAGCTCGGAGCCTGCTATGTGGGGAGCTGGAGGAGCAAGGGGAGAGTTTGGTCAACGGTGGTTGACTCCCCCAGAGGCCCAAGAAGTGCTTTTCCGGCCTCAGACTTGTACTGACATTTTCTCGCCTTCTGATTATATTTCGTTGTATAAGTCTCCCGGAAGATCTATGGAGGTATCTGAAACGATTCATTGCCAAGCTGGACTTTTTTTTTTTTTAATAATTTTTTTGAGAATAATTACTGTCTTTATTTTCATCGTCAACTATTGTTTTGGTTTATCGTTAGATTTTATATGTTCAATGATTTGATTGTGATATAATTATATATGTCGAATTAATTTCTGAAGCGTTCATTACTATATTGATGAAACTCCAAATACATGACATGGCCATCTTTGAGAAGGTTTTTTTTTTTTTTTTTCTTTAAGGAGAGGGATCTTAATACATGAGTTATAATCAACCAATCAACAGGTATTGTGGTGAGTGATGATGGCTTCTCCTGACTTAGTTTTTAACTAAGCTTGATGAAATTCTAATTTCTACTTGAAATACTAGTAAACTGCAAATTATCCAACTTATACATTTATTAATTTTAATTGTCCATCACAAGTTTAGTGGGCTCTCAACTTTTTCTTTGTTATTGTTAATCAATATTTTGATATTGGAGTTGGAGTTATATCATGGAATTTGTCAAATGTACTAGAAAAATGCTTACCAAGCAGCTAATGTTGAACATCCGTTGAAAAATGATTTTTAAGACACTTTGGGGGGTTGGGATCCCAGTATGTGGAGTAGCTTTATTAGATCATCCAAAGAGTTTGAATTGTTGCAATTTTATGATGAATGAGGTTTGTTGGAGACGATTGAATATCTGGAATTGCATCTCCTTGGTATTTTGCGCATTAACATTTGGAGGCAACTCGTGAAATTATACACATTAGACCTTAACCATGTTACCACCTCAGTCCAACGAGAAATCTGGGTTGCAGGGATTCAACAAGGATACCAAGGTGGTGATTAATGTGATAGTTGAGGGAAGTCCTGGACCAGTTCGAGCTATGGTGAAGTTGGGATCAAGTGTGGAGGAGGCAATTAAGCTTGTTGTTGACAAGTACAGAGAAGAAGGTCGCTCTCCTCATCTTGATAAGGATGCTATTTCAAACCTTGAGCTACACCACTCCTATTTCAGCCTTGAATGTGAGTTCAATGATGCACCCTTTACTTTTTCTCTTAGTTTTTGACTTGTTATCAGGAGAATGAGAACAAAGTTTTGCATTCAGATTATGTATATGATAATTCTTTGTTTTGGTTGATGTGCATTTCATGCATTTGTCCTAAGGCATCCAAAATTTATACGGGTCCTTGCCTCCTCTCCTCTTATCATCCCCTAAATTTTTTCTACAAATTTTCTTCCACTTATCTTAATCTATAGAATTAAAATTATACTTTTCAGACTCTTTCTATATATTTTTAATACTATTTTACTAATTGAAATTATAATGTAATAATTTAATTCGTGTTATTTCCACAATTTCAAATATGTTGTTTTACCCAAACAAAATTAATACCCTAATACAACTCAAATTACTCGGCTTCCTTGTCTAAGCCAAACCGAATTCTTTTCCACTTTACCAGCAAAATCTTTTCCAATTCTGAACAATTTCTACCAGTTTAAGCCAATCTATCGAAAACCATCTTTTCCAATTTACGCGAGGGTTCGTTTGTTGTTAATTGCGCATTTGGTCTGATTTGAATCCAAATGCGTTATTTCAAGCTGAAATAGTCCTATCAACTTTTGTGGCTCAAGGGTCATGGCTAGTTTAACCTACAATTTTATGTGCTTTTGGATAATGATTTTGTAATGTTTGGTTGCGGCTGAACAAGATGGCATACTACGTAAACGGACAAAGATCTTTGTATAATTTTTTGTCGATTACCAGCACGAGTAGACTGTCTTCTCTACCAAAGAAAAATAAACTTTCCTGAGCAGAACCTTTCTTCTTTATCATCGTTTTATTCACATCCACAGTGAAGTGACCAATGAGGTCAAAAAAATTCAATTCAAAAACTACGGCTTGGCTTGGCTTGAATAAAGAAAGACTAGTAATTTGAGATGCGATGGGGTATTATTGATTTTGGTGGGTAAAATGACTTATAGTTTCGGGACACCATTGAGACATGCTGATGACGTAGTTCTTTCTATTCAGCTTGATTGCAGATTTTTTTTCCCCTGAAAATCAATGTTTGCATGTGGCTTTTGTTTATCTGTTTGTGGTTTTGTAGTCTGTGATTTTGCATAATGTGGTAAATTTGTACGGATTATACCTGCTATTGCAATGGCATGGAAATTTCTAAAATGGTGAACTGCCACATATAAACCGGCATAATACTTGTGTGTGCAATGTGGAAAGATGTACCAGTTGCTAACATTCTACCGGATCATGTCCTACTTCAAGGCATGAGTATAGGTGATTTACTGTTACATTTCTAGATATTTATAAAAGTTGATACAATTTTTGGCAATTTACTGGTATTTTGTTGTTTCCCAGAACCGATTGACGTGTAAATCAAATTAAAATTTCTAATGCTATGGCTTGTCAAAAAAAAATCTGATTTTATGGTACTGGGTAGGCTTGGATAAAGCCGATATGATAGGAGATGCTGGTAGCAGAAGCTTCTATCTTCGAAAGAGCAGAAGTTGTCGAAGTAGCAATGCATCTTTGAATCCAGACGGTTTTTCTGATGGGGCAGACGCTCAACATCCCTGTTCACCTCTGATCACTCTTCAGAGTTTTATTTGTAGGACGATTAACAAGTTCATTAGAAGAACACATAAGCTCTGGAAATTGTTGGGCTGTGTTAACTAAATTTCGTAATAACCTATTGTTCCCCTTGTTAGAGCAACATTGTATTAGATAGATTGCTCTAAGAATCTGTACATGTGAAGAGGGGCACTTTTTCCCTCATCCATCAGCTTGGGGATTGGATTATACAGGCACCAGCTGGGGCTGGGTAAACTCTGCTTGATTCAGTCAGGGCAATGCCGTGTACTATCAGTACTGATACCAGTAGTTGCTGCTTAAAGTGTGAATAGATTATACATAGGAAAGAAGAAATAAAGTATTGTTAGTTTGCAAATGTAAGACAACTTCTTCATTGTTACGGCAAATGTATATGTATTGAGTGTAATTTCATGTTTCTTGCTCTTGTATTCAAAGCATTTGATTCGTTTTCTTTCATTTGTATCCATCTAAATCACTTGCAGTTGAGGGTACCTCTGCCATCAAGATATTTAAAAGAAGTAGACAAGCAACATTTTGTGGGGGCCTAGCAGGAAGAAGGAAAGCAATGAATTGCAAAACAATTCTTCGCCAATTGCCATTTTTCTTCAAAACAAGACAAAGACCCCTGTATTCTGGGTCCGACAACTGCTTTAACTGGACTACTGACAATATTTTAACACTTAGTTATCGGTGTTCGTGAAAACCCAAACGTGAAACCTAGGCATATGCTCAACCTTTAGAAAAGGAAACACAATTGGATTGTCTAATTTTCTTATACTAACGTCATTTCAGCAATTTGGAGGGGAAAAAAAAAATTAAAGGTTGCGTATGGACAATCTCTTAATTCTTATTTTCATCTTAAACACACTTTTCAATGTGTAAAATATTGTATGGTTAGCATTTTCTAATTAAAATAAATTTTAAAATGCTTTTTACCTACCAAATATAAAACTTTAAAACACACTTACTCTTTTCTTTTAATATTTTAATATTTTAATTATTGCTTCAATAGTATTTTTATTGAAAATAGCTTTAATCTTTGTAATTTATGTAATATTTGAATTCAAAATGCGATTGCAAATTTGTAATTTATACAGCAATTCAGTTCGAAACATATTCTAAACAAGACAATATTTCAAAGCACATATTAAAACGTATTTTTAAAAATATATTTTGAAATTCAATCCATTTAGCCTAACTAATCTTTTGAAGACTATTTTGAATTGATAAAGGCACTCCACCTACTAATTTATAGTCCAACAACAACAACATTAACTCCCCTTTTTTCTTTTCTTTATTTTCAAGTCGTTGAATTGTTGTGCATCAATTCATTAACATACGGTCAAGCCATTTTTTTGTTTACGTAATGACATTGAAACTTTAATGTTTTTATATTTTACTAACGTGACGAAATAAAATACCATAATGAGATATATTGCATGAATTAAATTTTACCTTGGCCAAAAGTTTCATATATATATATATACATATATATGTACGTATGTATGTATGTATGAGATAAATCTTCAGAAACAAACGAAAGTCCCGCACTTTCGCGGAACCTTCCTTCATCCATTATCATCTTCTTCAGTTACAAAACATCAAGCGACCATGATTTCATTTCGCCGTTATCCGCCGTCACTGAACTTCGTCGAACCTTGATAGCCTTACACTGCTCTCACGTAATACTCCACAATTTTTTTTTTAATTTCGAACTTTAATAGTACTATATAGTAATACTATTCCACCACATCCATGATTTTACTGTCAAGATCATCCTACGATGATGTCTTTCATCGTTTTATTCTTCACTACTAAGATGGACAATTTTGGATCATCGCCGCACGAGCATCGGAACAGTTTGGCCGACAACAGCAGCAGCTCCTCCGCCGAGAATCGTGCGCTCTTGCGCACGAGGGGCGGTTTTCTAGATGTCCGGCCCTGCTGGTTTGGGAAGGCTGCATGGGACAATGCGGAGAGGAAGCCCACCAAGCTGTTATTGAATGTGAACCTTCAGAATAGCTTGGGCCCCGTTCAGGTGGTGATGTTGCCGGAAAACACCGTGCATGACCTGAAAAAAGCGGTTGTGGAGATCTATGTGAGGGAAAAGAGGCGACCCTTTTTGGGATGTACTGATCCTCGGAGTTTTGTGCTTCATTACTCGCCGTTTAGCTTGGAAGGTAATTTATTAATTTATGGTTTAAATTGAAATCAATAAATCAGTGCAATTCCTATGATTTTTGGCTAAACAACTTTGGAACTTCTGAAGGTACGAATGGATTGTATTTTTATTTTGTATTTACAAAAATATATTCAATTAACTTTAAAAGTTGTAAAATAAAATTGGTCTATCTAATGTAAATAGTTATTTCGAAAATATAAAAATGTATGAGTTTATTTGGCCAAAATTTTATTGAAAAATAAGAAGAAAAAGATTTATTGTGAAAATCGATAACAGAAATTAAAGCCACACGGTCACATCATTGCTACTGAATTTTATTTTTTTTTGAAAAAAATACTCACTTCGTCTCAAAAAAAATTATTTTTGTTTTGGTACAACTTTTAATGCACAATTAAATATATACTTTTACATTTTTATTTTTACTTTTTAATTTAGATTATTTATCCTTATTATTAATAAAGACAATACAAGAATTTTACACTAAAAGTGGACTTTTCTCTTGAGATAATTTTTTTTTTGAGTAATGATATTTATAGTATTTTTTTATAGTGACTGATGTGGTGCAAAATCATCTTTTATTATTTTACATTTTTTAAGAAAGATGATGAGTGAATTTTATTTTTTATGCTTGCCACATCAGTTATTATGAAAAGTCCCTAAAAGTATCATTACTCAAATTTTTTTATTTGAAATTGACCATTTTTTAATTTTTTTTTTGAGATGGAGTGAGTAGTTGCTTTTACTCACCTTTAGTTTTATACCTTTTTATAATATATAAGGTAAAATGTCACAATATCCCTGTATTATTTTTTCTTTGTAAGATATGCATGCTATAAAAGAAGTACTTTATCTTTTATAAGAAGAGAGATACAATTTTTTTAACTTATAAAATATAATATATTTAATGCATAATGATATGTACAAATTTTTTAATTTAAGATATATATAAAAATTTTATACGAAAAGTAATTTTTTTTTTTGAAATGAAAAGAGAACAAATTTCTAGAATGGTTCATTTTTCAACACAGAAGCACCAACTTAAAATATAACTCTTTATAACATATTCCATTCCAATAAATAGTCAACAATGAAAACTACACACGCAGCCAATAACCCATAAATGCGTAATCCTCGATTAATTCCAATATAAACCGAACATGCGTAATAATTGTGCAAAAATATATATGCATGCTTGCAGGTCTGAATCCAGAGGAGAAGCTCAAGAACTTGGGATCACGAAACTTCTTTTTGTGTCAAAAACCTGGCAATAGCACCATGACGAAGAGACCATCGTATTTGGAGGAGGCCAAAGCAGCTCACAATTCTCCATTTCCATTTGTTAAACTCATGGATTTCTTACTGTAATTTCTCCCCAGTTCCATCCCTTTATTTGTCTAGTTTTCAATCGCTAAATGTTCGCATATTTAATTTGATCCCTAAGTAATTTAGTAGCTTGAGTAGCTGGGCTGATATTTTGAGTGAGAAAATGCAACCAAGTGGGTGTAAAATTATTGCTGGAGGAGAATCCCCAAGCATTCCATGCCGTTAACGCTTTATATTTAGGGGAAAAAAAAAAAAGTTAACGACCAAAATGGTCTCTCATATATTGGTCCATGAGTTTTTAGTTTCTCACTTTTAAAATAGAAAAAAATGGTCCCTCACATTTTATGAATGTATCATTTTAGTCTACCGTCACTATTCTGTCACTATTTCGTCAAAAAAACAAATGGAATAATGACGAAAGACTAAAATGGTATATTTTTGAAATGTGATAGATTACTTTTTCCTGTTTTAAAAATAAGAGACTAAAAAATCATTGGCCAATATGTGAAGGACCATTTTAATCTTTAACTCAAAAAAAATAAAAAAATAAAATTGAAGTGAAAACATAAAAACCATAAAGTGAATGAAACAAGTGAAGACGTATCACATCAAAGAAATTTTAGACATTTCAAAATGCATTTTTTATTTTTTGAAATAGTAATTTTTAAATATAAGATATATTAGAAATGACAAAAGTTTATTAAAAGCGTAAAGACGCATTTTGAGAGTGTAATCCATGCACACCGATAAAATTTTTTAAAGTGTGTGTTTAGTAGAGATTGTAATTTTAAAATATATAATTTTTAATTTATTTTTTATCTCACAATTACTATATAAAAAATTGTAAAAATGCATTTTGAAATCCAATGCGAACACACCATGAAAGTAATTATATGCAAAATAAATCCTTTATAAATGTACTTTATTTGATAATTTGGAATTTAATTTTAGTGAATAATAAATAATACAAATAGCAAAATGATTTACTACTTTCTTATCCCCCCCAACCCCACAATATTAAAGTGTGTACTATCCCTCTTTAGATTTTTTTTTTCTAAATACTTCCACTTATTTTGTGCCTCTAAAACTTGATAGGTTTTCTTTTCTATCTAATTCTGCAAAACATTTTTTTTAATTGATGTCGTGGTGGTAGAGACTTAACCATAAAATTATAGAAATTCATAACATTATTTTTGTAAAAAAAAAATTGGGGGCAACTTTATAGCTGCACATATATTGGAAAAATATCGAGTAAAACTAAACACAATTATTGATATTTAATCGTCTGTATCGTATTTGAGTTTAGTTGAAAGCAACCTAAGCAGGATAAGCATAAGCAGCAAAGCACATTCGAAATTTTTTGAAAATATCATCTAAGAAGCTTTAAAATGATAGCATAAACGGCGAGTAATGAAGCACTACCCATAGTACTTGAGTTTAGTCTATGTTTGATTTTTATCCAGAAACTCTATCTATCGTTTGCGAGACACCCATAGCGACCAACAAGTTAGGTATTTTGGTTCGCTTAACTAATCTAATTAGGTGGCTTTTGCTTTCCCAAATTCTGTGAGTCGGTTAGCATTACTTAGACTTCATGATGTGAGTTATAAGGCTTTCATTGCCACTGAATGCTGTATATTTCACTGTTTATATTCAATATAACGATCGTTTATTTGGGAAAAAAAGAGTCTCCTTACGAGAGCAAGAGAGGGCTTAATTCAATATTCATTAATACTGTGCCGAAAACAAAGAGCGATTGATAAGAGTTAAAATGTCATTTTTATTGTTAATATTTTCTCATTATTATTGTGATTTTAAGGAACATTATTTGATGTTTGTTATGTTTTTGTTGTAGGAATGGAAAATGTTAATCTAGAGGAGAAATTGATAAAAGAAAAGAAGAAAAACTATATTAAAAAAGAAAAGAGAGAGAAAATACCAAGTCTTTGCATTAAGTGTTGACTTCCTACGTGTGAGATTCTTGAGGCAACAAAAGAAGACACAAACTAAAAAAAAAACAAAGAAGGAAGAAGGAGGTTGACTTGTAGTAGAGTTGTGTACAAGACAAAAGTCCATCCACTTTTAGACTTTGGTTAGGGGGGATATACGAAAGAAAACCTAGAGACAAAGGATACAAAAGGGCGGCTCTCTTTGGAGGCTGAAAAACTCATGTTTTTTTTTTCTTTCTTTTGTTTTAGAAAATTCTCCTAGAAATTCTCTTAGAACAGAATTTCATCTTAAACAGTGTGAAGAACAAGCATTCTTTACACCGTGTGAAGGGAGTTTCCTTGTTAACTTTTCTTATTATTTATGATATTTGGATTTGTTTTCTTCATTTCTTTATCGTTGTCTTTTATTTTTAATATGAGTGGCTAAATCCTTTTTAGAGTTCTTATTCCAATTTGACCATATGCTTATTGTGATTAATGTAGGTTATTAGTTTTGATTCATTGGTTATTGTTGTGCTTAATGTCATTTTAGGTTTGATCACCCTAAGATTGAATCAACACTATAGAACTTGATTAAGAGATAGGTTCTGTAGGATTAGGCAATAACCTGTTAATAGCTTAATTAGTTGAGAGACAGTTAAGTGGTTAACATTGATTAAAAGGTTGTGCATTCAAATTGGAGTTAAAAGATATTAGGTTGGTGAGAGCTGTCAAATTTAGTGTTAATTAATTATCAATTAATTATAGGTACTATTTGAGAGGAAGATATGTAGTTTTTAAGATCCCTTCAAGATGGATTAAAGTTAACATAGGCCTTGTTGGTTAATCAATCATAATAAATGGTCAAAATTGAGAATAAGAATCCTAATTTTTACATTTGATAGAATTCAGTTTTTTTTTTTTAAATTTGACTAGTAATTTTAGTTCAAAACTTGATTTCGATATCTAAACAAACATACATAGTGAGTATTTCAATATTCAGTTTTAAAAATTCTCCGTGGGACAATATCTTAATTTACTATCTGACATAACTCTGTGCACTTGCAGAAAAATAGCACGTCAGTAATCTCGACCTACCTAGAAAAATTGTCCACCTACAAATGTGGTTTCAATCCTTTCAAAGTACGAACACACTTGTGTGGATTACAAGTGACAGTTACAAGAATAACAAGGAAGCTAGCAATACCCAATGACATTTAGCGTGCCGGGCTATAATCAGACACTTCCATCGTACTATGAGCAGACGATTTCTAAAAAATAGTAAAATATGGGTAAAAGTTCTTGCAAATCTCCCTATTGCTTGGAAACCTGCATACCCTTAGTTAGGAGCCTTTTTTCTTCCTGTCTAACTTCCCAAAAACAACATTCGACTTGCATGTGTTAAGCATATAGTTATCATTCCTTCTGAGCCAAGATCAAACTTCTCTGTTGACTATGATTGGGCCTTCTAAGACAAGCTACTGGGCGAGGGTTGGATACTTTTAGTGGAGTTATATACAAATTGAATGATTTGATTTTGGTTGATCGACCTATATTTGCACACCCAGAATGAGTCCCAAATCAGAATTCTTTGGTGGAGGAGTAAAGGTTGGAGGTTGATTAAACCCCCTTCATTGATTCTCCCTGATGCAAGATAAAATTGAGCCACTACCTCTCATGAGTAAATTATTTATTTGAAACAAAAGATCAAAGTCATCTTTCTCCTCCCTACTAGGGAAGCAAGAAAAAAACTGCCAAAAAAAGGAATTAACAATGGGGGGATTTCCACCCTTCTCTCCTTGGTATTGTCCCACATAGAAAGAAAGCGCACTGAGCCTCCCCCCAACCTGCAACCATAAAGTGAGGAGTTGAATCAGACTCGATGATTAGGAGAAGCAAAATGAAATCAGGATTTGGCCAAAAAAGACACAACGCTATGGATATCGTGATCGATCACCATTGAAAAAAAAAAAATCTTTCTTGATCCTTTTCTTTTTTGGTTGATTTTTCATTGAGACAAGAAATGAGGGTTAGTTGTCTTTCCTGAAAATATAATAATTTAACAAAAAATAAATCAAGCATAAAGCATGATTGTGTGTTTGGTTTGTTGATCTTTGAGATTTTTTTTTTATTAGCAAGTGTAAAAATTTTAGTGCGATTTTTTTTTAAAACACTTTGTTTTGAAAGGAGAATAAAAAGTATATTAGAATGGAAATATTCTAAAATACTAGAAAGAGAATTTTAATGGGAATTTTTTTAAAGTTTTAAATTAGAATTTGAAATTAAAATAAAAGTTATGTAGATATTTTATTTGTCTTTATAAGGAAAGAAACATTACTCAATGTAACTATTAATCAAGTAATACCCTAAATATAAAATAAGTTGCTCACTACTTCAAATCAATAAGAGATTCGAAAAATTATCTTAAAAAAAAAAATACAACATCACACAAAAAAAGCTATGTTTGGATTGTGTTGTATTTGAGAATTTTGTATTGAAATGTTTGAAAATTTTGGTAAAATTTTTTTAATAAGAAAAGGTAATATAAAAAATAGAGAGACAATTGAGAAAATATTCATTTTTTTCTAAATTAAAAAAATATTGATAATTTGAAACGAGTTCCCAATTTATTGAAATTGATTTTTAAAAAATCAACTTTGAAGTCAATTTCTAGGAAATTTACTTTAGAGTCTCAGGACATCCGAAGAAAAAAGAAAAGTTTTCTGCACAAACATGACCAGATTTTCCTAGACAATTTGATGACCCACTACGTTTTTCTTGCATTTTCAATGTTTGTCATCATCATCATAATTTTTATTTTGACGTTTTTGCCGCCCAAAAATTTCCAAATTTTCCTACCAAACATTGCCTCTTTTTTTCTTTTTTTTTTTTTCAATTTTTGTTCAAGTTTTGCTTACCATTCAAGTTGCCAATCTACCATCCATCCTTCAACAGAACCCAACTATTCGTTGGCAATTTAGCATCCTCTTCTATCCTTGATTGGGGGGAGGGGGGCAGTAGTGGCCGCTTGCTGGGGTTGGATGAGGGACGGATGGGTGGGAAGAAAAAACAGAAGCAAAAAAATTTGGAGGGGGGTCAGGGGGATTGGTGGAATTTGGAAGGGGGGAGGGTGGTGAGCGGTTTGGTGTGTGCAAAAGTGTGTCAAAATATAGCTCAAACTTACACAAATTTACACCTAAACCTCACTTAATCAATTGTAGTAAAACTTAGGGATCATTTTCCACAGGGAAGGGGTCAAAACAAGAATTTAAGTGCAATAAATCATTTGCTATCTATGTTACCTAGTGCAATGACATCAAGAGTGATATTTAACTAAGAAGCATGAAGAAAAGTATGCAAATAAATGGGAATACTAGAATCTAAATGCTAAGTTAAACAACTCAACTAAAACAAGGAGAGAAACACACAATTGAGGAAGGAGGGTGATCTTTGGGCTCAATGCAAGAGTAGGCTACTTCGACTCCCAAGGGCACCGAGTTTAGGGCAACATAACTAAGTGGCTACATCCATTCGCTCCGAATCTCCTTTCGATCTCATTGGAATTGTAAAATGGGGAATCTCATTTCGGTCTCATCCCCACACATTAGCGCCTATGGCTTCCACACAACTCTAATGCACACTTTTAGCCCTAGATGTTTTAGCCAACTACTTCACATTCCCTAATTTAAGTATTTAATCTAAGAAAGCCACCTATTTTTCACTCCATATCTCCTTTCGGTCTCAATGGAATTAAAGGATAGAAGATCTCCTTTCGGTCTCACTTCTACCTTGTGCACATTAAAACCTATGGTTTCCACACAATTTTAATGCACAATTAAGCTCATGTGGTGGTTAATTCTTGTCTCAAACACCTGAATTTAGTGAACGCTAGGTAGTTCTTCCTACTTTTGGCCTAAATTCATGCATGTCCTAAAACACACACAAACACCAAGAACACACACTAAATGTGGCCACATTCAATGCATGTCCTTCATTTAATATAAGTAAGAAGACTTTAATTAATGCAAGCCCATCACTCTACAACCCAAAAGGAATCAAAATAAACCTAACACTTACATCAAGCATCAAGAATCACCCAAGACAATTTAGCCACTCATGGCTTTAAGCAAACAACAACCACAAGGAGATATAACCATTAAAAGCACAAGAAATTGAAATAAATACTCCCTTTAATCAAAGAGTGGTGATTCCGACCAAATCCTACACTTTACAAGCAAGGTTAGCTCCAAGGATTGAAGTTTTCAAGAGCCACAAGAACCAAACCCTAGCCCTAAATGAAACTCAGTTTGGGGGAAATATGAATATGTCTAAAAACTAACCCTAACTCTCTAATTCTCTGTTTTTCTACACAAAATGGGGTATTTATACAAGTAGGGAAATTGGGGAGCAATTGTAAAGTTTCAAAAACATGCGGGACTCGAAATGAAATCTTCACATTTTTCAGCCGCAGGTTGACTGCCGTGGCGGTGTGGACGACCGTTGCAGTGGTTAAGAATTTTTGTCCATTTCCTTTGTAGTTGAAGGCGCACTGCCGCGGCGGTCAGAAAATTCTGCCAACCTTTCTTTGGTTCGTACCTTGTTTTGCTTTTGTCCAATTTTGGTCCTTTTGCTTCCGGAATTTGAGAAAAATTTTACCATGAAAGTTTTTGCTCTCTTTCTCAGCTTTCCATAGCATCTTCAATCATCTCATTTGGACGTTTGCATCAAGAGTTATGAACTTTGGAAGATGGATGATTTTTCTCCCCTTTTTCCTACAAAAAGAGCAAAAGATGAGAATCAACAAGTATAATGTGATTTCTCTCATAAACATAGCATATCTCAATGAAATCTGTGCAAAAGCGTGAAAAACACATAGTTAAGTTTATGAATATTTGATTCTCATCAGAGGGGCAAGGGGAGTGGTGCGGGGTGGGGCTGGGATTGCATGTTTGCAGCAAAAGGGGAGGGGAAATTGGGAATGAGAGAAGAAAGGGTAGGGGGGATTGCTGTGTCTAGAGGTGTTCAATTGGATCAGTGGATCGGATCGATCTGCTAATCCAATCCAATCCAAAAATTTCGGATTGGATCAGCGAATCGATCCAATCCGATCCGTTTTTATTCAAATAAAAAAAATATTTTTTTGAAAATAATTAATATTAATTATAAAATATAAATTGGTTTTTTTTTATTATTTAAATAATTCTTTCATTAAAATTAGCCAATTTGTGATAAAATAAATTAAAATATTTATATGAAAATATACAAATTAATTTACATAAGAAAATAAAAATATTTAAATAAAAATTATTTATTATCTTTATATAAAAATAAATAATTTTTTAACATGAAATTTTTAAATCTAAATTAAATCACTTAACATTATATATGAAAATGAAAGTAATAGTAAAAAAAAAAAACAAAAACAAAAAAAAAATGCAAAAAGCAAAAAAATAAAAGAAAAAAAAGGAAGAAGAAAAAAAGTAAAAAAAATGAAAGTAATAGTAAAAAAAGCAAAAAGCAATAGAATTTATATATGAAAATGAAAATGTTAAAAAAAAAAGTAAAAGGAAAAAGGGAAAAAAATTTAAAAAAGGAAGAAGAAAAAAGTTTTTTAAAAAAAAGCAATTTTTTTTAAAAAATAGTAAAATGGATCAATTCGGATAAAAATCCGATCCGATTCGAAAAATTCTGAATCGGATCGAATTGAATTTTGGATTTTGAATTTTGGACGGCCCTAGCTGTGTCAGAAACAAATGGGAAAAGGGGATGTGGGTAGGGTTTTTTCTTAAGTAGTTCCCTGAAGTCGGCATTGAGAATGTCAACTTTAAAGATTAATTTTTTTTTTTTAAATATAGTCTAAAATTGACATTGATAATGTTAACTTTGAAGTTGATATTTACAATTCAAAGTCGATATTGTCAATATCGATCTTAGTGCAAATTGAATTCCTTTTTTAATAGTAATATTTATTTAATTTATATTAAAATAATAAATATTTTGAGAAACAACTCAAAAAGTAGATTGGAGGAAATTTTTTTTGAAATAATGTGAGAAGAATTTTAGAGAGAATTTAAATTTTAAATTTTAAAATAAAAAATTGTTTGAATTTTTATTTTTGTAGTTAAAAAAAGTTAATCTTTTACAAATAAAAATGCAAACCAAACATTATTTCCTTTTAACAAAAGAAAAATACTTTCAATTTCTTAACAATACTATATGAGTATATTCTATAATTCTACTTAACTACTTTGTATGCTCAGGGGGGCATTGCATTTCACGGTCTTCAACATCTTCCTTGCTTCCTCAGTCGTGGATTGTTACGACACCGTTTCCAGCCCCAACTGTCTTCTTCCCTCTATCCGATCCTTAACTTTGAATATCAGCAAACCCAAATTTATTTTTTTTTTCTAATTGAACAAATCATCGCCAGTGCAATTATCACTGCTTCCCTCTGGTCACCTCCCTTCCCTTCTATCCCTTTTTCTGCACTACTAACCTTGCTATACTTTTTGAATTGTTAGCGGGTTTACCATGGGAGAAGGGTGGGCATGGCTACTGTTCTTCTTGATACTTATATGCCTTGTCGTCATGGTTATTTACCAGGTTAATCACAATCCCTCTTAACCTATTACCCACACTATAGATGGGGTTTTGGAAATTTGTATGTTTTCATCGATTTCAATCGTTTGACTATTTGAGTTCACGATTGGGGATGGGGTGTAGCTGTTATGCTTGTTATATGTATGCTAGTTATGATATATTCTTGTTATTGGATAAGTAGTGATGCATACTGGATTTTTTGCAGCTAATGTGCTTGTCGGATCTAGAGTTAGATTATATCAACCCCTATGATTCTTCAAAAAGGATAAACATGGTGATTTTGCCTGAGTTCATTACTCAAGGAGTTTTAGCTTGTCTTTTTCTTTGTACTGGGCATTGGATTATGGCGCTGCTTAGCATTCCTTACGCGTACTACAATTTTACATTGTAAGTTTTCAGTCACTCTGTATTCATTAAAACTTAAAAGACTGATATTGGTTTGTTTGATATGTGCATGTTTTTATGCTTGTGAACATGATTGTGCATTGTGCTTAGGTTTATATATACTCATTTTTATACTGTGAGAATATTTGGTATTTTTTTTGTTTGCCTTATTAGTTGAGGATTTAGTTAACAGATATATCAATCAAAATGAGAACTTTATTGAAAATTGTTTGTGATCCCTCGATTAAGAAGTATGGTTTTATACTTTTTTGGTATATACCAATAGAAACTCTTCGAATGTATTTACAATGGTTAACCATTTTAATTTGTTGGATCCTCACCTTATCCAGTTATCCTTACTGTTGTTGTTTTTCGAATTGCTTCTGTTATCATTATTTTGGGCGCCTTTATTTTGTGTTCTAGTCTATCATTACCTATTGGCAAGAAGCTAGGACAAAATTCACAGCAACTATAGGGTGGGTGAAACCATGAAGGAAATCTGTTTAGAACATCATTATGTTAGACCATGAAACTAAAGAAAAAAAATAAAGGAAAATATAACGGGCATCAGTTATGGATAATATTGCGGATTGCCTGATTGAATAAAAACAATTATTGAATAAGGTATTCAACTCTAGAGATTAATTGAAAAAGAAATCTTTGTTGGTTCTACCTTCTATTTTTTATGAAGAGAATGACTCTTTTTCATGAAGGATCTGGAAAAAATGGGTCCAAATCTTTTGTGTTCTATCTTTATATCCAAACTACATTTCACAGTGTATACGCTTAACCATGGGACTACTTCATTAAACAGTACTTCATTAAACAGTTTATAAAAGGTCTAGTTTTGTTTTAGTACTCTTCAACAAGTTTGGTGTTTTTTTGGTTTTTTTGGGACTGAAAATGGTACATTTTTGAAGTTGTCTTGTGAACATTTTGATTTTGTGATGTCTGCTGACAAATGCAAGTTGTTGTGGAGGCTAGTATTTTCCAGAGGTTGATTTGTACAAACCCACTATTAATTTGACTTTCATATGAAATTTTTGCTTCAACGTTTTGCACTTTTGTTGTTTTGGACTGCGCACTGTTTATATGTGTGTGTTGATAGCATTGTTTTATTTTTGAACAAAGTGGTTTTCGAAATGAGTTGATAAAGTGGCAAGCTCTCATAGAGCATCAATGTTACTTGTTCTTCAATTTTTATGCCTTTGTCAGTTATGTATTGGTGAATCATTTTAAGTTTGCTTTTCTTTTCTTTCTTTAATTGACTTCCATGAGTTTTGCTAGTTAGCTGGCTCTTCTAATGGATTTTATGATGTTGTATGGACCACTTTGTGTTACTGCTGAATTTATGGGTTATTCATGATGAAATTACTCTTCTGAATTGATACCTTTTCTGCATCAGATATTCTCGACAAGAACACCTTATAGATGTAACTGAGGTTTTTAACTTGCTCAACCGGGAGAAGCAAAGACGGATTTTCAAACTTGGGTATATAGCTTTTATGATTGTCATAACCCTATTCTGGTAAGTTAAGGAATGGTCAGTTCAACATATATCAATTCAGATGGCCCATTTGAAATTTTCTTAAACATTATGGTTGTGTGGTGTAGGTTGATTTATAGTGCCTTGGAAGACGATGACAGCTTCGAATAGTTTGATTTCAACATTGGAAAATGCATGGTAATCAACCGCAGATTTTATCTTCCTCGGAAAATTATGAGCTCCAGCGGAAACTGAAGTTGGCAACAAATTAACAGAATGTTTGAGTTCCATTTTTTCTGGTGACATTATCTTGTAGGTTGTATCGGATTTGGAAACCCATCTGACATCGCAGATGTTAGTTCGATGTATTAGGACTACGTTGGTAGTTAGCATTCATCAGGAACATATAGGCGAAGGATTTTGATGTCTCTTACTCCATCGCAGATAGCTTCAGTTGACAATGAATGGGTTGTTGCAATTATTTCAGAAGAATGATTGTTCCTTGCATAGTAAAGAATGGCAAGTCTTGTTTTTTTGGTTTTATTCTGTCTTGCAGGGTTGGAAAAAAGAAAAAGAATTTTTTTTTAAATTTTTATTTATTTTATAAATGGCCTTTGGTTTTGCTAGCATGGATGTCCGAATCTGATTCAGGTCTCAATCTCGTGAACTTCCACTGTCTAATTTTACTACTTTCATAAAAAAAAAATCACTTTGTGAAATAAATTTTTATATTATACTTATTAATAATAATTACTTTTTTTTTAAAAAAAAATTATTTTCTTGTTTAAAAAAAAATCTACTTTTAAATTAAATTTTAAAAATATTCTTATCAATAATAATGGTGGACAGTCACAATTAAAAAATAAAAAATAAAAAAATAAAATTATATATTTAATTTATACATTAAGTATGTTATATCTAATGAGTAATAAAAAGTTGTACCTAATCAAAGTGAAGTTTTGTTTTGGGACGAAAGGAATATATTTTTCTATTTGGAAAAAAAAAGTTTAATTTTAAAAATTCATATTATTTTTAAAAAAAAAGTTTATTTTTGTATGAAATTATGATATTACTTTTATTAATAATGATAATGTATGATCAGAATTTAAAAGTAAAGATAAAAATAAAAAAATATATATTTAAGTGTGATAAATTTATTCTTTTTTAAAATTTAAAAAATTATACCAAATAGAAATAAAGTAGAGAGGGCATATAGTTTACACTTAAAAGTTATGTATTTAATGGTAGTACCTTATAATTTTATTTTATTAAAAAAAAAACAGCCCATTCAAAGTGAGTTATCATTTTACTTTTTTATGATATGAATGATAATTAGGTAAATTTATTATAAAAAATTTCTATATCATAATTAAATTAAAATTAGTGATTCTATGAATAATTTAATTAGTTTAATTATATTTTAATGGCTTTTACTAATAAATAAACAAATCCGATATAATTGCTTTAGAACATGCAACAAAATCTTATATTGATAAAATTATATAAAATGCATAAAATATATAAATTTGATTAAAAACCTTTAATTAGGAATTATATATGAATATATATATATATATATGCTCCAAAGCATAAACAAGTTGAAGCATTGAAACAGGGTATATATATATAGTGCTCCAGAGCATAAACAAGTTGAAGCATTGAAACAGGGCAAGAGAGTGAAAAAACTGAATCTTGGAGAATCCCTCCGCTCAATCGCTCTCCAAGATCAAAGCCTCTCTTCTGTGTCGCTGCTCAAGTTTTTGTTTGGGCCTTGACTTCTGCTGCCATTACTGGTTTCTGGGTTACAATTGTTTCTCGGTATCTCCATCAATCTTTTTGGTTCAATTGAATGTGGTGAATTTTGCTAAAATTATTGAAGGAAGGGACTTTAAATGTATGACCAACTATTACGATAAAGATGACTCTGTGTAGCTTTCAACTGGGGCTCTTCTAATTGATGACGGCTTGTATTTTGTGTTGAATTTTCTTGTATGTCTTTTTTCCTTACTTTGGGCTGAGAGCTTGATTTTATTCATCTATACTAGTTAAATAGACGTGGGCTGAGTAGATTAACTGCGTTTTGAGAGTTTTGAAAATAATATTAGTGACCTTCCTGAATTCTTTCTCTGCATTTGGGCGATCAAATTCTTTGGAGAATGCATCTTTCCATTTAACTGATTAGTATTCTAAGTTTTTAGTTGTTACATGATTTGAGTCTTCCATTTGTTTTTCACGGCTTCTTTATGAAATTATAAGACATGTTGTTTGGCCTTGTGTTCGTTTTCCTGTTAAAAAGAGGAAATTTTGTTGTATAAATTAAGTTTCTGTTTTTGTTAGAAGTATATTATTATGAGCATTTCTATGGGATGGAGTATTTTTGGTTGCATAAATCAAGTTTTTGTTCTTCTATGGCTATATGTTTTGAGTGTTGCTATGGACCAGAGTATGCATACAAGTTCTTTTATTCATGGAGGCCTTAGACGTACTACTTCTTGTGTCAACCTTAACCACCCATCACCTCCTAATCGGCATTGTTCATCATCCCGGATCTAACCAATGTGATGATCAGCCATTATCGAGTCAAAAAGACCTTTTCTAAGTTTTCTAACGAACGTGAAGCGCATATTCATGCATTTCCTTGTAATTTCTGAAGGGATCGAGAATTTCACTTTTTCTTATGTTGTACATATAAACGCATTCTCTTTGAATTCATGGCTTGGTGGGGAGAGCTAGGTAGCATTGCTGGAAGAATATATAGTGAAAGAATGCTTCCAGCCTTCAGTAAATTGCTTCACATATCACCTTCTATGTGCTAGATGATATATTTTTTCATTATCCTTGAATGAAACTGTGTTATTCCATTGAGTTTGTTGGTAATGTTCCTTTCAGCGTAAATGGCCATTTTTATCTCATAACGCCTTAGTTGCGATTACAGGTTATAAGAATCTACAACATGGTTAATGCCATCAAGGGACTGCTGATTTCATGGTAAATCTTTTTCTATGATTCTTAATAGTTGATAGTTTTGTTTATCTAAGTTCTCAGTATTCAAAAGGTGAATAATTTCTGGGCTAACTTTGACCATTTCTATTTTACTCAACTTTTCTGTGATGAGAACTGTTTGGTGGTTGGTCATTGGCATAGAGCATCAGTAAGGAACCTCAAAAAAATTGCATCTTATATGTTCCAGAACTACCATTTTCCATTCTACTGATGTAAACATTAATTCTATTTTTGATTGATGAAAAATCCATTAGTGTTCCTCAAGGAAGGATTGAATTCTGCATCTTGTTCAATCTTCCTTCTAACTACTGGTGTCTTATTTTTTTTGCAGTGACGTGCCCATGGCTGTATTTATCATCAACATGAATGCTGCATTACCTCAATCTCAGAAGTTCATCATACATGTCTTAGATAGCACTCATCTCTTTGTACGTTCTGATGTAGCTGGAATGATAAGATCTGCTATGGCAGAATTTAGGGAGCAAAATACTTACGAGAAGCCTGGTTAATTCTTCTAATGAAGTTCTATGACAAATAAATCATATCAATAAGTTGCATTTTGTTAGTGGTTGAATAAGTAAGAAATGAGATTTTTTGCATCTTTTGTAGCTATCTAATTGTTTCAGCTGTACTATGAACAAGATGTTGTGATAGTGTTAATGGCTTGTAACTGAAGTTGTGCGAGTCATTGTAGCCATTGTTGAGGTTGAGTGTGAGGACTTAGTGTACTTATAGGGAAGTGTTTTCCCTTCAGATTCTTTATCATTGAGTAGTGTAGACTTTGCTTTGGTATTTGTATTTGGTGCCTTCTGGATTACCATTCGTTATTGCCTTGTTGTTGACTGACGATTTCTGACATAAGTGATATTTTTAATGAAAAATCATAAGGAAAAGTTAGTCATTGATGTGGTAAGAATGCAGAGAAAAACATCTCTTATTGTTTTGTACTTTCCAAAAAGTGCAACAAATATCATCGTCTATTCTACAGCTCTTCACCATCTATCATTACTCTTTCGACATAATGTCAATGTGCTTTAAAACAATCCACTCTCATAATTGATTATCTATGGCCTAAAAATGGTCTGTTACTGTGAAACCAATATGAGATGCATAATGTTTTTTTGCTTGTGCATTGCAAATCATTCTTGTGCATATTGAATATTTGCTGCTTGTTAGAATGAAGGAATCAAGGAAACCAATGTCTGACTTTATTCTAAACTTCTAATGGAAAGAATGACTAATTAACTGGCGATGAAACTGATACTCTTCACTTCTACTTTCATTTAAGATCCAAATTTTAATTATTCACAACCAAAGAAAGTTCATCATTTTGTTAGGTAATGTACATGTTTTATGTCCAAAATTATTGGGAAGTAGGGATTTATATTTTTATTTATACATTTTAACTATGGCCGATATACAATCATTATTAATAAAAATATTGTAAGAATTTCATTAAAAACTGAACCTTATTTTCACTAAAATTTGTAATTATAAAAAATTGATTGGTTATTTATGTAACTTACAATGAATATGAATTGCTGTTCAATTAATAAATAAAGCCAGTTTGAAACTAAACTTTCTAGTTCGAAAACTCAAAATAATTTGAGTCTTATTGTCCATTCCTCTAGAAAAATAGAAAAAAAAAATACCACAGAAAAATTGTAGCTTATAGTGCTGAAAAATCTTCCATGTAATAACAGTATTCTTATGATATAATCTCGTTAGTCCGAGAGTCGCATAAAAGGACCACGCTTTCAAACGCCCAAGAGAAACGCTTTTCGTTGATCGAAATTATAAACACATTCCTGTTCTCTGTTCCTCGCTCCAAACCCAACAATGGCAGTCCCTCTGCATCCCACTACTTGTTCGTATCTACACTCCAGCCCTGGTCCTTCGCTGCCTTCTCTCAGGTCACCCCTTTTCTATGTTCAATTTCAACGTCCTTTATTTTTAACGAGATGAGCTCAAGATTTAGGGGAAAATGGGGGAAAATGCAAAAAAAAACACAGAAGAAAGACATATTTCTTATTGGTAACTCTGAAATTGCTATCTATTTTGTAGTTGTGCAAGCAAAGTTTATGTGGGATTAAGGCTCCAGTGTCCAAGTAGGTGATTCCATCGAATAACAATCTATTCTATGAATATAAAGACTCTATCTTTTGATTTGTTTTTTGTGTGCGTTTGGGTTGAAGTTTTATTTTTCCTTTTCTGGGTTTTGCAGATTCTTATGGGATTGAAAAAGGGAACCTTAATGTTCAATTCTATGATAAAGTTTATAAAAGTGTTCAATCCAGGTAAGTTTTTGGTTATACATTTCTGGAAGTTAGTGTTTTGATAGAAAAGGATTGTGTAATGGATTATTTTTGGGTTAATGTGGTGCTTCAATTTAATTAGCTAATAATGGCTGGTTTATTTGTTAAAATTACTTAAAGCAGGTGACTTGAATTTCTGAGCTGTTTTTAAAATGTGGGCTTAATATGTCTTACTAGACTTTAGTTTGCATTCTTAGGCCCCGTCTCATCTTCTACTGGCACACTCATACTCCTGTTATGCATTAAATTCTCAAAGAAACCTTTTTTTTTTAAAATTTATTTACAAATTGCTAGTGTTAAATTGTATGGTTTTCCTAGCTTTTGGGTCAATAGATATTGGTTTTACATACTATGTAAGCAATTACATGCTTATCTTGAACTTTTAGTCATACCTTTTGGAAAGGCATTCCCAAGAATTGTTGTAGCAACTTGTTCTCTCTCTCTCTTCTTTTTTTTTTTGTTTAATTTTTTTTTCACATTCTTTTGTTCATGTATACATTTGCTGCCCGATTTTGTTCGTGACTATTGTGTTTGGATAGTTTTCTTTCATTGGCATTTCCATTTTGTTCATGAGTATATTTGCATGGATCATTATACCTTCAAATTATGCATCCATCATATGTTGAAGCACCTGTCCTTTGTTTAGATTTGGATTATTCAGATATGATTTCATTTACTTTTGATTTCTGTTGGATCTCTCATTGTTTTGCATGATTTTGTGAGCTTGCTAAAAGAAGTAACCACAAATGAATGTGCAAAAAAATATGCACTCAAACACGTATATTTCGAATTGTACAGAATCTTCGAGCATGTATATGGTCCGTACCTGGGATTATACTGTGCTTTCATATCACATGAAGCATGATGCAGTTGGTTGACGATGTATTTACTAACTCTTGTCTTCATTTACAGAACTTGTGGCAGTAAACCAAAGCGTGGGCGTGTTGCGATGATGCCCATAGGGACACCAAGAGTGCCCTACAGAAATGTTACGGAGGGCACTTGGCAGTGGGTAGATTTGTGGAATGCACTTGTAAGTTGTTAGGCGACTTTTGATAACTAATGATCGAAGCCACCATCATTTCCAAATTTGTTATCATGTCACTAGGATTTTTCTGAATCACTGCACTGACTAGATGATGTTATTTATCAATCTTTTGACTGATGCATCTAGAAAAGCTGACATGCAAAATTTTTTATTCACTGTTTAGATAGTGAATGTGGGAATTTTGTTTCCTATTTGCTATTGGTATATGTGCAGGTTTTCCTTTTGAAAATTTCCTGCCAAGCTTTTTCTTTTAAATCTTTTCTTGTTCCCTTCCACCTTTCAAAAGTTAATTTCCAAGCACTGGACTGCAGTATCGGGAACGTGTTATCTTCATTGGGCAAAACATAGATGAAGAATTCAGTAATCAAATATTGGCAACAATGCTATACCTAGACAGTATTGATGATTCCAAGAAGCTATATATGTATATCAATGGCCCTGGTGGAGATGTAAGTCAGTTTTCTTACACTCTTGATGTTACGATTGTCAGCTTTGTCCTCATATCTGCTTGCCTCTGTCCTGGCTCTCATTTTTTTAGATTTTCTTTTTTCTTTTGACAGCTTACTCCAAGTATGGCTATATATGACACAATGCAGAGCTTGAAAAGCCCCGTTGCTACCCACTGTTTGGGCTATGCATATAATCTGGCAGGCTTTCTTCTTGCTGCTGGTGAAAAGGTAATATTTTCTTCTCATGAAGTTAGATATTAGCGATGATCATGACAATACCACTATTACATACTAGTTGAGGACGAGTTTAGGGCAGTTGGATAGAGGTAATCTTGCTCAATCATTAGAATATTCTGTTTTCAATTGATGATTAAATCTCTTACTTGTACAGGAAAAGAACTTTCAGTTGGTTCTCATGCACAAATAAATTTCGTATCCATTTTGCTCTGCCTGTACTTTTGCTTTGGTTAGATTTTAACTAATTTTTAATGAAAATTCCTCTTTCATATTGTTTTTGACAATGTTGCCTATTGATATTTTATCATATAGGGTAGTCGCTTTGCTATGCCCTTGTCAAGAATTGCATTGCAATCTCCTGCTGGGGCTGCTCGTGGTCAGGTCTGATAATTTCTTCTCATTTCTGTGGAGTTTGTTATTGATATTTTCTCTTGCCAGTGATATTGGATACAATCTTTTTGACAGGCTGATGCCATTCGTAATGAAGCAGATGAACTTATCAGAATTAGGGATTACCTTTTCAAGGAGTTGGCAGAGAAGACTGGCCAGCCAGTTGAAAAGGTGTGTTTGCCCATGTTTGCATTCAGTTTGACGCATACCCATCTTACTCAAAATGGTTCTTTTAAAAAAAAAAAATTATTTTTTTATTTTTTGGAGTTTCACTCTATTCTAGTTGCTTGCCAACTCTGACACAATTCTAGTTCCCTTCTTCCCATCTTGTTAGTGTCTATAGTTAGCGCTATTAACATATCAACCTGTTTCTGGTGTTGTATTTAAACGTCATTATGCAGATTCACAAGGATTTAAGTCGAGTGAAACGCTTCAATGCTCAGGAAGCTCTTGAATATGGTCTTATCGATAGAATAGTAAGGCCCTCCCGCATCAAGGCAGATGCTCCAAAGAAGGAGTCTAATACAGGTCTCGGTTAGTTTCTGTATTGCTTGTTAAAGAAAGAATTTGTTGGTTTAGTTATACGGAAGACAGATTTTCTGAACTTTTAGAGCTCGAGAATTGGATGAACTGTTAGGTTCCAAGTATGTAATTGATGCATGCCTTCTGTCAACTACTGGATTTTCACGTACTTTGATTGCATGCACTCATAAGATTCTAGTAAGAAGTGTGTGCTTTGCAGCGCCGCGCCCTTCAATCCTTGCAATACTATGAGTTTAGGGAAGAAAAGCATTACTTTTACCTCTTTTGATGTTAAAAACAGCTTTACAATCTTCCCAGGCGTTTTTTTCCTGACGTAGTTTGGAACTAGATCAAAATCTTTTATTTATCTTGAGCAAAACGGAACACACCAAGCTTTGAGATATTTACAGTAAGCTTTAGTTTGGAATAACACACCAAGCTTTGCTCCTAACTAATAAACTTACAGGAAAGCCTGGAAGCCCCCAAGAAGTGGGAGGGTAATATAAAAAAAAGAAGGGACCAAAAGGTGAAGCCTACTGTAGATATAGATATTGTGGGTAGCACGGTTGTATTCTACCTATTTCTTTTGAAATTTTGTCATATTATAAATTTAACTCCGTAATTTGTAGAAATTATAACTAGTATCTTTGACTAATAATTCGGTAAAGTCAACTACTAGAAGTAGTAAAAATAGAAATTATAACTAGTATCTTTGACTAATAATTCGGTAAAGTCAACTACTAGAAGTAGTAAAAAGACAAAAGGAATTTGAGACAATTTGAGTTATAAAAATTAAAAAAGAAATAATAAAACAAAAAAAATTATATTGAAAAGTAAATAATGTTTTATTCTTTCTTTTTTAACTGCTTCCGGAAGTTGAATTTACGGATTGACAATCAAGGTGATTGTAATTTTATTGTAATTTTTGTAAACTATATGATTGAATTTGTAATATAACAAAACCTTAGAAAAATTATCTCTAGTAAATAAATATGAACAGCCACCTGAGGATCTGACACTGCCAAAAGGGATATCTTAAATTTCAATCCACTTTTTTGCTGTCGAGGTTGTCGGCTAAGAGCTCTTCTTTCCAACCTTTGATGACCTTGGCTATGAATTCCTCAATTTTACTCTCCAAATGATCATCATCACTGTCCCAACCAATTCCATCATTGCTATCTCTGTCCCAACTAATTCCATCATTGCTATCTCTGTCATCATCATCTTCATAACCATCCGAATTATAATAATCAAAGTCTTCATCATCACTATCGCTGCTACAACTAGGGCTATCAATCATCTCCGTGCTATTTTCCTCTGCTGCTTCATAGTCGACGTCTCCAAAAGGAAAGGTTTCATGATGGCCTTCTGCAGATTGTCCAACAGTATTGACAAGAACGAAGGATGTAACAGAATTAAACATGATAAACACAAAAGTTCGGCTTGTTGAGAACCCGATGAAACTGCCATATGATGACAACCAGAAACTTACGAGTGCCAGGAAAGCTGCTCCAAACAAGATTATCAACAAGAATATCCGTTGCCAGCCAATGTTCATCCTTGCATTGCCCTATAAAAATCCAACAGTACACCTGCTGGATGATAATGGCTCCCATCTTTTATAGCCGACTTTTGGCTTGCTACTTGCTAGTGGATGCAAATGTGTTTTCTCAGAAAGTTAACGTGAGTTCATAATGCTAGGTAACTACATCATGAAGATTTAGTCCACATCTGCTGCTTATACCAGAATGTTCAGAATGTTCAGTTCATACCAGGAAATTCCTTAAGATTGCTTAAAATGAAAAAAATATTCTATCCCTTTTCTTGATGTAAGAAGTTAAATGCAACAACATGCCAGTTTCTCGAACCTTATAAAGAAAGATTGAAACCCAGAAAGAGAGAAAACAGGGGAAATAAATATCAGAACCAACCTATTTATATTGTTACTTACGAATATCTGTTTAGAGTAAATATTTGATTGTGTCACGTTTAATTGCATAGTTATTTCTAATGGTTGCTTTGCTTATATAAAGGAAAAGGGTGCATCTGTTGCAAGAATAAGTGAGTACACGTAGGATGCTACAGTTTAACACATTTAGAATAAAATTGGGTAAATTACGTCTACTACTCCTGTAGTTTATAAAACCTACTAATCAAATTTTTAAATTTGAAAAAATTATCAATACTCTAAATTTGATAAATTCATAACATTTAACCCCTTACCATTAGTTGATTAACACTGACTATTGATTTTTATTTTTTTTAAAAGGGGTTTCCCCCTAGTCCCCATGTGGACCGTTAGGTCATGAGATCAAATCGCTGTGATCCCTAAATTATAATATTTTAATTACATTTAACCCCTTAAAGTTTGTTTTAATTACAAAAAGAACCTTGAGGTTTAACAAAATATGTGACTCGCTACTTTTTTTCTTATTTAATTAGTATTACGAAAAGGTTAATAACAACTATTGATAAACAAAATTTTGATACAATTTAAATAATTCTCTACAAAATTTAATAATATAACATTTTAACAAAATAGATATAAGGTTTAGATGTTTTATTATGCTTATTTTTTCATTTTTACCATATTACTATTTCATCATCTTCAAATTTGAAAAACTTATTTTTTAAATTTCTTATTATACCTTCAATATTAATATATCACTATTATCCCTTTAAATGATTAAATGATTATTTTTATTATTTGTGTATCTCTATAAACTTTTAAGAAATATTTATTTATTTAAATCTCTTGTAGTTTTTTTTAGGTATTAGAATTTGATGTAATAGTCATAAAATAAAGAATTTTTTTGGTTATTATGATTTGATGTAATATGATGTAATAGACGTAAAACTAATAATTATATTTATTAGATTAAACTTAAATTATTTGGTAAAAAAAAACTTGAAAATGATGAAATAGTAATATGGTAAAAAAATATTAATTTTACTGTTTAGTTTTCAAAAATTCTAAATGTACATATTGATATTATATTCTTATTTTTTTTTCAATTTATTGGTTTATGATATAAAATAAGATTATTAAATTATTCTTCATGAAAAGAAAAGAAAAAGAAAATAAGAATATAAAATAAAGAAATAGAAGTTATTAAATTTTATTTAATAATGTTTTAAAACTTTGAAGGTCAATTTGTATTAGAACAAACCTCAAAAGGGTAAATGTTATTTTTTTAGACTAGTTTTTTCGTCTTTTTACTTATTTCGTTAGTTGATTTTAATGGTCGTTAGATCAAAAGGGTTATTGGTTATTTCTCCAAATCTCAAGATTTGATTAGCAGTTTCTACAAACTACAACAGTAGTAGTTGTAATTTACCCAATAAATTTCTAATTTTTATCAAAGTTAAGAGGCCAAAAAAAAGTAAGAAACTTTAATTGTTCTTTTCATAATCGAACTGTTACACTAAAACTAGGATTACAACAGTTGTGTAATATATTTTTTCAAATACGTAGACATAGTTTTTTTAGAAACTAAAAAGCGGAAATGGAAAACATTATAGTTCTATAATCTAACGTGGTGAGTAAGGACATGGGATGGGGAAATTTGCATATATAGCAACGTTGACCGTTGACTTTGCAAATATAACACCCTCTTTTTTTTTCTTGCAAACATAACACTTCAGGGCTGAACAAAGACCAACATACCCTCATCTTCTCTTCTAAAATATAAAGGCACAGCACTTCATCAGTTCATCTTCATCTTCATCTTTATCGATTCAACAAAATTTGCTCTCACACCTCATTATTTGCACTTCTTATTATTCTCACACCTCATTGGATCATCATCTTCAAACAAGAAGACCGCGACTGTGGAAAAAAAATCGCAATTGGGAGATATTAGTTAAAATTTGCATAAGTTGAACTAGGTTTGTAAACTTTAACAAAACTGGTCGAGTCCTAAGTCGAGTTTTAGGTCGAGCAAAACGTTAGGTCGAATACAAGATCAAATCTAAGGTCGAACAATAAGTCTGAGTAGTAATTGGTTGAATATTAGATCGAGCTCGACCTAATACTCGACCTACTACTAGGTCGAGTTAAATTTTAAAAAAAAAAGGAAAAAAATTTGATTTTTTTTTTTTAAAAAAAGTTTTAGGGTCAAACTCAACCTCATGCTCGACCTAAATTTTAAAAAAAAAAATTAAAAAGTTTTAAAAAAATTAATTTTTTTTTAAAAATTTAGGTCGAGCATGGGGTCGAACTTGACCCTAAAAAAAATTTTTCTTTTTTTTTTTTTAAATTTAACTCGACCTAGTAGTAGGTCGATTATTAGGTCGAGTTTAGGTCGAGCTCGATCTAATATTCAACCAATTACTACTCAGACTTATTGTTCGACCTTAGATTCGATCTTGTATTCGACCTAACATTTTGCTCGACCTAAAACTCGACTTAGGGCTCGACCAGTTTCGTTGAAATTCACAAACCCAGTTCAACTTGTGCAAATTTCAACTAATATCTCCCCATTGCGATTTTTTCTCCACAGTCACAATCTTCTTGTTTGAAGATAATGATCCAATGGGGTGTGAGAATAATAAGAAGTGCAAATAATGAGGTGTGAGAGCAAATTTTGTTGAATCGATAAAGATGAAGATGAAGATGAACTGATGAAGTGCTGTGTCTTTATGTTTCAAAAGAGAAGATGAGGGTATGTTAGTCTTTGTTTAACTCTGAAGTATTATGTTTGCAAGGAAAAAAAAAAGGGTGCTATATTTGCAAAGTCAACGATACGCTGCTATATATGCAAATTTTCCCATGGGATGGTTCATTCAGTGGGTCAAGAATTGTTAAAAAGCCAAAACATAAGCTTCATGACAGGTAAGAACAGGTTTCCGTATTTGTGGACCTCGGAAGAAACAGGTAAATTTCGAAGAGTTCGTTGGTTGAAATTTCTACTTTGAGATGTAAGATGTCTACATTGACATTGCTTCTTAATTCAGTTTGGTGTACTCAAATTTTGTCCATGTGTTTATGAATGTCTCGTGGATCAGCACAAAGGAATCCGAATCTTCAAGGAAATTACGCCTTTGTCAATTGCGCAATTGCCAAGAAAAGGACAGAAACATTTTTTGGCAAGTTCTGATGAAGTACAACTGAGGTAAGCAGCAGTATTGTACAGCAATGGATCAATGGCACAGTGTAATTGCACCATTCTAACATAAAGAAGTCTTAATCAAGCAAGACTTTTGGGCCCCCCAACCATGTTATCTTCGTGATTATTTTAATGGTTGCCTCTTTTTCAATGGAAACCAAACATAACATCATTCAAAACAGGTAAAGCGGAAGAAGAAAGGGAAACTTGCTTAATGATTTCCTGGATTCTTGAAATGTAAAAAGAAAAACATGGCCAGCAAGGGATTAAAATATTCACCACAAATGGAATCACAAGGCATATACTTAGATGATCAGAATGAACTTCAATGGTCAATAATTTTACATCTAAACATAATTCTACAACACAAAACAGATGAACAAGCCAATTGAGCTCATGTACTAAAACTAGTTAAGTTACTCCACAGTCCTCGCTTGAAATCAACATGCCGGTACAAGGATTACAAACAAACAACAGGAGAGGTGAGGTTCATTGTTCCGATTCGGTCAGTCGCCATTGGTATTGGCCTTCCAATTTCTTAACCATGCAGAGTTACATTGATGTCAGCTGGCTTAGTTCTTGAATCAGGAGGCAATGGCGACCAACTCTCTCCGCGAAAGGAAGAGGAAGTGCGAAATGGGTCTTCCATATTATCTGTGCTCGAGACAGGAAAAGTAGCAGCAGCAACAGCAGTAGTAGTAGAGGTCACAATTATATGTTCAGGCTTTTGCTTCTTGGTCTTCTGCTCGTGTTGGTTTCCAGCCAGGAAACTGCCTACGACAATCTGCACACGCAACAAAATAGTACTCATTTCAGATCACTCTTCAGGCTAACAATCCACAAGAAAAAAAAAAAAACAATTATCAGCATGCAGCTACTTAATGATGCCCTTCCTTTGTATGGAAATTATGATACCTGGACAGGACTGGCTGCAACTAATAGACCAGCAACCCCACCCCCTACAACACGTCCGTCAGGGCTTGCTAAGGAGACACTCATACCACCAGATCTATTTCTTATACCTCCACTCTCGGATGGCATAAATGATCCAGTCAGCGAGAGTATCTCAAAACGACCCTGAAAAAAGAAAAAGAATGATTAATGGTAATACATTTACGTCAACATTGAAACAACACGAAGCACAAAATCTGATTGGTATAAATCAAAACAAAATGCAGATTTCCTATAAACTTTAATAAAGAAATAGTCATGTAAGTTCTTTCAGTGCAATTTCATTTAATCAGATAGAACCTACAAGAGAAGCAAAAGGAACCAATTCCAGAAACAAAAGAAATAAAGACCAACTCCTATGAGAAAACACAATGATCATCTTATTAACTCAACTACTTTGCACATCCTAAGAGATAAAAATAATTAAAACATAACCTGTTTTCTCATGTGATCCCATGGTAACAATCTACCAGGAGCACTGATTGCAGATACTATAACATAAGAAGCTCAAATTTTTTTTAAGAACTAAGTTATCATCCCTTTGCAAGATGCATCCATTCAGAAAATTAAAAATAGGAAGAAAGTCAGAAAACCCTTACTGCTGTTACACTTTTGGTAGTACAGGGGATAAGCCATCAGCTTGAAGATAGCATCAAGTTATAGCTAAGGAATAAATCAAGTTCAATGTACCACCATTACATTCCACTAAGTTAATTCTAACACGAGTGACAATGATGGGGAAAGCATCGATGATTGAGCAATCAAATGAGTATTATGACAGTAACAGACCACATATATAATACAATGGTGGGAATTTCTTGAATCCCTGAATGCAACAAAGATTATATGATGCAGGACAAAAAGAATCCAAATTAATAATTCAAAACAGATAGTTGCAGCACCTCATAAGTCAATGTCCCGCCAGAAGAATCAGGTTGACGGAGTGTAACACTTGAAATTACACCATTAGCCGAAAGAATACATATAGCCCGAGGCCCCTGCTGAGAGAATGATATGACCTTCATGGTGACATCCTAAAAGACAAGACTAGAATCATCAATAACACAAAACTACAGCTATTACCTTCATAGATCCAAATTATCATAAATAATTCTCAAAATTGGAAATTAATAGCTAGTTCTTCATCTCGGCACGAGTCCCTAGAATGTCTATACTAGCAAAAAATTAATGATGCAGACAACAATGCAGAATCTCCAGACTTTACAAATGCTCCAAATAGCAAAAGCACTTGCTTGAACTAGTCCTTATATTTCATTATCAATTTTTCCGGAAATAGGTTTATGTCCATCTTTCAATCAGAGTAAATTTCAACCAAAAACAGTTCCCCTTCATATTTAATCTTACATGTTCTTACTTCAGCATCACAATAAAAATAAAAAGCAGAATGATTTTAGTTAACAAAATGTATAAATCTCGTGTTGAAATCATTCTACCTCTCCAGCATTAACAGTAATAATATGAGGAGTGAAATTAGCACCAACAGAGCATGAAACCCATTCGCCTGCATAGATAAATAATACTTATCAGCATGAGCCAGAAAGAAAAGAAACTTCAAAATTTGCAAAATTAGGCAATGGATCAAATCATCTGAGAATTAAAGAATAGGGTAGAGGCAGCATCATGATATTAAGTAGTATGGCAAAATGAGGAATTACACATTCTCTGATAAATGCACTTCCATCATATAAAATTTTATGATTCAATATCCTCATCAAGAATCTGGAAACACAAAATAACTTGGGTGGAGATCAGAGAATCCATTTTAAAGAAAAAAACTACACTGCAGCACAAGACCATACTTTTCGGACTATTAAGTGAAGAAAGCAATTAAAGACAAAAGATCCAAAAAAACAGAAAAGAGTCTAAAGGCAGCAACAAAAAAACATCATGACAAGGCTCACTGAGAACCTAGCACATGCACATCCCACACAGAATGCAATAACTTCAAAAAGACCACCTTTCCAACAGAATCAGAAAAAATAGCATCCCACAAGTTGTCATGCTAATGAATTTCTGGGCACTTTAGCAATTTGCAGAAAGCAACACACTGGAACAAGTTAGAGTACAGTCGTAATAGTAACCAACAACTCCTGTCCCATTATGCCTTGAATCAAATAGGTCGGTACGGACACAGTAATATTTTACTACTTAAAATTGTTCACCGGACAATACAAAGTAATCCAAGAAGATAGTTTTCACAAACCACAATCGTCTTCTCAAAAAGTAACAAGAGCCAAACAAACAGATTTAAACTTAAATTCTTACATTACCACAACAACCCAAACTCAACTGACTTTCAGAACTAACCATTAACATCAAGATCGTAGTTGGGGCATCTATTCACAGGTCCCACATCTAAAACCTGACATCATTCCCTCTAACCCCTCACAAACTAAAAACTCAAATCCAAATAAAACACACATTCAGCCCACTGACATGCATGCAAAGATATAAGCTTCAGCAAACTAAATAACAAACTAACAGCAACGACTAACAAAACTAGGCCAAAAAATGGAACTTTATCATTACCTATGCTCTCTATCTCCACTCTGGGCTGTTGGTGCTTGTTAGCGGTCCCAGCTGAACGGATTTTTCCACGTTTCTCTGACGAGAAGTCAATTACCGGAGGAACTGATGACGAAATCGGCTTAGGGGATAGTGCCACACTATTGACGGACCCATCTGGGCCATACTTCCTAGGCCTACCTCTTTTTTTCTTTCCGGAGCTCGCCACCACTCCGGCCACCGTCGCCGGCGGAGGAGTAACACCCACTTGGGGTGCTACAGCCGGTGTTGATCCACTCACTTGGGGTGGATTTTCAGTGGTCCTTGGAGCCACATGGTAGTCTGAGGGAGCATCTGATCCCACCACTGTAACTCCACTGCTATTCATACCTTCCCTCCCTTCCATACTTAAAAATAATAATAATAATAATCCCCAAAAAAAAATAATTCTGTAAACGTTTTCTAAAACCCCATTATTTTCTCAGAGGCAAAACAGCCTAAACAGCCCAGATTTTGACACAAAAAAATAACCTACAAAATCTAGAGAAAATGGGAAAGAGTTCAAAACCCAAAACCCAGAGAATGAAAATAGAAAGAACTCAACTTTACAGTTCAAGAAGCTTATGTAATTCTCACTAAAGCTTAAAAAAGTAAACTCGGATCAAACTGAAAGAAAGCTGAGACTGTTCATTTTCTGTTCGAAAGTTTTGTTTGGGGAAAATTTAAAAAAAAAAAAGAAAAAAAAGAGCAAAGAATAAAAGCAAAAGGTGGAAAGATTTAATGAGGATGATGAAAAAATTATGGAAAATTATTTTGATTTTTCTGGGAAAAAATGAGCAATGTTAAGAATTGAAAGACTGAATTTTGGGTTTGGTGGATGATGGGAAATTGAGAAAAAAAATTATTGAGAGTTGGGGTGTTAAAAAGCCAGTAATTTGGGTTCCTAACTTTCCTCAGTTTTGTCCAAATTCTGATTAAAGAAAATTTAGAATAAAGAAAAAGAAAATATTTTTAAATTTGGTAGGTCATTAATTAATAATTAGTGAAAGCAGAAATTATGTATTTTAGTTAAGAAAATGGTTGGAGTCCGGTAGAAAAAGAAAATTAAAATAAAACAAAAAACAATTGTAGTTGGGAAAAGTGAAATTAGGTTGCCAAGGCAATGAAGACAACCCTCACTTTCTTTATTTTAAAGGCAAAAAAACAATATATATACATATATTTTAGTTTTAAGTTCAAACTTCAAACTCATACAATGCACATATACCCGAGCACATCTTTTTTAATGTATTTTTTGTCAATTTTTTAAAGACTTACTGTAGTTTCAAATGCAGACAAAGAAAAGAATAATGATGAGAAGAGGAAAGGAAAATACGAAGCAATTTTGTCATCTCCCTTTTCCACTTCTGGTTGGTCCTTTTCCTTTTCTTCTCTTTACTTCTGGATTTCAGTCTTCACACCTCTTTAATAGGATTGTCACCAAAAAAATCTCCCCCAACCCCCCTCTTGACGTTTCCACAGATTTATGCATTGCCCCTATATTTATATATTTATAGTTAATTTTCATATTCCTTGACATGAAATTTTAGTAGTAAAATAATAGGGCATAAAAATGATTATTGTTAATGTAAATATTACATTAATCATTAAATTATTTTACTAAAATTTCTCAACATGTATATGACCTTGTAAACCTTACATCACCCATTGAACTATTGCACTGGAATGTTTTAACATGCATATCACTACTCTTACTTAACTGTCCAATCTCAAACAAAAACAGAATCAACTTATTGATAACCCTTCATCATCTTTTTGTCATTAAAACTCTTTATCTTTATTCCATCCTAAAAGTATAAAAGATCCAAAAGTGATTACGTTATTTGTAATAAACATAACATGAAATAAACACTAATGTTGTATATTAGTTAGGTTAACCTCTCTGAAAAAAGAAGGAATTTAAAAGGAAACTAAAAGATTCTTCTATTCGGATTTTTTTAATTTTATTTAAATATTATTCTTTTATATACTGAACATCAAATTGATATTTGAAAAACTAGTCTTTGAGTCTTAGCAGTTGTGGTTTTGAAATCATCTTGTTTTTGAACTCTATTATTATGGGAAATGAAGAGTTATTCATTTTCACAGTAAAATGATAACGAATCAGATAAAATTCAAATACCTTATAATAAGAGCTCAATTTTTGTTTAATAAAAAGATTTTTACTATTACGTAATTAAAGTTGGAGAAAGAGTATGTTCAATTTTCAAGATTAGGAAGTTTTATAGTTGATATTATTTGACTAAATGTATTCCATGGTTTGAATATTTGAAGGATTTAGAAAAAATATTTCCACAAAATTTCTCATTAGACCCCACAAAGCATGTACGATGGCCTATAATGCTATTCAAGTGTAAAATAATGGCTATTTTTCTTTGTCTTGTTGAAAGTTTGGGGTTTCCTTTTCCTTTTCCTTCACAAGAAATGAAACAACAGTCAGTGGTATGTTTACCAGTGTCAGCTGCTCTTTCGTAGAAGACAGCATCATTATAGGCTGGTATTACAGCCCAACAAACGGATTGGTTTGGAGATAAAGGAAACTGAATTAAAAAAATAAAATTTCAAAAAAATTAATAAAGTGTTCATGCATCTGTGGGGTACAGGTGTACTGCAATGTCTTGATCTGTCTTTAGGAAGAATTTTGCACATGAGAAGATAATGATAACGAGAATTGTTCAATATTTTATTTTTAAAAAAATAATAAAAATAAGTTTTAAAATATAATTTATACGTACCATTAATTGTCTGTATTTGTTTTTTAATAATAGGTAATGACTCGAATATCTTAATCTATTTTGTTAAAAAAAATTAATGCAATTTTGCTATTTAAGAAATTAACCAACAAATGATTTACCACTGTAATTATCTTTTAAATTACTCATTTTGGGGTTGTTGGCGAATTTAATCATGTTGAGATAGTTTAGTTTATCGAAAATGAGTCCTAGTAAAAATTGAAACATTGCAATCATAAGCTTGTTTTTTTGGGTTAATTCTTGTAGGTATGCCTACAAAAATGATTCACTCCAACAAATTATGTTGCGTATAAATTATAATTTTTATATTTAATTTTGTACTTTTTAATATATTTTTTATGTTACAATTTTTATATAAAAAAGTGTAAAAATACATTTTAAAACGCAATGCATATATATTTTAGTGAACTTGCTTATGCACATATGAACAGAAGTGATTTGGATTGTTTTTTGAAAATATATATTTAGAAAAAAGAAAATGAAAGATTACAAGTACAAAAATTCAAAGAGAGTTGGTTAACTAATTAAATAAAAAAAAGTGAGATAGCATCTAAGATAACTCACGATTTTTATTTTTATTTTTGGTGCTTTCTTTTTCCATTTCGGTGACTTTAAGATCTATAAAGAAATCTTGCATTGCTTTGTCCACCTTTTACTTTGCCATATATAATGTGGCTCAGTCTACTCCAAGGGTACAACTCATCTTCCTTTTTTAAATTTTTTGTACCAAAGAAAAAAATCAGGGCCTTCTTTGTTTTTTCTTTTTTCTAGCAAAATCTTTCACAAAAAAAAAAAAAGTAACAGAAAGAACAGTATCTTTCTTTTGAATTTAGCATGTTAAAAGTCCATATGTAGCTTCTTGAGAACTCGTTCCTTAATCTAGGTCTAGATATTCATGTTTTTTAACTAGAAAATCATTTAGGTGTAATTCTTGTACCACCAAAGGAGAAAATATTTCATATATACGCTATACCACGTAAGATTTTACATCAAAAATAATTAAGAAGAACAGTTTATAATTTAAAGAGAAAGCATTCTATCTATACATATATATATAGGACAAGAGAAATAAATTTTTTTTGCGTTTAACTGTATGTATTAAAAATAATAATATATCACATACATAGAAATTTTATTTTTTTTCGGATTGAAGATATACATGATAAAAATCACAACATATTCTCTTATTGAGTGACTAGTGGTTAGATAACAAAAATTATTATTTAGAAATCACCCTTAACTTTTACTAATTATAAATCATGCAGACATCAAGTAATTAATAAAAAGAATCATGGTAAGTTTTTTCTATTATTATCATTAGTCTATCTTATGCATTCACTGAATTGATAGGGTGAACTTGTAGGATGGGATATAATTTTTAGTAAGGTAAAGGTACAAAATTTGGAACTAATGACTTAAGATAGGATATAAGATTGATCTTGTAAAGGTATAGATATATACATGTAGAACCTCTATAACATTTAGTTTTATCGACAATTTTAATTACTATTTATATGAAGTTCATTATTTTAAAAGAAGTTAACTTGTGATGATGTTAATCAACAGATGTTATATTTTTTAGAAAGTTTTTTTTTAATTTGATTAATTTTGCCATTCAAACAAAATATTTTTATAATAATTTTATTATGATTTTCATGTACTTGCATTTAAATTTAAATTTATTAATAATAATTTTATTAAATGGTTATTTTGTTAATTATACAAATCAATAATTATTTGATTTATAAGTTATAACTAATGTTTAGTTTTTTTAACCTTAGTTGCATTTGAGTTTAATATTTTATACGTTCATTTGCTAGACTAATTTTTTCTGAAAACTATAAATATTAAATTTATGAAATCAAAATTTAAAAAAAAAAAAGTTTCTATAAGTTTATCAGATTTATATATATAGACACACACTAAATTGTAAAAATAGGGTAGGACAAAATAAGAGTATACTTTTATATCGGGTAAAATAAAGATATAAGTTATGAAACCTATGCGTGCTAGGGTAAGACATATGTTTTAGATGTTACCCTAAATTATCTTATCCATGCACACCCTTAACTACTATAACATTTGAAATTAAAAGTAGATCTAAATAAATCATGATCAATTTTGTTATATGTTGTTCAAACACCCAAAAAAAAAAAAAACATTGTAATACCTAGATCAACCACAAATTGTAGATCTCATAGGTCTAGGGTTATTTTTTCAAGAGTAAGTATGAGGATTATATTAGGAGTAGAACTCAAAGAAACTAGGGTATTTATTACTTAGATAATATTCACCACTTATTTACATATTGGAACAAGTAGAAACATGCAATGTTCCAACTCAGCAATATTGTAGCATTTATAAACTTTCTTATAATTTGTATCTGCTATTTTATGGTCAATTTATTACGAATAGGGTTGCATAGCTATAGTTCATATATATTTATTTAAGTAATGAAACTTCTAGTGACTTTTCTTAGTAATAAATCATAATGACTGATGTAACAATTATATTTTTTAATGAGTCTGATAATTAAATTTTGTCTTTTCATAGTCGTTATATAAATCATTATTACTTTTCATAATGAATATCATTACTTTATTTATATTAACATCTAACTGAAATTTCGAAAAAAAAAATACAATCGGGTGCTTTTATAATAAAAAAAACTTTATGTGAAACACATGAATGAACTATTTTACTTAGTTCATACGATTCATGCTCATTACCTATATGAAGTTCAAATTCATTTTGTTTTCACTTTAACATTCGTGCTCACACATCACCTATATGGGATTTGCTATTTTGGGGTAAATTCATTTGATTCATGCGTTAACAACACAGGTTGCTCATTGTTAACTTAATCATCATTTGGTCCACTTGAACTTATTTGTTACAATTTCTAATTACCATATGCGGTCACAAATGCATGGTTCATTATAAGTAATCACTTTTACTAAGTTAATTCCATATTTGTAATGAGCAAATTGTGTTCATGGATCACTATTTGATTATGAAAAATACATGGGAAACACATTTGATTTTATGATCCAATGTAACAAAAAAATTTCTTACGATTTATGATCGAGAATTTTATGAACCCTCCTTAACTAATGGAAGATGGATATAAATAAAAGCATGACATGTGTGTGTGTGTGTGTGTGAATTCATTTATTTGTAGGTGAAAAAGAATAAATGAAAATGTAAGCAGCGTGTGAAAGTGTGAAAATATTTATGAAGGGAAAAAAAAAAAGTGTATTTGTATTTTATATTGAGTTGTACACAAACAAATCAAAGAGAACTTGCATATGTTTTTAAATTGTTTAGGGAAGCAAATTAAGTTATTATTTCGCATATATGTTTTTTTTAAAAAAATTAAATAGCACTTAAAGTCAACCAAAAAACTGTCTTGAAAATTCTAATATCAAACGCATTTAATGTAATAAATAAATAATTATTAATTACGCAAGACTTTTATATTGACTTTTCTTTTTTGTTTTATACGGAAAAGTTTTAAACCATTTTGGATCTCAAGAAATCCGTCAAACGCAAAATTACAGAATTAAAATGCAAAAAATTATCTTCAATATAATTGAACAAGGTATGTCACCCTCATGAAAAATTTATTACTAAAAACTTAATACGTATGAATTGTATTTTAAAATTTATTTTTAAAATTTTTAGTATTAGATTATGAGATAAAAATTATATTAATAATATAAATAATTTTATTAAAAAATATAAAAATTACACGTCAAAATATGTTTTTAAACTTTTTAATGTAAAAATCATGAAACAAAAATTGTATTAATAATATAAATAATTTTATTAAGTAATTTCCACGCAACAACTCTAGAAGCATATAAACTATTTAATAGCTGAAGACATCGTCAAAAAGTAATTTATAGCATTTAGTTGAAGACATCGTCAAAAGTACGAAATTTATTGAAACCCCCGAATAAATAAAAACAATAAACAACATTAATTCCTTTCTTAATGTCTTCTGTTCAAATATATCCAGATGATTAATTTTAATTAATGTGCTGGATGTGTCAGCTTTGTTTCCTCCCCAATACAATTCTCTATTAAAAATACATATTTAAGAAATAATAGTTCAATTTAATATATTAGAATACATGTGTGGTAGGCATCAATTGGACCACCAGCAAATTTTTTTATATTTTATATTTTTGGTTTTTTCTTTGTGCCACCATCATTTGACCAAAGCAAAGGGGCCAAAAGGGACCGCAAAAATAGGAATGATCAAATAAAATAATAAAGCTTTAATGAAAGAACAAATTCGATTTGTATTAAGTTTGGAGAAAAACAAAATCAAGAGTAGGTTTCTAGATAAGAACAACTCTCTTTTTTGATATTTTCCTTTTTTATAAAAAAAAAAAAAACTTTTTAAATATTATATTCTTCATTAAATACCATATTAACTAAAGGGAATATTAAAATAGATGCCATATATGTGTCTGTCATGCCATCAATATTATGCTGGTTTTTGTTTTGAATTTTCAAATGCAAGTGGCACCACAAGAAATGAATAATTTCTTTAGAGCTTTTTAATCTTCACACCTATCATCATTTTGCTTTCAACTCTGTATGCATCATGCTGGATGTTTATTTAAAATATTAATTTTTTTCTAATAAAAATTTTGATAGAATTTTCAATAAATGTTATTGCACTTCACATTGGTGGTGGTCAAATCAACTATGCTATTAACTTAATATTTTGATTAGAGAGTTTAACTAGGTTAATATAGTGGAAAGTATAAGGAAAGGATATATATTATGACACTCGTTATTTCTGTTATTTAAATTTTTTGTTTTCTACGATAAAAAACAAATAGTAACAACACGAAATGGAGTTCCGATATCATCAACTTTTTAATTATTTATGTAAGGTTGTGATTGTTTTAATACTCATATCAAAAAAGTTAATTTTTTTATCCAACAAAAAAAACTTTTTATTTTATTTTAAAATTTAATTTAAAATATAAATTTCTTCTTTTCACATTATTTTCAACAAATTTTTTCTCCTACAAACTTTTCCATTTTTCCTCTAAAGTAATGATACTTTCAGTGACTTTTCATAATGACTGATGTGGAAAGTATAAAAAGACAAAATTCACTCATCACCCTTCTTTAAAAAATACAAAATAATAAAAAATAATTTTATCTTTCTATACTTGTCACGTCAATCACTATGAAAAGTTACTATAAATATAATTACTCTTTCAAAGTAATACACTCTTTCTTATAGAAATTCTCATAAAAATTTTCAAATATAACACAATCCAAACATGTTCTGAGTGCCAGATGTGCCATTCCAAATTTTTTCCAATTTCCAAATGGTTTGTTGGTCACATATCCAAAAATATGCTGTTTATGGCGGGAAACCAATTGAAGCTGTGGACAAGAGGGACAACTCATTGATATCCTAGTATCATTATGGTTGCAACAATTTTGAATGTGACTGTCAAGAATTTCCCAAAGTGGGATGCTGTCGCCACATAAAGTACCAGGCTGAAATAGAGGAGGCTTTCTGGGATGAGCATACTGCATTAATTATGTACATTTGGTTTGAGATAAAACCAAACTAATCAAGACACCGTGTTAAAAAGGAATCTCTCATGTGGAATTGTCTGTTTTGATTGACAAACAATAGATGATTGGTCAAGTCAAAACTTTTAATCACGCAATAACTCCTTGGTCTTACTTACTAAGACTGACTATACTACATACTATATGGGCATCTAACACTCAATATCAAAACCCTAAACTTAAAGCCCATTGTCTCTGTGTTTCGTAAATTTTTATTCCCTTATATATAGATAAATTGTCACTTCTAATTATTTTCTATAAGAACGTATGAAATATTTTCTCCCCCTTCTCTTCTTAAAAAAAAAAGAGTCACGGGTTTGAGTTTTATTATTTTTAAAGACACCAGAAGTTTTAGATATTAAGACTTGGCATGTTCAAGTTGTGAAAATGTGATTTCAAATCCAATTTTATCCATATTCTTTTGGCATAATGTTATACCAAGTAATATCTCAACCTTGTTTTTTCTCTTTCTCTTTTTCTTTTTCTTTTAAAGTGCTGAAATTTTCACCGCAACAAATAAAGTGGTATATTAAATATGAGAAAAATATTCCATGCAATGGAATACAATTAGGGAGGACAATCCATAAACATAACAGGGGTTGAAAAAAGAGAAATTTTGTAATTGACTTACTGTAATAAAGATAAGAATGCAACACATGTATACGATATTTTTTTTTTATTAAACACACTCAATTTTCATAAGTTTCCTTCACACCAAAAGTGGAATAATATGCCTTCCCAATTTTCGCTCGTCAAATCTCTAATCTTAAATATAAGATTAAAATGAACAAGTGTATTAGATATTTAGTGTGTTAAATATACTCCCAACCACAGAGTCAAACTCCAAGATCTCGGGCAAATTGCAAGCCTTACCAAATAGCCCTTAATTCCGACCCCAAACTTGTCGCATGTCCAATGTTTATAACCCAATGCCTTAATCATTGTGGATCAAACCTCCATCTCCTATTAAGCCCGCATTTTAAACTGAGGATCCGTCGATATTCAATTTTATCCCGTTTGATTTAAGGAAATTCCAGCCCAAAAGAGCAAACTTACGGTTTTAAATTCTCAATTGATTAGTGTGGTAGTTTGAGGTAGGCAAGGATATATTGGACTCGTGTAAGTCCAATATTTTTCTGAAGTGACCATCAAATGAACCATAAGCCTAAGTCAATTGCCTTAATTGTTGCTGAAAGTAACTGGGCCTTCACAGCAAGATGAATACACCAATAAGACCCCAATTACTTGTTGGGTTCTTTGTTTCAAAGACTGGAAAACTTCATTCTTGCAGCTCTGGTCTCAGATGGAGAAAAGATTTCTAAAATCCGATTTGGGCAACTTGAATTTGTGGATGGTAAAAATGCAGCACATAAGAAGCCCATTGGATTCAAATATCTGTCATAATTCTTGAGAACCTATAACAAAAGTTAAATTGTGAAGTGAAAAAATTTAAAATTATATAAATCTCACATAGAAATTATATATGAAAATTCTATATTTTTTATGTGGAAACCAAATAATTTATGACAATTCATCACGTTTCGCATGTCTGTTCACACGAAAATCTTATACTTTTTATGTGAACTAAATAATATTCAACACAACGGAGAACAGTGGTCTAGCTCTGCTAATGGCGTACTTTCAGTTGATTTGGCTCCACTGGATTTCCCACAAGTGCTTGTTTCGGCCCCAAATTTTTCCTGACAAGAGTTTCTCACATCTTCTTCCGTTACATTCTTGCCTTGAATATCAGTTTTTCATAATAGTAGCCATCAAGAACTTCCTCATTCGTGGTGCCTTAGATGTCACAGTAGGAGTTGGGATCACTAGGTTTCTGTCGATAGCACGTTCTTCTTCCAATAAAGGGTTCTTAAGAGCTAAATTTTGTTTGGGCAGAATTGAAGCTTGATCTAATGTGCTGGCCTCCTCTTCCGCAACCCATATTCACCTTTCTTCCAAGCCTCAAGTGCTTTATCGATTAGGATATTCATGGCTGCGAAATGAGCATCCAACTTAGCGTCCAATCTAGCAAATGCTTTCTCCACAGAATTAAATCTAGTTCCTTCAATCAAATATAATTAGGGGACAGCTTATGTATATAATGGGGTGAAAAAAAATTATGTAATTGATTTGTTGTACTAAAAATAAACGTACAACGAATGTATGTAATACTTCTTTTAGATTATAAATAGAAATTTGATGTAGTATTAATTGCTTGATCCTAAGAATAATATTACCATTTTTTTTCCAAGGCACAACTTGATGCAAAAAAGTACCCCACAAAAAATAACAATTTTCCAACTCATAAGATGGAGAATATTTTTGAAGCATCACAAAACGAAGCATATTTTTCTTCTACAAGAAGGATAATTCATATTCACATTCTACCATTGGAAATGGGAATATTTGTTATAAAGATACCGCTGGTATGTAGTTTTGCTGGCCTAAAATCGATGTTCGTGTTTGTTGCAACATCCAAATGACACATATGAGCATAAAGGATTCCATTAGGAAAAGGTTATGTGATAAGGGACGAAAATAAACTCCACAAATGTCCAAGGCCAATGGCGGAGTTCTCTTTGGTTTATTCATAAATCCGTCAATTTTTTGGCTGCTTATGCGGATATGAACACATACCCAACTGTTAATTTGCAATCAATTACGTCTTAATTTTCTGTTTGAGACTTCATGATTCTTGTAAATTATGCTGTTGAACAAGAGATGTGTCGATATATTTGTAGCTAATAACACAGCTCAAAACTCTTGTTAGAAGATGATACTAGCATTCTATTATTTGTTTTTGGCGTTTTCCTTTGGTTGCAAAAGAGATATATATATATAATTAGCAACAAAAAAATTTTATATTTTTAGCGACATATTAAGAATGTTAATGACAAAAAATGGAACATCAATATATATATCTCAAAAAATGGATGAAAATTTTGTAGATTTTTTTAAATATAGTTGCAATAGAGGAGTTGCCGCCAAGGGGTACAGTCGGCCTTTCCGTTCCCTAATGTACTAGCAACTCTGGGAAATTGCAAGGACAAGTTGGAATCACTTAGGACATTATAATTAAGCATCAAAAGTAATCTTCCAAATGGATTATGTTTTTTTAATTCCTTCAAAGTTGTACGATGTTGGTTGTTTAATGGATGCTTTGACTGGTCTTTCTTATTTATTTATTTCTTACGTTGTCCTATGGGTGCTTTGGCAAATCCTTTTCACACTACATTTCTCTTTTCTGTTTTTGGTAATGATGATTCACATGAAAAATCACTACGCAAAAACAGCTGAATAACTGGTATACGACGTGATTATGAGTCATCACGAGTATTCATTAATAATATTACGTCAAAACTAAAATAATGCGTTGAAAACTTTTAATATTATTGTTATTATTAGTGTGACTATTATTGTTATTTTGTATGGTTTCGTTTTAATATTCTCTTATTTGGGGTAGAAGGCAGCACCGGCCCATGCAATTTATTTGGTGCATCATTAAAAATAAGGCGGCGTATCTTCAAAAGCGCTCCGCTTAAGATTCTGCTGGCGGACCCGGCCCCCGGCGGAGACTGAGCCACATGCAACTTAATTTCATAAATTAATTTGACTAAACCGGCGTAAGGGGACTGTTGTTTTGTGACTAAAGTGGCTGATCTAATCAAAACCGGACCGGTTCAAATTTAGAATGGATCAACCAAGTCTAGTCCATTTTCCGGCCTAATTTTATGAAAGAGTATTGAAATAACCACTAAATATACTCTTTAGGGTAAATTACATTTATTCTCCTGAAATTTTTGTTTATTACCAATTGAATTCTACTGTTTGTCAAAACTACCAATATCTCTCTGAATCTTAAAAACGTTTAACATTTTATCTCACTGAGACTGGATTTTGTTATGAACAGTATTATAACAGTAAAAATTTTCAATATTTGGATAAAACTATCCCTCATACTCCAGCTATTAATTTGTATAAAAAATTTCTCATAACTGATATTTATCCTAGAAATAAAAGAAAAAAAGTTATATATATTCGTTTATATCAAAGGCATAGTACGCAAGAATAAAATAGAAGTAAAATATTGATTTGTATTAAAAAATTCAAATTAATTGAACAATATAATGCAAATCTATCAACGAAGAAAGAATGTATGATTTGAAAATTTCTACAATTCATTTCATAGTCAAATCTACCAAACCAACAAAAACAAAAATACATATATTTCTTTTTTCATACATACCATACATTCTTTTTTCATTGATAAATTTTCTTTTTAATCTTCAATTAATTTAAATTTTTGAATGTAAGTCAATTTTCTACTTTTATTTTCTTCTTGAGTACTCTGTCTTTGGTGCAAATAAATATGTATAATTTTTGCTTTTATTTTTAAAGTAAATGTTAGCTATGAGTATTTTTTTTATATAAATTAATAACTGGAGTATGAGAGATAGTTTTGTCCAAATATTAAAATTTTTTACTATTATAGGACTGTTCATAATGGAATCCCGTCTCAAGAGGGGTAAATATTAAATATTTTTAAGATTTAGGGGAGTATTGATAATTTTGACAAACAGTAAGATTCGATTAGTAATAGACAAAAATTTCAAGGGTATATATAATTTACCCCTATCTTTATTAATAATAATTATATATGACTCACATTGAAAAAATAAATTAGAAAAGGAAAATTGCGTACCAAACAATTCGTTAAGTGTATTATAATTTTAAAAAATTATATTTCACTTAAAATTAACTTTTTCTCAAGACAGAAAGAGTAAAAAACATAATTATATTCCACACTTAAATTATGTTGCATAATTTCGTGAATGAAAATGTCTTTTCTCATAAATTACTGTACTATACAATTTTAAGTACGGCAAATTGTTTCTAATAGCTTCTCTTGAAATTACTACTTTATTGGTGGTTAGGGCATCAACGGTAGCCCCTTTTGGGACTGGCCGCGGCCTGGCTAGGAGAGCCCAGTCAGTAAAAATGTTGATTGGGCAATGCTACAGTATCAAAATGGCTGGGGAGCCAGGCCACAATTTTTTTTTTTGCTTTTTGGATGCTAAGACGACGCCGTTTTGCATCAGTGTGTTAGCGTTGACCGCTGACACACTGACCATAGCGCTGACGCACTGACACTCAGTGCTATTTTTTTTTCCCAAGATGCCCCCTAAAAACGACGTTATTTCTTCTTTTTTTTTTTAAATAGAGTTGACAGGCAACGGTCAAAATACTATTTTTTTTAAAAAAAAAAAACAAAATTTACCAAAAAATAGAAAATATTTTTTTTTATAAATTGACATGTATTTTGCCTATTTTTAGAGTAAAATATGATATTTTTATTTTATATTCATTGTTTTAGGTATTTCATATTTAATTTAGAATATTTATTTTTATGTTTTAAATGTATTATTAATTTTTAGTTTTAATGTAACATAAATTTATGATGTGATTATGAGTTGATATGGTACTGATGTGACTGGTTGTGGCCTAGTTAAAGTCAGGGGCTACCGTTTATACCCTTAATGACTAAGGAATCTCATGTAATTTCCGTACAACAAGGTTTTTGATTGTTTTAGGAATTTCCGTACAAAAGATAAGGAAATATTCTTGGGTATTTTCTTCTTCGTCAAGAGAGCCATATATTACTAGTGTCCCATCTTTGTGGGCATGAGTTTATGCTAATTTAACTGGTCCAATCATACAACGTACGTACTTAGAATATTTGGTGATGGGAAAACGGATCAGATTTATTCTTCCTCCCTTCCTTTCCGTGATTGGATACCTAACATACGATACTATAATATAAGTAGATTTTGGTTAAACTTTAGACATTTTGGGGAATTTTCTCATTACTTTTCTCAAAAGCCAATTTATTTTATTGCATTTTTTTCCTTCATATGTTCACATAATGTTCTGGAAGTAGGCTAGTGCAATTGACAACTTCGAAATTAGTATGATCCAGCTATTGGGATAATGGTAGATATAAGTTGATAAAGTTGAGGACAAAGAATAAAGATGATTCTGAGGGAAAAGGCTAGCAAACAAACAGCATCAAAATGCGTTCAATTTGTCGGTTTAATTGCTCCACTTCTTAATTAAATAATTAATCATTAAAGACAGAATAAATTTTTTCTTTTCTGTTGTGCTCCAAATGCAATGCAACATTTGGAAAATGGTGTGGTTGGCCATGCGTCGTACTTGATAATTTATTATGCTAAGAATTTGTCTTGGAAGAAGATACTAAAAACATCCATTATAAAGTTTTTTTAATTTAAAAGTTTAAACTAGTAAATTTTAAATTTAGTATTAAATACTATATTTTATTTCTTGAAATCGAGTGATGAGATCTTGAATACCTATAATACATCAATTGTGTTACTATTTATTAAATTGATTCTCAAACTCAATCCAAACAAAACTCCATATTAAAAGGTTCATAAAAACAAACCATTGGCAACTAAAACTTTGCCGGATAATTTATTAGAGCAGCCTAATAAAAGGGTGATAGTTCAATTTGGCTTTAAAAGTTTAAATTTTAAGAGAATTTGGATTATACTAAACTTATTAATTGCTTTATTTTCTTCCATCAGACCAATGTGAGTTTTTTTTTTTTTTTAACCACAAAACCCAATAGAAATGACAAAGAGTTGTGTATATAATGATCATTGGCTAGGGTAAATGAGACGCCAAAGTAGTACATAATTTGAGGGAAATGCCTGCGTTTCATGCATGTTTTATCCACACTTTGGACCTACTTGTTAGTCCTATTCTTGTATGCCTTCTTTTAATATGCTCACTCGATGAGGAATGTGTTTTTCTTCTTTTTGGTAAACGAAGAATATTTAATATTAACACCAAAAGCCAACAAGAAACATGGATAGCTATTTGTAGAAGCATATTTCTCATAAAAGTAAGAGGAATAAGGTTCACCAACTAGATATTCACTTTTGCATTTGTACGTACACATTTAATGTCTGCTTATTGTAATTACAGTCAATAACCAATCTAGAAAGGAGAACTAGATTCGTAAGCATTTCTTGCTTTGCTAGTTAACTATTTAACGTTGAAATTCCCGATGATAAAGATATTGGAAATCATCGCAACAAAAGAGAAACAACGCTCATGTCCATCGAGCAACAATTTTCCTATGTTTGGTTTGTTTATTTGTTCTTAATTTTTACAGTTTCCAAGTATTTTCTTGGAATATCGTTTTGATTAAGTCTAAAACTATGCAAGTTGGTACAAAGAATATAAAATCCCAAACAACATTTTCAGCAACAGATCAACTTGGCCATGCCTGCTTGATAGTAGAGTTGTTCTGTGATATTAATAATGTTTTATATTAGTTTAGTAGTATTGGTTTTGAGTTCTATGTGTTCCAGCTTTCTCACAGTTGTCCAGAAAATTAAGTATTAGAGTTAAGAACCAATTAGGATTAAGCACAAATGGGCATGCATCAACAATGAAAGAGAAATATTTTGAAGCATTATATATTTAATATTGGGGAAAAATTAATTATATGTAGATGTATGGATAAAGCAAACACACATATCAAAAGATTCTTCAAAAAAAAATATCATGATTTATTTAATTAATGGCCCAACAAATTATTAGAAAGAATAGAATTTTAAGCAAAAATTATAAAAAATTTAGGATGAGACAAACATTTAACTTTAATAAAAAAAAACTAATTAACTAAGCAATTGGCGACATTAAAACTAATTTTAACACAATGTTGACTCATTTTGGTTCGATTTAATTAATGGTTCTGGAGATATTGAATCTAGTAGTTCAATTCCTTAGGTCTCCAACCATTGAAAAAAAAATTGGGACAGATGTATTTTACGAAATGACAGAAGAATAATGACAAATTCTCACAAGATATTTATCCAAACATAGAAAAAAAAAAATTGGTTCCCTTTTGCTTATGCAATGTGTTTGTATTGATTTTATCTGATTCGAAGATGCCCAAATTGAGGCTTCTCTTGATTAATGTTGGTATCCAATATCTGAGAAGAAATTAATTGACATTGGAAAACAAACATAGGTAACAACTAACAACAAACGTCATTCCCTAAAATCATAAAAATGTTTCCAACGTTACAAGTAACTTAATAAGATAAGGTATTTTTTTCATAAAAATAAGGAATTAGTATAAGATGGAAAAGCTTGTAAAAAGATGAACATGAGATGGAATGGTGGAAATTATTCAACGTAATATTGTAAGCAAAATTTGTTGTTTGGTATATGGAGAACGATATTAGTTAGCAGATAACAAGTTTTTGTATAGTTGACTTGTTGCAACATGGCAAAAAATGGCATCAAAAGATGCTAAATTCAGAGAATTTGTTTGGTGCCCGACAATGTTCCCATAATATAAGTTATTTATCCAAAAAAGGCTCTATTTCTATGCAAGTAATAGTTTGATGATGCATGGCAATGACGCTCAAAAGACGTTGACAAGTTTTGTGCCATTTGATCATGAGCTGCAATCGCAATTGTATACCATTCCTCTTTGTATTCCTCATAATTCTCGCACGAAAATATGCTGTGGCACTTTGTTGATTTATGTAGCTTTTATTCCTTCCATTCTTTTGTCCCTTTAAGGTGTGTGGAGACAGTTTTTCAAAACATATTCTTATAATTTTTAATACATTTTATAACTCACAACCATTATTTCAAAAGATGTAAAAAGTTGTGCTGAAATATTGTCCATACATTTTTTAGTAACATATCCATTCACCCTTCTCCTTTTTTTTTTTTTTTTTTTTGTCGGCTAAAGGCTAATCTCTTACTTCACTAGATCAATCGTTACCGATGAGGAGAATATTAACCTAATAATCTGTTGAAACGTCGAATGTGATTATTGCATAATAAACACTATCTAAAACAACAAAATCCCACCCATAAACTATAAAGCATGATTCCAATCTTGTAGCACCTGAGAAGATAGCAAAGTAGGCAATTGAAAGAAGAAAGTAAAAAAGCACTCTCATTGACCAAGAGAAGAGAAAAGAAAGATAAAAAAAAATAGGAAAAAGATAGAATTAAACAACCGTACGGGCATCTTTTGTGCATTGCATATGCATACGGCTCTACAGTCAAATTGACCTTTCCCCTCTATTGAAAAAAGAGAAGAATATATTAGACCCAGAAGGTTAAATGATCAAAATGCCACCCTTCTTTTTGTAGGAGTTAAAAAGACTATGATGGCCTCATTGCCTTAATCTTAATATATAAATTTTTCTCTTTTTTTTTACTAAATTTAATATTAAAGACAAATGAAGTCATAAAAATTATGTACAAGTGAACAAACATTGAAAGAAAGATAGATCACATTATCACGTTGAAACAAAAAATAATCTCCATATATAAAATCTTCAAATGACTGATGTGTTCATGGTAAAAATTTTAATAGTAAATATTTCTCCTCTAACTTTTAAACCACAACATGGAATGAGGTATTTCAATTTCAAACTCTCAACAAAACAAAACAACGTCCCTTTATTTAAAATTTAGTATAGAAAACAAATTAAGTACAATACGATGATGAAATCAAAGATCTGATTCGACATTGTCTTTGGATTAAGCACCATAATTTGGAACTACACATGCATGTAAACAGACATCAATTACATTTTATTGGCTGCTATGGGTGTAGCCAGCGTTCAATGAATCCAAAACAACCCCAACAATCCCTGAACTAATAAGGGATCAAGTAAAACAGTTGTGTTTATTTAGTAAATTAATAATACTAATAACGTTGTGGCAGAAGTTGCAAGTAAAAAACTCCGGACTAAAACGACAAAAGTACAGTGATAAACTATGAAAAGGTGAGCCAACGTGGGAAAGGCATGGGCGCCAACTCAACCGCATGCGGCACGCGTCTCCCGTCTCCCGCCGGATTTGCCTGCACGTTATTCAGCGAGAAAGCCGTTAGTCTTAATTAGTCAACCCTCGAACAGAACCTCACGCGGATCATGTTTGATGTATCCCAACAAAATGCATGTCTTTTTCTTTTCGTTCTTTTCCCGGATCTTCTTCTTCTTCTTCTTACATGCATCGTTCTCGTCCTTGGAATCTTATCCCATTTCATATAATATATATATATGTTATGCATGATTGAGTATTTTAGTAAGTTGCAGAACTGTAATGGGTTTTTTGTTTTTTTTTTTTTTGCCCTTCCCAATTTTTGTTCTTTTTGCGGTCAAGAACAAGGCTGACAATGAATTGAAGCTCGCAAAGAATAAAACAAAGTGCACCAAACAATCATAAACAAATAAGAACGTCTTGACCATGAAGTTTTTTGACAACTTGAAATTTTGATGCTAATTGTGATAAAAAATGAAATATTTTATGCATTCGTTACGTCACGGATACTGATGTAGTAAAAAATAATTAATAAGAATAATTTTAATTTTAAGGAGACATGTTGAACTATTCTAATAAATAGTTTACATGTGAGATATTCAGTATTTGATTTTCGTATTGTAGTATCGCCAACTTATATATAAAAGGGAACCAAAAAAAAATTTATATAATTAATTTATTTTACTAAAATAAGAATATGGTAGTTGTATAAAATATATTTTCGTGATCAAAGGTGGAAGACCAACAAAAATGTATACTTAAGAGAGTGGTAAATATTTATGAAATTAAGTCTTTATGAGTAGTTATGATTGTTTATAGCCTTTTAGATGTAGGTGAATTAGTTTTAATCCAGGTATACCCAAATGAATGTGTCATTAAAATTTCCTAAGCATAAACAATCATAAAAATTTTAAGTAGTTCCAATGAGATTTTATAGCAAGACAGGGAAGCAAAAAGAATGAAGAAAATTAATTGGGGCACATGTAATGACTTTGTTGCAGGCCATTCAGGCTAAGAATAAGAAAGGGGAAAACTTGCCCCCAGGGGCATAGGCGAGTTGGTAAGCCTGAGGTGATGTGGGGAGAAATCCTCCGGCAACGCAGGTTCAAACCTCGCGTGGGGCAGATTTTTCGCTGAAATATTGTGGGAGTCTGTCCTGAGGTTTTGGTCTTGGTCTGTTGGCTCTCTCCCTCAGGCCTCTGCCAATTCGTGCACATCCCTCTATTTACATCCCGCCTGACTAAGGGGCCTCTAGTACAGGTGGGGGAGTTTCGCTTTCGCAAGGAGGACTTTCTCCAAATCAAAGAAAGGGGAAAACTTCAAAAAAAATTGTTTTAATTGGCCATATGGTAGTGATGTAGTAACGGCCATAAATTGAATCCAAGAGGCAGAAAATAGAAACATCAATGGCGTTTTGGGATTTGTTTGGAATTTTTTTTAATGAGTTTTTTTTTTTTTTAAGGCAAAGAATACAGTGACAACTGGAAGCCTGTCTTCAGTCCTATTGCCACCCTTTGACCACCCTTTCAATAATTATAAAAATTCTTAATTTTTAATTTGCATATTAATTAATTAATCTGTTTCAGATTTGGAATTTAGCATAATTTTGGAGTTTTTTTTAGATTAATTGTGGTCAACTCTGCAGGCACAGGAAGACATACCTTGAGCCTAATCCAACCTTGAGAATCATTCTGGTTTCTAGTTCTACACAGGAAGGGTTAAAAAACCAATGGCCAAAATTGCACCCAAACCAAGGAGGACCCAACCTAATTGATTAATGGCTTAATTAGTAGACAAAGCTTAATATAATTCAATAAGAAGTGAAGAGCTCAAGGATTTTTTTTGTTTTTCCTTGCCCCATCTTGAAAGATTTTCTAATTAGAGGTAACACAAGATTATCTGGGTGAAAATTCAAACACAGACTACTTTAGAATAAATTATGTAATGTAAATTTAGGACCCAAAAAATATATATATGAAATAGATTTTTAATTTTTTTTTTGAAGTAGAGGGAGTATATGTTTAATGGTAAATTAAGTTTATTATATTTTATAACTAATAAGAAGTTGTATCAATTTTAAAGTGGGATTTTTTTTTTTTGAGACAAAGGGAATATTTTTCTTTTTTAATAGACCATTTCATTTTATTTATCTTCTTTTTTTTTCCATTTTGTAGGTGTGTGGAAAAGATAATAGCAGAGCCAAAAATAATAAAATATTGCACAGACAAAGAAGAAGGAAAAAGGATATTCTACACATTTATTGGATCTTTATTTTTAGTGTAATAAATTAATTATATAAATTTTTATCTTTTTGCCACTGTCCCACTAAATTACGAGATGTCCGCTAATTATTTCTAATTGTACATGGTATAACAAATATATGAAATATTATCTCTAATTATTTCTGATTGTACATGGTATAAAAATATATGAAATATTATCTCTAAAATAAGAAAAACAAAAGTAGAAGAAACTGTGAAAAGCAAAATTTTTGGGACTGTTAATGTTAGCATGATGATGTTTGAGAAGGCATCAAAAGATCAATTAAGTAACATAAAAGTCATTATATCACATCATAACTATATACAAATGATCTTAAAAGCAAGGAAAGGCCAAACCAAATGGCGTAATTTACATGGGAAGCAAAGAGAGTCAATGCTATCAAAAACCACATCAAAATCCGCCTAATTAAGCCAACCCAATGGAAAACTGGAAACCCAGCTGTCCCCTTGTTTTCAACTATCAATGCAGTATGCATCCCACTATGTCCCAAGTCTAACCCCCTTTGATTTCTGCAGTGGGAATAAATGAAATGGGCATAAAGTACAGCCCTCTTCACGCATACACTGAAAATCGTTGAAAAGAATTAGACATCACAATCAAATTCCAAAGGGCAGATGTGGACTGCCCATTGACAATTACAGGGCGGCAACATTTGACCATCTCCTCGATCATTGCTTTGTTTCATTTTCACCACTTTAGTAGTACAACTACAATGGAAGCTATGAACTGTCCTTGTAAATTTATGGTAACCCTTCACTGAGGGATCAAGTTACTAAATTATAACGTAAGACAAATCCAAGGTTAAATGAAGGCCGGCCTTCTTGACACACAAGTTCTTGTCGGCAATTAGAATAAAAAATTTCTAACTGTTGATCAAAACAAAAAATGAAATGGTGAATGTAACCGACGTGTGTTAGGACGAAGACGCAAATGACAAATGAAAACGGTGACCAAACAAAAAAAAATTGTAGAAGAAAAAGAGAAGTCAAGATTTGGGATAACTAATACTTTTCTTTAATCCAAAGCACAAAGAAAAATAGTAGTAATTGATGATGTACAAATGTGTGCTCCGTTGAAACAATGGTTTCCATTTTCTAATACTAATACTAGTACCTAATCTTCAAATACCAATCAATTAATAACCACAACCCAACCACCAACGCTTTTTACTGTCTTCCTCTGCTTTTTTCCTCTTTAAATTCCAAATTCTACCTCTGCTCTTTACATCACACGCTATGGACAATTTGGAAAACATTACAAGAGATGGCCCCCCATTCCATCCAACTTCAATGTTGTCGGTCCACCCATCCAACCAACCAAACTATAACACCTACTACTGCCTATCAATCACCCAATACTAATTCCTTTTTCCATATGTACACATGCCTGCCCTGCCCCACTACCCATTCCCCACCCTTGCTCTTTAGGCCTTAGTGGGCAGTTCTTGAATTCTGAAGCAAAGTATATATGCCAACTGGGGTACTGGGGAAGGCGGTTTTGGGACTTAACCTGCATTCCAAATTTATCATTTGGGGTATTTTCTTGTCCATTAGGGGTTTAAGAATATGATTTTATCAACCCCAAATTGTAAAGATTCCTCCTAACTATGCTCCCGAGTGATAACAGCATAGCCCCACCAACACCCCCCGTGGGCTCATCTTTTTCTTCAGCCTTTTGATGATAGATCAACGGCAGCTCCTTCACTTTCAAGTTATTCAATCCAATCTTCTGCCGTACCCCCTCAATGATCTTGGAATCGGCAGTGTTCCCAGCTGCATCTGTAACATAGAATACGTTTAGGGCCGTATCCTTTGTTGTGGATATCTCTGCTCTTGTCACATTTAGACCATTTTCTCGGAAGGTTCGTGTTACATCGGCCAACAGTCCTGGCTTGTCAGCAGCGCTAAGTTCTAACCTTATACCCTGTGAATCAAACAAAATGTAATTTTAGCATACAACTCCAAATTTCATTCACAAGTTACACAAGTAAAGAGCCAAAAGAAACAGAAACACTACCTGAGATGCCCTTCTTTCGATAGAAGCTTGTAGGCAGAGAATCACTCGTTGCTTTTCAGCTTCTGAACTAATTGGGGTTCCATCAGTGTGCTTCATGAAGAATTCCTACGACCATTTTCATCAAGATTAAGTAAATTTATCGTAAACGACAATAAAATCCAAAGAAAAGAGCACCAAAATATATATATATATATTTACCAAATATGCTCTGTCGGCAGCAGTGTTAACTGTGGCATGAAAGACAACGTATTGCATGTCTGTTAATGTGCAAACAACATCAAAGAGAAGCTTCGTTCGATCCTTGCACTGAATATTTACAACAGAATAACCCCTCTCCAAACAATTCTGAACAAAAACAACCGGCGAATCACCACTTGTCCGAATTATCGGTTTCCTTTCGTAATCCCTATCCGCAAACATCATTTGATGAAGCCTCCTCTCCGTGTGAGTGACAGCCAGAGAAATGGACGTTTTAGCACTCCTAATGTCATTATCACCCTTGAGCACATTCCTTAACCGGGCTTCAATTCGATCAATTTTCTGCGAATCCTCAATAGGGGAGCCTGAATCACAATCCTTAACGAAAATTAATGCTGCAATACGGCCATTGTGAGTCCATACTTTGGATTCCACCACATTGCAATGTAAATCAGCTAGCACTGCAAAAACCTCGGACAGCAGCCCCACTCGATCGGTTCCAGTTAATTCAAGTGCAGTTAAGCCCTCAATGGATCTTGATCTCACATAATGAATTGTCCCGAGCGACTTTATTTTGACATACCAAACAAAACCATATCAGTAAAGATCATTAAACATAAACTTCGAATATTCCAAGGAATCAAAAACATAGTAACACCACCTAGTAACCATGGTAATTACTGAAATTAGGATATAGTTAACTAACAAATTAATTACCTGTTCAATGTAATTGATGACACTCTCATCGGTTAATTTGTTGCCGTTTAAATCGGTTACATGGAAAACTGCAAATTAACAGAACAAAAGAGAAACGAAACGCCAAAATCAGCATATAATGAAATTAACGTCCGCCACATGCTAAACATAAAAAAAAACACGGACTTACCGTCCATGAACCACCGGCCATCGGAAGAAATGTAAGCCTTCTTAATGGAGAGGTTAAGATCCGTCAACACTTGTACTGCTTCCAGAAGAATACCGTGTTTTCTGGCGCTGTCGATCTGGGAAGAAATAATAAATTAGTTTTTTGGGGAAAAAAATTCATAATGGAAAGAAAATATGGAAAATTTTAGTCAACCATGAGAAGGGCTTTGTTGAGTTTACCATAACGCGTGTTGCATTTGCACAGCCAGCATTGTCAATCATAACCCTGGAAAAAGGGCAAAGAAAAATCAAGTCAGAAATTGTGAAGACCGAAGACTTTTATGGAAATTTCAAATTTTGAATAAGGGAACGCTTGGAATTTTGGAAATAAATAAACTGGGATTCTTTTTTTGAGGTTCTGGAAAAGTCCAAGTGTGGAAGAATGGAGTGGCTCTAAAGGTAAGAAATTAGTGCAGAGTGACAAGCAATTTATACAAAAGAGTAATCAATAATAAAGTGCCAAGAAATGACTTTGTTCTGATAGAGCTTAATTTAGAAAAGATTGGGCAAATTTGAGAATTTTAAGGTTCAAATCAAGGCAAATTTGGAGGAGAAATCTTCGGAGAAGGAAAGGTAAAAACTTGCAGAAATTTCATTATGACTTCGTGCGAAAAACGAATTTCATGAGAAAGAGCACAGAAAAACTCAGAACGAAAAGAAAAACAGAGTAACGGAAGAAAAAATTCATGAAAAACTCATCAGGCAAATTTCGTGCGAAAAACGAATTTCACGAGAAAGAGCAATCAAACCCACATGAAAATGAATTGTTTTCTCCCGTTTTGAAGGAAAACATCAAACAATTCCCACCTAAGAACACGAACAACCCAACACCCAGAACCAAAAATCAAATACTAAATAAAAACAGATATGCACACACTACCTCGGAGTAGTCATACGAATCACCAGCTTTTCATATTCATCCAAATATGAAGGCCACTCCATGATTATTATTCCTCAAATTTGCAGTTTCTTCCTTCCAACACCTTTTCCTGAACAATCTCCGAACCCACTGTTAAGGCCACCAAACACCGAACAATTGACGAAATTGACAAAGACGAAGAAGACGAACCCCCCTTTTCTTCAACAAAATGATGACAGCGCTTGTGTTATATATTCCCTGCCCCCCTGAAAAACTTCTTCTTTGGTGAAAATACACACAGTCACACACCTTTTTTTTTTCTTTTTTTTCTCTCTTTAGCTCCTACCCTTTTGTTACACGTCTTTCCTGGGTTCCTGTCTGTGTGGCTCTGTAATGTATACTGATCTTTGTGTCTCTCCACAAAATCTACTTTCTCTCTCTATCTTTCTCTTTCTCCGTAACACCGCAAAGCACGCTTCGTGTTCGTGCTGATGTGCTTTACCATGTCTCACTGACTCTCCTATTTATATTATATATTCCTTTAATTTATTTTCCCATTTATTTATTTAAATTTTTTAAAAAATTAGAGACCACGCCTCTACGCAAAGCGTGGTCGTGTCACATGCGAGACTCGTGCTGCCCCAGAAACTCTCAGATCTGCCCACTTTTTTTTTCTCTCTCTTTTTTTTTTTGTAGTGATTATATACGGAATAAAAATTTTAGTAAATTTTTTTTTTGTGATTGAAATAAAATTTTTGTGCTAAAAGTTCATAAATAATAATTACTTTAATAATTTAGCATCTAAAGTGACAAATAGACAAGTTAGATCATTTTATGATTTGAGTTGATTGTCAAATGTAATTTGGCAAATGAAATGATTTAACTCAACTTATCTAATAATAAGTTACGTTTGAATTAAATTGACTCATATTATTTGTTAGTTAAATCGATTTTTTAAAATAATTAACAAACAATCGTCAACAATTGAAATGTGACCAATAATTTAATTGTCGACAATTATCTATTAATTTAAAAAAAAAACCCATCGAACCATATAGGTTCAATCTAATTAAATCCGTTAATAACAATTTTTTATTTAATTTATAACTCAACTTACTTATAACCGAACTGATTGTTAAAATAACGAATGAAATTAGTTAAATTTTAAAAATGAATATATTTTTGACAACCTAATTTAAATATCACGTTTAAAAATTCATTAAAAATTACCACCACAAATATCATTATCGTTTTTAATCCTTCGGTGCTAAGTCAAATAAAATGAGGGGACGTGTGGACAGGTGGCCTTTCATCCAACGTTCTGGGGGGTAGTTTTGGAGAGTCCAGGTTGGATGCCACGTAGGCTTGTGCTTTGCGTGCATTCGACTCCATAGAGTGGAGGGAGAGGGTTGGGTAGAAGAAAGCATAGAGATTGACAACACGATGCATAATATTCTTCATCAACGTTTAGGGTTCAACGCACGTGCCTTGGTGGGAGCAACCAATGAATTTGGTGGAATGCATTATTTACATTCTTATGGAAATATATATATATATTTTTTTTTTGGAATTGACAGTAGATTAAAAAGTACAATAGTAAATATACAAGTTACGAAGGTGTAGAGGATTTTGTGGTATTGCTACGGAAAACAGCGCTATAACCCACGAAAACAAAAGTCCATAAATGGGCAAAATCTCCGAAGGACAACCGACGAACGGAAAGAAAAAGAAAAACAAAATAAACCCGCACTAAACGGGAATGGTAAGTTCAACCGAATTAAACCCGCACAAGACAGGAAGGGTTGAGGACTTAGAACAACCTAAAGTACCAAAATACAAAAGTTCAGTTATATCGGGACACTAATACTATATACAAGTAATGCTACGCATCTCAAGTGGCCCACTATTAAGGGCTTGTGGTGCAAGAAATTAGAACTAAATCTCTAACTTGCATTTAAAGCCGTGGCGTGAATCCAATCTGCAAACGTTGAATAGTGTCACCCCCCAAATACTGCCGCATGCGTTTAATAGCTAGATGGATCTATCGCCCCCCAACTACTGCCGCAAGTGTTAAATAGCCAGACGGATTTGCTACTAACGTATGAAGAGACCGCAGCACCAATAAAAAAAAACGTTCTGTTTTTTTTGGGAAATATTGTTGGGACGCAAAATTTGGTGGCCCTTTGCAAAAAATTTCCATATTTTGTTTATCGTCAATTTGCTTCTTCTGTTTTTACTACTCGAGGAAGGCATTTCTTAATTGTGCTTTTTCCTAACTTATGTAAATTCCTAATACTTTTACTCTAATAATTCCTATAAATTTGTTTCTAGAGCTCATTTAATAACTTTTATAATGAAAAATAGTGGTGATTGATGTAATATATTTAAAAAATAAAACCGTCCCAAATTATTATTTTATACTAAAATAGTTTTAAGAGGATAATTACTCTACAAATAATTATAATGAGTTTACACATATTTGAAATCTTTTAATGCTAATTAATCTTGGGAGAATGATATACGAAATAAGAAATTTTTTGTACTCACATTATGTTTATATAGTATTACATCAATCACTAAATAGTTTCTTGAAAACTTTCCTTGGAAATGATGAAACATTCTATTTACATTTTATAAAATGTTTTAATTTTGAAAGTCGACATCGTAAACAGGAATTTGAATAATTATAGCGGTTGAAAGGATGAGTTGAAAACACAATCGCCTGAGGTTTAAGGATAAGGAACAGCAGTCGAAATGATTGTGTTAAACTATAACTCTTTTAAGTTATTTCCCGTTGATATAGTAAGGCTAAGGGCCTGGTAATAATTACTTGGATGAGTTTGCTTCATCAAAGCTAATCAAAGCTAGAAGGGAAGAAAAAATTATTGTTTGTTGTGTTAGTGGATACTGTTTCACATTAAAAAAATTAAGAAAAATTAAAGCACCTAATAAGTGGTAAAAACTCATGATCTATTAATTTAAATTTTTTGGTTTGGGTAATTCCTATTACTTATTAAACCACTCTAATTAAACTCCCCATATGAAAAACCACAGGAGAGTTTGAATTTCGTTAACTACAAAAAAAAAGTATTATTCTCCCCTTTAAAAATGCATACCTCTAAAAAGAAATAGTAATGTCAACTTTTTCACTTATTTGAATCATCTAATAGAGAAATTGCGTTAACTGAATGCATAATATTTGTAGAATTAAGAAATGATAACTTGAGAGAAATTGCGTTAACTGAATGCATAATATTGTAGTATTAAGAAATGATAATTTGAGAGTTTGAATCTTACCATTAGGCCAATGTTCTTCTCCCCCTTTAAATGCGTATACTTCTCAAATTATGCTTATTTTGGAAATTATTAAACTTCAAGGTTTGAATTTCACCAATTGACAATATTCACCTCACTCTACAAATGTATGTATCTCTTAATGGAAAAAAAAAAAAGACACACATTAATTTGTGTAGCTCTCATAAAATTGGTTACAACTTGAAAGTTGGATACATTAATCATCATTCTCCTCCCTTTAAATGTGTGCACCTCTCATAAAATAAAATAAAAAAAGAGCAAAAAATTTAATGTAAACATTCTCAAACATATGGTATTAAATAAAAAAATATATTCTATTATATATACACTGTATTTTTATACCTACTATATATAAATAGATTGTTTCTTTAATTATCTATATTACGTGATCTATAAAATATATAAAATATTTTATCCGTTAATGAGTGTATAAATTTGGGGGCATTTGGAAAGGACAAGGCTTGAAAATCATATTGATTACATCGAAATTCCTTTCTATGTTTAATATTCGTAATTTAAAAGGGAATATTCACCAGAATTAAGTGGAACGTAAGATGAGATGAAATGAGCAAAGTTTTTGGTGTGTCCGAATCAATCTTATTGATAAAAAAGTGAGCGATTTTGGGCGGTAAAGCGGGATGAGGAATCATACTTATCATTTCAAAGATGGCTTGTCCATTAAGTCGAGATCTGCCGACCACTATTATGACCTCCACACGTGACAGCACCGCCTTACGAGTCAGTCCAGTCAGTCAGTCCTTCCTGATCGGCTTTTCTGTTGTCCCGGTTTCGGCCGGTTTTCTTGTATTCCTCGTTGCCCTTTTGATCATTGCTCGCTCTTATAACGTAACGGACATCCTATATAAGTATAAATGCCTTGTCACTTCTTCTTTTTTTTTTTTTTGGTCATAATGGCGTTGATCGATCATTCTGTTTGGAGTACAATTTTCGAAATAGATTTATGCTAATATTTAAAGAGTGATGATAAATACTATAAAATTTCATAGGATATGAAAGAATGTACCGAGGGTTTCGTTAAGTGATCATGATTAAGTAACTTTTAATTATGTGAATATTATGTCAATTATTATAAATAAATCAATCGTCTGATTTAAATTTGATTTTAAAATTTATTCTTTATTAACGAGACTATTTATTAGTTGAGATGCGCCTTTTGAAGTGTGATATAAGATTCTAACCCCGTTAAATATTTTAATACTTTAGTTAATTTTAGTTTATGATAGTTTGAATAATGCAAATGATTATACATACTTAGAAATAATAATATACGAAGTGTTTTTATATGATTCGTAATCTAGAGTTTTAAATTTAGGAAAGTTAAAATTTTGTATATACATCACTTTTAAAATGTATTTTTATATTTTTAATATATTTGTTATCTTATAATTATTAATTAAAAAATATTTTAAAACGCAAATCACACGCATTTTCAAAAGAAGAGTTGTGGTTCGTCATATTGCCCGTCTCTTGTTATTCTATTTTATGTGTTTAAGTTAATCACTTTCAAGATTTTAGTGCACTAGAGCTTAAATTGCAAAATTGCTTCATCCCTAAGACAAACCAAAATGGAACAAACAACTCCAACCTTATTGAGGTTAGATACAACCATATGATTGTACAATATATTTTGTTTACTTTGATAGGGGGTTAGCTTTTACCAGTGCCTATTAGCAGTATTGCTTTCATCTCAAGGCATATACCACAAAGGCTCTTTCGCCTGATACAAATACGCTGCTGCTCACTGCCTAATAATCATCTAATTCTTCTTAACCCACCACAAGTTACAAAACAAGAAAAAATCTCCCATCGTATTATCTGTCAATACTCCATTGGCCTTTTTTCTCTCACAACTTCTGGAACTATGTTTAAGCCATGTTTAGAGATTGTTTTTATTTACAAAAAATTAATTTTTTAAATAAAAATAAAATATTCAAATATATTTTTATTTCAAATTTTAAAATTTAAAATTTTTCACTCAAATTCCTTTCGCATAATTTTAAAAAGAATTTTTACACATTTAAATATAAATTTTTTCAAATAAATCACAATTCAAGCATAACCTCCTTTAGCTTTTAGTTTTGGACATCACGACTTATGCATGGACTTTTTAGAACTTGTATAATAGGATTAATATTTTAAAATGTATTTATATATTTTTTATTTTATAACTATCATATCAAAATATACGAAAACATAATTTGAAAAGAAATCCTACCTGCCCTTAATAATTAAACTTTAAATCTGCCATAAATTCGGACGTGGGGAAGCCCGAACACAGGTCCCCCTTTTGAGGTAGGCCTCCTCCGTTTGTCCTGACAGTCACGTGCATGACCCGCGGAAAACACGTTCCATTATCGATCGTTGCCTGTGGATACTGCTCAAGACGTGGCAGATCTAAAGCCGTTGGTAAACCCGACAGGATCCAATAAATTAATCGTTAATGCTCCGCCGGACGATCTCTCCGCCCGATACCTCCAGATCTCGACACGTGTGGGACAGATTGACTCGAAGACGTGCTGGGAAGTCAGGCGAGAACAGCCGTTTTGACGGCGCTAGATTAACGGTCGTTGTTGTTATGGCGGTTGAAACTTAGTGATTGGCGGGAAAGCGGGATTGAAATGGACGGTGTTCCCGCCAGATCCGACGGTGGGGGCGTGGTCATCGACATTGATAATGACGGGGTGGAGTAGTGGGGTCCAGGAGTAGTTGACGTGGATGATACGTGGGGCGAACACTTCGAAATGGGGCGGAAAAAAAAAACAAAAAAGAAAAAAGTGGGAAGGAATTGGGGGTGGCTTTTGTGGGCGCCAAGGGGCAACGTATGTACGTCGTATGGATGGATGGGCGGGTAATTAAAGGAAGGGACGTGACATGTGGGATGACATCTCTATTCTAACAGTTTTTCCAGATATTTTCGAGCTTTAATAGGAAAACCCGCCATTTTCAGGCTTTTTTATGCTTTTGACTATTCAAATTCTGGCGCCAAGCTTCCATAGATTTTTTGTTTCTGATTGAGTGTCATGCCGAAAAAGTCAAAACAAAAAGAGTCATAAACTCATAATATGAAGTGAAAAATATCAGTTCAAATCTGTTAATGAATAAAATCGCATGCCAAAAGATTTGACGATTAAAGGGTTATATGGACAGCATTTCATAATATATTTTTGAATTTTTTAAAATAGTGATTGTAAAATAAAAAATATATTAAAAATTAAAAAATTTATTAAAAAATATAAAAATATATTTTAAAAAATGATTCATATAAGTCCTGGAGTCGTATGAGTAGGAAACTCTTAAATGTAGTGTTAACAGAAGGAATTGATTTATTTATTTCAATCAATAAGATGTTAGAGTCGTGTGAGATAAAGGAAACTCTTAAATGCAATTATAAAGAAAATAATTAATCTACTTATTATAATAGAAGAGAAAAGGCGATTCAACAAAAAGATTTGAAAATAGTGGATATTTGGTTTGATTAAGTTAATAAATATTGAAAACGTGTTATATCGTTTACTCTCAAAATGAGTTACTAAACAAGAATTATTATAAATTTTTATTATCATTTTGTCACGTAACTGCAATGTTACTCACTTTAAAAATTTATTATACTTTTAATTGTAAATATCATTATTAAAAAAAAATCTCTACTTCATTAGCTTATTTAGATTAATGTCATATATATTGAAATATTTTAATGAGTGGTGTGGTATACAATGAAAGCTACTAAATGTCAATTGTTTTGAATATTCGCAAGTAATAAACTATGAAAATGCCACACATAAGTCGATGAGAAAATTTATTAAACTGTTTTATTGTGAATATTATTGTGATAAATTTAAAATGTTGAATGAAATGTGAACACTAGTTAATTTTTTAGTGAATGGTTATTGAAGTTGTGGAAAATGTCATCTCCAATGACGTATTTGTGGTACCTCCTTTGTGGTACCACCTTTGTGGGATGGCATTGACATTAACTTTGTTTTTATACTTTAGATGGTTAGAGATCAGGAGAAGTTAAAGTTTGAAAGTTTGAGTAATGGAAGTTTTTTTTCTCAATATAGAATATTTTAAAAGCTATCACTATCTATATTAGTTGTTGTTCGTACGTGACTTTATATTCTTTTCCTAACAACATTTTCAAAATTTGATTCACAAAATCTGGGCCGCCGAAAAGTTTGAGATTTAGGAGTATAATTAGTCTGGATATAGTGCATTTTTTTTTCAAGATACTACTAAATATTTCAATTTCCTGCCTAGAAAAGAAATCACTTTTGAATCATAACAACTTTTACTTATAAAATATAATAAAAATTTTCAAATTTTATTATCCTTAATTACTTTTACCCTTTGGTGTATATGATCATCATTAATAAGTATATCATAGCAACTTCATTAAAAGATACTCTTTTTTTTTTTAAGATGAACAAAACTTTCAAAAGTGATTTTTTTTTTTGTTTAAAAACAAAAAATAGTAGTAAATATTTAGGGTGAGCTTGATTCAAGGGTTGTAAGGAGAGAAGAATGGGAAAAGAAATGATAACTAGCGGTTGGGACAAAACTTTCATTTCATGAACAATAGTTACATATCTTATTATTATTATTACAACTAATTTATAATTAATATTAATGGATCATTATTTTATTTTTATTATAAATTAATATTAATTAGTTTATGATAATTATTATTATTACGTAATTAAGTAATATTATTATCTATTTCTAGAGATTTAGATAATTTACCATTATTATTGGTAATTAATTAAGATTAATTTAACAAATAACGATTTTAATTAATAATTAATTAGACTAATTATATTCATTTTTTTTTTTTCATTCAAATCAAGGAATGGCATATTATCGCGACTTATACGGTTTCCCCGGTCCCGAAACGGTCAAATCCAAATCTTTTTTTTTTTTTTTCAATATTTAAATATTAAAGAGGTTCGTCTGGAAAACCCGATCCTATATATATATATTTTTTGATTTATTGTTATTATGTTTTATATTATTATTAGTTTTTTTTAATTTTTTTTTTTTTTCAAAAGGCAAGTCATGAAAGTATTTAAATAGGTTTTAAATGAAAATATAATTTTTAATAATAATATCAATTTAAAATTATTTTATTATTAAATATCACAATTAATTTATAATAAATTTGGAATTTAAAATACAATAAAAAAATTAACTAAATCTCTATTTCTAGAGATTTAGATAATTTACCATTATTATTGGTAATTATAATCATTAAATATCACTAACCAAACAATACAATTGTTATATATATATATATATAAAGTGAGATATATATATATATATATATATATATAAGATTATGAAGCTAATTAAGTAAATTCTATTATTTTGAGCATTTCTCACTATTATTATTATCATTATTTTTCTCATTCCCTTCAAGGAACCAAATACACCCTTGGAGTATAGAATCAATTTCTATATGTAAAATATAAAAAATTTTAAAATCATCCCAGTAACTACTAGGGTTTATAGGGCTTAAGGCGTTAATAATTAAACCCTAAACTCTCCCAATCACCTCCTAATATCCACCCTAGACACAATGTAAGCAGATAAAAGAACTGCATATCTTTTACAAAAAAAAAAAGAAGAAAAAGACCCTTTTATTTTTTAATACATTTTTTTTTGGCTTCTCCAATGATGATTAATAATAAACGAATGATTCGAGACTGTTCAAGTTTGCTGTCCTCGAAAATCTATTTTAACTATTTTACATTTTTTTAAGGATTGTAATTAATGATTTTGTTAGTAATGTAATAAAATGAGTAATTGTGGTTGGAGAAGATTCATGAATAATTGCGCCGTACGTACAACTCTCCGCAAGACAATGGCAGCATGATTTCTTGTTTTGCGACTTAAATCACGTTCCCCTAAAAAGGGTTCCTTGCAAATCTCAGTTAAGTGGAACTTAATTATGTTACTTCCGTTGTAGATTATGAATGAATCATGCATGATTAGCTACATATGATTCACTAGGCTATGTAGCTTATATGAATCCAAAATCTTGAGATTTGGAAAAAATCGCATAATTTGATCTTCACCATATAAATTAAATGTAAACAAGTACATATAAATGTGAATCAAAAGGATGTAAGTACAAAAATTTCAACCTTAAGAAAGGGATTAAGTCAAAATACATGCACGTGAATATTCGTTGCCTTTAGGAGGATTCTGGTGCTAATAATTACGATATTAATAAATTCAACACAATATTTGACCAAATTTTGTTGGAAACGAGTAAATTAAGCCCTAAAGTTGATTCTTTTATTGTCATAAAATTTAGATAGGGTTTTGATCTTTTGGGCTAGTTTCAATTTTTGTTCTTTATATTGATTAATGGTTTTAAATTAACTTAACTATTAGTTTTAACAGTTATCTTATAGTTTAGGGGCTTTAGCCGTCTTTGATTTCATTGCTTGTTGTTTTGTCTGGTTCAATAATACGCTTATCCTAGTGAGTTTTACGAACCCACTGGACCAGAAGCTTCTCAAGCGCAAGCATTTACTTTTCTAGTTAGAGACCAACGTCTTGGGGCTAATGTGGAATCCGCGCAAGGGCCTACTGGTTTAGGTAAATATCTAATGCGTTCCCTAACCGGAGAAGTCATTTTTGGAGGAGAAACGATGCGTTTTTGGGATCTGCGTGCTCCCTGGTTAGAACCTCTAAGGGTCCAAATGGGCTGGACTTGAGTAGGTTGAAAAAGTGGAAGATAAATCTTCTGTCTTGACTAATATGTATTAATTATAATATAAAATGTATAAACCTTAGTTTTAGTGAAATTATATTATTTTATTAATAGGGCGTACCTTGTATATATTAATTAGAACAAAAGATCTCAACTACAACACTAGATTTTTACTCTTAAGATTTCATTTTATTTTCGTTCCTTAAAATAAAGAATATATTGCATGCAAGTTATACCACGTTGGTTGATAAATCACCAGTAATTTATTAAACAAATTATCCACAATTTAATGAGTAAAGTTTGAAAATGGAACGAATGCATGCAATATTTAGTTGTTTAATTATGTTTTGGTTGAGTCTTTTTGACATTTTTAGTTCCCTAGCGTAATGATATTTGAGAACAATCATGAAAATACAAGGGTCCAAATGTGCCAAACTTTAACCGATGGGCGGCTGGATTAGAGCACCTAAACATATGAGGGGTGTTAGTGTGTTACAGTGAAACTAATCATAACCTTAAGACTTTCTTTTTCCCTTTTTTTTTTTTTTGGGTGGAAAATTAAATTAAGGGGAATCTTAACCTCACTCTCTGCAATTACTTGGCTTGTCAGGCAAGTTTGATCAAATCTCCACCGCACATCATCAAATAAAAAGTGTATTTTTCTTTTGACTGAGTACATAATTTGTCCAATAAATATGGTAAAAGGTCAAACTTAATGAAAATTGTTGAATTGATACTTGATAAACATCACATCATAAAACCATGAAATTTTTTGTTTTTTTGTTTTCTTGGGGGTAGTGGTGTTTGAGATTTTAATAACAGCGATAGTATAGGATTTAAAAATAAAAAATAAAAAAACATATTTAATAATATATTAAATATATTATATTTTATAAATAAAAAAATCATACCTTATAATTTTTTTTTGTTAAAATAGAACGAATAGTAAAAAATAAGGGAAATTTTCACAAGTTTTTTCAAAGTTTTGCAAAAGGTAAAACCTATGAGGTGCATGGATTATAACTATTGACTTCTCTCCTAAGTGAAATGTGTGATGTAAAATTGTACTGTATTTTATCCCTCATAATAACTATCATTATTACTTAAAGTAGAAGGGCGGTGGCATGACAGCTGGAAAGTTGAAAGAACTTTTAGTACATTTGCTAAGATTAGTAAATATATATATATATATATTAAATTAATTAAATAATTTTTTATATTTGTCTTTTATTTTTTTTCATATTAAATTATAAATATTTATTTAAATAGTATTTTAAAATATATTTTTATATTTTTTTAAAATAATAATTATGAAATAAAAAAATAATAATTATGAGATAAGAGATATATTAAAAAATATAAAAATATATTTTAAAAAATTATTTATACACACCTTAAATTATTATTTTTTAATTATATTTAAATATATAATATTAACGAATGTATGAAATATTTTTCCGACCACGCTAAATTACCAAAGCATATTAGCGTGAAAGCATACTTAAAGTTTGAACTTTGAAGACGGTGACCAATTAACCAACCAAGTAAATATTATACTCGTACCTCCTGTCTTCGCCCCTTGTTTTGACAAATGACAACTGTTTTGCAGCTTTTTTCTGGTTAAAGAAATTTAACAATGCATTGTTTTGTCGACGAATTAACTTCCCAATTTCAGACATGCATGTACCAACCGTAAATCTTTTATCCTGGATTTGCTAGGTTTGGAACCTTGGATGGGTGGAAACTGGAAAATGAGTTAGTACATAGTATTTGTTCCCTCTCGTTTTGATTATCGTTGTTAAGTCGTATTGTAGTCGTATTTGATTCGATCATAAAAATTTATTTTGGTTATCTTTGAAAAATATGATTATACCATATTCAAATCTCAACAAAAATATTACTACCATATTAAAGCTTGAAGCTCAAATATATATATATATCAAGTACAATAAGCTACAAATAGCAAGTTAATTTCCCCCTAATAAATAGCTTACAAGAAGACTGTTTTAATGGGATGGATTGAGTCTAAATTATTATTTTTTTAAAAAAAATTCAAGAGGAAATAAGGGATTATTTTCATATTAAAATTTGTTCCCCTTCATTCAAAACTTTTTTTTTTTTCAATTTTTTCAAACACAATTGATGAACAAAAGAAGAAGGAGACATGGAACGTATATATCGCACTTCAAAACACTTTTTTATACTTTTAATATAATAATCGTAAAATAAAAAAAATATATTAAAAAAATAAAAATATATTAAAAGGTGTAAAAATATATTGCAAAATTGTAATCCCTGTGCATTTGTGACGGGTTTGTATAATTGTATCTTTTAAAATTTCTAGATGGTCTTTGACAGCTTGGTTACTTTAACAGTAACTACAACTCGATCCAGGGAAAATATACTGTGTGAGGATTATGACGGATTGCGCATAATTGCATGCGATGAGGATTTTATTTCCATATTTCAAAATTACAACTTCACATGCAAATCCCACGTTAACAACTCATTCAAATTTTACAACTTGTTTTGAAGTGCAACGCATTCAAAACCTCAATAGACCATAATAATTCATGCATTTTGTCAAAGTATGAAAGTAGTCCAGGCAGGCAAGCAGCCCAGAATAAATACTGTGTGAAAAAAGAGAAAGAAAACGCTCTATTAATTGAGCTACAAGTTGCCAAAATCCAGCAGCCAAGCAAGAAAGGTCAGTTTGTTCATAAGGAATAGGATTTGAGGTCACATGCAACAAGTGAAACCAAGTACAGTAACATTTGTTCCCGGGACTGGAATATTAATTCACACGACTTAGAAACCATGAACCTAGGTTCTACTATGAACCCATAGAATCAATACTCCTCCCAAGTTGGGGCATTAAAAATATTATCTCCTCTGACGGGATGTCTTCAGCTTAGGTAAAATTGCATGTGATGGCTGCAATAAATCCATACTAGTTTAATGTTCACATTCTGGTGTATAACTGTATACGTGTGTTACTGTTCTGAATTTTTAAGTTGATGCACACTCCAAGCCATGATCCAACCATCACTCTCAGAGCTACCAACTTTTATTGAGAAGGTTCCTTTAAAGAGGGCTAGAATCATTCATGGGTAAATTAATATATATAGGGTTAATTTATTAAACGTTTGAATGGTTGAAAGATTAGTAGTGATTTTGTAAAACAACATAATCGGTTGACAGTTCGAAAACAAAAATTACGAGAGGTGAAGGGTCAATTTGTTTTGTATTTTTATACATATTTTTACACAACTTTTGTCTTCCAATTTTTACAAGTGATGATACACACAATTAAAAATTTCAGTGAAAATTTTTAATAAGTGACGTGATATTAATGTGGCATAAGACATGAAGTAATTGTCACTCTAATTATTCATTACCTTTTTATCATGTGAATATCAACTCATTTAGTATTAAAATTCATTCAAAATTTTTATTACAAATATTATTACTCAAAATGAGCGTTAACTAGTACCATATTATTTTGGGCTTGTCAATATAACCTAGAAATGATGCGAAAGTGGTGTTCGTGCATGAAGCAAGAACCAATATTTCAAGTGTAATAATGACAATCTATGCATGATCTGAGCAGCTGCGGCCCTTTAGATTATGTTTACCTTTAGATTATATTTAATGAAAATCAGAATTAAATTACAGTTGAATTTAAGTTTATCATGAAAATTTATTTCTGTAAAAATTGATTCAAAATTTTGAGGTAATTACAATTCTTAGGGGAAATCAAACACGCGTAGAGAGCCCCTTTAGCAACGTTAATTCTCCCCACTTACAATTATATATATTTTAGATTTTTTTTGTCTAAATTTTTGGTAAAAAAATGCTATACCATCTGGTATATAAACCAATGAAACGATAAATTCATGCAAAGGGTGTTCAAATGGAAAATTCAAACCCGAATCTAAATCTGATCATACTAGAATTGTTTTGAGTTTTACGGGTCACAATTTGAAACTGATCCCAAAATTAGAATGGGATTGGTTTGGTTCAATTTTGAATATTTAAAAAATAATATAAGAATCTAATATTTGATCCAAATAAAAATACTACTCATGTTATAAATTATTCGACTCGATTAGAAAATTTTCAATTGGGTCGGCAAATACCATAATTTTGTAGGTAAAAATAGACAACCCTAATCCATACAGTGTGAGCACAAATTGAAAGTGTAGCACTTGCTTGGGGATGGTATGGGCAATGCAACAGGTAGGGGGACGTTCACAACTTCAACATCAATCAATGAAGCAAAACGTAAAATCTGGAGACATGCAGCAATACACTAATTCACGGACAAGGCTTGAAATGTGTATGTACATCTAGTATTGTCCGAGGCTTGAATAATAAAAATGCATGCATTCTGTGCCAAAATTGATGTCTCATCTAACCTTCTTCTCTCATCGTCCATGCAGAACTCGTGCAAATGTTGTACTCCCAACCTTAATTTACTCTCATCCCACCAAACCATTAATTACTTTACTTCCAGCTTACTCACATTAACAATCGATATTTGCTACTGAACTTTTTGTTCATTTCCAAAACTCATGACATTCTTTTGTCTTTTGTTGATATAATGTTGTTGTTTTTCGTTAAAATGATGTTATTTCACTTAAATCTTAAATAAAGCGTTGTCGTCTTATTTGAATAAAACACTATGATGATTAGTAATTAAGGTAACGGACAGAATCCCATATGAACCAATATGAAAGAAAAGGAAAATGCGAAACATATCAACAAAAATGGTGGCGCAACTGCTCAAATAATTAACCTGATTGCCGTTATTTAGTTGGTCAAAAAGATGTTTTTCCTATTGTCCGGAAGAAAAAAAAAAAGGTTACGAAGTACCATAAGAATGTGTTTTTAAATTGACGAAATTAATGGGGATCTTTAATTTCATGATTAAATTTAGTATTCCGAGGTTAGTTCAACACCATCATTAACATTAAGGAGACACAAATGATTGTGCATGTCTGCTTTTAGCACGTACAATCTTCTTTGGGATAATTATTCATCCTCCAAACCAGGAATAAACTTGATCAAATGAAAATGTCGCTATAATTATGTCCAAAGCAGTTTTAATTTTCATGGTAAAATTTCCCACTCAAACAGTTATCTAATAATCATTCATCCAAAAGACTAGAGAGACTTCCTATTTCCACAACGGAAAACACTTTTCCATGCGTTGCTTCCTTGTCCCCAAAAAAGTTTTCACCCATAATATTGCTTAATTGAGCTGTTTTAAGCTTTGTGTAAACTGTGTTTCAAAAGTTTATTTTTTTTACATTTTCAAGAATAATGATTTATATTCTCAATATAATTTCTGTATCACAATATTTATACCGTAAATATAAAAAAATAAAAAGATAATCCATATAAACCCTTATATTAACTACTTTCTAAAATTGATTTTTTTTTTTTTTTTTGGAAGGAGTTCATTGGTTTAGATTGATTCCCTTGAGGTTATACGAAATTGGCAATCTCCAAATTCCAGCCACACATACTTGCAAAGGACCATACCAATTATTTCACTAACTAATTAACACTATAACAAATAAAGGGTATGCAGTCGGAACAAAGAATAGTACCGACATTTTGGTGTCCTTGAAATGCATCCTCATTCCTCTATTTTGAGAGGGGTTGGGTGAAGTTTGGTGGAGTGGGTGCAATTAGTTTCCAATATATTGTATGCTCATTTTGATGACTGTTGATAGCTGTATTGCACATGCATTAATGAATAAATGTGCCATTCGTTCCACTTTCCAACTTGGCTTTCAGCCTTCAAGCACAACAAATTCAATTTTCACTTATCCACTTCAAAATGAACAATTCTTTTTATTTGGTAAGTTTTAGAAGAACATATACGTGTGTGTATCTATATTATTTACAATTTCTCGTGGGAATTAAAGTTCTGAACGAAAAATTAATAATTGAAAAATGAATAAGCATTTGTATGAATTGTGGGGGAACAATCGCTCTTTGGGACTGTCTTTTGGAATAAGCGGATGACCTACAAGGTGGGAATAGTATTTTCAAAAAGACTCCGACGCTAGTATCAAGTTATGATAAATTATAATTAATTAAAATAGCAAGGGGGTACAATAGCTCAGAAAAGGCTCCGACGTTCAAGTTAATATCAAGTTATGATGAATTATAATTAATTAAAGTAGCACATACTTCTTTTCAGTTTACCATTGCCTTTTTTATGTTCTAATATAAGGCGATATAGTTTTATAATGATTTGTATAGAAATTTTTATAAAAATGAGAAATGTCATACTTTTGATTGCAATTTAAACTATTAATTCACATAATTGGAGGTTTACGGTAAAATTTAGAAATCAATTAGTAATTCAATTTGAGTATTTTTACATAATAGATTTATACAAAAGTTATAGTGTAACGGCAACAAGTAATTAAATTTATTAGTTTAGACCTCAAATAACATATTTCCGTAACTCATCATATTCTTATCTCATCAAATTGCATTAAAGATAAATTTTATTTCATAATTTTTAACTTATCAACATTAAAAAAGAAAAAAAGAAAAAAGAAAGCGCAAAATGAGAATACAAACCATAGACATTCTAAAAATTAACTCATCTTGAAAGGTCTAAATATTATTTAACAATGTAAAATTGAAGGAAAGATATTCCGTACAGAGTACAAATAGAGGAGAATCTCCACGGATTGATGTAACAAACTAACAATCTAAGTGGGCATCTTGTGTAGCAAAGATTATCAGCAATTTAGTGATGTACAACTAAGACGGAGCCCCCAATTGTCAGCATGGAGTGATATGATTCCTTCCGTACATCAATTTAGATTTTCACACTCTCCTATTGTAGGAGTTGTTAGTTAACCATGCAGATCAATAAAATCTCATATTGGGGCCTGATTTGCAATTAATTCACACACCCAAAGGAGGGAAAAAAAATAATAATAATAAAAAATAATAATAATAAGAGAGAAGAAATGAGAAGGAAAAAGGGCAAAAAGACATAAGCATGTGATAGGAAGATGCATGAAGGTGCAATTATGTGTGAGGTACTATTATCACTTTTCAGGGCCTGTGCCCACTGATGGAGCTCTTAAAAGTGAGGTAACAAAATTAGTTGAATGTGTTACCCAATTTTCACTGTTTGATAGTTATAAAGGTGGTTCCCAGACAATTTAACACCTATCTACAGTAGGGACAATGGCCATAGATTGGGGTACTAGTACTACCACCAACTGTTGCCAGTGTTTGCTTGAATAAATGTTTGCCAATTCCCATTATGGAGTTGTGCATTTTGGTTTGGTTCATTGGTTGTGCTATAAAGGCAAGCCTCTAGGAAGTACTACGTCAAAACAGGTAAGCATTGAAATCGCAAATTAAAACACTATCTATATCGGCATGAATTGATATTTGATTCAACAAAACAAAAATTATGAAACGGTTAGATTTTATTTTTTTTTCTTTTTCCGTTAGAATGATTTGTTTTTCAATTAATTTAGGCTCACAGTAATTTTTTCATCAAAAGATTGTATCCTAGAATGGAGGGTCTAGGTTATTTTTCGTAGATTTCATATATTTTCTTTATAAATATTGCTATAAATTCAAGGAAAAAGAAGTTTTGATCTGTCGAATAATCTTCGTTTAGTTTGTACGCGTCCAGGGAGATTCCCAGTGTTAAACTGAACCGCTACAAATGTTTGTTTCAATAAACAAGCCCAAGTTGCCCAACTGCCCAAGGTTTATGTTTCTTCCCATGGTCTGATACATGGTGGCTACCCTATGCAAACAAAAACTTATATTTAGGCCCATGAATATTTAGACTACCATGGAAAGGCAGCCTGGATTTAAACGTGGGCTCAGGGAGATCAACATGTGTTCACCTGTCCAGAAATTTTCTTGCTTAGTTATTAGTTAGCACCATTTTCATGGCAGATATCAAATGATCAATCCTTAATCATCATTATTGACATAAGCACTATATTCAATAAATTATCTCAAATCACTTTATCTTAAATATGTTAGATAGATATTATTATTAATGCTAATGTTTGGTTTAATTAATATATTGAATTTGAAATGAATAAAAATTTTTATTCAACCCCTAGTAAAATAAACACAACATTTATTTCTCATCATGTAAAATAAATATCTACAGAAAATGCTACAAATTCAGTATTTTTATTTTTTGTGTAATTTTTTTTATCACCTAAACTGTGAAATTACATTTCTACTAATGAATTATTCAGATTGTATCATTTTATATAATACAACTATAATATATAATATTTCTTTTGATATGGACATAACAAAAAAGAAATAAAAGGAATAAAAAGAAGAGAAAATATAAAAAAATTAATGATATTTATAATGAAAAATTATAATAACTTACGATAAAAAAAAAAAACCCAAATATAAAGGGTGAAAATGGGACCGCACTTCCATTTTTACCCTTAAATAAGTACCAGATTAACATAAATGGACAAAACCCGTTCCTTCACTTTCAATGGCCTCTGCTATCCCGGGAACAATTTTCTGGGTCCAAAAAATGGCCGCTCATGCTCTCTGCTCACCCCCGGCCACTACAACTCGATTTTTCCAACTCCATTCTGAGAGCTCAGACCAATTTTCCCCTACCCAAAAGTTAATAAAAACACACACTCACGCACTACACACTCCATGGCTTGGGGCCGCAATAAGTCTCTGCCCTCTCTCCTCTAATGTTAGACCCCTTATTCCAAAACGTCCCAGTATTAAAGCCACTGTTGTTTTCAGCCTGCCCACCTCGTAAAGTTTCAATCTTCAGCTGTTTATCTTATGAAATTATAGTGTGTGTTTTATATTTTTCGGCTGGAAAAATGGATTAACGTTGGGATTTTGATTAATGTTACAGGAATCCGGAGAGGGTTGCTTCCACTGATAAAGTTCCCAAGTGGGTAAATTTTGATCTTTTGTTTTAGTTACTTATGGTGGGGTCGATACGTTCTATTCGTTTTGCTGTGGTGGGATTGATACCTTTCTTGAAATTGTAGATGGTCCTCAAAGGCCATAAAGTCATTTGTAATGGCCGAATTGGAAGCAAGGAAGCTCAAGTATCCGACAACTGGGACTGAAGCTTTTATAATGGGAATCCTAATTGAGGGTTGGTCAAAATTTTGCCTTGTTTGTACGTTCGAAACTGTTTTATTTGGTTATTGATTTGTCTTCTGTACTTATATCTTCGATGGGTAACTGAACTTATTTGACGAATTTGATGGAATGATATCAACATCAAAAGTAATGATGCATTCTTCTTATTGTTGTGATTAAGGGTAAGAATAGAACTCATTCTTGGTCTTGGTCGTATTGAAGGATTATAACCTACAGCTTTAAAGTTTAAAAAACACTTAAATATTGAGAAAATAGAGTTTTCCAAGGCATAGTACTTCTCATTACTATTGCGGCAGCTCCAAGTTCTGTGGTGTTGCCACTCGCTTGCTCGCAAATCAGCCACTTGCCTTAATCAGATGTACCATATGCATATTTCTAAGGGGCAAAAAAGAAGGGAAAAAATATAGAAAATATTTCCTCAGACTGCCAACGTAGCTTGATGTACACAATTTGGCTTGCTTACTATTGGAAACACATTTTCTTTGGGCACACCCCCTGATTTTTCATGTGGAGTAGGATATTCCCTTTCACCTGAAAATTGCAGTTGGATTTTTTTTTTGGGGGGTGGGGGATTGTAACTAGGAGGTCTTGCGTTGGATATCACTAAATGAATACTAAAAAAACCTGAAATTGCAGTTGGATATCACTTGCATTATGTGATAGTAACACTTAAACTTTTCATATTACCCTTGAATTTGGTTGCTTTGCTGTTCAGCTTAAACTAGGTTTAGTGCTTCCATTTTGTGACTATACTAAAACAAAAATGAATCTATTGAATACTTTGAGCAGTTATTAGCTGCCAAATAGAGATATATTAATCGACAACCATTTGCTTAACACAGGTGTACTTAGGAGTTTCAAATGCTGTTCTCTTAACTAAGTTGACCTTACCACTTCATCTACTTTTGCTCATGCTGGATGATGGCTGAGCATTAGAAAGACTCACGTTGGTGATGCTCTTTCTTATGCTAATTTATGCTTCACTGTGTCCACCAAGTATGATGCTGCTAAGTACTAATATTCCTTGAGGGAATCCAAACTGAACGGATGAAAATTGGAAGAAATCTAAATGGCAAAAGCCAATTTTCTTTCTATTTTTCAGTGTTGAGGATTATATCAAAATTGTTAGTAGTTGATTCTGATATATCAAGGAATAACAATATCTGTTTGGGGAACTGCTTCTCCTTGCATTTCTATTTCTGAGTTTTTTGGAAGCAAAGAAAAAGTTGGACATTGGAAGGGAATTGGAAAGAACTATGATTGCTTTGAAGGCTTCAGTATCTTTATACTCTTTTAAGTGGTTCTGTTCATTCGTAATCTTTGTTGACAATAGACTGTACACGGTGCGAACTTTCTGATACCTCATAAATTAACCTCCTTGTTTTGCCTGCCAAAACTTTTGTTGAGAGCTCATAGAGGATAGTATAATCTAAAGTCAGATTTTAGTTAATAGCAGAGCTAATCCTCTCTAGTTTGAAATAATGCTTTTAGGTGTAGGACTCAGAAAAAAAATTATAACCATATACCATTAAAAAATGGAAACTTTTTTTAGTTTCCAAAATATCTGATTCATCTGAAACTATTTTCTGCGACACACTTGGCACGGGGTGCATAATTGCAGTTATTTCAGAAATTAGGCACTAAAATTATGACAATGCAAAAAATAGCATTTTGTTAGCATTTTTGCAGATATTTATTCGATGATGTTTTTATTTATTAACTTTCATTTGCAGGAACAAATTTTGCTTCAAAAGTTTTGCGGGCAAATGGAATTACACTTCTGAAAGTGCGTGAAGAAATTGTGAAATTACTTGGAAAAGCTGACATGTATTTTTTCAGTCCTGAGCATCCTCCTCTAACTGAAGATGCCCAAAGAGCCCTTGATTGGGCCATTGATGAGAAGTTAAAATCTGGTAAACTTTTTCTAAGCTTATAGAGTTCATTTAAGTGTTAATCTATTTAAGGTAATAACCTTTTGCATCAACATGTTCTCACTTGAGCTTAATGCCCTTGGTTGAAGCCATTGTTGTTGTTTTTCCATCACAAAACCATGGGAAAAGTTACTTTTTTCTCTTGTCTATGCACCAAAATATTGTTGGTGTCTTCCTAGTTTCCATTGATCTGAGATTTTTTTCAAGCACAAGGCTAGAGCATTAGTTGGCTTAGCTTTGTTTCTTTGGCTGAAAAGAAGTGCATAATATGAGATGCTTTTCTTCGGTATCTAAAGCTGCATTTTGTAGCCTGTCAGAAAATGGGAGCATTTGTCATTTTCTTTTCTTAGGGAATTTCCATGTGAATGCAGGTAATGATGGTGAAGTTACAACCACCCACTTGCTGCTTGGGGTATGGTCACAAGAAGAATCACCAGGTCACAAGATGTTGGCTGACTTTGGTTTTAATGATGAGAAAGCTAAAGAGCTCAAATCTGTAATTTCTGAACCTAAATTCATGGATGATTAAAGCTTTGGAAAGTTTTCGTCTGAACATTGATCATTGCATGCCATTTCAAAGGAAATACTTATACATTTGTCAGAGTACAAGTTGTGTAGATTTCAATTTGATGTTGTTTTTAATTCTTTGCCTTTGTAGTTTTCGTAAAAGGAATAGATAGAAAGTGTTGCAGGGGAGATTGGGTGGGTGGTAAAGTGATAGCATCTGGAACATGTTTCTCGAGGTTATATTAATTAACTTGTGAGTCATCAACTTGATTTGATTGCTGCAGTCTTGGTCTTATTGTTGTGTGTTCGCTGTTAATTGAGATATGATTATTTCCATCAGATTATAGTTGCAAGTGTAATGGATGGTAATCTCACAAATAGCAATTTTCCTTTTGCAAGCATTTTGCTGCTGCAAACAACCTGAATAGCTGTGCACAAAATAAATTCGTTCCAGGCTTCCTACTACTGCCTGTCATATCGGAGTATTTTTTAATCCTGATTTATTGAAATCTTCATGGTCAGCGGTCTCCCCAGTTGAGGTACGCAATCTTGCCTTGTTGGCTTCTTCATCCCAGTCAATCCGCAGTATGAATACCACCAGCAAAACTAAGCAAGCCGTGGATCCAATTAAGAAGCCTATCAATATACCAGCAAGTCCAAGATGTACTTTGAATGCTAAAATTGCGCCAACAGGTAAAGCAAACAAGTAAAAACCTGTGATATTGGCATACATTGCCAACTTTGGTCTAGCTGTTCCTCGCACTATTCCTCCACAAACTACCAAGGGAAAGTTGAATACTTCTACTGCAGCCATTATCAATAACATCTTTTTCACATTCCTTGTGATTCCATTTTCATGGCTAAACAAACTGCCCCAACTGCCTCGAGCTGCAACCATTGCTGAGGCACCAATGAAGCCTGAGAATACACTGACACCTAGAGATATGTATGCTGATTGATAAGCATGGCCAACCCGGTTTGCTCCAAGCTCATTTGAGACACGGACAGATGCAGATGTTGATAGTGAGATCATCACCGAGTAAAGTAAGTAATCAAAATTCATCACGATTGCTAATACTCCAATAGCTTGCTTAGCATTCGGAAGCCGCGCAGCTAGCAGCATTAAGATCTCATAGCACCACCACTCAAGGCAAGTGGTGAGGCAACAAGGACCACAAAGTTTTAACAATCTCTTCCAGTCCTGAAGTCCTTGCGGCCACCAACCTCCTTCTTTCCACTTCCCCCCATTTCCATGTTCTGCGACAAGCACATATAAGGCGAGGAGAAGAACAACTACAAAATCGCTTATCCAAACTGCCATAGACACTCCTTCAAGGCCCCTTGCTTTTGAAAGGCAGACATTTACAGGGACATGAAAAACTAATCCAAGAGCTGAGCTCAACATAATAGGAACTGCTTGGTTTTGTGTGCTCAAGTAGGCTTTCAGAGGGCACAAGAATGAATAGACTACCAAATCAGGGAGAAGATACAACAGATATTTCTTCACTATAAATGAAATATCTTCTTGCTGGCCTAACTGAATGAGGATCCTGTCGACATTGAGCCACAATAATGAAATAGGTATGCTTGCTAACAGCAGTATGGTGATTGACATGACAAGGGTCTTGTGAAGAAGCTTAAAGTTCTTAGCCCCATAGGCCTGACCACATATGGGTTCCATAGCACCACAGAGTCCATTCAAGACTGCAAAACCTGTCACATTAGAGATGGTGGCACCTAGCGAACCTCCAGCCAACGAAAGCTCTCCAAGCCGTCCAAGAAATGCAGTTGTGATTGCAATCCTGGCAAACCATGTAAAATTCATTGCCAACAATGGGACAGTTATCCCACGTTGTACTTTTAGCTCTGGAAGGATGGAAGATACCATATTCACAGGCCATATTTCTTTGAGAATCGTAGGACAAGAAGGCTCGAGATCAAGTTTCTCAACTCTGTTCTCTTCCAGCCTTGATTCCATTGGAACAATAAAGGGTTGCAAGAAATTAGTGGGAATTCTGTGATACTTATCTCTAATTAAATATACAAGAACCGGTGCAAATGAATGATATCATAATGAGCTCAATGCATGGATTTCGTGATGGCTTTTCTGTGTGCTTGGGAAATATGACACCAAAAGCGTGGCTTTGTGATGGACAATGGAAAAGACAGAATTTTGATAGTGGATTTATAGTGCGTGATGAAACTGTGAGCTGAAAATTTAGTAAATTGGTTAGAGATGCTGATGGGGATGATTCAAAAATGTCCAGTGGAAAACCGCCTTTCTGAATAACTACAACTTCTACACTGCTGCAACTTTTGCACGCTTAGCCAAATTCAGAAATTAAACCACCTATTCAATCATCTATTACTAATTACTCAGGGTCCAGGACCATTTTTTTCCGTCAATCGACAACATTTTACCTACTCCTATGCTATTGTGAGAAGAGGAGCTTAAGTGAGTTATTTATAAGACTTAGTATTCAACCACTATACTAACAAATGGATGACATTTTTCTTGTATTTTTCAACTGATCGTGAGATTTGATCCAAGGTTTTCCAAGGCTGCATTTTATTTGTATCTAAGAACCCCTTATAGCATAATGCCTCAGCCAAAGTATTTGAATTATACACCTTTTGGACAACACTAATGCTGAAAAAGGAAAAATGCTTTATAAATACTAATTGATTTCTTTCAACATAACTCATGTAGGAATGGGTGGGACGTTTGGAAAAGTTTCAGAATAAGACCCTGGAGTAAAGAACTGATTATAATCTGTCCATAGAAGTGAGCAACCAAAACGTAATGTCATCTTGCTTTACCTCTAGAGTCTCCCAAGGGGCTATGTTATCCCTTCTTCTGGAATTTTGGCCTAACCTTATTCGTATATATCAAACTTTTCTTTGTTTTGATATTTCCTTTATTTTTTTGGACAATCATTTCGGTTGTACAAAGCAAAGTTATTTGGAATTATAGCCTTTTGAATTGATTGAATTCTTTATTCTCTAAAGCGAAACTCCAATATGCAGTCCATACCTTTTCTTTTCTTTTTGTGTAGTGATCCAAGATATCATTGTTATCTTGTCCTACAACTAATCTTGGGTTATTGATCATCATGTAAGGAAGCGAAGAAAATGATACATAACAAAGTGTAAGAAAGTGGAGAAAGTGATGCATAACCAAAGTGTAATTCAGTTGATAAGTACTTTCACTTGTACTGGTAAATCTCGAATTTGTGTCACTAAGATAGTAAAGCGGAATTCACTCTAGACCTGAAGACGAAAAAATGGAGGATGATGATGAGAGACATTAATTAACATAGATCCCAAGTTGATGAGAAAAAAACATCAAAGGCTGTGGCTGCTACTGCAGCTGCAATACTAAGAGTACATACAAAAATGCATGTTTTGACTAAATTTATTACCAAGATTTCAATAAAGATTTGATAATGAATTATTTCAAATCATTTGGCATTTTGCTCATCATCAAAATATATAACTAGATTGAGTTTAAAGGCCGCGCGCCAACCAAACAAAACCCTTCAAATTAATTATTTTTGTTCCATGAGTTTAACACCAAAACTCCATACATTAACAAAGTTTAGTGGTTATATTAATTTTTCCACATATTAATCGACTTCGTCAAGGATATTATGCTGACCAAAGCATATAATCTTTGTGTATGATATTTCATTATTATTTTCTTGTTCTTACAACCTTAAACAACCTAGCTTTTTCATGAATTAAATATTTTTCAAATCATCTATGCATGTTGGTTGCTTTTGCGGATTAACAAGAATAAGAAAAAAATAACCATGATCTATAAGGTGGAAAGTAAATTTAGATTCGTAGCAAGCTTAAGAATATATGGTACGCATATTGTTGAGTAAAGATAGAGGCTAGAGAATAATTAAGGATGAAATATGCAATGGCTATGTAGAAACATGTACCGAGACATCAAAGCATATCCTCATTCTCTCCGAACAATCTGTCCAACGAGGAATTTAAAGAGAAAAAAAGTGAGGAACTAAAGGGTTTGTGTAATCTCAATTGGAATTTAGAATATACTCAAAGGGCAAAACACCACAAAAAGATAATGTTTAGTAGTGCTATAATCTCTTCATTTCTTTTCTTTTTCATATCTTTACATAAAGAAGTAATAAAAGATCTAATAATGAGAATAGTCGGTTTGTATTTTGATTCATGTGGAATTTTACTTGTTACAACATTTATAACCAAAGTAATCAAGAAGAAAAGTGACATATTCTCTTCTTAAAAATTCACTTAATTAGTTTGTTCAACATGTATGATAAAAATCCATTCCATAACACATTTTTTTTGGATTTTCAATATAATTTTTTTACATTTTTGAAATAAAAGAGTCAATTTTAAAAGGAGGTAGCTTTTGTGTGGAATTATTATATTACTCTTTGTATAATCTAAATTAAAAAGTAAAGATAAAAATAGAAAATAATAGATTTAGTTGTGCATTAAATATATTGTAACTTACAACTTTTAAAAAAAGTTACTCCATCCATCCCAAAAAAAGAGTTTAGTTTAAAATTTTTATTTTTATTTTTTAAAAAAAGTCCACCTTTGGTATGAATATTTGTATTACCCTTATTAATAATAACAATGTATAATATAAATTAAAAAGTAAGAATAAAAAAATAAAATTATATATTAAATAGTGCATTAAGTGTGTTGTACATTTTAATTTAAGAAAATTCTATTAAATAAAAAATGAACTCATTTTTGAAACCTGAGATATATCAAATTGAAAATGAACACTTTTTTGAAACAAAAAGAGTATTTCACAACTTTCACATGTAGTAAAATGCAAAAAAAGTAAAAAAATAAAATTTGAAATACAATCAATACAAATTAATATTAAAGTCTTTGCTCTTATCGATCCTTAAAAAAATAAAATAATGCAAACATTTCTCAAATTTTTTTTTTTTTTTTAACCTTATCTTTTGGCAATTCTTATCAGCATAGCTATGAGACATCAGCTACATGTATGAGCATATGCTGATAAGAATTGCCAAAAGATAAGGTTTAAAAAATAAAGAATTTGAGAAATGTTTACATTATTTTGTTACCATGATGAGTATGATGATGGTGGCATGATTGGAATTCTAAATCAAGATGCACTAAGAAATCTAGGACGGAGATTGTCAGAGATTTAGTTGTCGTGTCGGATTCTTCCTAATTTAGTGGAATCAGAGTTGGACCTCTGTACTTTGTCTCATCAATTTAGATTTTGATCACTAATTATATGGGTCACATTGGGCCCCCAGATTCCCAAATCAATTACAACCAAAATTGATTGGACAGTACTTAGAAAATTCATCACTAAAAACAAAATTAACAAACAAAAATTGGGGATTTCCACACGAAATTGTTTGGAAACTCAATTCAGATTCTCCTTTTTCCTTTTTTATTTCTTTTTTTTCATATATATACGCACACACTTATAGTATGTAGTATTACTGGAGCTAAGGAAAGGAGTTCAACATGCAAACAAGCCTGCGCACACAAACAAATATATATAAGTTATTTACATTAGATCTCACATGAATCACCTATCTATTTTCTTGCAAAAAAGTTTGGTTTTAAACTCCAGTTCGAATAATAAGAGTATGTCATGCTAATATTCTCTGGATCATTCACATTTCAGGGTCAAGTATCGATTTACACATTAATCTATTCATGTGACTGAAAGTTCTTATAATCTAGACACAACGACTTAATTATTAGGGACGTATTTTACCATTGAACTAATAGTTTATCGTGTGAGCCTTCCACTCATACACACACACACACACACACATATATATATATGAATTATTGTATGTTAATATCTAAGTAACAAAATTTAAATTTTTAACTTTTGAAGTGAATTAATAAAACATTAATTAATCGATTACTCATCTCAATTCAACTTAATTAACAAACTTAGTTTCTTACTAAATTATTTGTCTAACTTGATTAGCCTGATGATTCAACTCGTTTATTAGATTGTTGATATTTAAAAATTGAATTAATTTTATATTCTTTTTCTGAGATTGATGAAATGTTTAACAAAAGGATTTTTGTAATTGTATTAAACATTCCCCATAATAACATTTTACAAATCCCATGGAAGGATTGTGAAACTAACCCTTAAAAAATTTATATAGGTGCCTGAATGGATATTGGTTCATAATTTTGGGGACCAAAGTTCAAAGATTATTGATGATGTTATTTTTAAAAAAATAAAAATTGTATTGTCAAGACAAAAAAACAAAGGGAAAAAAAGAAGAAGATGTATTTGGATTGTATTGGTGATGTTTGCTGCTCTGAGGAAGCTTTGCTAAATTAGGCCTCTCATCTACACTGGCCCAATGAACCCAAACTCTAATGGCTTTCGCGGCCTTTACTAGTCCCCTTGGGCCAGTTTGCAAATGAAACACAGGCCATTGTAATGGTCTCTCACGTTAGGTCTAAGAAATAAAGGAAAAGTCATTAATACCCCTATTTGAATTGAGTAATAACATTTTTAATGAAAAATTATAATTATTAACTTGACATGTTTGACATAATAAAATTATTTTTTATTATTTTATACTTTTTAAATAGTGTGTAAAGGATTATTTTATTTTTTGATTATCACATCATTTATCATGATTTTTTAGTATTAATTTTTACAAAGAGTATTATAGCTCAGATTATCTGTCACTCTTATTTCATTTTTTTAAATATGTCATTATCCTAGTGACAATAACTTTTCATTTTAAACAAAATCACTGGAATAAATTCTATCATTTATTTTTAAAAAAAATCTAAATAAAATAATGTTGTTTTAGTGTACAGTAGTGTTTTTCTTTTTTTTTTTGCGTATGGGTTTGGAGTTAGTCAGATTTCAATCCTATTTTCGTCCAATTTTATCCTCTGTCAAGGAGGTTTTGTGATCTAACTTGGGAGGAGGGTTAAGTATGATGAAAAGAAACATCAGGTCGCGCATGAACAGGAGTTAGGATGTGCATTTCTCGTTGTATGCTGATTGTGCTGGGCAAGTAGAGGCCGACAAGTTAAGAATTTTGTTTCTCTTCGCTAGGAGGTCCCGGTCCCATTTCCTCGGGGTTGGAATGCTTTAACCCAAACCTACTAGGTTTAGGTTAGATGTGTTAGAGCGAGTGTTTAAATGGATCATTTATGTATTCATTAACTTTTCTATAAAAGTTAATACACAATTTTTTGGAAAAAAAAATAAAATTAGAAGGTGGGATGGAATACAATGAATAGGTAGTCTTAATATTGTAAAAATTCTATAAACAAACCTATTTCCCAATATTGGAGCTTACTGTATATTACTATCAACCAAGCAAAATAGAAAGTTATTAACAAATTCCAACATTAAAAACAGACATAAATAAAAAAAAATTGCTGTCTGGATAAGAGACACAATGAGGGGTTAGTTATAAGCTGCCTTGCTTTGATCAACCGCCCATGTAAATATATACGAGGATTCTTTTTTTTTTTTTTGGGTTAACGTTTGATAGCTTGAATCATGTGAGGAATACACAAGTTACCAAACCTTAATGTCGGATATATTAAGGTATCAAACAAAAAAACAAGAAACAATAACAAAACAACAGAAACGTTACGAGATAATCCATATGGATAGCTAAGCTGACAAACAATATTGCCAACAATCACATGCATCACCCCCTTTTCATTGCTTGCTTGACATTAAAGTAATCCACAACTGCATTTAATTATCTCAACTAATGTCACTTTGAATCTGTCATTGGATTGCATTTCAAAACATATTTTTGTATTTTTTAAAATAATTAATAATTATAACATAAAAAATATTTTAAAAATTATAAAAATATATTTTAAATCATTAACCATACACCTATATTTTATACAGGAACGGGAGAAAATCTCTTGTATTATTTAGGTTGTAAGGTAACATTTCTTTGGTTTATAATTTTTTTTTTTTTGAGTCACCGTCATTATATTGACCTTTGAGTTGATCAAAGAGGGGTCTATAAATAAACAAATATGATCGAGATTTTTAGTATGAAATGCAAGATCAATTATTTGGTTTAGTTAACTAGTTGAGAAGAAATTAAAGGGAGGGATGGAAAGAATAATGACAAGATGGATAAAAAAACCCAGCAAATAGCTAAATCATAATGAGATTTTGACTTCAAAACGTATTGAGTTTAAGAAAAATAAACAAGGGTTCTATGAAGGAAGCTCATGGGATCCCTTGGATTGGGTAATGGAACTCAAATGTTGCACCTATGGATTAAATATTTCAGAATTGTTCTTTAGTATCAAAATTCTATTTTACTTTTATGATGAACAATAGGAGATTCTCACTCTTGCCTATCCAAAAAAAAAAGTAGTTAAATCATAAAACTTGTATGGGCTATATAATTTGGATTTTTTTCAACAAATATTTTCAAAAGTGACTTCATAGTAATGCAAATTAAAATAAAAAATAATGATATTCACATTAAAAATTCTTTGTAAATTTTCACCACTGATTGATGAAGTATTCACTTGATAAAATGGTACTAAGTGGTCAGAATAATTATTGTTACTTGACTCCTTCCATATAAGCGTTACACATTGCAAATTTTATCAAAAATTTTCAATTTGTGTACCATCATACATAATCACCTTAAAGGGTTATGTGTTGCTAGATTAACACAATGCAAATTATCCAAATAGTAAAATTTTTTAATTTGTGTATCATCACTAATAATCACCTTAACGGGATATGTGTTGCCAAATTAATACATTGCAAATTAAATTGTTTAAAAATTAAAAATTTTCACTATGTGTATCATGACTAATCATCTGAACAGGTTATGTGTTGCCGAATTAACACATTGCAAATTGTTCAAATGGTAGCTGCATAACCTTGTGGAAAAGCCGGGGGAACTAAAGGTATTCAAAATCAATGATCCAGTTCGATCTAAATATTTTGGATCGGATCAATTTTTGGTCTGATTTGATCCTTTTTTTTGTTATTACTTTTCTTTTTATATATAATGTTAGGTGATTCAACGTAGGTTTAAAATTAATAGTTTCATATTAAAAAATTATCAATTTTTATATAAAGATAATAAATAAATTTCATCTAAATATTTTAATTTGTGTATTTTTGATATAAATATTTTAATTTATTTTGTCACAAATTGACTAATTTTAATTAAAGAATTATTTCAATTATTAAATGATACTATTTTATATTTTATAACTAATATTAGCTATTTTTGAAAGAAAAAAGTTATAATTTTTTCTTTTATTTGAATCAAAACGGATCAGATTGAGCGAAAATGCATTGATCTAATCCGATCTATTTTTGATCGAATCCTATTTGAAATTTTAGATAAGATCAATCAATGGATTTGATCCGCGAATCAAAATGAACACACATATAAAAAACAATATATATTTTCTTTAACATGGGATTGGTTTAATATTTGTTTTCTTGCTTCCAATTGGTTCAAATTCAGTCCTCGATCTCAGGCGGTCTGCCTTCATCATTATAAATATAATAAGAAGAATACAGTGGGAGTGGTTGTTTAATGTCCTTAACGATAATGACAGATTAATTAAAAGTCGGGCCATTAATTAGCACCTAAGTATGTTTAAAGTTTGTAAACGTCACCTGTGCCCTACATTGCTAGCACTATTCCATCATGACAACAACGGCCTGTCCTACATTGAAAGACTTATCTAATTTCTTTTGTTAATATTCATATATTTAAATTTTCTTTCATCTTGAAAATGACCTTTTTTTTCTAAGAAAATCTTGCGTCGAAAATGACATAGGGTAAAAAATCCCTGAAAAAATTCAACATTTTAAACTTTCTTAATAACTTTCAGTAGTGGCATCAATTTGGTCGTAATTTTTTTTTGACCAAAATTCATTGAAGAATTATTGATACTTAGTTAAATATGTATTAAACCAGTGATGGGATACTTCCTTAATCGTAGGCCTGACTTGCATGACCTTTCTTTTCCTGTCATCAACTTTATATAAAGTTAAATTAGTGAAGTTAATATTTTGTTGGTTCCTTTTATGTCACTCTCTTCATTTAATTGCTTTTTACATGTTAATTAAAGTTGATCAGTCTTGGATTTGTTATGAGCGCTACAAACAACACTAGTTTCAAAATTCTACATGCCTAGGTATCAGGTCTAGAATCTTCTCTTTTTTGGGCATGAAAAACAGTATCAGTAATTAACTAGAATAGCCTAATTAGCCATAGGGACATTGTCTCTAATCAGAAATGAGAGAATCGAAACTCTTCCTTGTTTTCCTTTTTCTCCTTCTTCCCCTTTTGCGGGAGCCTTACTTCCTATTGTTTGAGACAAAAATATACATTATAATGCACCAAATAATACTCCTTCCGATTTAAAAAAAAGAGAGTTTATTTTCAAATTTTTTTCTTGTCCAAAAAAAAAAAAATTCACCTTCAAATCAAAATTTTAAAATACCTTTACTAATAATAATTGTATATACTCATAATTAAAAAATATGAATAAAAATGTAAAACTGTACATTTAATTTATGTATTAAGTGTGTTGTACATAATAACTGATAAAAATTTATATCTAAAATAAAGTGAACTCTTTTTTTAGGACGGAAGGAATTAAAAAAAAAAAAAGCAAAAGAAAAGTAGTACTACTTAAATTCTGAGAAGTTCCATCATTATAGTGAACAGTACGAGGAGGACCATTGAAATAAATCTCTATGTCCTAAGCGGAGAAGTTACAAAGGACCAAAGCCGGACTTCTTTTGTGGAGAGAATTATGCATTTGGGCTTCTGTTGTATTGTGCCCCTTATTTTTTTTTTAATTATTTTTAAAACCTATTTCGTTTTGTTGATTTTAGGTTGAAGAGTCTCGAAGTTGATCTCCTTAAAAAGGGGGGAAAAAATTGAAAGTATTTGTGTTTTTAGGTTAAAGGATCATTTCTTAAAGTACTTCTTTCCATTTTTCTCATTGCATAGCTTTGAGTCCCTTGAAGGAAAAAAGAAGAAGAGTATTTTATATGTGATTTGACTTATTCACCCAAATTAAGTTTTCAATTTCAATTTCAATTAATTAATGGTGTAGAAATTAATTGCCCTCGAGTAGTGTGATACTAATTAACATGAATATCTTAGCGAAGAAATTAGTCATAAATTGTTCGTACTTTTTTAAGTTGGTTCCTCTATTTGTTATGTTCGTTGAATTATTTACAAGTGAAATTCAAAATATTAATTTTCAGACATTAGGCCCTATAAAACTTAGTTGAGATTCTCTATTCCAATTAATATGTACCAATGATATAGTTTTGTTAAAACTAAGATTTATGCATTTTATGTTAGAATTTAGTATAACACGTTTTATTAATGAGACGCGATTGGTATATATAAGTTCAAATAGAGAATTTAACTAGTTAAACAAATCACAATCACAATGAAGTCCTATCTAGATCATTTATCTAAAATTTTTCAATGTTGTACCATCATAGAACGAGTGATGCACTTCAATCCTAACTACATTGTGTATTAGAACTATAAACTCAGAGGAGAGTTCCATACCTACCTTAATATTTAAGGTAGGCAAGTAAGTATCCACCATCCCCTTTCTCTTACGTTTCCAGTGTCCACGAGTGGCTGTCTGCAGATCATACTTCAAATTAACAGCAAGTTTTCACTTTTCTTGTATGTTCAGCAGCCTAAATATACATCCACTTCTTCAGCTTTTCTTCATAGATAAGATTACTAGCTTATATATATTCATATGTGTGAATAATGTTTAGGTAGGGGATGAGGAGGGTTATGGCCCTTTATGGGTACGTGACACAGAGAGAGAGAAAGCCGACAATGAGCATCTTGGTTGCATGGGTTTTCGGTCACAAAGAGTCATGCGAAAGAGAGAGAAGCAAACAGAGACAATGAGATGCGTACATATGAGATTATCAGTTTCAGGACCAAAGAAGGTAAGAGAGAATCCCAACAAACCAACCAATAATATAAACATAATTTTGACCCCCAAAACGCCAAAACCCTCTCTCTCTCTCTCTCTCTCAGTGTGTGACTGTGTTTTGGTTGTGAACCAATCCAACATAGAACGAATCCCCCGCGGAGGCCGCTCGTGCTCGTGCTTGTGCTTGTGCCTCTGCTCCTGCTCTTGAGCCTTTTCCCCAATTGTGTGTCAGCGCTCCCCACGCGTCTTTACTTTCTTCCCTCTTCACCCACCAACACACACGAGACCGCCACTCCCTCACTCATTCACAATTCTCAATCTCAATTATGTGGTCAAACCATGAAGTTGGAACTTTCCCTACTGCTAGTTCTCTCTATCTACATGTATACATGTATGCATGTAGCTGCTAAATATGCCCACCTAACCAACAGGCAACAACAAAGATCGAAGAAGGGAGCATATTCCATCCACCCTGTATCTCTATCATCCCACAGCCCACATCAAACAAAACTTACCCACATCAAACAAAACTTATGATCAATGCTCCACTGCCCTATGAATCCCTCCATGATTCGTCGTGCACATTTGTGGTCAGTCAAGAAAGGGCTCCTGTGAAGTAAAATTCTCAGTGAATGAATGAGTTGGTCACTAGTAGCTAGAGTTTCAAAAAAAAATTGAGCAAGAATTAAAAGAAGTGTTTACGAATAAATCATAAGATGTTATAGTTTTTATATAGAATTTTTATTTTTTTTCCGAAATAATTCATGTGGTCTTGCAAATTTCTTTTATAATTATAATGAAAAAAGGCACAGCTAATTGGATCCCACCTACTCTTTTGATTTTGGAAAACATTTTTGTAATAAAAATTTCATACAACTTTTTGATTTTAGTTTACATAGTGAACATTATAACTTTCTATTAAAATAAAATTACTATCCTTTGCGCATATAGATATATCCGAACCCTTCCTGTTATAATTAGTTTCACCATAAATAAAATTATAAATATAATTATTATTGTAATTCTCACTACTACTTATAGTGGATATATCAATCTGGCCCGATTTGATGATTAAGTTCATATTTCGTTAATTTGCCAAATTGTCAACCCTTTTAATAGTTTAATTGGACATTTATTCTTTTGTTGACAAGGGAATTCGCAGCCACTAATTGGACACTTATTCTTTCTCAAAAAGCAGGTAGATTTAAGGTTACAGTAGGAGTACTCAGTTCGAGTTAATGCTTTTACGAATTCATTAGGTCAGGTATACCTGTGCTTGTCCATTTTTGGTTTTCAATTATGTGGTCAAAACCATCGCCTAACGGAAAAAAGTCATAATAATTTTTTAAAAAAAAATCACAGCTTGTCCTAGATATAATTTATTATCTAGTGTTAAAATTATTGAGTACTATAATATTATGCTCTTTAATGAAGTCCCTTTGTGACCTTCTTCCGGCAAAGTGATTCAAACTTCTATGGAGTAATGTGGATAAAGTGTCACGAAGCTATCATTCATAAGGAGTTTTGCCTATGAACACTCATATTTTCTTTCCATTCGTAAACCTTTTTTCTTCTTATGAGTTCTGATCTCCATAAGAATATCATAATTTTCATATTTTATGATGTGAATATACTAAAAATATATTCTATACATTGATTGATTGCATACTTATTTTTAGTACATTAAATTAATTATGTAAAATTTGTTTTTTTTGTTCCTTTATATGTAAATAAACTATTTTCTATTATACCATTTTAGTGATATTGCGGATGTATAATTTTTTTTTTTAATATATCATATCAATTCTTTAGGCATGAAGAATAAGTTTCTATTAATGCAACACATGCAAATTTCAATAGCTTTGTTCTAAGGATGCCATTGGTGTAAATTAGACCTACGAATTTGACAATGTTCAATACGCATGCCCATCGATCCTTCCCCGTTTGAATCCTCAATGGCTATTCATAGATAACGTTATTTTCTTGTCTTACTTGCAATAACGGTAATTTTTGTTTGGTCAGTTGTATGCTATGTCTCAATTAATAACAATAACTCAATTATCAAATAATTTTAAATAATTGCAAGAACATGTCCGTAAGTCGCAACTAATAATTACACTACCATTTTATTTTTCTATAGAACAACATTAATTATGTATGAAGTTCCAGAAGGGCATTGCCATCCCCTAGAGTACAATAACAAAAACCAAGATTGGGGGCTTGAGCCTCTCTTTTTTTTTTCAAAATTTTAAAATATTTATCTTGTGACAACTTGTTCACAAGTCAACCCGTGGTGATCTCTTGTTGTACTTCAATCTCTCTCTCTCTCCTTTTTTTTTTTTTCAAACTATAGAATGGAATGGTTACCTCATGACATTCAATGAATGTGTGTGTATATATATATATATATATATATATGTATGTATACACGCAAAAGATAGAATAAAGAGCAAGAAAGCTTGGGAATAGGATTATGATTAATCCCATGACCTCATGATTAATTAGGGGTAGTAGTCAGGTCGTGTTTCGAATTAGCAGGTTGTGTTAAAATATAGGTATTATAGATTTTACAAGAATCCGAACACGATCTATTTAATTATACGTGTAAAGTAACTTGAACATGATTTATTTATTTTGTGGGTAACACAACAGACACGAAAATACCTATATACATGTGAAATTTAGAAAAATTTAATTACCTATTTATTTCATGAGTAACATAAAAAAAAAATTATATATTTATAAAAAAATTAAAACACTAAAAATGCCTAAAAGTATATCTTATACAATACGTTTCAATTTTTAATTAGATATTTCACTTTTAAACGGGTTGACCCTTAGTTTGATCTAATTAAATCTATTTATTTTTTGTATTTTACATATTTGACTTAATTTTGACTCAAATCCACGAAATGATATACATATATATACTAAACACATATTAAATTTGTGTCGTGTTTTTATGCCGTGTCACAAATTGTCATCCTATGATTAGTCATTGAAAAAAAAAAGGGATCAAGAGGAAAGATTTTCAACATTACAAATTTGGAAAATTTTGTAATGATTAATCCATTTAGATATTTAATGTGAACAGTGCGCAATGTTCATTGCACATTAAATTCAGCCAGCCAACCAACCTGAGTGAATTCTTTTCGGTCAAACATGTACACAGATTGGACAACACTATACAAAACAAATTGCTCATATCAATGCCTTTTTGTCTTAATTTCTTTTTCCTTTTTGGTTTATTTTGTTAAAGTTTTTGACTACTAAAATTTCATTACAAAATATGCAAGAGAAAACAAGTGTCATAATTTATACACATTCTTTTCGTTTGTTTGAAATAGTTATTGAATTTCGCTAATACTAAAATGAGATATCATAAGTATGGTTGTTAAAAACTCGAATCAACACTACGTTTTACGTTTTTACAAGCTTATAAAAAAGAGATTTGGTTTACTGCCAATTCAAAAACTTCTACTAAAATATTGATTGTGCTGTACTATTGAAAAGAATTTGAGCCTTTGTTAGACTTCTTTTTTAAAATAAATTTGAAAAAGTTTATAATTTATAAATTTAACATATATTATATATAATATATATAATATTTATTAAATTATTTTTCATAATTAATAGAATCTTACGATTTTACGTTTCGATTTTTTGAACCATCCACCCATTTTGCGTAAAAACTCGATTTAACAACCATGATCATAATCACACAACAACAGAAAAACATAAAAATTGAAATGAGACATCATAGATACATATTAATGGAAAAGAGATTATACCAAATATAATCATATGTAAACAAATTAACAATGGAAAACGGAGAAAAGTATCCAAAAGGAAGAATCGAAAGCTCATAAAAGGAAAAAAAAAATGAAATACTATAAATATATAACAGTGAAGCAGAAAAATGCTAATGATGAAATGAAACACCATACATATATAGTAACAAAGAGTAATGATTTTTATAGTGATTTTTCATAGTAAAAAATAATAGTAACTGATGTAGCAAGTATGAACAAACAAAATCATCTTTTATTATTTTGCGTGTTTTTACAAATGTGATAAATAAATTTTGACTTTTCATATTAATTTGTCATATTAGTTGTTATAGAAAATCAATATGTGTATCATTACTCATTAATAAAAAAGAAATTATAAAGAATATAATCATATCCCTAACAAATTGACAATGGGAAAGCGGAAAAGAATACCCAAACAAAAGAATGGAAAGCTGCTAAAAGGAAAGGGAACGATCATATTGACACCATAACCCCAATATGTTCATGATAAGAAACAGACAATTTGCGAGTGTGGACTGAAAGGACCATATATGAATAAAAATGTCGTAGTTCAAAGAATAGACCCACAGAATGCGGGGGAGTTGCCACGTCCTCTTACTTCGCAAGTGGACCCTTTTCAATGTTATTAGCACATAAATTATTTTACTATGAGTTGAAGATAGAGGTTGCAGTGCAGAATGCAGATGATAGTGTTGCATCATATGATATATCATATGTGCATGTGGGGGTGGGGGGTCTTCTACATCTTGGAAGATATAGATGAGGCTATTAATTAACTCTCTATCTCTATCCCTATGATGTGTGGCTTTCAAACACTAACAATCACCCATGCCATTGTTGTCACATTTCTAGTGAAGATTTTTCTTTCTTTCCTTTTGTTTGTTTTTGTTCATTTTGCCAGTTAGTTTTTCATTATCAACCAAGAATATGTACAATGATGAAGTCATTAAGAACTATCATTAATAGAATGATAATTCTTGATGATACTTACGTTAGTTACTGAATAAAAACTATCGATTATTATCTCATCTGACTAGTTTCACAAAATTTGGTTTTGGTTTTTAACCATCACATTTCCCTTGATGATCTAATTCTAATAGATTGAAAGGTTATGTAATCATGCTAGCTATAATGGTAGTAGTTATCTTATGGATATTTAATGGGAATCAAAAATAAAATTTGCAATAAATTTAGTTACTTTCCTTGATGGTTTGGTTTTAAAGGGTAACCTTAATCTATTTTAGAGGTTTATCAAAATCATTTAAGTTCTTAATGCTCTTTGAAGTTAAAATGACGTCTGCCTAAATTCTTGTTTGTCATTGGATAATTCTTAAAGGTAAGTATTGCAAGTAAAAATAGGATAACGTACAGCACTTTCATTAAAATATATATGTGTGTATCCTTAATTTTGTCAAAATTAAGGGGAATAATATATATATACACCCTATAGACTTATTCCAATGACCATATAATGCATCATACTATGGAAAAATATATATCCTGTTGCTAAGAAATTAGACATAAAGTAAGCAAACTGGCAATCAAAATTTTTCTTACATTAATCCTTAGCATGAAACATATAGACGACGTCACAATGCATTTGACAACAGTTTGTTATATGACAGTTATTTACATTTTAGAATTTATGGATTTGGATTGTCATTTATTATTATATCCCTCCTGTTATTAATTGATTTATACCATTACTATGCAATTTCATTTTCAAACCCTTCAATTCCCAACCATTACTCCCTTGAGGATGGCATGAAATTGTATTGTTGAATACATGAATTAAATTCTTGGACAAATTCAGTGCCCACTCTAGCTCCTTCCTGGTTTTTATAATATTTATTATTATTATTATTATTTTGCTAAATCATGAATAAACCAATATTTTTCTGTCCATCACATTGTCCCATGCATGAAACATATCAATTTTTTTTTAAAAAAAAAAAGGGAAAAAAAGAGAGAGAAAAGTAGAACCACCAATAAATATAACCCATGCAAGAAGCTATCAAATGTCTATTAACATAAAAGATATTACAAAATGGAAACCTTAACCAATCATGAATCACTAACCAAAGTACAACAAAGCGCAATCCTTGATTTAAGTTGACAAAACAGCAAAACCCCTCACTCATTGATTGGGACTAGTGAATAGCAATAGAAATGGACAAAAAATGGAGTTGAATTTTGAGGATAGGAAACTTTCAACATTATATATATACTTTTTGAGAGACAAAAGCTAGTACATACATGATTTCTTGATTGTTTATGTTTTCTGTACGTTGTTATATTATTATGCGCACAAGCAAGAAAGAGAGAGAGGACCATCCAAAGCCCAAAGGGCAAGAACGACACAAAAACCACACCCCATTTAGCCATGTATTCTCTCGTAATCTAGCTAACCCTAACAACCCAAAATAACCCAATCCAATCCTGGATTTAGTTATATTAGTTAAAGAGGAGAAACACACCAAAACCAGACCAGAGCAGACCTGACCTGACCTGACCTGACCTGAACCATCCTCCTCTCCTCATCTTTCATCTTTCATCTTTTTCACTCTCAAAAACCCTCAAGAACCAGCAACTTCAACTGCAAGAGAGAGCAAGCAAGAAAACAAGCACCATCATCTGAGGTACAAGTTCATTCAAAACTAGCTAATTAAGCTGTACTATTTGAGGGATTGAGCTTGGATATGGTGAATATGAGTTTATTCAACTGGGAATTTGGTGGTTGACACCCAAAATCCACTTCTTTCTTTTCATTCTTCTATTATATGGTGAGGGCCTTAAAAAACCCAACCAAAAAGTAAGGTCGGAGTAATAGAATAGGAAGCAAGAAAGAAAGGAAAGGAAGAGGGAAAGAGAAGTCCAAAAGTCTCCCCCTTGCCCGGCCATCTTTTTGAATCAGTAATTGCAGCCTTTACTTGTACTTTCATCTGGCATCCTCATTACTAAAAGAACTTTCTTTCTGAGCGTGTCTAATTTCTTTTGAGGAATAATTTGATCAGCATGGATCCAGTTAGTCATTCTATCCCTCCCCCCTTTAACACCAGAGATTTCAATCTTCATCACCAATTTAACCACAATTCCGAGGATGAACACAGCGGAACCAGCGGCCTAAACATGGGCCACAAGCGAGATCGCGAGGACCACAACGACAACAACATGAACGGCAGCGAAGGCCAGGACGGAGGAAGCTCAGCAGGAGATGGTGGTGGAGGAGGAGAGATGAGCAGGAGGCCTCGAGGAAGGCCAGCTGGATCCAAGAACAAACCCAAACCACCAATCATTATTACCCGAGACAGTGCGAATGCTCTTCGAACCCATGTTATGGAGATCGCCGATGGTTGTGATATCATGGAAAGCGTGGCGAATTTTGCCCGGAGGCGCCAGAGAGGGGTATGCATTATGAGTGGAACTGGGACGGTTACAAATGTCACGCTACGACAACCGGCTTCGCCTGGTGCGGTAGTCACATTACATGGACGGTTTGAGATCTTGTCTTTAGCCGGCTCTTTCCTCCCACCGCCAGCTCCGCCGGCAGCCACATCGCTGACTATATATTTAGCTGGTGGGCAAGGACAAGTGGTTGGAGGGAGCGTGGTGGGGCAGCTTATGGCATCAGGGCCAGTTGTTATTATGGCAGCCTCATTCAGCAATGCGGCCTATGAAAGGCTTCCTTTGGATGAGGATGAGAGCTCACTCCAAATGCAAGGAGGAGGGTCGCTTGGATCTCCCGGAGCACCGGTGGGAGGACAGCAGCAACAACAGCAGCAGCAGCAGCTCATGGCCGACCCTTCTTTATTTAGCATGAATCCAAGCCTCCTCAACTCGGTTCAATTACCTAGCGAAGCATATTGGGCCACTGGTCGCCCTCCGTTCTAACTAGCTACTAATTTAACAAGGGTACAACTTAATTTTCTTGATTCACTTTTCTTTTCTTTTCTTTTCTGTTATTAATTGCTTGATCAGCTCAAGATGACCAAGAATGGCTAATTAGCAAAATCTTTGATTAGGTGTTAGCTAGTAGAATTCTGCAGGTCGTTTGAGCATTATTTTCAGCTTTGACTTTCACTTCATGTTTTTGGAGTTTCTTTTCATCAGTTAATTAGCTAGCTAGGGTCTCTTGTTTTTTGAGTTTGATGATCAGACTGATGATGATGTGCCTGCATTTTGTAATTTGATTAAACTACTTTGTACATTATTGGTTTCTTAGCCATGCATCCCAATTTAGTTGGAGTCATTCTGCTAGTAATTGAATGTTTAACTAGTATAAACTAATTAAGAAGAACAATAACTTGTATAGGCATCCATGGAATTAACTATTCTTAATTTGAAGCCAAAATAATGTGTATAATTAGACCCTTAAAATAGAAAGTTATACTATGAAATAATAACAATGTGAATCCATGATGGCTTTTTGTTTCACTAGTTCCTCAGTCCAACATGAACAAAATTAAGTAGTACTATCATAATGATTATATCTGGGTTTGAGATTATTGTGTTTTTTTCATGGGATGATACAAGAAATGATAACATAAAAAGAGGGCTTTGGACAAAATCATTGACGGTTTGAATGGTAGGTGGCATGTAAGAAAAGAAGTATGGGCTTTCGAAATCGTAGTTTCCAACATATATTTACCATCTCCTAAATGCTAGTAAGAGAGTTTTATCTTTAGGGTTCTTGAATGTAGAGAGACTTTAAGAATCATATCTGAAAAAACGCTGGTTTACATACACGTGCACAGTTTCTAACAAAGCTCCTTTTCGAGGCATATTAAGCAGCGGTTACAATGAACAACCTGGACAAAATGTCTCTTGTTGAGCTAACGTTATAGTCACACACAGGCAGAGCTTTAGTTTTTTGCTTAGATCTGCCTCACTTTGTGTAAATTTTTTAAGTAATGATATATATAGTAATTTCGTTATACATCGACATCAATTTACAGTTTTGATATTCACATTAGCCACTATGAGTTATTGTAAAATATCATTGTTTTCTTTGTTTTTTCTGAGTGAGGGATAGAAATCAGAATGCAAAAACCAAGAATAGTAAACAGCTCACATTCTTTGAATTGAAGCAAACTCTTTGTAGTTTCTTCACAATGGTTGCTTGCTTTTTATGCAACAATCCAGCTTATCCATTTCACTTCTCTGGAGACAATCCTCACTTTGACATGCAGCTTTAATTTGCTTTTATCTTGGGATGATGATTGTTCCTCCATTCTCTTTCTTCTCTCCTTTTATTTTTTTTTTATTTTACAACTGGGAAGACTCTGCTTAAATCCCTTAATTTATTCCACCAATGTTGGATCTCTCTTCCCTCTGTCTCTCACTCTCTCTCCCTTGACTGCCCTTGCCTCATTTTTATTCATTTATTTTTCTCATTTCCTTGAGATGCTTGAATTTTTATAAGCCAGTGTTGGTACTACTTTATTATTAATTTTCATTTCTTTGGGCCCAAATTTCACCTCTAAATATATATATATAGTCATTACTGCCAGTGCTTCCATCCATTAATGTTGAAATGTCTTCAATCATTGGATGTGGTCTAGAATTCGTACCCTTCCAGTTTGCTACTTTTTCATTTTTAAGGTTTATGTGATTGGGGGGTATACCCCCACTTAGGATCTGTGTTTTATGTCCTTCCAAACCTTTGCATAGATTTCCTTTCGAATTTATATGGAGAAAAATGTAGAGAGTACATGGTATATAATACCAAAAATATATGAACATAGATACGCATTACATATATTATTAGTATTATATATACCACTATATCCTTATAGTGGTCCAATCCTTTATACAGGCCAGAGATCATGATGTACTGGTCCATCATGCTGCCACACTTTCGTTTCCTATACAATCTATTTGTACTCATGGCTCTATCCATCCTCTCCGGTTCATCATCACGACAATAAGTATTTATCAACTAAACCCTTCATGAATATATAGGGTGGAAATTGAAGATGAGTTTTTTCTTTTTTCCTGTCATTGAATGGTTCTTTTTTGGCTTCATTTTTCTCAAAGAATACAATATGAATTAAACATCTTTAGTTGGAGATTTTCAACTCAACCCTTCTTTTGTATTTTAAGTTATAAAACTAAATCTCAATTTCCACCTTCTTCATTCTTGTTTTCTTGCTTGGTCGACATTTTCCAATATGCTACATGCAGAGGCTGCATAATCTATGTAGTATTATCCCTGGTCTAGACCAGAATTTCTTCTCGTTTTGGGACCTGTCTATGTTAGTTTTTGAAAAAGTTTTGTTCTTTTTTTTGGAGCCCGGATAGGGGAAGGGAAGGACGATGCTACATTTTTGCAGGTAAAGTTCGAGTTTCCCACCATTAAAGTTGACGTTTAAAACCTTATCATTTCGCCACCATTAAAGTTGTGAATCCCTCCTTACTGGAACTGTTAACGTTTTAAAACCTTATCATTTCGCCACTGCTCCCTCTTATGGAAAAAAAGAAATGCAAAATCCTAGATTCCTAGCCCTAAAGGCATAGGCGAGTTGAGGTAACTTGAAGAGAAATCGTCCGACAACGCAAGTTCAAATCTCGCGTGAGGTAGATTTTCTGTGGGGTTTGTCATGGGGTTTGGCCTGTTAGCTCTTTCCCTCATACCTATGCCAACCCATGCACATCTCTTGATTTACATCCGCCTGGCTAAGGGGCATCAATATCGTCACTATCATCAATATTGAGATTATCAATAAGAAAACCCTTAGACTTGTTAGCCAGGAACTTGTTCAGAAATACCGTAATGAAAGTAACATAGGAGTTTGTCACTAGGTATTTGACCAAATAGGATCGTCCACTTCCAATAGAACCGACCACTAAAATACACCTAGAGGGGGATAAGGGTAAGCGGAGCGAAAAGGGTTTCCATGAGATGGGAAATGAAAACTATTAGCCCAACATGAAGTTTGTGAATAAGTGATTGTTTGATAATGAGCAAGGAAGATCCGTCCCTCTAGTATAGGTGAGGGGGAGTTTCGCCTTCGCAATGGGGGTTTTCTCCTAAAAACAAAGAAATGCAAACTCCTAAAATCAAACCCACAACATGAGGGTTGACAACCGTTCCCTTATACTACTCCCCTTCTTTAGGAGGTATATACGGCTCTATCCTTCTATGCATTGATCTTTCCTTTTTGTTTTTTGGAATTTGTTATGTAGAGACAAAATTTGTTCTATGCTTTGATTCCCCCTCCCCATATTGCCGTTGGTTCTTAGGGGGAAAAAAATATTACGAACTCTTAGAATCAAACCCACAATATGAGGGTTGATAAATCCTCCCAATTCCTACTCCCCCCTCACTCCCCCAAGGTAAGTGAGAGATTTTATATATGGTCTTATTCTAATTTGAAAAATTATTTCATGCATATTTTGCACCATATAAGATTGTGCAGTTAGAAACAATTAGGAAAAGTAAATTATTTACATAATAGAGGGACAGAAAAATAAAATTATATGATTAACTTTCTATATAAAAAAAGCAAAAATACAACTAATTGGATGCATGCAATATTTTTTTATTATCTTCTACGAATTGATTTTCTTTTTATATATATATATATATATATTTTTGGAAATTTGCTTTATTACTACAAAATTACTCATTTTTCAGCTGGAAAAAATTTCAGTTTCCTCAATTTCAAAAGTGAAGACTCAAAACCTTGGCCACTGCCATTAATTTTGTTGTATATATATATTTTCCTCCTGGTCTTAGGTGGGGAGGGGAGTAAATTTGGTGGTTATGCAATAGTGGGATGCTGATTTCTGGTGAAGCTAAGTTAGCTCAAGCAGTGCTGCAGTGGGCAGCGGCCAAGAATTTGGGGCATTATTTCCCAATAACATTAAATATAGATATGGCACAACAGTTGAGCTGTCGCTATTTAGTGAAGCAACCGGTGTGAAGACGGTGCAAGAAATTGTGGGGTTTGGTTTTCAATGTAACGTTTTGGACGAATTATTTACTACATTTTTTGTCTATGCAACTTTGCATCAATGCGACTTGGCGTTCAATGCTCATTGTCTAAACTCTGAAACGGTTGTTGTTGTTGTTGCTTGCATGGATCACCAATCACCCCTTCAAATATCTTATTATTATTATTATTATTATTATTAGGTATCACAAATTTATTTTGCAATATGCAAGTAATGAAGATCTTGTCAAGATATGTCAAACTCTTGAATTCCAAATTGCTATTTGAAATTCTAGTAAAATATTAATTTTCTTATTTCATTGTAGATTTTGTATATGCGAGAGTTTTTATATTTTAAATTTTATTTTTTATGTTTTTTTTTTAAATTATACCAATTGAAGTGCAATCAAGGGAGCTAATGATCAGTTTTCCACATCTACCAAGACAAAAGTCTCAACTTTGAGATGGTAAAAAGATTTGAAAACTATTTCTTTGTCTAACCAAAAAAAAAAAGTTTATTTTAATTTTTTTGTCAATTATGGTTGATTTTAAATGAAATTTTAAGTATCCTTACTAATGATAACTAATTAAAATGTAAGATAGAAATTTAAAAAAAATATATATCATTACTAATGCTTTAAATGTATTATAGTTTATAATTAAAAAAATGAATGTTTGAGATGAAAAGAGTATAGTTTATACTACATCATATCAGGGTAACAATTTTGGGGAGGGATATGTTTATTGAATTAAAATAGTAATGCAGTAATGACGTGTATGAATACTATGAATAAATATTACTTCCTCTGTTTCAATAAAAAGAGTCTATCTTGAAATTTTTTTATTGTCCCAAAAAAAAATTCACTCTCAAACTAAATTTCTAAAATATCATTACTAGTAATAATTATATATACTTAAAATTAAAAGATAAAAAAAATGTAAAATTATACATTTAGTAGTACATTAAATGAGTTGTATCTAATAACTAATAAAAAATTATACGTTAATCAAAATGGACTTCTTTTTTAGGACGGAGAGAATATAACTTGGGTTAAATTAATATTAATTAAGTGATTGAAACAGAAAATGATGGAAGTAATTATGTGATTACCATTCCCTTGCTGAGATGAATTCTCCTGGAATTTCTCAATCATGTATATCTAATTTGAAAACTTTAAAATAAAATTAGTAAACTCCTTTTGTTACATTAAAAATGTTATTTTGTAATTTTCCAAAAAAAAAAAAAGGAACAAGTAAATTTATTGTAAAAAATTAATTTTAGAATAAATTTATAAAACAATGAGCTAATTGAGTACGACAGAGAAAAAAAAAAAAGAATCTATAGACTTCAAACTGAAAAGTTGATTTTGGTTACGCGTAGAGCGTTGTCCAAAGGAAAATTACTTGAACTTCATGATAGAACTAAAATTACCACAATTTTGGAGAGACATTTCATAAAAGTGCCCCAGAAAAAAAAGAAAAAAAGAAAAAAGAAAAGAAAACTTTTTCTGGAATTGAATCTACTGAAATAATTATGATTTTGGAAAATTGAAGAAAATCTCGTGAAATCAGCCTGAATATAATGGTAAACATTCATATATAAACTAACAAAACAACGTTAGTTTAAGCCGAGAATGTAAAGTTCATCATTGTCACGTTTCTATTGAAGTTGTTAATGTTAAAAGCCTCATTTCATTCATATACACACCAAACTGTACAATAAGCACAGAATTCATGAGAGACTTAACTACATAAAATCTAATCTTGGCCCAAGCAAATTTACACGACATACTACTGATCAACAATTACCGGACTTTGGATCCAAAATAAATGAATGCTGATGTAAACTAAGCTTTCCAACAGTCACAATAACGAAAAGAATTTAAAACCTGCATCAGCTTGTCATGCTATTCCAAGGAGACATTCCCCAGCATCATTTCATGGACAACAACGACCTACCTGCGCTTATAAATGGACTCAAAAAAACCCAAAAGCTGCAGTGTTTTCCAGGCTAATGTCACTTTCTTTTTCAACCATAATCTATCCGTTGACACTTCAGTTCTGCTATAAAACTTGGGCTGGAGGTCAGTGTCTTATATGCAAGATTTCTTATGTCTTCTCGTGAACAATCCCGTGCTACTCTGACAAGCTCCCAAAGAGCTCCTGAACTTATCATATCCTTGGTGTTTACTTCTGCAACATACCAACATAAGTACTTCAGAGCTTCGCATGGTAAAAGGATTCATGGTTCCAGGAGATAAAGAGTATGAACATTACCATGCTGTGCTAAATGACAAAGTGCTAGCTCAACATGCCTCCTGATCGGCGAGGCTTCATTATTTGCATTTTGTACAATCCATGGAAGGGCACCATCTTCAATGAGGAGAGACCTTCCCATCTTAGTCCCTGGTCAAAAGTATAAAAACATCATTAGAAACCAAAAGAGCTGGAAATCCATTCAACTAAAACCACCCACCATCTCTGATATTGCTGCCTCATCACAGAGCTATAATTGTAGTCAAGAGAAACTAGCCTCTTCTATACAAGACCTAGGATTTTAGATTCTTTTGCAGGCTGATAAAATGCTTACGTTCATGTAACCATGTAGGTTAATTCATAGAATTTTCTGAAATCCAAGATAAGCAAGAGTTTGAATTCACCTACCTTGAGTGAATGCTCTCGACTCGCATTTTGCAAAATTAGCAATTCCACGTGCCACTTGCGCTAAAACATCAGGATGCCTGCATCTCACCATTCCTAACAAAGCCTTAATCCCACCTTCACCTCTTAACTTCAGTCTTAACTTATCTGCATAATTTAAATATCATAAATATTAACGACCAAAAAAATTAAATATCATAAATATTAACGACCGAAAAAAAGAAGAAGAAACCGAAAGTCTTAGCCTCTTTATAAATGTCTCCATAACAGTTCCGAGGGAAAATTTTTGCCAAATGCTCAACAGGAAGTTGAGCTTCCCATTAATATTGAGAAAGGAATAGAAGTACTACAGAACATGTTACCATTGGCACATGAGGAATTCAACATTTTACTTAGCCACAAAGAAAGAGGAATGCACAAATGTAGGGGAAAAAGTTGGATTGGAAATTTGAGTTTCCCTTATAAGATCATGCTCTTTCTCAAACCAACCCAATGTAGCATGTGTGTAAAGTCCATATTCAGGTGTTGATGCTTCATGTATGTGTAGTTATCTTAGGAAAAGGAAGAAGCAAAGCAGATCCGTAAAGGTACAGGTTAACAATGTTATGGTTGCCCTTTTCCGACGCAAAAGCGTAAACATTAATATGCCGCCTTCTTTGAGGCATTGATGAATTTACTGAAATTGGCAATTTGGCACAAAAAATGAGAAAAAATTGACTTAAAAGATAAGAAGATTACCATTGCCGCAAAGATTAGCAATGGCTCCAGCAACCATGCGAAGGGTCTGAGGATCATCAGCATTAGCAGCTGTCATTGACAACATATTTATGCCCCCTTGAGACACTATAAGCTCCTGGTTGGTTTCTGCTTGCGATAAATTCAGAAATCAACAGGTAATTTTTAGGTGAATCTAAGGTCACGCAAACTTGAGGAAAAAAAAATTGTACTATAATATATTAGGGAAGGTAACAAAGGATTACCATTCATTGCAAGGTTTGCAAGTGCACCAGCTGCAACTCTTTGAATGGTTTCATCATCAGAGCTTCTAAGAAGCATCAACAAGGAAGTTAAACCACCAGCTTCAACAATCCTTTCCTGATTCGACTCTGCAGATTTGATGGATCATATAAGTCTTCTCCGATCAAAAAATGTAGAGGTCAGTTTCACAATTTAAAAGTAATAGGGCTATAAATATAAATATTGATATAGTGTGAACTCCTTTATCCAAATATGACAATAGGCGCACCATTCCCCCAACGTATCAACAAATAGACCCTCTTCAACCATTAGTGGTGACAATTTGCTGGAAGACCAGAAACACACATTTTGCAGGTTCTTTTTTTTTTTTTTAAATCAGTAAAAATGAATGTTGGCAAATAATAGATAATCAAAGAGCACAAGAAACCTATTATAATTAACTACCTTCAGCTGCCAGATTTGCAACGACTTTCACAGCATGAATTCTCACATCAGCATCTTCTGCGTCAAGTAGAGACAGTATCTTTTGCAACCCCACTGTTATGGATTGTGTTTATTAGCAAGAGAAGGCAGAAATAGCAAGAAATGTTGAAACACAGAAAGGACACTTTTCCATCACCTTGTTCAAAGAGTTTTGCCATGGAGGCCTTCTCCCCATCCCCAAAGTCCCTTGAGGATTGATGATTAGTTTGAGAAATGAGAAAATTTAGATCACTAGATAACTTTTCAGTTTCTTCTTTCTCAAGCTTTCTTCTTGTCTGCAAATATATGTGACATACACGTAAGAAGGAGACACCCAAAAATGAAACCACTTCGAGAAGGGAAATAGAAAAATGTTCCAGAAGAAACTCAAGTGGACAAACAGAAGAGTGATCCAAGCGCTGTAAAGTATACAATAAGACAAGGGGCAACTACAACAACAATTGATGCTCAGGTTAGCATACCTCATCAGCTTCAAAACTCAATTGCAAAAGCCCATGCTGTAACACTGCAATTTGTTCTTCAAGGTTTGCTTTTTCATGTGATTCATCTTCCAACATCTTTCGAAGTTTTAAAATCTCTGAATTTTTGGCTGCCTGAACAACAACAAACTATCACCATCAGCAACCTGTAAGGGATGCTTCTAGTAGATCAAGTAGAGTATGCCAAATGTAGTTATCTGTTTACATAAGTCATACCTCCAACCTTTTCCATTGCTCTAATTGATTTCTTAGATTATTGATTTCCTCTTCTGCAGCTTTCCGTAGCAGAGTTTCATTTTTAAGCAATTGCTTAGCCTCATCAAGCTCTGCCAATATCTTATCATTGTTCTCAATGCTATCATCCTTCAGCACAAAACCAATTTTTCCATTTGCATGCTTCCCCTGATTATTTACTAATTGCTCTTGAAGCTTCTCAGTTGAATCCATGTACTCTTTGACAATTTTCAATCTCTCCTCCTGCAAAAGATGAATGCAATAAAATTTGGGCATCAAAGTAGTCAGTGTTAACGCCTCAAATTAAGCATAAGAATGTAGTACAAAAGTTTGACATGGAAATAATTCTTAGAGTTGTCATGAAATAATTCCTCTTTTTCTCATTTACAAACTTTGGAATCTAAAGTGGAGCTTAAGATACTCCAACTAACCACAAGCATAAAAGCAGGCAGAACCAAGCAATAGGCCAAAAATTAGACAAGACTGCACACGACGTATTCCAATACTAAAGTATAAATTACCTGACTGATGGAATAATGCATTAAAAAGTTTTTCTGAAAAACGTTTCAACTTCTATATCCATAGATGTAATTCAGTTACCTCCAGCGCATCAGCATAGTTTCTTTCAACCTCTGCAATATGCTTCTGTGCTTCTAATGCTATTCTCTCAATTTCATCCTGAAAAGCTTTTTGTTTCCTCTCATTTTCAGAAATTAGTTTGTCTAACTGTATATCAAGTCTCCTTGACAAACTCTTGTAATCAAATTCTTCTTTAATTTTCAACATGTTCTCCACCTTCATAGCCTGTGATACACAATATCATTTCTTGTTAACAAAGTCCCAAGCTATACAAAATGTTCCTTTCTAGTAGTTTCCATATTTAATCTGCACATGGATTTGCAAAAAATCAAGAACAGAAGATGAGTAGAAATTACAGTATTCTCTGAGGAGGAGGAAGAAATTAGAACATTACCCTTTGTCCAAACATTATGGTACTTGCTGTCTCGCCCCTGTGCCTTGGAGATGGCCCAATTGTAACCACCAACGAAGTTCTTGCTGAACCTATAACATTTCAACATTGTCACTTAACATCTTAGTAGAATTCAATGATATTGATCATGTATATAACAAACCTTTTATAAACACAACATATGCTTGTTTGCTTATGCGGGATCCTTTAGAATTATAGGAACACTAGTCTACAATAGTTTCTCCAGCTAGTAATTCCATGAACTATATTGTCTTATATCTTACCTCCAAATGAATCTCGAAGCAGCCGAGTAAGTTTTGAATCCCTTACTGGAACATGAGGGCTGTTTTCAGCCAGTGCATTTATACATTTTCCTAGTGCACTTAAAGATAGATTGATCGACTTTGCTTCCTCTAGGGTATGACCCTCACTTCCTACAAAAGCAGCCGGACAAAAACATTTATAACAAATTGAACTTTCCTTTTTGCCAAGGTCCAAAAAATAGATATCTCGAATGCAATAACAATACAATTCAAGAAGTTGTATGAAAATCACCACCATATGAGACAACAAGCATTTTCACCCAAATACATTACCTGATTTATCAATGCGCTCAGAACCAGCCAAATCTACAACAACAAACTTTCCTCTCCTGACAACAGGCTTCAATGTTTTAGCTGAGTGAGAAGCATTACCATTTTCATTCGAAAGAGCAGAATTTTTACCCTTGATGGACCTCTTTACATGTACCTACAACAAAAACAAAATATCTCAGCACATACCAGCCAGAGTTAGGAGAGAATCAACAAACCTACAAAGAATTTTTAGAGCAAGATCATCACATTTTAGTCCAATTCAACTCTGTTTACCATCAGAATGGCATGACTCCTTGAAGACTCTGTATTCAATTTTGTATTAGCAGCAAACCGATGAGCTTCACCTAAACGTAACAGTTCCACAAAACTTTTCTGATCCTTAATCTCTACTGTTGTAGCACCAGGTAGTGTAAGATCTCCAGTTTTTGGATCTTCAACAATAGATATATTATCATTTTCAGGATGGAGAAGGTCCTGAATGGTCTCCATATAAAGCTGCATTTGTTGTTGAAGAATACAAATATCATGTCAGATCATGTGACCAGTTTTGAGCTGTTGTTAATGTAACTATTGGGAGGTTAAAAAAACCTGCAAATAGGAGACAGAGACAGAATCAGTCTCTGGCGATATCTCTGCCAAAATATCCTCCAATGCACGCACCATTATTCCACGAGCTGCAGTATCTTCGTCTCCCAAGAGTCCAAGTGTGTAGGTTTTCCCGGTACCAGTCTGCCCATATGCCATGACTGTTCCATTGTAGCCCTCTAGAACACTCTGCAGAATGAGAACAGAGCTCAGAGTTAGTCACAGCATAATCATAACAATCAAATTCAATTTTGGCAAACTTTGAAAAAAGCATGATGGAAACATAACCCCCCAGGAGTAACATGCAGAAAATTGATTACCTCAACCACAGGCTTGGCCACAACCTCGTATACACGCTTTTGTGATGCAAATTCAGTGAGAACTTCATCAAACTCGAATGTATCAGAATCCCAGTTGTTCCGTCGAAGCTTCAGTCTTTTGAGCTGAAATAAACCAAACCAAAATATTCAAAATTTAGCATAATACGTTAAAACTATTCTCAATTTTTGTTCATGTATATTTCATATACCTCAGGCTGCAATTCAACGCAATCAGGCAAATCAGCATCAGCTAGAGACTCTTCTGCATTTCGAGGCCTTAATCTCACAGCCACTCGAACTCGACTTGCAACTGTATCCAACAAAATCACAACCATTAATTCAAAAGGCCAACTTAAACACTAGATGGGATAATCCTTCGGCCAACCCATCCAACTGGTTTAGTTAACTTCAAAATTCTACGCAAAAGTTAAGCAGTAATCACAAAAATGAACTCCCACAAAAAAAAAAAATCTCATAGGCAATTGGAGAGATAACTGACCACCTCCGGAATCGTATTTAACACTGTTTGCGCCCGCAGTCGAGCCGGTGCTGCTCCGGCGCTGCTTCGGCCTAAAAGAAGACGACGCCGACTTCAAATTAGAGTTGACGGAGGAAGAAATTTGCCTCTCCGACGACGGCGTGGCCACCTTTGTACCGTTACTATTACTGTAAAGATTTCCTTTCAAACCGCTGCTACCATTACTGAAGCTACCGCTACCGCCACCGCCGTTTCGAGAATTGTTGCTCGCCATTGCCATCTCCGTCCTCTTCACATTTGCTCAAGTTTCCTTCGTGCTGCTTCTTCTTCTTGTTCTTGTTGAGATGATCATGGAAATGCAGTTGAAGAAAGAAATGGGGAGTGGGAACCGGAAAATGGGTCGTGGGTCGGGGTCGTGGGGAAGTTTTTGATGGTGGTGGTGGGTCAAGGTCATTGCACTTTTGCTTGCTTCGTTTCCACTTTTTATTTATTACTTTACTGTATATTTATTATTGTTGTTGAATTTAACTTTTATGATTTTCCGGGTTGTTTAAATTGTTTAACTAATTATACTCTCTTCTTCTTAAAAAAAAAATTATTCCTTTCTAAAAATAGTTGTTAAGATTAGAAAAATAGTTAACTCCTAAAATTCTAAATTTAAGATTAAAAAAGGTTAAAACTAGAAAATTATATATTTGATGTCAGGTTAAGAATGTTGTATTTTATAGTTAATAAAAAGTTGTATTGAAGAATGAGACGGAGGGAGATTAGTAACGGCATAAAAAAAATTTGTTACGCTTTTTGTGTGTCATTTCATGTTAAAAACTCTATTAAATTGGCATAAATTTTATAATTTGTATTAATATTTATATTATTGTGATATATATACATATATATATGTACAAATTATAAAATTTATATTAATTTATTAACAAATGCAACAAAAAAATATAACAAAGGATTTAATGCAACTCATATACTACTTATTAGTAGCAATAATAAAACTAAAATTATCTAATCAAATTTATAGAACAATCAACGATTTTTATTTTCAAAACTAATTAAATAAGTGGGATAGTGCTAAAAAGAGTTCACTTCAGCGAATATCATTGTAACAAGTTAATATACTTATTTTTTCGGAGGAAAAAAAAATGCCGGGACAGTGCAAAATAAATCATGCATGAATGATCGAATATTCGAAGGTCCAAAGTAATATGAAACAAGGAGTTTGGAAATGGTCCAAGTAGGGCTTGCGTATTTGTATACGTTGAGTTTATTTTTCTGGTTATATTTTTTTTAAAAAAATTGGCCATCTTATCTTGGACGAGTCAAAGAATTGATGATCCATACTTGCTTCAGGGAAAAACAAAGAAAAACTCATCCACAATTGTACGGGAATGACAAACTTACTACATAAAATCCTTGGACCATCGTCCCATCAAAAAAATGTTTCAGATATAGACTTTTACTATGTTTTGATTGTGATTTATTTGAAAATTTTTATGTCGAAATATGTAAAAATTTTGGTAAATTTTTTTTTAGTATAAAATGTATTTTGAACGTAAAATAAAAGAATTTTTAAATAAATTATGTTTAGAGAATTTGAAAAGAAATTTTTGAAATAAAAAGATATTTAGATATTTTATTTTTGTTTGAAAAACACAATTCAAACGTAGTCAAGTTAGTAAACAATGATATACTTCCTCAATTTAAAAAACAACGTTCATTTTTATAATACATTTATTATCAAAAATTACACATAATTATAATTAAAAATAAGACTAAAAGTACAACAACAAAAAATTCCATTTAATGAATACGTACATAATTCAATGGTGGTGGTACCAATAGAGTGAAAATGAATTTGAAAATTCAAAAAAAAATTTAAAGATAGGAAAAAGGGTACATCATCATTGTACATGTTTTTTTCCTTGAATTTAAAAACCTTATCATGAAAAGATGATAAAGAAAGGTGGAAGAAGGCATAAGAACTTTCATGGAAACAGAGACCAGAAAGTGAGGTAAAAGCGCGAAGAGGGCCAAAACTCACAAATAAACACCAAGAAAATGGACATAAACGTTGGAAAGTGGGAAGGCTCCAAATGAAGCATTTACCTCCCAAACCGTTTGAAATTAGTAGTACCAGTACCACTCCAATAGTTTTATCTACAAGATTGTACTTTTCTATTCCCCATATAAAAAAAAAAAAAAGGTTTGTTTCAAAGCTTTCTTTTCTTCTAAGAAAAGTCTATTTTTAAAATAAAATTTTCTAATATATATTTTTTGATAACTCGAAAATTCCCGTACCAAACGAAAACGACCATTCGAACCCTTAGTTAGACACTAACTTGGGACTTCTATGGGTAAATTCACGGGTATTATAAGAGATTTCACAACAAATTCGATGCGCACCGAGACAAACTTGATACATATCAGGAAATTCAAACTTTGTTATCTCCTGTCGAAACAACATCACCTTCCCGCTTAACCACCCGTGGAAGCTTCTAATATTTTTAGTAATAAGTAAGGGTGTTCAAATGTAAAATCCAAATCCAACCTGACATGATTTGAATCGACTTGTAATTTAAAAATTGTGATTCGAAAATTGTTCCAAACTGCATGAATTGGGTTGGTTTTATCCAGTGTTGTATATCCGAATAATAAAATACGAATTGAATATCCGAACTAATCCTGTCTAATTAAAATAATGAATATGTCATAAATTATTTGATTCGAAAATTTTGATTGGTTTTACAAATATTATGTTTTTTAGGGTAAAAGTGGATAGTCCTAATAATAATACTTCTATATAGTCAAAAATTAAAAAGTAATAATGAAAATATTAAATTATACATTTAAAAATAAATTAAAAGTGTTGTATTTAATGATTAAAATAAAATTACATACAATTCAAAACGGACAATTTTTCTAGGACTGAATGAGTATAAAGTGCATATAAATTACATTTTATAACCCATTCTTGTGTTTTTTAATATAATAATTATAAAATTACAATACATACACGCACATAATCTATTCATGTTGCTTTTGAATCAGTGGCCCTTCAAGGGAAAAAACAAAGTGCCACGAGGAATTATTTAGCCCTTTTCTTCTTTCTTACGATATATATTAATAATATTTTAAAATGTATTTTTATATTATTTAAAATAATAATTATGATATAATAAATGTATTAAAAATTAAAAATGTATCTTATAAAGCGTTATAAAACCCTACCTATAATTTATGCAACAATTGTTCTTTTCAGATCATCATGAACTAACCAAATTCAGTTTTTTTTTATTTTTTATTATTATTATTTTTTTTGGTTAGTGCTTTTACGAATGACCGAACATCGAAGCCCAGGAGACAACATAGGAAAGAATGATCAGATCCATCCAATACTTCCATTTTAATATATTCAAGAATTACGAATGTGATTAATGACCAAATTTTCAGTTCCGAAGGACCCCCAAGATGCCACCGGGACAAAGGTATCCAATGATTGATTGAATCATGGTCCACATTAACATTAGGCGTCCAAAAATATGGTTACGATTATTTATCTCCCCTTTAGGACACATTATTGGATGATTGTCCAACCTAAAATAAGCTACAAATTGAAATTATAAACGTGGTTCATAAAAGAGATGCTGGGTTCGAATACATTGAATTTGGAGCTGGAGGGAGTACCAGTGATAAAGTTAAGAGCTTTTCCTCAGTGTTGGAATTATTATTATTATTTTTTTTGGGTTGGAGGGTGGGGGGAATATAACTCTTACTTTTCTTAAAGATCACGTAAAGTTTTCTGCTGAATTATGTAACTTTAAGCATTTATATGGTAGGCGAAAATAAAAAAAAATTAAAAAAAAACATAGGTAAAAATTTATTTCCAAGAAAAACGAGAAAAATTATCAATTAAGTTAGAAAGATTTCGATACCACACCTCCATATTTTGAGATTTTTTTTTTTTTAAAAAAAATATATATATAAATTGTGTTTTAAAATTTATTTTGTGATTTTTGAGATAAAAATTATTTTGATAATGTAAAAAGTTATTTTGAAATATTAAAAACATATTTCGAGAAAAAGAGTTTTTTTTTACCACAGAAAGCATCCCACATTCACTGCTCTTCATATATGACTTTAAACTCTCTACACTTCTCATTTGTTGCAGCCATAAGGACCTCTTGTATCGGTTATAGATCATTGTTATATCCCACCCTTGAATAGATGTGAGACTAATTCTCTTAACTGTGCAGTTCTATCCCAAAATCACAACAGCGACATTATTGGGATTTGATTTTTGGTCTACCGAAATCACTGTCTTGGAGTAGAACCATTGAACCAAACCCTCAAGGGTTTCAAAAATAAGAATTGAAAAACGTATTTTGAAATGTTATCAAAATACACCGGCTACAAATGCACGTATTTACAAGTTATGTTTTCCATGTTGTTCTTGAGTTTTTATTCCTAAAGATTCACAAGTTATGTTGTTCACAAATCTGAAATATTTCATTCGCGGTACTCTTAGTATGAAAGGCAGTCTGGTATACTCATCTGTCAAGAACAATTTAATCCGAAGGAATTAAGCTGAATCACAGTTGTTTCCATTAACCAAAAATAGAAACTGCACACGTGATATGATCTCCACAGTTGCTTTCCGTGCTATTCCAGCCTTAAGTTTGGTATGATAGATACCCACGGTTTGACATGTGAACTGCTGCTCCTCTCATAAATCACAATTGTGCAACCGACCAAGGAAAAAAGGTGCAATCACAAGAATCTTTCGCAAACCATTATTCATTAAGCAGCATTACAGCTATGGTAATCAGCCAAAAGTGACGAAGATCATCCACGGATTTGAAAAAGGCAGAATTAATTTAACATCGACTCCAGGGACATAATAAACATCTATAAATTTAGGCTTTGATGTGATTTTCAACAAATAAATAAATAACGTTAACGTCAATTTGATAATAATGGATATTTTTTAAGACTGAATTAGAATGTAGAACCAAGATAATAATATCAACGATAGATTATAAGAAATGAGGATTGATGTAAATAACCCATGCGAAAACTCGGTATATTTGAATTATATTTCAAATCACAATTTTTGGATTTCAAATATATTCTTTTAAAATCATGATGCAGTGAAGAAGAGAATGTTTACTTATGTATGAGAAATTATTTCATGCATTTATTATCTTATATAAAATTATGTATTCAAATATAATTAGGGATATAACCTATAAATTAAAGAAGCCACTCTATAAATATAATATGGGTGTAAAAAAAAAAAATTTTGTGATTAACTTATTATACTGACGATAATGATGTAACGCTTCTATAGAATATTTTTCCCTTGTGTACAGCAATACTAATGGATTAAGTAATTTCTAAATTTTTTTGGCAAAAAAAAAAAAGAAATTTAAAATTTGTTGTGAAAAGACAATTGATGGGACAGAATAAAAGCCCCTTAGAAAGCTAGCAAAAGCTAGAAGCAGTTTTAGAATCAAAACATCAACATCCCACTCGAATATATGGATTTGACCAGAAGAAAGTCTCGAGATGTTGAAATCGTGTGGCAAACTGGCAACTGGCAAGCAAGCCTGATCGAATTTGTGGACAATTTTAACCCTGAAATTGTCAGTAAATTTTTTTTTTAATCACTCTCTCCTTATTAAAAAGAGTTTATTTTTCAAAACATAATTATATTAAAAAAATTTATTTTAATTTTTTTTCTTTACATAATCCTTAATGATAGTAATAATATATAACTTAAAACTTAAAACTTAAAAATAAGAATAAAATTAACAAAATTATATATTAATGATATATAGATTATGTTATATTTTATAACTAATTAAAAATTATATCAAATTTACTTTTTTCTTAGACTAAAAAAGGCATATTTTTTAAATCATCTATTTTATGATAATTACAATAAAAAAGCGAAGTAACTACTAAAATCCCAATTGCAATTATAAAAACTGAATTAAGACGTGTATATAAATTGTTTTTTTTAGTTATATGTTCCTATTAAAAGGGGTTGTAGTCCCTTTTTTATAGAATTTTGTCATACTTCTAAGAGATTTGTCCTCTTTATTGGAGGTTTTGTGAACCGAATTTGAGTGGCGGGTATTCGATGTCAAAAGCAGAATAAATAATGATAATAGATGCGGTTTATTTTTTATCTGACAACTTTACATATGATTGCAATACTCACATAGATGACAACAAATTGGTTTTCAATCGTTTAACTAGTATAATTAAGCGATTTTACTTTTACTAATTATGTGAATCGGTTAAATTTTCTTAGTTTTATTGTGTAAATTAAAATTTTATTTTATTAGTAAGCAAATTTGTATATGTATTAATTAACTATCATTTTTGGTAATATATATATATATATATTTTTAAAAATATATTTTTATATTTTTAATATTAAAATAATTATATTAAAAATACAAAAACCATTTTGCGATGGAATTCATTCGGAACCTTAATTCGTCATTTCTCTACTCTACCCCTATCACCTCATGATCCTTCCCTAGAGCATGTTGAGGGTGGTGGCCGTTTTTTCCATTGAAATCCATGGGATGACTAGAGAGGGCACCTACCGAGTGGGACCTCACATCCCCTATATATATATATCTATGTGTTATTGCCCTCTCAACTAGGACGGTAGCCTAGGAAAAGAAAGGAGGACCAAGTTGAATTGATCCTCCACCCTCAATGCAGCCTTTCTTTGAACTTTTCTTCGTTTCAATTGGATGTAAAGTATAAAGTGCCCGAGGATGTGGTCCTATCTTCTATGTTTACAACTTTTTAGGAGGTCAATTGAATTTGTATTGCTATGGCTAAGGGTCGTTTCCAAATAATTATCTATTTGAAAAAAATTATATTAGAATGTGTAAAAATTTTAATGAATATTTTTTTATAGAAAAGTATTTTGGAATGAAAAATAAGAGAGAAAATTTTTAAAATTATATAATAGGAATTTGACTGAAAAAATTTAAATTTTAAAATAAAAATATATTTGAATGTTTTATTTTTATTTTTAAAAAATTAACTTTTTGTAAATAGAAACAGACTCCAAATAGAGCCTTAACTTAAAATTCATTTTTAAAGTATTTTAGGGGGTTTATGATAGCTTCTCGAAATGCATTTTATATTTTTTAAAATACTTTTTTAATTTTTAATATAATTTTTATATCACAATTATTATTTCAAAAAATATGAAAACACATTTTGAAATACTATCTATATAAACTAAGAGCCTTTATAGACAGCACATCAAAATATATTTTTATATTTTTTAAAATAATAGTTATGAGATAAAAATATATTAAAAATTTTCAAAAAACAAAAAAATATTTTAAAATACAATCTATACATGACCTAATTTTGGCATAAATAACTCAATATGAAGGTTTTGTTGGTGGAAATCACTCCTCAATTTTTCTTTTTCCGATCATAATATGGTCCCTCCATGCCATACTATTTGTCGTTTTTAGAAAAATATGTAATTTATGTATAGTGATATTAATAGATAAGGAAAGTTTTACTTTCCTCTTTGTATCATTAGTGGCGGAGCATCTTTTATTTAATAAATTACGATGGTAGTAAATAAGTGGTCAATCATATGAAAGGAAAAATAAAATAAAATTTCATTGAAAAAAATGAATTGGCTTTTATAAAATGACAATTAATTTAAAATAAGAATGATGGTTTCTAGAGTTAATTACATTGACTTTTATATTTAGTGGAATATTAAAATGAATTTCTGTGTTGGAAAAAAATTATAAATACATCATTTGACTTATCAACATCTAGCTTTTTAAAATTTAGTTAAACTACTTAACAAACTTTATAGGTCAACAAAATTATACCTCAGCCTTTGTTTTTCAGTAATTATTTTATGTAAAACTTTAATTGTAACTTTTATTATAAAAAAAATATGCAAAAAATATTTCTTATATATAATTAAGTAAATAGAAGTATTTATTGTGTGTCTAAATTTGAGTTCCAGGTTTTTTTTTTTGTTGATAAATAAGTAAATTAGTAATAAAAATTCTAATTAAAAAATGTACGATTTTAATTAAAGTTTAAAATGGTAACATTATATAATATTATGATCAAATATCATCTATTTTAAGTCATCCAGATTTAGGCGTTGGCTCTCAACAGAATAGTGATCTAAGCCACCCAAATATCATCTATTTTAATTTTCACCCAATAAATCAATTGAAAGGGATCCAACTATCCAAGCCACTCAACAAATTTTGAACCGCCAATACCTCAGGTTCAAGTGGCATTTTGGCCGGCCATTGAAATGTCACAATTCGCAATTGGGTGAAAATTAAAAAGAAGCGTGAGTCCCTGCATCCTCCAAATCTTTTTCCTGGAAATTACTAAAAAAATAACTGGCCAAAGTAGCCCACAAATTAAAATTAAAATATATTTTTATCTTATATTTTTGAGGTAAAATTTGTTTTAAAAATATAAAATTTTATATTAAAAAATACAAAAAAAAAAGATGTGTTTTAAAGTACAATGGCATGTATGCCTTAATGATGACTAGCTAGCTTTGAACGCTGTTCTGCAATGTGCTAGACTTTGCTTTGACTTCAAGGATTGGGGTAATCACCAAAGCAAGTGATCTTTTGCGTCCTAACTTGGATTATCTTTTTGGTTAAAAAACAAAAATGTGTTTCACGCAAACGCGGCGTCCCATAAATTAATATTAGATTTCAAAGCAATCCAAACGGGAATGGTTAAGCAATAAATTACAAAAATAAGTATATACAGGAATAGCATTGCGTGAAAACAAATCTATAGTCTGCCGCAATTTGAAACAAAAGAGGGGATGAACAGCCGTATGGGGCAAACAAGGATCAGTAGAGGTTCTAATAAGGTTTTGCCCCATCAATTTAAGTACAATAAGTTGCCTGAAAGCTTCCCCCTAATGCAAACCCAATGGTCCTAGACCCCAAAATAACGAAACTATTCAGATAAATTGTGTTTTAAAATATTATTTAAAAAATTGTTTATACTCAAACTTTATAATGTATTGTGAGAATCAAAAATATTGTATAAATTGTAAATTTAAAAATGGGTTTTGAATTGAAATATTTTATAAATGGTAAATATTTAAATATGATTTTAACTAAAATATTATAGACAAGTGTTTTAAATTGAAATATTATTTTAAAAAAATAAATGAATTTTATTTTGTGAATAAAATATTAGAACGTAGAATGAAGTCCGAAAATGCAAATTTTTGAGAAAGATAAAAGAACATATGCATTATATAAGTGACCATGCCAAGCGCAAAGGAAAACAAGTGTAAAAAGTCGTGACGGAATCACTCACTCATCATCAGCTAAAATCAAGCCAATAGCCCTTGTATCATAATAACTGCAATGTTCAACATTTGCTGCTTCCCTGACATCATTTGCCAAATTAGAAAAATTGCATGGTTGAAGATTTGTTTTGGGTTTAAGAATTAAAACCCTCAGCAGCATTTGCCAATTTAAGCTTACAACAAATATATTCACGGTTAGGAGAACGAACTCATCACAAAAGCAGCCCAGTTTGACAAGGATAAAGGTTAGACCTTTCAGGTTCATGAAAAAGGGAGACCTTAACATTGGGAATCCGAACGCTTTGCGTTTTCACAGGATCTTGCTTCTGTGGAGCAGACCAGTTAAACATAACAACGTTTGCTGAGTTTCATATGTATTCACCGAAAACACCATAAACAGATTAATAAAAAACCAACAACAAAAGTGGACAGCAAGCAAAAGGGAAGACAAGACAACCACCAAATTGCAGATGGAGTGAACGATTATAATTGCAGCATTGTTTTCCTAAATATTATTACAATCCGAATAAAACCCAATTCCCATCCAGCCTGTTCTCAGCCCTTTGCACCATCCATCACAAACAACTACTTTCCCAACCATAACCCCACCAACCCCAACCAAATAACAGCATTAATTCATTAAAGAGAGAGAAAGTGCAATAAAATAGTAGGGAAGCCCGTATACCCAAGACCAGTTTAACAACCCGGTCGGGTCGGATCTTCAAGGGATCAATTTCAGAACCTCTGGATTTTATCCCCCTTCACCACCGGGTTAGCCTTAGCTATGGCCTCCCGTCCTTGGCCCTTGAAATCGAAGGTACAATCATGCTTCTCCGGGTATCTATGGACCCCACAGAAGATACTACCACATCTGCACGTGAACCCCATAACCCCAACTTTTTTGTTACAACACAAACACCTATTGCTGCCCTTCTTATTTACACCGCCATCCGTCGCCGACGCTTCCCCGGGCCTCTCAACCTGCTCCGCCGATTGCGATGAAGTCGACGACGAGAGTTTAACATCAATCGCCGCCGCCTTGTCTTGCGGAGTCACCAACTTCTCGAAAGCGACCTTTGCAGCCGTGGCGTGCTCTTCCTTCATCCGGAAATCTCTGTAACACTTGGAGCAGAGATTCATGGTCGCCGGCGTCCCAAAAAACCCGCACCCGTTAGAGCAAGGGATCGTCTCAGATGGCTGATAGCTGGTTCCTTCGTTCATCTTGTCGCCGGAGGAACCCATCTTCGTTTTCTTCGAAAACCCGTAATCAACAAATTTCAATTTTATGGTATGAATTGAGGTCAATAGTAACAGTAACAAAGAGGAAAAAAGGAAAACTTTAAGGCGAAGGATTCTGTTCCGTGGTTGTCCTGTAAGTCTGAATATATAGATGGTTAGCTGGCCTAGAGGTCTTCCCGATGGCGGCGTGTTTCTTTAATTGTCAAGACTACCATCGGACCAAGTCCACTTAGGAATCGGAATTGCGGCATAGATAAGGGTGGTTTGGTAAATACATTTGTTTCCTTTTTGATTATTTTAAAATTTCAACAAGTAAAATAAATTTTTGTTTTGTGCACTATGAAGTTGTTTCGACTTATGTTTATTTAGAAAAAATTATTATTTTTTAAATAAAAATAAAATATTTAAATATATTTTTATTTTAAAATTTAAAATTTTCCACTCAAATTCCTTTTACATAATTTTAAAAATTTTCCTTTTATATTTCCATTCAAATTTTTTTTTTTTTGGCTAAAAAATACCCACTAAAATTTTTACAGATTTCAATAAAACTTTTAACAAATAAATTATAATACAAACAAAGCCTATGCATGTTTATCATTTTTCCTTGTACCAATTTAATTATACCACTCATTTTTAATAAAATTTTAATTTTTACTCATATATTAATATTAAACAGAAAAATAGTATCCTATTAAGGAAATAAAAGAAAAGTAAATTTTTTTTTGCTTATTACTATCTCTATAAATAAATTGTATATGTTCTCCCAAAAACGACAAATAAGATAGAACTGAAGGAGAGCATATCTTATTCATAAAACTTTTATTATGTGTATGAGTTATATTTTAAAATGTATTTGATGTAGTGTTTAGACCTACATAGTCCTAGGATATACAAATAAAATTCAAATGGTGATGTAGCTAACTAGCTATCAGAGTTTACCATATATATGAACAAAACACAATTTATTTTTCATACAATAAATAAATTATATCATTTTAAAATTTTTCTATTTTTTATATGTAAATAAATTATTATCTCTAAATTATAAATTATTATTATTATTATTATTGCTATGGGTTTACACCACACACTTTAAAAATATGATTAATTTTTCAAATTAAGTAAATTTTACCTCTAAATCTGTTTAATACTGTAGTCGTGAGAATTAATTCTTAACTATTAAACATTTCAGAACTTAATCTCTTAACGAGAAACTAGATGATCCAACTTCGAGAACTAAATTATAAATTATTTAGCTCTTACAAATTGAGTCCAATTGAATCCAATTTTAAGTGATAAGATTTAACTTTTAACAATGCCACTTGGGGAACACGAACACCACTACGGTAGTTGCTCTCTCTCCTTAGCAACATGGGAGGGCCGACTTAATTAACACGTTTAATTGTCTGAGGAAAAAGCGTGGACACAGCGAATGTATTACTGGAGAAGGATAATGCTTCCAGGAAACCCCCACCCAGAAACATGTACTTAAATGACAAAATTAACCTACCGCCGTTGTCCGTGCGGGAATTGTTTTCCAGTCAATATGGGAGTGGAAAGGGATGGGAATTAGGGGTGAATTTGTCTTTTTAGACCAAGGACTACAGGAGCACGCCTTTTTCGACTCGAACGGGTAAAAGCAGCGTTTTTGTTTAACAGGAGATGTTTCTTCCAGATTCTGGAACTATTATTATATAAACTACTGCCAAACAATAATCCCACGTTAGACATTCGTTCTCATGATCTTAACCATTCCTGTAAGTGAATATATATATATATATATATATATATATTTTAAAAAAATTTCAAACAATGATGTTGACATAATCAAGATGCAAATTAATAATCCCACGTTATTATTCATTGATAAAAGGAAAACTATACATTTTATATTAGAGTTTAATATTTATTAATGAAACGCAGTTAATATAGATAATCAAGATAGAAGATCCATCCTTCTTATGCAGGGATTACAAGTAATGACTTGCTTAGTTTGGGAGCAAATTTTTAATTCTTTTGAATATATTGAATTCTTTTTACCATCCCAAAATCTCTCTTATTCTATCGGTTTCGAATAATAACTAAAACCAATTTAGTCATATTTTCATCTTCCAATTTAATACTTTCTATTTTTGATTATTATCGAAGGAAAACATTATTCTCTTTTAACAAGCATATACACATGGTTGAACCAAAGAATTTGAAAGATCTTTATCAAGCATATACATATTATAATAAAAATAAAAACAAGTGATCTTTATCCCCATTTTTTGAGAATTTAAAAGATTTTTTTCCAATTTGAATTTGATCATTTGGAATATCTATCATGTGGTTGTGATTGGCTTGCTATAAATAGATTTTTTTTTTCTAGTTATGGAGATTTTTTGTAATGAGTAATATATCAAAATTTTAGTAGATAATTGAATGGAAATATGACAAGAGGGTCCGGATGGTTTCCCAACAGATTTTTACCTACATTACTGGGAGATTGTTGGTGAAGATGTCATTTGAGCGATAAAAGGATTTTTTCAAACCGCGACAATGAATCCAAATTGGAACTACACAACCATTATCCTCATTCCAAAAAATCCCAACTCAAAAGAACCACAGGATTTTCAGTCCATCAGTCTTTGTAATGTCATTTACAAAGGAATTACAAAAATAATGGCAAACAGAATGAGAGAAGTGATGAAAATTTTGATCTCCAATAATGAGACAGCCTTCATTCCAGGAAGGTCTATCAATGAGAATGTGCTCATTGCACATGAGATGCTGGAGTTTATAAGAAAGAAGATAAGTGGGAAAATCTCTTTTGCAGCCATGAAACTGGACATGAACAAAGCATATTATAGGATTTCTTGGGGCTTGCTGGAGGATGTAATGAAAAGAATGGGTTTTCCTTATGAATGGACCAGGCTGGTGATGCAAATGCGCGACAACAGTAACGTATAGAGTGAGCTTCAATGGTTGGCAATCAGAAGAAATCAAACCAAAAAATGGACCGAGACGAGGATCTCCATTATCCCCATTTTTATTCATAATTTGCTAGCAAGCACTCTCGGTTTGGTTGGCAAACCCAGCAAATGGTCTATGTCCAGGAATAAGGATTGGAAGAAAGGTGCCAAGGGTCTCACATCTAATGTTTGCGAATGATTGTATCATATTTTTTGAAGTCTCCGTTCAGACAGCTATTCATCTAGCAAGAATCCTAAATTCCTTCTCAGCCTGTGCGGGACAAAGGATAAATTTCAATAAATCATCCACTGTAGTCAGTCCAAACACCAGCCAGGAGTGGAAGACATTTCTATCAGCAATATTCAATGTCAGGAGGTTGATTCTCAATGGAAAATATACCTTGGCCATGACATGGATTTCACACAATCTAAAAGGAAACTATTTGGTGACCTGTAGAGGAAGATGAAAAGCAAGGTGGCTAGATGGAAGAATGCAAGCTTTTCAGTAATGGGCAGAATAACGTTGGCCAAGCATGTCCTATCAGCTATACCTTGGGATCATTTCGAGTCCCAATCCTCACAGCCAAGTCCATTGATCAGTTCATTGCAAACTTCATATGGAATGGAGACAATGATGGAAAAGGCAAACACTGGAAATCTTAGCAATTGCAAGTCAAAATTTCAAGGAGGTTTAGGCATGAGGGTAACAACGCAACTGAATCAGGCTCTACTGTGGCAAGATAACTTGGAAGATTCATATATAACAACAAATCATCATTTTTTTGGCTTTCTTCCTTGCATAGTACTGCAGTAAACAAGATTTTTTTCAGGCTCAAACAAAAAAAAGGGCTTCTTGGGGTTGGAAAAACATAATATGGGGAAAAGATTTGCTGTTAAAATGGTTGAATGGGAAGTGGGAAACGGAGAAAAGATCCAAGTAAAAGAAAACTGGATTGTAGACATTCCAAATTCCCTAGCAACAAGCAATTTGATGCAGTCCAATAAACTAAACCTCAAAGGGGCCGATTTGATAGATGGAAGAAGGAATTGGAGGCTTCCTTTGCTGAGAGTATTGTTTCCACAGGAAATAGTCTCATCTATTCAGTCAATATATCTATCAAAATTTGATGCACATATTGGGGATGTTCAGTCCTGGAGTAAAGAAAAGGGGGGACATTATAGTCAAATCTGGCGATCACTTGGCTTATAATATTTGGAGTCAAGCACAGCCATCAACCTCTCTTGATGGAGCTTACAAACAACGCGGGTTGGACGAAATCTTCTAGAAAAAGTTGGGGAAATTGAACGTGCCAAGAAAGATCACGTATTTCCTATGGAAGGCATGCCATAAAATTTGTCCAACGGCAGATCAATTATTGAAAAGGGGGGCTGGTTGTACCAAGGCTGTGTGCATGCTGTGGAGAGAATGAGGAAAACATAACGCATGTCCTCATCCAGTGCATTCAAGCAAAGAAAACATGGAGATGCTCCACCCAGGGATTCAATTTTGATATAGGACAACCAGTGGAATTTCATGTTTGGTTTGAAGATTGAAACGAGCAACACACGAGGAGGATGTGATCCAATCAGTGTAAATCTTATGGAACATTTGGCTAGCAAGATGTGAGGCTTGGTGGAACAAGAAAATAATTCCACCGAACATCATATGGGAAAAGGCTAAGATTATGTATGCAGATAAGGAAAAATACAGTTTGGAAGATACCAGCATCTCCCAAGAAAGTTTTGCCCATCAAAGACACCAAGAAGGAGAACAAATTCTACATAGTATGGCCACTGTCCCGAAGGTGAAATTCCTATGGAAATGGGAAGAGGAATGGAAGTCCACATACTCTGAAAATTGGATACTAGTCCACACTGATGGTTCCTATAAATATCATAAGGGAGAGGCAACAATTGCGTGGGTAACAAGGGACACCAAGGGCCAGCTAGTTGCTTATAGAGCAAAGAAGACAATGGCATCGAGTGCACCGTAAGCTGAAGCTGCAGCCATTTTGGAAGCCCCAAAGGAATTGTTACAAAAAGGAAGGTTCAGGATACTACTTCTAACTGACTCCCTTGTATGTTTAAGAATGCTGGCAAACAGGGAAGCAACAACAATTCCACTTCAGGATCTAATTAAAGACATAATTTATTTGGCTAGTCTAACATATGAATGTATTTTTGTAAAATGCCATAGAGAACAAGTTGTGGAAGCACACAAACTTGCAGCTTCAAGCTACTTCTAATATGTATTAGACTTTTGTTTGTTAATGAAATATTACTACCAGTTATTCAAAAAAAATTAAAAAATAATAAAAATAAATGTAAATGAGTAGTAGTAGGTCCCCAAAATAGGTCAGTCCAGTTTGGAATGACATCTGGGCTGAGCTTTTATACCACTGGACTGGTATTGTTTTATTTATTTTTTGGAGGTCGAACTTTCAACAAATGTGTTATTGCAACTTTCCAAACAAGATGAAATTTGGGCTTCCTCTTCTTCTTCTTGCCGTTCACTAATTGGCGCTTGGTAGAAAAAATAAAATAAAATAAAATAAAGTTAAGGCAAAAAAATAGTTAAGAAAAGAAAAAGTTAAGAACTATTTTACATTTGCACTTATGCCTCATAATCATATAAATAATTCCTACCGATGACAATTTTTTAGTCATAAACTATAATAAGTTAAGTTTATAGGACAAGTCGCTATGATAAGTTTTATTTTTTTCACTAATTTTTTTGCATATTTTGTAAGGAAAAACTCAAAGCTATAGCTGATTAGAGGCTTCAAGCTAGTTTTCAAATGAATGTTCCCTACTATAGTAACAACGCAACTGAATCAGGCTCTACTGTGGCAAGATAACTTGGAAGATTCATATATAACAACAAATCATCATTTTTTTGGCTTTCTTCCTTGCATAGTACTGCAGTAAACAAGATTTTTTTCAGGCTCAAACAAAAAAAAGGGCTTCTTGGGGTTGGAAAAACATAATATGGGGAAAAGATTTGCTGTTAAAATGGTTGAATGGGAAGTGGGAAACGGAGAAAAGATCCAAGTAAAAGAAAACTGGATTGTAGACATTCCAAATTCCCTAGCAACAAGCAATTTGATGCAGTCCAATAAACTAAACCTCAAAGGGGCCGATTTGATAGATGGAAGAAGGAATTGGAGGCTTCCTTTGCTGAGAGTATTGTTTCCACAGGAAATAGTCTCATCTATTCAGTCAATATATCTATCAAAATTTGATGCACATATTGGGGATGTTCAGTCCTGGAGTAAAGAAAAGGGGGGACATTATAGTCAAATCTGGCGATCACTTGGCTTATAATATTTGGAGTCAAGCACAGCCATCAACCTCTCTTGATGGAGCTTACAAACAACGCGGGTTGGACGAAATCTTCTAGAAAAAGTTGGGGAAATTGAACGTGCCAACAAAGATCACGTATTTCCTATGGAAGGCATGCCATAAAATTTGTCCAACGGCAGATCAATTATTGAAAAGGGGGGCTGGTTGTACCAAGGCTGTGTGCATGCTGTGGAGAGAATGAGGAAAACATAACGCATGTCCTCATCCAGTGCATTCAAGCAAAGAAAACATGGAGATGCTGTAGGAAACCAAATCAAAGAATGCAGCAGAAATTTAAAATTTTTTGGTTTCCTTCAAGCATCCATACGAAGTGAAATCAAATTGGTAGTGAAGATTGTTACCTTACCGGTAGTGTAGCCTTGTTGATTGTTGGGGATTGTTGATTGTCGAATCACAAGCAAAACCAATCTAGCCTTGCCTCTATGGTATCCACACGATCGTCTCTAAATCTTTAGTTAATTGTTAAACAATTAACTAAAGAAAGAAATAACAAAATTCTTTTAGTGCTAGTTAAGATTTTGTTACTTGGGTATTCCCTCAAGTTCTCAACTTAAGGATTGGTTTTCTATATGAGTTCTCAACTCAAATTTCGGTTTTAGTTCTTATTTCTCAAATAAGGAGTGGTGTCTATATTGAACAAGAGAAGAATAATGAATAAAATTCGTGCACCAAGAATAGCACTTGTTTTTACTCAACAAAGAAAGCTTAAAAGGAAAGCTCTCAAAACAGAATTTTTGTCCCATCGGTTTCCTTGATCTGAATTCAATAATTCATCCATGTGAATAGCTGCCCTTTCACATTTCATATTGAATTGCAATATGTTGCACATGGTTGCCTTTTCATTTTCCAATGAATGGCTGCCTTTTCATTTTCATAAAATGAATTGTAATATGTTGCTTTTTCATTTTCCAATGAATGGTTATCTTTTCATTTTCCAATGAATGGTTGCCTTTTCATCTTCCAATAATAAAATCCATTTTGATTATTATTTAATTAATAAATCTAAAACTCATTTTGGATTTATTAATATTAATAGAACCAAAATCTTTTCGCCTTAAATCCAAAACCGTTTTTAAAACGAAACCCGATAGATTCCTATTTTCAATAGGATTCTTAAATTAAACAAAATTTCATCACATGAATTTTGCACTTCTTTTGGATACGATCTAAGTGTGTGACCCAATAGGTTCTCATAACGTTGGCATTGACATAAAATATATTTTATGCCAAAAGTAATGAGCGGTGTCTAGCAACACATCAATACTACCCAAGTCATGAGAATATTAGTAATTCGACATTACTTTTCTTGTGATAGATATTACCGTGTAATTAAATCCCTTTGCCCTAGATATCATGATTTAACACGAGCTATGGAGTGTGTCATGCTCGTATAGTTCAATCTTTGCATTTCTTGATTCCTGAGTAGACACATCTATACAAATGAGCCCGATATCACATATCGACTCATTTGAACACGGCCATGCATTTTATGGTCTTACTCAATCAAGGGGCCTAAAGATATCACTCCCATTATATAGGAGGGGCAAATCCTTTCTTGATCACTCAACATCCCACTACATGATTTATTATATATCAAATTACTACTTTTATAGTTCACCCTTTTACGGGTAACGTTTAGTAGTATCAAAACATGTAACTCCTCATGTTGGATCTCTGAGGATCTCAAATCTAAGGATTATTTACACCATCATCACTATGAGAAATATTTATAACACTTCATATAATAATCCATGTAATATTTCTCATGGCAGGTCAATCCAGTACATTGTTCTCTAACATGTACCCATGTGTTGACTTGATATCTCATATCATAAACAATTTCATCAGTCACTACACATACTAGTCTTAATGCATTATCATTGTCCCATTTTATGATAATACTCGACTAGGGATAGTTTTAGAATAATTAAATTCTTGGGACATTATTATGTTTATTTCATAAAACGCAGATATAAGATAAACATAATAATTAGTGCCATTAATTATGAACATTATGATACAATATATGCATATACCATCATCATATGATTGGTTCTTAGGGCATAATCTAACAGATGCTCCACCCAGGGATTCAATTTTGATATAGGACAACCAGTGGAATTTCAAGTTTGGTTTGAAGATTGAATGAAACGAGCAATTGATGCAGGCCCGGTTGATGATGAAGACAAGCTCACACAACCAAGGAGGTCAGTCCGCATCCAAGCTCGTCAAGTCAAACAAGGAGGTCAGGTTGATGATATCCAAAAGTCTCATTCTTGAGTCCATGCCACAATAAAGTCCTTGTCTTTTTCTAAGTCTTTGTCTTTCCCGATAAGTCTTTGTTTAATTTCTAAGAGTCTAGTCTTTGTTTAATTTCTAAGTTGTTTAATGTCTTATGTTCTCTAGGGACGATAGTACTCTTTAGTCTTTTCATTTGCTCGAGTTTGTTTTCCTTGGCTATAAAAAGGCCATCTACTTTGTGTATTGATAGGGACGGGTTTTCAGAACTAAAAAAAAACTGCCTTGTGCTTCTATGAACCTTGAAGAGTTCAACCTTGAAAGTCTAGAAGAGCTTTCACTCTGTCCTTGTAGAGTCGGAGCTTTCCAAAATCTGCAACCTTGAAGAGTTGTAGTCAACGATCTGGAAGAATCGTTGTCCTATCTATTTCCTTGGAAGTCTGGAAGAACATCCAACAACGGTTCTATCTATTTTGTTACTTTAACCAGCCAACAAAGTTACTCTCCCGATCTTTTTTTTTTTTTTTGTTCGAGTAGCCAATCAGAGGCTGCACCAGCAACACACGAGGAGGATGTGATCCAATCAGTGTAAATCTTATGGAACATTTGGCTAGCAAGATGTGAGGCTTGGTGGAACAAGAAAATAATTCCACCGAACATCATATGGGAAAAGGCTAAGATTATGTATGCAGATAAGGAAAAATACAGTTTGGAAGATACCAGCATCTCCCAAGAAAAGTTTTGCCCATCAAAGACACCAAGAAGGAGAACAAATTCTACATAGTATGGCCACTGTCCCGAAGGTGAAATTCCTATGGAAATGGGAAGAGGAATGGAAGTCCACATACTCTGAAAATTGGATACTAGTCCACACTGATGGTTCCTATAAATATCATAAGGGAGAGGCAACAATTGCGTGGGTAACAAGGGACACCAAGGGCCAGCTAGTTGCTTATAGAGCAAAGAAGACAATGGCATCGAGTGCACCGTAAGCTGAAGCTGCAGCCATTTTGGAAGCCCAAAGGAATTGTTACAAAAAGGAAGGTTCAGGATACTACTTCTAACTGACTCCCTTGTATGTTTAAGAATGCTGGCAAACAGGGAAGCAACAACAATTCCACTTCAGGATCTAATTAAAGACATAATTTATTTGGCTAGTCTAACATATGAATGTATTTTTGTAAAATGCCATAGAGAACAAGTTGTGGAAGCACACAAACTTGCAGCTTCAAGCTACTTCTAATATGTATTAGACTTTTGTTTGTTAATGAAATATTACTACCAGTTATTCAAAAAAATTTAAAAAATAATAAAAATAAATGTAAATGAGTAGTAGTAGGTCCCCAAAATAGGTCAGTCCAGTTTGGAATGACATCTGGGCTGAGCTTTTATACCACTGGACTGGTATTGTTTTATTTATTTTTTGGAGGTCGAACTTTCAACAAATGTGTTATTGCAACTTTCCAAACAAGATGAAATTTGGGCTTCCTCTTCTTCTTCTTGCCGTTCACTAATTGGCGCTTGGTAGAAAAAATAAAATAAAATAAAATAAAGTTAAGGCAAAAAAATAGTTAAGAAAAGAAAAAGTTAAGAACTATTTTGCATTTGCACTTATGCCTCATAATCATATAAATAATTCCTACCGATGACAATTTTTTAGTCATAAACTATAATAAGTTAAGTTTATAGGACAAGTAGCTATGATAAGTTTTATTTTTTTCACTAATTTTTTTGCATATTTTGTAAGGAAAAACTCAAAGCTATAGCTGATTAGAGGCTTCAAGCTAGTTTTCAAATGAATGTTCCCTACTATAATTGATTAATCAGCCTCCATTCCCCTTTCTCAATATTTTTCAAAAATAAATTAAAAAAAATCTAAATAAGTATAATGTCATGCCCAATGAGTTTATAAGTTGCATGCATTCTTCCTATGTATTCTCTTTTCTAGTTGGAAAAAAAAAAAGGTAAGATCAGGAGTTCAAATTCTCCTGCTGACACCTTCTTGGTTGAGCTCGTTGCACCAGGTTTGCCTAGTACAGTTTATATTTCCTGTGTGGTTTGCGAGCTATTACACAGGGGTGAGGTTTACCCAGTGCGCACCATTGACAGCGGTTGCAAGTTTTTTAGTCAAGAAAAAAAAACGAGTTCTTTAGTCAAGAAAAAAAAAATTCGATACATATAAGTCATGTTTGATTCTAAAAAAATATGACAACATGTCTACGTGAAAATGATTAACAATAAATAGTTTCTAAATTTAAGACGTATATAAAGGTTGATTGGCAACTATTTTATATACATTTTTCATAATTTTTGTGAATATTCTATTAATTTTAATATTGAAATAGCCAAAGGGTCAATGCTCATTATCACTAAAGCACGTTGGGAAAGACATTTCGAATGGCAGGCAGTATTGTCAATTTTTTATATAAGTTCCATAAATTGGGTAGTGAAATTTGTCAAAGATTCATAAAAACTTAAGTACCAAAAGTTTTTTTTTTTTAAATCAATTATTAGTAATGGGAAAAAGGAAACCATTAGCAATTAGGGTGGTGCATTGCTACCAGACCCTCCAGCCACAAGTGAGAAGAAGAGACAGTGACCCATAGCTACTGTAATGATTAGTATTCCATTTCCTAGTGAATATGTTGAGGGGGACATTCAAAAATTATACCATATCATAATTCCTTGTAATAATGTAACTGTTGAATTTCTATGCACGTACATATATCACCATACATATATATTATATATGAGTGATAAGTTCCATTTTATATATATCCCCCTCAAAAAACGACGTTTTGATTGTGATTATGATGATAATGAGTGGCTGTGAGGATACTGATTGAAAGGGTCGTCGGTGCTCAATGGATTGCAACAAATCACCAACTGGAGAAGAAGATGAACATGATGAATGCATGGTGATAATAAGTACACAAAATGGGTTGGATTTATATGGATTCTCGGACCCCATGGATTCATTAATGCAATGGTCTATTGATCATGATTGATGCATGTGAACTATATGCAACATGTACAAAAACCAAATTGGCTACAGGGACATTTTTTTTGCAGATGGTAGTACTGCACTACTTGAAGCTGCGAAGGAAACAGGCAAGAATTGGGATGTGAAGGGGAAGGACCCTTTTTTTCCCAAAAAAATAAAAAAAGATACTGATAAGGTGTGGGTGTATTTTGAGATCTTTGTTGACTATACCAGGCTTAGTCGACCCTCATATATGACGTAGTAGTTGAAGTAGTAAAAGAAAGAATAAGTGAGGGATTTGAGTGGCTCTGCTGCTCTTCAAAAATGGCATTATGATCAGCTTACATATGCGTACACTACACCCTGAATAATGCAATATTGTCGATAGGCCTGCATTAATGAGTACCACGTCTGAATTTGATGCTCACCACCCCTCTTGCCCCAAGTAGTTTGCTCCATAATTTTTTTGTACTTCTTCTGTGGCTTGTCATCCATTATTTTCAGTAAATACTGAAGCTTTCAGTGGATTTGAAATTATATTACACCCTCAATTCGTGTATATTGATTGATCATAATGTTTTTCATAAACCACGTCATGCGACAGATATTATGTGCGTGCTCTGTTATTTTAATTGGTTAACATTTACTATATGAGCAGCAATATTTACCGTAAAATGATTTTTTTTTATATTCACGTGATAAAAAAGTATTAAATAATTAGAAAGATTACTATTTAATAATTTTTATTATATAAACGTCATGTTAAATATTGAAATATGACCCTCGAGAGTGCGAGTGGATAGGAATAAATTCAAGTGTACTGTTGTAACATTTGAATCAATGGAATATATCATTGTACATGGAGCATAGGATGTAGATGAGGTATATTTTGGATATTTATTCCTACTAGTAATTATGAGTATTATACCATCATCCATTTTTGCTGTGTTTTTTGTGTTCAAGTGCAATTATGCATACTTGGGTAATGATAACGGGCCATCAAAATGCAGATGGACTAAATTGAGAAGGGATATCATAGGCCCTCAACACAAAATTTGACTCTTTGAGATTTGTGTTCAAACCAAATATAATGAGGGATGGTTAAAAGGTTGAAGAAAATGCTAAAAAGAAAAGCGTTGAATATGAAGGCCACCCTCCCACTCTAATAGTCCAAGGAAAGCTCCAAAACACACCAACTCGATCTTCAATGGTCCACAAAGCCTAAAGCTCAAAGGGCTAATAAAAGAAAGGTTCCATCCAATTAAGTTGACATCTTGAACTCATTTTGTAGTTTTATCACTACCAACAGCAGATTATCATGAATTTAATGCTTGCTAAATATGGAAAATTGATTGAGAAGTAGTTATTTTCCAGTCGCAATTTTCTTGTTGTGGCAAACACTCTCTGTGTTGACTTTTCTTTGTATTTCTTTTAATCCTCTGTTCCGAAAAGAAAAAAAAATCACTTTGGATTAAATATTACTTTTTTTAATTTATTAGATATAACATATTTAATACATTACTAAACATATAATTTTACAATTTTATCTTTGTTTTTTGATTCTGTGCATATGTGATTATTATTAGTAAAAATAATTTAAAATTTTAATTCAAGTAGATTTTTTTTAAACAAATAAAATTTTTAAAAACAAACTCTTTTTTTTTTAATGAAAAGAGTAATAAAAACATGAAAAACATTTTTTTTTTGTTTCTTGTTTTCACAACTCTTGTAAATAATCGAATAATAAAAATATGATTTTTACGAACTCTGTCTGTTATTCATTAAAACGCCTACAAAAACACAAAAATAGAAGTGTGTTGGAATTTAATACTTTTTTTATAAAATTTCATATGAATTTCATGAATTTTCTCAATTTCCATATCAAATTTGATGTGAGTTATAGTATGACTCTCAAAAATCTCATTATCAAGTGAAATTCTTTTATGGGTCCAATCTAAAAACATTCTTTACATTCAATTCAAAAAGGAAAAAAAAAAAAAGTTCACATTCATTTCCACATATTTTTCTTTTTCCGAGTTTTAAAGTAGTTCACTTTATCCGGTTATGAACAGCATTCCCCGTTTCTCAGGATCACAAGGAAAAAGATATAAAAAAAAAAAAAGAGAGAAATAAAAAGAAGAGCTAGCTAGGGAAGAAAAAAGGGACCGATACCTCTCTGCGCTGTTCGAGGACTTCGTATTGAGGGAGAATCCGAAGAACTCAACTTCATATATTTCAATTTTGTTCTATGATTACACTAAATTTCAATTTTGCTTTTTTGAAAATTTATTTTTACACTTTTTTAAAATAACATTATATATTTTTGAAATAATTTTTATTTTAGAAAGTGCAATGAGATTCTTTTCGAACACAATAAGAGGAGGCTTATAATTATTTTTCATTTTTTAAATTGAAGGAATAATTGGAAAATGAAATTGCAAGTACATAAATAACTAATAGCCTAGTAGGGATTGCCGGATTGGTAAGATTCAATTCAACATTTTGTTGGTTTGGATTTGATTGTGTTATAAAATTCAAGTACAAGTTTATTGTTGGATGAATACATAATTGATAAGAGTGAAAAATAAGATAGTGGGAAAAAGAAAAAAAATCAATCCTTAATCAACCATGGTACTGTATAATAATTAAAATGTACTAACTCATCAAGTTGTTGCAAAGATCAAAATGACCAATTATTGATGAAATTCTTTGTTGGCTTGTGTGAAATACTCATTTGGTTTAGTACCTCCAAACACATTTCAAGTTAAATCAAAGTTAGATAGCTCGACAATGGAAAGTATAATAATGTAATAAATGACTTAATGTAAAATATTGATAATTATATTTGTAAGAAAAACTTTAGAGATGGAAGTGATATGAAAAAAAATAAAATATCGAATGATCTATTATTTACTTAAGATAAAAGTCATAATAAGTAATTGTCATGAAAAACTAAGTTCAGATCGTTTGTCCTATTTATTATTTATCAATCGTATTTTATTAATAAAACGATATTGTTTCATTAATAATTATTACACGCTAATATGAAATGCATAAATTTTAATGAGTCTAACAGTTGGTACATAAGATTTCGTTAATCCACCACTAAAATACACACACATAGTGCTTTTGAATCAATAAATGGAAGAAAGTTGAGGTATTTGGATGTTACAAATAGCCAAAAACATTCCATCAATTTCATGTGTTCCTGTTCTATTATAATTGTGTGTATATGCCTTATACAATATGGGGTAAGGCTCCCACTTTAACCAGGAGGGAAGGAAAACGACAAGGAGGGGGGAATGTCAAAGAGGAGTTGTAAGGCTCCCATTGTAACTAATGTATATGTGCCTTACAAAATGAAGAGTAAGATTTCCACTTTAACCCGGAAGGATCGAGGATGATGGGAAGAGGAAATAGAGAGAGGTTGTGAGACTCCCACTTTAACTAAAAAGAAGGAAGAACTATAAGGAGGAGAAATATCAGAGAAGAGGTTTAAACCCCTTTCCTTCCGACCCCAACATTGGTTGGGTAATTGCTGGCCCTATCCTTTCCATCAAAACTACATCCACAAGCAGATGAGAGGTTGATGCATCGTACACATGTAGTTGTAGCAACTAGAGAACAATATAGAATTGTACAGATTGAACATAGCTAATAGCTAGAATGATGTAATTCAAGAATGAATGGATCCAAAAAAACTACTCGATTGCATCAAGATATGAAAATGAGTTGTTATAAAGACAAAACCTAACACAAAAAGGTTGGCATAGAAAAACCATGATAACACTTAATTGGTATGCCTACATTATTCCTTCCAATTTTCAGCTATATAGTACTTTTGAATACATATAGAGGGTGTTTCAAAACAAGTTTTCTTATTTTTTAAAATAATAATTATAAAATAAAAAATATATTAAAAAGTAATAAATTAAGAAGCGTAAAAATATGGGCAATTTATACATACCTAGTATTATCCGAACCCAATGCCAGAAGTTGACAAAGCCAACACTGTGCATCGACTTATGATGCATCTACATGCTCATAATTCATAAACCCAGAATAACTGAAATCATGGACCAAGTTTAAGTACTGCATTTACTTCAATTTTTAATACTACTTGTTTGTCTTTTGTGGGGTGGGAGGGATTGGTTCAAAGCATTGGATTCATGAGTCTACAAAAACATTTGAAATTCACCTTGTTCCCATTTGGAATCCATATGCACTGAGCAATTCCAGACTTTCAGTTTGAATCATGCATGCCTCTCAAGTTTTTCCAGAGCCATCGAAAAAGATTTTTAAATGCTGAAGTGTATTTCGTTTTTAAATGTTGAACTACTTTTGTCTCTTCCTTCTTGGTAGGGGAATATCTGAATATTCCCAAAACACATGTTACTAGTAATATAATTCAAGATTAGTAGTCGCATATATATAGTACAATTCCTGTTGCATATACACAAAAATCCTGTAAAATTTTCTTCATTCTGGGATGTATATATCTTGGTAGATTTATGAATAATCATCACATGAACAGTGGCATTTACATCATGATTTCGACAACTACTGCCGCTGCATATTACAGCAATTAATACTTTCATGCAAGTCGTGAATGGGACTGAATAGGATGTGAAATTTTTTCACGCGCTGAAAGAGAAGTTTTGTGTAGTACAATTAATATCCCAAGCTAACCAAAGTTTCCCCAAGGTCCCAAGTCATTAGTTCCCAAAACTGCCAATCAAATTTAAAGCAGAGAAAATTGCAGAATATGGAGACCTTTCCTTCTTCTTAGGCTTTTTCTTCATGGATATAGATGGCATTGCTGCTCTTTGCAATCATGAATCCTCTTGTCATCATTACCCTACTTGAAATTAATCCCCTCCTCCCTTCTCTCTCTCCCAAGTCTCATTTGCAAGCCAGGGCACCACATGGCCTCTCATACTACACATTGAAAATAACAAATCCCACCTATTTATAGAGACTTACTATCCAAACCATTGTGAGCAAGTTTTCCACGGCACAACTCATAAAAAAGCACCCTTTCTTCTTCTTCTTCCTCCTCCTCCTCCTCCTCCTCCTCCTCTTCTTCTTCTTCTTCTTTCTTGTTTGAAAAACCAGTAAAAACAAAAAAATGTGTATATCATCACATAACATTTACTTCTCCATGCAACACAAGCAATCAAAGCGATGCAGGATTCAAATTCACGGGCTTGCAAGGTGTTACAACATTCCCACCTCATTTCTTAATATGTATGCATATATGATCTGACATTAAATTTGGACAATTTACAATTTGTGTTGCAGGAGGATGAGATGTCAAGAAGAAGTTGGAAGAGAAATGATACTGAAGAACTTGAAGCTGTATATTGAGAACATGAGCATATTAGAAGAGAATGAAAGATTAAGGAAGAAGGCAAGTCTCCTTCACCAAGAGAACCTTGAGTTAATGTCCGAAATTCAGAAGAAGTTCTCTTCATCTCATCCTGTCTCCACCCACCCTTAATCTGTATTGCTTCACAAGAAAGCAAATCATCATGAGAGAAGAAATTTACTCCTGTTATTTTCTTGATCTTTTTATGTAGTTGCTTCTCCTCATAGTGATCTTTATAAATTCTAGTATTAAACTAGAATAAGAGCAGAGGGAAATGAAGATGACTGAGGACTTGATCATCAGGATATTAATTTGCATCACTAGTCATTCATATATGATCTGAAATTAATATTTTCCACAAGCCATATAAAAGTACTTGTCAGGTCCAAACATCACATTCTTTCTTTTGAACATAGAAATTATTTTTCATTGAAAAATAGAGGGTAGACGACTTTATCTCCATTTTCCATTTTAGGGATGGTGATCATGGAAAATATATTCACAAACATATGGTTAAGAAAAAAATTGACATAAACTAAACTAACCCTTTTCTCTTTCGGTCTTGAATGTAGCCATGGAGTATCTTGTTCTGCAAGGACATTACATAATGCTTCCTGAATGTGGTATGATGCAATAAATAAGGTAGGATATTTGGTCTATTCTGGGCTAACACGCACATAGAATTTAAGGGATTTGCATTGGCTTGGTAAAGAAACTCAAGTTGAAAGGCTGGTAGAAACTCATTGGTTCGAGTGGTACTGATGTGTAGTACTTTTTTACCAGTTTTTCTATCAAAGAAAGTACTAAAAGAAAGGAAGGGAAATGAAACTCTCCCGTCTGAAAAGAAGTACAACAATGAACAATATAAGGATGTAAAAGTTCAAGAAAAGGCTGCCAAACTGAAGATCATCAAATTCAAACTTCTATTGCGTTACGAGTAGCAGCCCATCAGTATATCTGCAAAGTTCCCCTTATTATTCCTTTTACTAAGGGGAATTTTTCGCAAGAAAAAAAAACAGAGGGTGGGGAAATAAAATTAGAACGAGCCAAGAACTTCGTGGTTCTTTGTTGTGCCTTACTCTTGAATCCTTAAGGGTGGTAACCGTTTCAACAGGATTCACAATTACTTGTAAGAAAAATGAAGACAACACAAGTTTGTACAGTGATTGTTTCACCCCAGGAAATAATCAAGATGGATCATTACTATCTTTACTTTTTCTTTTCCCCGAGCCACACGTGGTTAGAGTTTTGAAGGTTCTTCACCCGTGAGGCATGCAGCAAAATCTATAAAACGAACGTTGTTGAAAATCCAGCAGGCTTTTGGCTCGAGATTGCTCTTTTCACTGTTTTTTTTAATTCTTTCTTTCCAATGTCCCCATAAGTAAAGTATGTTCATCAATTCAACTTATACCCCCACCTTAAAAAATGCGTATTATTGAGAGATAAAATCATGATTGCAAGACTAATCAGAACGAGATACACTACCCATGAAACAACACCGTTTTCTTACCATTTCAGCAAAGCAAAATCATATTATGATATACCATGATATGGTGAAGGAATGTCAATTGAGCAATAATGAACAGAACCCACAAAAAAGAAAAGGAAAAAAAAAACTCCAATATAATACAAATATAAAACAAGGACTAAATCAATTAAAATTAAGCTAACACGCTTGTTCAAGTCAAATCATTAAGGTTGAGTGTTCACTTAACAAAGTGTACCAAGAAAGTCAAGTTGTAGTCCTTGTTAATGTGAGTTTCGAGAAGCAAGTAATTAAGTGGCCTCATAAAAGGTATGCACAAGGTCAAATAGCATGGCCTCTGGATCATAATACCATTTGAATTTTACTCAGTTTTCTTGGTCTTAAAGGGCTTATCTAGCATCCCAATACTTTGACCTACAGTACTCCAACCGCGTCTTAGGCGGAAAGGAAATGAAAGGAAAGTTGTTTTTCCTCCACATTTTGATTTCTCAAAATTAAGTTTTTTGCAATGACTTTCTAAAGATAGACCAAGAACTAGACTATGTAAAACCAGCTAAATGAGTAAAAAAATAAAAATAATAAAAAAACCCCTCTGCTCCAAGAGATTTTGAGTCAAAAACAATGTTGGCATTCACATTAGAGAAAAAGCAATTTTTTGCATTCACTAAAGAGAGACCATTACAACCCAGATAACCATATATATCTGGGGAGTGAGATTTTTGAAAATTTTGCACAAATAATCAAGCCATGATACCACTTGAAGAAGTTTTGTCATAGTAAAATACATCACAATTGTGCTTAGTACCAGTCATTTGCAGCTACCGTACTTATTTAATTTTAGACATGAAGAAGTCTGTTTCTCCAGTATGCAGCTCATACTGCAGGACTGGGCGTGGAGGGGAACCATCAGAGCAGTTGGCAAGAACTTCCGAGTTCAAGTTTTGCATCTTTTATGTACAAGCTCACTGATTTCCAACTTTTTCCAGGTTCATCCGTTTCAAACATATGAATCAAGAACACTTGCTGGAAAAATGATTAGACTTTCCATTTGGTGCTGAATATAATTGTCCATGATGAAATAAGAACTTTATGAGAAGAATTAAATAGCTCAATACAACAACAAAAGGTCCAAGAATCACCAAGTTGGTTCTTGAGTGGAACAGTTTATAAGAAAGTCAACTTTTTTGTTCCTACGAGCTCATGGTGTTTAGGAGTTGTTTCAAAAGGTACAGTGTTGCAACTAGAGAGCGCAAGGTCAGACTACTTGGTTGACAAACTTACCAGGCACAAGAAGGCAGAATTTGTTTTTCTGGCAATAGCCAATTTATGGTGGCATAATCTCGCCAAGATATTTACAACCATCTGGCAAGTATCTGTAAGTGAAGACCAACTTCCATAAACTTCCCATGCGGAGAATAGCCATACGGTCAATCAATTAACGATGAGCTCCCATGTATATGTGCTTGGAAAAAATGAAGGATCACTAACTTCCGTTGTTAGTACCTTCAAAAGAGCAAGGACCACCATTTGGTAGTTGTGTGCAATTGCAACTCTAACACAAGAAAGAAAGATGAAATTACCAAAATCAATCAGGACAGGTATAGACTGGAAACTTGGAATGCACATGGTTAACCATATATTGCAGATTCACAGATTCTTTGAGCGTTCCTCTGATGATTTGAATATCCGGAATGCAGCTATGCACATTGTCATGTTACCAATTACTGTTAATGCTGCTTGTAGTGCCACTAATACCTGTACTACAGAATATAACTTATTATACATCAGATTTTTAACTAGTTCTTTAAGTGTAAAAGTTTACAGACCTAAACTTTAGCAGGAAAAGTAGGATAAATTATGAAACATCCAGACTTCAGTATTGGCAAACAACATTATTGAACATTCGGACTTTAGTCATTCAACTGTCATTGTATTGATTCATACGGTAACTATGGTTATACACGCGAGTACAGAAACCTTCCACACAACAACTCCGAGATTCTCAACTTCATGATGGAGGTCAAATGAAAATCATGATCAGTGAACTTAACAGTCAGATCAAATTATTTTTTCCAAGGAAAAGACCATTATGTGCTCACCTCAAGAGACTCTGCATTGTAAAAGAAGTGCCAGGTACATGCACAAAATGCTCCTCCTAGTAGGGGCACCTAAATCAAAAAGTAGCTAGTAAAAATATAATAATCAAACAAGAACATTACGCAAAGTATTAGATTCAAAAATATATGCATTATGAAAAAGCCCAAATCCATGTAACAATTAGGCAGTAATAATGGAAATGGATGAATGTACTGTATAGTTTCTCTTCCAAACTCTTGAACATCAACATCAAAATGCATTAGGTTCATGGATAAACTAAACTCATGATTTATGGCCTGGGGAGGAATCTATAAGTGGAAAGAATCAGAAATATGTATTATAATTTCCATTTTGCTGCACTGAGATCTTTACATGGTTAGTGCATAAAGATATTACTCATAGGCATGGGAAGGAATCTATAAATGCATGAACTCAAAAAACATGAACTAAATTTCACCTTACTCCATGTAGTAGTTGATTAATTTCTAAAGTAAACTGAGTTATCTCTTCACAACTGCATAGCACATATCAAGAAAGCACCGAGCTAAAATGATATCAGTTGCAATTTCACATGTGACTAATTCAACCATGGAAATTCAGAACTTCAGGAGTAACTTAACAGTTGCTCGTCGTTCTTAACACACATTGAAGTATACCAACATCAAAACAGCACGTGAGATTCAAGGACGTGTTTCTTTTCATCTATGCATAAAATGAGCTGAGAAGCAATAATAGCCCCCCATAAAAATTACATCTCCCATGGTAGAGTAGAGGGCGGGGGAGGGTGGGAAGGAGGGTTAGAAAGGATTGAAACCATCAGAAGCTTTTCAATCAATTTAAACTATTTGCTAAAGTTTTAGTTCCCAGTATCATCCATCTATTCCATTCAAGATAAGGTACTTTATCCTTAGGATTCATATCATGGTGTCAATGCTAAACTAAAATTTCCTTTTGCATTGTCTCATTCCAGAATCCAAATACTTGGATTCTATTATCATCCTGGACATACATATTGAATAATGAAACCATCTGAACAACCTAGTAATCAACATCTGAATCCCAAGACTCTCTTTTATATGGATTCAAAATTTCACTGAAAAGAATGCTGCAATCAGCAAAGGATGCATCCAAGCTCAATACAAATCCATCTACGCACACATCCACCCAGAAACAAAATGTGTTCAGAAGAGAAGTGAAGGTTAAATACTTGGCAAGTAGGAACACATGCTTCCTGTTCATCCAACAAAACCAGGCCAGAAACATCTAGAAATTTGATCTCCACATAAGGCACAGAATCAGAAACTCAGACTGATTGGGGGCAGAAACATCCTCTGCTAGGTTTTGTTTACATAACATAGCTTCCTATGCAGTAGACCAGCCCAAACAGCAAGATGAGTTTGGGTAATAATTCTACATCCCATAGATTACATCTGCTGTTGGAAGCTGGTTCAAAAACATTAGCACTCCCACTGGCCTTCTTATGGACTGCAAGTACAACTAACGATACTTATGGGAGCACAAACCTTGGCTATTAAGAAGTTGGTCTCAAGGCCCTAACTAAAAAGGCTCTTAATGTGGTGAACAACTCCCTAGAAGGATTACATTCCATCCCATCTTTTAATACTGTTCCAATTCCATCTCGAACTGAAAAACTACTCTACAAGAGATAACTGAATACTTATGCTGACGAGTTAATTTTCACCTAAAAGCAGCAAAATTTGTCTTTAAGGACCTTAATTTTATCTTCTGCATCTTTTGGCTTACGCACTCTATCTCTCTCTATAGAGGGGATTGTGACTTTCTTAACAGGCAGAGAATTAAATAAACCAGCCACTTCTGCTTTCTTCCGGACACTCTACTTAAAGCAAATACGCAGAAATCAGACAAAGTTCCCTTGCCTACGAGCTCTAGTAACCACAAAGTCCAAAAATACTCCTGGAAAGATGCCATTTTTATGAAACCTACTTTCCTACTTGGAAATTCTAGCTAGATATTCAGAAAGACTTAATCATGTCGATGAAAAACTACTTATATAGCGAAAATAGTGATAAAGTATGCGCGATAATGAGTGAAGAGATACACTACACAACATAATCATGCATATATGCACAAAATATACAAGGAAAGAAAAGCAGTATTTCTCACCATACCCCAAGAAAGCCCCTTCCAAGACTCATTTCCAGTCTTCTCCCCATATTGCCAAACCAAAGCCATTGCAGTGATCCTTTTTCACCAAAATATTACATCAATTCATTAAAAATTTGCAACATAGAGACACATACAATTAAAAGATAAAGACTCTGTTAATTTAATGGTACCATTCCACGACACTGGAGACATGGACCGTCCAGGTGGGCAAGGAGAGAGCATTGGCAGGCTCAGTGAACTTCAACGAAGACCAGACTAATGATGGTATTTCTGCAGCAGCACAAGAGGATCCCAATAGTGTGGTGGTTAAAGCCAAACCAGCTGTGCCCAAAAGAGTGGCCACGCTTTTTTGGTCCAGAGAGACGTTGCCAGTAATGGGTTTTGATGTTTTTCTGTGCATTGTCACACAAAGAGGGAATCTTTGAGATGAGGAGTGGGTTTGTTTTGGTTTGCAAACAGAGAGTGGCTTTAGAGGAGATAGTACAGTAAAAGCCGCCATTCTCGGATATCTTCTTAACAAAATTTTGCTATGGCCTGATGAATGTAATGGTTGTGCCAGTAATTTGGAAATTTGCAGTATGGATCCAATACTTCAGTGGCTCACCTTAAGATGGACAATTTTTTTCCAGGGTGGAAAAACAAAAAAGATAAATATATATATATATATATATATATATATATATTTTTTTTTTTTTTTTGCATATTTTTCATTGGTCCCGGTAGTGAGTTGCTAGCAATAATAAGCTAATAATCTTTCAAGCTTAGAAGAGAGCATTGTTGATTTATCATCATTAATAATTTTTGCTAATTAGAGTACTGGAATTATACTTGTTTCAATAAGGTTTCTTTAAGGTCAAAATTATTATTTGGATGTTATCCAATTGTTGTCCTCAAAGGTGATACAAAACACCAGAAAAGGGACTGATGTATTGGAAATGGAAGATATCCCTTCATACTCAAGGCTCGTACATCCAGAAATGGTCATTTATCAGCTACTCGTAATGGTTAACAAATGTTCTGTTTGAAGTTTTTACCAATTGATAACTTCAATCTTCAGTTTGAAAAATGGCCTTCCGCTCCTTGCATACCAGCTAAAGTTATAGCAGACATAGATGGCACCCTTAAAAAGTGATCATCCAAGAATACAGTAAAAAATATACTGACTCAGAAATACTTCTTAGCACTACATTACTACTTTACTAAACACACAACCACCCTTGAAAAGTGATCATCCAAGAATACAGTAAAAAATATACTGACTCAGAAATATTTCTTAGCACTACGTTACTACTTTACTAAACACAACCAACTCGGCTAGGCCAAATTGGCCATAATTGAAGGAGGTCGAGGATTCGAACCTCCCCTCTGACATTCCGCTTCCCTCATTTCTCAAACCCTTTAGTTTCGAAAGGCTCATCTCGCAATGTGTGAGGTACATATTTGTAATAGATTCATTGGTGCTCATCTCTCAAACCCTTTAGTTTCGGGAGGATCATCCCGCAATATATGAGGCACATATTTATAATAAATTCATTGGCGTAATAGGATCCGATGGTAATAGAATATGATTGATGTAATAAAAATTGAGATTTTTCAAAAAAAAAAAAAAAAACTAATCACACCACCCTGCTGCCAAAAATATATTATGATTATTACTAACTTCTCTCCTAACTGGTATCGATGTATTGTGCACCATAACAAGTGAGAGATAACAAGAACTAAACTCGGACAACCTACACTCAAACCGGAAGTCTTCTCTTGTCAGTCATCTGTTACCCACTATTTTCCACGGTTCCTACAAAGTCTCACCAAAAACACAATAACTTTCCAAGCATTCAACATCCTGTAATGGCGCCTTCTTGTCGGAATACTTGTGAACAGTAAAATCTCAGGGCCAATGAGCATCAAATTTAGACAACTCATTTCCATTCTATTCCTTCCAACGAAGATCAGAATATCACATTTCCCTTCCAACTAGCATGAAGTACTCCAAAGACCCTGCTCGTTCCTTGTTAAGTCATATGGCCAAAGACAGCAGATCAACAGAAACGAAGAAGCTAAGAGGAAATCAAGGAGTTACATATAATCAAGCAGTTACAACAGTTTCCTTCTTCTTAATCCACAGCATTACAAGTGAGAATCCCATTAGTGACATTATTACAACCTGCAAATAGTAACCAATATGTTCAACACTAATCAGTCACATCCAGAATGCAACTAAAACCATAACCACAGCTTAACGTTAAAATGTTGTTCTACACTACATTCTGCTAACATATTTCACAGTAGTAAATTCCAAGATGTAGCTGGAGGACATAGCAGGAGTAAGCAATCAAAATGACTTACAGAAATAGCAGGAGGGACAGCTACAAGAGGGTCTTGGAAAAACTTGTTAGCAAGTGCAAGAGCTAGAAGACTACTCTGCATGCCTACAGAAGAGAAAAAATGGGCATAAAAATGAGTTTAAAATAATTAACAGTTTTCAGATACATCAAATAAGTGAACTTTTTCAAACCTGTTTCATAGGACAGAGTCCTTTGCAGAGATTTAACATCAAATAAGTGATGTTAACAGTTTTAACATCAGAGAAAAAATGGGCATAAAAATGAGTTTAAAATAATTAACAGTTTCAGATACATCAAATAAGTGAACTTTTTCAAACCTGTTTCGTAGGATAGAGTTCTTTGCAGAGATTTAACATCAGGTGCATTGCGGAAGAATAGACCAGTGAGGGCATAGCCACAAACAAATGCTGACAAATGAAATACAATAACAAGAAATAGCACTGATAATCCTGAGGGGGACAAGACAGAATCTATGTTGATTGCAAGAGGAGCTCCAACACAGAGGGCAGTTACAAACACTGATAGCGGAGGCAAAAATGGCCGAATGGCACTTGAAAGCTGAGGAAATATTCTGCAGATGCAAATCAGTTTAAAAACAACTACACTGGGTTCTTGATGTCAAAAGACAAATGTCTTTAGTTGTTATAGTACCTATTCAGAAGTAATCCAGCAGCAATGGGTGCAACTACAATCTGCAGAATGTTGGAAATCATTCCTTTCACGTCAACTGGCAGCCTTTTTCCAATAAGTAACAAAGACAAGATTGGGGTGACAAAAACTGCAGTCGATGTGGATAATGATGTCATCACAATGCTAAGAGGAGCCATTTCTGGATCAGTTAGGAAAGTAGCATAATTCGAAAGCTGGGCCCCACTAACACATGAAGTCAGCATGATCCCCGCAGCTGATTGACACATTTTACTTTAGTCAGTTTGGAAAACCAACGCTAGAGATATAAACAAAGGAAATTTACCTAAGGGAGTTGAGAGACCAAATATGGTCATAGAAATTGTGCCAAAGAGATATCCAAGGAGGGGCTTCACAACAAATTGACCAATATAACCAGCAAAAATAGCTGCTGGTCTGTTGAACGCTTCAATAAAATCTTTTTCACTTGAATTAACTCCAACTGCAAACATCAGAAATCCTAGTGCTGGAGCATAATATCTGAGAATGATCAAGATCAATATATAAGGTGGTAAGTACTTTTCCCTTCAAACACTAGCCTCTCAAAACACATTTTTGCGCTTTCCAATACAACTTTTCAGTTCCATTACACAATTACATCTCTCATCTCACAACCACTACCTCAAAAAATGCGAAAACACATTTTGAAACGCCGTCAATACAAGAATGTTTAGATCTAATTTTGCCTAATTCATAAAATGAGGACAAAGAATGCCAAAAATAACAAATCTTCTTGACCAGTCCATTTTATGTTACTTCATACCCAACAGAAGATCCTAACGAGAACCAAAACCATCAGTTTACATAATTACATGAAAAAGTAGTTCAAAGAGAAACAAAGATCAATCTTAGGTTAGGCTAGTTAAGGTAATAATGCATTCCTTGTCCAAGTCCACCAAAAGGTCATGGTGCATGATATGACCAATTAAGTCAGATAAAGAATGGTGAACAAACCTGTTCGTAAACCATGTAAAAGAAGGTGGATAAACAAGAGCCAAAACAGTGCTAGCAAGGACCACTTGAGGAAGAATGGAGTTGGCCCCTCTTAATACTCTCAAGAAGGATGCCTCCTTCGGTTTAAGAATCTGAATTTCAGACAGGACATATAAAATAAATAAATATATATATATGCACAACTATGCACATTTATTTCTTTCTTGACCCTCTTCTTCAGTGTCTTGAAGTTTTTACCTTAGCTCTTTTTCAACAACAACAACTAAGCCTTTATCTCTTTATATATATTTTTTTAATTCCATAAAACTTTGCTCTTCAATGTCTTTCAGTGTGTGGCCTTGAGTAATACTATAAGGCTTTCATAATTATAATAATTACTATTTCAAGCTTTTTCTTAGTTTCACCTTGGACTTTCACCAAATTATAAATCATCAAAGATGATATTATAAAATCTTGGCTTAAATTGAAAAATTCACCATAAAACGATTCTTGACATGCCTGCCTCACAAGAGGAGATCCCTTGTGGATCTTTGTCACTTATAATTCCAAAATTCATTGAAACTACAAACAATTCTACAAAGTTGTTTTTTTTTTTTCCTTTAAACACACTGGAAGTCCGAAAAGGGAAATATATATATACACACACACACCAAAAACAAGGATAATAACGTTCTAAACTACCTCATAATGTGTTTCAGGTGAATAATTAGAACCATCCGGCTCTATTGATTCCGAGAACTTCTCCGATATGCATCTGCTAAACAACAATCTGGACCTCCCACCTATGATCATTGATTGTAACAATACAAGTACACAGATAATCAAAGAAAGGCATTGAGTTAAATTCAAGTTTGTTACATGCAAGAAAAAGATTCAACTTTCAGCATAAACTTACATGCCGATTGAAAATTTGGTCGAAATCCCAAAGATCTAATCCCTGTCAATAATTATGAACATGACTCCATTCACCAACATGGGGATAAAAAAGGAACAAACCCGTATCTTTGACATTACTGCTAAGAAATTGTGTTAGTCTACAATACAAGGTTTATAAGCAGGGACAGAGCAAAACCTGCGAAAAAATGGCGAGGGAATTCGCGATTTCTTGGAAAAGAAATAAATGGGCTCTTGTGATTATTAGCAAAAGTGCTGTGAAGGGAAGATTGGATGAGAATCTGGGACTGCAAATGCCGATGATGGTGCTGCTGCTGAAGGAGTTGACCACTTGGAGTTGGACTCATTTTTCACCACTGCAATTGCGCTGATGAAGAAGAGAAAACTGGAAAGTTGTAAAACTCCTATCTGTAGTGCAATGGAACAGAATCTCTAAGGATAGTTGAAAGATTCTTGTGCTTGGAAGATTCTTGTAAAACTCCTCTATGAAGTGACTAGTGAGCCAGCAGCTCAAAGTTGGGGACATTGTTTAGGTAGCCTGCGCTTCCACATTTCCATTTTCTTCTTCCCGAGATAATACCTCCATCTCCTATTCCATAAAATTACCAAAAAAAATTACTGATACTTCATTTGATTCACAGTCAACCATTAAAATATATAGAGAATAACATTAAAAAAATTTAAAAAAATGATATTCAATCGTAACATTATATGATATTGTAATTTTTAAATTTTGCTTGAAATTTTATAATTTCTTTAAAATTTAGATTTTTAATATTATTTTTATTTCATACTAATATTTTTTTTAAATCCTCAAATTCAACCTCAAATATACAGAAAATATATCTTTTTATTTAATTATATGCAAAGAATATTTTGCTTCTTTTTTTTTTAACAAAAAAAGTTACAAGTATAATTCAATATAAGATAATTAATGAAAATATTAATAGATAAATTTATCTATACAACAATTTCGTTTTATTTATGTATAGACTGAAATTGTAAATTGTATTTAAAACACAATTTTATTTTATTTTTTTAATATAATGATTGTAAAATAAAAAATATATTAAAGTGCAAAAACAAAATTATTTTAAAAAAATAAAAAATACGCAAATAGTTTTGGGTTGCTTGTGAAGCACTAATGGACTGTGGTAAATTGCCAAATATTTGCTAGGACAGTCATGAGAAGTAGTACTAGGCCCAAAAAGATTTTGCTCTCAATCTTTGTATATTTGGTACTATTTGGTTTCAAGGATACATAGAACCCAAAACCCAAACCTTCCAAATGGGCTTTTAGTAACAGCAGTCTATCCTAGGCTCACATGGATCCAGTCTCTAGGATATATAGCTCAGTTGGTAGAACTCCGATTTTACAACTAAGTCCCTTAGAATTATTATTGATTTTTTTTTATTTTTTAATTTAAAAAATAATTAGAAAATAAAATCGTAAGTACGAAATGAGTAATAACTCCCAATATAAACTAGTACGATTCAATTCAACGGAGAGACACATGCCAACAAAGGCAAAGCACTATTTTCCCCCCTTTATTTCTCCCCTTTTTCTGAATGTCACAGCATAAAAGATCATTACAATAACCAAATAGCGTAGAAGCTTAAAAAAAATGAAATGAATTCATAACGTATAAGAAATTTTGTTAATGGCTGCTCAGTTCAGTAGAGGTTTTTGAGAAGCATTCCCGTGTGTGTGTTGGTGTGTTTTCTAAGGAAGATGAAACGTAAAGACAACATTCATGTGCCTTTTTCCAGTTGAGATTGAAGCAAGTCACTCATGCCCCATTTCGCTCTTGTAGATCATTTGCTAATCATATATATCCCACTTTACTAAATTAACTCAATTGAAGTCCAAAAGTATTGTGGAAAATATACATGTTTTAAACATTCATCTCGAATATCAGATATTTGAACTTCACCAATTGTATTCGATACAAATTTCTTTTTCTCCACGACATAATAGTATAGATTGTTCCAAAAAAATTAAAAAAAAAATCAATTTCCATGACATCCTAAATTTAAAAAAAAAAATGGACAAAAGAAAACGTTGTGGAATGATTTGGAATGTCATAATCATCCCAAAAAGTGTCAAAAAATTAGAAGAATTTAAAACCAAGAACAAGGGTATGCCTTCATGTATGACACTAAAGTCAAAACAAAAAAGGACGATTTGAAAAGAGAAAAAAAAGGAAAGAATGAAATGGTTTTTTCAAGCTGTCGTTTATTCTTTGCTTACACAATAATTTGAAATTGTGTCTGTTGGTATTGAACAATGCCATTACCCCCCCACTTCAAATTATTTGTACTTCTTTGCTCACATTAAATTCCAAACCCTATTAATTATTATCCACCGACAAACACTTTTTCCATTGACAACATCAACATATTTTGCTTTCGAGAATGACTTCAACTTCATCATAACCCAATTATTTTAATCCATATGATTATCCTATATTTCACTTTCATTCACCCGTCAATGAAATGATTAGCATCTTTTACCTTATTTTATTGCTAATATATAATAATGCTTACGCTGATTCCTAGTAGTATAGTGCACTCATTTTGTTTTCAATTGTGATTCTCTATTTCAACTATTATGTATTAATCGTGTTTTATTAATGAAACAACATAATTTTATTAAAATTAAGATTTTTATACATTTTATATCAAAATTTAATAAAACTGAATTCTGATACTCAAGAATGGGCTTAAGTATCAAGAAATGACCTGAGTCATGCAAAAGTTGTACTATTTTAAATAAATTATTTAAAAAATTTATGAAATATTTCCTTAGGATTAAACAAATCCCCCTCGTTAGAGGGCAGCAAGATAAGCAAAAATAGAATAAAAAACAACAGAATGATGAAAATGTTGAAAGAGGAAAGAAGGATTGAGAAAAATATGTTGAAAGTTGAAGGTGGTGCAAGCATATTTGATAATACATAGTCAATCAGAATAAAATGAGATATTTTTTCAAATATAATAATATACAATATTATTTGTACTTTAAACCAGAACCAAGTGAGATATATTTGCCCCATCATGACGTTAATTATCCATTTAAACTATAGAATATCATCACAAACTCCACTTTTTTTTTTCTTAATTACATTTCAAATTTGATTTGGTCTATTTATTTATTTATTTATGTGACATATTATTCATTTTATTTTACTAAATTTCAAAGTTTCTCCCTTTAAATCGTATCCCATATGTGGGGTGAACTCCCAATTCACTCTCTAGCCCAAAATAAATGGATCAATAAATATAAAATATAAACATAAATAAATAAATAAAATAGTGGTAATTACTAATAATGTGAAACTTCCACGAAATGCCAAGCGTGGCGGTGAAGTCACGGCGGAGATCGGTGATTCCGACGACAGCTTTCCGTTGGAAAAGTGTCCCCACCGTTTTTTAGGCTGCTCTCTTTACCGCCACGTGTTCTTCCACTTACGTTATACGTGCCACTAAGCATGAGGCGGTGCCGAAATAATATTTTTTCAACCATATCCTTTTGGTTATTGACAATTTTGCCCAATACCTCCCAATTGCCATATCCCATTGGGCAAATTACATATACATCTTATGTTTCCATTTATTACTAATCGAATATTGTAATTTATCAAAATTATTAATACTTCTATGAGATTTAAAAATGTTTAACATTTGCCTTCTTACCCTTATTTTCGTCATGAACAATAATTTTTCTATGATGAATAATAATGTAACAGTAAAAAAATTTAATATTTGAATAAAATTACTTTTAATACTTTAGTTATTAATTTATATAGAAAAATACTTATAATTGATATTTACTCTCTAAATAAAAATAAAAATTATACATATTATTTGTATCAAATGCATAGTACGTAGGAAGAAAATAGAAGTAAAAAGTTAACTTATATAAAAAAATTTGAAGAAAAAAAATAGTATAAAAATTTTTAAAATTCATTTCATGATCAAATTCACTAAATCAACAAAATAAAAATAAAAAAATATATTTTTTTCATACATACCATATATTTTTTCTTTGTTGATAAATTTGCTTTTTATTCCGTTTACATATTTTTTCATACATACCAATTTTTTACTTTTATTTTCTTTTTGCATATTCTGCATTTAATATAAATAAATATGTATAATTTTTACTTTTATTTATAAAGTAAATGTCAATTATAAGTATTTTTTAAAACAAATTAATAATTAGAGTATTAGGAGTACTTTTGTCTAAATATTAAAATTTTTTATTATTACGTTACTGTTTATAACGAAAATAGGGGTCAAGGGGTAAATGTTAAACGTTTTTAAATCTCAGGAAGTATTAATAATTCTGACAAATTATAAACTTCGATTAGTAATATACAGAAATTTCAGAGGTATATGTAATTTGCCCTATCTCGTTTTATATATTTGGAATAATTTCACAATTTCTTTTCCTATGATTTTCAATTTTTAACATAAGAGAGGATACTTATAACTAAAGTGGCTTCTTCTGTGTAAATTTTTAAAAAATTAAGAAAAAAATTAACCTTTATCTATATAACAACAGTTTTAAATGTATCTTTATTTAATAATTATTATTTTAAAAATATAAAAAATATATATTTTAAAAGTAATTTATACACAACCTGATACTATTCTGATTTAATCTTACCTCTCTTATTTTAATATTTAATTTTAATTCGTATATAAAAAAATGATATTGAAAAATGTTTGACTATCAAATAATGATAAATACTTCACACAGCTAACAAAGTAATCTATAATTGGAAAGTAGGCTAGTGGTGCTCGCGAAGTAGAATGGCAACTCTGTCTTTTTAACACATCCACAGAATATAGTAGTATTTCCCATTTCCTTATCCTTAGAGCCCCTCAAATTATACAATGATTTCTTGACTTGGAGAGATTAACGATAAATTGCACTTGCGTTAATTTATAGTAGTGCGAGCACTTTCGTTTGGGCAACAATCGATTGTCTCCCTTCATCCGCCTATCACCTTCTCCAACCTCCAAAACTCCCACAAACCGAAAGAGATAGCCATTGATAAATGCGTTATTACCCATTGATGTTTGTGTAACCTCCACGCGTTTTTGTGTTATCTCTGTGATCTTTTTTTTCCTCCATTACCAAACATTCGTAAGAAAGGTTTGATCTTTATTGTTAGAGAGGCTGAATTTAATCGAGGATATTGAAAACCCAGAATAAATTTCTGGGTTTTTTTTTTTGGAAAAAAAAAAGGAGAAAACTTGTGGGGTTTTGTTGGTTGTGGTGATGACGCATGGATTGGGGAATGGGGACGCTGGTGAGTTTGCGGTGGTGCCGATTTTGGGTTGGAAAGGAAGGGAGGAAGAAGACCCAAATGGGGATTATGTGAAATTGCAGGATGGTGATTTGGAGGATGGTTTTGATGGTCAAGACAGGGGATTAGTGGGGTGCACTGCATCACCATCACCATCACCATCTTCTTCCTCTTCTTCTGCTTCTTCAACTTCTTGTTTCAATGGATTTTGGTGTTCCCTATGGTGGTGGGCTAAGCTGTTGCTGGTTGTGACCTTTTTAGCAATATTGGCTGCTGTATTCCTTAAATGGATTGGGCCCTTTTTCATGGACAAGGTAAGATTTTTTATTCTTATTCTTATTTATTTATTTATTTTTGGAAAAGCTTGCAACTTTCTGTGCTAGTGAATCCATTTATGTGAATGCATGTGTGGTATGTGTATGAATGTTTTTATGTCAATGTTTTTTATGTGTCTTTGTATGTGGGAACAATCCGATTTATTGATCTTTGATGGTTTGACAAGGACATTTTGTTTGATATTTTGGTGTTTAATATATCATATTTGATTGTTATGCGTTTTCTTTGGTCAATTTTGAAAGCTATCAATTCTTTGTTCTGTGAACTTCTGGAAAAATTGCTGCTACAAGATTGATTCATACTGATAGGAAGTGTCATTAATTTTAAACCTGAAATAAAGTGAAGTATGAAGTCTACATAATCTTATGGGCTTAATCGCATCACTGAACCTGAAGAACATTGCAGGGGTTGCAGCCGTGAACAAGGTTTAGCTTCTATTAGCATCTTTGTTGATCTCTGCATGTGTCCAGAACAAATGCTAGTGAAGTTTGAAGTTTTCCTTTATCTGTTCAAGGTAGTATTGTGGAAGTGGAAACATGAATAAATTCATTTAGCAAGACTGTTTAAACGTGGATGATTTGATTGTTAGCAAGACTGTTTAAACGTGGATGATTTGATTGTTGTTTCGCCCGACATATTCTAGCTTCTAATGGACTTAATTGATGGACTTAATTGTGGATGAAAGTACTTGCTGCATTTGTGGCAGTAATATCTTCTGTCTTTGAGATTGTGATTCCTCACATTCATATGATGACACTTGGCTGGACATACACTGGTTCCTTGTATTTCTGATTGCATACTTTTCCTAGTCAAGTTCCTAACAAATTCATTATCAATTTCAGGAGATCATCCCTGTTATTAATTGGGAAACTCATACATTTAGCAGACCAGTTTTAGCACTTATAGTTTTTGCTACTATTGCATTGTTTCCAACCATACTTCTTCCTTCTTCACCATCCATGTGGGTGGCTGGAATGACCTTTGGATACGGGTATGGATTTTTACTCATTATAGGAGCAGTGACCATTGGTGTGTCACTTCCATATTTCATTGGCTCTCTTTTCCACCATCATATTCAGGTATATATGCTCATATTTAAGAATCTTTTATCCTCTTACTCCAATTTTTTTTAAAACAAAAAAAGAAAGAAAGAAAATAAAAATTGCTCCTTTTTTATTTTCCCGTTTACATCTTTATCTGGATTAAGAGTGTTTTTGTTCTCTGAAGGGATTGCTTGAAAGGTACCCAAAAAAGGCTTCAGTGATAAGGCTAGCTGGTGAAGGGAATTTTTTAAATCAGCTCCGAGCTGTTGCTCTGATTAGAATTTCTCCCTTTCCTTACATTATTTACAACTACTGTGCTGTGGCAACAGATGTTAAGTATTTTCCTTACCTCCTGGGTACACTCCTTGGCATGATACCAGAAATTTTCCTGACGATTTACACGTAAGGATATCCTTATCTCTTCCTCACTCTTCGTTTTAAAATGGTGCATTCATAGATTGCTTTCTCTTAGAATCTTTGTTTAGTTCTTAATAATTGTATGTCGAATTGAATGTTTGTGACTCTATTATTCTTTTGTGATTTTATTTATGAATTCCAAGTTTGGTTCAAAATTGCTGCTTGGGTTACTAACAATTATTATCCTTGTTTAGTGGTTTATTATGATAAAATTATTTATCCACTACTAAATCTTTGGGTATTGATGACAGTGGAATTTTATGTGTCAACTTATTCCCGGTAGTTTGTTTCATGATTGCTATGGGCGTAAGCCACTTTTGATTTGGCTGATCAGCTGAATTATTTTATGCACAGTGTACGGCAATCTTATGCATTTGAGTGGTACTCTATGCTAGACTAGAAAACGGCCATCTTTGGTAGTCAGTACCAATTTGTTTTATCACAGATAGGGCCATAATAAATTAAATTGCAGTTTTGGGTGTATAATAAGGTAGGATGTTAGTAGAATTTAAGGGACGAAAATATGATGGATTTCTAAACTGATGTGAAGTTTTAAATAGAGATGACCTTCATCTCTTATAAATTTATAGTTCCATGCCAGCAAAAGTGCTTGGTGATGAGGACTCTGAAACAAAGTAAGGGAGATTTGAGCTCAATTTTGGGGAAATAAATCTTAGATCAAAAGTGCTCAGTCAGCACTGACCTTTTGAAGTATTTATTTGAGTTGTGATTGTTTATTAATCTTCATGAGACCCTCTGCTCATGGTGCATTATGCTCTTCACTTTTCTGTATGCTAGACTTGGTTAACTATAGATGTGTTATTTTCGTGATGAAAATGTTGTGAATGTCTTTTTGATGTAATTCCTTTTTTTAAAAATAAAAAATAAAATCTGACAGTGACTCTGGTAGTATTTATTTCTTGGTAGTATTTGTACTCAGCATATTTATATAGTTAGTCTATGTTACTTCATTTTGTTAAACAGGGTTGGATACAGTAGTGAAGGTGAATTGTCTGTATATGTTTTTGTTAAAGAGTGAACTTTCTTCGTTCTGAGAATTTGTTTTCTTCGTTGCAGTGGTATTCTGATAAAAACTTTAGCAGATGCTTCCCATGATCATCACAGTTTGTCCGCTTCACAGATAGTTTTAAATGTTGTCGGTTTTGGTGCTACTGCAGCAACCACAGTGGTAGTAACAATGTATGCCAAAAGACGGCTCAAAGAACTGCAGAAGGAAGAAGAACTCCTGCTCCAGTGAGCTTCTCGGCCTTTTCTGCTCTGACCCCATGAATGGGACTGATTTGTCTCCAGCTCAGTTTCAACTAGCACTTCCACATACCTTTTATTTGGATGAGTGGAGGGTTATTTCTCATTTCTCCATAGTTCTGCTGATGGCCAACCATATAGAGATGTATCTCCATGGATTGGTGGGTGATGATGCGAAATAAAGACTAAACTGCTAACCTGATTGATATTTGTACCAAAGTGTACAGAATTTCCTAAGGATGAACCACACTAGTACTACTAATCATTTTGATGTTTGATACATCTTCTTCTGATAATGACTGTTATCGGTCATTATATGTACATAATCAAATTCTGCTTCATGTGGTTTTAACGTACGTGGGGGGTATTATTTTGTAAGATTAGGTACATCATAATTTTGAGTTAACGTTGTTATTTACCTTATTAAATTCTTATCCTTGATATATTATTTTCCCTGTGAGTTTTCTCTTATAGGATATCTATGTTCTGGTTGGCTGGCATTAATGCTTCTTGTTCACACCTGCTCGAAGGGCTATGTGTTTCTGTTTAGGGCCCGTCAGCTACATTAAGTTATGGAAGGGCTATGTGCAGTACCACAATATCACATCTCCCTGATAATAATAGTCAATAATTTTTGAACAATGATATTCATAATAAAAATTAAAATTTTTTAATGAAATTTTACAATGTACATAATGATATGATTAGAGAAATTGTTGTATAGTGATTCTTATAATATAAACAAATAAGAGATGTATTATTCGAGAAAATGTTATTTAGTGATTCTTGTTATTTAAACATATAAGAGATGTATATCTTTTCAATAAGATGGGAGTTACGGTGATCAAGGTAGTCTTCCGAATTGCTTGGATTTCATGAGTGAATCAAAAATTGAATTTACATTAAATTTCACCCGAATCGTCTCATATCCATAGTGAAATTTTTGGTAGTAAAATTTTTTATTTATATATCAATCACTCATTTTCAAAATATCTATTCTCACGGTTAAAAATTTACCAGTCTTTTGAGTGATTATTGTATAGTTCATGTGGTAGAGTTATAGGGCCTCCATGAGACTTGCATTCAGTATTTGAGAAGGCCCAATTATCAGACCAACCCATTCAAGAACTAATAATTCTGGAACATCCCCAAAAAAACAATAAAAAATCTAGATATTAAGATGAGGGTCGCCAGGCAATGAGTACGTAGTACTATTTTTTTTAAGGGTTGGAATCATAGTTTATAAAATACAAAAAATGAGAAAATATAATTTATAAATTCTTTTTGAAATAATTATTAATCAATATATGAATTGATATGTAGAAAATTCATGTATAGTTTATAATTAAATGATTTTATTTCAATTTTTATTTCTTATAACATTTTATATGATTTTTTCAATATTTTAGTTTATTTATGTCCAATTTATTTATTTATTGTTAAAATCTAATAAAAGTATGATTAAACCAATTAAATTATTTATATTAGTATATATCTTAATTTTAATTAGATATAGAAAGTTTTTTTTTGAGTAAATTTAATTATATTTTATTTATATAATAAGGTAGAATCGTAATTAGAATCGGGATCGTTTTAGTAAGTTAGGATCGTAAAATCGTAGAATCGGTGGGATCGGATCAGGATTCTGATAACTATGGTTGGAATACAACTTCCAACTTACGTTACATGTCATGCCCTGCCGGTGAATTATGAATGTTGTATCGTAGGCTGACATGAATTAATGTTGATGTTTATGAATTATTTGAAACATTCTTATAACTATATTCCCTAATCAAATATTATTAAAACTCCACACTACACATTAATACACCCCAAAAAAAAAAAAAAGAGAGTTCGCTTTTAGGGTCTTCTACTATTAGTTTAATCTTAAAGTATTACTAAAAGTCCAATTCTTCACCAAAACTAACATGGAATGGAATGATTTCTTAAGCATCACTAATTAATCTAGTTAGGTCAAACGTTCTTCTATGTTATTTGATTTGGTGAAGAATTGGACCTATTCATTTTGGTTGATATTAACTAGAAAACAAACTAAAATCAAATTGTTAAGTTTAAAAAATGAATTGAAAATTTCAAAATATTGGAGATCAAATTAAGGAATTATTGGTCTATTAAATTAACTAATTTTTTAAACTTTTTAATTTGAGAAGCTTTCATTTTGGGAAATATTTTGACCTATTTTAAAGTTTTAAATTATATTTAATAAATTTCATCCAAATTTAAATGCAGGATAAATATATTTTTAAAAAATTAGTTAAAAAAAAGAAGAAGAAGTAATTCAGTGGATAAAAATTGCTGTGTGTGCAGGTTCAGAGAAAGGTCAGACCATTAAAATTCAATACAATAAAAATGAACATAAAGTGAGCTTTATAATTGCTAAAACATTTACTATATTGATGAATACGAACCTACATGTAAAAAAAATAAATCCTCACAAAGTCACACAAGTCCAGTTGTTCAAAATGTTCAAAAGCCAAAAGAAAGAAAACAAAATACTCATACAAGTGCGCAGCCAAGGAAAATTGTACAAGGGAAAAAACGATCTGTTGGCATGCATGCAATGCAACTTTAATAATTCAACTTGGATCCATTTATGGGAGGGTGTATCGATACGTTAAAAAAAAGTCCAAAGAATGATGTTGATGCGTGGCCATGTTGACATGGGAAACTGAGAAAAAAAGGGATTTCAAAGGCTGCAAAAGCCAGCGAATCACCAAAATGTGTACTTCTGGTGAAGTTCAGTTCGACATTGAGACATGCAATTCAAAGCATATTAATTCATATGTACCTAAAAAATCATGCTAGTTCGTGTTGATCTTCAAAGCCCTCAAAGCATATTAATTATATTACAGTATGAAGCATTGACATTTTTGGAGTGATTTGGCATGTTATGCTTGACAAAATCTCACCCTGCAATTAAGAGGGTTGATTCTGATACTAACTAAAGGATGGAAAAATAAATGCAGTTGGTCGAACATACCTTGTAACTAGTGAGTTCAATAATAAGGAATAAATTGTCAAACTTAATATAGATAATTTCTTATGCTTCACGTTTTAAATGCTGAAATTATGAGAATGAGATTTTCATTTTATGGTATATGGTTTGAGTGTGAAATGTGAATTGGTAAAAGAAGCTTAGGCAGTTTTTCTTTTCCCATGTTTTTTTTTGAAGAACCTCATCCTAATATGGATAGTATTTCAAAATAGTAATTGTAACATAGAAAATGTATTAAAAATTATAAAAATATGTCTGTTCATACAAATTATTTTTCTACCACGGTCACAAGGGATTAAAAATCTATTATTTTAATTAGATCTACTACTTTAATTCACGTTTAAAATTAAATAATTTGGTATCTAATCATATAAGGATAGATGCACGTATATGAATGAATAGAAAATGTTGTACAAATATATACTAAACTTAAATTATTAATAATAAGTTTTCCATATACGTTCCACCTACTAAAACGCTTAGAAAGAAATGCCTCATGTCAATTATTTCCATTACTCTCATTAGACTTATATATTAATGTTTTATATTTGTTGTTAAAAATGTAATTGGAGATAAAATTTTATACTTTTAGTAACCTATCAAAAATGCTAATAGTAGAAATAACTACCAATATCACTACGCACTCCTATGTTATCCATGGACAAAACAAAACGCTTTGCAACTTGTGCCCTCAAAAAGTTGCACCATTTTTCCGAAGTAGAAATTATAAACTACTCATTCTTGGTGAGGTAAACTTGTCATGTACTATGTATGACAATCTTCATTAACCATAAGAGATCGTGAGATTGGCATTATTTCTTTAGCTGTCACAATATGTAATTTCGTGCTTTTGTACTCTTGTTCATGTTGCTTGATTAATCCTTCTTGTCCTAATAAGCTTGAAAGTAAAACAATCAATTGAAACTGATAGCAGAACCATAAGGGGTTAAAAAATGGCAACCAACACAAACCCCCACAGATTCCAACATTAGAAGGAAAAACTAAAACAAAAAAAAAACACCATTATGACAAGGAAATGAGAACTAAACATGGATGTCATGTCATCTTTCTTGGCACTTATTGCTCACAAATCACGTGTTTAGACACATCAACCAACTTTGTTACTAGTTTAATTAGCTCCGAAACTGCCATAGGTAGCCTATAATTGTAAATGCAGTGTTTGTCCAATAGAGGAAAGAAAATTAAGTGGACCCTTTTGTTTACGTTGAAGAAACAAGGAAGTGCCATTGAGGCCTAATGCAAATTATTATTGGCTTAAAGATTGATCAAAGTACCACAAGAGAGACTAAAACCATTGAAGTCTTATCAAAGTTCAATAATTCATTGTATGTGCCACATGATTTTAATGTGTCGTCCCAAAAACAATGTTGAATAATGATATTTATAATTAAAATTTTTAATAAATTATTATTATAATTGACTAGACGTTAAATGATCCATTGTTATTTATTGATTTTTGTTACATAACCGTTACGGGTTAGGTATTTTACTTATATGATTCGAGCCTATTTCTTTGACTTCATAACTTTAGAATAGCCTTTGGGTTCAGCAGAAATGCCAGTTGGTCAATGTAGAAGTCGAAGCTGAAGAGAAAACTGGAACAAAATTAAAATGGTAGAGCTCATTTAATTCTACACCCTTCTCTCTTTCTCTATCTTGACAACTTTGTTCCTTGTTATAATGAGGTAGGGGTGGAGGTGGTAACGGTGTTGGACCTGTTGGTGACCTGGTTGGTGATGAGAATAAATGCTTCTTCGCTGTGTTGAAACAGACCCTACACAATGTCTGATTGGTCGTAGTTATGGTCAATAGTGAAGACTCATAATCAGTCAGACAGAATGGTTCTTTCTTTTGTTTCTTTAGCTCATTATCATCATCGTCCTCTGTTTCTCATCTTTATTACTCCTAACAACATATCAAGAACATAGCTTTCACTGTGTGTGTATGTGAGAGAGAATGGAGGAGAGGAAGAAGAAATTGGGGTTGTGCAACACAACACAGTGACACCGAAGTCCACGTGGTGTCAACCATAAGATTTATATGCATCTTTTTTAGTTTTTTTTTTTGGGTGAGCTTAAGATTCGAGCAGTTAATATTAAATTTATGCAGCCTGTACCTGCTCTTCTTTCCAGCCAGTTTCCATTTCATTACTGCGTCTTTCTGTAGCATGCCATTGCCAGCCAGCAAAACAATTCAGCAAGTCTTTTTCTCTTTCTTTTTATCTCTGTGCATCCCCACTTCTTGGACTCGTCAATTTTCTAGAAATCCTGGAAGCCATAGAATTTAGGGTTATTTTAACAGAACCCATAAGCACAAAGTGCCCAAAGCTTCCACTTCATTGCTTCCCCCACCAAAGAAAGATTCCCACAATAAAATAAAAACAGAGTCGGTATTGGAATCTTGCGAGTCAAACACCGAAAATGTACTTGGATTCCCGATTTTTGGCTGCAAGATTAAGCATTTAAATGAAAAGATGCTTCTTTTCAGCCAAAGTTGTGATCTTGTTTTGCTTATGATTGAGGCCCACTTACATTGATGAATGCAAGTATGTGTGCAGCACAGAAGCAGAGATCAAGAGGTTTTTGAATTGGATCCAGCAATTATAATGCTGGGGCTTTACTGGGAGCATGAAAAAATTAGGTACATGTTTTCATTGCCTTGCTTTCTTTAGCTCCTTATGTTTGATCGAGTTTATGATTGCTTCATCATTGACTGAAAAAGAAATCTTACTTCAATTCAAGGGTAACATTACTAGTGACCCTTTTAATAGTTTGAGGTCTTGGGATCCAAGTAGAAGGCCTTGTCAAGACTACAGTGGTGTGTTTTGTAATTCTGCTGAAAATGTGGAGAAGATTGTGTTGTGGAATACTAGTCTTGGTGGGATTTTAACTCCCGCCTTATCCGGATTAAAATCTTTGAGAACCATTAACTTGTTTGGCAATAAATTTACTGGCAACATTCCTTCTGAGTATGGGGGCATTGATACCCTTTGGAAGATTAACCTCAGCTCCAACGCTTTATCCGGCTCCATCCCAGAATTTCTTGGAGAATTACCTAGCATAAGATTCCTTGATTTGTCAAGAAATGGGTATACTGGATATATTCCTTCAGCTGTGTTCAAGAATTGTTTCAAGACAAGGTTCATTTCCTTTTCGCATAACAATCTTTCAGGATCAATACCAGTGTCAATTGGAAACTGCTCGAGTCTTGAGGGATTAGATTTATCTTATAACAGTATTAGTGGTGAACTGCCTTCAGAAATTTGTAGTATTGCAGGATTATTGTACTTGTCTTTGAGGAGTAATGAGCTATCTGGAAGCGTTCAAGAGCAAGTTTCTGCCTGTGGAAAATTGGAATTTTTGGACCTTGGTACCAACTTGTTTACTGGTTTGGCGCCTTTTGGGGCTCTTGGACTGGCAAACTTTATGTATCTCAACATTTCGCATAATGGCTTTGAGGAGGAATTCCCAGAGATTGAAACTTGCAGTGAGAGTTTTGAGTTTCTGGACGTTTCAGGAAATAATTTGTTTGGAAAAATTCCATCAAGTATCGCAAAATGCAGTGGTCTGAGATATTTGGATTTGGGTTTCAATAGACTTAGTGGAAGCATACCTGTTGACATTGCAAATTTGAAGATGCTTTTGGTTATCAGATTAGCAAATAATTCCATCGATGGCACCATCCCGAAAGAATTTGGGAGTATTGAGTGGCTTCAAGCTCTGGATTTGCATAACTTAAACATCAGTGGTGATATACCAGATGAGATAACGAATTGCAGACTTCTACGTGAGCTGTGAGTCCAATTTCTATACTCAATTCTTCAGCTTTATATAAATTGCTTTCAGACTAAGTTCCAACTAACTGTTAAATTATTCTGCAGGGATGTTTCTGGTAATTCTTTACAGGGCGAAATACCAAAAAACCTTTACAACATGTCATATCTTAAGATTCTTGACCTACATGAAAACCAGCTCAATGGAAGCATACCACGGACACTTGGAAATTTGTCTAACTTACATTCTTTGGATTTGTCACTGAACTTATTATCTGGACAAATCCCTTCTACTCTTGGAAATTTGAAAAACTTAACTCATTTCAATGTCTCTTATAACAACCTTTCTGGTCCTATACCTTCTGTACAAAGCATCCAGAAATTTGGACCTTCAGCCTTTTCACATAATCCTGGCCTCTGCGGTGCTCCATTAGAAAATTCATGTTCAACCACAACTACAGCAGGAAAACGGAAGTTGAGCACTTCAGTCATTGTCGCTATTGTTGCAGCTGCTCTAATCCTCACTGGTGTCTGTGTGATAACGGTGATGAACTTCAGGGCTCGCAGTAGGAGAAGAGAAGATGAAGCTGTTGTTGTAGAGAGCACTCCATTAGCATCAACAGATTCAAATGTAATAATTGGAAAGTTGGTTCTGTTCAGCAAGACTTTACCCTCAAAATATGAAGACTGGGAAGCTGGCACTAAAGCTTTGCTTGATAAGGAGTGTCTTATTGGAGGGGGTTCCATTGGAACGGTGTACAAAACTACTTTTGAAGGTGGCATCTCCATTGCTGTGAAGAAGCTTGAGACTTTGGGAAGAATCAGAAACCAGGATGAGTTTGAACATGAAATTGGAAGATTAGGAAATCTCCAACACCCAAATCTTGTTGCTTTCCAAGGTTACTATTGGTCCTCCAATATGCAGTTGATTTTAACAGAATTCGTTCCAAATGGAAACCTGTATGATAATCTACATGGGCTTAGTTACCCTGGAACCAGCACTGGTGTTGGTAATCCTGAATTAAGCTGGTCGAGGAGGTTTCAGATAGCCTTGGGGACTGCCAGGGCCCTCACTTACCTTCATCATGACTGCAGACCTCCTGTTCTTCATCTCAATATCAAGTCCACTAACATTCTCCTTGACCACAACTATGAAGCAAAATTGTCCGACTATGGCTTGGGGAAGTTACTCCCCCTGTTGGACAATTATGGGTTAACCAAGTTTCACAATTCTGTTGGTTATATTGCACCTGAGTTGGCTCAAAGTATGAGACCAACTGATAAATGTGATGTCTACAGTTTTGGTGTTATTCTACTAGAATTGGTAACTCGAAAGAAACCTGTGGAAAGCCCAGCAGCGACTGAGGTGCTGATTTTGTGTGAATATGTTAGGGTATTGATAGAGAGGGGTGCTGCTTCAGACTGTTTTGATAGAAGTTTGCGTGGATTTGTAGAAAATGAGCTGATTCAGGTTATGAAGTTAGGATTGATCTGTACTTCTGAGGTGCCTTCCAGGAGACCTAGCATGGCTGAGGTGGTTCAGTTTCTTGAGTCCATTAGAAATGGTTTGGGGTCATAGCAAGGGAATTGAAGACAATTTTGTTGAATTTGCAACGTGAATGCAGAAAGAAAACAAGAAGAGTCTTCTAGCTCCCATGGCATTTGGCATATATGTGGGGTTGATTTGGAGATTAGTATTTTCGGTACAAAGAAACCAAAGATTCATTTGTATTCATTCTGTGATGACCATTATCAATCATTCGCGGTAATTCCGCAATAAATTCATTCGTTTTGTATAATCTCCAAGCTCAAATCCAAACAGTTTCTATGAACTTCTCCTCTTCCTCTATAAGCCATCATCACCCTGCAATGAAAAACATCAAGGATCAAATTCAAAGCCAAAAACTATCCGCAAATCTGCAGTGATTTCTTTCTTTTGTGTGCAGTATCATCCCATTAATTCTCTTAATGCTTTGTCAATTATAATTCATTAGCGCACCAGCTGTTCCAGAATCTGAGAACCTTAAAGCATTCTCATTCATCTTTGATACAAGTAACTAGTATAGTAGTATAACATCGAATACAAGGAAAAGAGAATGACATACCCAATTATCTGTCCGAGACAAGTGTAAAATTGTTTCTAAACTAAATGCTTTTACTTGTCTTCAACAAGGTAGCTAATTGCTTTTGCATCAAGAGTGAATGAACTATTTACAAATTCAGATTTTAAGGCAGGAAAGGACTTCATCTTTGTCATAATCGAATAATGAAACCTTGCGACAATTCAAGGACTTGCGTGCACTTGGCACGTCAATTGATGATCCTGATAATCAAACCATCATGCCAGGAATGTTTGGACTCCATATGCCTGTGTGATTACATTTATCAGTCTCTCCATCTCAGTAAACAAAGAAAGAAGAAACTTCATCTTTAGCCTGTCACCCGTGGAAAAGAACAAAAAACCGATTATCACATCCAGCATTGCTATCAACTTCTACATTTAGGCCATCCGCGCATGGAACAAAACAACACAAGTTTGCAATCCATCTTCAACAATACCCTGGACTGGACTGGACTGTTTCCGTGTAGTCCTGTAGCAGCTCTGAGTATCCTACGAGATCACACCTAATAAAGAATTGTAGGATTCTGATGCATTAGCTAAATATACCAGTACTAACTCAACTACGAGATTTACAAATTTCAGAAACTTTTCTAATACGATCCATGACAACTGGAATATCATTGTCGTTTAGCGTGGTAAAACATAATCTGAACCAACCAGGTTCAATACAATGACAGGAAGAGCCGGGAGTAACATTAAGCTTGGCCACATTCAATAACTTATCCCACAACTCAAGCTCTCCTTTCTCACTGTATGATCGGATTAATCCACTCATGTCCGCCCAACAATAGAAGCCTCCGTTACTCTTTATGCACTCAATGCCCAACTGCTTTAGTCCAGCAACAAACTCATGATACATCCTCTGAAGCCTTTCACGATTGTTTTTGACAAACTGGTGGATGAATTTTGTGTCAGCCAACATAGAGATGAGTAATCTCTGACTTGGAACTGAAATGGATGAAAATCTTGCCATTTTTCTAGCCGCAGACAAAACATTCTCATTAAAAGTATAGATGACTCCAACCCGAAAACCTAGAAGAGAAAGGTCCTTTGAAAGACCATAAACTATATGGACTCTTGTCCGATCAAAATCTTCAGATTCAATTATCTCTGCCATACTGACAAACTCTTCACTTCCATGAGTTGACCCTGCCAATATTTCATTGGATATAATATGAATGTTCTTCTCGGTTGCAAAGTCCAAAAGACTATACAGTGTCTCCCGATCATACAGATTACCCACAGGGTTTGAAGGGTTGGAAATTATTATCCCACGAACTTTAAGCCCACGTTTCCTTGCCTGGCTAAAGGCACGGTCAAGAGCAGTAGTACTCAGACAAAAGTTGTCAGCACTGCGGCATGGAATTGGTACAATTTCTACACCACTTCGCCATTTTATGTCCCTGTCAAGACTGGGCATTACACTATGAAATCAGTGACTGAACAAGAACAATATACACAAATATATAAAAGTTCAGGAAGTTCAGGCAGCAATCAATAATTCTTACTCGGGATAATACGGTGATGGAACAAGAAACGCATTTCCAGGATCAGCTAAGCAGAAGCTGAGGGTCTCAATTGCAGGGGTTGCACCAGCTGTTAAAACTATCTGAGAAGGGTTGAAGGATACTGATCTGTCCATGACTTGGGACATGAAATCAGCTACTTCCTGCAAAATTTAATTAAATTAGCATCCAATAAGAAAGATCAAAAGAAACTCCAAGCAATGTGAGTAAAACTACTTGTTCTGTCTTTTAAGAAACAAGTTTTACATCCCAAGAAACATGAGCTTCAAGGACAGGATGTGAAGAGCTAAAACCCAAATTTAAAGTGAGTCCACATTACATAATCTGCCGTTATTGTTTGGAGGAATAACTTGAAGATTCCAGAAGAGATAGAGCTAAGAAAACACCAATGCACATAGTCAGCTACTCACTTGTATATAACAACAAATTTAAACTAATGAACTAGAATTCCCTGACCACATTAGCCAGTATCACAAGAATGGAAACAAACTACTTTTGGGTAGGGATTATAAGGAATCTGAATTTTATTATTTCAAACACCATGGACTCAATCAAGACAATTGAAGCACTGTAGCAGTTTTCAAGATTTGACAATCTAATGGTGTAACTGCAATTACATGAAACTATTAACATTGAATTTTGGATTATATTTTCCGAACATCTTCAGAATGCATAAATTTTAAATATAAACATTTAGTTTATCTTAGGCTTCTTACTTTTTTTCAATGAACTGTTTTTCCTTCATTTTTCTCTCTTGCTTTTAGATATTAGTCAAATTATGAACTAACTATGCGGAGTGGATTTGTGGCAGGATTCTATCTTTTTATCTCATCCTCACAATCATTAGCAGCTGATTCTGTGCTACTTACCTCAACACTAGCTCTTTGGGACAGTCACTGATTCAGGAAACTACGCAGAAGGCATCAAGTGCGCAAGAAATTAAACAAAATCACAGATGCCCAGTAGAAGAGATAATCGAGGCAATGGACACTATGAATGAAGGACGCAGCTAGTAACAAGTATTACCGCGGGAACAGAAAGAAATTCAGCAAAATGTAAAAGTATTTACCACTTTTAACTCCATCAAACCATCAAATGGTTGATAAGTAGCCATTCCACTTATACTCAAATCCTGTCCGAGAATTGATTCTTTAGCATTTTCTGCTAGCCACTCTTGAACCAAATCCAACGATAACTATAATCAACAAAAGAAAAAGACAATCTCATTATCTCTTAAATAGACTCATTTAAACTTAAGCAGTATAGTTACAACAAACCCAAACACAAAAATTCAATCTTTCACAAAGAAATAAATATCCACAACCGTTATCATTTTTACCATATACAACAAAACAGTGAAATACAGAGAGAGGAATACCCACTCTATTTTCAGCTAAACCAAGTTGAATAACACCACCAGGATTACTGGATTCATCGTAAGGGTCCTCAGCGGCTCTCTTCAACCCAAGATAATAGGGACCATCAACTTGCTTGGCAATAGAATTAGCCCTTGAAGCAACAGCAGGGGCTGGCCCACCCACCCCACTTCTCTGGGATAACAAAGACCGTGAGTGCACCCTTTGTAAACTCCCGTCCGGCAAATGGTTTCCCGATTGCGACCTCGCAGGAGGCGACGGAGAATTGGCGGCGCCACCACCCTTTGAACGGTTCCGCTTAAGATAAAGCTGGAAAAAATAAAAAAGCGCACATGGGATTACTGAGCCTAGAATTAGGCCTCCCCTTCCTTGAACTATACCTTGTAAGGGCACAATCACCCTCATCGCCGTCGTAGCTCCGCCGCCAGTTCGGTTATTGGTGGGAGCAGAGTCCTGGTCTTTTTTCATGGCAGGAGCATTTCTCACAAGTGGGGTCCTCAAAAAATTCAATCTTTAAGCTTGATGGGGCTGAAGAAGTAGAATTAATGGTGGACGGAGAGTACGAGGAAGCTGAGTCAGTGATGGCGGAGAAGAGAGAAGCGAGAGAAAGATCTTCCTTTTCTCTCACTCTAATTTAAATTTTGTTAGTATTTAGGCTTAGTCCTACTATAGCATTGTATAGTATTCCTTGTTTTAAGCAAAAATGTTAAATTTTACATAAATGAATTTAGAAGTACTATGCGTATGTGTGGTGCAAAACAACATAATTTTTGACGATAATTCTGAGTCCATTTGTGATGATTTTGCGCGGTTTTTGTTTTGGTTTTGTGGGGGAGAGAATCTTCTTGTTGGGATCTCTCTGGAGGTTGCCAGAATTTACAAATATGTCCTTTTGTTGGTGGATAATCCAATCTATTTTTTTTTAATCAAAATATTGCATATATTACCTATTAATTGCAAAATTACTTAACCAAATCGGCTAAGTTGTAAACTAAATCACAAAGGAAAAAAGATCACAAAGGCATACAAGAACGGCTTACAAGAACGGCCACAAGAGTCTACAAAAGTGATCACAAAGGTCTAAAATTTTGAATAAATCAAAAAATATTACTACTACTAATTAAGGTAGCTATCTCAACTGGCACACTAAAAAATGCATATAATGAAAAAAAACTAAACACAAAATTGTTAACTCTCATTTTATGCCATTCGTAGTGATTTATGCATACGTTGAATAGTTTAATAACTAAATTACTATTGTATATAATAAAGAGTCTATAATCAAAATCGTAACAAAAATAAATAAATAAATAAATATATATATATATATATATATACCCCTAATGCTTGTTCGTGTAACAAGCCCGGCGGACCAGATTTATTATAATTTATCCATTTTTGGATTTACTGCGTTTTGCTGGAAATGTATTTACAATTCGTATAATTTCCAGTTTTTCTCGGAAGAGTGGGCCTTTTTTTTTTGTTTCCAACTCTTTTTGTTATGGGTTGCCCTGTAAAAATTTGTCACTCAATAATGGTTGAAAATTGAAATCAAAATGTTAGCATAAAAGGAAGTAAAATCAGCCCTCGTTCAAGCCATTATGAGCGTGTTATTATTACATTTTAAAATAATTTTTTATATTTTTAATACACATTTTATTTTATAATTATTATTTAAAAAAATTTAAATCATATTTTATGTGCTCAGATCAAATTCATTAGTACAATCATCGGTGCCAACTTTGTCTGAGTGTCAAAATTTCTTTGGAATGATACAAAAGGTTTGGTAAGTGGCCACAAGTCTGCCGCATTTTGGGTAGCAATTGCAGGAGAAAAAGGGGCCATGTTTCCATTTGTTTCCCTTTCCCTCCAAAAGAAAACAATGGTGATTGTTTTGGTTTAAAATTCGAAAGGTTTTAAGTAATTTGAATGTTTTCATTGTCTACTTATTAGTTCGATTGCATTTAAAATACATTTTTTTTCATTTTTCTAATATAACTTTCGACATTTTTAATATACTTTTTATCTCGTAATTTTTATCTCAAAAAGCGTAAAAACTTAATTTTTCAGCAAGGCAAAATGCCAATTTTATGTCCTTCCCCACCAATGCCAACCACAAGAATCCAAACCCCAATCAAAGGCAGATGATGGAGCTCCATACCGGGTCAACCTCAGCCACTGCAGGAAGAATCCATGCAGCCATGGTCCTGCATGAACGTACATGTTTTTGGCTTGTCAATTTAGCACCGTTTATTCTTTTAGTTCATTTTGTTGTCATGTTCCCTAAAGTCTTAGGGAGTTAAGCAACAAGTGAGGACCATATACAGAAGGCAATCCCATGAATCTTCTCATAGAGCCACAGCAACATTCATCACTTTCAGCAGCCCCATGATGTTTTGATATTGATGCTGATCTGGGAATGGGATCTGCAGCAAAGTGAAAATGGAGCACGTGAGGCACGTGAGTAAAATTGTATTTCTAACTTTGGTGCAACAAATTAATTAAAAATTTAATTTTAGATATAGTCAACCTTCTAAAAAGAGGAATATTTGTTTGATTCACGCTCCACGCTTTGAGAAATATTTACAATTCAAAAAAAGAGAGAAAAAAAAATGAAACTTTTGTTTTTGTTTGAAGAAAACGAAATTGTGTTTTTTTAACTATACTAAAATGGAATCGATTCCAAACATACATGCCATGGTTTCTTATTTTAATAGGGTTCTAAATTTAGAAACTTTTAGATGTAGTAAACCAATAAATAAATAGAATAAGATATAATCAAAAACATCGTAATTGTCGAACGAGATATTATACAACAAAAATCGCTTGTTTTATAATTATAAAACTTGTCTTTTGCTTGCTTATAGAAATCACTTTTGATTCCTTTTCATATGGCTACTAAAATGTTTCATATTGTCAAGTTATCTCTTGTCTGCCCATAAATTCAATAGCAGTTTGAAAAATTGCTCCTATTTGGGAATATCTAAATGTATGCTTATTTTTAATTTTCCAAAGCATTTTTAGCCCCCCAAATTATATATATTTTGGCCAAAAAGCTTATATTGTTATCATAAAATTATTCATGCTATGCTAAGTTAGTTTTGAGTCTTTCGTCTACACAATATATAAATCAGTAACATAACATGGTTGTTTTCAGGAAACATAGTGACAAAAAAATGTCAAAATTTTGCTTGAGTTTCCAATTTTTATTGGATCCCTAATTGGAACTTTGGTTTCAAAGATTCTATTTATATAAGGAACTAACTGCAATGTTCATTACAGAAGACTCTAATTTCTTTAACTTCAAGAATTAAACCCTCTATACCATGGATGATACACTATTGCATTTTTTTAAAGTATTTTAAGTTCTATAACTGTTATGTGTCAAAGCCAAAGCACGAAAATATGTGTAGTATGTTTTGTGAAAATACCATATTAGATTAGTGTGCTCCATTTGAAGTACTATAAAATTTGTTTCCCATAAATTAGCACCTCGTGGTTTGCATGGTACATTTGTTTTGATTACCCAATGCAAATATATAGGGTTTTTTTATCTTGATATCGAACAAAGCATTTTTATTGTTTGTTTTTTAAGGGTTAATTGCATTAATATGAAGTTGATATTACTAAATACTAACCTTTCTTTCTTTTTTTTTCAAAAAAAAAAAGAAATAAAAACTCCCATGCAAAGTATTTTAAGACCATATTTTAGGAAAGAGACGTTCATTGCAGCCCGTACAGTATCAATTAGCAAAGATTTTGGCATTATAAGAAGCCCTTTGTAGCTTGAGTTGGAAATGCGTTATCTTTTGGGCCCATAAATGTAGAAGCCCGAGCCTGCACTTAATCTCCACAATGTATTCGCCTTTAAGCTCCCTTTTTTTTTGGGGGGGAATGACGAGAGGATTTGGACCTTGCAGTCTTTGTATACTCTGGCAATGGTAATCAAAGTGTTAAAAGCATTGTATCTACGTCAAAAAAATTAGTTTTGTAAAATAAAAAAAAATTAAAATCATATAAATTTTTTTATAAAAATGTAATACTTTTTATACGGAAATTAACTATATTATGATAATTTTTTATTCAAAAAACAACTAAATCATGGCAATTCACCATACTCTGCCGTCCATGTAGAATAGTTAGCTTTGCACTATATTAGTTTTACACTAGGACCAATCTAGTTCTAAGTGAATTTTGCAATACTACCAATTTTGACATTACCAATCTAGTTCTTGGCAAACTTTTGCAGTATTGGTATTACTATGGGTGGCAGATGGGTGGGTTTAGTCACTCATAAGTTGAGTTATTGATCGGTTATAATTTCACGGGTTATGACTTAATATAATCCATTTAGTTACGGTCATATTTGTGTTGGATCATATTTGGGTTGGGTTAAATCTTAGCAATCCAATTGGTCAATTCAACAAAATTTTTAATTTTTTTCTATTTAATTGAGAAAATTAAACATATATTTTCTATCTTTTTTTACTACTTTTTTTCAATTATCTTATTTATTTTTTATTTAATTTTTTTATTAAAATACTATTCTTATGTTTTTTACCCAAAAAAAAAAAAACTAATCTTATTCAGTTTCTCTATTATGTATTAACATGTATCAATTTTTTAATGGCTACCACACTTCCATTTTTTAACTAAACTTTATAAACATTGTTAAAGTTTATAGAACTAATACGGCAATTATCGTGAAACCATTAGTGGGTTCAAGAAAATCTATAAAAGCAAGTTTCTTGAAAGGCTTTTTAAATGTGGCAAGATTTTTATTCAATGCATCATAGACACTTAGTTTTTAGTTGCTATTTGTAATAATAATCTATCATGTATTTGCCCAATTGCCTTAAAAAAAAAAAGGAAAAGTTTTTAAAAAGAGCAGTAGAAGTTATCAAATTATTAAAGAAGCATAAATTTATTTTAATTTTTAATAAGGGCAAAGACATTTTACTTTCTAAACATAATTTTATTTTTTTAAATAAATTTTTTTATACCTTTAAATATAACTAAATATCTAATTTTTTTTTAAAAAATCTTTCATATGAAAATGAAGATTTATTGGCCATCAAAATTTAAATTTTTTGAAGATGGAAAATTGAAAGTTAGAATATTCAAAAAGCTATCAAAAGATAGAAAATTTATATAAATATTTTTATTTTTATTTTTTGATAATTTTAATATTATTTAACATTAAATTTGACAAAAAATTAAAAATAAAATATCAAAATAGTAAATTATTTTTAGTAATTTGTAATTGTGTAACTATTTTGGTATTTTTTTATTATATACCAGTCAGGTTCACAAAAAAAAAGGGAAAAAACTTTAAAATTGTGTAATTATATTTTTAAAATTTTTTACATTTTTATTTTTTTAGTATTGATATTAAGAAACTATTGTCATTTAATTTCATATGTAGCCTTTTAAAGTTATATATTTAATTAAGTGTAGGTTTAAAAAAAAAATCATCTAAAAAGGTAAAGTTGTGTCTAGAAGGCAAAATTATTTTGTCATTTTTAGAAATTAAGAGAAAATTATATATATATTTTTTATTTATTAGATAACTTTTATAGCATCTTATAAAAAAATTTAAATTTTTTTTAATCTAACGGGTCACCCTTATCCAACTTAAATATTACGAGTCATTATATGACCAAATCAATTAGTGACTCATGAGTGACACAACCTATTTGATTAAATACTGGATGGGTTGGGTTGATTTATTATATTGAGTATAGTTTTGCCACCCTAAGTATTACCAACAGAGTGGTATGACCCGAAGTTAATTGTAGTTTTTGATACCATTTATCATGTATTTTAAAAACCTACCTCAAAATTTCGATTGTGAAGTGAAATAATTTAAAAATATATTAACCTTGTATGAAAATAATGGATAGTAATTTAGGCTCCTTATGATTCGTGAATTGTCCTATATCTCACTCCTCCTGTCTAAAAAAATATCAATTTTTAATTTGGTATAACTTTTTTTTTAAATTAAAAAATATAAAATATTTAATACATAATTAAATATATAAATTTATATTTTAATTCTTACTTTTTAATTTAAATTATACATTATTATTATTAATAATGGTAATACAAAAATTTTACACCAAAATTAGACTTTTTTTGAGGGATAAACTGATAAAGAAAATTTTCAAAACCGAACTTTTTTTTGTTGGAAAGGATGTAGAATTATTTTATGCATTTATATTTTTAAAATAAAAGTTATGAGATAAAAATTATAATATTAAAAATATAAAAATGCAAATATGGGTTAAAAAAAAAAACTATCCAAAGCTAATTTCACATTTGACCAAACGAATCTGCAAAATAATAAGTTGGTATCTCTTTTTTGGGGCAAACAATCATAAATAATAAATGGTGTCCACCATCCACAGCCCAAATAAATGAGAGCATTTAAATTTCCACAGTACATTTCTAGATAAGTGATTTTATACGGGGGACAATCTTTCAACCCAATCAATAATATTACCAAAACAAACTGCAACATAATATTCCCACATTTATTATGCCAATTAAATTCTCACCAAAAATAAAATAAAATATTCACACCATTAATTTAATTTTAATAGCTCATCATTTTGTTTGAATTTTCTGCCAAGGGACCCACTAATTGACCAGACAAGGGAATCAACCGTTGGATGGCAATCTCGCGAATCGACGACAACACAAGGGGTAAAGCTGGACATGCGCCGAAATATCAGGCCCGTTTTGGACAGCTTTGAGCCGCCCGAAACAGAGCGCTCAAACTCCGATGACCCAAGCTTGAAAGACAAGCGAGATTACACGCCTCTCCCCGCAAAATGACAGTTCAATCCCCAATTTCCCAAATGTTCAAAATTCAAAATCTTGGATTTATTAATTCGATAAGCCAAAACAAAATCACAAAACCGGTATCTTCGCACCTTTTTTTTGGGCGCAAATTCGCCTGCCAAATGACACTTTTTGAGGATTACTAACTACATTGCAAGGAACTTATTTTATATATAGAATTTATTTATTTATTATTTTTATTGGCATTGATAATTATTTAAAAAGACCATGAATTTGTTTAAAAAATTATGCTTAGAGCCATTATACCAACTTTAGTAGTATATTCTACACAAATGGAATGTCGTCAAGAGGAACAAAAATTTTTTTGCCTTATTTTTGTTTATTTTGGTTTTTGGTGGCCCTATTGCATCGGAAAAAATAATAGAAAAGAAATTTGAATACTTTATACATGTCTTTTTGAGTTTGAATTGTATGTCTTAGTTGATAAAAACTTGTTATTTAATAATTGAATTTTCGTGATTACGAGAGCATTTTAAATACTTATTAACTAATTTAGTTGTCAATACTCAAATTGTGGGATGAATTAGTAAAAATATTATTAGTGTTTTGTAAGTAACTAGAATAATAAAAAATATCGTTAATTAACTTATTACCTTAATTCACATTCAATTTCAACAAACTTTTCATTTTCAACCATTCAATCTAGTATAGGACTTGGAATCTCAACAAGAAATGATCAAGGCGGTCTAATGTAAGTTTCAAAAGTAGTTAGAGAGCAATATTTATTTTCGGTAAACTCAAATTTAAAAACCATAAGAATCGTAATGTTATTAGTACAAGTTTATGTATGAAATAAATTGGAAATATAACTAGGCGTTAAAGTTTTGGCTAATTGTTTTAATTATGAAAGTTGTCTAATGGTGGATTCAATGACCATAGTTGAGAACATGTTGTAATTTCACTTTTATTTATATAAAAAAAAATAATATGACATGTGCTGAATTAGCAAGATGTAATCTAAAACTTAGAAAGTGGCACTTATTTCTTAGTTAAGCCAATGGACCAGGAAGACACCATAGACCAAATGTAAAATATTAGCAAATATCCAGCATAAGTTTAACTTTTTATTGGGAACAAAAAGACTATTCAATTGCAACAACTTCAATTACCTAATTTTTGCTAGATTGATCACTCATTAATAAGAAAAGAACCTAAATCCAAGCTTTCCAAGTTAAAAAACGAACAAAAATAGCAATTTTTTTTCCCCAAAAATGTGATAGAAGGGGAAAAAAATGAAAAAGGGATTATCTTCCTTCAAAACACCAAAATCCAAAAATACAAGTAGGAAGAGAAGGGGCACAATCGTCAAAACACAAAATCCAATGGTAACGTTATCCTCCAACCCAATTCGGACTTTCCCCAAGACCCGTCTATTCAAAAACTTTGGATCCTTCTTATTCTTTCGCTATCTTGCCCCCCTTTCTCTGTATCTATATACATACACAAAAACTTGTATCTATAGATCAACAATGGCAGCACATATTTTCCCTCCCATTTTCCATTTTCTCAAGCATTTCAATGCTTCTTAGTACTTTTTCGCTCGTTCTGAGACTTCCGTAATATTATCAGTCCAATAATCGAGTGTTGCCAAGGGGAGGAGAGTGAGTTTTTCTTTTGGAGGGAGGAAAATGGATGAGGAAATGGAGGATAGTAATGAAGTGGAATACACGTTCACCGCGGTGGAAATCGACCTCGACTACGAGTATGACGCCGTTCGCTTCTTCGACTTTTGCCGTGAGGAATCCGCGGCCGAGGCTCGTCAAGCGGAGCTCTGGTTTGACACCGCCGCTACTTATCCGCCTTCCCGTAAGTCTCCGTTATTACTCAGTAGAAGTACATTTTCAGTTCGTTCTAGCAGAAGATTTTTTTTTCCTTTTTTTCTTTTCCCCCCTGAAGGGGAGCGTAGCTGCGTGGGCCCATCTGAGGCCGTTGGCAATTTTATTGACCTTTTGAGATTTCTACAGTAGAAACAATTATTAGTACATGTATCATTTCTTTGAATTTTTTTTTCTCATTTTTTAGTATTTTGAGAAATAAAACTGTAACTTTGATTCATTTTGAAATGCTAAATGGAATTTGGTTGTTCTCTAATTAAGAGATTTTCGTTATTTTGGGATGCTAGTTGGAATTGAAAAATTTGTAGCTTTGTGATTGCTGTTGACTCCTACATTTTCAGCTTTTGTAGCAAGGTTAATTACCGGGCAGGAGGGTGCCTTGTTGGAAAATGTAAATGCATCCCCAAAGCCCAAGCCTAAGCAAGAAGATAATGGCAATTTGTTGGAAAGCAATGACGTTGATGAGATTGAGATTGATGAGGAGACTTGTGCGGTTAATAGAGGTATAGTACAAAATATTTACATATTCATGACATGTGGATCAAGGAATGGGGTCACAATGTGTAATGTGGCTCACTGTTTAAGTCAGTGGGTTTGTCGCAAAAGCATGGAACACCAAAGATATAAGTATATTTCATCGATTTTCATGCTTCCAAACTTTAAGTGTGCTAATTGGCCACTGTCATGTGTGAATTATATGGTTTGTGTTTTTCAGATGACGAGGGGAAGGAGTTGAACAGTAGATGGACTTCTTATCATTTGCAGAGTAGCTATGGACAAAAGCTTCAGAACCAGCACCAACAGTTACCCTCAGGTTCTCCGAGCTTCTTGTTTTGTGCATCCCTTTTGCATACAGGAGAACTTTTGAGCACTACTGCGATTTGTTTGCTTCAATCTGATCACTTTTTCTTTGTAAACGACATTTTAATTTCCCAACTCTGTTTGTAGCTGAGCTGAGAAAATCGCGTTTCTTTGGGTATATGAATTTGCTAAGAACGCTCTACTTTTGTAGGGTTGACGTTCTATGATCACATCAAGCAAGATCCTTCAAAAGCTAATACTAAGTCCACTGTGAAGCCATACGTATCAAGGACCTCAACACTGATGAAACCAACCGCAAGTCAATTGGCCAAGCAGAATCAGCCCCGCCAAACGTGTTCTGCGAGGTATGTGCAGATGAAAAGATTGTCCTCCTTATCTCTCGTGCATTGCTACTTATTCTCATTGGAAAAGATAATTAGATGACGATGAGAGGGATGACTGTGTTTTTTGGATCTTTACCAGGAGCATCTATATCCGTACATGGGTTCATTTTTTAAAATCTTTTAATTGATTCAAATTGATTTGAATTATGTTTGACTGAATTTGCAAGAAATGTTTATGTGTTGATATCATGTAAACCTGTGATCGCTATGGCTGACTATATCATACTTGGATAACCTATGTAGGTTTCAAGTTTTTTCTTTTTCTGAATAATTTATTTCCTGATGCTTAGGTTTCAGAAGCTCTTGGCTGATAAAATTGAGAAAAGCTCAATTAATTCTTGTAAGGTAGAAGTTCAGGCTCCCAAGAGGCAAAAGCTTGAAGTAGGTCACTTGAGCAAGGTATAACTTTGTCTCATTTTTGCGTTAATTCTTGTAGTTGTTGGTTTTAATTAACTTTCCACTTGTCCATGTACTATCTTGTGATTGATTAATTAATCCTGTTTAGTCATTACTTGGAAAGGTTTTAGGGTTATCAGTGGTTCTTTCCGTTAAATACGAGTATGACTGAAGGGAAAGTGAGAGAGATAAGGCAAGATATAAAATAATTAATGGCATTTCCAGACTTCATTTTCTTTCTTTCTTTTTCCTTTTTTTTTTGCTTATTATATGTTCCATTGAAACATAAAACTTTTATGTTGATGCAGTTGTACCTTTCATTTTTAAGAATCTTAAAGGTGCAATTTGATTGAATTTGTTCTCATCATGCTTTTGTAAAGATATTAATCAAAATGGTCTCTCTATACTGCTTAACAGATCTGTGAGACAAAGCAGCAAATGAATTTTGTCCACAAGGTGCCTAAGAGGGTATGCCACTTCCCCTGGATATAAGAATGACAGCAGACAATGGACTAGTATAATATTCTTCTAAAAGTTGGATTTGCTTGAGTTTTCACATGCTTTATGGATGATTTGCAGGATGCAACTATTGAAGGAAATACCACGCAGGCCAAGTTGAGGATAACAATTCCCAGGGAACCTGATCTTGAAACGACACATAGGGCTCAAAGAACAAGGTATCTGATACACACTCCTGAACTTTATAAAGAAATGTATTTCTTCAACATGATAATTCTGTATTGTTTGAATTCAGGCAAAATACAGGTAAAGAGATTCAAACCACAGCATCAACCATTCAAAGATTCAAAGCTCTTCCACTAAACAGAAAGGTTATTCTAAATGCCTTGAGGGACTTCCATTGTCTGTCTGTCTTGTTCATTTGCTAAAGCGTGTACTATTTTGCAGATTCTTGAAACTCCTTCCTTGTTGGTTCCAAAAAGAAGTGTTCCACGAGCACCACAGTTTCATGTAGGTTCTTAATTTTTGCTTTGGCTTGTTCTTGTGTTGATGTTGAGATTTTTACTGTGCGCATCATGGCTGATGAGGATTCTATAGCAGAGCATTCCTATTTTGCAGCTGAAAGAATTTTTCATACTTTGAATTACTAAGTGAGGGAACTATTTGAGGCTAATTTTCTGCCGTGTTGATGTGCAGGAATTTCATTTGAAGACTTCAGAGAGGGCTATACAGCACACTGCAACTATTTCAATGCTCACTGCATCTTGCAGTAATTCCGACAAGGTTAATTAGTAGATATCATCATGGTTCTGATAATTGATGGAGATTTATCTTCTCTGTTTTATCTTCATGGTCTCTTGTAAACAAAAACGACATAAGCATAAGCTCAGCTTTGTGAATTCCCATTTTCATGTTTTCTAAGCATACATAGTGCTCTTCTTCTTATCATTTCATTGGGAATATTGAGGCTGCCTCTTTTGGCACACTGTGTTTAGTTCTGATAGCTAAAAATTATCTTCTGTTTGGTTGTCTCTTACATGATAATATGATTAGTTTCCTGACAAGTATGCAAAATTATCCAGGAGTTGCATAAATGTGACAGAACTTCAACAGTAGAATGCAGAGACGAAATGAGGAGGTAATATTTGGAGAATTTTCATTTCTTTCTCGTGTGACAATTGACGATTTTCCAGCACGGCTTCATGTTCATGTTCGCTTCTTGTAGTTTTTGGTCTCAAGAATCTTTCTTTTTGGTTTTCGCTGCATTGATGATCTTTTAGATTTTTGTCCCATGCCTGTCTTTCATCTCTCTCTATTTTAAGGGCTGGATGAAGTTGCAGGATAAAATATAATTTGTTTTGTTATATAGATTTTGCAATCAAGCCACACTTTCTTTTTGTACCTTTTTTATTCCATAACCCTGGTATTTTTAGAAATTTTTCTAAATTTTCTTTCGTTAGACTTTCTTTATTTTCCTTTCAAATTGGTCTCTGGACTTTTATCATTACATGGTGATCATAACATAGTATGTAAAACTCTAACAAGCGGAACACTTCGCATGTGGAGTACGGTCGCGAGACCAAAACTCAACAGAATTGACGGGGCCTGCACAAGCAGTGGAACATGTGGTTATGCATTGCAAGCTCAGTCAGATTTCCTGCTTCTGTTTGTTTGTGTTGTTTTTGTTTTTTTAATTATTATTTTTATATAAAAAAATCATTTTGGGTTGAATAGCATGGCTGTTATTACGACACTTCTTACTTTTAACTCAAGCATCGCTCTGGACTTGTCTTCTCTCTATCAGATGCAATGTGGTGGGCACAGCAAAGGAGGGGTCGCAGTTGTCTCACAACTTTAAAGCTCTCCCTCTTAATAGGAAGGTAAGATGTTAAAAAACATCTCTTGCTATGATACAAAAATTAATTTCTCTTGGAGGTGTTAACAGTTTGTTCAACACAGATATTTTCGAGTAAAGGAGACATTGGAGTTTTTCGAAATAACAAACGGGAGATCACAATTCCAAAGGTTTTGAGAATATGATTATATGCCTTCTAATTTGTTTTTCAAGTTTGGGAGATTTAATTCAGTTGTGAATCTTTTTCTTTATTCTATTTACAGGAATTTAATTTCCATACAGAGAAGAGGTCTCAACATAATCCACCAATAGAGCTTTTTAACAAGGTAAAATTTGATGTTTAGATGTTTCGGTTCTAAAATTAAGACATCTTGTAAGTTTTCAGATGTTTAGCAAATAGCGCGGCACCTCTATCAATTATTTCTGTGTGGGCGCATAAAAAATTCAGTGACCCAGTTTTCCCTTCTTGCCAATACTAGCTCTCTCTTGCATCTGAACCCAAACAGAAGTTAGAACTGCCACATCCTGCCAGCTTACCCTCTATGGTAACTCTTTTTTTTCCAGAATTTATTCTCATAATCCAGTGTCAAATTAGTAAGCTTACTCTTTCTGATTGAGGTATCTTTTTTGCTATAAGGGTTCAAAAGAAAATAGATGGGATCCTTTTCAGCAAGAACATCAGGTATGCAGGATGCTCCAGAATGTGGGTTAATATCTGTTGGCTTTTTATTTCTTTCTAATAAACATCCCCGCTGGGAGGAAGGATGGTTACATTATCTTGTGATTTCTGTAGCATGCGTTGAATGCTAACAGGTGTAAGTTTTTGTTCTAGGTGAAACATGAAGTAAAAGAAAAACTACACTCGAACGGAGGAAGGCAGGTTTCATTTGGTGCTAATGGGAGAAAAACTGATGGTGATTTAGTCTCTGGAATCAGCAGGTCAGTAGTTTTGAGCCTATTGAGTTTCTAATGATGTCCATCGAATTGTATTTTCTGACATCGAGTTGCTTTAGGAGTTTGGGAGTTCGCTGAGGATAAAGAATAGAGTTTTTGATGCTCCCTTAATGCTTGGAAATCACCTAGGCATTTCCCCTGATCAGAGTTGGCAAATCCATACAGGGATAAGACGTGCAGTGCATTGAGATCCAAATGATGAAGAACCTTTTTCACCGAGGCAGGTTTTGGAGTTCCTCATGCAACAAAGTATACAAACCATTTTTTTTTGGCTTAGAAAAAGCTAATTCTTGAATACTAGAGTACTGCAGTAAGCATGGTCATTCTGCTAATAACATCAGACAATGTTGTACAGCAACCCCATGCCATATTGTTTAGGTTATACGTTGGTAAATGGTTTAGTGCTATAGAGCCAACAGCTATAGACAGAGAAACAGTGTGAGATATTTTGTTTAGGTTTATCAATATCTGGAGCTGGTACTTGTACTTCATCTGAAGGTAGATGTCTATTGATGCATCATCAATAATTTCTATTTGAACACAATACATAATTGTCCACGCTGTTTCAATGGGGAAATCACTGGAGATTCTGGTCATCTTTGGTATTTTTATTGTAATTTTTCTGGAGCTAATAGCATTAATGAATGAGAGCGTGAGATGAAAAATTTACTACTTTTCCTTTGGAAGGAACAAAGAAGTATAATCATTATTCTAAGAAAATATTTTAACATCTGAGCTGATTCATTATTCTAACATACCACATTAAAAGTGTACTGAAGCTAAGAAAATATTTGTGGTTCCAGCATATTACACATGTAAACTAAAGTGAGAGGGTTAATTTCTCAAAGATCTTATGTCCTGGCTGAATTTCTGCAATTTTTTCTTTCACTGAAAGGACTACTGCTTGCCTGAGCATGCTTCAATGGTCTGTCTGCAAGTTGTTGGCGGTTTGCGATCGTAGGTGTCCTCAGTTCTCTCCATCAGAATCCTTGTTACCTGAATCCTGCTTTCTCAAGGTGGAAACAAAGGACAGAGGGGACTGCTTTGTCCATCTCTTAATGTCATAACGTTTTTTTGTGGGTCTTTTGTCCTTAGCAAGTCTTCTCTTTGTTATGGCAATGGCTAGGTCATTGGGGAACAATGTCTGCCAAAGGAAAGCGTGAAGAAGTGTAGAGATAAACAATATACAGACCATTGTTGATGACATGAGAGAGAGAGTCAACGCAAGGCCCTTGCTAAAAGCAGAAGGGGCTGCCTCTGCATACTTGATTGTTGCTATTGATACTGTTGTCATGGGGAAGGTATAAGACCACCACGCGACTGAAAACCTGCACAAAGTATGGAGTGATCTTTTGGTGAAACAAGTGATCATGAGAGGTTCTCAAGGATAACAAGTCAAGAACATCCTGCAAGGGTTCAAGGATATTTGGGCCGTCGAATGGTGAGGATTTAAGCTTTCTTTCCAAGTTGATTATGTTTTCATTATAATAGTCTTGTACTTTTAAAGAAGTATACAGACAAACCTTACCTGAATCCTCTGAAGAAGTTGATGCGGACAACCAGTGACGAGTAGAGAAACAAGGCAATGAAATAACATGTCTTTGCCAAGCCATCAAATTCACCATAAAGAGCTCCCCAAGCAATGCTTGCTGCAGCTGGAGTTGCAATGAACATTGAATAAACGGGGTGTAGCTCTTTGGGCAGTGCTTCACTCGTAGGCAATCTCTGATACAATGTTACAAATACCACCAGATAATGAGCAAAACCAACCGCCCACAAGAACTTGCCAGCTTCCATCCATCTCACTTTTGCTGCCAATATTGCTCCAACGAAATTCCCCACCACCGAGAGATGAGAAGATGGATTTGCCACTTTACTGAGACGGCGTTTCCCCCCTGAAAGCCATTGTCCATAGATTTTGAGATCAAGAAAGAGTATTGGGGCAATAAAGACACACCAAATGGCCGGGTGAAGAGGTTCTGCTGCTATTCTAGATGGTGCTCCAATGGCTAAGAACATGCAGACAACCCATGGTGCAAAGAAGAAGTTGACTCTCACGGGGTGAAAGTACTCTCTCTTGACAGCTTCAAAATAAAGTGCACATTTAAGCGCATAGGTGACAGAAATTGCAACAAGGACGCTCAAGGCTAGTATCCACAGAGCAAAATTGATGAAAGGCGTAATGTGGAGGAATTTGGTTGATGGACTAATAGAAAGAGCACGCCAAAGAATGGCCTGGCTGCTGAGGCCTAAACAGATACCAAAGCAACCGATTGGGAAGCGAAGAAGAAACGGCCATGTCTCATCTTTGGGCAAAAGTATGTCCTCAGAGTCCTGCCAAGAAATATTGCAGTAATCCATGTGGCTGTTAATTACATCATCATCAATCTAATTAACTTACAAAAATCTGAGAGTTGCCATTGAAATATTCACATTAGCAACGATATAAATCAAAGGACCTATTTCAAAATGTTAAGATCTAATATTGAGAGCGATACAAAATTTATTACTAGGATCCTATGCCAATTTTCCACTAGATGTTGTAAAAACCAATAGTACCTTGACTTGGTCGAGTTCAGGTCCTGTCAAAGCAGCAAAGTATCTACCAGCAGGAACACTGTCATCAAGCTCTCCAGGAGCATCATTTCTCTGAATATGGTCCATTCCAATCTCTTTTGGTGGCAATGCTGAATTCTGTCTGCTGAGAGCTGATTTAGTTCTAAACATGCTGAAGTCTCCTTTCCTTCCTTCCACAACTCGACGGGCTGAGCCATAATCTCCAAAACTTTTCCCACTTCTTGTAAGTAACCTTCGCTCTCCTTTGTTTTTAGCTTCTCCATTAAGCACTGAAAATCCCGTCTCCAGAGAAACTTGCCTGCTGATACTCCTATGAGGCCTCTTTCCTTCATTTATTTTAACCATCGGATGAAGCCGATTTTTCGCTTTGTCAGCAACGCCAGTGTTCTTTTCTGCTTCTTCTTCCTCTTCCTCATGCAAGACTTCATGGATATCTACAAAATGTGTTTCCCGGAGATTTGGAGAATTTTTTGAACTCATATCCATTTTCTTTGGTAACTAACTAGCAAAATGAACTTGCCCAAGTGTGGTTCTTGATCTTGCAATTGTTTCTTGTTTATGAGGATTGAACTCTCATAGAAAACAAAGCTGTGATACTAATAGCTAGGCTGATATGTTTTTCCACAAGTGGGTAGTTAAAGATCACAGGAATACAACGTGGAGAACTTCTTTGGTTGGTTGGTGGATTTAAGGTTTCATCAAAGGGGTTTCTCGTGAGGCAAAATGAAGCAAATTGTGGTTAGGATCGACCATTTACGTGGATGTAGTATAGGTGTTAAATGCATGGGAGGTGATTGTGCCATTCCAGGTTTGCTGTGGGAGATAAAAAGTTGAGTTCAATTTTAGCTTTCAGCAGGGGCCTCACGGGTCTAAAAATTAGTGGGGGATAACGAAACTAAAATTGTGAGGCTTGTTGATTCTCCAACAAAGTGGAAACTTGAAAGTTGAAACCAACCTCTTATTAATTGGCACATAATTTTTCGTGTTCATGTGAAATCCTTGCCTCTCCATTTTGCCTTCATTATTTCAGTCATTTATTTTCAGAAACAATTGCCTTCTATAAAAACACACCCCCCACACAACCTTTAAAAAAAAAAGAAAGAAAAGAAAACCCTCTCTCTTGCTTGCAATTCATAGATCACTTTTGGACTTTTTTTTTTTGGATTAAAATTTTTAATCTACAACTCGGTTTGTTCCTAAAACAAAAACAAAGAAGTTCATTTTTAGTTAAGAGTGCTCAAATGGAGAATTTGGATCCGATTTAGTCAAACTGAATCGATTCATGCTTTACGAGTTGCGATTTTGAAATCAATCTGTATAAACAAATTAGTTTTGCAAGAAAAAAAAAATGAACAACCCTATTTTTAGTTTAGTATAATTTTTTTTAGTGATAAATACCAAGTATTTTTAATCCCTTACCAGAAAGAATATCATTAAAATCGTTGACCAATATTTTGGACATCTTATGATTTGAGCTACAATGCACCAGCTGCAATCACAAGGACCTCATATTTTAGAGTCTAGAAATTAGGGGCTGCATCTTTCAACAAACCAAATACTATACTCTTATAATTATAGATAAGAGGAAATGCAACTAAAATAAAGTACTAAAATACAGGAGAGCCTAAAACAATAGTATCACAGCAAAGGTTGGAACTGCCATTGAAGAAGAAATACTTTTCTAACCAGACTCTTACAGCGATCAGCGCTTTTATTTGATAATTAATATATAAATGATTATAAAAGAAAACACCAAATCCTGAAGAATTTCTCATCCATACGAAGAAATCTGAAGGAAGCTGCTCATGCATGGTAAGGCGCATTGTACTTTTCCTTGGGATAATAAGGTGCATATTTGTGTTCTTTTTTGCGATGGGATTCACCTTTTTTCGTCTTGGAATAAGGTGCATTATATTCTTTCTTTGGTGAAACATAAATGGCGAGCTTCATTCCATAAGAACAATGGTTGGCCACTCCACAAATATACCATTTGGTTCCGGGAGTGGTGAGTGTGATCACATCATATCCAGTAGTAAAAGGAGCAACTCCATATGGTTTTGCACATTTTGGAAGTCGTATCCATTGGCAACCTTCAGAACATTGTGCACTCCTCGTGGATAGACAAATACTGCATGCATTACCAAAGAACATTAGTTCTTATTGAGTTATCAAATTAAATGCATATAAGATTAAAAGAAGCTGCAAAATTGGGCACTACGCAAACAGTTTATGAATGTCCCCATAAATTAAAGCATGATAGAATTGTTATTCTTTTTTTGTGACAAACAATCTAATTAGTGACGAATCGCAACGTTTTTAATAACAATAACAAAGTGAAACATAGATATCATTTTCTTATATAAAATGCAATAATAGTATGCATTGTTGACATACTGAGCCTGTCCCCGACGAAGAACTCTTTTCCTTTAGCCCAAGCTTGGTAATCAAAATTTAGCCTCCATCCATATTGATCTCCGACGTAAATATCTTTTGCTAAGCTTGGGGCAACAATGGCTGCAAGAACAGCCAATGCAGTCAGCACTTGCAAGAACCCCATTTGAGTTAGTATTATGATGTGTGTATTAGAAGATATATAATTACAAGTGACGATGTTGCAGGAAACGTAATGGTGATATTTATGGAGAAGTGAGTGTGCATGTTAGTAAATGCATGAGCGGCATGGAAAGGATATGGTCAAAATTTCATTTCCGCGTATGAATTAAAATGGAATTGTATTATTGTCTCATTTACCTAAATTTCCAATGGCAAAAGATGGGACTGAGCTTTAATGGATTAATATCAATTCTTGAGACGTATGTTTTGTCTTTTGGGTTTTGTTTTCTTTTGAGTCTCATTTTCAATAAAGAAAGAACAGATGAACTCTATGACTCGGTCGTCACATAACTCATGACCAAATCTAAGACCATTAGAAGCAGGAATTTTGTTATCAATGGCCTGCAATAATTTTAGGGAATATTTAGAGTACCAAACTTCTGAAAACAAGCTAAAGGCTATATATAATTTCCTTTACTTTAACCTATTTAATACAAACTAAGTCCTCAAAATATTACAACAATGGTTCAGCTTGATATTGGTAGGAAACATAATAAATTCTCTGTACTATTAAATAGATTAGAAATCTCACTATAATTATCACATTGACTAATACATTATCCTCACTTGTACATGCTTGTCCACATTTTTCATTTTTAAGTACTTAAAATTTTATTAACATTAACTGGCTAGAAAAATAATCCAAATGAGAATCTTTTAAGATAAAACCAGGAATCACACACACACACACACACATTATCATTCAGTTGGATTTTTAAAATTAAATTATTATTTAATAACTTCTGTCATATAATTGTATATTAATCATTGAATTTTTTTTGTGTAGTACTAAAGTTGTAGAATGGTACTACGTTGTACTACTCACCATTTGCATGCCTTTAAAACATATGCTTCTTTCACAACCATTATACAAGGTTATTTTAAACTTCAATTCTTTGTTCTAAATACTATGACTTGCTCAACTTTTCTGCCCTCTTCCATCATATTCCAATGATTTGGGACGAACAACAGATTTGAAGAGATAAGATGCATTGGCTTATCATGAAGTGGAGGTATCCAATTTAATGACAATCAAGCCTAGTCCATCGTGCACGCATGGTGATGAATATACAGGATCGAGGAGATTATTCGGTAAGTGAAGCAGCAATTAACTACTGATTAAATTTTTCTTAGGTTTGTTTTGCATGAATTTGTTTCTCTTCTTTTTTGACCGAGTCTATAAATTATGTTAATTGATAAATTGCCGGCAGAGCTTTGTTGTATTATCAATTAAATTTCCTCCAGCAACATCATAACAAAGCTTATAGCAATGAAGCCATACTGGTTACAGAAGAAAACGCATTAAAAGTTAAGTTTTAATTTGTCAAAGTTTGAAACAATCCTTTAAACATGGACAATGCATAATAGATCGAGTCAATATACAATAGCATTAGTACTGCATTTTCTCAGCTGTACAGTATAAACTTCCTTATCCACACTCAGAAAAAAAAACCCATTATTAATTCTCCACAAACAAAAAAAGAAAAAAAGAAAAAAAAATACCATCTCCATTCTCTTGTTATTGTTGGGCTTTCAAGATGTATGAATTTTTCCACAATGAAATAGTGATAATAGATTGTATAGAATTGAATGAGTGGTATGGTGACAAGCCGGCTGGCTCTTTCTTACCTTAACACTTGATTAAAATTTTCTATAAATAGGAGTGGTTATTTTCCACTCCAAGTGCACTATCACTTCTTCTCATCATATAATTATTAGTTTAAATTATCTTGTTGCGATTCAATGGCATTCTTGCGAGTGATCACTGCTTTGGCTGTTCTTGCAGCCATTGCCTTTCCAACTCTAGCAAAAGATTTTTATGTTGGAGATGGATATGGCTGGAGGCTGAATTTTGATTACCAAGCCTGGGCCAAAGGAAAAGAATTTTATGTCGGAGATAGACTCTGTATGCCTACAGATTCCTTAAATTAATTCCTATATTTCTTTCGATCACTTCAAAAATTGCTGTATATGTTCTGCTCCATTAATGTAACTCACTTAAAATGTTTCTGCATGCAGTATTTGTCTACCCACAAGGAGTGCACAACGTTTTGAAGGTGACTAATGGATATGACTTCCTAAAATGTGCAAAACCATATGGAGTTGCGCCTCTTACCAGTGGATATGATGTGATCACACTCACCACTCCTGGAACCAAATGGTACATTTGTGGAGTGGCCAACCACTGTTCTTATGGGATGAAGTTCGCCATTTATGTTTCAGACGGATACACATATAAGGCGCCACCTTCCCACAAGAAAGAATATAATGCACCTCAGTCCAAGAAGAAAAATGGTGAATCCCATCGCAAGAAAGAACACAAGTATGCACCTTATTATCCCAAGAAAAAGTACAATGCGCCTTACCATGCATGAGCAGCTCCCTTCAAAGAAATACATAACTCGAAAAATTCTTCGCATGGACGATTAAATGCAGGATTTTGGTGTTTTCTTATATAATCATATATGTACGACTATCAAATAAAAGTGGTGAAGTAATAGTCTGGTTAGAAAAATATTTTTTCAACTCGCAGCGCCAATCTCTCTTGTATTCTGGTACTTTATTTTAATTGTATTTCCTTTTATCCGAAAATATAATATAGAATCTGATTTGTCCAAAGATGCAGCCCTTTCTGTGATTGCAGTTGATGCATTATAGCTTAAGATGAATGATAAGCAAATCCAAAAAGTACCAGGTAGTCTCAATGACTGTAAACGAATTGGTTAATTGTGCTCTTTTATATCACCCCTTCTGCCTTGGCGGTGGCAGCCGCGGCGGCCATATGCCGTTGTATGGGTGTTGGATAACTCAGGCGTTCTAGTTCGGAAAGCCTGATGATTAGAGTAGTTTGACTGTTCGCTCATACAACCTATCATTTCATGAGAACTCAATATATAATTTCTTTTCAAATTTATCTGCTACTGATCATCCCACTCACTGGAATATGATGGAAGAGTTAAGAATGTTTGAGGGAGAGAATTGTGTATGATTGGTAGGGTAAATAAACCATTCGTCTCTCAACTTGGCTCTCGTGTTTAAAAAAATGGGACAAAACAGGTATGTAAATTATTCAATTTTGAAAATCCAACTGATTGATACTTCATAAATATCTAGCTTTGATTCCTTGTCAATTTTATGCTAAAATATTCTTATTTGGATTATTTGTCAAACCAGATAATGTTAACAAATATTTAGTAAAACATATGAAATACTTAAAAACCCAAAATGTGGACAAGCATGTACAGGCAGTGAGCCAAGTTCTCCAGTGAATATATATAATGAGATTTCTAAGGTGTTTGACATAAAGTACTCAATTTGTTATTTTTGCTATCAATATCAAGATGACAGCTATATTGATTTGAGTACTATAAATAATTCACGAATTTAACTCTTTTTTTTTCCTTTTGTGCCCATAATGTCTAAAAATATCATTCATTCATGCAGTGTTGATTAATTATGCAGAAGCAGCCCACTGCGGTTTTAAGTGGATAAAATAAAAGTCCTAAAAATTCATGAATGCTAATTCTTTCAAGAGTGGAAGATTCCTGCTTTTAATGGACCTTGATGTGGTCCTGACTCATGAGTTATGTGATGACCGAGTCCTAAAGCAGTTCATCTCTTCTTTCTTAATTTCTGTAAAATAAACTTGTCATCACTAAAAGAAAACAAAAACCAAAAGACAAAACATAAAGCAGAAGAATTGATATCAATCCCTTAAATTCAAACCATGATTTTGCCATTTGAAGTTCAGGTAAATGAGACAACAATACAATTCCATTATAATTCAGAAGCGGAAAGAAAATTTTGACCATACCATTTCAATGCCGCTCAAGCATTCACCAACATGCACACTCACTTCTCTATAAATACCACCATCATTTCTTCCCTCACCATCGGCAATATCATCACTTCCAATTATATATCTTCTAATATACACATCAGAATCCTAACTCAAATGGGGTTCTTGCAAGTGATGACTGCATTGACTGTTCTTGCAGCCATTACTGCTCCAACTCTAGCATAAGATATTTACGTTGGAGATCGATATGGATGGAGGCTAAATTTTGATTACCAAGATTGGGCTAAAGGAAAAGAGTTCTACGTCGGAGACAGGCTCAGTATGTCAACAATGCATGCTATTATTACATTTTTATATAAGAAAATGATATCGATATTTCACTTTTTTTTTATTGACACTTTTTATTGTTATCAAAGATACTCAGATTACATTTTCTGTGGCAAAATAAGAATAACAATTCTATCATGCTTTCATTTATTGGGACATTCATAAATTGTTTGTTTGTGTAATGCACATTTTTTCAGCTCCTTTTAATCTTAAATGCATATTCATTTGATATCTCAATAAGAACTAATGTTCTTTGGTAATGCATACAGTATTTGTCTATCCACGAGGAGTGCACAATGTTCTGAAGGTTGCCAATGGATACGACTTCCAAAAATGTGCAAAACCATATGGAGTTGCTCCTTTTACTACTGGATATGATGTGATCACACTCACCACTCCCGGAACCAAATGGTATATTTGTGGAGTGGCCAACCACTGTTCTTATGGGATGAAACTCACCATTTATGTTTCACCAAAGAAAGAGGGATACAAATATAAGGCACCACCTTTCCACAACAAAGAATACAAGGCACCGTATTCCAAGACGAAAAATGGTGAATCCCACCACGAAGAAGAACACAAATATGCTCCTTATTATCCCAAGAGAAAGTATAATGCACCTTACCATGCATGAGCAGCTTTGCTCAGAGGAATGACTACTCTAAAACTAAATTTGGTGCATGTTATAATATATGTCGTAATTAGCTTAATTACCCCAAATAAGAAAAAAAGGGAATGATAGATACAATAGTATCTAAAAGTTGTAAGATGGGAAAAGTACTATTTTTTTAGAAGTCTGTGATCGAATATAGTATTTTTGTTGTTGTAATTTGTTCGGGTTTATGTCTAATGTATTATTTTACCTAATTAATTGAGTTGTATTTCGTTTGATGAATAAAAGAAGAATTGGCAGTTTAATACTCTCTAGCTAATTCATGTTATTTAGAAGATGATTTAAAATTTTACATTTTCCTCTTGAAAAAGTGACCAGGGAAGACCCACATTAGTTAATGGAAATAAAGTGGTAAATGTTCGACTTGGGGTTTTGTGAACAAAAAACTATATGTTGATTACGATTAAATCTTGGTGTACTTTGATTAGAAAATCACGAAACTCTTCCTACATGTGAGGTCACAAAAATTCCTTTGGTCATCCATTTGATTAAATAGTTTGAGTCTTAATTTGTTTTAAAAGCTTTTAGCATATATTGTGTATTTATTTTTAATTTTAAAAAATATTATTAATTATTTAAAGTTTACTTTCGATTGCAACTAATAGTTACAATTTGAAATTAATCAAACTGTTTGTCTTGTTTAGGGATTTGATTTTTCAGTTTATATTAGTATACAAATTTTGTAACCCAAATAGAAAGAGTATTTATGGTACTCTTTTAATTTTATAATTTTTTTTTACATTTAATTATGTATTAAATATATTTTATCTCATAACTATAAAAAAATTGTTCCCATTTAGCAATAAATATTTTTTTTTTAGACAAAGGGAGTACGAAATTAAAGAGATTACCGCTTTAATTTTTTTTTAAAAATAATTGTGCACCGCTTTAATTTTTTTTTTAAAAATAATTGTGCTTAAAAATATTAGTCGAGTGTTCCATGTAATTTTGATGAACTAGATTTAGTATATATTACATGGAAGAAAACTTGGAAAATCTTTTCCTCGCCAACCCAAAAAAAAAAAAAAAATCTTTAACGAAAACATAATGTACAAAATGCGCCAGGCCTAACCTCTTCATCTAATGTCAGGATCCCCAAGTAAAACGATGCCGTTCTATTGAAGGAGAAGGAAGAGTAGCAAATTGAAGTAAAATGATGTGGCTCCACTTATGGAGCCCTGATTTCTGTTTAAATTTAATCCGTACCCTAATTGTAGATATTAAAGGAAACTCTGTCGTTATGTTTAATTAAGCATTTAAACCAAAAAATAGTCCAATAAATAGAGTTTAGTAGTTTTATAAATCGGTATATCAATACCAATTTCGATTCGAACTCTTTTAGTCGGGCATGATTGATGTATTGAAATTTCATTCTGTCTTTTCTATCAATTCTCCCTTTGTCCTTATTCAGGGCTGCCTGGTTCGTTTAAAGGTATGATCGCCTGGTTCATTTAAGGGTATGAAAAAAGGAATGTAAATGATAATAGTGGAGAATGATAATGGGTTATTTTATTATAATCATGTTGGTTGGTTTGTATTGGGAAATGAGTATAATCACCAATTATAATTATAAATTAATAATAATAATAATTATTAATTAATTAGTTAATATTAGTTAATTATTCATTATAATATCGAATTAATTAATTATTAATAAAAATATTATTGATTAAATTAATATTAAGTAATTAATTATGATAAATGAATTAATATTAACTATACATTAATTATAATAATTAACATTAATGAATGAGATTAATTAATTATTAATTATAATATTAAATTACAATATTAAAAATGAATGATTTAATTAAATTAATCTTAATTAATTAATTAATTAATAATAATAGTTAATTATAAATTAATTATAATAATTAATAATAATTAATTAGTTAATTATTTATTATAATATTAAACTAATTTATTATTAATTAAAATTATTATTAATCATAGAAAGGAGAAAGAATATATATATTTTTTGTTTAATAGAACCTATTCCCCCCGATATGAGAACACCCCTCAATGGGGTAATCAAACCCCCAAACCAGACAAAAGAAATGGGGAGAGAATAATTTGAAACCCATTCTCCCCCCCCCCCCCCCCCCAAAAAAATGGACACCCCCTTAGTCTAAATTCTTCATTCCTTCCTTCCTTCCTTCCTTCCTTCCCCTGAATTCTCCTCCCTTCTTGTCCTTCTTGTACTTCTCGTCCTTTTTGTTTTTTCGTTTCTCTTTTCTTCTCCCTTAATTCTGTATCCTTCTTATGAATTTGAGTTTACGAAGTTTGAATGTACTGAGCTCATTTAAATATTTTGTTGGTATTTATAATTAATATTGATAATTAATGTATTTATCACTGTCAATAGATGCTATATAATTGGCTTATCAAAAAAAAAAAAAAAAATTGAAAAGCCGGACATCTAAATACCGGGCCATGAAAACCAAATGTCCAAAAGACGCCAATACGGTTTTGCTGAAAACAAACAGACGGGCTGCTCAGCAGCGCTCTTACACTGGACGGCCCGAACAATGTACGAATGTTGTTGGAGAGAATCCTTCAGCCCGGATCATTCTTCTTCAAGACGAGGAAGTTCCTCTCGTTGTTTTTTGTGTTTTATTTTGTTTTTTCTTTGGTTCTGGTGAAAAAAAAAATACTCTCCACTTTGGTTTAGGTATAAATTTTTTTATTAGTTATTAAATACAACACATGTAATGCATTAACTAAATATATAATTTTATATTTTTATCATTACTTTTTAATTGTGAATATATATAATTATTATTAGTAAGGATATTTTAGAAATTTAGTTTAAAAGTGGATTCTTTTTTTCTGAACAAGAAAAAAATTTGGAATTTGACTCTTTTTTTGGGACAGAGGGAATACAACAAATCAAAGGTAACTCTCTTAACAAATATAAATTCATTTAGAATAAAATTTTTTGATTGCTATCTTATACTCCTTTGGTCCCGAAAAAGTCTATTTTTAATGTGTACAATTTTTTTTTAAATTAAAAGTTTCAACACATTTACTTTATAATTAAATATATAATTTTATATTTTTATGTTTACTTTTATTTTGAATTATATATTATCATTATTAGTAATGATAATATAAAAATTTCACATTAAAAGTGATTTTTTTTTGGAAATTAAATAAATTTTAAAACTGATCTTCTTTTTAAAACAGATATAGTACAAAACATTATTCATACTTTCTAATCATTGTGTTACTTTCAAACATGGAATAAATACATCACGCAATGCACATTGTACTAAACATGCTCTAATTCTATGGAAAGAGGAACTGATGAGTATGGGGTAAAATTCAAGGGCTCAGGCCGTGATCAATATAGGTGTGCTAAAGAAATTTGTCTCATTGTATGCTCCTTTGAGATATATATGAAAGCCTTTCAAACATCGGATCTAAGCATAAATATATCAAGTTATTAGTAACAAAAGTTTTATAATATTAACTTACCATTTTAAGCAGTGTAAAGTAATTTACTAATTTATTTGTCGAAATGTTTATATCAAAAATAATTTTGGAAGTATTTATTTAAAAATAATTTCAACATCTGTTTTATAGGGTAATCAAAGTTGATATGACTTGATTTGATTTGGTCAACAAAAAATATAATTGAAATCAAGCTGAGGTTTCAGTTGTGTTCATATAGTGGAGAATTGTTTATGAATTGAATTTTTTTTTTTAAGGACGAAAGAAGTATCAATAAAGAAGTATAACAATAAAATTTAAGTTGGACTTTTTCTCCTTCACAAAAAGTAAAGATGAATGAGCACGTAATTGAAGTAACAACAAATATGATATTTATGCCCAATGCTGCCGTCAAGCCGGTCGGTTCTTATTGTTGCATTCAAGCCGGCTCACTCCCTCTATATATATAAACAAGTTCATCCATTAATTCTTGGTATCCTCAGCATAAATATTTGCACTTCTCAAGAGAGAAAATTAACATTAACTTAATGGCGTTGATGCATTATTTGATTATTGCATTTGCTATTGTTATAGCATTTGGCAGTTCAATCATGGCAAGAGATATTGTGGTCGGTGATGAGAGTGGCTGGACACTACATTTTGATTACAAAACTTGGGCCAAGGAAAGGGAATTTTTTGTGGGTGATAGACTCAGTGAGTAAATATTTTTAATCTTTTAGTCTTTATTTTAATTGTTATTTATTACAATTTGCAACATTTATCGTGAGTAATGAGGAGAGACGAACTGAATTGAGATATTTTAAAGGGTTAGTTGAGGAGAGACGAGTTGAATTGAGCTATTTTAAAGGGTTGATTGAATATGAGACGAGAAGAACTGAACTACTTTAAAGGTTGATTGAAGAGATCAACTAGGTTATATTAAGGGAATTTCAGTGAATTTTTAGTTTTAAGCCTAAAATACCAATAATCAAACAGTTCTATTAAAAGGTTTTTTAATTTTTTTTTTTGTTAGTACATAGTTAACTCCTCTCCTGAGAGTTGGTTAGTTTTAATCTCTTAGTCCCCATTTATTTTGTAAATTTTCATTTGCCATAACATGTTCAAGATTATCAAATAATTAATGATTGTTCAAAATTTTTGAAGGGCTTATGTTTTTATTCAGAAATATTTTATATAAATAGTTTTTCACAAAGCATGTTGAGATTACATTTTTCCACAAGATTTTTTTTTTATTTAACTTAAGTTCAAATTAAGTTTAAAAACTTATACTTTTCCAAGTTTAAAGAACTGTATAAACAAACTTACATAAATCTTGGATTATATATGTTTGCAAAATCTAATACATTTTAGATAATCATAATGTCCTTAATAATTATGCTTAGCTAAATCAAGAATAATCTTTTTTTCTTTTTTGCCATTTGCAGTTTTCAATTATCCACAAGGAGCTCACAATGTATACAAAGTGGATGGAAATGGTTTTAAATCATGTACATATCCAGCTGAAGCAAGTGCTGTAGCCAGTGGGAAAGACGAGATTACCCTAGCTGCAGCAGGAGAGAAATGGTATATTTGTGGAGTTGCAAATCATTGTGAATTGGGAATGAAACTTGTCATCAACGTTCAACAAAAAGAAGGATCTTCCAACCCTAATGCAGCTGCACCAAGGGGACTAAATCCTCAATATTTCGCATGGATAATCGCTTCATTTGTTATGTTCATAATAATTATGGTCTAATTAAGTCTGAGATACCAATTGAACTAAGATTTGGTATTTGCTTTTACGTTTGATCATTATTCCTCGATTATCAGGATATATAGCAAAAGCAAAGTGCATTGCTTCCCCCCCTCCAAGAACTTCATGATCCAGTAAGTCCTAATGTTTTGGAAAGTTTGAGGACTGTGAAGTCCTTAGAAAATTGAGGAGGTCAAGCATTTGCCTTTTCCGAGGCTATTTAGAAGAATAACCTTTGAAAATAGGGTCATTTGGATGAATGTAGCATCTGAATTCCATTGTAGATCTTATCTATTTTTTGTTGGATTTGCATGAAGACTGAACACATTTATCAATTGCCATGCATGTTAAAAACATTAGTCAAGAAAACAGTAAAGAATTATGGCAATTTATGAACAATCATTAGTCTTCAACTATATAATGTTAAAGAATTTGATTATTCAGCTTAAAACAAACGAATAAGTTCAAAGTAACCATGAATTAATTTCATCTACATGATTAAATATTATCATCTAAGGTTTCCTAAGCAATTGAAGCAATATTTGCCCCTTCAATACTTATATCTAATTAACTCTAAATCTTATTGAATGATTCTTATACTTGATCGTGTTATGCATGGGTAAATAAAGTCTTGGAGGGTAGGTGATAAGGAAGTTATCATAAATAAGATAGAGATAAGAGTAATCTTCAAGATAGAAATAATATTGATCAATCATTATTTTTATCGTAGTTAGTTATCATCTCTATTATGAGTTGTACTATATATATGTACATATTCTCTTCAATGAAGACAAGTCAATATTCGTATGTTACAATTTTTACATGGTATCAGAGCTACAAGAGGTCGAACAACGAAATAGTTCAATTTTTCTTTTTTCCATTTTCACGGCTTCTTCCACTAATACTATTACTATCATTCCATCAAATTCGAACAATACTATTCTGTCCCCACCCAATATTGCACACCAATTACCAATTAAATTATCTGTAGATAATTATTTATTATGGCAGGCTCAACTCATGTCTCTTCTTTTCAGTTATGACCTAGCAGGTCATGTGGATGGTTCTATTGCCCATCCACCTCAATTTCTTGACAACAATTAGCTGAATCTTGAATACTCCTTATGGTTATGAAAGAATCAATTAGTGTTGAGTTGATTCATTAGATCCATATGTGAAAATTTTGTTAGCCTGGCAAAAATTAGCCAATCCTTATGCTTCTAATTCAAAAGCTCAGGCTCATACCATTGATTCTCTTTTTTCAAGTTGTCAAAGAATGCTTTTGAACCCATTATACAATATACTCAATGTGAAAAAGGCATGTGTGATCAATTGGTTGCTTTGGGTTTCCCAATGAGTGAAGATGATTTAATTCAAGTCATAGTCAATGGCTTGGGATCTTCATATTCTCCTTTTATCCGCTCACTACTAAATTGATCTAATGATATATCTTTTCATGATCTTATTGGTCTTCTCCTAAGTGAAGAAGAAGATTTGGCTGCAGCAGTTTGAAAGAGATAGTTCAACCGACTGCTCATCTTGCCACTCAAAATACTTATTCTCCTCGCTTCCAAAATTCATCTCGTGGAAGAGGTGGAAGGAGTCAACATCGAAAGGGACGTAGTGGGGGTGGCTAGGGAAATTCTTCCATTTTTGAATATTTCTAGGTCCAAAATTTTCAAATCACAGTCCCAATATAGGGACTAACGTGTCGTTAAACCACCAAAATTAATTCAAACTTTCAAAGCTTCTGTAGTATAGCGGGAGTCAAGTGTCTTCTTAAGGAATGGTAGATTTATCTCTCAACAGAATAATTAGGGGTTGTTCTCAGACAATACTAAAAATAAAAAAATGTAAAATAACAAATTAAGAGTAAATATAATAATTAATACAGAATTCAAAGTGGTAAAATTCAATAATTAACAAGCTCTAGTCAAAGGAATAATTTTAGAACTGGTTCATTCAATTGGTCATTGACACAAGGTTAATATCATAAATTCACAAATAAATTAGTTATAGTCACCTAGTACCACAAAGCAATCAATTTCTCCATATTTTATCAGCAATTAAGAGACCTTCATTAATCACTTCTCTTGTTTTTATCAGCAATTAAGAGACCTTCATTAATCACTTCTCTTGTCGGTAAATAACGGTAAATAACGTAAGTACCACCATAGAATTCAATTTACCCACAGCATTAACAATTAGAAACCCAATTCTAACAACCAAACTCACACCGTGGTTGTTTCAATTAGATTGTTTATTCCTTAACACAATTGAATCACTTACCAAGTAATAATCATTCCAATTACTACTTCACTAAAACAATTAAACTTTGACATCCTAGTTAGCAATAGATTATATTGTTAATCAAATAATGACGCCAATTATCCAATTGAACAACACAATCACAAATAATAAATTGTAGGAAATAAACAAATACCCATTAATTTATAAGAATATTAAAAAAATAAGTCTCACAATTGTTGTAAAACCAACTTTCAATTATCCTTCAACTAGAATAAGGGTTTAATTCCTAGACACGATAAAGGATAAAACAAGAGCAAAAAGGAGAAAAGAGAGAGTGAGAGGCGATGGAGAAAAGAGATGAGTGTGTGGCGGGCTCTCTTTCCACCTCTAGGGTTTCTTCTTTTACAACCCAAGTTGTTTTCTAAAAGTTTGCTAAGTGTCCTAATTTTAAAAAGTTACTAAAACTAAATTCTATTCTAAAAAGGAAATATAACAAGAATAGGAAAATGACTTCTAAATAAGATTTGTTTCCTAAAATTTTGGCTGCAATATTCTTTTTCTTTAATTGCCTTTTAGTCACCCAACGACTCCTCTTTTTAATGAAAATTTCGCTCAACCTGTCAATGTCTTAAGCATGCCCACGCCTAATATCGGAAGGTCTTCTTGTTGGATTCTCCATAAAAATCCTGTTTTTAAACCCCTTTTTCTTCAAACCTCTAATTTCAACATTTAAATCACAAAACATAACTAAATCATTTAATTTCATCTTAAATCAACCAAACATCATGGAAATTATTAACAAAAGATATATACAAATTAAGCTCTATCATGGACTTTTCAATGTCACAATTGCTTTGGTTTTGAGCATTATGCACGGCAATATCTCTTTCAACAATCTAGTTCATATAACCACTAACAATGGGTTTTTGACATTGGTGCAACACATCATTTAACACCTGCTATTGAGAATTTATCCTTGCACTCTACGTATCAGGTCCTGATGAGGTCACAATTGAGAATGGTAAATCTCTTCCAATCTCTAATATTTGCTCCTTCATATGTTGTTCTAAAAATCATTCCTTCATTGAATAATATTTTAAATGTTCTTACTGCATATACTAATTTTCTTTCAGTTCATTATTTACTGTTGCTAACAATATTTCTATTGAATTTTTCACTAACTACTTTGAAATCAAGGATATCCACACGAGGGAGTTGCTCCACACATAGTCAAATGATTGTGGTCTTTATTCCATGCTTCTTGATCCAATTCATAGTCTTCCGGTTCTCCTCAAGCTATGATGGCACATAGTCTTTCTTATTGACATTCCATTCTTGGCCAAGCCAATATGAAAATAGTTCGTTAGGCTTTTCACAATTCTAAAATTCCCTTCGTTAATAACACTTTGTCAGCTTGTCATGCTTGTAATGTTAGTGAGAGTTACCTTTTCTCTTATATGATTTTCATACCTCCCAACCATTAGAACTCATATGTTTGGATATTTGGGGATCATCCCTAGGTCCTTTTGATGATGGGAGTCATTACTATATTCTTTTCTATGACCATTACATCAAATATAGTTGGATGTAGGATGATGAAGGCGTATTCCGCAACCTGATCTGGTAAATACAATCCACATGTTACAAACAATTCTATCGAAAACACCTACAAAACAAATTCTGGAGTGGTTTTCCAAAGTAGAAGTTCCGATGCTTAAGTTAGAGAGTGTTTTCTAGGAAATTTTTTCTCAAAATTACCCAATAATAGAAATTAGGGTTTTTTTTTTCTCCCTCCCCTCTTTTGGCTCAATCGTGTATATATACCTTAACTCTGAGATTCGTAGAACACGTTATAATGGTTGATCACGTTGCAATGGTTCTTCTCAAATATCGCATGCCGTTAATCGCTTATGGATAGGCTTGGGCTGCAGAGTTCCCACATCGTTAGTGTGGTCCGAGATCTCATATCATTGGTGTGATTTTGGTATGGCCCGAGTTGCTACATCACTGGGTTATAAATGGAGGTCTGACATGCACAATAGGGATTGTTGAGCTCTAGGCCAAGGTCCGATATACATCATAGGAGTAGTTTTGTTTTTTTCCCTGAATATCAACGCAGCAACAAGAAATGACACATGTATATTATACGTACTTTGTTGTATATTCATGGTTTTTCATTTTCATTTTTTTTTCATTCACCTTAATGGAATAAGGTGGCTGCATTTGGAGGTTTCAAAATGACAACTTGATTCCATGGCTTCACTAGGGTGGAAGAAAAAAATATCCCATTCGGCCTCTTAAGGAAAAAAAATAAAAATCAAAGCAACCAAACAAGAAGTATATATTTGATAAAAACAATTGAAAACATGTTCATATTAGGATACCGATGCCCACAAGGGGCATTGGTACAATTCCCTCCCTTGAAAGCTGAATTAACGAATAAACCATATGTATCTAGCCAAAAAAACAACAAAATAACCAAATTTGCCTTGATCTTTACGCGTACCAAAATTTAACGAAGCATTAATGTTGATCCTCGAGCAAATTATCTTACGAAAATTCCTTGTATTACCTAGAAACGAACGTACAACTTCCACGAAGTCAAATTTTAACGTTAATTGTTAACTTATGTAAACCATTCATGATGTTGCCGCCGAAAGCCGGCTGATTTTGTCAAACGTCCAAAATACATTATTTATATAAATGGTTGCATAAACCATCACCTTACACATCAATAGCAAATCATCAAATACAAAAGAAAGCTTTGAGAAACAGTTAAAAGGCAAGAGTGTTACAATGGCATCAAAGGCTTTCTTGGTTGCAGTGGCTATTGTTGCTACCATTGTTGCTCCAACGTTGGCTAAGGAATTTGTGGTCGGAGATGATAGTGGCTGGATGTTGAAGTACGATTACCAGAAGTGGGCTGAAGGGAAAGAATTCCGCGTCGGGGATACTTTGGGTATGTTCGATTAAAGTTTATAATATTTTACATCGATATTAATATTTCATAAATTAATAATATGAATTAATGATTTTTGGCGTCGTGACAGTGTTTAACTACCCAGCCGGAAAACACAATGTGTTGAAGGTGAATGGGACGGATTTCCAATCGTGCACTAAACCTGTTTCAGCTGTTCCTTTTACCACCGGACACGACGTGATCCCACTGGCGGCTACCGGAAAGAAATGGTACATTTGCGGCGTTGCCAACCATTGCCAAGAAGGGCCGATGAAGCTAGTCATTAATGTGTTGGCGGCAGATGCCTATTCACCTGCCCCGAGCCCCACTGCTGGCGGCTCAGGTTCTGGGGCAATGGGAATCACAGCTCCCTCATTAATGATTGCTGCAATAGTGTCCCTCTTTATTATGATCATGGCTTAATGTGTTGATTTTTTATTAACATTTACCTTTTCTGTCTTCATTTTGGATTATGGCAGCTATGTGCTGGAATAAAACGAATGTCTCTTGATTAATTTGTTAGGATGTTATTCGTTTTGCACTGCATATTTGTAACAGATTCACTCTGTTTATTTATGATTAAACACAGCTTTGGATGAGCTGTGATTCAATAATTTTTGTAATCTTAATTCATTGACCAATTTCTAGCTTATGGTCCAGCTAATTAATAATATGGGAGGATTGATCATTTAAAAAAATGATCCTAAACTCCAAGTTTAAATGGGATTACTCATGTTACCATTTCGTACAAGTCATCCTAAATTTCTAACCTTGGATGATGTTTTTTTTTTTTTTTTGACAAGCTAAGGAGGCAAATTTATTATTAGATGATCAGAAAAAGATTACAATACAGAAGACAGTAAATAAGAGGGGCACAATAACAATCCTACTCCACAGACTATTATAGAGATAGGAAATAGGGGCATGCACTTTTTACTTTGGTCATTCTGATCAATTGTTGTGGAAAAACTTTTAAGATATATTGGTCCAATTTAGTGTGGAATTTCTTCTGTACCAGCTACATGTAAAATGCATATATATTTACAGTAAGCCAATTGGCTGTCATCCTAGTTAAACTCATTCAGGAGCCAGTTAATTTGGAGGAATAAAGGTTCATATTACTGAGTCGGAGCATTCTAATGTTAAACGAACTATTTTTTGACAAAGATTATTATCTTGCTATTAGGGAACGGACCCTATTATTAGCTGATAGTTCGTAAAAAAATAACAAAAACAGTAAAATAGAGAAAATAGATAGGATAAAAGACAAAATAATTTATGTGGTTTGGTCAATGTGACCTACGTCTACGGTTAGAAAAGCAGCCAAACTTCACTAATATGTGGACATAATTTTACAGGTAGACATTCCCAACCACTCTGCTACCCAATGCATGTATGTAAAAAATAACACATACCAAATAATGACTTGTATACAAAATACTAGAAGAAATCTATCAAAATGATCCATAAAACCTCATTTAGATATCTGAATAAAGGAATTATATTTGAAAGAAGAGACCAAAAAGAAGAACATGATTTATAATCTGAGGAATATGTCTCTTAAAAAGTTTCGTATCTACTCCTATTTATAGGCAAATTTTCAAACAATTTTCATGGTCTAATTAATTTCCCACCAGCCTAAATGTCATGCGTGAACACCAAAGAAATTTGCAAAGCATGATTTGCACACCACCCATGCATGTTGTATATTGAGTGTGAGAGACTAAGGCACATAAATGTGCCAACTAACAAATCTCCACATTGACTTGGTTTCAAAAAATTAGTGACTTGCTCTACCTCCTCCAGCAATGCTCTAGTGGGTTGAATCACCAACTATGAACACCAATCAAGTCCGATTACTGTTTGAACTTGTAAACTAAATGAGCCTTCGTAAATATATTTGCAAGATTGTCCTTGGTATTGATCTTGTGAACAAGGACCTTCATTTTTGCAATAATGTCACGAATGAAATGATACTTTACATCAATAATATGTTTCGTCTACTCATGATACATTTGATCTTTAGTCAAGTGAATTGGACCTTGACTATCACAGTAAATGGTAATAACTCCTTGATGTAGAGGTAATTCACTAAATAAACCTCTCAAGCATAGAGCTTCTTTAATTGCCTTAGCGACTACCATATATTCTACCTCAATAGTAGATAAAGCCACTATATGTTGTAGAGTAACTTTCCAACTAACAACACAACCTCCAATACAAAATACATAATCTGTAAGAGACATATGTTTGTCAAGATCACCAGTGTAGTCTGAATCTACAAAACCAACTAAGGTGTTATTGGGATGTCCAAATTCTAAGCAAGTGTTTTAAGTACTCCTTAAGTATTTGAAAATCCATTTCACAGCCTGCCAGTGTTCTTTGCCAGGGTTGACCTTATATATGCTAATAACACTAACTACTTGTGAAATATTAGGATGAGTACAAACCATTACATACATGATACTGCCAATGGTATTAGAATAAGGAACACGTGCCATATAATCTTTCTCTTCCTTTGTGTTGGTCGAATTTTACACGCAAGTGCACGTGATCGTTAACAAGTAATATAGAGTGAATATAATTTATCGTTCCCACAGAGACTAATGAATTATTAAATACCGAAATTAAAATAGTTCTAACTTTATTTGAAGGAAAAAAATATTTTATGGATAAGCTAAATTAAAAGTAATTTTAAAACTTAATTAAAACTAAAATTAAAAACTAAACAAAGCAAGTTAATAGATTAAGTTGACGAAAGATCTAGGGTTTTCGATTTCACTATAACTAATCCATCCTAATATTAATCTATTTCTATAATCTAATTTAATTTCCTGGTTGATAGTCAAGATTCCCAAATTTATTTACTAGTCCCTCCCGAGATCTAATAAAAATCCTCCTAATTGCTAATTCACTATATTCCTATGTGAATTACGACAATTATGAAGTCATTAATTTCTATGGATTCTCATATAGCGACTACACAAACCATGTAGGTATATTCCTATCCTACATGCAATTTATGGCATTTATCTCAATGAACTTGACACATAACTCCTCTTCCAATTCGTTATGATTAACAAATCATCTAATTAGTGATCAAGTAATTAGAAGCATTAAGCACAAAGATAAATACTCAACCATAGAAAATTAAATCAAATTATATTAATAGAAAAATATTAAGACTTCATAGTTAGGCTACATCGAAACCCTAGAAAAAGAATTTAGTTCATATTAAAATAGAAGAACAACACCAATTTCTTAAACATAATTGCACAAAGAAAAAAATATAAAAAAAATAAATAAATTCCAACAAAACCCGTAGGTGGTAGCCACTCCCCTCTTTGTTCTTTGACTTTTGTCTTCTAAACTTCCAAAGAGAAGGTTCAGCTGCTTCCTTTGTATCCAAATCAAGCTTAGTGGCTGCTGGAAGAACAACAAAAGGAAGAAGAACAACAACCGAAGAAGAACAACGAAGAAGATCAAGAAGAAAACAAGAAGAAAAACCAAGAAGAACAAGAAGAAGAACTAAAAACAGAAAAAGGAAAATTTTTCTAACTCTAACCTAAAGCTAAAGAAAAGAAGCAAAGAATGAAGTTGCTCCGAAGAATGGGATGCTTGACCATACCCAAGCCTTGCCTATTTATAGGCAAGGATTCAAGACATTTGGTTGTGGCCACTTGCTTTTTCTCACATTCTTCACCATTTTTCATAATTAAACAATACCCTCCTTTTCTTTTTTTCTTCTTTCTTTCTTTGTTAATGCTTCTTGCTTCCTTTTGTTTTTGTACAGATTTTTTTCTTATTTTCTTTTCTTGTTTGGCTTTCTTTTTCCCATGTGAGGCTACATTTTGGAAGGACTTTCTTGGTGTCCTCATGCACTTCTTGTTTGGCTTTCTTTCTTTTTCATGTGAGGCTGCATTTTGGAAGGACTTTCTTGCTGTCCTCATGCATCTTTCTTCAGAAAAATAAAAGATGGCAGCTGGTCTCCAAGCCTTCATGTGCAAATGTTTCTCTTTCACTCAAATGAAAGGTTGGCATCACATGTTTTGTGCCCTTATCATTCTGTTTTCTTGTGTGACAACTTGGTGCTGTGCTCTTGTTTTCTTGTGTGAATATTGGAGAATTTTGTTGTTGAATTGCTGCTGAAAAAATAAGGCGCACAATTAGAAAACCAAAATTGAGAAAAGAAATGAACCTCTTGAACCCAAGTTTCTGCCCAGATTTTGGTCCCTTTGCTTCGAATTTGAGAAAACTTTCTTCATGAAAGTTTTGCTCTCTTTCCCAGCTTTCCATATCATCTTGAATCATCTCATTTGGACATCTGCATCAAGAGTTATGAACTCCGGAAGATGACTATATGCACAAAGAAACCTTGAAGCTTTTGCTAAGAAAGATAACATTTTGCTTTATTTGTTAAATTTTTCCTACAAAGCTCCAATCTATCCATCAATAATAAAAACACTTAATATTCATATAAATAAGCATTTTAATCACTTAAACACAAGGAAATTGACCTAATAGATATGCAATTATACATCTTATCAAATTCCACACTTAGATCAATGCTTGTCCTCAAGCTTGCACTAGATCAACATCTTTCTCTCCATTCCATACCCTTTTTTTCAACCCATCCAAAAATAATCCAAAGTTATCACACATTAGCAATTAAGATCGAAATAATAATCCAAAGAACAAGTATTCTTAGTCCAAATTTTCTAAACAAAATACACATCTCATTAATTCCAACAATTTGTAATCAAATGCAACAAAATTTGATACCCTCTCATAGGTTGCATTCTAATCACTCAAAGTGTTTAAGGTTTCATTTGGCACTCAAATCAAACATAGCATGTCATTACCATAGGCTTGCTTATATATCACATCTCCACCACTAATGAATATGAATCCATGCAATAATCAAAGGGTCTTTATAAGGGTTGTAGGCTTAGGTAAAGGTAGGTAAAAAGAAAGGAAAATTTAGGTTTTCACAAATCAAGATATGTATAAACTTCCTTGCATGACTACAAAGCAACAAGTAGCATATTAGAACCACTTCTTTATTCCAAATAACATGTATCCCCTTTCTACAACTTCATCATATAATTGGACTATCTTGTACATAGTGAAGACATTAACTTTGTCCAATCTTCGTAGGGAATATTGTTCACTTCTTTTCCTCTTTTTTTTTCTTTTGTTTTTTTTTCAGTGGTTCTTTTCTTTGGAATCAATAGAAATGCAATTCATTCCTACATACTCTTGATAAAGGGTTTAACGATGGTAAAAAAAAACAATGGTTTGTGGCTAATGATGTGGTGTTTATAACAAAGAAAGGTTAAGGCGCAAAATTGGTTGACTAGGGGTATATGTAATGGGATGGCTTTTAGAAAGTTTAAACGGCTCATCCTAAATGCCCTTATCATCTCAAAGCATAAATTCATATTGTGATCTCAACATGCATAACAAAGCAAGTTCTAGAATGAACATACCATATTTGACAACACTCAACAAAGAAATATGTGAGCAATGAAAATAAAAATGCTCATAGGCTCAAATACTCACAATGGGTTCATTATATCAAATATTGCACATTCTCATTCAATTCAATCATCAAAATCAACAAGATGCTTTAAAAATTTTAAAGACAAAGACTAATCATACTTGCCTCATTCATACATTCCAACCCGAATCTCTAATGCATATAACTCAAAATTATTTTAAATGAGTATCAAAAGAGTGAGGAATTTCAAAGATATCAAAATGTCAAACTTATAAAATTGATAACTAGCAATCATTGGACAAAAATTTAAGCAAAAAATTCATGTACCCCAACTTAAAATTTAGCATTGTCCTCAATGCTACAAAGAACTAACAAAAGTATAGCAATTAAAGAGTCATAAGAAAGCGAAGGGTTAGGATTTGGAATAACCAAGAGGAATTTCTTTTAGGTACCAAAACAGCTCAAAAATTTTGAAATTTTGTGGATAGGAAGCTGGAGAATTCTTCTTCTTCTGTAAAATTTCAGCACAAAAATCCATTGGGAAGGCCTTGAACGATTTATCTTCTAAAAATTGTGTGATTGTTCTCTTTCTTCTTCTTGTCTAAAAACAAAGATAAAAATAAATAAAAATCAAAATAACAATCACACAAACTAAAATAAGAAAGGTAAAAGAACTTGGGTTGCCTCCCAATTAGCGCAATTGGTTAACGTCGTTATGCTCGGCGCCCTCTATCGCTCAAATTTTTACCAATTGCTTGGACCACATCCGCATGTTTTCTATTGATTTTTAGAAGCCACCATTGCATTCTCAATCACTTTAAAATGTGGATTAAGCCTCATTTGTGGTTGGATGATGGCTTGTATTGCTCTTCTAGCTTTCTTTTGTTGGAGAGGATCTCTTCATGAACTTCACATAGCTAGGCATCTGTTCCAAAGCATCAACAAAAGAAATATTAATATGTAATTTCTTAAAAACATCAAGAAATTTAGAAAATTGCTTATCTAGCTTTGGAATCGCGAGGATATGGCATAGGTGGCACATAAGGAGGTGGATTATCCGAAACAACTTCGACTTGGGTTTCGCAACTTCTTCAATTTGTTCTCCGATTTTCCGTCCGCACTTCCAATCGCTTTCTCGTGTCACGAGTTGGGTAACTCTTTGCCACTTCTTAGTGTAATTGCCTTCACTTGTTCCTTAGGGTTGATTGTATTACTAGGCAAAGACCCTTGTGGTCTAGAATTTAATGCACCGCAAGTTGTCCCACTTGAACTTCCAAATTTCGGATAGATCTTCGATTTTGCAATGTGGCTTGGCCTTAATCATGAATCGTGAGGTGGTCATGCACAATTGGGCAAGAGCATCTTCTAAAGACATCTTTTCCACCTCCGGTTCAATTGGCTGTGGAGGCTGAAATCGTCTGTTGTTATCAACAGGCTGATTGTTTCTCCAAGAAAAGTTAGGATGGTTTCTCCATCCCGGATTGTATGTGTTGGAGTAGGGATTATATTGTCTATTAAAATTCCTCCATATGAGATTGAGCGAAAGGATTTCCACTTGACAATCAACACTAGGATGAGGTCCACCACAAATATCACAAGCTTTTGGAGGAATATGGATGGCATTTGCATTGAGTGTACTAAGTTGCTTTTGAGGGCATCAACGTTATAGTTGCCATGATTTTTCGGCAATGTGGATCTCCTGAAGACCAATGGTAGTCTCAGATGCCATCTCATCCAACAATGCATAAGCAACCTCATATGTCTTCCCATTAGGGAGGGATTATCACTTCCAAACCTTCTCATGCACAATAATATCTAAAAGGTAAAAGAACAAAAGTAAATAAATTAAAATAATAATAATAAAAATAAAAGTTCAAATTAAAGGTAGAACTACTTGGTATCGATATTAATAAAATCAAATTAGTCAAAAACTTGTTGGTCGAATTTTACACAAGTGCACGTGATCGTTAACAAGTAATATAGAGTGAATATAATTTATCGTTCGAGACTAATGAATTATTAAATACCGAAATTAAAATAGTTCTAACTTTATTTGAAGGAAAAAAATATTTTATGGATAAGCTAAATTAAAAGTAATTTTAAAACTTAATTAAAACTAAAATTAAAAACTAAACAAAGCAAGTTAATAGATTAAGTTGACGAAAGATCTAGGGTTTTCGATTTCACTATAACTAATCCATCCTAATATTAATCTATTTCTATAATCTAATTTAATTTCCTGGTTGATAGTCAAGATTCCCAAATTTATTTACTAGTCCCTCCCGAGATCTAATAAAAATCCTCCTAATTGCTAATTCACTATATTCCTATGTGAATTACGACAATTATGAAGTCATTAATTTCTATGGATTCTCATATAGCGACTACACAAACCATGTAGGTATATTCCTATCCTACATGCAATTTATGGCATTTATCTCAATGAACTTGACACATAACTCCTCTTCTAATTCGTTATGATTAACAAATCATCTAATTAGTGATCAAGTAATTAGAAGCATTAAGCACAAAGATAAATACTCAACCATAGAAAATTAAATCAAATTATATTAATAGAAAAATATTAAGACTTCATAGTTAGGCTACATGAAACCCTAGAAAAGAATTTAGTTCATATTAAAATAGAAGAACAACACCAATTGCTTAAACATAATTGCACAAAGAAAAAAATATAAAAAAAATAAATAAATTCCAACAAAACGCGTAGGTGGTAGCCACTCCCCTCTTTGTTCTTTGACTTTTGTCTTCTCTACCCGTAAACTTCCAAAGAGAAGGTTCAGCTGCTTCCTTTGTATCCAAGTCAAGCTTAGTGGCTGGAAGAACAACAAAGGAAGAAGAACAACAACCTAAGAAGAACAACAACAAGAAGAAGATCAAGAAGAAAACAAGAAGAAAAACCAAGAAGAACAAGAAGAAGAACTAAAAACAGAAAAAGGAAAATTTTTCTAACTCTAACCTAAAGCTAAAGAAAAGAAGCAAAGAATGAAGTCTGCTCCAAAGAATGGGATGCTTGATCATATCCAAGCCTTGCCTATTTATAGGCAAGGATTCAAGACATTTGGTTGTGGCCACTTGCTTTTTCTCACATTCTTCACCATTTTTCATAATTAATCAATACCCTCCTTTTCTTTTTCTTCTTTCTTTCTTTTGTTAATTCTTCTTGCTTCCTTTTGTTTTGTACAGATTTTTTTCTTATTTTCTTTTCTTGTTTGGCTTTCTTTTTCCCATGTGAGGCTACATTTTGGAAGGACTTTCTTGGTGTCCTCATGCACTTCTTGTTTGGCTTTCTTTCTTTTTCATGTGAGGCTGCATTTTGGAAGGACTTTCTTGCTGTCCTCATGCATCTTTCTTCAGAAAAATAAAAGATGGCAGCTGGTCTCCAAGCCTTCATGTGCAAATGTTTCTCTTTCACTCAAATGAAAGGTTGGCATCACATTTTTGTGCCCTTATCATTCTGTTTTCTTGTGTGACAACTTGGTGCTGTGCTCTTGTTTTCTTGTGTGAATATTGGAGAATTTTGTTGTTGAATTGCTGCTGAAAAAAATAAGGCCAGGCTGCACAATTAGAAAACAAAATTAAAAGAAATGAACCTCTTGAACCCAAGTTTAGATTTTGGTCCCTTTGCTTCCGAATTTGAGAAAACTTTCTTCATGAAAGTTTTGCTCTCTTTCCCAGCTTTCCATATCATCTTGAATCATCTCATTTGGACATCTGCATCAAGAGTTATGAACTCCGGAAGATGACTATATGCACAAAGAAACCTTGAAGCTTTTGCTAAGAAAGATAACATTTTGCTTTATTTGTTAAATTTTTCCTACAAAGCTCCAATCTATCCATCAATAATAAAAACACTTAATATTCATATAAATAAGCATTTTAATCACTTAAACACAAGGAAATTGACCTAATAGATATGCAATTATACATCTTATCACTTTGATTATGGTGATTGAGTAGCAGATAGTCGAAAATGACTAACAAGAGGAGTACTAACCGGTGATGCCAAACCTCTCCAAACCTTATTGATATAACTTTCCTAGGTCAAGAATAGTTTACTAGCTCCTCGATCACCTCTAATCTCCATGCCAACAATCTTCTTAGCTGTTCCCAAATCTCTCATTTCAAATTCACCATTTAACAAGGCCTTCAAGTGGTGAATTTCTACAAGATTCTTAGTCGTAAAGAATATGTCATCAACATATAATAGCAAATAAATGAATGAACCATTATTCAACTTTCGAAAGTATACACAACTATTATACATGCTCTTGGAGAAACCATGACTCAACATAAATGAATCAAACCTCTTATACCACTGTTTTGGAAATTGTTTCAGTTTGTACAATGATTTTTTCAACAAATAAGCATGGTCTTCTTTTCCTACAACTTCAAAACCTTCAAGTTGTTTCATATAGATATTGTTTATCTAATTTTCCATGTAAGAAAGCTATCTTGACGTCAAGTTGTTCTAACTCCAAATCAAACATGGCAACCAATGCAAATAATACACGAATAGAGTTATGTTTCACAACATGTGAGAAAACATCATTAAAATGAACACCTTGTACTTGACTATAGGTCTTTGCAACCAATCGTGCCTTATATCTTGCATTTTCAACAATTGAAATACATTTTCTTCTTCTTTTTCTTCTTTTTTTCCTGAAAACCTATTTGTGACCAACAATTTTCTTTCCCTTCAGTGACGTCACAAGAAGCCAAGTATCATTCTTGTGAAAAGATTCTATTTTTTTCATTCATAGCCACCAACTACTTATCTAAATCAACACTTTGAATCACCTCCAAATGAGTAGAAGGTTCACTATCTCTATCTCTTTCCTGTGCCACTGATAAAGCATATGCAACTAAATTTGCATGCCTTTGTGGTAGTCAAATCTCCCTTTTTGGTATGTCTCTGGCTATGGAATATTCTTCCTCTACTGGTTCATCTTCAACAGGATTGGGATCTAATTCATCAACTTGATTTGTTTGACTTGTAGAGGCACTTTGAGAAGGACTTGAATTACTAATCTCCAACTCCACCTGCTTCTGTGTAGTATCCTCTTTTTCTAAATTATAAGGATTACAAGACTCTTTTCTAGAATACAACATAGATGACTTATGAAATGTAACATCTTTGCTAATTACAAATTTAGATAACTTAGGATCAGGACACCATAACTTGTATCCTTTCACCCTAAAAGCATAACTGAGGAAAATATTTTCTTTAGCCCTAGACTCTAGTTCATACACTCGGCTACACCATTTTGTTGAGGTATCATCCTGATTGTATGATGTCCAGCAATTCTTTTATTCTTGTAGTATATTGAATTCACTACCACAAAATTTCAAACCATTATCTGTCTGTAGCCACTTAATGTGTTTTCCTGCCTGCTTTTCAACCAAAATCTTCCATTGTTTAAATGTTAGGAAAACATCATTTTTTTTTCAAGAAATTCAATCAAACCTTTCTTGAGTAATCATCAATAAATGTTAGCATATACCTAGGACCACCTTTAGAAAGAACATGAGAAGGACTCAAATATCAGAATGAATATAGTTCAAAGTATCTTTTGTTTTATAGACAACAGGTGAATTGAAACTGACTCTTTTCTGCTTCCCGAAAACACAATGTTCACAAAAAATCCATCTCACCAATACTTTGGCCACAAAGTAGGCATCTTTTTCTTAACGCTGCTAAATCTTTCTCACCCATTTGCCTTGATCTTTACGAGTACAAATTTAACGAAGCATTAATGTTGACACTTGAACAAATTATCTTACGAAAATTCCTTGCATTACCTAGAAACGAACGTACAACTTCCACGAAGTCAAATTTTAACGTTAATTGTTAACTTATGTAAACCATTCATGATGTTGCCGCCGAAAGCCGGCTGATTTTGTCAAACGTCCAAAATACAGCATTTATATAAATGGTTGCATAAACCATCACCTTACACATCAATAGCAAATCATCAAATACAAAAGAAAGCTTTGAGAAACAGTTAAAAGGCAAGAGTGTTACAATGGCATCAAAGGCTTTCTTGGTTGCAGTGGCTATTGTTGCTACCATTGTTGCTCCAACGTTGGCTAAGGAATTTGTGGTCGGAGATGATAGTGGCTGGATGTTGAAGTACGATTACCAGAAGTGGGCTGAAGGGAAAGAATTCCGCGTCGGGGATACTTTGGGTATGTTCGATTAAAGTTTATAATATTTTACATCGATATTAATATTTCATAAATTAATAATATGAATTAATAATTTTTGGCGTCGTGACAGTGTTTAACTACCCAGCCGGAAAACACAATGTGTTGAAGGTGAATGGGACGGATTTCCAATCGTGCACTAAACCTGTTTCAGCTGTTCCTTTTACCACCGGACACGACGTGATCCCACTGGCGGCTACCGGAAAGAAATGGTACATTTGCGGCGTTGCCAACCATTGCCAAGAAGGGCCGATGAAGCTAGTCATTAATGTGTTGGCGGCAGATGCCTATTCACCTGCCCCGAGCCCCACTGCTGGCGGCTCAGGTTCTGGGGCAATGGGAATCACAGCTCCCTCATTAATGATTGCTGCAATAGTGTCCCTCTTCATTATGATCATGGCTTAATGTGTTTGTTGATTTTTTATTAACATTTACCTTTTCTGTCTTCATTTTGGATTATGGCAGCTATGTGCTGGAATAAAACGAGTGTCCGTTGATTTGTAACAGATTCACTCTGTTTATTTATGATTAAACACAGCTTTGGATGAGCTATGATTCAATAATTTTTGTAATCTTAATTCATTGATCAATTTCTAGCTCATGGTCCAGCTAATTAATAATATGGGAGGATTGATCATATAAAAAAATGATCCTAAACTCCAAGTTTAAATGGGATTACTCATGTTACCATTTCGTACAAGTCATCGTAAATTTCTAACCTTGGGATGACGGTGGTCATTCTGACCAATTGCTATGGAAAAACTTTGAAGATATATTGGTCCAATTTAGTGTGGAATTTCTTCTGTGCCAGCTACATATAAAATGTATATATATTTACAGTAAGCCAATTGGCTGTCATCCTAGTTAAACTCATTCAGGAGCCAGTTGTTTTGGAGGAATAAAGGTTCATATTACTGAGTAGTAGCATTCTAATGTGAAACGAACTATTTTTTGACAAAGATTATTATCTTGCCGTTAGGGAACGGACCCTATTATTAAATGATAGTTCGCCAAAAAAAAAAAAAAACAAAACAAAAACAGTAAAAGAGATAAAATAGATATGATAAAAGACAAAAGAATTTATGTGATTTGGTCAATGTGACCTATGTCTACGGTCGGAAATATAGCTAAACTTCACTAATATATGGACATAATTTTATAGGTAGACATTCCCAACCACTCTACTACCTAATGCATGTATGTGAAAAATAACACATACCAAACAATGACTTATATACAAAATACTAGAAGAAATCTATTAAAAGGATCCATAAAACCTCATTTAGATATATGAATAAAGGAATTATGTTTGAAAGAAAAGACCAAAAAGAAGAACATGATTTATGATATGAGGAATATGTCTCTTGAAAAGTTTTGTATCAACTCTTGTTTATAGGCAGATTTTCAAACAATTGTCATGGTCTAATTAATTTCCCACCAGCCTAAATGTCATGCGTGAACACCAAAGTCAAATGTTCATATCCAAAGAATTTTGCAAAGCAAGATTTGCACACCCATGCATGTTGTATATTGAATGTGAGAGACTAGGGCACATAAATGTGCCAATTAACAAATCTCCACCTTGATTTGATTTCGAAAGATTAGTGACTTGTTCTACCTTTTCTGGCAATGCTTCAATGGGTTGAATAATCAACTATGAACACCAATCAAATCCGAGCACGATCTGAACTTGTAAACTAGATAAGATTTTGTAAATATATTTGCATGATTATCCTTGGTATTGATCTTGTGAACAAGGACATTCATTTCTACAATAGTCTACTCATGATACAACAAGTGAGAAAACATTATTAAAATCAACACCTTGTACCTGGCTATAGGTCTTTGCAATCAATCGTACCTTATATCTTGCATTTTCAGCACCTGAAATACCTTCTTTTCTTTTGAAGACCTATTTGCGACCAACAATTTTCTTTCCCTTCGGCGACATCACAAGAAGCCAAGTTCATTCTTGTGAAGAGATTCTATTTTTTCATTCATAGCCGCCAGCTACTCATCTGAATTAGCACTTTGAATCGCCTTCAAATAGGTAGAAGGTTCACAGTCTCCACCTCTTTCCTATGCCACTAATAAAGTATATGCACCTAAATTTGCATACCTCTGTAGTGGTCGAATTTCCTTTTTCGGCATGTCTCTGGCTATGGAATATTCTTCCTCTATTGGTTCATCTTCAATAGGATCAGGATCTAATTCATCAACTTGATCTGTTTGACTTGTAGAGGCACTCTGAGAATGACCTGGATTACCAATCTCCAACTCCACCTGCTTCTGTGTACTATTCTCACTTTCTGAATTATAAGGATTACAAGACTCTTTTCTAGAATATAACATAAATGACTCATCAAATGTAACATCTTTGCTAATTAAAAATTTAGGTGACTTAGGATCAAGACACCATAACTTGTATCTTTTCACCGCAGAAGCATAACTGAGGAAAATATATTCTTTAGCCCTAGGCTCTATTGGTTCATACACTCGATTACACCATTTTGTTGAGGCGTCATCCTGACTGTATGATGTCCAGCAATTCCTTCATTCTTGTAGTATTCATTGAATTCACTGCCACAAAATTTTAAAAAGTTATCTGTTCGAAGCCGCTTAATGTGTTTTCCTATCTGCTTTTCAACCAAAACCTTTCATTGTTTAAATGTTAGGAAAACATCATTTTTTTTCAAGAAATACAACAAACCTTCCTTGAGTAATCATCAATAAATGTTAGCATATACCTGACACCACCTTTAGAAGGAACACTAGAAGGCTCTCAAAGATCATAATAAATATAGTCTAAAGCACCTTTTATTTTATGGACAGCATGTGAATTGAAACTGGCTCTTTTCTGTTTCCCGAAAACATAGTGTTCACAAAAATCCATCTTACCAATACTTTGGCCATAAAGTAGGCATTCTTTGCTTTACAACGCTAAGTCTTTCTCACCCATATGTCCCAACCATATATGCTACAATCTGGTGATGTCTGTCTTTGAGGATATAGAGACTGTTGTTGCACCTGTAACAATAGACCCCTACAAAATATACAAGCTTCTAGACCTACAAGCTTTCATCAGTACAAGAGCACCTTTGCAAATCTTCAAGACTCTACCTTCAGCTGAATACCTGTACCCAAGGGCATCAAGAGTGCCTAAAGAGATGAGATTTTTATTTAAATTTGGAATATGTCTAACCTCCGTGAGTGTTCGGACAACTCCATCATACATCTTGATTCGGACTGTACTTTTACCAATAACTTTATAGGCAGCATTGTTGCCCATCAAAACAACTCCACCATCAACAGCTTTATATGTGGAAAAACAATCCCTATTAGGACTCATATGGTAAGCACAACCCGAATATGGAATCCACTCACTATTAGTTCTTGTTTTATTATCTAAGCTACAAAGATGATGCCCTCATTCTCATCTGCTGCTATACTATCTTTAGTGGTGACATTGCTGATAGAGTGTATAATTGCATATTTATTGGATCAATTCTCTTGTGATTTAGTTGATTAAAATGCTTGTTTATAAGGATATTAATTATTTTTGTGATTAATGGTTAGATGAAGCATTTTTCTTAAAGAATGTAACCTCACAAGTCAAGGGCACAAGAAAGCCTTGAATTAAGGCTTGAATTGAGGAAAAGCAAATCCTTGAATTAAGGCTTGAATTGAGGAAAAGCAAATCCTTGAATTGAGGCTTGAATTGAGGAAAAGCAAATCCTTGAATTGAGGCTTGAATTAAGGAAAAGCAAAGCCTTGAATTAAGGAAAAGAAAAGCCTTGAATTAAGGAAAAGAAAAGCCATGAATTAAGGAAAAGCACAACCAAATGTCTTGAATCCTTGCCTATAAATAGGCAAGGCTTGGAGACAATCAAGGCATCCCATTTTTTAGGCTTTCCTAGTTCAATAGAGAGGAAAACAAGGTTTGAAGATGAGAAGGAAGAAGAGGGAATGAATTTTCAGCCACAATTCATCCTTTCATGGAGTGAGCTACTGCCAAGACGAAGCCACACGGATCGACAAAAATTTGATTTTCTTTGTATTTTCTTTTAATTATGTTTAGCTAAATTTTTATTTTCCAATCAAGTTTAATTAAGGTTTGATTCCAACAATTGTGAGGTTCCGGTAATTTTATTATTTCTTTTATTCTTGAGTATTTATATATTTTCTATGCTTCATTATATTATTGAATTGAATTGTTAGACAAGAGGCCTATTGTTTGATAGTTGAATTCAATATATAGTCATTTAGAATAATTAATCTTTTGTTGATTGTTCTAATTCAAGTGACAAATAACAACATCGAAAGGTAATCAACGCCTTAGATTGTATGTTATGAAAATATATAATCTAACTTAAATAAACACGGCATTGGGTTTATTGGTTAGTAATTAGATCTTTTGAATCTTAATGCAATTAATAGACATAACTCATAGGACGGATCCGAAGGTTGTGTTTGTTAATTAGAGAAATAACTCAGGATCAGAAGGTTATCGAAAAAGTAAGAAAAGATTGGTTGTTAGAGGACGGATCTTCAACAACTATAACCAATTTATTCAAGATAAAAGAACCTATCTTTTGAATCAATGATCAATTTGAGGAATCAATACCGAAATTAATTCTTGATTGGAAGCTTCTCCTTATTAATTTTTCCTCATATTTTTAATTAGTTATTTAATTTGGTTGGTGTTTTTAATTAAATCTTGTTTAGTTTCGTAATACAAAAACCCCCCTTTATTATTTTATTTAAGGAATAAATCTAACCAATCTCTGTGGATTCGACCCTCTCACTACTTTCTACAGAACTTAGCCAGAGAAGGATTATTTTTGGTGGTTTCGACACCCATCAATTGCTATTTTGTACATTTTTATCTTTATTTCTTTTCCTTATTTTTCAATTTATAGCAGTCTGCCTTAATGTGCCCTTTCTTTTTACAAAAATTGCAAATCAAATTTGTATGTTTGGATTTTGACCTCACCTTGAATCTACTACTACTAGGGTCTTTATTTCCAAATCTACCCCTTTTAAATAGTCTCTCTGTCTGAGTCCACTAGTTTCTCCTGTAATGTTCCTATCAATTTGCTCTTTAGATTTTAATGCAAATTTTATACTATCATATGAGACAAATTCTTTCCCATATATCATAGTATCTCGAAATATTTAAAGAATTAGGGAAGGAAACACAACAATAATATGGATTGATTTTCATTCTCAATTTTAACATCTACATTTTCTAAACCGTAATAAGAGAATCAAATTTGTCAAGGTGGGAGAGTATAAATGTACCTTCTATCACCCTCAACATGTACAACTTCTATTTCAAATGAAGCCGATTCTTCACAGTCTTCTTCATGTACATGACTTTTAATTAGTCCAACATACCTTTGACTGTCCTTTTATTGGAGACTTCCTGCAAAACCTCATTAGAGAAATTCAATAAAATAGCTAATTAAGCCTTTGGGTAAATTACATCTACTACCCCTGTAGTTTGTAAAAACTACCAATCAAACCCCGAGATATGAGAAATTACCAATACCCTCTTAAATTTGATAACTTCATAACATTTAACCTCTTTAATCAACTAAATTCATAACATTTAGCCCCCTTAAATTCATAACATTTAGCCCTCTTAAGGGGGTATTGGTAGTTTTACCAAATCTCAGGGTTCAATTGGTAATTTACACAAACCACAGGGGTAGTAGATATAATTTACCCTAAGCCTTTTTGTCTAGATCTGCAAGTTCTTTCGCCGTCATCTTCGGTGCCTTATTCTCCTCTTCTTTATGTGCTAACTCACATTTATCCTAAATAAGAATGACTTCCATATTGAATTATTACATACTAAAGTTGACACTCTTGTCAAAATTTTCAATAGATGTCTTTGTTACTGTCATGATGGCTAAATAGTAATGTGGGCCTGCACGAGATGAATAATGAGTGTGAACCCACAAGGAAATAGTGACTCTGGGCCATGCTAGTAAAAAATACTTATTGTCTGATGTCAAAGATCCACATTTAATGGCAATCATAGAATATACGATAAACACATCAACTAGACTCTGATATCAGTTTGTTAGGAAATGGGCCCCACTATTAGCTAATAGCTTGTAAAGAAAATAACAAAGACAGTAAAAAGGAGGAAATAGATAGGACAAAAGACAAAAGACAAAAAAATTTACGTGGTTCGGTCAATATGATTTACGCCCATGGCCAGAGAAGGAGCCAACTTTACTAATATTTGGAGATAAATTTACAAATAGTATCTTTTCAACCACCCTACTACCCAATGTATGTATGTGAAAAATAATACATATAAAACAATGATTTGTATCCAAAATACTAGCAGGAATCTATCAAGAAAATGCCTAAAACCTCATTTAGATATTTGAATAAAGGAATTATGTTGAAAAGAAGAGACCAAATAGAAGAAACTGATTTATGCTATGAGGAATATGTCTTTTGAAAAGTTTCGTATTTGCTCTTATTTATAAGTAGATTTCCAAACAATTTTCATGGCCTAATTAATTTCCCACCAGCCTAAATATCATACATTAGCATCAAAGTCAAATGTTCATATTTAAAGAAATTTGCAAAGCAAAATTTGTACATCCAGACATGCTGTAGTGCTGTACATTAAATGTGAGGGACCAACGCACATAAATGTTCCAACACACACTTGCCATTGGACGAATGTAATCTGGAAACTATTAAAAGATCACTAAGTAATATGATGTTTTTGGCAATGGTAGAATCCTCAACAGTTAGCTTGATTCTGTTGAAGTTCTACTCTATCTTTAACATCAATTTCGAATCCCGTTTGATATGCATGCAATTGTATGAATTTTTCAACTTTCAAGTCAATTGAAATCGAACCTACTGTGAAGTCCCTAAATATTTGAAACAATATTTACTCTCAGCCACATTTGAAAATTTAGTAAAACTAGATATCTCAGAGAAATACGAGAAGCTAGCGAAGATATTTGAAAGAATTTCAAGAACTTTTACCTATTCCCTGAAGAAACGGAATTCTGTTTAAAACTATGCCCAAACTAATGATAACGTTTGATGAACATGATGCATTTGCGCACTCTTGGCCAAACTCAATTTGGTGGCAACCTTATTTCATTGATTTAACTTGGGAGAAAATATTGGTACGTTGTACTGTTAAAGTTGTACTATTGTACTACAACGATTAAATTCTTGCATTTCGTTAATGAACTTGATCCCCTTTGTTCTTATATAAGGCTCCTTTTACTTGCTTAAGTTCATGAATTCCCTTTCCCTCAAATTCTTATACTTGCATTATCATATTAACAACAATAAATTGCGGGATCAACCCATAATGCATGTCTGGAGCTCTTGCTTAGTTAGCCAAAAATGTTTCACTTGTACTCAATAGCTTCAAATTCTTAATAGCTCACTTAGTCATTATATTGATGTCGCATATCATTAAGCTTTGTGGCATGGCATGCACTACCCAAATCAACACTATTGATCTAATCTCACCTTGTGCACAAATTACACTATTATTATTTCCCTTCCTTCTTCACCTTAGTACCAATTATATATATATATACCCTGTTTTAGTGTATTACAGAATACACGTAGCACTGACGTTTCCACTTCCTGTTTTCTGTTTCCCTCCTAGCTTCCCTGCTTTCTACTTTCCTACTGGTACACAGTGTGGTACTTGATATCTCTATTGAAATAGAGAAGACTTGTTTAATATTAGAAATATTTGTAGCATTGTAATAATCCTTTAAAACAATGCAAAATTTGTGCAACTCAAGCATTATATTACTGCTTCCTTATTTCAACTCAATTTCAACATGCTAAAGTTCTGCCAATCCTTCCAATATTTCTTGTGACTCTGTTGTACCTGTCCATTCAACCATCACAAATGCAAGGCCATTTTCAATATATATGTAATTAATTTTTAGATTTCATATTTATGAACCTATAAATATTTCATTAGCCCCAGATAATTAATGTAGCATTAGTTCTTTTCTGAATGTGTTACTGGCCACCAAAACATTATTCAATATTTGCTTGGTGTTGGATTTCTTTCATCTCTTTATTCCTCTCGTTGATTCAATGGCTTTTTCTTCCGTCCGGCCAGCAAAGAAAACATCGAAGTGTCCGACAAAAATAGCATTAATATTATAGCTTTCCGGAAAAAGAAAAAAAAAATTCAAGAAACGTACGATGCCAACAAATGGAATAATCGATCCTACAATGCTAATGACAAATATATACAGATAGCATTATTTCTTTGTAAGTATACTTGACCTAGTCTTCATTTGCATAAGCAAGAAACATACACACACGCGAATCAAATTTTAAGTTTTAACCTCACTTTTTAGCTCATATATTCTTTGGATCCCGTCGGCCGCTAAAGCTGCTCAGGATGATGCTGCCGCCGTGAGCCTGCCGATTTGTCAGAGGTTAGAATCCAGAAGTATAAATATCAGCACAAATTATCCCTTAAACATCAGCAGCAAGCAAAAACAAAGCTCTCTTCGTTGATTTGACAAAGATACAAGAGTTTGACAATGGCGTCCAAATCTTTGTTGGTTGCTTTGGCTATTGTTGCTCCCACAATTGCTGAGCAACATATGGTTGGAGATGAATATGGCTGGACGTTGAGCTTCGATTACCAAGCCTGGGCTGCAGAAAGAGAATTCTTCGTCGGCGATACTTTGGGTATGTTTAAATTTTCACGCCGATACTATTTCGTGACTGTTATAGCATGCAACGACATTAATATTTAATAATGTTAATAATTTCCGATGAAAAATATTTGGACATGCGACAGTGTTTAACTATCCGGCGGGAGTTCACGATGTGGTAAAGGTAAACGGGACGGATTTCCAAACTTGCCATGCACCATATTCAGCAGTGCCTCTAGTCACCGGCAACGACGTGATCACCCTTGCGACTCCCGGAAAGAAATGGTACATTTGCAGCGTGGGCAACCATTGTGAGGTTGGGATGAAGCTAGTCATTAATGTGTGGCCAGCACCAGAATCTCCATCATCTGCACCTGCTCCCAGTCCTGCCTACTCATGGTGGCCATGATCTTGGAATGCCCACAAATTAATGTGTTTAATTAGTCTTGTTTAATTTCAGAAATTAAGCAAAGACTGCAAAACTAATTTCAGAAATTAGTTTTGTTAATGCTTTTAATGTTCTTCAAATAATACGAATGTGTCTTAATTAGTTGGAGTTTCAGTAGTCCAGTTTCTTTTTTTTTCCCCTTCATTTCCATCGTGTACTTGTACCAAGATTCAATCGTTTATTTATTCACACCGCTTTGGTTGAGCTATAATATATTATTCTGTCATTTATTAACTCTTTCGAAGTCTTAATCCATCTCCAATTAATTCTAGCTCATGGTCCAGCCAATATTTTAGATTATGTTAAAGAAGTTAATTAGTTCTCCACCTTTTTTTAGTTTAAGTAGTAGCATAACTAAAGGAAATATTATGCATTATCTTTTGCTATATGAATACCATGTTAATTATTTACAAAAGATTTATTAATAATTTTCACTATAAATATTATTACTCACTATTCAAAATCAATTAAAAAAACAAGAAAGGAAGTTACATTCGTTTGCTGTTCTACTATCCATGAGAGTTCCCAATTCCATTGATGAGGTTCCCTGTTGATCAGGCATAGACTTCGTGTCTTCTTCCATATCTATTTCCTCTCAATTCTAAGAGAGCGCTTGGTTTGTTCAAACGAATGGGAAAGGTTATTATTGAGGAATGATAATGGGTTTTTTTATTATAATTGTGTTGGTTAATTTATGATGGGAAATAATTATAATTACTAATGATGATGGTTAATTTGTATTGATAAATGATTATAATTACCAATAACTTCTTCTCTTTTTCTCATCTTCATTTCTCAAAATCACTCCAGCCATTTTTCTTGCCAAACATACATACATAAATAAATAAACAAAATCAAGGACTGAACTGAAAAAAAGCACCCCACATCAAAATAGATAATCCAAAATTTGTTATTTCAGCCACCGATGCTGAATCAATGGCCTAATCATTAATTAGACCTTCCCTGCTTTCTCCACCTCCTCCTCGCCTTGGTACAACCTGCCTTGTCCTTCGCCCATTCTCCAATCTCCAACTACCATGTTAGCGTCGTCGGCCTTGGCTCTGACGGTCACGTATTTCTAGGAGTTAATCTCAAGTTCCCAGGTATCCCTCTCAACCAATCTGTACATGTTGAGCAATTGCTCCTCATGAACTTTGCCAAGAATTCACATGCCCCATATAGGGGTTGCCCGTCAGGTGTGGCATTGATGGACCGTGAAGGAAAGGAGTTTTTTCCCAAAAGAGGATTTTTTTCAAATAATAAGAAAATTATAGGGTTTGACTGGAAAGGGGTCCAAAAAGGTAGTGGGCGCATTTGCCAAATGCGCCCATCCAGGCCCGGTAGAGTTCAGCCCGGGCCTGGTGCGCCCAATTAACTTGGACGCATTTGGCAAATGCGCCCAAGTATATGGGCGCAATTTGTTGTACTTTTTGCCAATTTCTCAAGATATGTCATGCTGATTACACTCGTGCTTGCCTTTCAGTTGCTGGCCGCATTGTTGTCACCCCTTGATTTGATGAATTTTTGAGCTTCACTGCTTTATGTGTCAATTTATAAAATGTAGGTCCTTCTTAGACTAAAAGCTTGTGAAAGAGACGTTCTTGAAAATTTTATTCTTGAAGGGGTTAAAATTTTATCCTTCTTAAAGGGGTTAAAAAGAATGGAAATCATGAAGCAGGAAATGACAACAATTACGGCCATGCAACTCCAGCAGAAGCAAATAAGTCAACCGGATGGGGCTAACCGTGAACTGGGGTGCTATGGTAGTGAAGATGTCAAGGTCAGGTAGGAACAATGGAGGAATGGAGCAAAACACAAAAAGACAAGATGGGATGGGAGTTGGATCATGGGACCAAAACATTTTAATCTTTCCATGAAAAAGCTAAACATAATGATAATTTATTAGCTTTAACCATTATTTTTACCTTTCATACAGCATTGGGTAAAACCATAGCTGCTTAAAACACATTATAGCTCATCTCTTGATAAGCTCAAAGTTATGCGTACCAAGAAATCAGTACACCACTTCTTTCATTGACCATTTTGTATTTACATTTGATTGAAATGAAATTGAATTAAGCTCTCCAACCGTAGTTAGCAGTCAATGGGTTTTGATGAAGCAGCGTAGTTAGCTCTTCACTACTTTGCCCATACTTTCTCCAAATAAATCCATCTCTCGTGATTGTAGAATCAATAGCATTTTGAACAACAACTCGAGGCTCTCGCTTTCGCCACGTGCATTGGATTGGTGCTCATTTTTCCCGCAAATGAAAGCACGATGGTTGGTTTGTCCAGATCGAGATTAGTTTGATGTTGGACTAAATTTGTTTCTGCAAATCTTCAACTTCGCTAATTCTTGTTTGTGAAACAAATTGACACTTTCTTTGTGAAAGAAAGAACAGAAAACATTGTTAGACTATCAAGAGCGGGCCAACCATAAAACATTTTCTCGGATTTCAAAGGATCACCAAAAGAATAAAATTCCAAAACTAATGGCCAACCAAAAAAAAGCCAAAACATTTGGCATTTTGCACAAAGCCATTCAAAGTGCCCAACGAGTTTCCACAAATAAATCAACATCCAAACCAAAAATTCCACAAAATATGGCCAAACATACCAAAAGACAAACATTTTTTGGCAATTTGCACAAAAGCACTCAAAGCGAAGTTTCCACGAAAAATCAACATCCAAACCAAAAGGCAAAAAAAAACGGCTTACATACAAACCAAAGTTCCAATATGAATTAAATGTTTCAACTCGAGCTACCGTCAAATGCATTCCAAAGTTTCCAAACAAATTCCATAAATTGTGCTAATAACATAAACAATTCGGATGTTTAGGATGGATTATCACCGAGAAAACAGATTTACAACCTCCCAAATCACAATTGATTCGGAATTTAGAAATTCAAATTTAAAAAGCTACAATCCCGGATCTCTCCTCAAAACATTAACCCATTGTTTCGGACCTTAGTAAAGGTTTGAAGGATGTATAGTAGCTAAATTCAGCACAAAATCCAGGCAATAATGCAGAAAATCAAAATCGCCTGTAATTTCAAGTTTGGGTTTTAGCTTACAAATTCACCAAGAACAGCTTCTATTATCTTCTTGATGGTTTAGCTCGGTTTTATCAAGTGTAATGAGGAGAGCAGTAGAATTGATTATCAAGCTAGCTTGCTTGTTCTTCCCCACCCGTGAGTGGTCGTCCAGAATCGTGCTAATAACATAAACAAATTAAAATTCAGTCCGCAAATAAAATTCCAAACAAATTTGGCAAACAAATGGGCAAATGTAGCTTACAAATTTCAGTCCGAAAACAACAACGCGGACTTCGCCGGCTTCGGCAGTTAGCCGGCGGCGGAGGCGGATGTCCGAAATGAGTATGAATGGGGCATGCAAATTGAGCAAAGAATCGTAGTCCGAAAATAAGGCTTTCAAATTGGCGACTTGGCGGCCGTTGTCGGACTTGGCGGTTGTGGTCGGACTTGGCGGTCAGAATCGGAAACGAGGAGCCTACGGTGAAGGAGAAGATCGATGAAGAAAATAGATGGAGTTTCGGCCAAAAATCAGTGAAGAAGAAGACGAAATTGAAAGGGAGAAAAGATTTGGACTTTCGGCCAAAAATCGGTGAAGAAGAAGAGAAAATCGGCAAATGGAGAGATACGAGAAGAAGACGATATTGGGCAAATTAGCCCTAATTGAAAGTTTTTTTTTTTTTTTTTTTTTTGGTAAGTGGGCGCATTTGCCGCCTGTGCCCGATCAGACTGCTCGTTCGACATGATTTGCCAAATGCGCCCAAGTATATGGGCGCATTTGGCAAATGCGCCCAACCCTTTTTAGGATTACAACTAGGTCAAACCCTATAATTTTCTTATTATTTTAAAATAATCCTATTTTGGGAAAAAAGTCGAAGGAAAGGTGTATAGGGGCTCTTATGTTGAATATGCACCTTATAATCCCGGTTTGGTTTTCTGCTAAAATTGCAGAGATCATGCAGAGAAAGTGTAAATCCTTAGTCAACCACTTTCATACCCCAATTTTGGGGTACAAAGGATACCCATAAGTTGGTATATGGTTTTAATGGGCACGAAATCATTCTCCTTAATCAAATACTTATATTTCATTTCATTCTCATTCCTTTTCCGCCATACCCCTTAACCAAGCGCCCCTAACTTTCGTCAAACAAGTTAATAACTTTTGGATTTATTCTCATTAATTCAAACTAATTGAACTTTAGTAATTTTCGTTTCACTAGTCTACGTATCATATAATGCATGTCAAATAGAATAACTTTATGTCGTGGGATAGGGAGGTCACAATAGCTAGCATGTTTTGATTTGTGGTAACGTTATTTTCTGAAAGACTAGAATGTTTTCTTGGTTGGATACATCGTTTGATTGCTTTCGTTTCTTCTTTCTCCCCTTCTAGATTAATTAAGCTAGCTTCATTTGGAAAAATGACAATTGGATGCAATGGCATTTGTCATCAGGGAAGGGGAAAATTTTGCTCCTCCGGCCAGAAAAGACAACATCAAAGTGCTGTACCAATATAGTTTTATCAAGAGCTTCGTCACGCTACAATAGCCATGCCCATCAGGGGAATCAGTCCAACCCCAAGGTAATATAATATGCCAATATATATCTAGACAAAAACAAGCATAGTGTAATTTAGGGTCAATCGCTCCAATTGGTTATCATACGTTAATCCCTATTAATTCCTAATTAGTAACAGAGTGATGATACATTCTGAAATCTTTTAATGGTTGATAACTTGATATGGTATTTATGTCACAAAAGTCACATCAAGCAAAAATCATTCTAATTATCTAATATCATTTTGTGGTATAAATGCTATGTTGATTATAGTGAGAATTCTTTAAGAACTTTCCAATTGAATATTATAAAGCCATAATGTTGTGTAGGATTCATGATTTATTGAATGCACTTAAGAACTTGCTACACTTAATAAAACTAATAATTTCAAAATCTTATTTGTTGAAGAAATTCATAGAAATACACTATGAGGATCCATTCTCCAAATCAGAACTTTAATTCTGGTTCACCTTATTAAAATAAAATAAAATTGTAATCTGGTATATAGGAGCTCCGACAAAAAGGATCGAGCGATTATGTCTTCAGTTCACACGCTTGACTTAGTCTTCATTTGTATAAGGCTGAAACTAATGTACAGCTTTCAAGAAACATAAATGTCATAAATGTTAAAATCCATAAATATTAACTCCCCAGGTATCATTGCATTGCCGCCATAAGCCGGTTGATTTGTCAGATGTTAAAATGCAAAAATATAAATGTCAGCATAAATCACTCGATCCCTTAAACATCAATAGCAAGGCTCAGAAAAAGAAAGCTTGACATAAGGTTATCAGCGTGTATAATAATGGCGGCAAAAGCTTTCTTGATTGCAGTAGCCATTGTTGCTACAATTGTTGCTCCAACCATGGCTGATAAACTATACGTGGTTGGAGATGAAAGAGGTTGGACTTTGAATTTTGATTACAAGGCATGGGCTGCAACAAAAGAATTCCACGTTGGTGATTCCTTAAGTATGTTTAACTTTTTGATTTTTAGACTTTATTATGATATATATCAACATTCAAGGTATAATCTAACCAAAATAATTGGAATGTGACAGTGTTTCTGTATCCGATGGGAGCTCATAATGTAGTAAAGGTAAATGGGACGGAATTCCAATCATGCACTGCACCACTTTCAGCTCAGCCCCTTACGACCGGGCACGATGTGATCACACTGACGACTCCGGGGAAGCATTGGTACATTTGCAGCGTTGGCAGCCACTGCGAGGTTGGACAGATGAAACTAGCTATCAATGTGTGGCCGGCAACACCACAACCTCCTTCAAATGCGCCTGCTCCCAGTCCTGTTCCGGCCACCGCCGAAAGAAATAGTGTGTTTGGAGTATTGGGAAAGTTTATTGAGCGGTGGGGTCATTAATGAAGGTAGCAAAATTGATGGTGACCGGTACCGGAACTCCTCCATATGCAGCTGCTGCAACTCTCAATCCCGCCACCCCAGAATCACGATCATGATCATGGCTTAGTATTTGATTTTTGCGTAACATTTTACATTTTCAGTTGTTTTTCAGGAATTAATTAAAGCCAGAAAGAAAGGGTCACGGACCTTTTGGGTCATATCCTTTGTTTTGTTGTTTGTGCAAATAACAATAGTGTCACTGTCAGTCCAATCCAATCCATGAAATTCATTCATTTCAACAGTATATTACTTGTAACAGATTCAGTCGTTCCTTTTTTTTCTTCACTAAGTAACATCCAGCAGATATCAAGAATGCGAATTAATTAAACTTAGCTCTTATATAATAACTTGCAAATCATACAGAAAATGTAAATCGCACTAGTTAAGTTCTGTGTGATGGGTTCGATCGAAAAAATATTAACAAAGAATTCGAACTCGTGACCTTATCATTTTGCTCTCGTTGTTACACTAATTTGGCTACCCCGTAAAGGGTAGATTTAGTCGTTCTTTTTTAGGCATACTATTGTGATTTGTAATTAAAATTTTTGGAATCTTAATTTTTCTATATTTCATTAGAAAGAAAGTAAGATAGGCTTAATAGATTAAAAAAATTTAAAAATTTTTACTATTAATGTGATTAAAAAAATTGCTTTCCATTTCACACAAGTCATCCTAAATTTTCTACTTTTTGTGAGAAGACTCCCGTTCCAAACTTTGAATGGGATTCAAAAAGCGAAGGGCTGAATTCAGAGCCAAGCTAACAGACGAGCACAGCCAACTAAAGCTAAACAGCATTCATTGTCCAGTGTCCACTTGCTCTTGCCTGGGAATATATGGCAAAGGTTTCTACATTGATTAATAAAGAGAAATCCTCCAAATGAAAAGTCCCTCAACAGATGAGCAAATTGAATGCACAAACATTTCCAGTCATTTCAGAAATAATTAACAAATTGAGTTGAGATCAACCTATCTAACTTATTAAGTCGAATTCTTGCCAACTGTCTGCGGCAACAGTCCATTAAATTCTTTAAAAAAAATATTTAATTCAACGTGTCAGATGAATTTAATTCAACGCAAGTATAACTCACCATTAAAATTATATTAAGTTATGACTAGTCAACTACCCTTTACATTTAACTTAATTCGTAAAAATTTTCTATTAAAAACACGAATTGGAGTTCGAAGATAAGAGAAAAGAGCCCTCGTTCCGTAACAGATAAAGGAAGATTTTATTCAATCATATAATTTTAATTCCTACAATATGACACTCTTGGCATTTATATTTGATTGTATTAATTGTATCGAAAAGTTTAGTCCAAACTACACTTTACACTGCATTCAATTCGCAGAATGACCAAAATTTGTCCATTTGTCATCCCTATCGAATACTATTTATTATTGACGTATCATTTACACCCGAAGTTCTTAGATCTTACTGCCACTTGTTTATCTTTCCAGCAAATACTATTCCTTTATGGCCAAACTGCAATATGGTTGCATGAAAGTGCTGAAACTTTCTTGCCAAAAATTTTATTCCCATTTCCATTGAGTTTTACCAATCAGAGGATCTCATCATTATGCTGAGCTGGGTATGCCGAACAAGAAGTATCAAAGTTATCAACCACCTCCTTAAGTGTCTTAAATAGTAGTAATATAGTATTTCTCCATGTGGATTTGGCCCCACTCCTCATTTCATTTGAAAGGCCAAGGGTGATGTGAGATGAATTCATAAGAAGGGGTCTACTTATAATCCAGAAATGATTCGTGTATATATTTTACAGAAACGTGAAATTAAAGTCGGCGATAAAGTAGCTGAAAGACAAGGAAATAAGGGTATTATTTCCAAAATTTTGCCTAGATAAGAGATGCCTTATTTGGAAGATGGAAGACTTGTTGATATGGCCTTTAACCCGCGCTAGGAGTACCTTCAAGAATAAATGTAGGACAGATATTTGAATGTTCACTTGGGTTAGCCGGAAGCCTGCTAAGCAGGCATTATCGAATAACGTCCTTTGATGAGAGATATGAACAAGAAACTTCGAGAAAACTGGTGTTTTCAAGTTATCAACCACCTCCTTAAGTGTCTTAAATAGTAGTAATATAGGATTTCTCCATGTGGATTTGGCCCCACTCCTCATTTCATTTGAAAGGCCAAGAGTTGATAAAACGTTATGCCCGATCAGAAAGAATTCCCATCTCGGATGACATAAAAGCAAAGGCATTCCAACTCAACGACAGCATCTGAGACCTGTATTTAAAATGTTAATTCCGAGAAAAAGCACCAAAACATTCAGGATTGGGATTGATACTTTTGACATGCAATAGAATGGGACACTTCTCCTGCTGAATAGAAAATTCAGCTAGTTGGCAGATCTCATTTCCTATTAAGCACATCCCTTGATCAGAAAGATTTGATGGAAAGGGGAATAAAATGAAATTTGATATTAAGATATATTATTTTGTAAATATTAACTCTAAATATCTAAACTAAAGTATTCTTTATTGTCTCACATTTGAGAATATGAAATTAATTATCTTAAAAAAAATTCGTAAATCAAAACTGTAAAAGTAATACTTTATATATATAAAATAATAATTATTATTAGTATCATTATCATTACCTAACATAAATCAACTAATACAAATATAATAAAAGAACATCTTATTATTCTTTACTATTATTATTCCTATCATCTTTTTCATTCCTCTGTTCCTAAATCAAGCGTCCCTTAATCTCACAAAAAGCTTACGTATATAAAGATCACTCAAGATTGACAACTAAGTTGATAACAGTAGTTGATCGCCTAGAACATAGAGAGATCACGGGAGTTAAAAGGAAAGTGGTTGGCTTGACTGGAAAGCAGCTGAACTTTGCAGACAAAACATGATACCTCAATTCCTAAGGAGTATAACCGGGATTTGAACAGAAAAAAATGATGCATATCTTTCCTTAAACATCCAGACCAAACATTTGACCAGTATTTAATTGGAAAAGATTAGTGTAGCGTGGAAGAAACATCTACATCCTCAAATTAAAACTAAACCAATATCATTGCACCTGGTATTCTAAATTGTAGGGATTTAAAACCTATGTATTTTCTTGAGCAAGTTGCCAAATTATTTTAGTGAGAAAACAGTCTCTTTTTCAACATAGATGACGGCAACATCTCAACCCATATCAACCCCATTCTAATTCCACCAATGCCACCATCCATAATCCTGCTTTATCAACCATGACAAAAATCAATCATCTGCCAAGCTAATTATGTTGAAGAATCCACTTGAAAACAATTATCGCATAAAACTGTCAATTTAAGCAAGATCAATTCTATCTTCAGTCCATTAAAATAAAGAAACTTGAATATTGAACGAAATCTAAAAATAAAACACTATTAAAGAAATAAACAGTAGCAGAACAGGGAACGAAGGACAAGTCTAACAATAGAAACAATAGAGGAGAAAAATTTTCTCCTTATATTCAACGAAGGTAAAAGAATTAGTCTCTCTTTCTTTCTGTTGTAATTTCATAAAGTAACATATAAGGTTACATGAAGGGGATAGCAAAAGAGAGAACTTTATGCTCTTAAACCACCCTAATGGAAGAAACAATTATAATAAAGCAGAAAAGAAAGAGAAAAGAGAATAAGCATAGCTCCTTTTTTCCACCCCATCTTACTATACAACGAATCAGAGAACGCCTTTCCTCCTGCTCCCACAATTTAATCAAGCAATTGAAGACCAAAAAGGCATAGAGCAGTGAAAAAGAACCTAACCCTGTACTGTTCTGCGGGTACCACGCAGCTGATGGCATGATGACCATCAATGAGCTGTAACTTTAGATCTCTTCTTAGCTTCACTGTAAAGCACAACCCCCATTATTGTCACAGCAAACCCCGTTATTCCCATCACTGTGACCGGATTCCTAAAAATCAAAACGGACACAACAGCGGCCACCGCGGCCTTGGCATTTCCCAATACTTGCAATGTTAAAGCACTAGTATGCTTTGTGACCAAGAAGTTAGTCAAATTCACTAAATAAGCAACTGTGGCATTTGCAATCAACAAAACTATCATAAATCCATCAACTTTAGCTTTCGCAACAGTAACAGCGGTCACATTTCCTTCTATGAATAATGTAAAGGGCAGCAAAATCATTGCAGCCATCGGAGCCATGTACAGCAAGAGATTCATTGAATGCAATTTCTCAGCTTCAGAAGTCAACAACAACCCTTGAACCACAGACTTCAAAGCTCTAACAGCAGTGGATCCTAATGCCATTAAAAACCCAAAAAGATGAAACAATGGCTCGCTATTGCTAGCCAAAACAATCCCAAGAACCACAGGAACGAGAGCTAAATAAACCTCCGCAGTTTCCTTTTTACAAGTAATTACAAAAGCAAAAATGGCTGTAAAAAATGGGGTTGTGGCACCGATTGCTTGATTGAATGACACTGGTATGTACCTCAAAGAAGTATTCCCACAGACCACAGAAAAGCAAAACATAGCAGATAAAGCAAGAATCTTGAAAAACTGCCTGCGACTATGGATTTGCTGAAAAGGGACAACTTCTAGCCATTTTATGGCAACAAAACTATAGACAGAGCAAGAAATCATGTGTAGCATGGTTAAGAATATTGGGTAACGGTAACCATAAAAACTGAGGAGATATTTGTTCAGTAAAAGTACACCAATATTTGAGAAGTACCATGATGCAATTATGAGTGCGGTGACTACACTTGGAGAGATGAAGGATGACCCCTGTTGATGTTTGATTTCAGCAGTTGGCGTAACCGGGATGTCCAACACTTGGTCTGTGGTGGACTCTAGTCTCGGGTTGCTGCCCCTTCTTGTTGTCCATGACTGTGCCTCCACCATCACAAAGATTCAAACTTTGTATTAATTTTAGACTCTTTTCACTCTTTTGTAACTCGAGGGTGGGAAAACAAAACAGAGCAGTATATTGAGTTTAGATCTTGGAGAGCGTGTGAACTGTGAAGGTGCAGATATGCTGGTGGGATAAGATGGCATTCCGGGATGAAGGGGGGAGGGTCAGGATTTGATCAAATGGTGGAGATTTAGATTTGAAGGCATCATTGGGAAAACAGCCGTAGGATTTGGGGATGGGGATTTAAAAATTGGCACTAAAACATGGTTAGAATGTTGAAGTGGACATGAAGGTGTCGGTGAAATAGAGTGGTACCATTGTACCAATGAATTGGGCACATCATACATGACGTTACTGTGTCTCTTTTGATGTTTTACTGCAGTTCTGTGCATTAAACTTTTTGTCATTTCTAGCTTTCCATTTTGCTATTTTTTCATTGTAGCAAAAAACTATTTTTTCATTTTGTTATTTTTATGTCATTAAAAGTATAATTAATGATAATATTTTATATATTTTTTTAGAACGAATGAATAAAGACTGCAAAACTAAAGTTTCAATATTCTATATATTTCCTGATAATAGAACTGGTTGCAGTCGATTAATTTATAAGTCATTTTTTAATGTAATTAAAGATAAATAAAGAAGATTTCAAGAGATTTTACTTGGCAAACAGAAGCAAAAAAGAAATTACCACTTTGAGTTTGTAATATCCACAAACTTCTATGTTTGAGTAATTTGAGTAATTTAAGGACTTGATTCGTCTGATTATGATGGATCAATAAGAAGAAGTGTGATACAAAATTATTGGCACATGACTATGCCCCACTCTTACAATAACAAAATTGACCACGTTGTTACACTCCAAATTGGAATAGGCATTTGAGGGATGTAAACGAATAATTGGCCTAATCAATGTTCCTTAACAAATCACCATGGCTATGGGCTTTTATGGGAATTAAAAACATGTTTTTGTGTTTTTTAAAACACTTTTAAAGTTTCTATTACATCTTCTATCTAATAACTAATATATTGAAAAGTACAAAAATCTATTATGAAACTGAATACATACACATTATTTAGACTTACATTTTCACTTCTAAACCAACCACATTCTAGCTTAAGAAATTCTACCTCCAGCATTAGATTAAAACTCCATTGAAATATTATGCACTCTTTGTCCAAAACAAGTTTAATAATTTTTTTGTCTCTAAAAAAGAGAAAGAGTTACTTTTTATCTAAAATTATATATTATTTTTACTAATTATGATAATTTGTATCCCAAATTAAAAAGTAAAACTAAAAATAAAAAATTGTATATTTAATGGTACATTAAGTGTATTGTGTCTTGTAACTTAAAATTTTTTAGTACAAATCATGGACTTAATCAGCACTCAATTTAAATTTTTAGTCTGGTTTTATGACTTAATCTCAATACCAAACCCAATATATAGAAGCATAATGAGAAATCTTTTTGGGTCAAGTTGGTTTATGGGAAATTGCTAATTATGGGAATACGTTTACTTTTGCCTCATAATGTCTAAAAAAAATACCGGAGGCATTAAAAAGGTTTAGCAAAATATAAGGGGTAAAAATATAATTAAGTTGAAAGGAGTAACATATAAATACCCGTAAAATTTATAAAAAGAAGGGACTGAGACGGCACCATGAACACTACTCTCAAAACGATGCCGCTTTTGCGCCTTCACTCTCCCTTGTTGCCACTGGTCTCGCGTGAATTCTCCAAATATTTCTTCAACAAATTCGCAATTTCCTCTGTACCCGTCGTCCTTCGCACACAGACACACACAACCACCATAATCCGGGCTCACTCTGCTGTAATGTCAACCGAGTCACCTTCCAGCTTGCACCGTACCCACACCATCAACCTCCCGAGTCAACTCAACCAACCCGTTGAAATCATCGCAGCTCCGGGCGTCTCCAACACTGATTTTAAGTGGGTTCTTCTCCAAACTCATAGTTTTACCCTTTTTGATAATTTGATATCGTGTACGCTCATGAAAGTTTTACTACCTTAAATAAAGTGTTAATCTTGACTAATGAAATGGGATGTTTTTGGTCATCGTACTGGCAGGTATATTGTATCGTGTTATAGTGATTCTGGTTCCTTATTTGAATTTGCTTCATTTTCTTGGAGGTTTGGAAAGTAAAGCAAGTTAATAAATGTGGGTGAGAATTTTCTCTTTTGAAGAAATTGTAAAAGAACCATTGATGGAGTTGAATTTATCGTTTTCTCTGCTTGGAAGAAAAAATAACTTGAACATGGGGTTGCTGAAATTTGACTAGTAATTGTCTCTTGATAAGCTTTTGAGATGAGCTCCTACTTCCGCCTCTCGAAAAGATACTCTTTCTAAAAGTTTCAAGTTTTAGTTACCTTTGGGATATTAAATTGAAAATTGTTGCAGGAATGCTATAGAATGTTCTTTGTTCAAACAATGGTTACAAAACATACAGACTGAAACGGGAATGCTAGCTAATGGAGAGATGTTGTTAAAACAAGTACTTATCCAGGTAGAAACATTCATTCATTTGCAACTTTGTAGGGGGTTGATCTGGTCTTTTGCTGTTGAATTATGTATTAAACATTGTTTCATCATGTGCTGACCTTGTTTGAATTGTGATTCCCATATTTTTTGCTGTTTGTTTGACAGCTGTTTTAAAAGCATAGTTTGTTCTTGTGTTGTATTCATTACTCATACTTCTCATTCATGCCAAAGATAGGAGATAATTTTCTTGAGCTTGTGTTAGCATCATTTGAGTCATTGATAGGGATCCTTTTTCTATAGTTTTGTATCTATGTTCTCTCTGTGTTCGGTGCCCCTTGAGGATGAGATGATACCCAAGTCAAGATTATCATTGTCATTTACCGTTTTAGAAATCCAAGCCAGATGGGCCTCTCTGTAGATGGGAATAGGTCCTATAATTTTCATCATCCTTTATTTTGTTTGTCCTTTACATAGCTCGTGTATTATTGTATAGACCATTATATTCAACAGGGACTGAGTTTCATCTTGCTGATATAGGGTGTGGATATGTTTGGGAAGCGGGTTGGATTTCTTAAATTCAAAGCAGATATCTTGGATAAGGAGACTGGGAATAAGGTATCTGATGACATTTTCTTGGATTTTAATTGGTACAATCCTTTCGATCAGCTTGTACGTAGATTATCATTCTTCCTTTGTTATTCTTATGCATGAATTCTTTTACTTCTCCTGATATTCATGTGAGCTTAATTAGGTTCCAGGTATTGTGTTTGCGCGAGGACCAGCTGTTGCGGTGCTCATCCTTTTAGACTCAGAAGGTGAGACTTATGCTGTGCTGACAGAGCAGGTAATTTTGTTGTACGAACAGTCTTTACCTTGTTCAAATTACAATTTGAGAATAGCATAATACTAAGAAGCAAAGGATAAAAACCAAAGTTGAGCAAGTACTCATTATGCTAATGGTTTTAATGTAAAGGTCAGGGTACCCGTTGGGAGGCTTATTTTGGAATTGCCAGCTGGAATGCTGGATGATGACAAAGGTGACTTTCTCGGAACAGCAGTTCGCGAGGTCTCTATCACTTTCTCCCCCTCTGATCTATTTGATTCCTGAGTTAAACTTTCTAGCTCTCTTGTTGGGACCAGTTTTTCTTGTTCTTGGATATTCTGATTTTCAGTTGTTCCTTTTTCTGTTATAATAAAGTAAACTGGAAGTGGAGTTGTCTTAGAGAAATTTTACCTTAGATAATATTCAAATTTTAATGATGTTATTTTGGTGCTCTACTGAGTATCTTTGTCTTTTAGAAATCTATTACATGGCTCAAGTCTGTGGCAGGTTGAGGAGGAGACTGGCATAAAATTGAATCTGGATGATGTGATTGATCTCACTGCCTTTCTGGATCCATCAACAGGGTGCAGGACTTTCCCTTCTCCAGTAAGTTGGTGTCTTCTTGGAGGATTAGTTCCTATCTTGTGACTTATTTTCTTCTCATACTTCGCCTGGACCTGGTTTCTTTTCCTGGGTTGTGGGAGAGGGAGATATATCGACATTGGATCTAAGTGTAAACAGAGGTATGAATATTTAGATCAAGATGTGTTAAGTTTCATGAGTTGCCCAAATAAGTTCAAAGACACATAACCATGCTTCCCACAATATTTTCAGTAGTCTCTGTGTGTCGAGGGTTTCAGTCATTTTTGTGGTGCACTTTTTGGATGAGTCTATGTGTTTGTTGTTCAATTTTATCTATTGTTTCATGATTGGCATAGTAATTTCTTGTTTTCTAAACTTTAGGGTGGTTGTGATGAGGAAATCAGTCTGTTTTTGTACCGAGGGAATGTGAATAAAGAGGTCATTACTCAGCTGCAAGGGAAACAAACAGGACTCCGAGAACATGGTGAGCTAATTAAGGTGCATGTAGTTCCCTATCGTGAACTTTGGCGCAGAACTGCTGATGCAAAAGCTCTAATGGCCATCGCCCTGTATGAAATGGCCAAGAAGGAAGGACTGCTTCCCCCTTTGAAAAATTGACTTCTTGTGTGTATTTTTTTTTTTAAAAAGTTTAATTGTTCCCTAATAAAATCACATTCTATTGGGAATGTCATTGAATCACGCTTAAGGCTGCTTTCACTATTACACGAAAGACTACTGTGATGATCCTTCAATGTTCTCCAAGCAAGATGAGATTACAGTAGACGTTCCAATTGGGCTAATTCTACATTCCTTCCAAAAGATGCCACAAGCAGAATTTAACAGTTCAAGCAAGATCAATCGCACTCTCTTGGGATAAATTTATCAATGTTTTCAGTGGTAATTCTTCCTCGCGTAACCATAGTGTATTGAGTCTTTATGAGACAATCTCCAAGCAATGGAAAGACATGCCAAGAAAGCTCAGAATAGAAATTATTGTGATATATTAAAGAGGCAAAAGTTTGTAAAATACAACATCATCTACTATCAAAGTGTCCAACTTCTCTATTCTCGTATCATTTTAATTGTAACACCCTACCCCCACCCAAAAAAAAAACAAAAAAAGAAAAAAAAAAGATTTTCCTTGTCATGGTAAGCTCCATTGTTGTTCTTCAGAAGTTGCCTAAATTGCAATTAATACCACATACTACACATGCACAAAATGTGCAAGCTCAACTGCTCTTAGATGTATGGATGGTACAGCAATCAAACTTTACTGGTGACAAAATCTGAATTAGTGGCTTCCCAAATGGTTGTACCGTCACAAGTGCAAAGCTTCTTGTAGTTCTCACCAACTCCAGCACTTCTAGCAATCACTGCAGCTGCAAGACCTGGATCTGATTTGTCTTCAGTTTCATACAATACAACAGATCGCCCAATGAGTTCAACAACTCGCAGGTATTCTTTTGCTCCAGAGAAAAAAGCGTTGCGCTTTTCATCAACTTCTACTGTTCCCAGGTCGCCAAGCGGCTGAAGAAAAGGTAGAAATTGCAGCAGATGCATCTTTAAATGATCATAAAGTGGAAAATGAGAGAGGAAAACAAGAAAGGAGAAAGAACAAAGAAGAGGCCCTCAAAACAAACCGCATTCATAACAAGAAACAGTACTTAGAAAAGGCCAGGAATGGACAAACAGCATGAAATTGTTGTGGCCTTCTTGTTTCAATGCCATTTGATACTCATCTTCTGGGTTAAAAGTAGTTTCTTAATGCTTAAAAGCATAATTTGCATTGGCAAGACTGCTTAACAATGCCAAAATGGCCAGCCATTGCCAAGATGGAAATCAAATCCTAGATTCCTAGCCATGATGCTATTAAGTAAACCACATCCAGGGTTCCCTCCACAACCTGTCTGCTAGCTCAAAAAACAAGGACATAACCATTCTGCAGTGATAATTCTGTGCCATTCTAAAACTCATTCTTCTAAGATATACTGCCACTGGCAAAGAAAATACAAGTGAAATTTTGACAAAAACAATTTTACCATTTTATTACTTAGTTTTTAGCAGTTACAAGAATAAAACTTCATACTTGATGTTCTTTCCATTATTATACTCCTTGCAGCTCTTAAGCAAATCTAAATACAAAAAATAGTCACTAGCGATATCAAAAACCAACAAGCAAGACACTTGTTTTAAGAACAGGCTGCAAAATTAGGAGCTTACTAACGTTAAAATATTAATGTCAAATGTAAAGGAAGTTTTCTCAACAGAACACTGAGATTAAGCAGACACAATAAAACACACCTCTTTTTCAGTTTTTGTTGGGTTGAAAACTTTCCCAGTGCTTGCAGCACCCTGGGTCAAATCACCAAATTCATTAATGGACAATGCATGCTTTCCTGGTGATACCCCACTGAAGTTGGCTTCAATCCTAGCCAATTCCATGTTTACTTGGGCAAAGCGAACCACACCAAAAACTACTGGACCTTTGAATTCAGCCACCGCAGCAGAAACAAGGAAATCTGCACCCAAACATGATGGCAAATTATTCCCAGAACATGAATGACATTGCTGGAATAAAATGCCATTACAGTATTATGGACTCTAAGGATAGTGAATCGTCCAAAAGAAAAGATTGGACATACATGATGTAGACCTGCAATAACAAAACAAAAAAGCAAAGTTCTAGAACTCACATACCAAATAGCAACCTAGCAAAAACATGTATATTGCCTCAAAAAAATGGACTGCAAAGTAGAAAGTAGTATGCTAATGGAAAACATAATACTGCAGCTAAGACTTGAAAAACAGACCATCAGGGCTCCCTTGTCCAATTAGTCGAGCTTTTCGACCAGTCTGCTCCAAAGCTTCAGTCATTGTCTTCACTGGTGAACTCCCAAGTACCCTCACCACCTGATTGCTCAAGTCCACTTCCACATTCTTAACTCCTATAAACCCAAACAAGAACCATTAAGTCAATAACACAATAGAGAAACTACTGAAACAAGAAATATTATCAAATGCGAGTTAAACTTCCAGGCACCCACCCTCAACGGTCTGCAATTTATTCTTGACTGCTTTGACACAACCCTCACAAGACATATCCACCATATACTCGGTCTGCCACCATAACAATATCATATCTCTCAGTACCATGATCAAATGCACCAGGCAAAAATTATGTACAAAATTTTGATCTTTATCCACACCCCTTCGTCCCCATCAACCCCCAATTCAACTTATATATATGAATATTTGCGTGTCAAATTAATCCTATCATAAACAGAAATCAACGCAATAATCAGACTTACAAGAAGCTCCGGCAATACAGCTCCGTCCTGCAAAATCGAGAAAGCGCAACATAAAAAAAATCAAAAATATTTACCACAAATCAGGAATACCCAAATAAAAGACAAAAATTAATTTGTAAATAAAAAAAAAACCCATAAAATTCATGTGGGCACCTGATGATTGGAGGAATTTTGATTAGAAGGAGGGGCATCCATCTTAGAGCCAGCAAGACTCTTGACTACACCCAATCTGTTTGGTCTAAGGATATCTTTTGAAGACAAAGAAATTGACCCAAAGTACAATGATTTTGATAGGAATCCCGGAATAACTTGCGAAGAAGATGGTTCCGAACAGGGAAATGAAGCAGATGGATGTTTAGAAGAGAAAAAGGCAACAGTTGCAGCTGGGACCGTGGCAGCAACAATGGCCGCGGACCTCAAAAATGCCATCTTTAATTGTTTTGCTAATTTATAGTCTGGTTTTAGTTTCTTCGCCTCTCTCGGGGTACTAACTACGTACTACCCCTATTTTTGTCTGACCATTTGGGTGATTTCGTATTTTAACAACGTTGGGTATTCCACAAAGTCGGCGGTCCTTGTTGGTCAGGTGATCCGTTGTTCTAATCTGAAGAATCTAGATGCATCTTCTTTCTACACTTGGACAGATTGATCACAGAAATGAAAAGAGCAAACAATCTTGACCGCCACTCAACTTTTAAAATCTATACGGTCATTTAACTAACAAAATTGTCCGAACAACCATCTAACTCATAAAAACCAACTATCCGTCTGTTAATTTTTCACGTTAAAACCAAACAGCAATAATTTCACGAGCCATTCACGTGTTTTTTGAAGGGCAAAAACGTTAATCCACACATATATAAGAGCCTTGTCTTCCTTCTCCACCATTTCCATCGCCGCCATCCCTTTCACCTCTTCCATGTCTTCCAGAAGAGAATATTGATTGGCCCTATCAAAATTTGGATTCATCTTCTTTTGAAGATACACAACTCCGATATGCATCTCAAATGGCATTTCCTCTTCAATCTATTGCTTTACAGTTGGCAACTGACTCTGAGACTGAGAAGCAACCTCATGAAAATCATGAAATCCACTTCATTGATAAATCTGTCCCCAAAGAAGATCTAAGAAGCACGTCAGGGAAAGAGCCACTGGTTAGTCTATATTTTAAAGTGCCAATCCAGGAATATAATGAGCATGAGTATGACTGGCTAGATGATGACTCTGACTTAGAAGGCTACGTGGGAGCTGCTACTTTGATAAATGAAGAAGATGTGTCATTCAGTGATCTTGAGGATGATATAGATTGCAATATGCCAACCAAATCTAATGTTGCTGTGAAAGACTAGATTTGCATCTACTAAAACCTTTGAGCATTGCTTTGGCTAAGGAGAAGCTTTGGCTTTGCCTAGACTGGTTCAACTGGATGTCCTCGTCTTTGGAATCAGGAAGTTGGCTGTGCTTACTTTGGATATGGGTCCAAAAACTCATGGGTAAGAAGAAAAACAACTTGCAAGCTCCCAATTTCCTACACCGAAGACCATAGATGAAGAATATGAGACGGCTCACCAAACGGGTCGTCGGATCTACAGCCAACCCATGAAGAAATTGAACAACTAACTGTAGGATTTAATAAAATTTCTGAACTCCCCAAACTTCTTGATATCATGGAGAAGAAGAAAATTGTCTTCAAAAGCTCTCAAGCTCCTGATCAAAATTCTGTGAAAGCTCGATGCTCAATTACTGCCCGCAAATTGGAAAATCTGAAGGTCGGTAAGAAATCCTCAAGGCCTAATTCTGATGTTGATTCTTTGGATGATGATGTTGGTGTGGAAAGCCCTGATTCTGGCTATCCCACGGCTCACACACAAACAAAGGAAACTAGTTCTCTGCTCAAATTAGAAAATGCACGCTAGCTGCTTGATGAATTGCCTCAGAGAAAGACCGTGTAAACTAACTCATCCACACTGACATTTTTGCCCTCAAAAAACACGTGGAAGAGCATCGTTTGGCCTTTAACGGACAAAACTAACACAATGACCACGGGTAACTGGTTTTTATGAGTTGGATGGTTATTCGGGCAATTTTGTTAATTGAATGGCCATAAATATACGATTTCAAAAGTTGAGTGGCCGCCAAGGTTATTTGCCCAAATGAAAATTGCTCAATTTTTCTCACTTTCTATAATTTTTTTAAAAAAATCTAAATATAGTATTGTTTAAGACGTGATAGGCAACCATTTTTTTTTCTTCCTCACATTCATTGACCAAGTATATCCGAACTCTCCTTATCTTGTGACTCACTAAGGTATCCCACTCATCCTATGAACTACTAAAGTGCTCCATTAGGATAACCCACTAAGGTGCCCCGTTGCCTAGTAACACCATGTAAGGTTCAAGAATTATTGCAGGTGCGTAATCCACCAAGTCAGGCATATGAATATTAAGTGAAATTGTCTCAAATTTTACACTAGCAAATGAAGTCAGGCTCGAACTTGCGACCTTGCTTGAGAACAAACCCAAAGAAGACGACTGGGCCAAGTCCTGGGGACTGATAGGTAACTATATGAAAACTAATTTCGTGTCCCACGTGATAAATCACTTGTCCTGTTATTCATCGGATTTCTACGTGGAATGATATTGAGCATGTTTTTTGTGTTTTTTTAACAAATAAATAAGTTATTTATTTATTTTGTGTTATTATATATACATACACACATCCTCTTTAGCGAGATTGAACGTTTGTTATCTCATTTTGTATTTTTGTTTACAACGTTAATTTTCCATTTTTGAGACAAGAGTTGTGAACAAAAATTGTTTCAATTTGCGTAAAAACTTTTCGAGATGTAAAAGTACAAAATGGATCACTTCTTATGAATTCGTTAAAAATAATTTAGATCTAATTCATGGCATATTAGAAGTAAAAGGTGTTTTGGAGGGATCTTTAAAGACAAAAAAAGATTATAATCAATTTGATAATGATCAAGTGATATTATTTTTTCGGTCTTAACCGGACAATCTCTTAGATATGACAAAATATTTTTATGAATTACACTTTTAAAAATGTATTTTTATTTTTTTTTCAATGTATAATTGCATTTTAATATATTTTTATGCAATTACTATTTGAAAAAAATACCAAACAAATTTTGAAATGCAGATTTTCTCCATGGATGGATTCAAGCACAAGTTAATTTGCATAATATTGTTTTTCTTAAAAAAAATTAAATTAATATTGATGTTCGTGGAAATTGTCCAGAAGTACTGAAGTCGGTATTCAAAATACCGACTTTGACGTCGATATATCGAATATCGACTTTGAAGTCGGTATATCGTATACTGACTTCAAAGTTGATATTCCATATATCGACTTCAATATATATTTTTTTAAAAAATATATTTTCGATTAAAACTAGTTATTTAATTTAACTATATTTTATTATAAAAAATTCAAAAATAATGTAATATTCAGAACTAAATTTTTCATAGTCAATATTCTGCATATCCACTTCAATGTAATATTATTTTTTAAAAGTTTTTGATTAAAACTACTAGTTAATTAGTTTTTGTATCATGTATTAGTAATTTTTTTTGAAAATAAAGTAACTTTGAACTATTATTTGCAATAAATTTTTTTGTATTGTTGCGAGTTTTTTTCTAAAAAAATTATAAAAAAAATATAAATTAAATCACTATTAATGTTTTAAAAATTATTTTATTTTTAAAGAAATCGATATTTGAGATATCGACTTCAAAATCGATATTTATGATATCAACTTTAAAGTCGCTATTCCAGATAACCACTTTGAAGTCGAAATCCCAGATATCGACTTCAGATAATTTATGAAAAAGAAAACTTAGCCCTGAACCCCCTAAACCCTAAACCCTAAACCCTAAAAACTTAACCGTCAACCGTCAACCGTCAACCGTCAACCCTAAACCTTAAACCGTAAACCGTAAACCGTAAACCCTAAACCCAAAACCCAAAACCCAAAACCCGCCCCTCTCTCCCTTCACTGGTGGATCATCAGGCTCTGTTTTTCCTTTCACCACAACGTCTGCTTCAATCTTATCTTCACATTCTCTCTTCGGTTTACAACAAGTTTTTGGTAGTTCTGCTCATTCCTTTACATCTGCAGTAGGAAATAATGATAAAATAAACATAAAAGACAGTATGGCTGAGGATTCCGTCAAATTATCTATGGAGTTTTTTCCATTAAGAATTCCACAAGGTATAATAGAATTTTTTCCATAAGTGAAAAATTGAGTTTTAGAAAAACCGCCGAAACTTTCATTCAAGCCGTGCACACAAACCGGATGTAGAAGAGAGAGGAGGGTGCGAGACAAAATTATTATTATTTTTTTACTTCAAGTCGATATCCACAATATCAACTTCACTATTTTAAGAACGACTCCCAAATTATCAATATTTATTTAATTTTTTAAAAAAACAATATTCACAAATTTCAATCGTATTAGTACAGATGATTTTAATTTATATTTTTTGGAAATGCATCAGAGAATTTTAAATTAAAAATAATATAATTATATATTTTTATTTCGTAAAAGACATATAAAATTTTCGTATATGTTTTTTACAACTTTGTTCTTTAATAATATTTGGGATCTAGGGGTTTAGGGTTTTCGTACATACCATGCACTACCCAACCCCCTCTAACACTGTTGTATCCCACCTTAGACCATTAAAAAGGGCATATTTAGGAAATTAACTTCCTATGGCAATTTAGATTAGATTACCTCTCACTATGTTCTCATGTATTTTTCTTCTATGATAACATTTGGAATGAGTGAGGAGATTTCGCCTAATTAATCAAGTTATAGAAAAAAGTTATAAGTTTCAATAAGTTACAAAAAAAAAATAATTAATCAAGTGCTACAGGGAGTCTGTCTAATATTCCTATATGGCTGTCGCTTAAGGGGTTGGGGTTGGGGTTGGGGTTGTGGGTTATCTTCCGTGTCTAGTGCGTTTAGATCAAAAGGAATTGATTGATCCATACGTGATTATGGATGAGGATGCCTTCGACGCTTATAGACCAAATTATATTGAGGCATTTGAGATGACGTACTAGTGTGGCCTTGCAATAACTGTTCCATTTCAGGTGTCTCTTCATATGGCTCACCAAGCTGATGAAGAAACATACCAGCGGTCAATATCTGATCATCATCATCAACATTGAGACGGCAGGAAGTAGATGGACGTCCAGAAGTAGATGAATGTTCAGAAGTAGATGGCTGGCCAGACGTAGATAGACGACCAGATGTAGACAGACAAGCAAACATAGATGAATCACCATGCGATGGTTGAAATTCACCTTGGTCTTGAAAACTTGAACGTGGTATCTGCATACGGCGACTCTACCCAACCATCGTCAATGCACAGGAAGACAGGTCATATACGTTTGATAATCAAACTTTCGGATCTATCTCTAAATTAGTGAAATTGCGGGACAACTCATTCACTTGCTGCCAACATTCACTCTGCATATAAATAAATGCTTAGCCGTTACATTTGCTATACTATGCTAAATATGAACACTTTAGAAGTCATATACATACCCAATACTCAACAACCGATGTAGTTGGGCGCATACCTTGGGCAGGACGATGCGCAGGATTTTCGATAAGAATCTGAGTAATCTGACCATACCAAACAATGTATTTTGAGAAATAATGTATAGGACCAGTTGAAGGCATGCCATTCATAATTCTCTCCATTCGGCTGTTCCACGCGGCAACGTAATGTGCATGCTGTATTATCCAATTCACTCTTTTCCTGTCTCGACGATTTAGTCGATGCAACCTCATATCCGTGTAACGGTAGGAGGAATCGTCTGAATATAGCCAAACTGCCGCATAACTCGCTCTGGTAAATGTAGTTCAACTACATCAAAGTTGAGCAGAGGCACGGCTGTACACCAAATAGCACGGCCAACTAAGCTATAGTCAGATAACTCGTATAAACCTTCCTCTATTTGATACGGTTGCTAGATAAATTGTGAAATAAAAAAAATTAACAATCATTAGTGTTTGAACTAAACTTAGTTGTAATGAGTCAAAAGTTTCGAAACAGTAATGATTTATCTACTTATATCATCATCCGCCATATAGTCCAAACGATTCTGATACATACGCAAGACATGGCATTCGACATCTCCAAAACTCAAACCCGTGTTCCATCTGCAATTATTATAATACGACAATATAGAAGATTAGACACAATTTCAAATAAACCAAATGTGCCATTGAAAAGAAAAGTGAAAAACATGTACACGCATGCCCTTGGTCCGAGAGGCATGCCGGGGTAGCCGAAGAAATGAGCTTCTCTGACATTACGGTGTTGTGGTCTAATTCTCGGTAGTCTCTCCCATGCCCACACCTACAATAAGCTCAGGGGTTCACATATACCGGTCGTATCTCCCATTGCCGCTCGACATAATGCCCTATATAACGATGCTAGTACGGCGCTACCCCAACTATACCTCGATGCCATTGCTAGATCCCTTAGTATAAGTATGTACATTAATTTGACCTTTGTACCTAACTTATCCCTTATAATCGACTCTATAATTTACATGATCCGGTATTTGGCATGCTGTAAAATCTGATCATGGGTGGCTTCATCCAGTAGAGGACGCGCCCGAATATGCATAGAGATACTCCTCAATTTTAATCGATCTCTATTGAAATGTTTGGGGGTCAGCATATAACCTAACAGCTCATAACATATAGTTTACCACTCCTTAACCGTATGACTTTGATCTGGACCAACCACCGACTCTTAGTCGACCCGTAAACCCCGAAGTGCGGCGACATCTTGTAATGTCACGGTGTCTTCACCAACTGAAAAGTGAAATGTGTGCGACTCCTGACGCTGACGCTATCTCTCTACCAGTGCCGTGATCAATGAATGATCTACTTGTATACATCCTGCCATGTATACACCCTAAAAGCCTACGTCGTAAAATACATCTACAACCCTAATATTGAGTGGACAAACTTTCCACAAGTTCACATCTGCCCTATACACTTTCAACGGCTCCATTTCTGGATCGTTCTAAACGAGCTCCGATCGATGACTGGGCTGAAATGTCAAAACATCCCGCCGTTGTGGATTAGGAGTTACATATGTGAATCTAGATGAAGTGCCCTCCAACTCCATCTGAACATACGATTCACAATTTTACTATATTATTTTAAAATCTAATGACGACTGTACAAAGAACATGTGAAAGTATCGCTGTGAGTCCATTTTGCATATTTTTAAAAACCACTAAATTAATACACAACATGTTGCCACGTGATATCAAACACCTCAAAAACTAAATAATATCAATGGAGATACATTAGAGATTGCATAATTAACAAGCGAAAACAAGCTAAGGGGTCCATTTTGCTTATTTAAAAACAGCCACTAAATAAACACACAACGTTTAGCCACGTGATATCGAACACCACATCAACTAAATAATATCAATTGAGACACAAATGTCACAAATAGTATTTATTACACAATAGCAGTCACGGGTTCATAGCTGCCATATCTCTAAGCCTCTCCATGTTAGGGCATGATTTTCTATTATATCCAACGACTCCACATGCCTTGCACCTCTATCGTTGTGCTTGATTCATTTCATTCCTTATACGCGTGGATCTTGGACGACCCGGATGGTCATTGAATCTTGCAGTATTGGCGACTAGATAAAAAGGTGTTGGCGGCCAATAGTCCTCATGGCGCATAGGGTAGAAATGATTTGAATAGGTTTGAACCATTTTTTTTACATTATATACACCATCTACGAGTGCCAAAGCGACTCGTCCCATTTGAGCGCAAACCTTTTGTGCATGGGAGTAAGGAATCTTGTAAATTTCAAACTTCCCACAAGTGCATGATCGGTTGTTAAGGTGTATCGTACGCACGTTCTCTCCTTTGTCACCATGAGTCTTTGTCGTGACTTGGTACAGGCCTTCTTTCCGCACAAAGGCCGTCACCTGGTGATATTTAGACTTATTCTCGTTCCGAAGGAATTTTTCCAGCACGTTTGGCGGCCACGGATTCTGATCAACAACTTGTTTGTGGGTTTCGGTGCGGCGGGAATCAAAATATTTAACCAAGCGATAAAAAGTCGCACGTACACAAGCTGTTATTGGCAATTTCCTGACACCTTTCAACACCCAATTGAACGATTCGGAACTATTCGTGGTAATTATGCCATATCAGAAACCACCATCATAGCACAATACCCATTTCTTGAGAGGAATATCCATCAACCATTTATGGGCGTCTTCATCCAATGCTCGAATGGATTCTATAATTTGAGCAAATTTGCGCTGTTGATGTGAAGTAGTAGCGCCATGCATTAATTCTGTCAAAGCTTTATTTTTGAATCGCCCACTGAAGTTAGCTTTGACATGACGTACGCAATACCTGTGGTGAACCATTAGTGGTTGTAATGCAGGGTTGTTTTCAACGGCTCGTAAAATTCCTCTCGCTTGATCAGAAATCAAATAAATTTCCTCTCGGCCACGAATCACATGGTGAGATAAGTGATACAAAAACCAGAACCATTTTGCTAAACTTTTCTCGTCTACAATTGCAAAAGCTAAGGGAAGAATATGCCCAGCTGCATCAGCACCGACTGCAATAAGGGTCTTTTCCTTGTATTTCCCGTATTGAAAAGCTCCATCGATACTAATTACGGGACGACAGTGTTGAAAACCATTATTACAAGGTCTAAATGCCTAGAATATGGAACCAAAGATGTTGTAATCGCCAATACTATTTTCGGTGTGCCGTTATTCAACAACAGTGCCAGGATTACAAGATTGAAGGGCAAGTATGAACTTCGGTAATATGGTATACGACGACTCCCAATTATCATATACCATTTCAATGGCTTTCCTTCTCTCCAACCATGTTTTCTTGTATGATATGTTTACCACAAAAGAGTGCACATTTTCAACTATGTTGAGGACCTTGTATGAAACATTTTCCTTAATATTGTTCCAAACCATCCGGCCAACCATCCTATGATCTAAATTCGGGTGGTCCTCTGGCTGTATCTCGGGGAAGTATGTGTGTTTCAGGTGCATTTTTTTGATCTCCCAAAATGTATGTTTCTTTCTCAACTTTGCTCGAACCTTCCATAAACAATTCTTATCCGTATAATAAAGACATCAGACAAACCAGCTAGTGGGAGTACTTTCATACACTTTGAAGTACCTGTGCGTACGAATGGACCAACATTTAACTGCATGTTGCACCCCTTCTTTGGTCCGGAAAACCATTCCAATCTTTAATTCCGAAGTTCGATCATCAACCCAAACGGGTCGTCCATAGTCATCAAACTTGTCGATCATAGAAAGTTTTGGATCACCAATGTCTGTATAGAAGGGAATATCATCGACAACGTTATCCAAGTGGGAAACATCAATCGGTGGATTTGAAGTCTCTCATTCCTATTGGCCACCACCCTCGGCTTTCTCTTCTTCACTATCTTCCAATGATTGTCCACCACTGTCTATCCAGACATGTATGGGATCATCGCGAATGCTGACATCTTGGTTTGTGCTCCCTAGTGTCAATCTATTCACTGTTTGGCCAATTGGTGCGAGATTAGGAAGGTCTTCGTAAAAAGCTGCACGACTTGGCCATTCATTAAAATTACCACCACTTGAACCCTCATTAAATTGGCTACTACTTGGGACATCATAAAAATTGCCCCCAATTGGTCCTTCATTAAAAGTAGCATGACTTGGCACTTCATTAAAATTACCCCGACTTGTTCCCTCGTTAAAAGGGCTACGACTTGGATCCTCGTGGACAAAATAAGGTTGTTGCATAGGCACATCATTCGATATGAAAGCACCATAAGAAAACCATTGATCATTAAAAAGCCCTTCTCCCTCTCTACTCTGTAGAAGTTGTGTGAATGACCTAACATTTGTTTGAGGAACGAATGACATATTGTTCTCAGGACGAAAGGCATCTGGAATGAATTCGTAACTTATGTACAATTCAACCGCATTAAGAGACATATATGTGGTTGGAATGCACAACATCTCCTGCATCGTATCATCATCATTCACTGGAACAGGTATGTATGTTATTGAATTACCAGCGATGCTAATAGGATAACGGCACATTAACTTCATCCTAACTTGACTTCCATCCATTCTAGTCACTCGATGCAATTTTCTCAAAAGTTCAGGCAAACTAATATTTTGATCAACAACAATGAACCGTTTTGGGCCAGTATTGTATGTGGAGCCGTTCGGACCAATAACTATTTCTCCATCTTAGTATAACACAAGCCTCACTAGATCTTTCCCTATTTCTATATTGTAGATCGCATCGATAATAAAATAAAGCGTACATTAATATCGGACTCAAAGTTATTGAAGTAATTGGCATATCAAAATTTATGGAATCAGACTTTGAACTAACAAAAAGTAAACAACTAACATTTTCCTATATATTCACATCTAAACATTTTCCCAACAACATTCGCAATTCTATTCACCAAATCCTTTCAAAATTCTTTAACCATCACCATCAACACCGCTATTCACAGCTTTTTACTCCAATAATAGCAAACTTATTGAATAAAATTCCAAAAATTCCAAATCAATCCAAATCAGCACAACACAAAAGTAAACAACCAACATTTTCCAATCTATTCATAACAAAATATTTTCCCAACAACATTCACAATTATATTCACCAAATCCTTTCAAAATTCTTCAACCATCATCATCAACACCACTATTTACAACTTTTTATTCTAATAATAGCAAACTCATTGAATAAAATTCCAAAAAATTCCAAATCAATCCAAATCAGCACAACACAAAAGTAAACAACTAACATTTTTCGCTATTCACAGCTTTTTATTCCAATAATAGCAAAATCATTAAATAAAATTCCAAAAAATTCCAAATCAATCCAAATCAGCACGACACAAAAGTAAACAACTAACATTTTCCCATCTATTCATAACCAAACATTTTCCCAACAACATTCGCAATTATATTCACCAAATCCTTTCAAAATTCTTTACTCATCATCATCAACACCACTATTCACAGCTTATTATTCCAATAATAGCAAACTTAGTGAATAAAATTCCAAATCAATCCAATTCAATCCAAAACATCACACTTTATTCACAACGAAATGCCCAATATCAATTCAAATCATTTTATCAATAATATAATTTTCACAACGTATTTTCAGATTAAAATAACATCAATTTACAAATCGAATTATATAAATTATTTACCTTCGCCTCTTTCGGTTTTTTTCCGCTCCTCCAAAATAGAGATTTTCTTTACCGAACGTATTTCCTTTCTCATTGCAAAATAAGTTTTTTATCAGTATAGGATAACTAATTAACAAATTTTTAATAAGAAAAAATTAACAAACAAATGTTATCAATATAAAAATTTTAAAAATTAACAAACAAATGTTATTAATATAAAAAATTAACAAATTTAAAAATTTCATGAATTAAAAATTAATTCACTTTCGAAAAGAAAAAGAAATCTACACTCATGGGGTTGGTTAATTCATGAAAATTCCTCAAAAAAAAATTCTACACACAAAGAAAAATTCACCTTTGAAGATTAATTCACCTTCGAAGCAATTTGGGGGTTGTTTATACAAAAAAAAAATATAAATTTAAACTTGTTTTTGGGGTTTAGGGTTTCAGGCAGCAAGGAAAAAATTTTTTTTTGGGGGTTGTTTTTTTTGGAGGTGGTGGGGTCGGAATTGGGGAGGAGCTCTTTGGACGGAGGGGGTTAAGGACTGGGACCAGGAGAGGAGGGGCAGCCGTGGTGAGGTGGGTTGGGTTGTGGGGAATTGGGGGTAGAAATGGCAGTGGAAAGGTGGCCAAGAAGGGAGGAGGACGGTGGCAAAAAAGTGGGGAAGAGGGAGGAGGATGGCAGCAGCAAACTGGGGAAGAAAGGAAAAAAAACGCGACAAAAATGGGAAAAGAAAGAAGGAAAAATGGGAGAAATGGAGTCACGTTTTTTTTTTTTTTACACTTCAACTAAAGTCAGTTTTTGAAAAACCGACTTTAAAGTCGTGTTAATATTTTTTTTTTATTTTTCTTCCATTTTTATGGAAATGTGTTTTGAAAACATGACTTCAAAGTCGAATTCTGAAATTCCAACTTAAAAATCAATATTCATGGAAAAAACTCATTCAAGCACTAACAAGAGAAGATTTTCTGACACATGGACAAAAAACTAGTCCAACAAGATTGGATAAGCTAGGGCCTCAATTCCGTTGGTTAATTCATTACAAATTCTTAGGTTTGTTAGTATTGGGTTGGATTTGTCTCTCAAACTCTAAAAGACTATTAAGCTATTATGATCCTTGACGAATTCATCATAAGTTAGCTTGTAAAAGGAAAGAATTCAAAATTCATATAAACCTTAAATGGAAATGGGAACCAAGTACATCATTACAAAACCCTCGTCCACTTAAAGGTTTAACTTTGTCCCTAAACATTACAAAACTAGTTGGGGGATCTGTTTGGACGACAGCCCAAAGCTAACCAATACTACCATTGGTCGCACTGTTTGGTTTTTGTTGCATCTTGCCTATTTATCATTTTAGTCAGCCTATTTATTCTGTAAACAAGTTCTTATACTTGGACCATCCATCAACCGTCACCCAATAATCTTCTTATTACTATTGTTATTTTTTGAATCATTCAATATGTATTACAATCTTAATCACAATATATACTTGTGTTTCACGTGACATGAGGTGAGACAAGTCTATTTTCTTAACATGAGAAAGGAAGGATAATGAAAAGAGAAAAATGTTAGAAAAGGAAAATCGAACCCTGTTTATCCTAAACCCTAAAACTCTATTACTGTATTAGATACGATTATGCAATATGCATATTTTATAGTAAAAATGTAAATTTGGTGTGATAAAGTATACACAATTTAAAAGTCACTTTTTTTTTGTTAATTTATTGTACTAGAATTAAGAATGTAGCCGTCGTATTCAACATCTATTGCTCAATGACTAATCTCGTTATTGATTAACTTGATTGATGTGATTAAAAGCTTGCTTTTCTAACCCATGTAACTCAACCTGTAAGTTCAAACTATTAAGTGCAGTTCTTTCTTTAAATTTAATTTATAGCGAACTTTATAGAGAAAGAAAGTGCAAAAATAAAAAGAGTTAACTAAAATCCCTCCCTTAATGTCAACTAATTATACTGGATTAAAATAAAGCCCAATTCATTAAACCAATTATATGTTCATTGATTATGTAAAGACAAGCTCCTTTCAAAAAGGATCAAACCTTAACATTACATTCCTGAGAAGGCTACGACCATCCCTTACCTCTTAGAATCATTCCATTTGTGATTGAAAACAAACCTCGAAAAAGAAACATTCAAAACTTTTAGAGATCCCATGAATCTAACAGCAAAATCATTCAACTTGAAGGGTTAAAGTAAGAATAGTAGCTGATAATTGGCACAAATGATAACAGGGAAATGGTCATTCCCTTCACCGAATCCCACGCCTTGACATCAAATCAAAGTCCAATAAAATGGCACTTCCTCTTGTCCGGTTGCCCCAAAGAGTTGTCTACATCCCTACCTCTTAAAAGTCGATCAACACGTTGATAATTTGATATGATACCCAACATTATGGCCACAGGCTACAGCATAAAATTGCAGCAGTACAGGGGGAGATTTCTTAATCGCAATAGCTTTTATTTCAATACTGGTGGATTCAGATTAGCACGAAAATGAAGGGATGCAATTGGAAGGAAAAAGTACAATTTGTAGTTTATATCCTAAGGATACTTTGAAAATCTAAGAATCTTTGGATTTTTCAAAATTAATGAAGAGAGGAGAGTATTGATGGGGATTTGGCTTTTCCTGAGTGGAGGGAATTTCAAATGGTAAAAAATTGTGGTTAGTCAACTAGATGCAAAAAAGGAGCAAGGGAGTACTATATATAGTCGATAGAGTTATTGTTTTATGAATAGAACGGTTACATTATTCACTATATAGGTTAATGTTTAGTTTTTATATGTTTGAGTAAGCTTAGTGGTGTAGCTTATTCGTGGTCACTCACACAGAGTACTCAGTCATTTCTGTTGGGATTAAAAATAATAAATCCAAAAATAACACAAAAATTGATTAATGAAAATCGGGAAATACCGAACCAATTTTTTAAACAATTGATTCACGGGTTTAGAAGCAGGACACCAACGGCTATGAAGTATAAAATTGATTCTGGAGTCAAACTTGCAAGTCAAGCATGTGCATGGGCTTGAAAACCTTCGGCCAAGACTTTCCGAAAACAAACAAATAGCCGTGCGGCTTTTTAAGGAAACGGAGGCTGAATTGTGTGTTTGTATTTTTTTGTGTTTCTTCTCTGTCTATATTTTTCTCTGTGTATTTAAAATTATAAATAACATGTCATATTTATAGGACTCAACTAAACCTTATACCTATTGGATTTGGTAACTACTAAACCAAAACCCAATATGATTAATAATTTTAAATCTAATAGAATTATTAAATTACAAAATATAAACCCAATAGGATACTAGTATACTTAGTTTAATTCTACTACATTGCCTCCCTTAAACTAAGTTTTCATAACTTGTCATGCCTAGCATTTTCTTCAACTTCATAAACAAATCCATCTTCAATGCTTTCGTGAAAATATCAGCTACTTGCTCTTCGGTCTTACAATAATCGATCACAATTTCCTTTCGTTGAATCAAATCACGAATGAAGTGAAATTTGATGTCGATATGTTTGCTTCGACCATGAAACACTGGATTCTTCGTCATCTTTATTGCTGACGTACTATCACACAAGATAGTAGTTGCTCTATCTTGTTTTTGTTGAAGAAAATCTAGCTTCCTTCTAAGCCACAATGCTTGAGTAGCACTGTTAGCTGCTGCAATGTATTTTGCCTCTGCTGTAGACAACGCAATAACTGGTTGCTTCTTTGAACTCCACGAAAATATACCGGAACTAATAAAGAAAGCATAACCAGAAGTACTCTTTCTCTCAATAGTGTCACCAGCCTAATCACTATCAGTGAATCCAAGCAGATCAATAGGATCACTTTTTGCATAAAAATTCCATCACTTTGAGTACCTTTAATGTACCTCAAAATTCTCTTAACTACTTGCAAGTGAGACTGAGATGGATTCTCCATAAATCTACTAATTAAGCCGACACTGAAATTGATATTAGGTCTTGTAGCTGTCAAGTATCTCAAACTCCCTACCAAACTTTTAAAATAAGTAGGGTCCACACAAGTGCCAGTCCCATCTTTGGTCAAATGTAATCGTTCTTTAGCTGGAGTTAAGATTGGTTTTGCGCTGTCCATCTTGAATTTCTTCAAAATATCTCCAGCATACTTCTTTTGGCAAATAAAAATGCCTTGATCAGTCTGCGAAACCTCAATTCCAAGGAAGTATGACATAAGACCCATGTCCGTAATCTCGAACTGTCGAATCATAGCCTCCCTGAATTCTACAATCATCTTGGGATTATTCCCAGTAAAGATTAGATCATCCACATACAAGGGTACGATAACAACCGCACCATGAGCAGATATCTTCACATATGAAGCATGATCAAAAGGACAGCGTTGAAAACCACTGTAAAAGAAGAAAGAATCAATACAGGTGTACCACGCTCTTGGAGCTTGCCTCAAGCCGTAAAGGGCTCTTTTTAAACGGTATACCTTATTTTCTTGACCTTTCTTCACAAATCCTGCAGGTTGTTCAACGTACACTTCTTCCTCAAGTATACCATTCAAAAACGCAGACTTTACATCCATTTGATATATTTTCCAACTATTTTGGGCAGCTAAGGAAATAATTAAATGAACAGTATCAAGCCGAGCAACAGGCGCAAATACCTCAAAATAGTCAATGCCAAGTTTTTGTTTATAACATTTAGCAACCAACCGCGCCTTAAATCTGTCTACTTCTCCATCAGGCTTGTACTTCGTCTTGTAAACCCACTTGGCACCAATGGGTTTTTTGCCACTTGGAAGATTTGTGAGCTCCCACGTATCATTCTTTTCAATGGCAAGAATTTCATTAGCCATTGCTTTCTTCCAGTGATCCTCACGAACAACATCTTCAAAATTAACTGGGTCACAATCTGCAAAGAGAGCAAAATTAACAACATCTTCGTCAGATAAATTTTGAGAGTGACTATCAACAACATAATCCTGCAAACGAGCTGGTAGACGTCTTTTTTTTTGTGGCCGACCAGACTGCACAGGAATAGGTTGAGTAGAAATTGGTTGCTGTTCAGGTACTTTGGGCTGATTGACCTCATCATCATTGTCATCAAAGTATGAAGATTGTGGAGGATGACTAACCGCCATATCTGACCCTTCTTCTGACCAATCCCAGATACCTTTCTCATCAAAATTCACATCTCTACTAAAGGTGATCTTTTTTGTCAAAGGGTTGTATAACTTGTACCTTTTAGTCTCAGAACTGTAACCAATAAAAATACACTTCTCCGCCTTATCATCTAGTTTTTTCCTGAGAGCATCTGGAACATGTGCATATGCCAAACAACCAAATACTCTAATATGAGAGATATTTGGCTTTTTACCGGACCAAACCTCATAAGGGTCTTCCCACCATTGCATCTAGTAGGACATCTATTTAATAAATAGATACCACATAAGACTGCTTCTGCCCAGAAACCCTTGGGCATATGTTTGGCAACCATCATTGATCGCACCATGTCCATCATAGTTCTGTTCTTTCTTTCTGCAACACCATTCTGCTAAGGAGTGTACCTTGTTGTCATCTGATGCTTAATCCCATGCTGTGCCAAAAAATCATCACATACTGTATACTCCGTGCCTCTATTAGTTCTCAAAGTTTTGATGGAGTAACCACTTTGCTTCTCAACATACACTTTAAAACTTTTAAAAGTATCACAAGCATCAGACTTATTTTTCAGAAAATAAACCCAAGCCTTTCTGCTGAAATCATCAATGAAAGCAATAAAATACTTATTACCTCCATTAGAAGGAACATCCACTGTACATAGATCAGAGTGAATGAGCTGTAAAGGTTCTTTTGCCCTCCAAGCCTCGCCTTTAGGAAACGGGTCTCGATGCTTCTTGCCCAAAATACAAGACTCACACTGTCTATGGTGAAAGTTGATGGAAGGCAGCCCAAAAACAATGTTATTCTTAGCCAAAAACTGCAATCCACAAAAGTGAAAGTGTCCAAAACCAAATCTCATGTGCCACAACCAAGTGTCATCAACCTCAATCGAGTTAAAGCAAGGTGAATCACCACAATTCAAAATAATAGGAAACAAGCTGCTATTTGTCATATTCACCTTTGCAATCAAACCCAATCTATCATCAGTGATGGTGCAGACGCGTTTTCGAAAACGTAAATCATAATTCTTCTCTTGAAGTTGACCCAAACTCAAGAGATTTTGATGCAAAGCAGGCACATAAAACACATCAGCAACAACACTTTTTGCGCCATTCTTCAAGGTAATAGGAATATCTCCTTTACCACATATAGGCACTTCATGATTATTACCAAAACGAACAGTGGATTTAAATGACTCATCCAAATTTTTAAATAATTCTTTCTTTCCAGTCATGTGGTTACTACATCCAGAGTTAACATACCACGTGTTATTTTTAGACTCCCCAGCCACACCAGCAAAAAATAAGATTGTCTCATGCTTTTCACCAGAATCTTCAGCAACATTAGCATTGATATCCTTATTTTCTGATTTATTAGACCAACAATTCTTTTGGATATGGCCTACTTTACCACAATTAAAACATTTAGGCCCTTTTTGCTGATTATTGTTGGAATTATAAAAATTGCCTCTTTGTTGGGAGGAATTATTACCTCTACCGCGACCACGAGAGTTACCTCTTCCACGTCCACGACCTTTGAAATTCTAGCCACGACCACCAGAAGCAGCACTATTGGACGAATCTTCGCTACTTTTCTCCTTAGCAGTCTGAATATTCACAGCTTGCAACGCCTTCTCCACAGGTTCCTTTTCATGAGATTCATCTAATTTGCCATTAATTCGTTGTTCATGCAGCAACAATGACCCTTGCAATTTATCAACTGACAATGTTGACATCTCTTTTGTCTCTTGCATCACGGCAACGACATGGTCAAACTTTAATGGCAAAGTATTTAAGATCTTTTTTACAATGAGTTGATTAGTAAGATCATACCCATTCAATTGCATCTTGTTCTTTATATCATTCAAACGAGAAAAATAAGACTCAATAGTCTCATTCTTTTCCATGCTGCATTTCTTTTTAACGTTAACAAATTACTTTGTTGGACTTTGTCAACGCCACGATATGTTTGGCCAAAATATCCCACGCCTGTTTTGCGGTTTTAGCGGTGGATATTTTTCCAAATATAGAAACATCAATTGCCTAGTGTATTTAAGACAACGCCAAACTGTCGTTTTGTTTCGTCGCCCTAGTAACATCCTCTGCTAAATTTTCTTTAATATGGGCTAACAAATCAAACGCGTTGAGATGCGTTTCTATCTGGATTCTTCAAAAATTGTAATCTTGTTTACCCTTTAATTTAGATACGGAACAATTAATATTCCGATTCGCCATAACTTTTAAACACCAACCAAAGCTCTGATACCAGATGTTGGGATTAAAAAATAATAAATCCCAAAAGACACTCCAAAACCTATGACCCACAAAGAAAACAATTTGGTTGAATTTGAATTTGTTGAATTGACTTTCGGCTAAGGCAAAAACAAGCAAAGCAATTTGCTTGAATAGTACAGAAAACTAAGGCCAACTAACAAGCAAGAAAGAAGACTTCGGCTAGCTGCATAAACAAACAAAGAAATTGATTGAATGGCCAACGGTCAAAACCAAATCTTGACACAATTGAGCAATCGACTGCAATAATCAAAATTTGCTCAAAGCTTACAAAAAACCGTGCAGCTAATTTCTTGAAAAATTGCCGGCGGAATTTTTATATGTTTCTCTTTATATTTTTTTTGTGTATTTAAAATCATAAATAACATGTCCTATTTATAGGACTCAACTAAATCTTATACCTATTGGATTTGGTAACTACTAAACCAAAACTCAATATAATTAATAATTCTAAATCTAATAGAATTATTAAATTACAAAATATAAACCCAATAAGATACTAGTATATTTAGTTTAATTCTATTACAATTTCATTACTATTTGGTATCATTGTTTTGTTCCTTTAGAACTATCAATATAATTATCGTTTTAAATTAAAAAAAAAGAAGCTACAGTATAAAAGGAAGATGAACATAATTGAACGATGAGAAGTGGGAACACTGTATATGCAATCCATTGTGTCTTTTCTTTCTTTCTGTCTTGTTCAATCAACTTTGGAAAATTGGTTGTGGATGGGTCTCCATTATCTAACGAGCACTTTCCTTTTTTCATTTTTTTGCTCCAAATAAACTTTTGAACGAGTGATTGTGGCAGAGTCTCCTTTATGATAAGATAAGGTGATCTAATGTGGATGCAACTATTTACTCGATGTAGAAATGAAGAAGAATTTGAGGTTTAGGTTGTCAGGAAAAATAATACATTTCATCCATGATCACTACTAAAAGTAATCTCTTTATAAGATCTCCCTTGATATAAATATAGGAGTGATCTATGCGCACGAAAAATATTTCATATATTTGCTATAATCTTATTTTTAGAATAACAACTCAATCACATAAATTTATTATTTTTGTTTCTTTATATGTAAATAGAATATTCCTAAATTATAGTGGTCTCCTCTAATTATTTCTGATTGCACCTTCTTATGTGGTATGAAGAATATATAAAATCTTTTTTTGATACATAATGAAAAATTATGGTGAAATCGCTTGGACCGCGTTTGGTTGGAAAGAAATATTGATTTGGAAAGTAATCTGTTTCTTTATTTTTAAATTTCAGTATTTGGTTGGTTTATGAAAGTAATTTGATTACTTTCTTGTATTTTTTTCAATTTTAAATTTTTTGAGAAAGTAATCAGATTTTTTAAAATAGGGAAAATAAGTGCAACATTCTAAGATTTTGATTTCTTATTAAAAGTTGTTATTCTAATTACTTTCTTAGGATTAGTTCAATAAACATATTTTTTACTTTCAATCTTATTTTATCTATTTTTTCTCTTTTAACTCTCAAATATCTTTTATTTTTCAAGTATTAGTTATGTGACTTTCTATTTTAATTATTATTAGTTTGACTTTTTTAAAAAAGTTTACTTCAAAACTTTTTTCTATTCAATTAATAATTTATTAAAATTAAAAACTATGTAATTTTCTATTTTTTCTCATTAAATTTTTTGACTTGTGGTTTGATTTCATCCTAAATCAGGATTTTTTTTCTTGGGTTTCAATTTTGCTACTAAATTATTAACATCATCATCATTATTATTATTTTTTTCAATGAAAATATAAGTTTATCTATACATTTATTCTTTTTTTTATTATGAAAATATAAGTTTATCTATACATTTGTTGCTAGAATCACCTTTTTCACAGTTTCCTTCATATTTATATTTCTTTAATTTTTATTATACTAATTCTTTATATTTTCTTCAATTTCTTAATTTTTTATACATTCTTTTTAATTTTCATTATTTATTAGTATGGACATTAATTGTGATAGTACTAATATATAAACTCTTTATAAACTATAAAGATATGTCTGTACCTAAAAATATTATTACAAAAGTAATATTTTTTTTGGTTTAAATATTGTTATATATTACAATAGACCAAATTAATAAATATCAAATTATATTTTGATTAAAAGACCAAAAAGATTTGTGTCTATCATTAATATAAAATAAAAGGAATAATATGATAGATATACAAGCCAAATAAATTATATTTAAAATATATTGTGATTCACTATTTATATTAACTTTCCAATAAATATTCTTATTTTATCTAAACATAAATATGTATTCAAAATTCTCAAAATTAAATTCCTAAGATTCAAATTTCTTATAAAAGTATTCATTTTCCTTCGAATTAAATTCCAATCAATCATTTTCTCATCTAACTTTACTTGCTCGCTCATATATCAAGAGTCACTAAATAATAATTACTCTAACTATCTAATATCATTTGGCCAAACAAATGCCACATTAATCAAATTTACTAAAAATTTACACTACTAATATCATTATTTTATTTTATTAGTGTTTATAAACAAAAGGAATTTTTTATAATAGAATGTGGGGGTATTAATGACCATGTTGTCGAAAAACTAGTTGAGATTTTACTCAAGGTGAGGGTGTCCCATATATCCATTTGGAGGATATGTGGGAGTATTCAATTAGGGGTATTTAAAATTATTGATCTGATTTGATTCATATTTGAGTAGATCGTAATCTGATTAAATTTCAAACTAGGTTGGTTTTGATCTGATTTGATTCGTTTCTTTGATTTTTAAAATTTTTTTTTGGGTTCTTTCTTTTCTTTTCATATACATTGTTAAGTTTGAAACTACTAGTTTCATATTAAAAAATTGTCTATTTTTTATGTAAAGATAATAAATAATTTTTATATAAATATTTTAATTTGTGTATTTTTCATGTAAATATTTCAATTCATTTTGTCATAAATTGACTAATTTTAATTAAAAAATTATTTGAATGATAAAAAATAATACTAATTTATATTTTATAACTAATGTTAGCTATTTTAGAGGGAAAAAGTTATTGATTTTTTAATTTTTTTTCTCATTTGGGATCAAATAGGAACTTGATCTGATCCGAAAAATGAAATTAATCTGATCTGGCTTGTTCTTTTTCTTGACTAAGGAACCTGCAATCGCTACCAAGAGTGCGCACTGGATGATCTGGCATGTTCTTGATTGAATCCAATTTGAAATTTAGGACAGATCCAATTAGTTCTTAATAGAATCTGATTAGATTAATTCTGAATCGAATGGGATAAGATCGACGAATCAAAATGAACATCTCTATATTCAACCATAAGAAAACCCCAATTATTCTCCAATTTTTCCAGAAAAAATAAATATAACCATATGTACCAATCGTATTTTACTAATATGATTAATATACATTAGTCACGACAGAGAATTTATCTTTGTTTAAGACAATATTTTATTTTCTTTTTTTTACCTCGTACAACAAACAAACATTGATCTGGCTGCTTCATATGTCAGCAAATTTATCCTTGTGTAACACAATATTTTGCTTTCTTCCCTTCTTACAAAAAACTAACATTATTCTAGCCCTTTCATGTCGGCATATGTTTCACGCTTTATTCTGTTTCCATTTTTTTTAGCAGAAAGACTATTATATTTGACTCATATCTTTCAATAATTCTGCCATTATTCATTCTTAACATTTTGATATTTTTTAAGGTTATTATTTTCTTTCCTTAAAAAATCTAATACTACTGTCCTTCATTCTTAAGTTCTGGTATTTAAGTAATTATCAACTTTCTTTAAAAAATGTAGAATAATAAATAATTAAAAATAATTTATTTTCTTTAAATAGTTTTTAAATAAGTTTTTGTTAAAATTTTGAAGTAAAATTATTTCCATATTTAGTATCATAATTCTCATATAAAATATTTTTTTTCCACGGCATTGAAACTTGTTTAAAGTTGGTATAATAATTTTATCAAGTTTGAAATTGTATATTTGATCTTAATTTGATTAATATACAAATCATTCAGATCAGTTCTGATTGAAGGAATTGCCTTCTAATGAGGAGAAAGTCTTGTGCAATATTGGTTTGACTAATTACTAAAATTAAGTATGAACAAACTATTATAAAGCTGAGCTCAAACTGAGTACAAAATAAAAAAATTGTGACAGTTTTATTTTTGCTTTTCTTAGATATGATGATTAACCGAATGTAGTATTTATTCATAAAGCAAAGAAAGGGAAAGTAATAATTGACCCAAATAAAGACAGTAATAGTTGACGAGCAATGATCAAGGTTTGAACTCCATTATTCGTTAACATAATGATCGGACGGCACATTTCGTGTTTGCAAATTATTAAAGTGGCTATGGCTTATGGATATATGTATACATATGCAACACTGCAACATTACATTCATACTCCACAACTAAAGCACCACATCTTGATCAAACATGTGTTTGCTTCAAATTCTCACTCTCATTTGTGTCCTGATCAGCTGTCATTCATTGGCAATTGTTGGAAATGATTTCCGTACCCAGGACAATTTAGAAACTTATATTGTTCATGTTGAGTTACCTGAACCTGCTGGTACTCAACTTTCAAGTTTAAGTTCGAGCAACTCGAATGAAGACCTGGACAATTGGTACAGGTCTTTCCTGCCAACAACCATTTCAAGCTCAAATGAGGCACCTCGTATAGTTTATTATTATCATAATGTTTTCAAAGGCTTTGCTGCGAAATTATCAGCTGAGGATGTGAAAGAGATGGAGAAGAAGCGTGGCTTCATCTCTGCCCAACCTCAAAAGATGCTATCTTTGCATACAACCCACAGTCCTGATTTCTTGGGGTTGCATCAAAACAGGGGATTTTGGGCTGAATCAAATTATGGTAAAGGTGTCATCATTGGAGTCTTGGACACTGGAATAGCTCCAGAGCACCCTTCGTTTCGAGATGAAGGCATGCCTCCTCCACCTGCTAAATGGAAGGGGAAATGTGAATTCAACACCTCTGTTTGCAACAAGAAGCTGATTGGAGCGAGATATTTTCATGATGGAAATGGTTCGCCTATGGACGAGGATGGTCATGGTACTCATACTGCAAGCACAGCTGCTGGAAATTATGTTAAAGGTGCCAATGTTTTTGGGAATGCCAATGGAACTGCTGTTGGTGTTGCTCCACTAGCTCACTTGGCCATATACAAAGTATGTCGATCTAAATGTTCTGAGAGTGATATTGTGGCTGCTCTGGACATTGCAATCGATGACGGGGTGGATATTATTTCCATGTCGCTCCAAGGAAGTTCAGGACCATTTTATTCTGACAACATTGCACTTGGTGCATATAGTGCAATGAAAAGGGGCATTTTCGTGAGCTGCTCAGGTGGAAATAGTGGTCCTTCTTTTGGTTCTTTATCAAATCAAGCCCCATGGATTCTCACAGTTGGAGCAAGCACCATTGATAGGAAAATAAGGGCTACTGCTATTCTTGGAAACAATAAGGAACTCGACGGTGAATACCTTTATCAGCCTAAGGATTTTCCTCAAACATTGTTTCCTCTGATATATCCAGGCATGATCAAGAGAGATTCGAGTTTCAGATACTGTGACTCTAGCTTACGGAAGATGCCTGATGTCCGGGGCAAAATAGTGGTATGCGAGTATGGTTTCATTCAGCGGCTTGTTAAAGGAGAAAATGTCAAGAAAGCTGGTGGTGTTAGCATGATCCTGATTAACCAATTGGAAGAGGGTTACACGACCTTAGCTGATGCTCATGTTCTTCCAGCAATTCATTTAAGTTATGTTGATGGAATCAAGGTTTTAGCCTACCTAAACTCAACAAAATCACCCACGGCTGCAATTTCGTTCAAAGGAACTGTCATTGGAGACAATCATGCTCCAATGGTTGCTTCATTTTCTTCCAGAGGACCCAACACTGCGAGCCCTGGTATTCTAAAGCCTGATATTGTTGGCCCTGGTGTAAACATCCTTGCTGCCTGGCACCGCTCTGTTGAAAACCATGTCAAAACGAAATCCACATTTAATGTGATCTCAGGCACTTCAATGTCCTGCCCTCACCTCAGTGGCGTTGCTGCATTGCTCAGAAGTTCACATGGCAACTGGTCGCCAGCTGCCATTAAGTCCGCAATCATGACAACTGCTGATATTGTGAATCTTGCCAGGAAACCCATTGAGGATCAAACACTCCATCCAGCTGATCTTTTCGCCACAGGTTCAGGGCATGTGAATCCAGCTAAAGCGAACAATCCGGGCCTGATTTATGACATTAAGCCGACAGATTACATACCATATTTGTGCGGTTTGAATTACACAAGCAAGAATGTTGGAATCATTGTCCAACGTCGGGTGAATTGTACAGCAGAATCAAGCATACCCGAAGCACAACTGAACTACCCTTCATTTTCAGTCTTTTTCGGACAGGATGTTCAGACATACACAAGGACTGTCACTAACGTTGGTGAAGCTAATTCTGTCTATACTGTAAAGGTTGTTCAGCCAGAAGGGTTCGATGTCAAAGTGAAGCCAGATACACTCCGTTTCTCAAAGTTGAACCAGAAATTGACATATAAAGTTACATTTACCCTAATAGCATCTGCCAATAAGACTGGAGAAGCGTTTCAAGGATCTCTTACATGGACTTCTGGAGCAAAGTACTCGGTCAGGAGCCCAATTTTATTAGCAATTATTGGTGCAGATTAGAGGCCTTGGCAGAATATTCTCTACTAGGTTCTTTGTTGATGATCGTCTTTCGCTTTAATATTTTGTATCTGTCTTTTAAAAATGAAAATAACTTTATTAATAATGGCTTGATCAATCAGCCACTAAGAATATATATATATATATATATATATATATATAGATATATATATTGGCAGGAATTGATGCTGCAATTGATGATGGTGTTGATGTGCTTTCCCTGCTACGACTATCCCTTACCTCTTTGAATCCTTCCATTTGTGATCGAAAACAAACCTTACAAAAAGAAATATTCAAAAATTTTAGAGGTTTTTCCCATGGATTTAACAACAAAATCATTTCTTTTGGAGTGCTGAAGGAATAATAGCAGCTGAATAATTGATACAAATGATAACAAGGAAAATGGTAATTGCCTTCACTGAATCCCACACTTTGAATTTACAGGAGCATTCGACATCAAATCAAAGTCCCCTCTTGGCCCCAAGAATTGTCTACATTTCTGCCTCTTAAAAGTCCATCAACACATTGATGATTTGATATGATACCCAACATTACGGCCGCAGTTCAAAAGGAAGATTCCGGGAACAAAATTAAAGAAGAAGCAATTAGAAGTGGGAACACTTTGAATGCAATTCAAAAGTCTTTTATTTTTTCTAAAGCAACTTTGGAAAATTGGTTGTGGCTGGGTCTTCTTTATTTAAAGGTCATCTTTCCTTTTCCTTTTTCTTTTTTAATGAACATTTGAACGAGTGATTATGGCTTAGTCTCCTCTGTTGTAAGAGTGGGGTGGTTTGACGCGCATACAACTATTTACTTCATGTAGGCATGCACAAGCATTTGATGTTGCTAGGAAAAATAATGCATTTCATACATGATCACTAGTAAAGGTAACCTCTTCATAAGATCTCCCTTGATATGAATATAGGAGTGATCGATACACACAAAAAAAATATTTCAAATATCCATAGTATTCTTAATTTTAGGGCAACAAATTAATTACATAAATTTTTTTCTTTATATATAAATAAAACGTCCTTCATTAAATTATAAACTACTTATTCTAATTATTTCTAATTGCATTATCCTACTCCATACAGTGAATGCATAGAATTTTTTTCGATACGCATAATAAAAAACTATAATGAAATTATTTAGTGTTTGACGTAATGCTTATATAACAAAAGTCACTAAATAATAATTATTCTAACCATCTAGTATCATTTTGCCAAGTGAAGTTACATTAATCCATGTGAAAATTTACTAAACTTCACTGCTAATATCATTATTTTATTTTTATTTGTGTTTCAAAAACAAAAGGAATTTTTCATAATAGAACAACCAATTAATGACCATCTTGTAGAAAAACTAGTTGTCAAGGTAGGTGTGTCCCATATATCCATCTAGAAGGCGTGGGGCATTCAACCATAAGAAAATCCCAATTCTTCCCCAATTCCTCCCGCGTAAACAAGTGTAACACTAGTTGAAATTTTCAGTTCCAATTAATATCTATCCAAATATTGTAATTTTATTAAAATTAAATTTATTATATTTTATGTTAAATTTGGTATTTGTTAATAAAATTATTTTATTTTATTATTAAAATATAATTAATATACATTAATTATGACAGAGAATTTATCCTTATATGAGACAATGTTTTGTTCTTTTCTTACAACAAACTAACATTGCTTTTGCTCATATAGATTAGCAACAACCCATGTGTTGGAATTACAGTACTGTACTTTTATTAAGGTTCCTAGGGATTTCGTGTTCAATGCTCATAGATTAGCACATGGGTTGTTGTCAACGGCTGTATGTTAAGTTTAGTTGGCAATGAAGTTCGTTTTTTCAAAAAAAAAAAAAAAAAAATTGCTTTTGCTTTTTCAAGTGTGCAAATGTTTAACGCTTTATTTTGTTTTTGTTTTTAGCACAAAGACTATTATATTGATTCTTATCTTTCAATAATTCTACTATTGTGAAAAAGCCATCTTCTGGGGTAGAGGCTCACCGGGTCACGCCAAATCACCCACTGTGGCTATTTTGGTGCGACCATGATGCGATTGAGATTCTTCTGTTATTTTATTTTATTTTATGTTTTAGGACATTATTTTTTATTTATTGGGTTTTTTTCTTCTATGTTGGAGGTTTTTTGTTACTAGTTTGATTACAGGACTATTCAACGTTTACTGCTGTAGTTCGGTTACTGAGCTATTCAATGTAAGCGATATAGTTATACAAGGCATGGAGCAAATGTTAGGGACGATGCTCGTGAACCGAGTTTCCGTTCAGTGGCGTTTAATTTTCATGACTATTTGTGATTCTTTAGTAGATGCCAATTATTTTGTTTTGAATAGGTGTCTCGATTGCTATTAATGTCATGTGTACTAATCACATCAATTTTTTGTGCTATCTTATTTTCTATTGTTAGCTGTAGCTGTGCACTTTCCTTCATGGTTCAGTTCTCCGTTGTACATTCATGAAGATCTTTTAACATTTCTGGCTAAGTCTTATAAATCATTTGTCATTAGCAATCAATAAAAACCTTTCGTTCCAGAGAAAAAAAAATTCTACTATTATTCTTTCTTAACTTTTTGCTAAATTTTTAAGTTATTTTTTTTCTATCTTTGAAAATATTTAGTACCAATGTTCTTCATTCTTACGTTCTAGCATTTAAGTAATTATTAGCTTTCTTATAAAAATCTAAAGTAATAAATAATTAAACTTCTTTCAATGCTTTTTTAAATAAGATTTTGTTAAAATTTTAAGTTAAATTTTTCCATAATTAGCATCGTAATTCTCATATATATACAAAACCCTTTCTAGGAGAGAGTATTAAGTTATTATATTCGCATTTTAAGTTAAATGCGGGAAACGTATAATGTTAGGAGAGAGTATTCGTCTTGTGAGTAGTCTTCGACACAAGAAAGGGACTTTTCAAAACCCTTTCTTGTGTCGAAGGAGTAATGATTCTGCTTCTATGAAACTTGTTTAAAGTTGGTATAATAATTTTATCAAGTTTGAAAGTGTATTTGATCTTAATTTGATTAATATTCAAAATCATTCAAATCAGTTCTAGTTGAACGAATTGCCTTCCAATGAGGACAAATTCTTGTGCAATATTGGTTTGATTAATTACTAAAATTAAATATGAACAAACTTTTATAAAACTAAGCTAAAACGAGTATAAAATAAAACTTATATGAATGCTTGATTTTTTTTATAAGAAAAATCTATCTTTTCTTAAATAAGATGATTAACCAAATATAGTATTTATTCATAAAGCACAAAAAAGGGAAAGTAATAATTGACCCACAAAAAGAGAGTAATAATTGACGAATAATTATCAAGTCTTCAGTTTAGCATCCTAATTATAAGTAAACATAAGGATTCCTGCTTGCAAATTATTAAAGTGGTTATGGCTTATATTATCACTATTATATAAAAGGAAAACATTTGTCGATTGGTTTCACTATAATTATTATAAATATTAAGGATTAAATTATCTTTTTATTATTTTGTAATATTAATATGAATGTCAATATTAATATCAATATTTAGTAATTCGAATATAGTTAAAGTTTTAAATTTTACAAACTCTTAAAAAGATCATCTATTTACTATCAATTAAATTTTAGTAATTTGGAGATAATTAAAATTTTTATTCCTTTCAATAATTTTATTTTTATTGGTGTGTTTTTTCATAATTAATTAATTATTTTCCTCTTCTCGTAGAAATTATAAAAAAAACTTCAGCACTAATATCTATTTCTCTAATTAAAATATTATTATTTACGTTTTTCTTTTTACTCTTTCTTTTTTATTCTTTCTTTTTTAACTCTTTCTTTTTTGCTTTTATAATCTTATCTACTTTTCCACCCTAATTTGACATGTCTTTTTGTATTTTGAATTTTGGGTCACTATAAATTGCACTTTTGTAGGATCATTTCACATATATTTATAAGAGTTTTAGTCTTTTCTTTTATGATTTTTTATTTGTTTTATATTTTTATTTCTAGGGATTAATCATTCACTTTATCTATATATAAAATTTCAAAAGATTGTAGTGAAATATATAATATAGAATTATTATAAAAGTCAAAGTTACAATTAGTTTTATGATTTATATGCAAAGAGTTTATGATTTAGAATTTTGTATTATATACTATTTGTTTAAATTATAAAATTGTTTATTAGTTTTGTTTTAAATTACTTTTCTTACCACTATGTATGAATTCATATACTTTTATTCACAAAATATTATTTCATAATTTTATTAATTTTAATTGTTTGAAAATTTCCCTTTAACATTTATTTTTTTAAAACTTTTAATAATTTGTATTTAAAAAATTATCATGAAATAATGGACATCCCATGCCTTGCATATCAAGAAAGCTGGTGGTGTTGGCATGATCCTCATTAACCAATTGGAACAGGATTACACGACCTTATCTGATACTCATGTTCTTCCAGCATTTAAGTTATGATGTTGGAATCAAGGTTTTAGCCTACATAAACTCAACAAAATCACCCATGGCTGCAATTTCATTCAAAGAAACTGTCACTGGAGACAATCATGCTCCAATGGTTGCTTCATTTTCTTCCGGAGGGCCCAACACTGTGAGCCCTGGTATTCTAAAGCCTGATATTGTTGGACCTGGGGTAAACATCCTTGCTGCCTGGCACAGTTCTGTTGAAAACCATGTCAAAACGAAATCCTCAGGCACTTCAATGTCCTGCCCTCACTTCAGTGGCGTTGCTGCATTGCTCAAAAGTTCATATCCCAATTGGTCGCCAGCTGCCATTAAGTCCGCAATCATGACAACTGCGGATGTTGTGAATCTTGCCGGGAAACCCATTAAAGATGAAACACTCCATCCAGCTGATCTTTTTGCCACTGGTTCAGGGCATGTGAATCCAGCTAAAGCGAACAATCCGGGCCTAATTTATAACGTTAAGCCGACAGATTACACGCCATGTTTGTGCGGTTTGAATTATGCAAGCAAGGATGTTGGAATCATTGTCCAACGTCGGGTGAATTGTACAGCAGAATCAAGCATACCCGAAGCACAACTGAACTACCCTTCATTTTCAATCATTTTTTGACAGAATGTTCAGGCATACACAAGGACTGTCACTAACGTTGGTGAAGCTAATTCTGTCTACACTGTAAAGATTTTCCAGCCAGAAGGGGTCAATATTAAAGTGAAGCCTGATACACTCCGTTTCTCGAAGTTGAACCAGAAATTGACATATGAAGTTACATTTACACTAATAGCATCTGCCAACAAGACTGTAGAAGCGTTTCAAGGATCTCTTACATGGACTTCTGGAGCAAAGTACTCGGTCAGGAGCCCAATTGTAGTAATAATTGGTGCAAGTTAGAGGCCCTGGCAAATATTCTGTAGTGGGTTATTTGTTGCTCATCAGTCGCTTTAATATTTTCTGTCTTACGTTTTCCAAAAGTGAAACTAACTTTATTAATGATGGCTATATGAATCCGCCACTAATGATTACGTATTATTGTCTTTGGCATCTCATTAATTATGGCATGTGGAGAAGTTTTTAAATTCTTATCAAGGGTAAAAAGTTTATTGTCAAATTAATGAATACATTAAAATCCTACACGCGAATTTTCCCACAATATTAGTAGGATGAGTAATCTATGATCTATACGAAACTTTTAAGTTATGCCATTCAGCGAGCCAAATTTGTTAAAATCATCTCGATTCTAAATACAATCTTACTTTTGATGATGTGAATGAAATATAATTAAATTTACTCAAATAAACTTTTCATATCTAAATGAAATTAAGATTTAGCTTTACATAATTAATTTAATTAGATTAATCATATTTTTATTAGGTTTTAACAATAAATAAATAAATTAGACATAATTATTTCAATTGCGACAGTAACTCAAATATTCAAAAAATCATATAAAATGTTATAAGAAATAAAAATTTAATTAAGAATATTTAATTATAAACTATACATGAATCTTCTATATATCTATTCATATATTGATAAATAATTTTTTTAAGAATAATTTATAGATTATATCTTCTCAATTTTTAAAAATATTTTGATCTAATTTCACTGATCCGATTTTAGTATCTTAAATCGATTCTCTATAAAATCTCAATTCTACAAACTACACTTGCTTGCTTAGCAGCGCAGTTTTGCTACATCCACGTATCACAACTTTGAATTTTAATGATTGATTTATATAAATAACAATACTGTTAATAAAATTATATAATGATTAATGAAATAGCTTAGTGGAAAAAAGTTTAAATTTTCGAAGTTAAGACCACTTAGTGGAATCTTAACGCATTTGAAAAAATACAAGCTGTAGTAAGAATGCGGTTTAATTATGAAATAATTTACTTTAGGTCCTTTTAATAGAAGATCAAATGTTTTTAAAGTCAATTAGGACTGATTTTTCAAAACTCTTTAGTAAATTCCAAAACCAGTTTCATTACTAATCATAAAAATATGCTTGTCCCGTATCGCTCAAAATCGAAATCATTATTTTTTGTATTGTTAATATATGATTCTATGCGTGGTTTATATGTTGTTCTCGACTTACTGTCTTATAGGAAACTACCAAACAATATAAAGATGACATTGTTGAAGTCTTCCCTGGAGCTCGATCGATTTCACACCTTATAGGACTAATTCAATTGCTTTTGACCATGCATGACACTAATAAAATCTATGAAAGAAAATGACAGTAGCCAGCAATAAGCTGTCGGATTTCGACCTGCAACTAGAAGAAGATGGCTTCGGGGGTCACTATGGTGTGGCTTAATGTAGACCAATCCGCCCTTACAGCCTTCGATCAGTAGATTATTTATAACTTCAGAAGATGGTCAAGGTAACTTGCTTCCAAGCCACTGCACTAAATGAGCATGTAGTCAAAGTAAAGAAAGGTTTGAAAGCTTACCTTATTATTAGAGAAAGGTTTGTAACCCAATCTTCAATCAATTTTAGGGTTGTTCGAATGAAAAATTCAAATCTAATTCAATCTAATTAGAACCAATTCGTGATTTACGAGTTACAATTTAAAACCAATCTATATAATTTGAATTAAATTGGTTTTGGTTGATTTCGAATATCAATAAATTAATATACTTATCGAGTATTCTATCTAAATTAAAATGTTAACTATATTGTAAATTACCTCATGTGACCAAATTTGAAAATTTGGGTCAGATCAAGTCGATGGTTTTGCGAGTGTCATAATTTTGCGGGTAAAAATGAGTAGCCCTAGTCAATTTTAGAAGCAATCGTTAATTGTATCATCCTTGATTTCTCGCATTCACTCAACTCTCTTTAATGTATTTTTATTTTCAGTATAATAAGTCAATTATATAAAATTTTTTTGACCTTAAATAAGTTATTCTAAATTACATGTTATGATGTTAATTATTTATAATTATATCATTGTACGTAATGAAGAATACATAAAATATTCTCATTTTCATCTCACTAGCACTAATTACAAGTAATGTCCCTTCATTTTGGGATGACGGGACGCCACCTCTGCCCGCTGAGGATCCCAAACAAACAAAACTGTCATCCAACGAGATTATTTCCACACTTCAATTTCAAGCGAAATAACCATCAAATGTTTGATTCCGTTAGAGACGTGCCAACCTTAATGTATTCTTGTAATCACAGTTAAGGATCCTCTATTCTTATTTATAAATGAAGCATACCTGTCATAAATCACAACTACATAAATGTTTTGGAAATACTTTTTACAATGCAAGGAAATATTCTATATATTTAAAATAATTAGGGGATAGTATATAATTTAAAAGGAATGATTTATTTATATACAGAAGAGAAAAAAAATAAATTTATATAATTAATTTGTTATAAAAAATAAAAAAATAATAAATGTATGAAATATTTATTCTTACAACTCAGATGGGATGGTTTGGATAAATATCCGGGCGGGAGATTTTAGTCTACTTTTTAAGTAAACATGTGATGATTATAATAATAATCAGCAAGCACTCTCAGATTAGATTAATTATGACTGTGAACAAAATCATCAATGTGTCACTTCTTTTTTGAAATATAAAATAGACCATAAATTTAGTGAATATAGAAATACCTTCCGCCAAATTTTTAAAAAAAAAAACCCATAAGTTCACTGCCAACCATATTAGATAAGTTGCAATATCCCAAAATCTTGCTCTTCCCACTGCCAAAAGGAATCTTCATCTTCTGATCACTTGGCTTCATATCCGGATTGAGGATTTCTTTTCTACTTTTTAATTGAACATGTGGTATCATCACTGGGCAAATTATTCATTAATTTGGTGGTTGTTATATATTTTGGAATCAAATCCTATATTGTACTAGTCTTGAGGATAATTGTCACGAAAGCTCTCTATACACAATTTAGGGGTCGAATAATAGTCCACTTAAGAGTTTATGTCCCAAAAAACTATTTTTTTTAATGAAATTCCCATAATATTTTTAATAATAATAGTTTTATGTGAATGTTAGAATTTTCAATGAGTTGTACATTTGAAATATAGTCTTTTTTATTTTATTTTATTTGTATTTGGAAATGGAGGGAGTACTAGAATATCAATTATCAATCATTTGGAAAACAATTGGGTGTGGTCATTTATTTATTTATTTTTCATGTACATATCCATATTCTTTACCATATGACTTAGCATTCCCATATACTCTTTTTTCCATCTACTAGTCCAATTTTCATCTGACATGATTAAATTTGGTTTTCCATCTGTTTTAAACAAGAGAATTTAACTAGAAACAGGTTCTGAAATTCATCTTTCAAGTTTATAGTCACACCCATGTGCTGGTTTCCCTTGGATTAGCAATTTCAGAACCTAGTTTCTAAGGTTCAGAAATTCAGTGTTTAAGTTTATATTCACACCCACGTGCTGGTTTCCGGGATTAGCAATTTTGCCCATTTTTTAGAGGCCTGGTTAGAAGTGAGGAAAGGGAAGTAGAAGACTGAATGTAATTATTTAGGAGGAATTCTAAAACTTCCAACTTGAAATCATTGATTAATAATTGAAGACTCAATTATTTAACAGCATAAATGATTTTGTATTAGTGTAGAATCTTTACCAACGGAAAAAAAAATATCAATAATTATTGAGTGGGCATGAAGGAAACTACATGGAGAAAAATTTGATGGCATGAATATACTATAAATAGCAGTTTGCAAAATCCAGTTGCACGGCAATCCACCAAAATATACATTAATTATCAGCATTCATGGCTTCCATTTACTTGATTTCTCTCATTTTTATACTTAGTTTTCATTTATCACTGGCACGAAATGCAAGTGATGTCTCTAAGCAGACTGACTTGCAAACTTACATTGTTCACCTACGAGCTCCTGATAACCAAAATTTCAGTGACAAGCAAAACAGGGAAAACTGGTATACTTCACTTCTACCAGCAAAGGCAAATGGAAATAAGAAGTCACGAATAATTCACTTCTATCATCATGTTTTCCCTGGCTTTGCTGCCAAACTAACACCTACAGAAGTAGAAGCACTGAAAAAAATGAAAGGGTTTGTATCGGCAAGGCCTGAAATGATCAACTCCTTGCATACAACCCATTCTCCTGAGTTCCTTGGCTTGCAACAAAATGTTGGCTTTTGGAGTGACTCAAATTATGGAGAAGGAATAATCATCGGAGTCTTGGATTCAGGAATAAAGCCTGATCACCCGTCATTTGGGGATGAAGGAATGCCACCTCCACCTACTAAGTGGAGGGGAAGATGTGAATTCAACAGTTGCAATAACAAACTCATTGGTGCAAGATATTTTAGGAGTGAAAGTGGTACACCACTAGATGAAGATGGTCATGGAACTCATGTAGCAGGTACAGCCGCTGGAAATTTTGTCGAAGGGGCAAATGTATTTGGCAATGCTTACGGCGCTGCTGTAGGGATTGCACCACGTGCCCATTTGGCCGTGTACAAGGTATGCTCAGGTGGTTGTTCAGACAGCGATGTATTGGCCGGAATAGATGCTGCAATTGATGATGGTGTTGATGTGCTTTCCATTTCACTCGGTCCAGACAACTCGAGGCCTTTTTACGAAGACTCCATTGCACGTGGTGCATTCAGTGCCATGCAGAGAGGCATTTTTGTGAGTGTCGCGGCTGGAAATTCTGGCCCTTTCCATGGCTCCATAAGTAGTGAGGCTCCCTGGATTCTCACTGTCGGTGCAAGTACCATTAACAGAAAACTAATCGCCACTGTTGTGCTTGGAAACAATCAGGAATTTGACGGCGAGTCGGTTTTCCAGCCAAATGATTTCCCTCGTGACCAATTTCCTCTTGTTTACCCAGGAATATCGAACGAAAATGATATGTTTTGTAATTCAAGTTCACTGGATGTTGGGGGTAAGATTGTGTTGTGCATGATAGGCGAAACGGATCGAGTTGAAGTAGGACAAAATGTAAAAGATGCTGGTGGTGCAGGAATGATTTTCATGAGAGATGAAACCGAGGCCTACACTATAACAACAGACGACATCCAACTTCTCCCTGTCAGTCATGTGAGTTTCGCAGATGGGCAAGAGATCATAAATTATATTAGTACATCCCGAGATCCATCAGCCGCAATCGTATTCAAAGGGACTATAATCGGGGATGATCATGCTCCAGCAGTTGCTTCATTTTCTTCCAGAGGGCCTAGCGTGCAAAGTCCAGGCATCTTGAAGCCAGACTTAATCGGCCCCGGAGTTAACATCCTAGCAGCCTGGCCCGTCTCCGTTGAAGGCAACCTTGACGCAACATCTACATTCAACATGATCTCTGGGACTTCAATGGCTTGTCCTCATCTTAGTGGGGTTGCTGCACTCCTCAAAAATGCACATCCTGATTGGTCCCCTGCGGCTATTAAATCAGCAATCATGACCACCGCTTATCAAATAAACCTCGGGAATAATCTTATTGAGGATGAAACGTCCAATCCTGCTGATGTTTTCGCCGTCGGTGCAGGGCACGTGAACCCTTCCAGGGCAACTGATCCAGGATTCGTTTACGACATCCATCCTGATGATTACATACCTTATTTGTGTGGTTTGGGGTACACGAATGAACAAGTTAGTGAAATTGTTCTAAGCTCGGTGGATTGTGGAACTATCACACCAATACAAGAAGCACAGCTAAACTATCCTTCATTTTCTGTCAGACTCGGGTCGTGTCTGCTATCTATTCAGACATACACAAGAACTGTCACCAACGTTGGTGGTGTTAACGAATTGTATTGTGTACAGATTGTTCCACCCCGTGGAGTTGCAGTGTCCGTCGTGCCCCCTTTTCTATACTTCCTGCAGCAGAACCAGCAGCTGACATATCAAGTGATATTTATCCGATTTCCTGGTACCCCAACTGGCACATTTGAAGGATCCATTACATGGCGTTCTAATACGCACTTGGTCAGGAGTCCAATAGCAGCCGAGTTATATTAACAAGTCAACATGCATGGTGGAACAGGAGATTTTAGCATTTGTTGTCACTTTAATATTGGTAATAAGGGATATGGATTACCTCAATTTACTTCTCAGTGAATAATTTCAAACATGATATGACAATAATTTGTTTACCAATACAAGCAATTGAGGATGAAACTAAGTTTTTTCCCATGCAAAAATGAAAGAAACGGTCGTAGTGTAATTTCCCTAAGACAACAAAATCACGAAAAAACAATCATATATTAATCTACAAGACTGTGTTTCAATGAGATTATTTAAATTTCATGTAATGAAAGAAAAAAAGAAAATATAGACTGACGTGTTGTAATTAAATAATAATAATAATAATAATTGTTGACTCTGCCCATTGAAAAGAGTGGATCATATTATCTATGATCATACATTTTCATTTTCACAAAAATGCTCTTTTTAAAATAAAAAAAAGATTAAATTTTAAAAATAGCCTTTCACATTTAACCCTATAATTTTATTGTCATTCACATTCTAAAATGATCTTTTTAATCCCTTATAATTGATTTCATAATTTCTTTCATCTTTTTACCAACAATCAAGTCAGTTTCCCATTTAAATAGGTCATGTGCGCAAATGAAAAAAAATCTAATGGTGAAAAGGGAATCACAATCATAAACTCTAATTTTTGCCGTAATTTTTTTTATCCTCTTTCTTCAACAAGATCCCCAACCCTTTTAGATGCTTTGCATATTGAGCCAAACCTTTTTTGCTTCCACTGAATTTCATTTTTGCTTTCACTCAATTCTTTTTTGCTAGAACAAATTAATATTTGTACTCCAACAGACTTATCAAGAATATTTTCTTTCTCCTTTGTGGTGAATTCAGATCCTTGCCTATGTCTGAAAGCAAAAATCCCACAAACGATGAGCAAAAGCATGAAACTGGCGGCTATCAAGAACTCATAAGCATCACTTTTGAACGATCTTCATCACATACATCAATCGTGCCAATGCAAGGATTACCAAATTTCTCTCTACATAGTGCAGGGTTCATTTGAAATGAACTCATGTTAAATTTTGACAGGTTTTGTGGAATTTCTTCCTTCAAATTGTTGTATGCGAGGTCAGGGGACATCAATGTTGGCTGCTCTAATGGTGGGATTACACCCGAAAATCGATTTCCCTTAAGGTGTAATTCAATTAAGCGAGGCAACTGCCCTAACGACAATGGAATTGGACCACTAAATCTGTTACTAGAAAGCCAAAGTTTATTAAAGATTCCATTTTAAAGAAATAATCATGTGAAATTTCATCTCAAAACTGATTTACAGTCAAGTAAATGGCCCTAAAACACCTAATCTCTTGAATTTTAAAATGGGGCCTGAAAAGTCATTGAAAGAAATGCTGAAGGTTTAAAGCTCTGGAATCTGCAACAGGGCATCTGCATATATTTTCCCTGACACTATCATGAATAATGGCGATTTCATATACAGAAGTAGTTTCTTTGAGGAAATTTTAGGAATGAAGAAAAAGGATAAAAAAATTAGGGCTTTATGATTGTGATTTCCTTTTTACCATTGAATTTAATTTTACATGCGTATCGCATGACTTATTTAAATGGGAAAGCGACTATTTAAACGAGAAACCAACTTTGCTACAGGTAAAAGGACAAAAAGTATTATGAAATCAATTATAAAGGATTAAAAAGATTATTTTAAAATGTGAAGGACCAACCAACTTGGCTACTTGGCTTAGCCAAGTTAACCAACCAATGCAATAAGGCTTCAGTTGGGGTTGGTCCAGAGATCAAACCTATGGCTGACATAAAAATTTTAAGTTGGTACCATGCACTACTTAGGTCTGGTGGTTCAATCCTAGTGTTCATACAACCCAGTTGGGTTTCCCCATAGTCTAGAAATAAAGTAAAAGTAGAGTAGCGATCCCCCATACTCTAAAAATAGATACAACCCAGTTAGGTCCCCATAGTATAGAAATATAGAAATAGATACAACCTAATTGAATTCCCCCATAGTCTGGAAATAGAGTAGGAGTAGAGTAGCGATCGTATCAGGCAAAAAAAAAAAATGTGAAGGACCAAAAAATCATAGAGTTAGATGTGAGGGACTATTTTTGCAATTTAATCTTAAAAGAAAAAAAAAAAAGATACATAAGCTGCTATGATGATGTTACCAACTTCATCCAGTATATACATGTAGAGAGAGATATTAAAAGGAATGGGAATTATTGTACGTGACTATTGCCCACATCGGAATCCAACATTAAATGTCGAAAGTTCTTTGGTCAGTAATTTTTTCTAAAATTTTCTAAAAAAAGATTGACATCATGTCTATTTAAATTTTATTTTTTATAAAGGGTATTTGTATATTAGATCTAATTATTTTTTTCTTTTCGCGAAAACAAAAGTAATTAGCCACCGAAAATTTATTGATTCGTTTTCATTTTTTCACGTATGACCATATGCAAATAATTGCATTTCAAAACACATCTTTATTTTTTTTCGAAATAAGATTGTGAAATAGAAAGTATATTAAAGATGTAGAAAATTATTTTAAAAATACAAAACTATATTCTGAAATGCAATCCAAAACACTTTATCACAATAGTACTTATTATTATTATTATTATTATTTTCCTATTGATCGATGAATTTTATGCTTTGTTTGCCGACCATATGTGGATGGATACAGGCAGTGAATTGGGAAAGTAAGAGAAAGAACTGGTAAATGGAAATCCCAAAGGAATGGATTTAAGTGATATCCCTGCTTTTATTTTTGGCTTTGGAATCATTCTTGCATAGGGCCATGCTAATCTTCTTCGTATCCTTCCTGGTGTCCCCAGAGGGACTAATTTTTGTTTGATTCAATTGTCATTATTCATGGTTAAGACTTCAGCAAGTGATCTAAATTCTGAAACAAATATTTTTATCAAGAAAATTAATTTGTCTCAGAGTTTCTAATGCCACTTCGTTTCCAGACAAATCAGAATCTATCTTGAACTGTTGTATTTGTTCCAAGAAACAAAAAACTAAAGTACTCGTAAACAGTGACAGGGAAAGTTTTCTGTTTATTTTGCATCATCTTCCCAATTTGCATTTCTGTCACAATCCTATAGCCGGCAATTCTTGGAACTCAACTTCCTCATTTGATATCTGAATTAGCAAAATGAACGCAAGAGAATATATATAAATATGTTCGTCTTGCTTCCACAAAAAGCTAAATTCAGGCTATACATTTTACTTGAATTCTTGATAGTAAGAATTGAGGGAAATAAGAATAATCTAATCGCAAGCAGGGTCTGCATGCCCCTTGTCTTGGTAGTTTGTGCGCTAAGTTTCCTCCCAGCATTCTCTCAGGAAGTAGATGTCGTAAAAGATTTTGAGGAGAGTAGTCTGCAAACTTACATTGTCCATTTAAGTTTGCCTGCAGCAACTGATTCTGCTCGATCAGTAGATAAAAGTAGCTGGTACAACTCATTTCTCTCAAGAACTGCCACAGCAGGATTCATTGGGTTATCACGCATAACTCATTCGTATCATAACGTCCTTAATGGTTTTGCAGCAAAGTTGACACCGTCAGAACTGAAAGCAATTCAGAAGATGGATGGGTTTATATCCGCAAGACCTGAAAAAATATTCACCCAACAGACGACCTATAGTCCTAATTTTCTTGGGCTGCACCAGAACTTTGGATTGTGGCCAGGCTCCAATTATGGAAAGGGTGTGATTATTGGGGTATTGGATGGTGGATTTACTCCAGGGCATCCATCCTTCAATGATGAAGGCATGCCAACTCCCCCTGCCAAATGGAAAGGCAAATGTTAATTGAACGGGACAGCTTGCAACAACAAGGTTATTGGAGCAAGGAATTTTGTGACCAGAATACCGGGAGAAACACCTGTTGATGAAGATGGACATGGAACTCACACGACAAGCACTGCAGCCGGAAATTTTGTCCAAAACGCTAATTTGTTTGGAAATGCAAATGGAACAGCAGCTGGTATGGCCCCCCTTGCTCACCTAGCTATTTACAAAGTCTGCATGAGTGAGAAATGTGCTGAAAGTGACTTGTTGGCTGGACTGGATGCTGCTATTCAAGATGGCGTTGATGTGATTTCTATATCTCTTGGAGCTAATGTATCTATTCCTTTATTTGCTGATGCCTCTGCTGTTGGAAGTTTTGCCGCTATTCAGAAGGGCATTTTTGTTAGCTGTGCTGCTGGTAATTTTGGTCCAAATCGTTCTACGCTTTCAAATGAAGCCCCTTGGGTTCTCAGAAAGAATTCCCCTTGTAAGTTGAAAAAAAAAAGGAAGGAAATTTGTAGGTTGACAGTTGTTTGGGTTCCAAAAAGGTGATGTTCGCATTTAGGAAATGCGCCCAAAGAATTTGGGCACATTCAGCAAATGCGAACATCTCTGTCACGGTAACTACTGTCAACCTACAAATTTCTTCCATTTTTTTTTTCATCACTCTAAAGTCAGCGACCCGGGTTCTCACTGTTGGGGCTAGCACTACGGATAGAATCATAGAGGCTACAGCTTTGCTAGGAAACAATGATCAATTTGATGGCGAGTGCAATTTTCCTGGCAAAGGATTTTCCTCCACATTACTGCCCTTGGTTTATCCAGGTATGAACGGCAGCCAAAATGCTTCTTTTTGTGCGCCAGGTTCATTGAACAACACTGACGTGAGAGGTAAGGTTGTATTATGTGATAGAGGAGGTGCTGTAGGAAGGGTTGCTAAAGGGAAAACAGTGAAGGATGCCGGAGGTGCCGCCATGATTATGGCTAATCAAGAGCCTGATGGCTATAGCATCCAAGCTGACCCTCATGTACTTCCTGCAACACATGTTAGCTTTGATGCAGGGCAAAAGATCAAGGCCTATATAAAATCAACCTCAACACCTATGGCAACTATAATGTTTAGAGGAACAATCATAGGTGCAGCGGATGCTCCTACAGTTGCATCATTTTCATCTAGAGGCCCAAGCGTGGTAAGTCCAGGAATTTTGAAACCTTATTGGTCCTGGTGTCAGCATTCTTGCTGCCTGGCCCTTCTCTGTAGAAAACAACATTAACACCAAATCAACATTTAACGTGGTTTCTGGAACCTCAATGGCTTGTCCTCACTTGAGTGGCATTGCTGCCCTCATCAAGAGCGTACATCCTGATTGGACTCCAGCGGCTATAAAATCTGCAATCATGACTACAGCTGACTTATCCAGCATAATCAATCTCCAAAATCCCCATCCTATATTGGACGAACAGCTGCACCCAGCTGATGTATTCGCTGTTGGTGCAGGCCATGTCAATCCAATCAGAGCAACTGATCCAGGCCTTGTTTATGACATTCAGGCTGATGACTACATCCCATATTTATGTGGCTTAGGATACTCAGATAGAGAGATTGAGGTAATCACCCAAAGTTCTGTAGTTCCGTTTCTTGTTTGACTGTAAAGAGTATCCCTGAAGCACAACTCAATTATCCTTCATTCGCCCACCATCTGGGATCAACTAATCTGACTTACACAAGGACAGTGACTAATGTTGGTGAGGCTAACTCATCTTATTCCCTGACAATTAATGGAATTCCAGGGGTGGCAATATCTGTCGTGCCTTCGAGACTCATTTTCAATGGGGTAAACCAAAGGCTAACATATCAAATAACATTTGTTCGGAATCCAGCCACTTCAAACAATGCAACATATGTGGAAGGAGCTCTTGTGTGGATTTCTCTAAAACATAAAGTGAGAAGCCCAATTTCTGTAAAATTAGTATAATGGAGAAATGATAGTTGCAATTCTTCTATCTGTATAACTTCAATAAACCAAAACTTGCTTTCTCCCCGGCTCAAGAAGCAATCAAGTACAATTCTACTTTCAAATGTTGGTACTGGTTATATTTTCCTTTTCTTCTTTTACATATGTAAAACTAGAATATGTATCAACTTATGCAAAAGGCAGAAGGCATTAAGATCTTGATTGATGAAGTTTGAGCACACTTAAAAACAAAATGTGATTGAATTAAGTATCAAAACTGATAACTAGAACTTGGCTGGATAAAACTAAACGGTAAGAAAACTTCAATATCACGAAGAGACACGGAAAATGAAGAAAATTGCAAGAAAACTGACAAATGAAAGAGTGGCCGAATCCACAAAAATTTAAGCTCTAGTGATCTAATCAGATGATCTCTGACACTTCATGCAACAGTTTCAGACATTTCCAAGTTTTTAAAGAGTTCATCAAGCATTACAAAATACTTTGTGAAATTATCCAACTCACAAATTATCATGATGGAAGAAGCCTAACATGTTTGAGACTATGGAGATCTGAAAAGTTTTCAGATCTTGTCAGCTTGAAGAAATTGCTTCCTATCTCTGGAGATTAACTAGAATATCATCCGCTCATTCATATTGTTTAATGCCACCCTAAATAAGTCATCAATCCTATCAAATAAGTATTGTTAGATCTGACACATTCATCAATAGTACTTGCAATTTGCTAATCTTCATAACAAACCACACACAAAAAAAAAAAAAAAAAAAAAAACAAACACAGGGGTACAAGGATTGTTGTGTATGCATGCTTATTAATATAGTAGTTTTATTAGTCTATTTTCATTGCTTAATAACTTTATTTTTTGAAACCGGGAGCATGCACGTATGTTGCAAATTCAGAAAGCATCACTTCTTGCATGAATGGGCAGGATCTTGAAATAGCTTTCTAATGAATCTGCTAATCTATGTAGTGAGGCCTCAAAATTTTTTGTAGGAGTTTATTCTATAGATTTAGCAGATTTCTTCAAAAGTAAGTGAATCAGTTCTTTGAATTTACAGGACGGATATGCTATAAATTTATCTCCAATTCATTGATTTTTCGTTCAATAGCAAGTTAAAAGACAAACAGACTTGTGAATATCTCAAAGTAAAATGATCATGAAAAAGAATCCCCGCTAAATTGGTTTTGTCCTCTGCTCTTAACCTTTACCCCGTCTATAAAATGTTTTGCTTATCGTATTTTCAGGCTTCTTGGAGATTGTAAAATGTAGCATCATCAGGAAATATACTTGGATCACAAAACTTATACATTGAACTAGAAAATTGCCAAAATTTTCTTTTCTTTTCTTTTTAGTCCATCATTAGATATGTTGCAATTTCAAATTCACTCATTCGGATGCATAATTGCTGATTTTATTTTTTGAGTTGGAAGTTGAGCTAGCAGAATAGTTTCAATTGAAGACATTATTTTCCGGGAATAGAAGAGTATGTCGTTGTTTTATGAATTCGCAACAAACAAATAATCAAGAAACATGGCTATAATGGAATGGAGAAAAGTTGAGTGATCTAGCCAGAGTCATAGAACTTTCGTCCTTTCTAACCATTCATAACTACGCTGTAAAACGTTTTGCACTGATAATATACTTAAGACTAATCGCCAGACAGTATGCTTCAGAAAAGTTGAGTGATGTTTCCAAATCCTAAAGAACAACTTGAGAATTATTTTGTCATCTGAATCGAGAAAAAAACATGCCGTAGTCCTTGACGTTTCTGAGAGGGGTACATCGTTGAGATCCACAAGCGGACGTTTTCATCACTATTCATGCATTTCCTGTTTTCATCCCAGTGCACGAAAAACATCTACAAATATGTCGTTCTTTCAGTTGTAAAGACTCAGAGCACGAAGCCATAGAAATCTCCAAACATGGCTTCTTTGCTTCTAGTTTTCACTTCTATCTGCATGATAAGTTTCTCTCCTGCAATTTCCCAGAAACTTGAAACATACATTGTCCGTGAGAGTTTGCCTATTAATGTTGGTTCTCCTCAGTCGGAAAACCTGGAAAGCAGGTAGCTCTCATTTTTACCAAAAACTACCGCAGGCCCGATCGATATGATGCTGTGCTCCTGGTTCATTCTTACCGCAATATTGTGACAGGCTTTGCAGCCAGATTATCTCCTGAAGAAGCAAAAGAATTGGAGAAGAAGGAAGGATTTCTGTATGCCAGACCACAAAGAATCTTGGCCCTGCAAACAACCCACAGTCCAAACTTCTTGGGGCTTATCCAGAACTTAGGATTTTGGCCAGGCGCAAGTTTTGGTAAAGGTGTGATTGTAGGGGTGTTAGACACGGGAATTAAACCAGGCCATCCATCATTCGATGATGAAGGTTTGCCACCTCCACCAGCAAAATGGAAAAGGAAATGCGAATTAGATAAAACTGCATGTAACAACAAGCTCATTGGTGCAGGGAACTTTGTCAGTGGCATCTGATCTGTTTGGCATTTAACAGGTGAAAGTGACGGAATGACCATATTAAAATACTGCATGTAAAAAAATAGAATTTATTAAAATACTTACCCATATTTTAGAATGCAAAACTAACCATTTTGCCCCTGTCCGTTTGGCTTTTAATGGATGAAAGTAACAGAATAATCACGGGTTGCCAAATTTACGAGTTGAATAGCTATTCGCATAATTTTGTTAGATGAGTGGCCAAAAGCTGTATACGATTTCAAAAGTTTAGTAGCCTCCAATGTCTTTTACCCTTTAGAAATTTGGTTTAAAAATGGACTCTTTTTTGGGACATAATTGTTTTTTTTTTAAAATAAACTCTTTTTTTGAAACCAATGAAGTACTTTTAAAAAATTGTATCAAATTAAAGGTGAACCCTTTTTTTTTAACAGAATGAATAAAAAATAATTGTTATTTAATAACATTTCCACTCTATGTTAGAGGCATCTACTTAGATTTTTCTATACTCGAGGTGAAAAAGAACTTATCTTTAGAAATTATTAATCCTTACAATTACCAGCCAACACCCAAAAATTAAATTAGAAAAAAACTGTAGGGAGAAAACTCCAAAGCTTGCATCTCATTAGAAGCCTTGCCAACAGAATTGCAGCACCAAAAAATTATGCAATGACAGAAAATTTCTATGGACAATACTGTCGCATAAAATGGTTACTTTTGACACATGAAATATTTATGTGCAATTTTGTTAAGTGAATGATCTAGGAAAAAAATTATAGACAGAATAAAGGTATAATGTCATGAAATTTTATTACCCCTTTTAACACAAATTAAAAAAAAAAAAAACACTAACACAACATTACACACATAGCAATGGAAAGTTACTCACAAGATACAAATATTTGCTTTGTGGCTCAAAATTATCCATTTGGAACAATATACTAACCTCTGTGATATTCAACATACCTAAGTTTGATCTTCTTGAGAGCATCAACAACATCACTTATAACAAGCCTTTCCTTTAGAGATTCTCGAACACAATTCAAGTCCAATTCCATGATTGATGATAGACACTCCAACATTTCATTGGAATGTTCTACGTTTGGATTTAACAAGTTAGTATCTATGAGTTGAAGAATTGAATCAGGCATGGCATCATTTACGCAACTCTTGAAGCTTAGATTTTCATAAAAAATTTCACCATTAGGCCCTTTTTCCTGTAAAGACTCCCATTAGGAGGATTTTGTAGCTATAGACATCGCATGCTTTTGATACCAATCCTTCCCTACCATATTCTACAACAAATTTTGCCATCAGTCCAAAAAATTACATGAGGTGATAAATTCGGAAATGAAAGAACAGAAGAAACACATAATCAATAAGGTTACCTGGTGCAATGTAACCAATTGTGGCTAAGGTTCTGGTTAATACAGTGCTTTCATCCTTTCCCAAAAACTTTGCAATTCCATAATCACTTACATGGGCAACAATGTCTTCATCAATAAGGATATTACTTGGCTTCAAATCACAATGAATCACGGGAGTTGAATATTCTTGGTGTAGATATTGCAAAGCGCATGCGACATTGATCATCATGTTCAATCCTTGCAACATATTCAGGAAATGATGGTCAGAGTGCAGCCATTTGTCAAGACTCCCATTGGGCATGTATTCCAGCACTAGAGCTTTAAAATCCTAGTTGGAACAACTACTGATGACTTTCACTAAATTTCGATGACGAAGGTTACAGAACACTTCACATTCTACATCAAAACTTTTGAGTGAACCTTCAAGTCGTAAATTAAAAACTTTGACAGCCACAAACTTTCCATCATTAAGAATCCCTTTATAAACTGATCCAAAACTACCTAAGCCAAGAAGGTTGCTCTCGTTGTACCCATTCATTGCTTGTAGAAGTTCATAATGAGAAATTCTTTCTATTGTCGGTACAGTTGACACCTCTGTTATGCTTGAAAACTCACTTTTCCTTCAATGATATCTCATAAAAAAAAATGCTAAAGAGAGGACAGACAAAAGAGCTATCACAAGTGGGATCAGTGTGAGTAGAAGCACCCCTTCCACTATTAATCTGTGCTTTTGATTAGTTTGGCATTGCGGGACATGGAATTTTGGATCTCTACACAATGCATTATTAGAAGTGAAGGATTCACTTGTGAAGTTTTTTAAAGAACCCCTAAAAGGAATTTCACCCTTTAAATGATTAGAAGAAACATAAAACAATTTCAAATATTGAAGTGCCTCCAATGACTTGGGGATCAACCCTGAGAGATAGTTATGTGGCAAGTCTAGGGATGTTAAGCTTAACAATTTTCCAAATGATTCAGGTATGGATCCTTGTAGGTGGTTGTTTGCTAAAGAAAGGTTTTGCAAGTTTTGTAAATCACCCAATGTGTTGGGAGTGGCCCCTAATACTTGATTCATAGACAAGTCCATTGATATTGTAGCATTCAAATTTCCAATCTCAATAGGCAATGATCCATTTAAGGAGTTTGAGGCAAGGACAAGCTCTAGGAGATCTTTGAGTTTCCACAAGCTTTTGGGCATACTAGATGTCAGTAAGTTGTAATCTAGGTAAAGTTTCCTCAAAGAAGTCATATTGTCAAAACAATCTGGAATTGCCCCTGAAACTTGGTTCTGGCTTAGATACAAGTTGGCAATCTTTGCATGTTGCAAAATTTATCCATAGTTCCCCCGAGTTTGTTTTGAATAAGAGAAAATATTTGAAGGTTGTTTAAGTCCTAGATTGCTCTTGGAGTAGCTCCACTCAACTAATTATCTTCTCGAGAAATCAATATTAGACTACTTAGGTTGCCAATTTCACTTGGGATGAGGCCTCTAATCTTAGTCATCATTGCTTTAAAATATTGAAGGGAAGTAGAAAGATTTCCAATGGATTATATGCTAGCTCTAAGGTCTTCAAAGACTTGCACTTTGTCAAGGAAGTAAGGAAATCCAACTCCAACGATGTTGGATCACTTGTCAAATGGTTATCAAAAAGAGATAGCAATTCTAGATGTTCAAGATTAGAGATATCAACAATGATGTTAATAATTTAATAGCAAACTTGAAGATATATATATATATATATATACCCCCATTTAAGATGAAATCAAACCACAAATAAAAAATTTAAGGAGAAAACTAAAAAAAAAATACATAAATTTCAATTTTAATAAATTTTGAATTTTAATATAAAAAAGTTCTCAAATTTAAAAATTTTTAAAATAAAAAAATTTAAACTAACAATAATTAAAATAGAATATTATCAGAGTAATACTGAAAAAAATAAATGACATATAAAAGTTAAAAGAGAAAAAGCCGACCAAATAACATTAAAAGTTAGAAATATGTTTATCTAAACTAAAATTCTAAGAAACGTCGTAAGAATAACAACTTTTAGTAAGTATTGAGAATGCTTAATTGTTGCATTTACTTTTCTTATTTTTTGAAATTTGATTACTTTTTCAAAAAATGTAAAATTAAAAAAACACAACAAACAGATTATTTTTCCGAATGAACTAAACAAAGAAAATAGATAATTTTTTAAACTCAAATTGCCAGCAAACCAAGGGTGGCTAACCTGTAAAGAAATTTTGTGGAACATTAGGACTAGTGAGCATAGTCAAATTCCCAATTTCCTTCGGTATGGAACCTGAAATGTTGTTGCTTCTTATACTAAATATCTTGAGGTTACGAAGATTGCCAATCTCCCGTGGAATCACACCTTCCAATTTTACAGACGAATTGTTAGTAATTTGAAAATCTTTTCCCACCTAAATATTTAACAAAGACCATGTACTACCATGACACAAAGGACAAGAGTGTTTTTTTTTTTTCTTTTTTCCCTTCTTGTTAGGGTGGAATGATTCTTTGAATTATATACTCCTAATTCCAGTATATGTCCAAGAATTGTGACCTAATTACCATAGTATTAATAATGATTTCATGCTACGATTGTTAGCAAAAAGAAAATGATTTTCAGACTTGGCAATTTTTAAACAAGTTAAACATCATCCAAAAGATTAAAGATTAAAATCTGAGGCTATACCTTGTAAATTGTTCCTTCCAACGTATAATCCCTCTAGCATCTCCAAGTTCCCAAGTTCTTTTGGAATGAATCCACTGAAATTGTTATATGACAATGACAGTATCTGAAGCTGCGAACAATGGGATAAACTTGGTGGGATTTGGCCACTTAAGTGATTCAAAGAAAGATAAATCCCTTTGAAACTTGGAAGATTGTGACAAATATCAAGTGGAAGACTTCCTGTCAAGTTATTTTGTGTAAAACCTACATTCTCCAATGTTGAGATGTTGAAGATGGCGAAAGGTATGGAACCAACAAGTTGATTATTTTGAAGATTCAGAAATGTCAACCTATGGAGATTCCCAATCTCTTCAGGAATCTTTCCTGTGAGGAAATTACCTTCAAAATTCAGATATTCTAATTTCGACAGGTTAGAGACCGAAGAAGGAATAGGACCACTAAATTCGTTTTGAGATAAAGCTAAGACTTGAAGCTGTGGTCCAAACCACGTTGGAACTCGTCCAGTGAAGTTGTTGGAGCCTAATCTGATGAACCTTATTCTGCGTAATCGTGACAACTCTTGAGGCAGATTTCCATGGAAATAGTTGCGTCTCATGTCAAGAGAAACAAGGAAGGATAGATGACCCAAATGTGGAGGAATGGTGCTAGTAAGAGCCATGCCTGAAATATTCAGAGCAGTCACTCTGCGGTGGCGAGGGCTGCACTGGACTCCAATCTAGTCGCAGACAGAGGAGGATGAAGCAACAGAAGACCAGTTACTAGACAAGATTTGGTGAGGGTCAGAGGTGAGGTGGGCTTTCAGGGCCAGAAGGGCAGATTGATCAGTGGCAATGTTTGGTGGTTTCATGGCCATGGAGCAACTCATAATTAGCCATTGTATCAAAAGAAGTGCAAGGCACAGTCCATCCATTGCAAGATAGATCTATAGTGTATGAATCTGAAAATGCAGGGTATATGTGAATCTGGTTAATGTTTCTTCACAACATGGGAAATTTAAAGGAAATGTCATACTTTTAATGTCAAGGTTTGCTGATGATAATTCATGATTGTTGGATGAAGAAGAGTCGAGTCAGTAGACTGGAAAAACTTGCCACAAGTCGGACGGTAGGGACGAGCGTTGACCGGTTACGTAGCCTGTACGGGCTGTGGTAGTACTTCTTTTTTGCTAAAAAAATATATTTTATGATTGTTATTTTTATTGTTACTTTTTAAATATGGGTCATAGATATTTATATACATAAAATTTGTAGGAATAGTTTTAGAAAATTTATGTTTAAAAATAGACTTACTTTTTGAAATAGTTTTAACTTGTAAAAAAGTTTTTCAATTGGTAACAATTTAGGAACAAGTAATTGAAAAAGTTAATGACTTCACATTTATATAGTGCTTTTGAAAATTTTAGTCCCATATTTAAAAGTTTAACATTTTAGTCCTTAATGTTTAAAAGTATGATAATTTCAGTCATCAAATTATTTAGGTGAAATAATCTACTTATATAATTTAAATTTGTAAAAATTTTAAAAATGGTATCATTAGCCTAAAAAAAATAGGAAGAGTAAAGTGACCCATATTTGTTTTATTTTTCAAATTAGCATGAATTAAAAAAAGGAACATTTTTTGCTCCATTTTTTTCATTTTTTCTATTGATACTAATATAAAAAATTAAAAACAAATGTTTACAAATTTCCTCTTCCCATTCTTTTAAGTTAATAATGTCAAAAAAAATTTTGTTTTTATATATTGAAAATCTAAAAAGTAAATTTGCCTAACTAAATTATTTAGAAATTAAAATTGTCAAATAAGTAAATATTGAGAACTAAAACTATTAAAAATATTAAATAAATGTGGGCTTCATAGCTCCCTCCAACCATTGAGTCATTAATTTTTTTGGGTAATTATTTTTAAATTGTTATAAATTGAAATTATTAATACTAAATTTGTTAACCTAAAAGTTTTAAGAATTAAAATTATTGAACCCCTAAATATTAAGAATTAAAATTGTCAAAAACTTTAAAAATAAAACTTTACATCATTAATATTGAGCACATGTTAATATTTTTGTAAAATACTACCTAAAAAACATTATTCGCCAACAAACCGCGTATGTCATATATGGCCGGTGATGGGTCTCATTTCCATGTGAGAAGGATGATTTGGAATTAATAACTCCCTTGACCGTTTCCCTCTTCCACAAAAAAAGTTGAAGACTTTGAGGTTCATGTCCTCAATTCCCTTTTCCAATTCAAAGACGACTCCATTGATTTGAGGCCATGCAATCATATTGGAGAAAATTTTCTTTGCAAAAGAAGAAGAAAGGCTCAACAATGTGAGTTGCCTTTCCTTTTGGCTTTCGCAGCTCTAGAAAACGATGGATCACCATCAGCTTTAGTGATCAAACATTTCACAAGTGTAGATTTTTTATCTTAGTTATTGTATACTAACCATATCCTATTAATAAAATGAGGTTATTTTATTAATAAATATTAAACGCTAATATGAAATGCATAAACTCTAATAGTTTTAGTTAACTTTATATCAACATTTTTTTTATAGCAATTATATTTTCATTAATAAAAAATAGTCATTACAAAGAGTGCAAAAGATAATTTTATAAAATAATTTTATCATATTTTTGAGAGTTTATGGTTATAAATACAATATTTATTAGGTTACATAAAGCTAAATAAAAAGTTAAATTATATCTACCTCTCTTGAAGTTTAGGAAAACTATCAAATAACTTTGGAGGTACATGGAAATTACTAATACCCCTTTAAATTGAATAAATTAATAACATTTAACTTCCTACTAATATTGACTATTGAATTTTGACCAAGTACATAGTTATTTTTTTTTTAATTTATAAACTATCTTTTAAACTATAATATGTAAAATACACTTAACCCTTGAGGTTTGTTTTTAATAACAAAATGAACATTGAGGTTTAACAAATGGGATCTCTCTTCCTTTTTTGATATAAAGTATGAATCTGAAAATGCAGGGTATATATGAATGTGGTTAAGGTTCCTTACATCATGAGAAATTCAAAGGAAATGTTACACTTTTAAAGCCCAAGGTTTGCTACATTATTGCTGCTGCTTCAGCCTTCAGCTAATGACACTTCGTTAGAGGCAGCAGAGTGGAATAAATTGGTAAGTGTAGTGGGACAGATGGGGAGGGCACTGACGAGTTAACTACTTGACTTGCCTCGACGTGATCTAGGAGGATTGTAGTAGAACTTCTTTCAACCTAAAAAAAGAGAGTATATTTCGCAATTTTTTATTTTTATCGTTACTATTTAATTATGAATAGTAAATATTCAAATATATATATATATATATATAATTCATAAAAATGGTTTTAGAAATTTTAATTTAAAATAAACTTATTTTTTTAGGGCAATGAAAAGTTATGTACATCCTAAAATAAAATAAAACTTTGCATAAAAAATATTGAGCCAATGTTAATATTTTGTAAATATCGAAATTATGAAAACTACCCCATTCTTGGAATACTCCAAATGGAAAGGATAAAAGCAAGTCAGATTGATATACCAATTCTTGATCCGCAGATCAGTTCTTTCCCTAAGTTATTTTGTCAATAAATAAATAATTATAAAAATAAAATCTTGTCATAATTCAAAAAAGCAAAACATTAATAAAGGTAAAGGTAACAAACCGCGTAGGTAGTGGCTAAGAGGTACCGATCCCACTGTATATTGGGTGGGGTTATGCCGGCCCCATTTAATTCGGGAAAAAAAAGCCTTAACCAACTCTTACTGGGTTTAGGTTAGTTGTGTTAGGGCCTGTTCAATGAAGACTATACCTTCTCGGGTCACTACTTGTACTGTATTAATTTGAAAATTCCCAAGTTAATATAATCAATTTCTTTTGGAGAAAAAAAAAAACCGCATAGGTCATGTATGGCCGATGATGGGTCTCATTTTGACGTGAGAAGGACGATTTGGAATTAATAGTAATACTTCCCTTGACCGTTTCCCTCTCCCACAAAGAAGGCGAAGACTTAGACGTTCATGTCTTCGATTCCCTTTTCCAATTCGAAGATGACTCCATTAATTTGAGGCCATACGATTCATACGGGAGATAATGTTCTTGAGGAAAGAAAAAGGAAGGCACAACGATGTGAATTGCCTTCCCCTTTGGCTTTTGCAGCTCTAGGAAAATGATGGATCATGATAGCTTTAGTGAAGAATGATCATGAGATCAAATGAGCAATCTAAAAAGGAAAGTAAAAAAGAAATAAAGAATAAAAAAAGGAAAATGAACCATGTATGTTTATGCAATGCATGGTTGGATTCGGACCCGAAAGCATTATGTAGCTAATTAGCTCTCACTGCAAAATAAAGTGGATTCTCCTTATTCTTGTTCATGTAATTAATTAATAGACAATTTTAACCACCTATGCATACAATGAAATACGTGATTTATTTAATTAAATGGAATGATAATAATAAAGGGTAGCAAAAAATGAGGAAACGATTGACAATTAATTTTATGAAATGGAAGTCAGATTACACCTAATGGTTAATTCAAGGATTAAGGAGAGATCTAGAATGAGTTGAGTCTTTTTTTTCTTTTCTTTTTTTCCTTCTTGGATTAATATATAAAATTAAACTTCTGGATTAAAGGGAAAAAAACACTTGATAACCATCTTGATCTAACTAGAACGATACAAATATTTTCCTCCATAGCAATGGTAATGTAGACTTTATTTGTTTGGAACAATAAAATTGGCAAAATCCCTCACTCTTGTAAACTCACGATGACAGAATATTTAGTAACAATCTATTTACTTCCATGACATACATATCTGACTTTTATCTTCTTGAGAGCAACAACAACCTCACTTATAGTAAGTCTATCCTTGGGAGATTCTGGAACACAATTCAAGGCCAATTCCATGATTAACGATAGACACTCCAATGTTTCATTGGAATATTCTTGGTTTGGCTTTAATAGGGTAGCATCTATAACTTGAAGAATTGAATCAGGGATGGCATTATTTACCCAACTCTTCAAGTCCAGATTTTCACCAAAGATTTCATCGGTAGGCCTTCTTCTTGTAAACACTTCCATTAAAAGGATTCCGTAGCTATATACATCGCATGTTTTCGATACCAATCCTTCCCTTCCATATTCTAAAACAAATATGACCATTAGTGCAAAAAATTGTACACAATGGCATGCTCGGAAATGAAAGAAAATAAAAACAGAATAAATAAGATTACCTGGTGCAATGTAACCAATTGTAGCTAAGGTTTTGGTTAATGCAATGCTATCATCCTTCCCCAGAAACTTCGCAATTCCAAAATCACTTACGTGAGCAACCATGTTTTCATCAATAAGGATATTACAAGGCTTCAAATCACAATGAATGATAGGAGTTGAATATTCATGGTGTAGATATTGCAAAGCGCATGCGACATCAATCATCATGTCCAATCTTTGCAACATATTCAGGAAATGGTCATAGTGCAACCATTTGTCAAGGCTCCCATTGGGCATGTATTCCAGCACCAAAGCTTTAAAATTCTGGTTAGAGCAACTGCTGATAACTTTCACAAGATTTCGATGACGAAGGTTGCAAAGCACTTCACATTCTACATCAAAACTCTTGAGTGAACCTTCGAGTTGCAAATTAAGTACTTTGACAGCCACAGACTTTCCATCATTAAGAATCCCTTTATAAACTGATCCAAAACTACCTGAGCCAAGAAGGTTGCTCTCATTGTACCCATTTGTTGCTTGTAGAAGTTCATAATAAGAAATTCTTTCTGTTGTTGGTACGGCTGACGAATTTATTGCACTTGAAAACTCACTTTTCCTTCGATATCTCAAAAAAACAAATGCTGAGGAGAGGACAACCAAAAGAGCTATCACAAGTAGGATCAGTGTGAGTACAAGCACTTTTTTCTCTCTTAATCTGTGCTTTTGATTAGTTTGGCATTGCGGGAAATGGAATTTTGGATCTCCACATAATGCATCATTGGAAGTGAAGGATTCACTGGTGAAGTTTTTGAAAGGACCCCCAGAAGGAATTTCACCTTTTAAATGATTAGAAGAAACGTCAAACAATTTTAGAAATTGAAGTTTCTCCAATGACTTGGGAATCAACCCTGAGAGATTGTTATGGGACAAGTCCAGGGATGTTAAGCTTAACATTTTCCCAAATGATTCTGGTATGGATCCTTGTAGTTGGTTGTTTGCTAAAGAAAGGTTCTGCAAGTTCTGTAAATCACCCAATGTGCTGGGAATGGCCCCTGATATTTGATTCGTAGACAAGTCCATTGATATTGCAGCCTTCAAATTTCCAATCTCAACAGGCAATGATCCATTTAAGGAGTTTGAGACAAGGACAAGCTCCAGGAGATCTGTGAGTTTCCACAAGCTTTCAGGAATACTAGATGTCAGTAAGTTGTAATCCAGATAAAGTTTCCTTAGAGAAATCATATTGCCAAAACATTCTGGAATTGGCCCCGAAACTTGGTTCTGGCTTAGATACAACTCAGCTAGTCTTTGCATGCTGCAAAATTTATCCAGAGTTCCCTTGAGTTTGTTTCGTTCAAGAGACAATAGTTGAAGGTTTTTCAAGTCCTGGATTGCTCTCGGAATAGCTCCACTCAACTGATTATCTGCTAGAGAAATCCATATCGGACTACTTAAGTTGCCAATTTCACTTGGGATGGGGCCTCTAATTTTAGTCATTGATATGTCAAAATATTGAAGGGAAGTAGAAAGATTTCCAATGGAATTCGGGAGAATCCCATTGAGTGGATTATCATATAGCGACAAGGTCTTCAAAGACTTGCACTTTGTCAAGGAAGTAAGGAAATCCAACTCCAACGATGTTAGATCACTTGTCAAATGGTTTTCAAAAAGATATAGCCGCTCTAGATGTTCAAAGTTCCCAAGGGGTTTTGGAATTGAGCCACTGAATTGGTTTGATGGGAGAGAGAGCGTTCTCAGTTTAGAGCAATTTACAATTGAAGCTGGTATAACCCCACTAATTTCATTGCCATCAAGAAAAAATATTTCTAAATTAGGCAATTGACATCCAATGTTTGATGGAAGACTGCCAGTGAGGTGATTGAATTGAAATGAAAGCTCCCTCAATGTTGAAAGGTTGAAGATCCCCATTGGTATGGACCCATTTAAGTCATTGGATGCAGAATAAAGTAGCTCCAATTTGTGAAGGTTGGAGATCTCTTTTGGTATTATACCTATCAGTTGTGATATGCTAGTATATTAATGCAAGTTCTCAGTATTTAGAAAAGTAAGCATTTCGGTTTGAGATGTTAATAATTAAGATGGACATTTGATATGTCTAAATATATGGAATTGAAACTCTTGGTAAAATGTTATCATGCGGGTTTGTTTGGTTAGTAAGAAAGTAAAATTACGTAGTAATATTATTTTTTAGAATTTAATTATAAAAAATATGAATACTTTTTTAAAAATTTTGAATTTTAGGAATTTAATTGTAGGGATTATAAATACTGGAAAGAATAATTTTTTTTTTAGAAAAGTTAGTGTTATTCATATTTCACTATTTCATTTAGATTAATGAATTACAAATAAATAAAGAAGGTGGTTTCAATAATAAAGGTACAAATAAATTTATATTTTCATTAAAAAAAAGTAACAACAATAATGTTAATAATGTAATAGCAAAATTGAAGCAAAGGAAAACAAAAAAAGAATATTCCCCCATTTAAGATGAAATCAAACCACAAATAAAAAATTTCATAATTTTCAATTTTAACAAATTATGAATTTGAATATAAAAAATTTCTCAAATTTAATAATTTTTTAAAATAAAAAAATAAAACTAACAATAATTAAAATAAAATATTATATGAATATTACTTAAAAAATAAAAGACTTATAAAAGTTAAAAGAGAAAAATTGAAAGTTAAAAATATGTTTATTTAAATTAAAATTAAAAAAAAAAGTCATAAGAATAACAAATTTTAGTAAGTATTTATAATTTTGAATAGTTGCAATTTTTTTCTTTATTTTCATGAATCTCATTACTTTTTCAAAAAAATTAAAAGTGAGCATAGTCAAATTCATAATAGCATAGAAAAGTGAGCATCTGGGGTGGGGAGGGGGAGGGGAAGGGATTTGTAAAATTTGAAATTGAAATGGATAATTGATATGTCTAAATATATGGAATTGAAACTCTGGCAAAAATGGTAACCATACCTGTTAGGAAATTATGGGAAATCTGAAGAAACATGAGCGTAGTCAAATTGCCAATTTCTTTCGGTATGTAACCTGAAATGCTGTTGCTTCGTATACTAAATTCCTTGAGGTTACGAAGATTGCCAATCTCCCGCGGAATCACACCTTTCAATTTCACATAAGAATTGTTAGTAATTTGAAAATCTTTTCCCACTTAAATATTTAACAAAGACCATGTACTACCATGACACAGAGGAAAAGAGTGTTTTTTTTTTTTTTCCTTTTTTCCGATCTTGTTAGGGTGGAATGATTCTTTGAATTACATACTCGTAATTCAAGTGCAAGTCCAAGAATTGTAACTAAACGACCATAGTATATATTAATAATGATTTCATGCTACATTTGCTAGCAAGTAGCAACAAGAAAATGAATTTCGGACTTGACATTTTTAAGCAAGTTTAACATCATCGAAAAAATTAAAGGTTAGAATGTGTGGCTATACCTTGTAAATTGTTCCCTCCAAGTTCTAACGCCTCTAGCATCTCCAAGTTGCTAAGTTCTTTTGGAATGAATCCACTAAAATTGTTCAATGTCAATGACAGTATCTGAAGCTGTGAACAATGGGATAAACTTGATGGGATTTGGCCATTTAACTGATTGAAAGAAAGATCAATCCCTTTAAGACTTGGAAGATTGTGACAAATATCAAGGGGAAGACTTCCTGTCAAGTTATTGAATGTAAAAAGAACATTCTCCAATGTTGAGATGTTGAAGATGGCGGAAGGTATGGAACCAACAAGTTGATTATTTTGAAGATTCAGAAATGTCAACCTATGGAGATTCCCAATCTCTTCAGGGATCTTTCCCATGAGGAAATTACCTTCAAAATTCAGATATTCTAATTTCGACAGGTTAGAGATGGAAGAAGGAATAGGACCACTAAATTTATTTTGATATAAAGCTAGGGCTTGAAGCTGCGGTCCAAACCACGTAGGAACTCGTCCGGTAAAGTTGTTGGAGCCTAAACTGATGAACCTTATTCTGCGTAATCGTGACAACTCTTGAGGCAGATTTCCATGGAAATAGTTGCTTGTAATGTCAAGAGAAACAAGAAAGGAGAGGTTACCGAAATGTGGAGTAATGGTGCCAGTAAGAGACATGCCTGAAATATTCAAAGCAGTCACTCTGCGGTGGCGAGGGCCGCACTGGACTCCAATCCAGTCACACACAGAGGAGGATGAAGCTACAGAAGACCAGTTACTGGACAAAATTTGGAAAGGGTCAGAGGTGATGTAGGCTTTAAGGGCCAAAAGGGCAGATTGATCAGTGGCAATGTTTGTTGGATTTGTGGCCATGCAGCAAGTCACAATTAGCCATTGTACCAGAAGAAGTACAAGGCAGTGTCTATCCATTGAAAGATGAGCCTATAGTATGAATCTAAAATGCAGGGTATATATGAATGTGGTTAAGGTTTCTTCACAGCATGAGAAATTTAAAGGAAATATTGCATTTTAAAGCCAAGGTTTGCTGAGTTATTGCTGCTGCTTCCGCCTTCAGCAAATGATAATTCATGATTGTTGGATGAAGAGTAGAGTCAGTAGACTCGAAAGAATTTACACAAGTAGGAAGTGGGTGCAGGTGTTGACGGGTTGACTACTACTTGACTTGCCAATGTAGCTGTAGAGGGCTGTAGTAGTACTTCTTTTGTATTATATATATATATATATATATATATATATATATAAAATAATTTTTATTTTTATTGTTACTTTTAAAATAGACTTATTTTTTGAAATATTTTCAATTTTTAAATTTTTTTTTTCAATTTATAACAATTTAAAAACAACTAATTACAAAGTTAGTGAATTCATGATAGGAACATATGTGTCCACATTTATATAACATTTTTGAAAATTTTAATTCTCATGTTTGAAAATTTTAATTCCCATGTTTTAGTCCTTGTTTAAAAATATAATAAGTTTAGTTTCCAAATAATTTAGGCGAACTAATCTATTTACATTTTTTTAATTTGTAAAATTAAAAAAAATGATGTCATTAGCTTAAAAAAATTGGAAGAGTAAAGTGACCCATATTTGTTTTATTTTTCAAATTAGCATGAATGAAAAAAAGAAACATTTTTGGTTCCATATTTTTAATATTTTTTCTATTGATACTAATTTAAAAAATTAAAAACAAATGTTTATTAATTTCCTCTTCCCATTCTTTTAAGTTAATAATGTCAATAATTTTTAATTTTTATATATTGAAAATCTAAAAATTAGATTTGTCTATCTAAATTATTTAAAGACTAAAAATATCAAATATTTAAATATTGAGAAAAAAAATTTTAAAAATATTATATAAATATGGGCTTCATAACTCCCTCCAACCATCAAGTCATTAATTTTTTTGTCTAATTATTTTTAAATTGTTATAAATTAAAATTATAAGTACTAAATTTGTTAACCTAAAAGTTTAAGAATTAAAATTATCGAACTCCTAAATATCAAGAATTAAAATTGTCAAACACTCTAAAATAAAGCTTTACATCATTAGTATTGAGCCCATGTTAATATTTTGTAAAATACTGCCTAAATGAACTATTATTGGGCAACAAACAACATAAGTCATACATGGCAGGCCATGGGTATTATTTTCACGTGGGAGGACGATTTGGAATTAACACCTCCTTCTCCGTTTCCCTCTCCCCCAAAAGAAGTGAAAGACTTTGAGGTTCATGTATTCAATTCCCTTTTCCAATTCAAAGACGACTCCATTGATTTGAGGCCATGCGATCAGCTCTAGTGATCAAACACTTCACAAGTTTAGATTTTTTTACCTTATGTACTAAACATCTCCAATTATTGAAATGAAATTATTTTATTAATAAATATTAAATCCTAATATGAAATGCATAAACTTCAATAGACATAGTTAACTTTATATCAAAAAAATTTATAGCAATTTTATATTTGCATTGATAAAAAAAATAATCATTATAAATGAGTACAAAAGATAATTTGATAAAATGATTTTATCATAGTTTTGAGAGTTAACAGTTATAAATATAATATTTATTAGGTTATATAAATCTAAATAAGAAGGTAAATTATATCCATCTCTTTTAAAATTTAGAGAAACTATCAAATAATTTTAGAGATACAGGTAAATTACTAATACCTCGTTTAAATATGATAAATTAACAACATTTAACCTTTTACAGATAATTAAATAATATTAACTATTGACTTTTAACCAAATAAATAGTTTTCTTTGAAATTTGTAGACTATCTTTTAAATTAAAATATTTAAAATACTCTTAACCCTTGAAGTTTGTTTTAATAACAAAATGAATGTTGAAGTCTAACAAAATAGATCTCTCTTACGTTTTTTGATATACAGTATGAACCTGAAAGTGCACTGTACATATGGATGTGGCTACATAAAACATTAGTCATAATCTGGATTGTCGGGCAAGCAGTACATCTCTCTCCAAATCCCTTACTTTTTCTTAGGTTGTATTCTCCAAATCCAATGGATTGTTTTTTGGGAATTGAATTCTATGTGAATGAAACTAAAAATGCCCCTAATTTCTTCGGTTCAATCCATTCTTTACGATTCTAAGTGTACTATATTTCTTTGTCAATGTTCAATGATTTTTGTTTAAGTTACATGTTACTGTCGAGTGGTTGCCGGGTCTATGTCTTGAGCTGTGACGATGTAACGTCGTGCTGCATTTAGCTCTTGAATTGATGAGCATCCGATGCTGGATGACATTTGCATAGGCTATTCGTGGTGGACCATTCAATGCTTGGACAAGTAAGAATGGCTATAATGTGTGGATACGTCATACGTGCGGGTCGGTAATTGAAGCCATGTTAATATTTTGTAAAATACTACCTCCATAAAACATTGGTTGGTAACAAACCGCGTACATAGCCGGGGGCAAACATGTATTAAGGTCAAAAGTAAAATGTTCGAATTTTCACTTTGTCATTTTTTTTAAAAAAATTGAAGGACAATTTGAAATTAATAACTCCTTTATGTCTTCCTCGCATATGTCAGATATGGCTGGCAATGGGTCGCATTTCCATGTGGGAAGGACAATTTGGAATTAATAACTCTCTTAACCGTTTCCCTCTGCCACGAAAAAAGTTGAAGAATTTAAAGAATTTAAGGTTCATCTCTTCAATTTCCTTTTCCCATCCAAAGACCCTCCAAAGGTTTGAGGCCATACGATCGTATTGGAGATGGACCTCACCCAACATTGTCTTCCTCGCGTGTCAGATATGGTTGGAGATGGGCCTCATTTCCGTGTAGGAAGGACAATTTATAATTAATAACTCTCTTGACCGTTTCCCTCTTCCACCGAAAAAGTTGAAGAACTTAAAGAATTTAAGGTTCATGTCTTCGGGTATGTTTAGAGTGTGATGTATTTGAGAAAAATTATATTAGAATGTGTAAAAATTTTAGTAGGTATTTTTTTTATAAAAAAAAAATAAGAAGGAGAATTTTTAATATTATGTGAGAGGAATTTGAGTGAAAAAATTTAAATTTTAAATTTTAAAATAAAAATACGTTTGAAATATGATATTTTTATTTGAGAAAATAACCTACTTTTTCTATTTGCAAATAGAAATCAATTGTCCAGACATACCCTATTCCTTTTCCAATCCAAAGACCCTCCAAAGACTTGAGGCCATACGATCGTATTGGAGATAATGTTCTTTACGAACGAGGAAGGAAGGCACAATAGTGTGAACTGCCTTCCCCTTTCACTTTTGCAGCTCTAGGAAAATGAGGGATCATCATCAGTTTTAGTGATTTCAACCACAATAAATAAATACACCCCCCCCCCCCCCCCCCCACCCCCCACACACACACATATATATATCAATGATCATGAAATCAGAAATGAAAGAAATAAAGAATAAAAAAAAACAAAAATGATACATGTACGCTCATGCAATGCAAGGTTGGTTTCGGACCAAAAAGCATTATGTAGCGAATTAATTTTCACTGCAAAATAAAACTCAATTCTCCTTATTCTTGTTTATGTAATTAATTAATATATTTTAACCACCTATACATTCTGTGAAATACATGATTTATTTAATTGAACACAATGATAATAATAAAGGGCAGAAAAAATGGAGAAAAGATTGATAATTAATTTTATGAAATGGAAGTCAGATTACAGCTAATGGTTAATTCAAGCATTAAGAAGAGATGTAGAGTGAGTTGGGCCATTTTTTCCCTTCATGGATTAATAAATAAAACTATAATTTTGGATAAAATAATAATAAAAAAACTTGATGACCATCATCATGTAACACGAATGAAACAATATTTTCCTTCATAGCAATGGTAAATAAACTTGATTTGTTTGGAACAATAAAATTAGCAAAATCCTTCACTCTTGTAAACTCAGGATGACAGTAAGCGTGCAGTGCACTGACAATCTATTTACTTTCATGACATACATATCTGAGTTTTATCTTCTGAAGAGCAACAACCTCGCTTATAGTCTTTCTTTCCTTGGGGGATTCTAGAACACAATTTAAGGCCAATTCCACGATTAATGATAGACACTCCAATGTTTCATTGGAATGTTCTTGGTTTGGCTTTAACAGGGTAGCATCTATAACTTGAAGAATTGAATCAAGCATGGCATCATTCACCCAACTCTTCAAGTCTAGATTTTCACCAAAGATTCCATCGTTAGGTTTTTTTTTCTTGTAAAGACTTCCATTAGGAGGATTCTAAAGCTATAGACATCGCATGCTTTCGATACTAATCCTTCCCTTCCATATTCTAAAACAAATATGACCATTAGCACAAAAAATTGCACACAATGGTATGCTTGGAAATGAAGGAAAAGAAAACATAATCAATAAGATTACCTAGTGCAATGTAACCAATTGTAGCTAAGGTTTTGGTTAATTCAATGCTATCATCCTTTCCCAGAAACTTAGCCATTCTGAAATCGCTTACGTGAGCAACCATGTTTTCATCAATAAGGATATTACTATGCTTCAAATCACAATGAATCATGGGAGTTGAATATTCTTGGTGTAGATATTGCAAAGCGCACGCAATATCGATCATCATGTCCAATCTTTGCAACATATTCAAGAAATAATGGTCAGAGTGCAGCCATTTGTCAACGCTCCTGTTGGGCATGTATTCCTACACCAGAGCTTTAAAATCCTGGTTGGAACAACTGCTGATGACTTTCACTAGATTTCAACGACGAAGGTTACAGAACACTTCACATTCTACATCAAAACTCTTGAGTGAACCTTTGAGTTGTAAATTAAATACTTTGACAACCACAGACTTTCCATCATTAAGAATCCCTTTATAAACTGATCCAAAACTACTTGAGCCAAGAGGGTTGCTCTTGTTGTACTGATTTGTTGCTTGCAGAAGTTCATAATAAGAAATTCTTTCTGTTATCAGTACAACTGACACCTCTATTGCACTTTTCATTCAATATCTCAAAAAAACAAATGTTGTGGATAGGACAACCAAAAGAGCTATCACAAGTGGGATCAGTGTGAGTAGAAGCACTCCTTTCACTCTTAATCGAAGCTTTTGATTAGTTTGACACTGTGGTGATAGGGGTTAAAATGTTCCTTTTTCTTGTTAATACTTCCTTAATATTAATTTGAATTTTTAGAGGAATTATTTGGCTTTAATATAGTTTTTGTTTTAGGTATGGAAAATGGTGAATTGGAGGAAAAGTTGATAAAAGGCAACAATTGAAGACAAAAAGAAAAATTCAGAAAAATTCCTATTACTTCGCATGAGGCGTTGGCCTTGGAACACAAAAGAAGCTGCAAGAAAAAAGAAAAGCAAAAAGGAAACAAAGAAGAGAAGAAAATCAGCACAAGTCATTCAGCAAAAAGGAAACAAAACTGAAAAAAAGAAACAAGTCAGATTCGGACAAAGAAAGGCAAAGGAAAAAAAAAAAAAGAAATGTGGCACAAGTTACACTAGGTAGAAGACAAAAGAAAAGAAAAGAAGCCACACAAGACTACAAAAAAGGAAGCAGCCGAGAAGTGCATTCGGGGAAATTTGGAAATTTGGAAGCAGCCGAGAATATGCTATGTTTGTATTTCCTTTTTCTTAGTTTAGACAAGGGAAAAGGACATGGGGGAAATCTATAAATAAAGGCAGTCCCCAGTTGTTTGAAACCAGTCCTTCACGTCCCTTTTGTTTTCCTTAGAAGACAAAACACACACACGAGAGAAAGAAACAAAGGCAGTCGCCTTGTTCTTTCTTTCCAATTCCCATTCTTCTCTTTTCTTCTTTTCTTTTAGTTTCGTTTTTCTCTTAAAATTCAGCAATCATGTATGCCACTATGAGTGGCTAAATTCTCTTTTATAATTCAAGGGAAGGATTGATTTCAATTGTACTCACTGTGAGGTTTTGTTCTTAGTTTTTATATCTTGCTTGTAATTCAAGTACTTATTAATTCTTGATTTAATTCCTATGAATAATTGATGATTAGTTAATCTCACAAATTAATTCTTCATTATTTATTCTATTGCTATCCATGAGTTCAGTGATCCGTAATTGTCATGAAAAAGTGGATCAAGTAGAAACTAGGTTAAATATGTTTATGACTTGAAATATGCATGCTTAGTCTAGGGGAATTAACGGGACAAAATTAATTTAATGTAGCTATCTCGGTGCTTTAATCTTGATTTAACTATTTTTATAAATTTTAATGCTATCATTAGATTTAGGGTGCTGGGCTCAGTTAATTATATTAGGAAAACAGAAATTTATTACGGCTATCCTAATAGGTTTTAAGTTAAATATTTGAATTTGCAAGATTATTTTTCGTGACCTATGATTAGTGATGCAATTTAATGATATCAACCATTGCATTGGAAATTCGGTAAACTTGGTAATTTTCATTATTTTCTATTTTTATTGATTTGATATTCAATTTTGATAATTTTTAGAATTTTTTGTAACTTAGTTAAACATTCAAAAATCCCCTTGTTTTATTTATTTTTATTTTATTGTTCAAAAGTTGAAACTATACTTCAGTTCCCTTGGGATTCAACGTAGTCCACTTTTGATATAAATTAATTTTATAATCACTTAAGGACCAATGATTAATTTTGTGGACTTTAACAAACCCATCATGTGGGGCATGGAATTTTGGATCTCCACATAATGCATCATTGGAAGTGAAGGATTCACGTGTGAAGTTTTTGAAAGGACCCCTAGAAGGAATTCCACCCTTTAAATGATTAGAAGAAACATCAAACAATTTCAAAGATTTAAGTGCCTCCAATGACTTAGGGATCAACCTTGAGAGATTGTTATGCAACAAGTCCAGGGATGTTAAGCTTAACAATTTCCCAAATGATTCTAGTATAGATCCTTGTAGTTGGTTGTTTGCTAAAGAAAGTTTCTTCAAGTTCTGTAAATCACCCAATGTATTAGGAATGGCCCCTGATATTTGATTCATGGACAAGTCCATTGATATTGCAGCCTTCGAATTCCCAATTGCAATAGACAATGATCCACTTAAGGAGTTTGAGGCAAGGACAAGCTCTAGGAGATCTTTGAGTTTCCACAAGCTTGTGAGAATACTAGATGCCAGTAAGCTGTAATCCAAGTGAAATTTCCTCAGAGAAGTCATATTGCCAAAACAATCTAGAGTTGGCCCTAAAACGAACATCGAGGTTTGACAAAATGAATCTCACTTAGTTTTCCTTATTTATTTAGTGTGAAAAAAATTATAAAAACAATTATTCTTACACAATTGAAATGGGAGTAAGCAAAAAACATGGAAAAAGAGAGATATATTGAAATTGCAGAAATAAAAATACAACGAATGAAGAACTATATTAAAAAATTATTAATTGTTGAGTCTAAATTTAAATAAATTATCTTCAATTTATTTTTTAAAATAAAAGAGATAAAAAAAAATTCAAGTCCATTTAAATATTCACAAGACCAAATGGAAGAAATCTCAAAATTTTAATCTAAAAAAATATAAGTAGAACACAAGTATATTCTATTCTCAATATCAAAAAACATAATAAAATTTATCAAAAAAATATAGTATGCTATTAGGATTCTTTTTTCAAACCAAATGTTGATTAATATTTACTAATCAAATTTACTAATTAATTTTAGAATTTAGAGTAAAATTTGATTAAATAATTTTATTTTATAATCCTGAAATATTAGAGCTATGTTAGAATTATATGTTAATAGATAACTATTTATTTTAAATAAATATAATAATGATAAGTATATTTATATGTGAATTAAAATTAGATAGAAGTTTAATAGAACTATTAGTATTCAAGGTTTAATAGAACTCTTACATTGTTAATTTTTATAGCAATTAATTTTCTTACCACTCTTGTTTTACTATTATTTTTAATTAATTTAAAAGATAAAAATATAACAATTACATTGAAACCAACAGACAAATTTTTCCCTTTTCAGGCATATTTGAACAAATGTTTATGGTTCCATTTTGGTCCAAAAAAATGATCTCCTGTTACACAGGTTGTTTGTACCATTTCAATACTTGTAGATGTGTCTATAATAGCGACTAACTAGTCATCCTTATTTCCTAGTGTTTTGTCTAACTCCATGTTGTGGGGAGAAATATTCATTTTTTGATGTTGTATTATGCATTACAAGATGTTCTTTATGAGAACTGTTATCTTTTTAAGATTGTTAGTTATCCTTTTCTTAGCTATTTATGGTTCACTGTGATGCTGAACAGATGTTAATTTACAATGCATCTTATCAAATAGAGCTATGATGTGGTTGAGCATGTTTTGATTTTATTTTTTTTAATACATGCAGATGAAATGTGATCTCATGCATCCTCTTGGTGATGAAATATATCGATGTGGCACCTTGTCAATGTTTGAGGAATATTTTAATTTCTTTATCATCACCTTATGCTGCCTATGACCTTTTTAGCTCGTTGCTCCGAGGTTTTCTAGTGTCTGACCAAGGTTTTGATAAATTAGTCTTTTATCAATGTCCTTTGGATATTTAGACTTAGGGTAAATTACATTTACTATCCCTGTGGTTCATGTAAATTACCAATCGAATCCCGAGATTTGGTGAAATTATCAATACCCCTTTAAGGGAGCTAAATGTTATGAATTTAAGGAGGTTAAATGTTATGAATTTAGTTGATTAAAGGGGTTAAATGTCATGAATTTATCAAATTTAAGAGGGTTTTGGTAATTTTTCAAATCTCGAAATTTGATTGGTAGTTTTTACAAACCACAGGAATAGTAGATGTAATTTACCCTTAGACTAATTAGGATTAGATATGTTTCTTTTTGTGTTTAAGTTTAAAGTTGGGTTGTACTTTGAAATAGGTTGATGGGAAAAAGAACAAGGTTTATGGATAGAATCTGTGCTATCTTGCTAATTGTTTCTTCACCATAAGACGCTTTACTATGACGTGGACTTGTTTCTGTTTTATGTGCTGTGTGAGTGCGTTGATCGATGGTGCCACATGGTTGGCTATTTTTCAAACTTTAAGGAGTTTGTGTCAAGTAGCAATTCTATTGTTTTTCTGTCCTACGAGACTTTACGAATTATTTTTTTCACTATGAGGTTATGTTGTACTTGAAACTTATTTTTGGGTTTGGGGACTCACTGCTACTTGGCCATTAGGAATTTGGGGGCATATACAAATATATTCATTGGTCTTAATTGCACCAATGTGTGCTTGAATCAACATTGGTGTCTTGAATATATGAAACCTCAATCCAACCACTTTCGGTTGATGAATTGTAACGGACTTGATTTAGTTGCTGATGCTCTGTAACATATACAATGACGTTATTGCCTCATTAGATTTCTACCTTATTATTGAAGTAAACATATTTGAAAATTGTTCTATTTTAAAAAGTTGGGAGTATCTTTGCAATGCAGTATCTTCTAGTTGGTCTTTTAATTAATGACCTTACACTTGCAGATCCAATTAGGAGAATACCTTCTGCTATGAAATTGAATAGAAGATTTGCGGGGTTGAAGGGTAACCAGGGTACGGGAAAGGATGACTTGAATGAGTGTTTTATTGGATGTCTTCATTTTGATTGTGATTATATGTCATGAAGAAAGAAGGAAATGCACGTTCAACTTTGGCTACCACAACTTTTATATCCTATCAAAAAGTTTGGCTTGTGAGAATTAATAAAATGTGATAATACACCTGTTTTCATAGTTTCTTTATTTCCTCATCATCTTCCTTTTTCCTTTGTGATTGGCACACACTCCTCAAAAGTTCCGTTGCACATGTCATATTGTGAATGGATTTAAGTGTGCCAGTGATGGTACTTGTGATTTATCAAAAAACACATTTAAACAGTATTTTGATGTTATAGGAGATTATTTTTTAGAGCATAACAATAAAGGTGCATCTTGACTCTCGAAGCATTCTGAGAAGTCCTGTAATTTGGCCTGCATTTTGACTCTTCCTTCATATCAGAGGAAAGGTTACGGGAATTTTTTTATGAATTTTTTGATAAGCATTCTCTAATGTAAAGGAGGCAATAGCCATTAGCTCCTGTTGATTATTGTTTTCGAAATGTAACTTTAGCATATCTGTTTCTTCCCCATATTCCTCTCACAAAAATTGGAAAGAAAAAAATAATCACATTTGCCCATGAAAGAAAAGTCTACAATTGCTGTACGCGTGAATTCATCAAGGTTTGGTTGATGGCTACATTCTTTAACATCTAGAGTTTCATGAGATCATTGAGCATTATGAGAGAAGATCATTCCTATTCTTCTGAAATTTTTTATTTTTTAACTTTTGTTTCTTGTCTCTCAATTACAGTATAGTAGGCTAGTAGCTGATGTCCATTGCACATTACTTTATGGAGGTATCTTCATGTATCCAGCTGATAAGAAAAGCCCCAACGGGAAATTGCGGTAAGTTGTATGCTTATTTAAAGATACCAAGTAGAATTACTTGTGTCTTTCATTCATACTAATAAGATACTAAGAACCTGAATGGAGATATAAAAGAATTAACGTTGGTATTCTTATGAAACAAAGTTTTGTACGAGGTCTTTCTCATGTCTTACTTGATGGAACAAGCTGGAGGAGAAGCATTCACAGGGAAGGAACGGGTATGAATGATTGATAATTGTTTTTGTAATCTACACAACTGCAAAGTGTACTCTTTTCCCTGCAAGGTGTAAAGTGTCAGGTTCCAACTATGATGTTGGTACATTATTTTTCGTGTTTTGTGAGAAATTAATATGTCCCTTGAATTGATGAACTTGAATTCTAACTTTTGTTTCTTTTATTTCAATATTTTTGGGTATTCAATTTTAGAATTTTTGAGGAAAGGGAAGTGGAAGAATGAATGTAATTATTTAGGAGGAATTCTAAAACTTTCAACATGAAATCATTGATTAATAATTGAAGACTCAATTATTTAACAACATAAATGATTTTGTATTGGCGTACAATCTTTACCAACGGGAAAAAAAAAATCAATAATTATTGATTGGGCATGAAGGAAACTAAATGGAGAAAATTTTGATGGCATGAATATACTATAAATAGCAGTTTGCAAAATCCAGTTCCAAGGCAATTCACCAAAGTATACATTAATTATATAAGCATTCATGGCTTCCATTTCCTTTATTTCTCTCATTTTTATACTTAGTTTTCATTTATCATTGGCACGAAATGCAAGTAATGTCTCTAAGCAGACTGACTTGCAAACTTACATTGTTCACCTACGAGCTCGTGATAACAAAATTTTCTGTGACAAGCAAAACAGGGAAAACTGGTATACTTCACTTCTATCAGCAAAGGCAAATGGAAATAAGAAGTCACGAATAATTCACTTCTATCATCATGTTTTCCCTGGCTTTGCTGCCAAACTAACACCTACGGAAGTAGAAGCACTGAAAAAAATGAAAGGGTCTGTATCGGCACGGCCTGAAATGATCAACTCTTTGCATACAACCCATTCTCCTGAGTTCCTTGGCTTGCAACAAAATGTTGGCTTTTGGAGTGACTCAAATTATGGAGAAGGAATAATCATCGGAGTCTTGGATACAGGAATAAAGCCTGATCACCGTCATTTGGGGATGAAGGAATGCCACCTCCACCTACTAAGTGGCAGCGACGATGTGAATTCAACAGCTGCAATAACAAACTCATTGGTGCAAAGATATTTTGGGATTGACAGTGGTACACCACTAGATGAAGCAGGTCATGGAACTCATGTAGCAGGTACAGTAGCTGGAAATTTTGTCAAAGGGGCACATGTAAATGGCTATGCATACGGCGCTGCTGTAGGCATTGCACCATGTGCCCATTTGGCTGTGTACAAGGTATGCTCAGCATTTGTTGTATTCATGGATACTATTTCACATTGGAAAAATGAGAAAAACTAGAGCACCTAATAAGTGGCAAAGACTCAAAACTCACTAGTTTAAGCTTTTAGGTTCAAGTGGACTCTTACTGCTTATTGGGCCACTCTAGTTGGGCTCCCCATGTGAAAAACCTCCCCAACAAGTGGTATCAGAGCCGAAATATTGGACTACTCGGAGAAGTAAGTGGTTCCACACAACAACCCCTTAGAGGAAGGGCAAAGTCTACTCGGGGAAGTAAGTGGTTCCACGCAACAACCCATTATTGGACTACTCGGGGAAGTAAGTGGTTCCACACAACAACCCCTTAGAGGAAGGGCAAAGTGGGGGGGACAGCGGGTAGGAGAAATGGAGGTTTGCCTGACTCTTAGTCTCACTCAACTCAAGGTGAAAAGCAACAACCCCTTAGAGGAAGGGCAAAGTGGGGGAGACAGCGGGTAGGAGAAATGGAGGTTTGCCTGACTCTCAGTCTCACTCAACTCAAGGTGAAAAGCGAAACGCTAGCAACTGCACTAACTGAGGGACACGTTGAATGCAAGAAAGAAATCCTCAGGGACACGTTGAATGCAAGAAAGAAATCCTCAAGGTGAAAAGCGAAAGGGCAAAGTCTACTCGGGGAAGTAAGTGGTTCCACACAACAACCCCTTAGAGGAAGGGCAAAGGGCAAAGTGGTAGGAGAAATGGAGGTTTGCCTGACTCTCAGTCTCACTCAACTCAAGGTGAAAAGCAACAACCCCTTAGAGAAAGAGCAAAGTGGGGGGGACAACGGGTAGGAGAAATAGAGGTTTGCCTGACTCTCAGTCTCACTCCACTCAAGGTGAAAAGCGAAAGGCCAGCAACTGCACTAACTGAGGGACACGTTGAAAGCAAGAAAGAAATCCTCAAGGTGAAAAGCGAAAGGCCAGCAACTACACTAACTGAGGGACACGTTGAAAGCAAGAAAGAAATCGAACTTAGGACAAAGAACGAAAGCAATAGAGCCCGCCCCGGCTATTAGACATTCCCCCATTTCCAGCCTATTAAAACCAAGAAATAGAGGTCTGCCTGCCATCCACACCAGAATAAATAGAGTTTTCCAAAAAAACCTCCTAGTGGAGGAAGCTTGAACAAGTAGGTTTGATACCAATTTACTACTTGCACGGATACTAAATGGGTCCATGGTGCAAGTACTAAATGGGTCTATGGTGAAGAGATGGGCTTGCTAGAGTAGGGAGTGGGCTTTAATATGGTGGTGTATCCATGAAGAGGGAGATTTGTTGTGTTCATGGATACTATCCCACATTGAAAAATTGAGGAAAAAGTTAGGGACAAGCTAATGCAGCTTAGCTCCTGAGACTTCTTCAGCCAAGATCAGAAAGAACAAGCTAATGAAGCTCAGAAAGAACAAGCTAATGAAGCTCGGTAAAGATCAGAAAGAATGCTCTAGAAAAGAGAAGAATAGAAAGGAAAATGTCGGTATGATATTAAGAATAGAAGAACAGAGAGAAAAGCAGAGAGAAGATACATCAATTCCAGCCTGATTCCTCTAGCTCCAGAATTACATCTTAATACTTGTCTAAAGCGGTTACTTAGCTGCCAATTAACCTAACTAACTTTAATAGACCAACTGAAATTCTAACTGCTAAGCTGAATACAAAAACGGCAGCGTTCCACTAACAGTCCTAACAAAAAACTAGAGCACTTAATAAGTGGTAAGGATCCAAAGCCCATTAGTTTAAACTTTTGGGTTCAAATAGGCTCCTACTACTTATTGGGCCGCTCTAGTTGGACTCCGCATAGTTAAAAACCTCCCCAACACTCTCAGATGGTTGTTCAGACAGCGATGTATTGGCCGGAATTGATGCTGCAATTGATGATGGTGTTGATGTGCTTTCCATTTGAAAACTCGAGGCCTTTTTACGAAGACCCCATTGCACGTGGTGCATTCAGTGCCATGCAGAAAGGCATTTTTGCGAGAGTCGCGGTTTGAAATTCAGGCCCTTTCCATAGCACCATAACTAGGGAGGCTCCCTGGATTCTCACTGTCGGTGCAAGTACCATTAACAGAAAACTAATCGCCACTGTTGTGCTTGGAAACACTCAGGAATTTGGTGGCGAGTCGCTTTTCATGCCCGCGGTTTTCCAGCCAAATGATATCCCTCCTGACCAAATTCCTCTTGTTTACCCTAGAATATCGAACGAAAATGATATGTTTTGTAATTCAAGTTCACTGGCGAATTATGATGTTACGGATAAGATTGTGTTGTGCATGATAGGCGAAACGGATCGAGTTAAAGTAGGACAAAATGTAAAAGATGCTGGTGGTGCTGGAATGATTTTCATGAACGATGAAACCTGGGCCTACACTATAATGATAGACATCCATGTTCTCCCTGTTAGTCATGTGAGTTTCACAGATGGGCGCAAGAGATCATAAATTATATTAGTACATCCCCAGATCCATCAGCTGCAATCGTATTCAAAGGGCTATAATCGGGGATGATCATGCTCCTGCAGTTGCTTCATTTTCTTCCAGAGGCCCTAGCGCGCAAAGTCCAGGCATCTTGAAGCCTGACATTAGCGGCCCTGGAGTTAACATCCTACCAGCCCGGCCCTTCTCCGTTGAAGGCAACCCTGACGCAACATCTACATTCAACATGATCTCTGGGACTTCAATGGCTTGTCCTCATCTTAGTGGGGTTGCTGCACTCCTAAAAAATGAACATCTCGATTGGTCCCCTGCGGCTATTAAATCAGCAATCATGACCACCGCTCATCAAATAAACCTCGGGAATAATCTTATGGAGGATGAAACGTCCAATCCTCCTGATGTTTTCGCCGTCGGTTCAGGGCACGTGAACCTTTCCAGGGCGACTGATCCAGGATTCGTTTACGACATCCAACCTGATGATTACATACCTTATTTGAGTGGTTTGGGGTACACGAATGAACAAGTTAGTGAAATAGTTGTAAGCTCTGTGGATTGTGGAACTATTACACCAATACAAGAAGCACAGCTAAACTATCCTTCATTTTCTGTCGGACTCGGGTCGTCTCTGCTATTTATTCAGACATACACAAGAATTGTCACCAACGTTGGTGGTGTTAACGAATTGTATGATGTACAGATTGTTCCACCGCGTGGAGTTGCAGTGTCCGTTGTGCCCCCTTCTCTATACTTCCTGCAGCAGAACCAGCAGCTGACATATCAAGTGACATTTACCCGAGTTCCTGCTACCCCAACTGGCACATTTGCAGGATCCATTATATGGCGTTCTAATAGGCACTTGGTCAGGAGTCCAATAGCAGCCGAGTTATATTAACAAGTCAACATGCATGGTGGAACAGGTGATTGTACCATTTGTTGTCACTTTAATATTGGTAATACTTTTATGAATTGAAAGGAGGGATATGGATTACCTCAATTTACTTCTCAGTGAATAATTTCAAACATGATATGACAGTAATTTGGTTACCAATACAAGCAATTGAGAATGAAAAAAGTTGTTTGGACAAATCAATTTTATTTGCAAATGAAAAAAGTTGTATTAGAATATGTGAAAATTTTAGTGGGTATTTGTTGATAGAAAAAGTATTTTGGAGGGAAAAAATAAAAGGAAAATTATTTTAAAATTATGTGAAAGGAATTTGAATGGGAAAATTTGAATTCTAAATTTTGAAATAAAAATGTGTTTAGATAGTTTTTTTTTTTTAAATTTTCTTATTTGCAAATGAGAATCCTTTGTCCAAATGTAGAGTTTTTTTCCCATGCAAAAATGAAAGAAACGAACGTAGTGTAATTTCCGTAAGACAACAAAATCACGAAAAAACAATAATTTATTAATCTACAAGATTGTGTTTCAATGAGATTATTTAAATTTCATGTAATGAAAGAAAAAAGAAAATATAGACTGACATTTTGTAATTAAAAAAGGATAAAAGATGAACTATTTTTTCTAGGGTAAATTATATCTATTATCCCTGTGGTTTGTAGAAACTATTGATCGAATTTCGAAATTTGGAGAAACTACCAATACCCTGTTTGACCTAACGATCATTAAAGTCAACTAACGGAATAAATAAAAAGACGAAAAAAACCTATCTAAAAAAAAATAGCATTTACCAAATTATTTGAAAAACTTATTTTCTAAATTTCTTATTATATATTCAATATTAATCTATCACGATTGTCCCTTTAAATGATTAAATGATTAAATGATTATTTTTATTATTTATGTATCTCCATACATTTTTAAGAAATAATTATTTATTTAAATCTCTTGCAGTTTTTTTTTTTTTGTTATTAGAATTTGATGTAATAGGCATAAAATTAAGAATTGTTTTGGTTATTATGATTTGACGCAACGGTCGTCAAACTCAGAATTTCATTTATTAAACTAAACTTAAATTATTTGAATGGAAATGATAAAATAAGCATAATAAAAACATTGCAACATCTAAACTTTATATCTATTTTGGTAAGATGTTATATTATTAAATTTTGTAGAGAATTGTCTAAATTGTATCCAAATTTTGTTTATCCGTAATTGTTATTAACCTTTTTCGCAACACTAATTAAATAAGAAAAAAAGTAGCGAATGACCTATTTTGTTAAACTTCAGGGTTCAGTTTGTAATTAAAACAAATCTCAAGGGGTTAAATGTAATTAAAATATTATAGTTTGATGGATAGTTTACAAATTTCAAACAAATTCACCATTGACTTGGTCGAAAGTCAATAGTCAACGTTAGTCAACAAAAACGGTAAGGAATTAAATGTTATGAATTTATTAATTTTAATAAATATTGATAATTTTTTTAAGTTTTGCTATTCGATTAATAATTTCTATAAATTAAAGAGATAGTAAATATAATTTACCCCTTTTTTCTATTATCACATATTCACGATGTCAATTGAAGACTAAACGTGCAAATGGGCTCCGAGTGAATCATTGGGATGCGTTATGTAAGTTGACGCTGCCCATAATCCCCCAAATAATAATAATAATAATAATAATAATAATATTATATATGATCATACATTTTCATTTTCACAAAAATGCTCTTTTTTTTAAATAAAAAAAATTTAAATTGCAAAAATAGTCTTTCATATTTAACTCTATAATCTTTTTTGTCTTTTACATTTTAAAATGATCTTTTTAATCCCTTATAATTGATTTCATAATTTTTTTTCATCCTTTTACCAACAATCAAGCCAGTTTCCCATTTAAATAGGTCATGTGCGCAAGTGAAATAAAATCTAATGGTGAAAAGGGAATCACAATCATAAACTCTAATTTTTGCCGTAATTTTTTTTATCCTCTTTCTTCAACAAGATCCCCAACCCTTTTAGATGCTTTGCAGATTGAGCCAAACCTTTTTTTGCTTCCACTGAATTCCATTTTTTCTTTCACTCAATTCTTTTTTGCTAGAACAAATTAATATTTGTACTCCAACAGACTTATCAAGAATATTTTCTTTCTCCTTTGTGGTAAATTCAGATCCTTGCCTATGTCTGAAAGCAAAAATCCCACAAACGATGAGCAAAAGCATGAAACTGGCGGTTATCAAGAACTCGTAAGCATCACTTTTGAACGATCTTCATCACATACATCAATCGTGCCAATGCAAGGATTACCAAATTTCTCTCTACATAGTGCAGGGTTCATTTGAAATGAACTCATGTTAAATTTTGACAAGTTTTGTGGAATTTCTTCCTTCAAATTGTTGTATGCGAGGTCAGGGGACATCAATGTTGGCTGCTCTAATGGTGGGATTACACCCGAAAATCGATTTCCCTTAAGGTGTAATTCAATTAAGTGAGGCAACTGCCCTAACGACAATGGAATTGGACCACTAAATCTGTTACTAGAAAGCCAAAGTTTATTAAAGATTCCATTTTTAAGAAATAATCATGTGAAATTTCATCTCAAAACTGATTTACAGTCAAGTAAATGGCCCTAAAACACCTAATCTGTTGAATTTTAAAATGGGGCCTGAAAAGTCATTGAAAGAAATGCTGAAGGTTTAAAGCCCTGGAATCTGCAACAGGGCATCTGCATATATTTTCCCTGATAGATTCATGTTATTGAGATGTTAGCCGTTGCCCACTCCATTAATAAAACAAACAACCCCAACCCACGGATCATTCTTGTCATAGGCAGACGTTTCGAGCTTCCAAGAATTAAGAGCCTCCGCACTAGCAAATGATTGTTTAAGTTTCAACAAGACCTCAGAATCAATGATTGAACTTGCCTTCTGTATAAAGATTAAGGAAACAAAAAAGAGAGTGGATGATAGTCTGACACTATCATGAATAATGGCCATTTCATATACAGAAGTAGTTTCTTTGAGGAAATTTAGGAATGAAGAAAAAGGATAAAAAATTAGGGCTTTATGATTGTGGTTCCCTTTTTATCCTTGAATTTTATTTTACATGCGTGTCATGACTTATTTAAATGGGAAAGTGACTATTTAAACGAGAAACCAACTTAGCTACGGTAAAAGGATAAAAAGTATTATGAAATCAATTATAAAGGATTAAAAAGATTATTTTAAAATGTGAAAGATAAAAAAATCATAAATTTAGATGCGAGGGACTATTTTTGCAATTTAATCTTTAAAAAAAATATATAAGCCGATATGGTGATGATGCCAACGTCATCCAATATATATAGAGAGAGAGACATATTAAAAGGAATGGGAAGAGAAAAAAACAGAAAAAAAAAAATGTAACAAATACGATAAAACTACACAGTAATTTATTATTGTACGTGACTATTGCCCACATCGGAATCCAACATTAAATGTCGAAAGGCTCTTTGGTCAGTAATTTTTTCTAAAATTTTCCAAAAAAAGATTGCTATCATGTCTATTTAACTTTTATTTTTTATAAAGGGTGTTTGTATATTCGATCTAATTATTCTTTTCTTTTCGCGAAAACAAAACGTAATTAGCCATAGAAAATTTATTGATTCGTTTTCATTTTTTCACGTATGACCATATGCAAATGATTGCATTTTAAAACACATCTTTATGTTTTTTCGAAATAAGGTTGTGAAATAGAAAGTATATTAAAGATATAGAAAATTATTTTAAAAATACAAAACTATAGTTTGAAATGCAATCCAAAACACTTTATCACAATAGTACTTATTATTATTATTATTTTCCTTTAGATCGATGAATTTTATGCTTTGTTTGCCGGCCGGCCATAAGTGGATGGATACAGGCTGTGAATTGGGAAAGTAAGAGAAAGAACTGGTAAATGGAAATCCCAAAGGAATGGATTTAAGTGATATCCCTACTTTTATTTTTGGCTTTGGAATCATTCTTGCATAGGGCCATGCTAATCTTCTTCGTATCCTTCCTAGTGTCCCCAGAGGGACTAATTTTCGTTTGATTCAATTGCCATTGTTCATGGTTAAGACTTCAACAAGTGATCTAAATTCTGAAACAAATATTTTTATCAAGAAAATTAATTTGTCTCAGAGTTTCTAATGCCACTTCGTTTCCCGACAAATCAGAATCTATCTTGAACTGTTGTATTTGTTCCAAGAAAACAAAAAAATAAAGTACTCGTAAACAGTGACAGGGAAAGTTTCTGTTTATTTTGCATCATCTTCCCAATTTGCATTTTTGTCACAATCCTATAGCCGGCAATTCTTGGAACTCAACTTCCTCATTTGATATCTGAATTAGCAAAATGAACGCAAGAGAATATATATAAATATGTTCGTCTTGCTTCCACAAAAAGCTAAATTCAGGCTATGCATTTTACTTGAATTCTTGATAGTAAGAATGGAGGGAAATAAAAATAGTCTAATCGCAAGCAGGGTCTGCATGCCCCTTGTCTTGGTAGTTTGTGCGCTAAGTTTCCTCCCAGCATTCTCTCAGGAAGTAGATGTCGTAAAAGATTTTGAGGAGAATAGTCTGCAAACTTACATTGTCCATTTAAGTTTGCCTGCAGCAACTGATTCTGCTCGATCAGTAGATAAAAGTAGCTGGTACAACTCATATCTCTCAAGAACTGCCACAGCAGGATTCATTGGGTTATCACGCATAACTCATTCGTATCATAACGTCCTTAATGGTTTTGCAGCAAAGTTGACACCGTCAGAACTGAAAGCAATTCAGAAGATGGATGGGTTTATATCCGCAAGACCTGAAAAAATATTCACCCAACAGACGACCTATAGTCCTAATTTTCTTGGGCTGCACCAGAACTTTGGATTGTGGCCAGGCTCCAATTATGGAAAGGGTGTGATTATTGGGGTATTGGATGGTGGATTTACTCCAGGGCATCCATCCTTCAATGATGAAGGCATGCCACCTCCCCCTGCCAAATGGAAAGGCAAATGTGAATTGAACGGGACAGCTTGCAACAACAAGGTTATTGGAGCAAGGAATTTTGTGTCCAGAATACCGGGAGAAACACCTGTTGATGAAGATGGACATGGAACTCACACGGCAAGCACTGCAGCCGGAAATTTTGTCCAAAACGCTAATTTGTTTGGAAATGCAAATGGAACAGCAGCTGGTATGGCCCCTCTTGCTCACCTAGCTATTTACAAAGTCTGCATGAGTGAGAAATGTGCTGAAAGTGACTTGTTGGCTGGACTGGATGCTGCTATTCAAGATGGCGTTGATGTGATTTCTATATCTCTTGGAGCTAATGTATCTATTCCTTTATTTGCTGATGCCTCTGCTGTTGGAAGTTTTGCGGCTATTCAGAAGGGCATTTTTGTTAGCTGTGCTGCTGGTAATTTTGGTCCAAATCGTTCTACGCTTTCAAATGAAGCCCCTTGGGTTCTCACTGTTGGGGCTAGCACTACGGATAGAATCATAGAGGCTACAGCTTTGCTAGGAAACAATGATCAATTTGATGGCGAGTGCAATTTTCCTGGCAAAGGATTTTCCTCCACATTACTGCCCTTGGTTTATCCAGGTATGAACGGCAGCCAAAATGCTTCTTTTTGTGCGCCAGGTTCATTGAACAACACTGACGTGAGAGGTAAGGTTGTATTATGTGATAGAGGAGGTGCTGTAGGAAGGGTTGCTAAAGGGAAAACAGTGAAGGATGCCGGAGGTGCCGCCATGATTATGGCTAACCAAGAGCCTGATGGCTATAGCATCCAAGCTGACCCTCATGTACTTCCTGCAACACATGTTAGCTTTGATGCAGGGAAAAAGATCAAGGCCTATATAAAATCAACCTCAACACCTATGGCAACTATAATGTTTAGAGGAACAATCATAGGTGCAGCGGATGCTCCTACAGTTGCATCATTTTCATCTAGAGGCCCAAGCGTGGCAAGTCCAGGAATTTTGAAACCTGATATTATTGGTCCTGGTGTCAGCATTCTTGCTGCCTGGCCCTTCTCTGTAGAAAACAACATTAACACCAAATCAACATTTAACGTGGTTTCTGGAACCTCAATGGCTTGTCCTCACTTGAGTGGCATTGCTGCCCTCATCAAGAGCGTACATCCTGATTGGACTCCAGCGGCTATAAAATCTGCAATCATGACTACAGCTGACTTATCCAGCATAACCAATCTCCAAAATCCCCATCCTATATTGGACGAACAGCTGCACCCAGCTGATGTATTCGCTGTTGGTGCAGGCCATGTCAATCCAATCAGAGCAACTGATCCAGGCCTTGTTTATGACATTCAGCCTGATGACTACATCCCATATTTATGTGGCTTAGGATACTCAGATAGAGAGATTGAGGTAATCACCCAAAGTTCCGTTTCTTGTTCGACTGTAAAGAGTATCCCTGAAGCACAACTCAATTATCCTTCATTCGCCATCCATCTGGGATCAACCAATCTGACTTACACAAGGACAGTGACTAATGTTGGTGAGGCTAACTCATCTTATTCCCTGACAATTAATGGAATTCCAGGGGTGGCAATATCTGTCGTGCCTTCGAGACTCAATTTCAATGGGGTAAACCAAAGGCTAACATATCAAATAACATTTGTTCGGAATCCACCCACTTCAAACAATGCAACGCATGTGGAAGGAGCTCTTTTGTGGATTTCTCAAAAACATAAAGTGAGAAGCCCAATTTCTGTAAAATTAGTATAATGGAGAAATGATAGTTGCAATTCTTCCATCTGTATAACTTCAATAAACCAAAACTTGCTTTCTCCCCGGCTCAAGAAGCAATCAAGTACAATTCTACTTTCAAATGTTGGTACTGGTTATATTTTCCTTTTCTTCTTTTACATATGTAAAACTAGAATATGTATCAACTTATGCAAAAGGCAGAAGGCATTAAGATCTTGATTGATGAAGTTTGAGCACACTTAAAAACAAAATGTGATTGAATTAAGTATCAAAACTGATAACTAGAACTTGGATGGATAAAACTAAACGGTAAGAAAACTTCAATATCACGAAGAGACACGGAAAATGAAGAAAATTTCAAGAAAACTGACAAACGAAAGAGTGGCCGAATCCACAAAAATTTAAGCTCTAGTGATCTAATCAGATGATCTCTGACACTTCATGCAACAGTTTCAGACATTTCCAAGTTTAAAGAGTTCATCAAGCATTACAAAATACTTTGAGAAATTATCCAACTCACAAATTATCATGATGGAAGAAGCTTAACATGTTTGAGACTATGGAGATCTGAAAAGTTTTCAGATCTTGTCAGCTTGAAGAAATTGCTTCCTATCTCTGGAGATTAACTAGAATATCATCCGCTCATTCATATTGTTTAATGCCACCCTAAATAAGTCATCAATCCTCTCAAATAAGTATTGTTAGATCTGACACATTCATCAATAGTGCTTGCAATTTGCTAATCTTCATAACAAAGCACACCAAAAAAAAAAAAAAAAAAACACACAGGGGTACAAGGATTGTTGTGTATGCATGCTTATTAATATAGTAGTTTTATTAGTCTATTTTCATTGCTTAACAACTTTATTTTTTGAAACCTGGAGCATGCACGTATGTTGCAAATTCAGAAAGCATCACTTCTTGCATGAATGGGCTGGATCTTGAAAAAGCTTTCTAATGAATCTGCTAATCTATGTAGTGAGGCCTCAAAATTTTTTGTAGGAGTTTATTCTATACATTTAACAGATTTCTTCAAAAGTAAGTGAATCAGTTCTTTGAATTTACAGGACGGATATGCTATAAATTTATCTCCAATTCGTTGATTTTTTGTTCAATAGCTAGTTGAAAGACAAACAGACTTGTGAATATCTCAAAGCAAAATGATCATGATAGAGAATCCCCGCTAAATTGGTTTTGTCCTCTGCTCTTAACCTTTATCCCTTCTATAAAATGTTTTGCTTATCGTATTTTCAGGCTTCTTAGAGATTGTCAAATGTAGCATCATCAGGAAATATACTTGGATCACAAAACTTATACATTGCAATTTCTAATTCACTCATTCGGATGCATAATTGCTGATTTTATTTTTTGAGTTGGAAGTTGAACTCGCAGAATAGTTTCAATTGAAGACATTATTTTCCGCGAATAGAAAAGTATGTCGTTGTTTTATGAATTCGAAACAAAAAAAATAATCAAGAAACATGGCTATAATGGTATGGAGAAAAGTTGAGTGATCCAGCCAGAGTCATAGAACTTTCCTCCTTCCTAACCATTCATAACTACGCTGTAAAACGTTTTGCACTGATAATATACTTAAGACTAATCGCCAGACAGTATGCTTCAGAAAGTTAAGCGATGTTTCCAAATCCTAAAGAACAACTTGAGAATTATTTTGTCATCTAAATCGAGAAAAAAGCATGCCGTAGTCCTTGACGTTTCTGAGAGGGGTACAACGTTGAGATCCACATGCGGACGTTTTCATCACCATCCATGCATTTCCTGTTTTCACCCCAGTGCACGAAAAACATCTACAAATATGTCGTTCTTTCAGTTGTAAAGACTCAGAGCACGAAGCAATAGAAATCTCCAAACATGGCTTCTTTGCTTCTAGTTTTTACTTCGATCTGCATGATAAGTTTCTCTCCCGCAATTTCCCAGAAACTTGAAACATACATTGTACATGTAAGTTTGCCTATTAATGTTGGTTCTCGTCAGTCGGAAAACCTGGAAACCAGGTACCTCTCATTTTTACCAAAAACTACCGCAGGCCCGATCGATGCTGCGCGCCTGGTTCATTCTTATCACAATATTGTGACAGGCTTTGCAGCCAGATTATCTCCTGAAGAAGCAAAAGAAATGGAGAAGAAGGAAGGATTTCTATATGCCAGACCACAAAGAATCTTGGCCCTGCAAACAACCCACAGTCCAAACTTCTTGGGGCTTATCCAGAACTTAGGATTTTGGCCAGGCGCAAGTTTTGGTAAAGGTGTGATTGTAGGGATGTTAGACACGGGAATTACACCAGGCCATCCATCATTCGATGATGAAGGTTTGCCACCTCCACCAGCAAAATGGAAAGGGAAATGCGAATTAGATAAAACTGCATGTAACAACAAGCTCATTGGTGCAAGGAACTTTGTCAGTGACGCACCTGGTCTGCCTCTCGATGCTGAAGGGCACGGCACTCATACTACAAGTACAGCTGCAGGAAACTTTGTACCAGATGCAAATGTTTTCGGCAATGCGAATGGAACAGCTGCGGGCATGGCTCCTCATGCTCACTTAGCCATTTATAAAGTCTGTACTGAAACTGGATGCGCAGAAGGTGATATTCTGGCTGCAATGGATGCTGCTGTTGAAGAAGGTGTTGATGTGCTATCTTTATCAATTGGTGGGGCTGTTGGAATTCCTTTTTTCGATGACAACATTGCTATTGGGGCCTTTGGTGCGATTCAAAAGGGGATTTTTGTCAGCTGTTCTGCTGGCAACTCTGGTCCGGTTAATGCTTCTTTATCAAACGAGGCTCCATGGATTCTCACAGTTGGAGCGAGCACCATTGATAGGAACATAAAAGCAACTGTCTTTCTGGGAAATAATGAAGAATTTGATGGAGAGTCACTTTTCCAACCAAAAGATTTCCCGGCTACCTTGTTACCTTTGGTTTATGCTGGCATAAATGGTGACCAAAATGCTACGCTATGTGCGCCAGGTTCATTGAATCACACTGATTTCTTCAAAGGTAAGGTAGTATTATGCGAAAGAGGTGGCGGTATTGGAAGAATAGACAAAGGGACAGCAGTTAAAGATGCTGGTGGTGCGGCCATGATTCTCATGAACGAGGAGATTGATGGATATAGCACCTTAGCAGATGCTCATGTACTTCCCGCATCACATGTGAGTTTTGCCGCTGGACAAGCAATCAAAGCTTATATAAATTCCACATCGATACCTACAGCAGCAATATTGTTCAAAGGAACTGTTATAGGTTCAAAGGATGCACCTGCAGTTACCTCATTCTCCTCAAGAGGCCCCAGCTTGGCAAGTCCAGGAATTTTGAAACCGGACATTATTGGCCCGGGTGTCAACATTCTTGCTGCATGGCCTATCTCTGTGGACAACAACACAAATACAAAATTAACTTTCAATATGATCTCAGGAACATCGATGTCATGTCCTCACCTTAGTGGCATCGCGGCCTTACTAAAAAGTGCACACCCTGATTGGTCACCAGCTGCTATAAAATCTGCAATGATGACTACTGCTAACATCTTGAATGTTAATTTTGGCCTCATCATGGATGAAAGGAAGCTTCCAGCTAATATTTTCGCGATTGGTGCTGGCCATGTAAGCCCCTCAAGAGCTACTAATCCTGGGCTAATTTATGACATCCAAGCTGATGATTACATTCCTTACCTTTGTGGTCTGGGTTACACGGATAAAGAAATCGCAATCATTGCACATCGCCCTGTTCAATGCGCATCCATCTCAAGTATACCGGAAGCGCAGCTAAACTATCCTTCATTTTCCATTCAACTTGGGTCCGCTAATAAGACTTACACAAGGACTGTAACAAATGTCGGAAGCCCTAACTCAACATATCACGTTGACATCAGTTCGATTCCGGGAGTTGACGTACAAGTCCAACCTGGCATGCTCAATTTCACAGAAGTTATGCGGCAGATGACTTATCAAATAACTTTTAGCCGATTAGACAGGTCCATCAATAACACTTTTGTGCAGGGGGCAATTAGTTGGCTCTCTAATGAGCAGCACCAAGTTAGAAGCCCAATCTCCATTGAGTTGATATAGCATAGAAGTTGCAACTCTCGGAAACACGCAATTTCTATTTGCAGAATTGTTTGATTAGATTATGTCATTCCTGTATTCCCTAGCTAATATTGTCGTCAATAATTGGTCATCTGTACCACAAACTGGTATCTGATACTAACATTTTCAGATGACCTGATTAGCTTTGCCGAAAGAAGCTTCACGGAAATAAATTTCGTTATGCAGTCCTCCACAGGACGAGGAAAAGTTCATAAAACTTTGATGGTACCTAAACATATTGATCATGCAATGGTATATCTACTATAACGACAGAAAAATGCATTTCAGTTTTTCATTGTAATGTTTGCTAGATTTCTAGTATATTTGATGTTACTGCGTAGCATTGATAAGTCGATACAGTTTCAATTTACCACACTAGGGGAGCAGATTAGCAAGGGCGACAGGGACAAAGAAAGCAATTTTAGAATAGACAAGTAAATGACTCCTAGTCCACAGTTCCACATTACCAATAAACTTAGCAGAAGAAGTTATCCTTTAAATTCAGAAAAGATGTACCTTCTCATAAAGCTCCATTGTAAGCAACTTCTTTACACAGCATACTAACTGCTTCTTTATCAATATAATCCATACGATCCAAAAGAACCATGAACACAAAAGTTGAAAAAAAAAATAATATGGAACTTCGATGAAAAGATACTGCAGGCTATCACAAGTGGCGGTAGACTACTGCATCTATAAAACAACTCTACCAGTTTGGACATCAAAATGATGTCCTAAAAGATAAATGTTTTCTGTGAATCATCAAATTCAACACAAGAAATGTAATAAGTATCAAGGCAAAGTGAAAGACTCTGCTAACAAAACAGTAGCATTTCTCAATCCAAAATAAGAAATAAGAAAATATATACATCAGAAGGTAGCACAAAGATGCAGTGGAGACTACAAAAGTTGGACTCACCCTAACTTTGTGAATCGAATTTTGAGCTAGGTTTCAAATCATCTCTACAGAAGTCTGACAGCATTAATACCCATTGCCTGTGTTTTCAGGAATTTTTAAGGGCAAAGCGGGGCTAAAAAATGATCACTTTATAACTGCTATATTTCTCCTCAGCTCTGTGTATTAAAAGAAGAATTATCTTCAGAAAGTGAACAAAAAACCAGCGCATCTTCCATGCAAAATAAGATTAGATTTGTCATAGAAACTAGGTTCAATTGCAACATAGCACATCAACCAAATCCAGGAGGTACATCAGGGTCATCATCAACAACATCATTTGACTGCATGGGCTCCACACTTTCGGGTAGACGAGGAAGTGGTCTGTCAGGCTGCAATGCATCTGTTGAGGGGGTCACCTCTTTCATTGCTTCAACTCTTGCTTTACCATTACAAGGCATCGACATTCTTGGCCTCTCTTCAGTTTGATCAACACTGTTGTTTCCATTGTCACAATTTAGACCGTGTAGACTGAACCCTGGAGGTTCATTTGGTTCCGCCTCAGAAGCTGCAACATATTGATTATTTTGATGTCCCTCACTAACAGGGATTAAGACAGTGTGAGAGGATGATCCACCATCTTCATTCATCTTGGGGTTTGATAACTTGCTGTACACTGACTGTACAGTTTCTGTTATTTCAGTTTTCATCTGATCACCAGATCTAAGTATTTTCCAGATACCATCAGAAATTTGGCTCATGACTTTGTTCCTAGGATGCAGAAAAACAAATGAGGTTGAAATTTCAGGCATTACTCATAAGTCATAGATCATAATGGCTAATAAGCTATTCATAGGACAATAGACAATCGTGAAAAGATAACCTCATCATAATATTTTCATGGCATGAAATTTGTTTGAAACAAAACAATATAAAATGTGGCGGTTTCATACTACCCAATTTTAATCGGAAAAAGAAAAGCATTAAAAGATCAAAACAGATAACCAAACCTACCCAATTTCTTGATGTATGGTATCAGAAAGTTGCCGTGGTTTCATGCTTTCAGCGCCTGGACGGTTAAGTGCAGTTGATTGTTTCACCATTGATATGATGCTGCTCCGGAGTTCTTCCTACAAAATATTGGGCAAGTTAACTTGATAGCATATGAAGTGTAGATGTTTAGGAAACGAAACAAACTAACATTTGCCTCGACTTTCAAGGGTTACTGTTCTATTGCACAATTTAATCATTGATTGCACCAGCATCACAGCAATAACTGATGCTGGTGCTATAGAATACAGCTCTGGCATCCTCTCCCAACATCCCCTTTTATAATCTCATGCTCTTGAAGGAAAAGAAAAGGAAAAAAAAATGGAAGTTTAGATAAGTCCTACAGATGGTTGATAATCCAATAGTCTTATGAAAACCCATCATTGTAACACATATACCTCCAGCTCCTTAAAATGGCGCACAAAGCTGCTATGACATTTCATGTCCATTGACTTAGGGTTCAAAGGAAATGGTCAAATTATCTTGATCCTAGCCCTCATGATTCCTCTCCTCTATCTCCTTTAACACCCTAAAGAATAATGGCCGCATAATGAATAGCCATTACAATTTTCTCTCTATTATCTCCGATGGCAAAAAATCAAGTTCAGAGACAAAGTTCAATTTTTTATGGTCCAGGGACTTGAACAGAACCAATTCCTCGATCCAAATACCACGACCTCGTGAGCAACCCCATAAATTCAATCAGCATTAAATTATGCCTAATCTCTCAAGACTACATACAAAATCAAACTAACCAACCCAGAAGGCCAGAATGCTCTAGTAAATTTACACTGAATCATCCCAAAGTAAGCCCGTCAATGACCTTAAACAAATTCAATCATCCTCCAATAGTCCCAAATTCCCAGTACTAGTGTATCTCTAATCTCCAATGTCCATCACTCAGTTAAAACACCCATTACCCAAAAACACAAAATCCGGCAGATGTTTGGAAACTATGACAGGCAGCCCATATCATATCAGCTTAAAACAATTCCTAAGATCAAACACATTGCCTCAACTAAATATCCATCAAAACCATAAAAAAAAATAAAACAATAATTTAAAAAAAAATAAAACAAAGATAACAACTTTATCTCAAAAAAAGCAGCATTAAGCATGTGGGCAGCAACAAACAAGCGGGCTTACATCGTCTTTGAGTTTGCGTATAATTTTAAGACGCAGCCTGTCGAAATCGCCGTCGTCCTTGATTTTCGTTATTACTTCTTCCGCAGTAATTTTTCTTTTGTTTTCCATCACTGCTTTCGGCATATAAAAATCATTAATCTACAACCCAAAAACATAACAATAATAATGCAAAACAGTATGTGTGTGTTTGGGTATATTTTGAGTACATCTGAAGAAGATGATTTGATTTCCTTGGTTTCGGCCTTCCAGGGTGGGCGTCCAAGAAAGAAGACGACAGTGGCTGTTGCCCGGACCTGAAGAGCCGTAACGAGCCACCAAATTATAAAACAAATTTAGTATTTTTTATGTTTTTTTAAATGAAGTTTCGTACTCGGTCAGAACAGGTTTTTGAAGCCCATAACAAAGAATATAGAGCAAAAATAATAATAAATTTGGCCCTTTAAGTGATCCATCAATAAATTCAAGTGAATTGACATATCAAATTTGCTACTAGGATACATTGTTTTTTCTTTGTTTGACAATATTTATTTATCTTATCCTTGATAGAAAAGCTCTCTTTTACGTGACCAGATTGTTTTTTTAAATGTATTTGACAATATTTAGGGTATGTTTGGAATGTGATGTATTTGAAAAAAATTGTATTAGAATGTGTTAAAATTTTGGTAAATATTTTTTTATAAAAAAATATTTTTAAGAGAAAAATCAAAAAGAAGATTTTTTAAAATCATATGAAAGAAATTTAAATGAAAAAATTTTAATTTTAAATTTTAAAGTAAAAATAGATTTAAAGTGTGATGTTTTTATTTGAAAAAATAATTTATTTTTTCTATATTTGCAAATAGAAATACCTCACCCAAACATACCCTTAACACCCTTAACGATTTCAAGACACCCCGTTTTTACGTTTCCCAGTATATCTCAAAATTTACAAGGATAGCAATAACCCTAAATATTATTGTCAAACCACTTTTAACCTAAACTTATTTACAAGGATAGCAACCAACTTGAGACCAATCAATCCACCTGCCAACCCACTTCATCCGCATACAAACATCACAAAAATAAACCCTAAACCCTAAAACATACAAAACCAGCCAAAAATCTGAACACATGCTATTTACACAACAGGAAGTAGACCTCCACTGAGTCTTCTCTGGAACATGTTAGTACCAAAAATCACTAGGGCAACACATACACAAAGCATCCACACAAAAACATGTTTATACATCGAACCCCAAAAAACTAATCTCCACTCTCCTCTAAAACAGCATTTTGTTATCCTCAAGCTGGGGCAATCTTCCCTTCCTCTCAACAGAGCAATCGCTAAATTCAGGGTTCTGAGTATGACCGTCACCATGAGCAATATCATCTAATAGTTCATCAACCATTATTAAGCCTAGCACAAACCTAGTAAAAAAATCTCAGTCCTCATATCCTGTACAAGATGACTGAGTTTAAAGAAAATGAACTTCAAATAAACAATACATGCTGCAGTATGGGTAGGTAACATCCATTTTCTATACAAGTTTGTTACTACCCATAAAGAAAAAACCAAATGTTTGCTAATGGAATCATTTATAGTTGATGACTATGAATACAACATTACAACAGTTAACTCCTAGATCAACGAATTCCAAAATACCTAGCAAAGGCTCTTTCATAACGAAAGAAGTACAACTCAGAGCATTGCAGATGCATTGATTACTGAAGCTTTTCCTTAGAAGAAGAAGCTATCGTCTAGGAGATCTGTGACGAGGTCTTTTCTTTGAACTACTACCCAACTGCCTGCAAATTGCATTCACCCGGTTACCCTAAAACATCTTCATTGCAAAATCAACATCAAAGTCAAAATGTGGATATGCTTACTTATTATCAGAAGACAATCTAGTAACTGGTGATTTTTGAATGTTCGCGGAGGGCAATGCACCCTATAAAGCATCATTGCACATTGGTCAGTTGACTCAGTCCTAACTAGTAAGAATAGTAAATCAAAATAAATATAAAAGATTGGAGAACTGCAGCAAAATTCATGATCCACGGCTTAATGATATTTGGTACTAAATCTACATTTTCAAAGTGATCAATCACATAAAGGAACACAAAAGACCCAAACACACGAGGATGAACTTTGACTATTTTTTGAGAAGCTATGAGAAGGTGGGAAACTTATATGTTCGTATAATTTCATCAATAGCAAAGAAAAAATATGTAAGATTGATGGTTTCAAGGCACTCACAGGTTTGTATAGTTTCTTACTGTATCTGCCATGGGCTTCCAGGTACTCTTCATACGTCTGCAAGATGAAATAACAAAGTAAAGCACAAGGCAACCAAATTTCAGGTGCAAGACATAGTGTTCTTCAAAAACTGTTCCAACGGAATGTGACAAGACAAGAGAAGCATATCCCCACAAAAACTATGACCAATGGTAGATCACACAAAGCATGGCATGAAACTATGACACAATGGCAATGCAAAAGTTCAAACTCAGAAGAGTAAGCGAAATATTTATACTTTGAGAAAATAACATTCACATAACGAAATGACATTTCTTTTAGTGTAAAAAAATACTAAAGAGAAGAAAACAGATTCACTTCTCGTTTTCTTTTCTTACTGCACCACCATCTAAGCACTATCTAAGCAACAAACATTTCTTTTGGTGCAACTCCTTTTCATTTCTGTTTACACTTCAAAAATTATCCTCTTAGATGGTATTTCAATTTCAATTAATCCCAATTTTTTTCTGAATAGAGCTTTCAATAGGACAAATATTGATAATATCTAGAAGAAAGACACAGGAAAAAAAACATGGACAATCAATGCAAAACTTTAAATAAGCAAATAATACCATTTCCAGCAAATCATCTTCAGTCAGACTACTAGTAAGGGGACTTCTTTCTGCTGACTGTCCCCAACCAACAAAGGGTGCAGATGTATTGCAGTCCCTGTGTAAACTACCAAGGCTCCCACCTATAGGAGATCATATCTACTGTGAAAATTACTGTAGCACCAAAAGGTACAAGCAAGTTCTCAGAAGAATATGTACCACTTGGTATCGAATGTCCTCGATGGAATCTACCTGCATCAGCTTGATGATGATAAAGTAATGATGGATAAAGTACAGGTGCCATATGCATAGGAGGAACAAAGTTTTCAACTTGTAACGATCTAGAAGGCTCTATGTGAGGCCTCCTTGAGGGAAGATCATCCATGGACATTTCGCCCCTGCATAATCTTGGCACAGCATGTGAATTTGCTAACATGTAATTTGCAGAATACTCATATTCTAATTCGAAAAAGTGTTAACCTTTTCAAACTGACATCCACATCGTTCTTCCCATCAAGAAGCTCACAAAGGGCTTCACCAATGTCCTGAGGTAACTCCTAGGAAATAACAGGAATTGAAGTCATCTAAAAATGTAAATAAGCTACCGACTAAACCCACATGGTCTTGCACAATAACAAGTATTTACGGGGGAAGGGCAAAAACTATAACTTGTACCTGGCAATCTCTACTGATTTTGACAGGTTTGTACTCATTCAATGGATTTTTCAGATGAAGAGTCTTTTGAAAAGGCAAATCATATAACCTCAGCCATTTAACTTTAAAAGTGTGCCCCCAAGGATTATTTCCACTAGTTCCTTGACTCCAAACATTGTCTCGTTTCCAACCAATGGAAGACATCATTTGCGCGTACCCTTGAAAGAACCCACTCATGTTGACACTAAAAATTAAAATAACCTTCCCACAATTCTGCAAGAAAAGTATTTTTGCTTTTAGGATGTAAAAAATGCAACATTCTGAATAAAAATAGTCCGATAATCTAAAAAGAAATCCTTACGTGAAAAGCTTCTTCAAGAATTGGCTCATTCATGACTTGAGTAGCCCATATTCCCTTCTTAATTGACAACTCAATATTTTGGTGGTTCAAGCTCTTGATAATGAAATATCTTGTGCTGAACGGCTTACCCTTTTTTTCATTGCCAGAAGTTTGATGCTGCTTACAAGGGTGTCCTCGCTCTTCTGCTCCCATTTGAAAGCCATCCTCACTTGCTCTATAGCTGTGACTCTCTGACAAAATCATTACCATTTCATTCACTTGAATGGCTTATGCAAAGCAAAATTGGTCTGCACATGCAGCTATCTTCTCACACTTATTTCATCCAAGAGCTTGAGAAAATGGTAGTTTTCAAAACCACAAAGAATACTATTCTCACATATCAAGTGTAGATAGAGTATATCACATAATTACATCCATCCAGGATCCCAAATAAAGTAGAGTTTTAGAAAGTAGATTACGATACTGAAAGGAAAGAGTATTGACAAAACCAGTTTTCATCCTTGGTTCTGCATCTTTCTGACAAAACAATCTTTAAAACTTTATTTCATTCAGGTGCAATCCTTTTTTTCCCCAATCCCAATTCTTGAAATAGTCCATTACTTGAAACTATAACATGACAAACAACCATGTCATAACAAAGTTCAAATTCTCCAAAATACAGAAATTCAACTTTAACTCAAAATTAAATTTGTACCCCAATAAATACATGAATACTTAAATTATATTAATTCATCTAAGCAGCAAGAACAACTGCCACACCAGCCTCCTCAATCTTCTTTTCAGCAAGCTGAGACAAGTTTAGCCTCATAAAAAACATGCTGATTCTCAGGCAAAATCCCTTTGCACAAAACCTTAAAATAACCAAACTGGGTTATATAAATCAGCGCGTAGCCCATTTCCGCATTTACCCTTATCTGCTGCTGCTTGTTCTTGATGTCAGATGGCACAAGTGCCCAAAGCATATCAATATGGACTTGCTTACAGAACTTGTGGAAATCCCTCACGTCAACTTTCCCTAAATACACTTGGTGGTACTTGTTGAGGAGGATCAGGTGGTGATGCATTCCAACAATGTCTCCACAGCCTCCAGTTTGGTTTCAATGCTTTCCAACATGGCCATTACAATACGTTGCCAAGATCCTCCTGGTCTTCTTGAAGTGAACCATCGTGTTGGGCAGGGAGGTGGCAGTAGGGGGAGGAAGAGAGATGTGCGGTGGAGTAGAAAATAATTGTGACTTTTATCTAGGTGCAATTTAATATTTCATAACCTCAGTAAAGCATCCTGTCAAAAACCTTAACCCTCATGCTAAATTGCTAGCATAATATCAAGTCTCATCAAATATTACAACCCTCAGGTTATAAGATGCAAGCCCAAATTGCTTTACAATGTATCAAATCTATGGCGAAGGTCATCACACCTCTTGTATTACAGCTGTCGAGAATCATACTATGTACCAATTATCTTTGCTAAATTTCGTTTATAATATCACTCAATAATCAAGCTTGGGTGCACTGTAAATGAAAATAACATCCAGAATAAGAGAACTCAGTGAGTACAATTAAGGCTTTGAACAATCGAACCAAAAACCCATTGGTTAAGCCAAGATTGAGAAGTTCATCAAACGGTTACCCAACAAAAACTAATGTATCCACCATTGGTGTATGTCAGATTCTTGAGGAAAATCCACCTTTCTTTTCCATTGCTTTTTTTTTATATATATAGTTTTTTTGTCATCTTAGAGTTATTTAAAAAAAAAAAGATTGGTAATATAGCTTTCTAGTAATACAAAAATACTTAAAGTGAAATTTAAACTTCAAAAGAAGCTTAATTTCAGCTTCTCTTGCAATAATCTGTTGCATGTCCAGCATATAATGCAATCACAACACTGTAACAACTTTGCAGAATCATATAAAAATCAGAACCTAAATGCAGCATAGCATCAGTACCTGGACCATCCAAATACCCCAAGTCATTTTTCCAATCAGTCACTGAAGAATCAACAACAGATGCATTTTCCTTAGCAGTATCAGATGACATGTCTCGTCAACCACCTAAAAGATAAGAGAGCAGAGAAAATGCAAAATGTAGTTGGTAACACTTAATACCATTTCAATGGCAGAAGCTATAACAGAAAAACAATGGAAAAATTCAAAAGGTACAAATCCAAGAGTGAACTGCAATCTATTGTCAGAAGAAAATATGCAAATGCATCCTTGCTAATGAAACTACTAACAAGAGAACTTCATAAGAAAGACAGGCGGAAATGCACATCTAGAAGGCAAAAGCCAAGTAAGACAAAAGCAACGGTTTTGTTATTTACATTAGGATAGAGGCCAGAATTGCTGAACCTACACAGTAGTTACACTACTTTCCCAAACAATTAAAAACCTAAAAATAGTGCAAAACAGTTGAGGAAGTGAAGACCAAGGCAATTTTGATAAAAGACATTTGTTGAAATCATGAGTGTCAATAATGTTGGTAAGATTATAACCTAATAATCGGTATCATCCACAAGCTGTAGATGATGGATTTGTAAAATAAGCCTTGCAGAACAACCATTAACTTTTATGCTTTTAGAAATTTACTCCTAGAACTATATATCATACCAAAATGAAACAAGAATAACCAACAACAACACCAACTTCTACATTTCCCTCTTTCTGATAGCCTGACTCAAATGGACATCTTTAATTAAAATACGTATTCAATGCATAGCTCTTTACACTTCAAAAATTTCCTTGATGCCACAATTTATATAATTTCCTCCTTTCCATCCTTTTCTATTTCTGATAACTCTCATTTCCAATGAAAACCATCAACAAAAACCCTAAAACAAAATCCTAAAGAATCCATCATTGAAAACCCACATTTCCCCCCCAAAAAAATTAAAAAAAAAAAAAACATCCTTCTTCTTTCTATGTCGGATAACTCTCACTTGTACTACTATCATGCTCTCTCGAGCCCACAAGTTTATTCCCGCATGAAACCCAAAATTCCAATCGAAGAACGCCCACATTACCTCCCCAAAAAAAGGCTTTCCAAGAAAAGCATCATAGTTTACTCCATCTTTTATCAACCACCACTTAAACATTACTTAACACACATTAACTCCAAAACTACCAAATTTTCAACATATCTCTTCCAACCCAGTGTAATTTCGCTCAAGACCACAAAATTCAGCGAAAATCATGCTTACACAGAATGACACACAGAAAGCCCAAAAAACCCCAGTAACAAGAGCTATGGAGAGAGAAAAAAAACCACAAAAATCGTACCTTTTCCAAGAAAGGCCAGACTGAGATTAAAGAACCAAAAACCCAGTTGGGGAATTCGACAAGGGAGTAATGCGAGAAGGAAAAATTTTCTGGGAAGTACTGATAAATCTCTCTTCGCCCTAGTTTCTACTTCTTGCTCCGGCAACGGCGAAAAGCCAGAGAAACCCTCTCCCCTTTACCCGCTTCGAAACCTTAAACTATTAAAAACAGTAATAGGTTGGGGTATTGGTCTCTTGGGCTATTTGGATATTGGGCTGAATCTGCTTTTCTGTGAATGGGTTAATGGCTTGGAGATTCGGTTCTTAGTAGGATACATAAAAGCCTGTTTATTTTATGAAAATAAATTTTGAAAAAAAAAAGGGGATAAACTGATTTGCATAATTTTTGTTTTTTTTTTTTTTGGTCGCCAACCAGAAGCGATTACACTTTTCTTCCCTTCATTGGATGGGTTTCAATTGTGACCAAAAAAGAAAAAAAGAAAAAAAATCGTTGATGTGTACCTTTTTTTCATAATGTCGGTTTTAGATGGAATTATTCTTTTAACATAATAAATGATGAAGGGCAAATCTGCAATCCGCTCAAATAATCATGATTTGAAACTTTTCGTCTCTCTCAATAGTAGATAGACCTGCAAACAATCCCCAGAGTGGTTCTCTGAAGTAAATTTTTCTATGCTTTAGTCAAAGTTCTGTATGTATGTCATGTTTTGAATTTGCCAAAAAAAAAAAAACCCCTTACCTGATGGTTTTTTCACTTATATATCATCTTTTATGATTTGGAGGAATTGATTATTACAGTTCAGTCTGTTGGTTACAATTGTAACTATTAATTACATGCTATTTCATTTCTCCGTCATTGTCGCCCGTGATTACTTCATACAGTTACACCTGTAATTGCCGCATATTGTTGCGCTTGTGATTGCCGCATACGTCATGTAAATTCCATACTCATCAATAAGTGTTTGCAAATACTTGCCTTTGAAATTTCGATCACAACGCTAACACAAATGGTCACTACGCTAAGCCTAGTAATTGCTATGGTAATATATGGTACATTTGGCCCCAAAACTTGTAATGCTAGATTTAGAGAATACTAAATTATCAATGTTGAATGCTAAAGTTTGAACACTGAAATAATTAAGTTGTGGACAATGGAAGATAAAATTAAAAAATGGACCAAGATATATTATACAAAAAAAGAAAAATATATTAGATTCGGACATTTATCGTAATTATGAGCTCGTTAAACATTATACATTAAATCAAAACGAAATTATTTAAAACATTTTAAAATGTGTTTTTACACATTTTGAGATAGTGGTTATAAAATAAAAATATATTAAAAAGCAAATATTTTAAAATGTGTAAAAATGTGTTTTGAAATTAGAATCCATACTCAAAATTTTGTTATTAGATAGAAGTTTCTTAGTCAATTAATTTTAACAGTTACGCTACCAAAGAGGAAACAATTCACTCTTGGCAAGAAAAGGAAACCATTTTCATTTGTTGGTAGTTGGTAGTTTTTGCAGTTGAAATCATCAATTTAGGAAATAATATTGAAGGATGACCTTAAATAGACTACTTCCACTACAATCTCGTGAAGAATTCTTGCAAATCCATCGCAAAGATACTCCGATTAAGAAAAACTACCCATAAACAATATCCCAACACACACATATGTGCAAGTTAACTTGAACTTTGGTTATGTCGAGGCAAATAAAGTATTATATTACAATCCTTAATAGCAAATTACAAATAATTAATCAATCAATCATGAACTTTGGTTATGTCCAGGCAAATAAAGAATTATGTTACACTTCGTAATCAATAGCAAAGTACAGATTAATAATCAATCAATCACGACGTTTTCAGAATTTGCATACATTAAATTTCCTGTTTTTTTTTTTGTGAATTATTTTATATCATACACTTTAATAAATTTATATAAAGAAATTTGTAATAGAACATCGTTTGTGGAATTCACATCCTTAAAGGGCCAAAAAATGCAAGAGTAAAGCGGGATGGAACATCATGTAATTATCTAGTATTGCCTAGTTCAATTTAGTTACCTTGATAGATGATCCTTATACTATATAATAGTTACTCCTTTAGCACCTTCTATTTCATTACGTGTACCAAAGCAACGTTGGATCTCTTCGAATTTAAAAACCTATTATAAGACTTGAAATGTGCAATTGATTGTAGCATGAATGGTGTGTAATTTATGGTACTAGGAATTCATGAGCAAGTTCTTACGTTAAACAGGTAAAGAGAATATATAGAGCTTACGTTTGTCGTCTATCTCTCTCTAGCTACTTTGGTCATTTTATGAAGAGAAGTGAAGAGAAAAATAATAATCTATTGATTTCCACCTAAGTTGATGATACTCAAAGTCAATAAAGCCAAGTACCGATTGTTTTCTTGGCTGTTAATTAGTAGTTTGTGGTTGTAATGCAAGACAAATCCTTCAAGATTTGACCAGAACATCAATGGAAAAATTCAATTTTGATATTCAAAACCTAACCTCGATGGCAAAGTTAATCTTTTGTTTTTATACGTCAACAAATTTAGTTCTTAATTAGTGTCCGCAACTTGACACATAATTGGCAAAATATTTAGTAAAATCGACAAAAATAAGCACTCATTAAACATATAAACAGTCATTAAAAGCAAGCTAATTGTACATGATGTAAAAATTCTATATCCCTTTTAGCACAAACATTAAAAGACCCTCTCGTATAATCTTATTATTATTGTTTTGGAGGACATAATGAACACTATTTCTTGACCAAACGATATGAAAATAGTACTCTAACTAGCTACCTTCCAAAAAAAATCTTGATCTTGGCTTACTTGCCTCGTGGAGGTCTATAATCAAGATATGATTGGCTTTGTTGTTTATTTTATACATGTACAAGCAAACTCGTATCAGTTGCACTGTCTTATTCAATGGCCTAGGCAACTCCCAAATCAAAAAGATTGCATGTTACTATATTTCTCAATATATTCCCTATACTTCTAGAAATTAAATTACATCTGTCTGAAGTTATCAATTTATTAAGGATCAATCATATGAGGTTACTATTGTTTTTCAAACTAGTTAATTATGTTGTGTTTAGAGTATCCAACGTTATTAATGATTATTATACAACCAAATTGCCTTGCATAGGGCTAATATATTTCATGTCCAAAAACTAGCATGTAGCTGTTGTGTTAATGGAAACTATCTCACATTGGAAAATTAAGAGAAACTATTTGAGAGAATCGAAATATCTGCTAAATTGGGGTCACAATTTGTATCAATTAAACAAATTGTTGGAATTCCTAAAGTAATACACTCCCGTAGGGTCGTATATTCTTCCTAACAACGCATTTTCACAGACCAAGAACTACGAGATCACCCCTTTCATTCTGGGGTGACGGAGGGATCGTATCATTCGAGCCGTTTTTTTCAATGCTTTTCCCAGAGATCTGGAGAAAGCTACAATCAATAGGATTTCCCTAATCCTCCCTTCCCGAAAGGAAGAGCATGAAATTCTTTTTCCTTTCCGCAGGGACCGAGAGATTGGATCTAGCCGTAAGAAGAATGCTTGGTATAAATAACCCACTTCTTGGTCTTCGACCCCCTCAGTCACTACGAAAGTACTCTATTCCAGGGATCGGGAATAATCGAAAAAGCAGACTTGGAATACTTACTATAATGCAACCAATAATTGTACTAATCTGCCCCCTTTCCTGCCAAAAAAGAAAAGGAAATAAAGAACCCTTTTTATTTTTTGTTTGGGAATTAATAAGTGGTAAGGACCCAAGACCCACTAGTTTAAACTTTTGGATTCAAGTAGGCTCCTACTGCTTATTGGGCCGCTCTAGTTGGGTTCCTCATGGTTAAAATCTCCCCAATAAGTGGTATCAGAGTCAGACGTTGAAAATATATCCCCACAGTGGTATCAAGGTCAGACGTCTGAAAATATATCCCAACAATGGTATCAGAGTCAGACCGTAGAAATACATGCCTCTCAGTCAAAGAAAGATGATGAAGAGTTGGCCGAAATGGGCACTAAATACTTTTCGAGAATTTCCTCCAAAGCCTCCAAAGCAAGTGGTTCCTCTTCAAGTTCGACCAAACTTTAGTGGGTAACTCGTGGACATGTAAGTTTGACACATTTGCTATTTGCACGGGCACTAAATGAGTCCATGGTGAGTGGGTAACTCGTAAACAAGTAGGTTTGACACTTTTACTACTTGCACGGGCACTAAATGAGTCCGTGGTGAAGAGATGGGCTTGCTGGAGTAGGGATATGAGTCCATGGTGAAGAAATTGACTTGTTGGAGTAGGGATTGGGCTTGTGGGGGGAGTGGACTTTAATGTGGTAGTGTATCTATGAAGGGGAAGGTTTGTTGTGTTTATGAATACTATCCCACATTGAAAAATTAAAAAGAACTAAAGCACCTAATAAGTGGCAAGGACCCATGACCCACTAGTTTAAGCTTTTAGGTTCAGGTGAGCTCCTACTGCTTATTGGGCTACTTTAGTTAGGCTCCTCATTGTAAAAAACCTCCCCAACAGTAGCAACAAATCATTCCTGTCCCCAAATAGTGCCTTTGTAAGGATGAAAGGGATACAACCCATGCACGAAAATGTCAAACAAGAAATAGTGCCTTTGTTGGGATGAAGGGGATACAACCCATGCACGAAAATGTCAAACAAGAATATCTTGAAGTATTTTACGCCATTAAATACTTGGACAAGGAACATATGAATATCCTAATTAATTTTATTATTAGGAGATGATAGTTACAACTTACAACCTACAACTAAATCATTAGATATAGATATTTTCTAAAAATTTTCAGGAAAAAAAAATACATCGATGAGGTAAGTTGGAACACTTTTTTTTTTTTTTTGGTGGGGTAATGGGGAGATTGTGAATTTTTGAGAAAATGAATAATACTATTAAATTCTTGAAAATTTTTGAGATCCAAGAAATTTGTACATAAATGTATTTTTGGCTATAAAATAGTGATTGGTTTTCGAGGAAAAGAGGGAAAATATGGACAATGGGAAGAAGGACAAGCGTCAAGATTCCATCTGAGTAAGATTATTTAAAAGAATCGTAAAAGGATTTTTGTACTAGTGCTGTACATTGCCGACAGATGCCACCATACACACTGATCTTGCACAAGAAAAATAAAGAGTAATCGACATTTGTATATACTGATGTCTTTTTCGACTTCCAAATTAGCATAAATAGCACAATACAATCCTTAATTTAATATCTTGTTTCAATTTGATTTGTTATATTTAAATTTTTTTATTTTAGTCATGTAATTTATAATTTTGATTCGTTGGCATTTGTCCTCAATATATGTAAGTTATGTAATTGAATGCATTAAGTTTTGTTTACTTTGATTCCCTCAAAAAGATCAATAAACACCTGAATTTACAAGTTAATAGATTAAATTAAAACTTTTTTAATATGAGAAATAAAATCGAACTTTCATCTCTAATTGAGAGACAAATAGCAAATTTACCAGGGGTAGACCCATTAAGGGTCAAGGGGGGCAAATCACCCCTCTTATATGTGAGATTTCTCATTTATAGTAGTATTAAAAATAAATTTAGAGCGTCCCAGTTTATATTTTAAGAACTCTTACCCCTGCACCTGTTTAGAAAAAAGAAAAATATTATTTATTAAATCTATTAGTGGATACAATTTTCAAAAAAACTTATTTGAATTCTCGTCAATCACAATTCTAAAAATTAAAAAAACATTAATTGACTAATAAGAAAATAAATATTTATTAACAAAACATCTCTCTTTTTGGCTTTCAAACAAAAACCCTTATTTAACAAAATACAGATTGTCATGATTCCTGCAGGCTTCATCCCTTCTTTAGTTCAAACAAATTGCTGTGACTTTATATGGTTTTTCTATTCATCATCTCTTCAAGCGTGGTTAACTATTTTTATAAATATGATCCTACCCTATAATATTTTTGCGTTCGTCACTGGAATTTACCCACAAAATTAAAATACTTCCTATATGCGTACTCACTTTCCTCATCATTTTGGCTGCATGTACATTGTAAGCGTCATTATTGTTTTTTTTTCCCTTTTTTTTTAATAATAGAACATGTCTACATCCTCAATTAACACACTAATAACATTTGAGATTAATTGTGCGTCCCATCAATCTACTTGCAGTGGGGCTGAAAACATAACATATTGCAAAATAATAATCATAATCATAATAATAGGGGTCAATGTAGGTATGAATCTTCTAAATAAACTTACATACATTGACAGATAAGATTGACGAAGATTTGTAAATGGGAATTAGAATTATATTACAGTTGAATTTATAGTTCTTGTAAAATTTTCAATTTTGAAATTTGTTAAAAAAAATTCTAATTCTAATTCTTATAAGAACACAATAAAAGAAATGCATGGATATAATAAAGCATATCTTTGAAAATCAGAATCGAAAATTAGGGATTGAGACTTGCGAGAGAGAAAAATCCATTTACTGGTATTGGCAGTTACCGACTTATTGGAGACAAATTAAGATTTATTTCAACATAGGTACTATTATTGGCATTTTGCAAACCATCATTATTTTGTGTTGGTTTGTGATTAGTAGGAAAATCTCTGCTAAATTTTCTGTACCATGTTAAAATATTAATAAAAGTAGCCCCCATAAAAAAAAATACTGTAATGATTTTGAAAGAAATAACCTGATGGTTTGACCTTTATGGTGGCAAATTGTAGTCATGATTAGATGTTTAAAAAAAAAAGAGATAATATCAAACACCCCCTCGAGATTTTATTAAATATCAAATCGGACCCTATAGTTTGAGAAATATCAATAACCCCCCTGTAATAAAAAAAATATATTAAACACCCCCTTGACTACTAGTCAACGGAAATAAATTGAAAAAAAGACAAAAAAAACCCTCCGATATAAAAGACAAAAAAAGTATATAGTTTAAAATTCTAAAATAAAATTTTAAAAATACAAAAAAAGGCAAAAGTTAAAGACAAAAATTTAATAAAATTATTTACATTATATAATAAATTTTTTTAAACTAAAAAATAAAATTTAAAGATGAAAATTTAATAAAATTTAAAGATAAAAATGACAAATAAAAATTCCATATAAAAAAGTATCTATACAAAAAAAATTGAAGTTAAAAAATAAAGTACCTATATAATAATTTTTTTTACATTAAAATTTTTAACAAAATTTTATTAAATTTTTATCTTTAAATTTTGTCTTTTAAAAAAATTTTAAAAATTAAACTACATCAATGTTTTTGTCATTTTTGTCTTTAACTTTTATTAAATTTTCATCTTTAAATTTTTTTTTTAGTTTAAAAAAATTTATCTTATAGTGTAAATAATTTTATTAAATTTTTGTCTTTAAATTTTGCCTTTTTTTATTTTTAAAATTTTATTTTAGAATTTTAAACTATATACTTTTTTGTCTTTTATATCGAAGGAATTGATATTTTTTCATTCTGTAATTATTTTGAAAGAAATAACCTGATGGTTTGATATTTAATAAAATCTTGAGGGGGGTGTTTGATATTATCTCAAAAAAAAAAGAAACAGTATGAGAAAAAGGTTGACCTTAAATCCAATTCAATCCCAGCCCCTCATGTCTTGAAATTTAGCCGTATAATTGAATTGGTTCTATCAGAAACAATTTTTCTAGAATGTGATACAATCAACCCATGAAAGGTTATTGAATTAGATTTGGCCTCTTTTATTGACTTGATCGTTTGAATAAATGAAAGAAATAACAATTATATTTCCTTAACTTTATGAGAATTCGTGTTGTTAATATCTGAATATTGTGTACATCAATGAATAACTTTTTCATCTTTATCTTTTTTTGAATTTTCAAAACTTCTGTCATTTTATCATTGAAAAGACAAAGAACAAAGTTGCTGTCTGAACTATGTTAACCAAGGCGAATTTAGCTCAATTAGTTACGTCTTTTGTCTGAACTATGTTTTTTTTTTTTTTTATGAGGACACAATTATCCTTGTTTGCTATATATTGTCATCTTACTTGACGTAATTAGATTCAATATTTGGAAGTTTTTGATTGATTCTTTGTATTGCATTGGAAAAAATTGGAAGTTTTGGAAATGGAATGATGTAATTAAACTATGAGAATAGCAACATGAGAAAATTGTTATTTTCCTAGGGGGGATTTTGGAGTTAACCATAATTAAATAGTCCGAGTAAGACATGTAATCTTGTCTTATAGTCAGCAATTATTCATTCCCCTGAATCCTAAAAACAACGTGTGAAAATCTGATTGAGGCCTCCAAATCTACAGTCTTTGACAAAATTTGTAGCAGTCAAAGGTTTTCATCTCCAATCATTTCCTTAAATCTGGAAAAAAACAATTGAAAATGTGGCCCCAAAAATCATTTAATAACTATAAATGCTACAATTTTTACTTGCATATAAACCTTGTGTATATACTTCCATCGCCACCCCGTAAAAGAGCAGCAAATTTACAACGGGAAACCCAAAAAGAACCATGTTTTCTCAATGGTTAAGTGAGCAGGATGAACTTTTCAAGTTCATTTCAGCTCCTTGTGCACAACAGCAGACATTACAGCAAAGCAAACTCCTAGGGGACATTGTGAATCCTTCCCACTGTGATGTGGATCGTAAGGCAGCCACTACTGAGCCAAAACTTGGACGCAAGAGAAAGTCAGTTGCCTTTGATCATGCGGAGGAGAGCCCTAAAGACTATCTCAAGAAGATCATACACAGAGATGTTGAAAGGCAAAGAAGGCAAGAAATGGCTGGTCTTTACCAAAATTTGCGTTCTCTAATCCCCTCTGAATATCTTCAGGTATTTTATTCTTTTCATTGTCGACCTTGCGTGCCTTGCCCTTTTGCTCCCCTATCAAGGGCAAGCGTGTGATACCCTGAATCTCATATCGAAAAGTGGAGGATTTGTTAATAATATCTTGTATAATAGGTTAACCAAAGCCTACCCTCCTCTCCTTCCATTATGAACAAGAGGATAAAAGAAAAGGAGGAAAACAAAAAAAGTGGTATTTTTAGTACATTTTCGGATTCTTTCTACATTAGATTTTCAATGATTTTGGTTTTCGGTATGGTTGTAGGCAAAGCGGCCAATATCAGATCATATTCATGGGACAGTGAGATACATAAAGCACATGAAGGATAAGATAGATGAGCTGAACAAGAAGAGGAAGAAGCTCAAGAATTCACTACTGCCTAATCCAAGCTCTTTGGACGTTGCAGAAAATCCATGTTCAGAAGTTTGTGAGCAACCTATTATAACAGTCAAAACATGTAGGTCAGGGATAGAGATCACGGTGAACACTGGAATGAAAGGAACCCTTTCTCTTTCCAAAATACTCAAAGTTCTTATTTCAGAAGGCATGTCCATCAAAAGTTGCACTTCCACTAGGGTTCATGAAAGACAGCTCCACATTATTGAGTCAGAGGTAATACTGCATCTGCATGCTCTAAACATTTTACGTGATTTTACTGCACTTTTGCTTCACAAGTTGAGAAAGTTCACTAAGCAATGGACTTTTGCCAAGTGTGGCCACCATTAGTGACACAGGTCCTGAGTTTAGAACTTAGACGTGCGGTAATTGATATTCACAAATTTAACAGGTGCTTGTGTATTTAATTGGTTTAAAGATTATAATTAGTATTTTAAAACATTTTTCAAAACATTTTTGTACTTTTTAATATATTTTCTATTTTATAATCACTATTTTGAAAAATATAAAAATGCATTTTGAAACGCAATTCATACGTATCTCTTTTATGACTTTTGTGTATGATTCGGCTCTTTCACAGTGTAGATTAGGTTAGAATATACTCGTAAAGTTATTGGTACTAACGAAGTTAACTTGATATATCAATAATTGATCATGCAGATGAATGAAGGGAAAACAATAGATCCATATGAGCTGCACAAGAAATTGATGGGGATAGCAAGAAATAAATTAGAGCACATAAAACTTGTTCAAACTTGATGAGGCTTGTTTTTGGTTTTTGGCGGTCCCTCAATTGGCAGGATATGAAATTTGTGTGGAAGTGGGAAAAGTTTGGTGGTACTTTAGAAACCAGAAAACGTTGTCCATATGCTTAAGTTTCTTTCTGGTTTTTTCAATTCTTGTTGCTACGTGAGTGATTAATCATTGGAATGGACTTCAAATAATTAATCATTATTTCAACTTCTTCTTCTTTTTTCGTTTAAGATCTTTTTCTTGTAATGATAATACACCATCTGTTATTTTAAAAGCAGATATCCTAAACAACAAAGACGTTATTTTATAATGCAAGTATACGAAGGCCTGGAAGTAATGGCATGTACAAGCATGTATTAGTCTTGACAAAGTTCACGCCTTTGTCAACAGTATATTTATGGAGATCTCTTGGGGGTAGCCAAGTAGGTAGGCAATACAGAATCGTGGCCACAAGCTTCAAATTTGGCGATACCTTTTGGTTGAAATTTGTTAATGCGCTTTCTGGTTTTCCATATGCGAGTTATTCTCGAGCGGGATTTATTACTTGTGATTGCACTTCACATTGAATGATCATTCCTCAACAAAAAAAAAAGTATATTTATGGAGAAAATATTTTCATACATATATTTTACAACATAGGATAGTATAACAAAAGATAATTAGAGATGACCGCGTATAATTTTAATGACTGTAACAAAAGATAATTAGAGATGACGATGTATAATTTAAAGGACCGACTATTTACATATAGAGAGGTAAAAAACAAAATTTGTGTTACTCCTTGTACCCAAAAAAGAGTTTGATTTGATATAATTTTTTAAAATTATAAGTTACAACAAACATAATGTATAATTAAATTTTTATTTTTACATTTTTATTTTTACTTTTGAATTTAAATTACACATTATCATTAGTAGTAAGTGTAATACAAAAATTTCACACAAAAAGTAGTCTTTTTAGGAATAATTTTTTTTTAAAATTGAATTATTTTTTTGAAAGCAAGGTAATATTAAAAATAAAAATTAAGTAATTGCATGAAATATTTTTTTCATTTTATGCAACATATATCACATCACCCACCATTTTGTCTCTATTGTTCCGAAAATGGAAAAGAGACATATAAAACAAAATTAATGCTATTTTTGGAAATCTTTAATGTCAAACCAAATTTCCTTGTTTGTTGGTAGTTGGAGCGTCGGAGGTTAGAACTTGGAACCACGGGAAACACGTGGTTAGGGGAACCATGCATGCAATTATTCCGCTAGATGCCGTACAGCTTAGCCACTAATTACTTTATTTTTTTTCGGGTAATTGCAGCTTAATTAATAATTAGTCTCTCTATTTCCAAAAAAAATTATTTTCAAAACATGTTTGTCTCAAAAAAAAATTACTTTTAAAAAGAAGTTTCTATAATGTCTTTATATGTATGACTCATAATTAAAAAGTATATAAAATTATACATTTAATGATGTATTAATAGTGTTATATATAATAATTAAAAAAATTATTTTCAATCAAAACTAGACCTTTTTTTGGGATGGAATAAATTTAATCTTCTCCTTCTTATGGGATTGTGTGTCCTTTTTCTTACCCCTTCAAATTAATATGTTTTCTACTCAAAATTAAGCAACAGGAAAAAAAAAGGAGTATAGTAGTTATTCTATTATTATTGCTCATTGTTCTCTGCCTCATGCCTAATATATAAGGGGAGTCCAAGTTAATAATTATTAAATTCAAATGACACTTCTATTGTGGGATTTAGTTTTCATTGTTGTAGCGTTTAACACTAAGGTGTCGCTTGGTATAAATGGTGGGTTTAAAAATGGATTGGATTTGTAGAATGGAAAGGTTTTGAATAGAATGGAATGATAATAATTATGTTGTTTGGTATTATTTTGTAATGGAATGGAATAGATTTTATATTAAAATTAAAATTTAATATTAATAATAATAAATTTATAAATAAATTTTATATTAAAATTTTATATTAAAATTATAACAAAAATATTAGTATTTTACATTATATGATATTTAATAAATTATATTTTGTTCAAAAAATAGTCAAAGTGCATGTCATTTTGTAGAGAAAAATATTTTCTATAATTTAGTGAAATTTTTTTTAAAAAAATAAAAAAAAATATAAGCAAAATAAGTTTTTTTTTTTTTTGGTTTCTCCATCAAAACAAAACCCAAAACCATGTATCAAACATCCTATTTAAATCCAAAGTATTCCAAACCCATGCCAAAACCACATACCAAACACCACCTAATTATGGACATGATCGAGTAATAATTTAGCAGTTTAGCATTCGAACTTTGTAATTATCTAAGACTCGAATAATCTCAATGGTGAAAATACAGAGAAAAAACGTCCTCAAAGAGAGACCTTTAAAAAAAGAAATGTTATCTCCATTCTAAAGAAAATTTAGTTTCAAAAATTTGTTTGTCCAAAAAAAAAAAAAATCCACCTTTGATGTGAAAATTTTTGTATTACCTTACTAATAATTACAATGTATAATCCAAATTAAAAAGTAAAGATAAAAATGTAAAATTATACATTTAATTGTACATTAAGTATATTGTACCTTATAATTTTAAAAAAAAAATTATATCAAATTAAAAGTAGACTCTTTTTTTTAACACAAAAGAAATAATAATTATGTGCTAGTAGGTCAAAATTACAAAATCTTAGTGGCTTTTGGATTTTGTGATGGGAACAATTTTCTTTCAATAATGCAAATTGAAACTAAATAAATAAAAATGACCCATATGCATGATATATATAATTTAGGCAACTCTGGTAAAACCACAATCAACAAGAAATGTACAAAGCTAAATTAACTTCCAAAATCTCTGTAGGTCCAAGAAGCACAAAAATGGCAAGATTTTGAGTGAGAAAATTGGGCTCTGTTGTATTTCTATAATAGTTTCTTGAACTTATTTTATGTTATGTATTTGCTGGATGATTGATCCAGTGTACATCAAGTTGCCAATTCTTGAGTATAATTGAGTGTCATTAATTATTTGTTTCTCCATTTTCATGCTTTCTTCGTTTGATCTGTCTCTGTTATTTGATGTTCAAGCATCATCAAATATCAATACACCAAATCAATCACTCACTATTATATACAGGTCTTCGGTTCCACATGTCCGTGATAAAATTATTATCAATTCGTCTCTATCTAGAGCTTAGGTAGCCACTACAATGGAAAAATGGTATTTTTGTGCCTACTTGGTTACACATATCTTTTGATGATGAAGCTAAAATTGAGTGCGAATAGGAACTACCAAGAGAGTGTAATATTTCCTTTATTCATGAGGGCTCGACTTTAAACTCAGAATTCGAATTTAAATTCAAAAAGATCAACATTTACTATAGTTGAGTTTGGGTATCCACTAACCTAATAATTTCTATTTTACTTGAAAATGACTTAAATTTAACAATCCAAAAAATAAAAAATGTTTTCGCTAGTGATTTTTTACTCTTTTATTTTAATTTTAGGGTTTTGTAATGATTCTTTAAACTAAATGAATTGATTCTATCTAGTTATGTCATCCCAACTAGTGAATTATTAATATTTATACATTATTTACATTTTTATTCTTAGTACAGTAGGCTGATCACATAATTTATTATTTTCCCCCTTTTATTATGGAAATAATCTGTCTCTCAAAATTATAGAATATTCTCCTAATTGTGTTTAATTACACGATTCTACGTAATACAGTGGATGCATGGACATACATGATTTGATTTTCCACAAAATCAATGTGCTTTTTATTGATGACCCTTTTGCCTTTCAATCTATATCAAATTTCCAAGTTCATTTTTTTAAGGCCTAATATACAGAAATAGCCTGACCTTTATCTATTGTAACAATTATGGCCCGACCTTTCAATTTTAACAATACAGTGCCTGACATTTTCAATTTGTAACAATTATGGCCTCTGATAGTCTGCCGTTAAGAAGTCTGTTAAATTGATGACGTGACAGCCACGTAGGCAACACGTGAATGCCAGGTGGATGCCAAGTCAGCAGGAAATTTAAATTTGTTTTTTAGTTCTCTTCTTCTTGGCCGCCCAAACCTCACAAAATTCATCTTCTACCTCTCCTCTCCGTCGGCCAAGTAACCCACTCGGGAATTTCGCCATTTTCAGGGTGAAAGTTAATTGGGAATTTCGTCACCCTAGGCTTGTCTGAAAGTATATTTCTTTGAACCCTGTCAATCAAAACTTTCTGTGGAGGTTCCTCCCTTAGCTGGTCATCATCGTAGTCATTATTCACATAGTAACCCACTCGAACAAATTCCTGTCCTAGGTAAGAGCAAGTCAACAGGAGCACTGTCACACCAATTATATCTTCTTCACGGATCTTTGAAGGATCTGGAGGATTTGCCTGGTGTGTGATCACAAAATTTAATAAATGTTATGTAAAGTGAAGATATAAAACGAAATCAGGAAAAACACAACACATCTAATAGAGTTTACCTGTAAGACAAACCGATAATTGCCAACATTGACTGGCCCGACAAGAACACTTTCCAGAAGTTGGTCATAAGTTTCATCCTCAGCAGATCCAACATATATGAGTTTCCATTCCAAATCTGCACATACAATCCAATGCTTACAAGCTCCAACAACAAGATCATACTTCATATGCAAATCTTTTATGCTTGTGCACTAAACTGTTCCTTGGGTTGGACATAGCTTGTCTAATGTGGCCAGCCACCAACAAACAAAATAGAGCAAGCAGAGGGATTTTAAGAAGGCTGAATGTTGTAGCCATCAAAACACAATTTTGCAGGAAACAAATATATATTCAAAATATCCCAAAAAAAAGAAAAAAGAAAAAGAGTGAGGGGGAAGAGAGAGAAGAAGAAGAAAAAGAAGAAGAAATACCACCAGACCTCACAAAATTCATCTTCTACCTCTCCTCTCCGGAGGCCAAGAAGAAGAGAACTAAAAAACAATTTTAAATTTCCTGCTGACTTGGCATCCACGTGTTGCTTACGTGACTGCCACGTCATTAATTTAACAGACTTCTTGATGACGGACTAACAGAGGCCATAATTGTTACAAATTGAAAAGGTCAGGTACTATATTGTTAAAATTGAAAGGTCGGACCATAATTGTTACAAGAGATAAATGTCAGGTTATTTATGTATATTAGGCCTTTTTTTAACCACACCACTCATATTTTCTAGAGTTTTAGTAAAAGGATACCCCACTTCACAAATTATTTGAACACGTACATGAAATGGTCATCAAGTTTCCAATCTAATCAGGCCTTCTGTCATTTTGATTGATTGTGATATAATCAAGTTGATTTTTGTACTTTTGTATTTTTGTATTTTTTCAAAAAAAATTTGTTGTCTTTGACCATCTTTCAAAACAATGCCAGAGGGCAGATTAGCACTGCTTCTTGTCCATTAGCATGTGATAATACAATTAAACAAATTATCAACAGCGTGTTTAGGATTTCACGAAGGCAAGCCATGATAATCTTTGTGGTAAGATATAGTGATGTACCCCATCTGTCTTTTTCTCACCTTCCCATTTTTCACCCAAAAGGAAATCAAGTTTCAATCATTCAATACGACTTTTTGGGTCTTTTCCAGCTTTTAATGTGACTTTTGGAGTTTTTCTTTTCTAACTATAGTTTCGGAGTTTATCCAATTTTGATGACTTTTTATTTCCCTAATCATTCTTTAACAATTGGGATTTTTTCTAAGATTCAAATCTCCTAGACTTTTTGAACCTTTTTCCAATTTTGATGATTTTTTTTATTTCCCTAATCCTTCCTTCACAATTGAGAATTTGTTTAAGATTCAAATCTCCTAGACTTTTTGGGTCTTTCCAATTTTGATGGTTTTTTTCCCCCTAATCATTCTTTTACAATTGGGATTTTTTTTTTCTAAGATTCAAATCTCCTAAACGTTTTGAGCCTTTTCCAATTTTAATACGACTTTGAGGTCGGTCTTTTTTCTTCTTTTTTTTTTTTCATTTTCAATGGGGGATGTTCGAATTGTGATATTGATTATTGGCACTTAGGACTCTAACTGCCTACTACAACTCTTTTTTGGACTTTTTTGGGTGTAATTTGTAAGGCTAGAATCATATTCATGCGTTAGCGACAGCAAGTAACAACATTGTGTCATATAGTGTTTTTTTTTTTTTTAATAATAATTGAAAAAAAACTTTACTTCTCCTTATTATTAAGACTTATCAATCATACACATAAGCCAAATTTGCATATAGTGCTTAATACTTCATCTGTTCTAAAAAAAGTTTATTTTAAATAATGTATAAATTTTTTTAGTTATTAAGTACAACACATTTAATACACTAATAAATTATAATTTTATATTTTTTAACTTTATTTTTAGTTATGAATATATATAATTATTATTAATAAAAATAATTCAATAATTTAATTTAAAAATGAACCCTAAAGTTTTAAAAGTATATTTTCTTCTCTTCTTTATTTTGGGAAGGAAGGGGGGGGGGGGGGGGGGGAGGAAATTGTATTATTCGATTATTGGTCCTCAGGTTTGATGGCAGCTTTGATTCCGCAGAAAATATTTTGGACCCATAGCTTTGATTCCCAAAAAATATCTTGGACCCAGAACTTTATTTTTCACATTTACATTGTATTTGGAAAGGATCATTCAATATAGCATCCCTGTCAAATATAATATGTTCAAATGGTTGGTCATTATATTAACTACTGCTGAGATATCTCAGATTCTCATAATTAAATGATAATATAGACAATTGAGAGTACTGAAATTAATAATTACAACAGAAAAAACCAATAACTGTACACGTGAAGTTCTATTTAAAATCAGATTTAGTAATAGAATTCCAAGGTTCAAAAAAAAAAACAAGTAAAATGTCCAGTTCATTGTATAAATGATTGATATTCAGTTTCCACAATACTTATCACATATTGATTTATTTAGTTATTGGTTGATGTACTTAATGTTTTTCTTACGTGACAGGGATATAATACTATCATATAGTCTGCTGCCCCATACTGTATTTATTACGAATAATGATAATGTACAAAAATTATGGTATGGGCCTCCAGAGCTGCATTTCTTTCAATCTCTTTTTGGGGAGAAATCTCAGAAGAATCTGCAATCCTTTTCTCAAAGATTTTCACCAACTTTGGAATCTTCCTTTCCTACTTCCAAATCAGCCCAAATTTTCATCAAAATGCTTTCAATTGAGCATGATCATGAACTCTTCCAGTTCCTTTGTTTTTCTCCCCAGCAACAGGACATGCCACCACAAGGGGGACTTGTCACTCTGCTGCCTAAAGCAGAACCAAGTCAGCCAAAGTCTGGCAGGAAAAGAAAGTCATCCATTGCTTGTGGTGACATTGTTCAAGACAGTGAGAGCCCAGAAGACTATGAAAAGAGGATTATACATAGAGATGTTGAAAGAAAAAGAAGACAAGAAATGGCTGGTCTTTACAAGTCTCTCAGATCACAAGTCCCTGATGAATATGTCCAGGTAATTTATACATGTGGATTGAAATTTACTGAGCCTTTAATTAATTACCACCTGAGTTCATTATAGATTTACACTTGTGTTTGATTGTGTTGTTTTAGCAGAAAAGGTCAATATCTGATCACATGCATGGGACAGTAGACTATATAAAGCATCTGAAAAGAAAGGTAGATGAGCTGATGAATAAGAGAGATGAATTACAAAACTTGATGAATCTTGGCTGCAGTACTAGTTCCTGTAATGGCTCAGAGTTTTCATTTAATCATGACAAGACTAGTGTAACAGTCCATAGTAATACAACAGGAGTGCAAGTCATACTCAAGACTAGTTCAATAAAAGGATTGCCTCTCTCAAAGTTTCTCAGAGCTCTAAATGGTGAAGGGATGGCTGTTGTAAATTGCATTTCCACCAGAGCAAATGAAGGGCAAATTCATGTAATTGAATCTGAGGTATTGATTAATCCTAAATGTATGTTCTTTAATTATTTGTTTATTTATTGTTAATATTGGTAGATTCTCTTTCATTTTCAATAAATTTACAAGACAATCAGTTTATATAGCATTTGTATCACAGATGAATGAGGGGAGGAGCATTGATCAAACTAAGTTGCAGAAGAGATTGAGAGACTTGTTGTGTGACCTTTGATCCAGGGATTTTCTCTTGTTTAAATCTTGTTGCTTGAGGAAATAAGGCTTGAACAATTGGAAGAAGACTGTGTTCACTCTAAGCAGGTTGAGCACATGTAAACAATGTGTCAGTATATGACTTTATTTGCCTTCATGATTGAGGATTTTAATGGGCAAAGAGCAGAAAAAGTACCCTGCCTATAAAATGTCAACATCTGCTCATGTGACATGATGTTTCTTTTGATCAAATAAAGGGAAACATGTTCTTGTGCTTGCCATCCTTGAACTCAACTTGATTGGCGATTGCATCATTCTCTTGATATCTTGCATTGTAGTAGGTCATTAATTGTTGATCAGGTAATTAGCTTATCTCATTTGGACAACAAACAGACACGGTGAAAAAACCTATAGCTCGATCCATCCTACCTACAGTTTATCAAGTAAATGCACTTCCAACCCGGGCACACTCCCGAGTGGTGTTCTTGAATCTCTCTAAGTAACAATTTGTCCACTTGTCAAAAAAAAAAGTAACAATTTGTCCAGATTTTGTTGCTGAACTAATCACCTAAATTTTCTTTTGGTGTTGAATTGAACCTATTCATAAACACGTACGTATGCCAGAAACATTTTCATTTTAATAAAGGGGCCTAATATAGTGATTTTCCTGCTCAAGTTAATTTCTGAGTCTTTCACATAGCCCTGGAAGAAGTAGATAATTTAGATATGCAGTTGCATATATAAGCAGGTAGCATTGAGAAACAAAAAATGGCTAGAAGTACCTTCCAGAACAAAAGATCAAGGGACTAAAGGTTTTAGTTAACAAAGCTGGTTAAAGCTTTTGAGGAGACAAGCATAACTTTATTGAATGAAGCACAACAGAATGGGACCTTTAGGAGTCACCAAATAACAGACTTCCCAAATGGGAAAAATAATATAACTCATCAAGCAGCTCAATATAACTGAAATGAAGAGAAAATTTAGGAGGGCTTATGGAGATTTAGTAACATCAAGGTATATATTATCTTCCTGAGGCTTAGCAGCTTCAGGGGATTTATTTTCTTTTGGATTTTTATTATCCTCAAGAGATATTTTTTCTTCAAGATCTTCGTCTGTCTTCTTGAACAATTTGTGTGCAATATGTTGAGCAAAGGTGCGAGGAGGGTAGCGAGGAGGTTCAGTCTCTGATACAGTTTCTGGCAGTGGCTTGAGGATGATATTTTCCTTTGGTGGCTCACAGAAAACTGCCCAAGAAATTCGTACTTTCTCTTTGTTCACAAGGCCTCTATGAAGAATGCTTTTGTACTTTCCATTGCTAAGAATCTCAATTGTGTCTCCAATATGCATGATTATGGAATCCGGGACACATGTAGCAGTAATCCACTTGCCTTCATAGAACAATTGCAAACCAGGCACCATATTATGAAGGATGAAAGTAAGTGCACTAATATCAGTGTGAGCTGCAACACCTAGTGCTAGTTCTGGTTGAGGGCACTTGGGATAGTAGTTGATCTTTTTCTGAAGAATTAGTTCTTCCATTCCTCCAACTTCTTTTTCCAGCCTGCCTTCTTCCAGTCCCAAGCAAACAGAGAGCACTGATAGTATCTTGGTCACGAGGCCTCTCAAATGCTTTGTGTACTCTATCGTTGCAATACTGAAAAGTGACAAAGTTTGGAAAGTTTTAACAAATTTCTAATTAACTGAAACTTCCATCGTATTTATTAACGAGGATATTAAGCGTGATATACAAGTTCAGCTCAGTACGTCTATCCTTATCATGATGCATGAGAAATGTCAAAAACTTACATGTAGTCAGCTGGAGTTGTAGGCCAAATGGAAAGATCCCTCTTATCCTCAGGGAAAACGCAATGGAAAAAGTAGTCCTCCCACTCAAGATGACCACTAACATTATTTGCTAGTTTGCTACCATATCCTTGAAGATTCCCTGATGCCAGATCATTAGCATACTTTTCCTTTTCCTCAACAGGCAGATCAAAGAAGGCCTGTCCAGCATCCTTAACACGATTAATAAGCTCAACTGGAATTCCATGGTTGACAAGGTGCATAACTCCCCACTCCATGGCAGCCTTCTTCAACTCATTGCGGCCTCTCTCCCGAGCATCTTTATCCTCCGCATCAATCTTCCTCAAATCAATTGTTGGTACTTGAGGCCCTTCGTTATTTTTCTCTTCCTCAAACACATTTCCCATGCTTGTCAGCTCTTCCTGAGGCCTCACATACTCTTTTGGTATTAGATGAATCCCACTGCTAGCTATGCTTTCAACTCTGGGTGCCAAAACTGAAGTCACCATTGTGCCCATATGTCAAAGTAGGATAGATTTTTGATCCTGCATAATGGGAATAGCCTGAAACAATAATTTGCAAGATAAACTTTGATTGTCTTTAAGAATATAGAACCTGGAACAAGTTGGGCAATGCCAATTCGTGGTAAAGGCTTATATAACAAATCTCCCTCAACTAATTTAGTGCTGCGAGCTCACTGTGCAACAAGCTAACAACATCCAGAATGCTAGATTTACATGTGCTAATTGAACAATCTGTTGGTTATTTCGTGGTGAAATGGACCTCAAAAAGGCCACCAAACGCCAGGTTGTTTGATTGACTGGGGGTTTGATGCACGAGGTGTTGAGTGTTCCAACCGTCTTTCATTTTTCATTTGGTGATATGACAAGATTTTACCCTTTATGATAGCCTGGGATTGATGGATCAGCAACAAGCTACATCAGGAAAATACAACCACCAGTCACGTTTTGGACTAACCAACAAAGGGAGGTATCAAACCTGGAGTCACAAACCATAATAAAGGAAGTTTGGATATTACTTTCAAATTATGAATTCTAAGACAATGTATTCCATGTACCTTGGGGACCATGATTGTTCAGACTGACAATGCACATAATATTATTTAATCTAGGACTTGTGAGATTTCCTGTTTTGCATTTTGTGGGTAATTACTGTGCCCACAGTTTGTAGCATTGGGGTCTCACGTAAAATTGATTTAAAATTGTAGATTCAAATAATACAATTATTAAAAAAATTAAAAATAAAAAATATAATTTATAAATTATTTTTTAAAAAATTATTAATCAATTTATAAATAGATATACAGATAATTTATGTATAATTTATAATTATATTTTATTACTCAAAATTTTATTTCCCATGTATATCGTTTTCTCACTATTTGAATAGTTATTGCAGTTGAAAAGTAATTGTTAAAAGTTAATAAAATATGGTTAAACATATTAAATTATTTAATTTTACAAAAATATTTTTTAAATAAATTTAATTATATTTTATTTATATCATGAAAAATAGTATCGGAGTCGGATAAATTAGAATCACAGATGACATGGGGATCGGCAGACTAGTCGTGGCCTCGTGGGTTTCTCTTGTCTGCCAACTATGAGATATGGGCTTTTTTGTGTTTGTGGTTAGCAATTCAAGAATTTCTGATTCTTTGGACCAGGGCCTTCGTCAGTATGGACTGATTTTGGCAACTTCAGCCACCCCCCAACCCCAGCCCCCACGCCCTCCACAACCAAACCCTCTCCTCCTAAAAAACAGGGAAAAAAAGAGCCTGATTTGTAAATTATATTGGCTACTTAGAAATGGCCAGTCAATTCATCCCTCAGTCTGTCCCAAAATTAAACTCCTGAGGGCCACAAAACTCAAAAAAAAAAATAAAAAAAATTTAAAGCAACCTCACAAAACTAGATTTAAAAAAAATCTAAAACAAACGATAAAATTCTCATATAGAGAGACACATATATTTATGAGTAATGATAGAAATAATGATAAATCATAGTGACTTTGTATAGTGACTGATGTGGCAATCATAAAAAAATAAAATCATCTATTCATCCTCCTTACAAAACACATATAATAAAGGATAATTTTGTTTTTTCATGATTGCCACGTCAATCACTATACAAAGTTACTGTAATTTGTCACTTTCTCAATCATTACTCTATATTTATATAATGAAAGCCTAAACCCTAATAAATAAGGACATATAACTACTAAAGTTAAAAAAAGTAAAGCAACATCTCTTATTCTCCAAAAGGAAGAATGAGAGAAAAAAATCGCACTTAAAATTGCATCTTAAGTAAAAAAAATCGCATCTTAGACTTTTAGCAGCCCTTGTTGGCCTTTTAAATAATAATCATTCTAATTATCCAATATCATGTTAGTCAATTACTAGAACTTTAAAAAAAAAATTTATTTTGAACATCTTTACTTTAGATATAATTTTGGAAAAAAATCTAAACCAGAAAAGAAATACTAGCACGAACAGGAACAAGGCAATCATCCAGGTGTCCGCAAACGTAGGAAATCGAAGTAGCTTCCAGTTGAAAAACAAGAAGCTGACTAGGCAGATTTTAAGATACACCACAGCGGAGAGAGATTGATTTTTCTTTTTTTCTTTTGTTTTTTTCCAATGGAAAATTCATGAGAAGACAAAAGTGAGGATTTTTCTTGAGAAAAAGGACAACAGTCTCTGCGATTCCCTCCACATATCTTTATTTTGCCTTATCCTCAAAATGTTTCTGCTTGCCCCTCTCTCAACCAAAAGCATCAAATCTTCATTTTGCCTTATCTTCCCAGCCTTCATTATTCAGTATGCACACATTTACAAATTCTTGGCTTTCCTCACTTCATTACTACTGCCACTGCAATTTCCAGCTTAAAAAATGGCCACCAAACTTGGATTTACTGTAACAACTCCTCGTTTTTACTTTGCCCCATTCAGAAAACCATTCATATCAGTCTCTTCTACTCCTTTTTCGCAGTCTTCTTCATCCTTTTCTTCAAGCGTTCATCCCTTTAATTTAAATGGGGAAAGTTCGCTGGTTCGTCGAAAACTGCTGCTTCTGTCCCCTAAGGCCACCACTGATCAGCCAGGTTTGGTTGGCCTTCTGCCATTTATTTTCTGCACAATTCTTACTGATATGATATGGGTTATTGTTATTGTAGCTTGATTAGGATTAACTTAATTCAATGACAATCCAACCCATCAAACAGCTAGACTTTTCTTCTTTTTTTTTATGTGATCCCCCTATATTTCCCCAATGGTGTTGATAAAATAGCGGATTATTTGGTTTTTGTTTTGTATAGAAGGAAGTAAGTATTGAAAGATTCAAACTTTGCTAATGTTAATTCGAGTTTGTGGACATTGCAAATGGGATTGATCGTGCAATTTAAATGCTATCGTTATTCATGCCGATAGAATAAGCAGTCTTCAGTTGCTCAGTTGTTGAAAGGCAGAATAAACTTGCTTTTGATCCATCTTCTAGTCCTGGAGTTTCTCATTTAGGTTCAGTTTTTGCATGCCTACCTTGGTTTTGCTTTCAGGCCCTGTCCAAGAAGATGAAGTTATTGATGGTAAGATCTTGCCGTATTGTAGCATAGATAAGAAAGAAAAGAAGTCTCTCGGGGAGATGGAACAAGAATTTATTCAAGCCCTACAGGTATTAAAGACACTTCCGCATCTCTTTCTTTCCCTGTGTAGCCATTTAAGGTTGGACTTGGACATAGCTTTAGTTGTCCAAAATTTGCTTCATTACTTGCATATTACTTCTCAGTCACTGGTTGATAATTAATGTAGTGTTTTGGTTTAGATTTGCTTTTCTTCTTTTATCTTGTGTAGTTTTTCTGTAGATATCTTTTCATGTTTTCCTTGTCCAATGTTGAAAGTCCATTTTCTACCTATAATTTGTATTACAGGCATTCTATTATGAAGGGAAAGCTATAATGTCAAATGAGGAATTTGATAACCTAAAGGAAGAATTAATGTGGGAAGGAAGCAGTGTTGTCATGCTAAGTACGCTACGACTTCATCTGTAAAATCTCATCTGCACATTCTGAAATTCTTCTATTGTTTATGCTATGTTTGTTGCAATGCAGGTTCTGATGAGCAGAAGTTTCTGGAAGCTTCAATGGCATATGTCTCTGGAAAACCTATAATGACAGATGAAGAGTTTGATGAGCTGAAATTGAAACTTAAGGTGTGTAGTCATCCATTTAGTAAGCATAACTATGTTATAATAACAAGAAGGATGATAGAAACATGGATTGCAAATTTAAATCCATAATAGAGTTCAGAGATCTTTTGAAGATGTCCAAATGTTGTTTTCAATTTTATAGTTTGTTCTGCTGCTGGTTTCTTTTATTTCACAACATGCTTGTTTTTATTTTAGTTGAAGCATCTTAACATTTTATAGTACAATTGTTATTATATGTGTTGTTCTTTAAAAGTCAATTGCATTATCATGGTTTTTGTACTGTGCTTTTTTGTTCTTTTTATAACCTTGTCATGTTGTTACTTTCTAGATGGACGGGAGTGAGATTGTGGTTGAGGGTCCACGGTGCAGCCTTCGCAGTAGAAAGGTTTGTGCTTCATTTCTCTACCACATTTACTCCATGATTTGTCCATTACATCAACAACAATAGATCACAATGAGTTCTTAACTCAATGGATGATGTGATGCGATATTACACTTCTTTCATTCTGAAAACTATTGAAATATTTTCTGGAAACTAATCTTTGACTGGACTGCCTACACTTTCTGTAATCATTTTGTCTTTTCTGATACAACATTACCAATATTTTGGTTGTAAGGTTAATTATTTATGAGCTTGTTCGCTTTATCTTGTGTAGTGTAGTCCAGGTGTGCAATGACAGATGATTGGATGATGTCATTGTTCTCAGATTGTAATTAATATTCCTGGCCACCATCGAACTGCAAGCTAAAAGAGTAAAATCAATCCCAAAAGGAAAATGATTACAGATTTATGTTTTAGTGTTTTTATGTTCAGTTTGACCCTGGTTTGTAGCATACTAATGCTAGAAATCTGTTCAAGTACAGCACAGAGAAAAACAAAAGTTATGGCCATTTTTTTGAAGTTCAAAAAACATGTTCTAAGTATGAATCAATCTAAAGTGAATAATTTGTCATGGTGAAGAGATTAGAATTACTAGAGTTCCAGGCTACAACACAGTTGGTAAGTTTATTTAATTTTTTCTCTGGATTATAATAAATGTTTATGCTTGATTTTCATTATTCAGAAAAATAAAGACATTCATTTATGTCTTTTAGCACTTCTTGGCTCTTGCTAGTAGATAAACAAGTGTCTTCTTGATTCAGGTCTACAGTGATCTCTCTGTTGATTATTTCAAGATGTTTCTGTTGTACGTACCTGCAGCTGTTGTTGCATTGGGACTGTGAGTATCACTGATTTTTTAAATTAATGCACATATGAAACTATATGGGGAACAAAACTTTAGGTTGCTGTTATGTATTGCCTTTGATAGTTATACTCCTGATGATCATATTTTATCGAAAGCCTATTAGACTCTTGGCATACTAGACAGAGTAGAGATTTTCTGTTCCAACCCCCAATGCCCCCCTTCTCTGGGATTCTTATCTAGGATCTAAAAACAGAATGACAAATTTGAGGTTTATCTGTATCACTGCAGATTCTTCTTCCTCGATGATTTGACTGGATTTGAAATTACATACGCTATGGAGGTAAGAAATTTCACCTTTACTTTTTGGTCTGACAGGATCATTGGGATCAACTCTGCAATATAGTTTTCCGTGATTGCACAAGATTCTTAATCTTTTTAGTTTGCCAAGTAGTAATATATGTTAGAGAAATGCATTCAGCAATCACAACACATTTACACTTGTATTTACAACCAAAACACTTTCTGCAAAATTTGGGCCATTTAAGTTCAGAAATGAGGCGAATGTGGATGCATGGCCTAGAAGTAATCTATTCTTTCTTTTTTTTTCCGGGTAAATCAAATTACTTCCATTATTGCTCCTATTGATGATCTTCCAGCGCCCATAATAAGCAGTTAACCAATCGACCTGTAAATTTTGCAGCTTCCGGAACCATTCAGTTTCATTTTCACATGGTTTGCTGCTATACCCGTCATATTATACTTGTCCTTTTCACTTACAAAGGTGGTGGTTAGCGATTTTTTGGTCCTAAAGGTAAGATCTCATTATATAACATTTTTTCAAGTATAATCATGAAAGAACTGTCATGCAGGTGAACTGAACAAATAATTTTGTGTTTTAGGGCCCCTGTCCCAACTGTGGCACAGAGAACACTTCCTTTTTCGGAACCATACTAACAATATCTAGTGGTGGTAATGTCAACAATGTGAAATGCTCAAAGTAAGTTAACCATACCACTGTTTGATTTGGAGTAACTGCATAATGTACAGTGAGCAAGTTCATTTTGGATTTCATGTTTACACTTAATTGTTGCAAAAAAATTTCGTAGCTGTGAGACGAATATGGTGTACGATTCAAAGACCCGATTGATTACATTGCCCGAAGGCAGTAACGCATGAGTCAAGGTAATCAGTCTCTTACACAGTGAAGAAAGATCAATCTGCATTTTCACATCAGACCTAACAACTAAAACAGTATACTTGCATAGATGGTTTACAATTTCAGCTTTGCAGGTGCAGGATGAAATCTTTTCCGCACAGAAAGATGCATTATGGCAACGTCATCAGCTTCCCAAGAGGAAGACTATGCCTATTCTCAAACTGTGGAAGTTCAGATTCCAGATTGGATGCTGCTGTAGTTCTTGGATGTATATTTATAAGTAACAGTACCTTCTTGTATATGTCTAGACGTGCATTGTGAAGGGAGAGACAGATGTATACCCAGCAAAAAAGTTTTCAATACAAACACAACTATTGTAGATGTAAATCGTTGTCTGCCTTTTCTTGGGTTTGCAATCGTTGTGATGATTGTTTTAACAAAAGTTTCTATTCCAATCCAACTTGTTTCGTATTCTAACCTACCAAATATAAATTGTGGTGTTGTTATTCTTATTGTTGCTTTGAATTAACTCATTCTTATTATAATGTATATAATTGCCTCGTATGATGTAAGTTGAGATTCAACAGTGCAATTTTATGTAGCATCCGGAACTAACGAAAGGGAATATGGTACAAATTAGGGAAAGAAAGTGAGAAGAGTTGGGGGATTTCTGAAGCTAGGAAATGTCTTAAAGATATCCCTTATGATTACTGGGCTAGTTGCAGTGAGTAATAATTTGTTAGTTCCAATTGGTTTGTTTGTTTCAAATGGACTTTTAGCAATAGTAAGGTTTATCTAAATAGGGAGTTCAGATCTTCCATTCTACTTTTGGTGGTGTATTAATCGCGTAAATTTAAGTACTAAATAGGTATCCCTTTTATTGTAATTCAATCTTAATGGCATTAATGATTACATGAATCCCACTTCTTAAGTTTGAAGTGCAAAATTTAGGTCGTCACTCGTTACTGACTTAATTGACAAAACCCAGTATTTTAAGGCCTAAGTGCCATCAACCTTATCATATGTCTCCTACAAGAATTGTACTAGACATTGTCTGCAATGATTGTTATTAAATGTATTCTGCCATAGAATCTAGGAAATTCAACAATCCAATCAATTCTTTAATTCAAATATTATGTTTTCATGTTCAATGCAACCAAATAAGGATGTAGCAGAAGCCACAGATATAACCTGCAAGCACGTTTCCAGAAAATTACTTGAACACACGAACTCTTGGAGATTGGCCACACATTCACCCTTTCAGGCATTTATAAAAACAAAATGGCCAGTTGACTTTTAGAGACAAGATGTTCGTGAGGATCACGAAGCCACTCTTTATTAATTCCACTTGAAGAACTATATAAGGGTTGTGATTACACGTCAATTTGGCATCAAATTTTGTATCAAAATTCCTCACAAAAGTGCACCACAGAAAAAAACAGAAGGAAAGAAAATCCAAGTTTCAAGAATTATGGCTTCTTTCCTTCAGTCTCTGAGTTTTTTCTTGTTGTTTGCTGCATTGCTGAAATTATCATTCAGCGTCACAACGTTAGCTGCTGGTTACTATGGACCAGTATTCGAGGCTACCCAATGGCAACTTGCTCATGCCACATTTTATGGAGATGAGACAGCATCTGCAACAATTGGTGGGTTACTTAAATCTCAAGTTTGAATGAGCATGTCGCAAATATTTGTAGTTACTCATTTTTTTTTTATATCATTTGGCAAAACAAATTATAATCCACAAAAATTAATGCTGCATTCGTTATCGAAAGGTAAAGGACATATCATCTTTTCGTAATATTTTGAGTTAGCGATGTCGAGATTTAATTAAATTATCAAAATGATATTAACACACGATCAGGGTATTATGCAAATGGTAGCAATCATCACCATTGCTTAGAAATTTAAACTACCTAAGCATTATCTAACAATTTAATCTCTCTTTGTTTTGGCAGGAGGAGCTTGTGGTTATGGAAATTTATTCAGCAACGGTTATGGTACAGACACAGCAGCCTTGAGCTCAGTGCTATTTCTGAATGGATATGCATGCGGACAATGTTTCCAAATACGCTGTGCTCAATCACAATATTGCTATAATGGGTCCCCAATTACTACCATAACTGCTACAAATCTTTGCCCTCCTAATTGGAGTGAAGACACCAACAATGGAGGCTGGTGCAACCCACCTCGCACGCACTTCGACATGTCTAAGCCTGCATTCATGAAAATTGCTCAATGGATGGCTGGCATCGTGCCCGTTATGTACCGCAGGTTTATTTTTTGCTCCTATACCCCAATAAACTCATTAAGAACATTTTGCTTCAGCCATCAAAAGGCTACAATGCCAATGACATTGTGCATATATGATCACTTCTTGAAAAATAATATCTTCCTTGTTTGTTTGTAGAGTACCATGTGTGAGAACTGGCGGGATTCGGTTCACTTTCCAGGGAAACGGGTACTGGTTGCTAGTTTATGTAATGAATGTCGCTGGAGGCGGCGACATTGCCAACTTGTGGGTAAAGGGAAGCGGAACAGGGTGGATTAGCATGAGTCATAACTGGGGAGCTTCATACCAGGCTTTTGCAACACTAGGAGGGCAGGCTCTTTCTTTTAGAGTTACTTCATACACTTCCAAGGAGACTATTGTAGCATACAATGTTGCTCCTTCAAATTGGCAGGCTGGAATGACTTATCAGGGCAATGTCAATTTCCACTGATATATGTATTGTACTCAACAATCTTTTTGCAATATTTTGCCTCTAGGCAGAATCTGTTGAGACACTTTTTTAAACCTTTCTTTGTCATTTTTTTTTTTTTTGAAATTTCCCAATATTGTAAAAGGCTTCTTGTTGCCAAAGTTTGTAGTATGTTTATACATGTCATGATGAAGTTCCACAAGAGGAAAAGACCTCTAAATTAAGAGACAGCTAAAGATTCAACTGTTGAAGAATAGCAACTTTTTCTTATGTTCCACTGAAGAAATTGGACCCTGGCTTGCAATGAGGGACAATGTAATTCTTTATTCAGAAGAAAAAAAAGGCTTAAGCCACTGCAGCAAAACCATTTTTCTCTGCTTGTTTTCTAAAATAAAAAGGTGGTCAACTATCCACACCAACCATTAGGAAACATTGTTCCCACTAATTAATGTCAACGCCTATATTCAATTTCCAGTTGACATTGAGTAATTTGGACAATTTCACAAAAGATCAACATTGCCATAGTTTTAGATACAGCATTTGATGTGCGTATACGAGTTATTGCATTTTAAGTTTATGGCACTGAAGTAAGAGATGAAGGGCTCCTTCAATTTTGCAATACATGTTGCGCAAATTGAATGTAAAAGTGGATAGGCCGTCGGGCAAATTTAGAGATTTGAGAACAATTCTGAATTCTGATGCATGATAGCTACCAGGAACCCACAGGTTGTTTGGAGTGGGGAACATGTTATCAAAACAAATGAGCGTTTTATGCCCCATCCGTCAGGAAGACTTGCCTTCATTGCATTCCTTAAGCACGCCAAGTGTCCTTTTTATTAACTTTTGACTTAAAAGTCATCACAGCACCATGCCACAAATCATTTCTCCCAACCATTGCCACCTGACTTTAGACCCCCTTTACCTCATGCACATTTACATTAAAAGGCAAGCATACCTAAAAGTGATGCATTAGATGCAAATAAATAACTCGAAAGAACCACTTCGTTTTTTCATATCCCCCTAGAAGTAGATTAAAATGGACAAAGATGCTCAAAAGGTAATCCAATTTGATCTGGTACCAACCTTAGCTTTTACTTTCTCAAGACAGAAACATGAAGTTACAGTTGGTCAATCACTTGACATGCCAAGAATTCACCTTTTTAGTCAGTTGTTGGGCAAACCAAAGCCTCGTTTCGTTCAGCTCTTCTAAAACCATTCAAAGTTTTTCAAACAAAAAATGTCATAAATTTTCTTTCCTCAACAACAGTTTAATAGAAAAGAATAGAACATGTATTCTTCTTTTCACTTTCACCATCACCTTTTCATAACAAAGAAAAACCCTCTATATTAAAACCTGTACCCAGAAATCCCATTGCACTCTTTGCAGCTCCAAATAATCTTAAATCAATCAACACCCCCACACAAACCAAAACTCTGCTTTTCATGTTCAACTCTGCAGAATCCATACTGCAGTTATAACAAAAAACCCACTGTCAACGTTCTCCCACTTCTTCAGATGGACTCTTCTTATACTGTCACATTGATATTCTTTCTTTCATTACTATCTTCGAGAGCTTTGGTGATTGAAGCTCAAGAGATAAAATCAGCTCGTCTTCTTGATCTGGTCATCAGAGACTACACCTTCCAAATTTACGACAGATTCTTTGGTACAGGCAAATTACACACTCTAAGTTTACCTGCAAACCTCTCAGGCATCAAGGTTGATACGGTAAGATTCCGGTGTGGCAGTCTTCGAAGGTATGGTGCAAGAATCAAGGAATTTCAATTGGGCACAGGTGTAACTGTCAATCCATGCATCGAAAGAGTATTGATAGTTGCACAAAATCTTGGATCCAACTGGTCATCCATATATAATGACAACTATGACTTATCCGGATATCAACTAATTTCGCCTGTTCTAGGCCTGCTGGCTTACAATGCTGGAGACAGCATCAATTTTAGTAGTCCATTTGAGATTGCAATTCAATCAGGGAGAGATCTCATCAAGATTGATTTCAGTAACACAACAATTTCAAATCCCACTGGAATTATACCATTGTGTGCTCGATTCGAACGCGATGGTAAGGTGACACTAGCCAACCAAGCATCACCAAATGTTTGTGTTTCATCAAAGCAGGGGCATTTTGGATTGGTAATTGAATCACCATTAATCCCATTTAAAAAGAAGGCAAGTAAATGGAAGCTAGCTATCGGAAGCTCTATTGGAGCTGCACTCGGTGCTTTCCTTCTAACTTTGCTGCTGATAGCATTATTTGTTAAAGTACAGAAGAAAGCAAGAATGGAAGAGTTGGAAAGAAGAGCTTATGAAGAGGAAGCTCTGCAAGTGTCAATGGTTGGTCATATTAGAGCTCCAACAGCATCTGTCACTCGAACAGTGCCAATCATCGAGCACGAATACAGACCTCCTCCTCATTGACCTCTATCCATTTCTTCCATGAACACCATTCTTTATGTAAGATCATCTAAAATCTTTAGGATTGTCTTCATAGAATTGAAAACTAGTTTGAAGAGTATTTGACATTTTAAATGCTGACTAATTGCTGTATGTATTCTTCTCATCTGACTCATTCTTCTGTTGTACCATTGAGAAACAAGTGTTATTATTGAATGTCCATTTTGCCTTGAGATTTGATTATCCATCTCTCCTTGTTCTTCCTACATATTCTTTTGTTGGCTAATTAAGATAGAGATACAGATCCCAAAGTATAACAGTTTTTAATTCAAAAAATTGAGTTTGATATGGATATTACCCTCTCAAAATGCAAGTTGACAACAGGAAATGTTACAGCCAATAATTAGTAATGATCTAAGAGAATGATGGATATTTGCTTTGAGCATAATCTAAGTAATAACATAATATGCACTGGAAGACATTTCTGGTCATAATGCAACCATGGAGTGGGAGCTCATGATGGATTTGTCAGTCAATTATGGTTCAAATCTTCGCTTAAATCTCAAGAACAATTGTGCTGATTAAAAAAAAAAACTAATTCCTAGCATCGTTACCACAGGTCTAGCATAAAAGTTTTTAGTGCACTCAAGGGGGGGGGACAAAGCATAGTTACCCACTTTGGAAACTAATTCAAATTTTCATGCCATTTGTTGAAACTTAACAGTAGTTCATTCCAAATTAACACTTTTTCCATTCAAAAAAGAAAGTTAAATAAATATTTTGAAAGTTAACCGTTTTTGGATTAATATTTTTTTTACACCCATAAAGAGTTTATGAGTATAATGATGATAATATTAGAACTTATATGAGATTTTACAACTCATTGATTTGTATGCACGTTTGTGCAATTTCGAATTTCATGTTAACATCTTAATATTGCAATGCAGAGAAAACTCTAATTGAATCATTTTTAGTCTTTGACCATTTAAAAAAGTCTAACACTGATGGTGAAATCAAATGAATATTTATCTTAAATCGGGTAATTAGAGTCCATTCTAATTAGCATCATTTGAGAGGGTTTATCCATAATGTTGGGAAACTGGCTTATTTGATTTCTTGGCTTGAATGTTTAATCCAGTCCTTTATATTGGTTTTATTTCTTCTTCTTTTATTTATTTTTTCTTGTTTTTCCCTTCCCATCAGTAGTTTTCAGTGTCACTGCAAAGAAAGAGTCCAATCTTCTCATATTTGCATTAGTTACTCTATCACTTCAAATTCCTTTTTTTTTTTTTAAAAAAAATTTAATTTTCCTCTAGCTAGGATAAACCAATTTCCGATTCTCCAAAAGTAGAACAAAAGAAAAAACTGAATTTTTTGACCAAGTGGATGATAACCCTATTTTCAAAAGTTCTCAAATCATAGTTAAAATTTAAGAGAAAAAAAATGAATAATTATATTTTTTATATATGTGATACAATTTGATACAGTCGTCTTATAAATACAATAATGAAATAAGTATATAAGTAAATTAAATATTACTTAATTATAATTAAATATTATTTAGCATATTTATAAAAAAATATTTTGAATATATTCTAATATTCTCATCAAACTTAAGATGACGAAATAAGTTTGAATTTGAAAATAAGATTAAGAAAGCGAGTAAAAACATAATTGGCAATAAACACCAAGATTTGATGAAGTTAGGATCAAAACAATACTAAACAAGCTATATGAATCACAAATCTAGAAAATCACAAATCTAGAAGCCAAAATCGGCCAAAACAAAACACTAAAGCTGGCCAAAACCAAAAAAATTGAAACTTCCGAGTTTGGTCAAAACAAGAAAAACTGGACAAAGTTGATAGAGCCAAAATCGGCTGGCCCGCACACAACTAAGGGAAAAAACAAAATGTGAGGCCCCAAACTTCCAAGTACGGTCAACCTTCAAGTGTTAGGCCACAAACTTCCAAGTACGGCAGAAAAAAAAAAAAAAGTATGGTCAAAATAAGAATCAATTTTTGCCGGGAAAACCCGTAGGCCGTAGTAGCTATGGCCTGCACCTAAAAAATAAAATATATATATATATATATAAAAATAATAATTAAAATAAAAAAAATAAAAAAAATTTTGGGCCAAAGGCCGTTGTTTCCCATTCCCATTTTATAAATAATTTTATGTGACATGTGATAAAATTTATTGTATAATTATTTTATAAATATAATAAACTAAATATATATTAAATTAAATATTTTTAATTATGACTTTTTTGTAAAAAATAATTATATCATTTACATTATAATATTAAAATTTAATCGTGTTATAAATATAATAATAATAATATATATATATATATATAAGAAAACTAAATATTACCTAATTATAACTACATAGCGATTTTTGTATTTTAATTAAGTATTCTATACATATTTATAATAGAATAAATAAATTTTATGCTCAATCAGTATATCGCCATTATGCCCTTTTTTAATATAATATCGTTTTTGGAAAAAAAAAAAAAAGCTATGGCCTGCACAATCAAAACAATTTTAGTCAATCAATTTGCTTGATTTTCTAAAGAGAATTTCGGCCAACTACAAAAAAATCATACTTCAGGGCTGCAAAACCTTCGAAACCGAATGCACAAAATTTTAACAGAGGAGGTGTAGTGTTTAAAGAACGATTCTGATACCAAGTTAAAATTTAAGACAAAGTAAATAATTATATTTTATGTATATGTGATATAATTTGGTATAATTATTTTATAAATACGATAATAAAAAAATATATATATAAAGAAATTAAATATTGTTTAATTATGACTTTTTTTTAAAAAAAAATTATATTTTCTATATACATGATATAATTTGGTACAATCGTGTTATAAATACAATAATGAAATATGTATATAAAAAAACTAAATATTACCTAATTATAACTAAATATTTACAAGAAATATTCTGAACATATCCTATACATATTTATAAAAGAACATTCTAAATATATTCTAACAATCATTAAACACAAAATATATCTTCATTATACATGACGGAGAGTAATTTCCAAACACAAAATGGTTATGTTTGCTGTTCATGCATTTTATTTATTTATTTTTTTTTGGATCACTTAATTTGGCACGTACATTGAATGAATGGACACAATTTATTAAGTTGTGAAACTCTCACTAATTAAGGTTATTTTTTAGTACTCAACATGCGATACTTTCAAAAAAAAATTTCCAACATTATATTCACTCCTAAACAAACATTATAAATGCAAATTTAAGATTAATTTAATTACAAATTATCTTATATCCAATACTAATGTAGATTGACTGAACATCCATCTAGATCCATCTTTCAAAGTGCGTGTAATAAAATATCAACAATACGAAATTTCAACCCTATTAAACACTCCGATGTTGGTTGTGATATTTTGAATAAATGAAATAATAACGTGTGTCTTGAATAATGGCTACAAAATGCTTTTTTACGACACGTAATGCATGGTTTTGACTAAAAAAAAAATTAAAATCACTTTGTTCGAATCTTAATTTTCTAAAATAAGTATTACTATATCTATTATAATAAGATATTGTCACGTCAAATACTATATTATCATTCTTCACAAAAATAAGGGCCATTTTCCATCTAAAATTGACTCAAATAAAAGGTCATTCATCATTTAAAAATCTTTGATAAGTGAAGTAGTAGTGAATTAGTAATAGTAAAATGGCCAAAGTTCCCAAGGCCAAAGGCCAAAGTATTCGTTTCCTTTGGAATTGGGTTTCTAAATATGAACTGACTTCTTTTTCCCTCAAATATAGTAGTAAATCGGTCGTTAGTATTTACTTTCCTAAACTCGTAAATTTTCCCGGAAAAACCACCCCTCTGTTCCTAATTTTCCCGGGAAATTAACTACCCCGAACACAGCCAAGAACAATAAAAAGAAAATACGTTCACAACCCAAATCACTCCCAAAACGTTCCCCACCTACTCGATCAATTGATCAATCATCTCATCCAACAAGGGTCCTTCCTATACTTCACCATGGACAGCTCGGCGCCACCGTCCACCACCACCTCCTCCTCCTCCTCGGACATCAGTCCTAGAACCCCATTGCAGACCCACCTAGTTCCCAACGTCAATTCTTACCACCCTTCACCTTCAAGAACTATCTATAGTGACCGTTTTATTCCATGCCGATCTTCTTCCAATTTTGCCCTGTTCAACCTCTCTCCACCGTCACATTCGTCCAACTCGGACGACTCTACCAATGCCTATACTGCCCTCCTTCGCACGGCCCTCTTTGGTCCGGACTCTGCAGGGGTGGTGCCGCCGGTCACGCCGGATAAGTTGTTCGGAAGTAATGATAAGAACTTGCAGATTAGTCCTCCTAATTGTAATATTTTTAAGTATAAGACTGAGACTCGGAAATCTTTGCATTCTTTGTTCCCTTTTGGGTTCGATGATCAGCTCCCTGGTGTCTCCCACAGTCCTGTTAAGACTCCAAGGAAAGTCCCGAGGTCGCCTTACAAGGTAGAAATTTGGGTTCTTTTGTTAATTTCTTTATTGGGGTTTCTTGAATTTGGTGCTTTTATTAGTTGCAGAGGCATTGTTTTGCTGTATGTTTTGTTTTTGTGATGTTTTGTTGTGTAATTGCGCAATCTTATTAAAGGTTTGCTAAATTCATTGATAAGATGGTGAAGTTGCTAGTTTTTTAGCGGTTGGAAAACTTGTTCTATTGATTTTTAAGGATTTACCATGTTTGAAATTTAAGAATCGGTGCTTGTTTTTCTCCAGGTTTTGGATGCACCAGCATTGCAAGATGATTTTTATCTGAATCTTGTGGATTGGTCCTCACATAATGTGTTGGCTGTGGGATTGGGAAACTGTGTTTATCTTTGGCATGCTTCTAGTAGCAAGGTAAGTATTTTGTTTTTAAATTCTCGTGTTGGATTTTCAACAATATGACTTATTGGTGCTGTTTGTGTTGTTCACATTGGGTGTTCTATGCAGGTGGTTAAGTTATGTGACTTGGGAATTGATGATAGTGTGTGTTCAGTTGGCTGGGCACAACGTGGTACGCATCTTGCTATTGGAACTAGCAATGGAAAGCTCCAGGTATACTGAGAAATTCATTGACACTCTCCAGCTGTGTCTTGTAACTAGTAATACAACCTAGTTCTCAAAAGGTGAAAGCTTTTGGTTCATCATAGAATAACAAAACTAAACAAATAAGTTGCATTTGGGAGGGACGGTCCTTGAGCATGTTTAGGTGTTGTTTGCCATTGTAAAATGCATCATAATTAAGTTTATAACAATTTGACTTGAATATTCATTCTTCTTTCTGCTATGCATGGATGTCTGACTTTTGGTTCAAGTTTTGATTAAAGAGCAGGTTTTATTTTTTTATTTAAAAAAAAATAAATCAAACATTTGAGAATGTTTAAATCGTTTTGGTTTTTCCAACAGTAAGACCCTTCTATAGCCTTATGGATATCTTGGAGTAATGACCATCTAGGTATCTATACTTAGTTTATCTTCTAAATGAAAGCAAAGAAATTCAGTTCATATTGCGGCCTTTACATTAATGACTCAAATTTTCCCTGTTATTTCCTTGTGATTTTGAGTAAAATGGATGTTTGTTTTGTGCATTTCCTGAATCAAATGACCAATGTTTGTTTTGCTTATAAAGTGGATTTCTTCTAGATCATCACTTTATAGTGTGCTCTCAAGGCATAAATAGTGTATCTTTGTTATTTTGTACTGTCAGTTGAGTTTGGTTGCATCTTTAAATTCTAAAAATTGAATATATGAAATTCATTCTCATATGTGAGTCTCTTTTGTTGAGGGTTTACTTCTAATCCATGAACTTTGGCATCATTGCATGTAGATATGGGATGCCTCTCGTTGCAAGAGAATAAGAACAATGGAGGGACATCGTTTGAGAGTTGGTGCCCTAGCATGGAGTGCATCTTTGTTGTCTTCTGGAAGCCGTGACAAAAGTATCCTTCAACGTGATATACGAACTCAAGATGATTTCGTTAGTAAGCTAAGTGGCCACAAGTCAGAGGTCAGGCTTCCTATTGATTTATAAATGCCTTTCAATTTCTAGTTTTCTCTACTTTAGGTAATCTAAATATCAGCTTGTTCTGATCCAGGTTTGTGGACTGAAGTGGTCTTATGATAATAGAGAACTGGCATCTGGTGGAAATGATAATCGAGTATGCGACTGTTATAAAATCCTATCTATTTTATTTATCTTCTAATATATGCTACTGCTACTGACCGATGTCTATATGTCATGCAGCTTTTTGTTTGGAACCAGCACTCGACACAGCCTGTATTGAAATATTGTGAGCACACTGCTGCTGTTAAAGCAATTGCTTGGTCCCCACATATGCACGGACTTCTTGCTTCTGGAGGTGGCACAGCTGACCGATGTATTCGTTTCTGGAATACAACCACTAATTCAAATCTAAGCTGCATGGACACAGGTAGTCAGGTATGGATATTATGAGGATGTGCTTTTATTTTCCTCCTTTATTGTTTGTTCATATGAGAAGTTTTCTTTGTTAATAATATTTGATGCTATAAATATGATACATTATATTAGTAATGTTTCTGAAATGTGGAATCTTGAAATTTTATTTTTCCTGTTAGAGAAACTTAATTAGTGCAATTGAAAGACTTAAGTTGAAGAGAATTATGGTGGCTTTTTTGCTTGTGGTACATAATAAGCCAGGATGTAATCGCTATGATAGGGAAAAGAAATAAGAATAAAGAAGTATTTATTTTTTCAAACAGGCCAAAGATAAGAGGAAATTCACTACAGGTAAGGATAATGAAGCATAGATCCTTAACTTGGAGAAAGTGTTTGAAATTTCTGATACATGGGAAAGGGAACTGTCATATTTACCAATTTTTAACTACTAGAGCAGATGAATTTATCTCTTTTGCCCTAATCACTAGTTACTGTTCTACAACACTGATTTCTATCGATGTGGCAGGTCTGCAATCTTGTGTGGTCTAAGAATGTCAATGAACTAGTCAGCACCCATGGTTACTCTCAGAACCAAATAATAGTTTGGAGATATCCTACAATGTCAAAGGTATGGTAGTAGGCTAACCCTTCTTCTATTGAGCTGGCTGTGGCATAATTTTCTTCTTTTATTAACTTGTGAGCTGATGTACTTTTAACAGTTGGCTACTCTCACGGGCCATACATACAGAGTCCTTTACCTTGCCATATCACCAGATGGACAGGTACTTAATTATATTCCTACTCGTAAATTGTTTGTTTTTGAAACTTTACTTTCATTTTTTCAAGTGCAATTCCATGATTTTAGTTTCATACTTTCACGTGTTTCATTTGCTTACAATTTAGTTTTCTATTTTAGACAATTGTTACCGGAGCTGGAGATGAAACACTTAGATTCTGGAATGTGTTCCCTTCTCCTAAATCTCAGGTGAGTAATCTTGTCAGCAACTTGAAATTCTAGTTATAAGCACTATGGTGTCTCGATTTTTCATTCTTCAAATACATATTAGTTGCACTTATCATATGAATTGAGGGGCCATTAGAGGTCAGTGCTGGAAACATTAGATTCTGAAACAAATATTTGTGCAGAACACGGAGAGTGAAATCGGAGCATCATCTTTGGGAAGAAGTCAGATTCGGTGACTCTTACGTGCAAGTGGTTCCGCCATTGGTTCCTTGATAATTATTCGTTGTCAAATTGCTGCATAAAAGCAGATGCTACCCTAGTTTTACCGATTAAAGATGGTGATGGGAAAATTTTCCTCACATTATTTATCTATTTTTGGAACCGGCTTTGAAGTGCCAAACAAGCATCAGCAGCCTGGAATGAAAGAGGGCTAAGCTTCTTCTGGCAGTTCAATTACTTGAGTTGTTTACTTTGTTAATCTTATAGTGTACAGTGGGGAGATGTTATAAAATGCTCAATAACACTCCCCTTTCTTTGCCTTGTTTATCTTGGAGAGAGCTTAATATGTGCGGGAAATCAAATGTGGCATGGGACTTGATGCTGTTCTTGTAAATAGCTATATGTATACACACATGAATTATTTCCACCAGAAGAGCCATTGTTTATTTTTTTATCCTTCTCATGAGAAGCAAATCTTCTTCTTCTTTTTTTTTTTTTTTTTACTTTTTAATTTGTTTGTTTGTTCTTGTCCATGAGCAGACCATGGCGTTGCTGAGTAGCTTGCTGATATGGGATTCCACTTTATTGAACTGTTAACAAATTATTTCACAATAGCAACAGTGATACATTAGTGAAATAAACAGAGACAACACGACAACGATGACTCAAACCAGAAAAAAGAAAAAAATCTAAAAATAAAAGGTCACAAATGGGTGTAGAATCTCCCACGTCTATTCCTGACTCAAACTAAGACAGCTGCTATTGGGCTTCTGACAGAGTGATTTGGAGAAGGCCATATCAGATATCCTTTAAATGTGTCACTGGAGGTACTGGCCAATCGTCTAAAAGTCACGCGATAACTCAGCTTCTCGTTCTTCATTAGGAAGAATAATACAGAGGGATCAACGGTCACTTTAACACCAGCAGGTGGACTGTCTGTACCCTGTAGGTTTCTATTTCCAAACCCACAATATCAGCCTCATTAACATTAGTCAGAGTTCTTGTATATGTCTGAGCAGCACTTGATGATCCGAGTCTGACAGAGAATGAAGGATAGTTTAGCTCTGTATCTGGTATGGTGTTTGTGCAATTGACCCTTCGTTGAACTATGGCTTCAACTTCATGATTCATGTATTTTAAACTACACAAATAAGGTATGTAATCATCAGGCTGGATGTCGTAAATAAGTCCTGGATCATTTGCCCTGGAAGGGTTGACATGCCCTGCACCTGTTGCAAAAACACTAGCAGGAAGTTACCTTTTGTCCTCAATAGGATTGTTCCCAAGGTTTACTACATCAACAGAGGTCATGATTGTTGATTTAATAGCAGCGGGGACCAATCAGGATGTGCACTTCTGAGGAGCGCAGCAACCCACTAAGATGAGGACAAGCCGTTGAAGTGCCAGTGATTATGTTGAATCTAAAATTTGTGTTGGTGTTGTTTTAAAGAGAGGGGCCAGGCTGCTAGGATGTTAACTCCAGAGCCGATTATGTCAGGCTTCAAAATGCCTGGACTTGCCAAGCTAGGGCCTCTTGAAGAAAAATAAACAACTGCTGGAGCATGAACATCCCCGATTATAGTCCCTTCGAATATGATTGTAGCTGTAGGATTTGCTGATGTATTAATGTAGTTTATGATCTGTTGCCCATCTGCAAAACTTACGCAAGTAACGGGGAGAACATGAAAGTCTCCCTCTACTGTTATAGTGTTGCCATATTTTTGAGGACTCATGAGAATCATGCCAGCACCACCATCATCTTTTACATCTTGTCCACTGGCAATACGTGTTGATGTTTCGCCTATCATATAAATGGTGATGAGTACCTCATCCCATATTAGAAATAATAGCAGTAAATCATTTGATTCTGCTTTTCAGTGATATTTCACGATCAAAACAATTGGCTAAATCTTGTAAAATCATTTCATAGAAGTTTATTGATATTTTGGTGTTATAAAGCAAATCAACTTTGAACTCATTAAAAAGGCAAAATAATGACACGGAAATATTGATTTCTCTAAGAAAGCCTCAATTTTTTCTGTGTGACTAATGAGATACACATTGCAAGAACATAAACTAAGCTAAAGGGCAGCTTTAAACTTATATTAGGTCAGAGAACAATGGAATGGGAAGGCGAGTGAAATCAATGGCAAGAGAGAGTGGCGCTGGGATTCTGAAACTCTTGAAGACTCTTCTTGTTGAGTTGTTGTCATGAACTCATCCGCCATGAGAGTTGACAAACACTTGTGGGGAATGAATAACCGACAACTCTCCTGCATGAAACCAGCATCGACGCTGATAATTCCGATCAGTCATACACCAACAATCTAATATTGTACCCACTGCAAGTGTGAAGCTCTTTATTGATTTTGCTGATATGGGATGCCACTTTGATTTTTTCATTACGTACCCATCCATTCCATTATTGTCCAATACTCAATGGACTAACCCATCATTTTTTTTTAAAACATAAGTGGGATTGGTTGAGTTCTGAATATTGGGGTTAATTTGTCACTTTAACATTTTTTGTCTCTATTCGGTCCTAATGAAAAAAATGGAATCATTTTAATGCACTCGTTAAAAATGATTCGTATTTAGTTAATGACCTATTAGAGGTAAAATACGCTTTAGTGAAATTTTTATGAATAGAAAAAGATTATAAGCAATTTGATAGTGATCGAATGATATTGTTTTTAAACCCAAATATAAGGAATTCTTATTAGTGTGGGATAATTATAAAAAAAAACAGGTGAAATTATTCCGCTGGAATGTATGTTGCTTAGACACCGACACACATGATACACCTACTGTGACATACTATAAGATTGGATAAGATTACGATTATCGGAGAATTGTTTACATTTTGAGAGATGTTAGAAAAGAAACAATGAATTAAGCAATTACCCAAAAAAAATGAAGATTCGAATTCGAGATGTCAGAAAAGAAACGATCAGTTGAGCAATTAAAAAAATTTCAGAAGTCGAAATTCACTAATTGCAAAGTGCAGCAAAAGATTATCCGAATGACTTATGAATTGATATTTGATACTTAGATGGGTATCAGGAGGAAAATTAAAGGCCTAGATTATATTTTAAATTGTATTTTTGTTTTTTTAATATAAAAATTGTGAGATAAAAATTATATTTTAGACTTAAAAATGCATGCTAAGAGATAATTTATACACTCTCTAGGCCTTTACAATTTGAGAATTGTAAGCCAAATAATGCGTGCGTGAGCAATTTAAAAAAAAAAAAAAACAGAATGGGATATAGTCCAATGTTTTAAAATCAGATAATACAACATATTTCAAGATAATATTAAACAGTGCTTGTAAAATTCCAAGTATTTTTTGAGGAAATCAAATCCCTAAAAGATCGTAGATAAAAAGAATGAATGGCTGATTTGTAAGCTGTATTCAAGTACTAATAAATGCATAAATACAGCAAGTGTTTCTAGTTCTATTTATTTACATTGTAACAAATTTTCAATAACTTAGACAAGATGCATCCTCCAACTACATTAATAACTTAGACAAGATGCATCCTCTAGCTACATTAATTGACACTAAGATATCCCCATCCATCCTTAGCTTTGCTGCTGCTGATGTTGACCCTGGGATTGAGAAATGTTCACATTCCTCTGAGAGTCATCATCTTCACCGATGGAGAAAGCATGCGCCCAAGGGATCAAACTCATGGGTGGGAAGCAGCAAGAGCAAGCCTCCTGGCATGGCTTTGGTATTTCCCAGAAGTTGCGTGTTTGGCTTTTCTTGTTTTCTTTCTGGGCTTCAGTGGATGGTGAGGAAGCATCCATCAGTGGACCCCAGCATTCCACCTTGTTGAATTCTGGAATGTTTGAGTGAAAATATACCCAAACCAAAGCTTCTTGCAGTTCTGGATGACTTTTGAGCAAATTTCCATCAGCATACACAAAAGCCTTCAGGACCTGTTCAAAAGTGAACATGTAAATGACCTTGATCTCAGTTAAACATGTTAGTTTTTACTGTTTAGTGTACAGAATAATTCATACCACAGGGAGTTCCTTGCAGAAGATGTAGTATCTGAGCCTAGCACACAAGTTTAGCAGGAAATGGCCACCACTTATGTGACAGTGAACATGGAGAGACATCTTTCCTTTCACTTTCTTCCATTCTGCCACCACTTCATCTCTCTGTAATCTGTTGTACCATCCCTGCAACTGCAAGATAAATTTCCCATGTTCTCTTTTTGTTTTAGTATCTAGCTGAAGAGTTCAACAAATCATATATAGATCAGTATGATCAAATTTGCACAAGCAAAAGATCCAAAGATTATGATCTCCAATCAACACAATTTAAGTTTGAGCCTTTTATTTTCTTGATTTTAACAACCAAAGTACAAATAGAATGGATTTTACAATAGTCAGAAAAAGAGCTCCCCTGTTTTTGTCTGTTTTTCACAAAGTACTACTGTTGACAAACATTACGATATTTACTGTAACATCGACGAATCAACAAGATTTGGGCTACCTGAGAATTGTTAATCTTTTGAGAGATTGCCAAAGTGAGTTTTGAGGTGACATCACTGTGTGTAAACGTGTAAGTTCTGGGCAGCTTTCCTGGATGCTTCTCCTCATCAATTCCCAAGAACAGAACTTGCAACTTTGAAGCTTCAAAAATAGCTGGCCCGAATAATCTGGCAACCTGATCCAATCAAACCCAATACTAATTAATTAGAAAAGCATCCATCTTTTTCCTCAAACCGCATTTATTTTATCCAAAACCCTGAAATCTTTTTCCTCAAACCGTATTTTTTTTATCCAAAAACCCTGAAAACTAAAGTATTGCTTAACCGACAAGAAATTCATAAAGAAACACATGGTCAGAGAGAAAATCACACAGCCTTACAGGGTTCAAGGATTGGCTTTTCTTGGATTTTCTTCTTGTTCTGTAGACAAATAAAGAGCTTTGATGATCGCTTAAGAGTAGTGAAGGCTTTGAAGGCAGCAGAGAATTAGCAGTCAAAGTGCCCATTCTGCTAGCACAGGAGGTGGAGGGAGAGGCAGAGAAGTTCAAATTGAACTTTAACTTTTCCTCTTCAAAGCCGGACTCCAATCTTCTAGGACTCTCTAAAAAACCATTAATATCTGGCGCAAATTTTCAATCGAGTAGGTAAAAGACAAAAGAATATTTCGTAATTGGAGGAAATCTTGGGCTTTTGCTTTACGTAGATGCCGACACTTTTCAAACTTTGAAGGTTGGGCATCCAAGAAGCAAGCAATCAAGTGTATCTTCTAAGTCATCACATGAATTATGTGCCCTCTGTGCTTAGACTTTGGAGGGATTTAGGGGTGGGAAAATGGACACAGTTTGAAAATTGCGTGTGGGCGTAGAGAAAACTAATAATACCGCTAATAATTATGCTGCAGTTGGGATAAAGTGGAGAAAACTGTTGCTTCAAGTACCAAACTTCTCTAATGAGATAGACATGTACGGTGGCATTGCGTTGCAGCTATCTTTACACTTTGACTGTTGGTGGTTCAAATTTCTACTCTTCTATTTGGGTTCTCAGTTTTGACTATTTAGCAAGAGGACTAACAATCACGTCGACTTTTGGTTTGCAAGTTATAAATTGCCCTTTAAATAGATTAAGTAAGTTGAACTATCAATTCATCAAGTCAATTCAAACTGGACTTGTTTATTTTTATATTAATTGTATTTGATTTGATTTTAATTCAAATTTATTAATTTAGTATTTTCGTGTCGTGTTAATTTTATGTTAGATTTGTGTCTTATTTTTATATCGTATCGCGAATTGCCGTCCCTATTTAGCAGGATGAAAATTTTGACACGAAAACTGATCATGGAGAAAATGTTGTAGAGTCTGTATAGTTAGTTGCTGAAGTTCAGTTATATGAGTATTTTCTTGACTAGAAATTACGTATGCTAGTGTCTTAGCTAGACAGAAATGGTTCTATGGGGAGACATTTTGCTTTGCATTCTTTGAGATAATTTTTTGTATTTACTAGATAATTTTTATTTTAGAATCTTTATTGGGTATACGTAAAACAAGTAAAAAAGTAAAAAAGTAAAATGAAATATAATCTTAACCTGCCCTAAAGAGAATCTTTGAAAAAGAAAAAACACTCAAGTAAAAATAATGATATTCATGATAAAACTTTTCAATGATTTTTCATTATAATGACAATTGTAGTACGCAAATGACAAAAATAATATTAAGTTATCAAAATAATAATTTTTTAGTAACTCTTATAATATAAACGTTATATCAATCATTAAAAATTTTTATTATATGAATTATCGCTCAAACTTTTTAATTTGACCACATTTGATTTTTTTTAAAAAAAATCTATTTATTATCATTTTTGTTAATTTTCACTCGTAAGATTGAAGATTCCCACAACACATTTGATACGACTTTCACATCTTCCTCATTGGCTTGGCATATCAAGCTATCAACAAATGAGGTGGAACATCTTGTCGTCTCATGATTGCGTGTGTACCAATGCCTGTCATGTCATGTCAATTCCTGGTTTAGAATTAGATGAAACCATGGAAAATGTTTCCCATGCTGTTTTTGGAATATAGCATCATTATTTATCAATAATCAAAGTGGAAGGGAAAGAAAAAAAAAAAATCAGATCAGCTTAAAAAAAATAAATAAAAGTGAGAAAATAAAAGGGAAGGAACGCACTTTAACGCATGTGGCCATGGATGGAAGAACGAACCCCATTCGCCCGAGTGAGTAAATGACAATATTCAGAAAAGGGCTTGTTCTGATTTGGGCGACCTACCCTTTTGTCTTAAACTATAATTGCAATTGCAATTTCATGGCATGTTCCACAAAGGACCATCTAAGATAGCGCAGTTCGAGAGAATTAAGAAATAAAAATGTGATTTTGTTAGTTAAATAGAGCACAAAAGATAGAGTCAAGATTTTAAATTTTTTTTTCACAATTGATTTGTTATATAAAAAAGATGAATATAATGTTTGAATGAAATATTTAATCCTCTATTAGGCTCTTCATAATAATGCGATATTTTGATTTTTCAATGGATGGATTGCCTGCTTTTAGAGAGCAATAATTATTTCTTTCTACTTTAGGAGTTATTTTCTCTGGGCTACAACTCACACAATTCTATTGATATTATCAATCTTGAAGCTATTGCTAGGCATGTGTAACTTGGTCCAAATCCAAATTCATCACATTTCCTCCATTTATGGCATGGATGTTATTTCACCAAAAAAAAAGAAGAATAAAATTGAGGGATGGATGAACAAACATTTAACATATTGCGTGGTGTTTGATGTTATATCTAACCAATTTCCAATAGAGGCAGATCTGGTTATAAAACTCTTGTTAGGTCAATTCACTAGAAGTTGGTCTTTTATTATATAAGTCATGAAAAGACTAGTAAATTAGGTGAAAACAAGGTCAATTCACTTGTTTTATATTAAATTTGAATTATAATACTATTTATAATTAAATTTGACGAATATTCTTTTTAAATAAATGTTTTTTTATTTCCTTTTTATGTATTTTAAAAACATTTTATCCTCAAGTTTTTACCAAATTTTTTAGTCATTTCATGAATTATGTAATGAAAAACTAACCTTTAGATAAGTACATGGGAAAATTGTAATATTTTCAAATTTCAATAAACAATTGACATAAAGCCAACCCTTGGGAAAGATAAATGTAATTTATCCTATTTCTTTTCCTTTAGTGAAATTCACATCCTGATTATATAAAAGTGACAAATAAAATCTACAAATTTGTTGGAATACACTATAGTTATACTTGCAAATGGAATATCAAATATTAATTGAGGTGAGTCGTTACTCATAATTAATACATACTTATGTAGTTAGGAAAGCTCCCAAATCAGATGCCCCAAACAGAAGACTAAATAAAATGAAAAACCCAAAAAAAAAGAAAAGGAAAAGGCAAAACTAACTCTAAAATTATATAATTATTTGGGAAATCAATTATTCTAAATTTCAGGAGGGTCCTATGAACAATTGCGTTTCTACCTCCATTACTTTTCTCAATGTCAAATTTTGCCTGGTTATTGACAGCTTCAATTCTTGCCCCTCACACTGCATTTTGGAACAACAATCTTGTTATGTCTAAGACACCAAAAAAGGAAAAAAAAGAAAAAGAAAAGTTAAATAACACAAAACGTGACAGATAGCAAAATCAAAAACAGCAAAACCCCACCTTTTTCCGCAATTCTGCATTTTCCCTTAACAGATCTTTCTCCTGAATTTTGGCAAGATAAGAAAAAGAAGAACATGGCAATTATTAGCATGTACATCAAACTCAGTCCATCACCAAAATAATTATAGAACTTTCATCAATAGAAGAACGAGGATACGATATTGACAGTGATTTGTTTTAGTAATTGATGTGGCATTCACTTGTGAGTTTTTTCTTGATATATTATCTCGCTATTTGTATAATATATAATAGTAGATAGTTTACCTGTTCTCGCAGCTTATCAATTTGCTCCTTGTACAATAGGCTCTGCAGAAATTAATTTAGAATGTAATAATAGTCATACATTATGAATTCATGATGTTGCCAAATTTATCAAAATCAATTTTACAAACGCCAACTACAAATTAAACGTACCTTTTTTGATCTAATGATGCTTATACTTTTCTCCAACTGTCTTTCTATTTGCTGCAGTTCATCAACAGAAGAACAATCTATACCTTCTCCCAATAACTTCCTGCAACATACATATATAACGTATGCATGAAGGCTTGATTATCATCATTTAATCTGCATGCCATTAATTCGAGTGAGCGTTTGTAGTTTCATTTTATTTTTGGCCCTTTACATTGAGGAAGAATTGATATTGTTACTTTAAGTTGAGGTCTCAATGTTAGGGTAAAAACCTTTTGGTTTCTTCAAGAAGCTCCAACTTTTTTCTTAGGCTTTGGACATCTCCTTCATATGGCTGCAGAGCAAACGGATTAAGAAAATTGATCACCACCAGCTGAATGTATAATGATGTTCCAGCATCAATATATTCATGACAAAATTGGGTCAGCAAAATAATGAGTACAACTAACTTTGAATTTTGAAATTTTTATTCCTCCCTGGTTAGAAATCAGCAAAATGAAAGTACTTGGTTTGAAAATTGGACGCCATTGATAAGCCTTCTTGCAAATAATATGCACATAACAGCAAAATCTGTCCCAAAAACTATCCAAACTATATATGAAAAAACCCTTAGGGGTATGAAATTTTGGCAGCCAAACCACATTTATAGGCATGAAGTATACCCACTGCATCGGTGCAAAACAGATCAAATATCATGAAGGGGGTTGTAACAAAATCGATGAGATTATCAAACCTGTGAATCTTCTTCAGCCACTTTCTTACTGAGACACATATTCTTGCTGCTCTTCTGATAGCGCTCTATTATACGGGTAACACTGAAACAAAATTAGAAAATTGATAATGTGTCAGCAAACAATTACTGTACTTAACATTGAAATGGCTAGCTTAGAGACCAATGTTAGATTTTACTTTGCAGGCAAACCCATTAATATTCACAAGAGTACAGATAACTAAACAGCATCGCAAATATGTTAAAACGTTGCTACGTTCCAAAGTTTCTAAATATAGCATGACTAGAAACATAATAAATATTGCTATGCTGATCGGAGACTACTAAAGCTCAAGAGTTTCCCCACTCAAAGTTTCAAAGGAAAAAAAAAAAAAAGGAATCATGGGCTAATTCGGACTTGATTATCCAGTGAAACTAAGCAACAAAACTTCATGCTTCATCTATGATTTTGGCATGGACTGTTACTTCAAGAATTTAGATGATTCAGTTAGTATATCAAAATGCATGCAAAGAGTGCAGACAGAAGTGCAAAATACAAAGTTCTAGCGAATCTTTGCAAGTCTTGAGCATGTTGAGATCTTGAGACTGGCATGCCTATGTGGATCACAAACAAGATGCATAATAAACTCTTTTTTTTTATTCTGTCAATGAATGTTCAAACAGAAATCACGTTAATAATGATATTTATAAATATTTGAAACTGCATAATTTAAAGAAATATATAGTGGACGATATGAATTTTCATTTCGAAGTTTATAAACATAACTCTAAAATATGTAATACTGACAATGATTATAACACCTTCAGTAATAGAAGTGCACTCATTTTTTGAAACTTTAAAGGGGGGCAAAATGAGAAAAAGGAGAAATTTCAAGGTATATACAATCTTCATGTCTCTCGATTTGTCACACACAGTTTTGGAGCAAACTAGAATTTTTGCTTCTTCCAAAGATTTCTTTGTCTCTAAAGGCAAAGACAACATAAGTTCATCTGTTTGATTCCTTATGAGATCGCTATAAGGAAGTGTGTTGTGAATTTGGCTCATTAAGACAACTTATAATTAGTAATCATCAAAATTCAAAGCCATAAATAAATTGCCATCTCAATAAGTTAAGTTTAGCCCTCCATGCATAAAATTACCTTGTAGTTTGAACTGCGTTGGAATTTTTTAGCAAGGTTGAAAAATGACTTAAACTTCTATACAATTACTTTCATTAACCCTTTTACTTAAGAAAGTAAATAGTGATCCTTGGAAAAAATAAGTTCCAAATTTTTGAAAAATAAAAAATGAGGTCCAAGTATGAGTAGTATGCTAATCCCATGTAACAAGTACTCTTAGTTTTCATGATTTTACTTAAGAAAGTAAATGTTGATCCTGGGAAAAAAATCAGTTCCAAATTTTTGAAAAATAAAAATGAGTTCCAAACATGAGTAGTATGATAATCTTATGTAACACTTTTGGCTTTCATTAGTCTATCATTTATGTCCAAATGCATGATGCGTGCTTTCTCTTTCAGTGACTAACTGAAAATCCAGGTACAACATGTTGAATATCAGGGTTTATAAACATCAATTCTGAATTTGAAAATGCTTATTTGGCATTTGTCCATTGATTCCACATTGATAGAGTGTATAATTACATATTTATTGGATCAATTCTCTTGTATTTTAGTTGATTAAAATGCTTGTTTATAAGGATATTAATTGTTTTTATGATTAATGGTTAGGGTGGAGTATTTTTAAGAAAAAGAAAACAAAACAAAGAAGAAAAGGAAACAAAAGAGTGGCTGAAATTTGGTAACAAGAAACAAGAGGCAACGTCCAAAAGAGGAAGAAAGGCCGCAAGCTGCAAGTTGAAGAAAAGAAAAAGGGAAGAGAAAGACAAACGGGCAACAAAATCTGTACAAAGACAAAGGTTGAATTTGGAAACAAAGAGAACGGGCTGTTGAGTTTGGAAAAAGAAGAAAAGGAAATAAGGGAAAAGCTGCACAAGAAAACAAAGAAAAAAAAAAGAGAAAGAACGTCCAAAACAAGACAAAAACTGCAAAAGAAAAGGAAACAAAACGAAGACAGAAAACAGGAAACAAACTTGAGAGAAGCGGCCCACCCTTTATTTCTTGGAGTGCAGCACCTATATATTCATTCGTTTCTGGAACCGCACAAGGCATTCTTTCCTGGAGAAAAACAGAGAAAGCAGCCGCAATCCTTTTCTTTGAAGAGAGCAGGGCAAAAAGAAAAGAAAGCCGCACGGCCGAAGAAGACAAACGGCAGCCAGTTCTTTTGATTTTGTTTGTATTTTTTCTTCTACTATGTCTAGCTAGATTTTATTTTTTCAATCAAGATTAATTAAGATTTGATTTCAATAATTGTGAGATTTCAGTAATTTTACTATTTTTTTTATTCTTGAGTATTTATATATTTTCTGTGCTTCATTATATTATTGGATTGAATTGTTAGACAAGAGGCTTATTGTTTAATAGTTGAATTCAATAGATAGTCATTTAGAATAATTAATTTTTGGTTGATTGTTTTAATTCAAATGACAAATAACAACGTCGAAAGGTAATCAACGCTTTAGATTGTATGTTATGAAAAAATATAATCTAACTTAAATAAACTCGGCGTTTCCGGGTTTACTGGTTAGTAATTGAGTCTTTTTTAATCTTAATTGATGAGCTCCAAAAATCTCATCATTAATGCAATTAATAGACATAACTCATAGGACAGATCCGAAGGTTGTGTTTGTTAAATAGAGAAATAACTCATAAGACAGATCCGAAGGTTATCGAAAAAGTAAGAAAAGATTGGTTGTTAGATGACGGATCTTCAACAACTATAACCAATTTATTCAATATAAAAGAACTTATCTTTTAAATCAATGATCAATTCAAGGAATCAATACCAAAATTAATTATTGATTGGAAGCTTCTCCATATTAATTTTTCCTCATATTTTTAGTTGGTTATTTAATTTGTTTAGTTGTCTTAATTAATTCTTACTTAGTTTTATAATACAACCCCCCCCCCCCCCTTACTTTATTTTGTTTAAGGAATAAATCTAACCAATCTCTGTGGATTCGACTCTCTCACTGCTATCTACAGAACTTAGCCAGAGAAAGATTATTTTTTGTGGTTTCGATACCCATCACACATATCATTAATCGTTGTAATTTATTTGAATTTGTTTCTTTATTGTCATCCCTCAATTAATTAACACATAAATTACCTTTTTATGTATGAAACTTTTCCTCATTACCATGTTCCTATTGTTAAATTTTTTGAATCCTTAATTTGTTATAATTTCTAAGATAAAAGATATAGATATTCAAACAAACAAAAATGATAGATTATTAAGAAAAATCTAAATATTTTATCTAGTAAGAAGAATAGTCAAAATAACTTAATTTGAAATAAAATGAAAATTATGAAAAATATTGAAGCCAATCACAAAGTGTAATGAATTGATTGAATTAAAATATTTTAAATTTTTCTTAATTTATGTGTATTTGTATACGAAGACCTTTCATTATCCAAAAGGAAGATTATTATATTTTAATATTTTAGTAAATAATTTATATTTGTTTACGATGGGCCTTTTTCATATTCCAATAGATAGATTAAAACATTTTAACATTGTATTAAACAATTTATATTTTATGTTGAACCTTCATCGTGTACCACTTAATTGTTATCTGATAAGTGTAATGTTAGGTTTGTTATATATAAATACTAGCATGTAATTATGATTTATTATATTTATTATAATCATTGTTTGTGTATTCATAATGCAAATGAAAAACTTATTTACCAAATTCAAAATTAGAATGTATTATATATTTTTTCATTATGCAATTAATTTTTTATAACATATGTTTAGTTAAAATTTCAAAATATGAAGAAAAAATGTAGTAATATTGTAAATATTTTTGCTTTCATCCACATAACATCTATATAGAATGTTCAAGGAATAATTACTATCAATAATTTTTTTGCTTAGAGTTGTGTTATTTAAATTTCATAGTTCATCTAATGCTCACCTAATACTGAAAAACATGATTGCTTTGTTTGTTGATTTACCACTAACTTCTACTCTAAGTTTGTTTTGTAACTTACCAAGTTTTGCGTTCAGTCTGATTTTTTTTTTTTTTAAGTTTTATCTTCACTTACCTGTAAACAAATCACCAACTCATTTAAACTTTACTGCAACATTTATTATTATAGTTGTAACCCTTGTATTTATTTAATGGAGAAAAATGATCCAATATGTTTATGATACTTCGATTACATTTTGAGTATTTTCCAATATTAATATATATAGTATGTATAATAAGTGCATTGTATTGTTTCAAAATTCAAAACGTATTGATGATAATACTTATTTTGTGGCCTTATTTGATCATAATACTCCAAAACGTATTAATTTGACAAACAAATCATGAAATGCACAAACGCATGATTGAAACATAAACAAAGTTTACTATAAACATTAATTTTGAACCCTTTTCTTAATTCATGTTTCAATACTTCATGATGTTGAATGTTAATAATGAAAATTGAATAGGTTTCTGAATTCACATGATACCATTCTCGCTAAAATCTCAAGGATGACTCAGACCTCCTCCAAATGCTTTGAACTTACCTGTATATAAAGTTTATCCATACACACACACATATATATATATATGCATCTTCTTCTTTTTTTTTTAATTTTCTTAATTTTAAATAAATAAAGCTTTTTCTTCTACAGCTTTTCGTATTTTTCACGCTAAGTATAACCCCTTCATTATTTACTCAATAACAAATAGTAGCCTGACTTTCGAATTGACTTCTCTGCTTGCTATTTATTTTTGGCCTTATTTAATCAATATATTATTAGAGGACGAATTGACTTCTCTGCTTGCTATATATTTTGTGTCCTTATTTGATCAATATATTATTGGAGGACCAATAACTGCAAAAAAGAATAACTAGGTACTTATTTCCAATTTCTCTCGCTACAGCCTGAACTACAGTAAATTGTATATATAGTACATTTCATCGTATTTGTTAATCTTTCCCGTACCTTCTCAACCATTGTCTGTGCTTCATTTATTTATTTTACTTGTTTCAAACCAGGATTTCCATCTCCAAAATAAATATCAGAACCCCAATAAAGGAGGAAAGTAGCAATTTTAAGATGAAGTTGCTTAGTCAAAATTGAGTTTCTGTTTTTCTTTTTGGAAAAAAAAGAGAGAAGAATGGCAAATTTAGTTGAAACATAGAGACAGAATAGTACAAAAGGGACCTCTTATCTCAGATAAAGAACACAGACAGTAGCTTGTACTTGGTTACTCTACTGTTAAATCCTCTTCAATAACCCCTACCTCATCATGCTTCAATTATACATAAATTAAGGTGTTAATCATATATGTTAAAAAAATTAGGTGCCTCTTTTAATTTTCAGTTTGATTAATTACAGACATAAAATGGAAAAATTCTTGGGCAATTAAATAGGGTGTTTAACTAGATCAGGTGATGAAAAAGATGATGAATGTTACCTGGAACTTGAGAACTCATAAAGCTTCCCCTTTGGGGAGAAAATCATGAGCGCAACTTCAGCATCACAAAGAACTGATAGCTCAAAGGCCTTCTTAAGAAGTCCACTTCTCCTCTTTGAGAATGTCACTTGCCTACTTGTTGCATTCTCTATCCTCTTCATCTGAATCTTCCCTCTCACCATCCTTCCAGCTGAGAAATGGGGTGCAAAAATTGATTCCAAGGACAACCCTGAAAGAGAAATGAGTTATTCTATAAAGGGTTGAAGATAAAATTGAGCAGAAATCAAAGATCCAGATGACCAAGAAACCAAGAGCTAAAAGTTTCCTAAAACAGAAAGGACTAGGAAAGAATGGGGATTGATCATGGTTGACCCCCAAAAAATGGAAAAACCACACAAAACCTTTTCTGGATGACTCTGATCTGCAGGATGGGAGATGAGTAAAGCTGGAGTAAAAATGGATAGGTAAGACAGTAATATAGAAACCCTAAGGAGATTTTTTTTTTTTTTTTCCTTTTCTCTTCTTCCTTTTTTTCTCTTCCTTAACTCCTGCTCCAAGTCTTTGCTTTTTCTAGCTTTGTTTTCCTTAATTCTTAACCATAGAATATTTGTAGAACATAATATGATTGAGGAAAGAACAGTGAAGGCCAAAACCTCATCTCTTTTTCTTCTTTTAGTAATCTGGCGAGGAGCACGACAGAGACCCTCCCAAAAAAGAAATATGGACAATTTTTTTTTTTCGTCAAGGGCAAGTGGAAAACTCTCGAAAAGCATTCACATTTATAGATACTTGATGCTTTATTTTAATGAAGATGCCTAGGGGACCATCTGAGGGAACGAAATTTCTCATGCTAATAAATTTCGTTCGTGGTTCGACAGTCGACAAGTGGAGGCATGAAACCCAAGGCAGTGTGCGTTGGGTGTTACAAATCTCAAGCCATTTTACCACTGTAAAATATTGTTTACTGTATGGTATCTAAACTATCTTACAGATCTCAATGTATTTTGGCTTGTTTTTCTTTGGTTTTGTGCTGCTTGTGAATCCGATTTCTTACATATGTTAAGTGTAAGAAACCCCACACAAATTATTAAGCTTAATTAATTACTCGATTAAAACACTAATTAAGTACTACTTCTGCCTCACAAAAAAAAAAAAAAAAAAGAAGTTCAGTTTCAAAATTTTTATTTATTCTAAAACAAAAGTCTACTTTTAATGTGAAATTCTTATATTATCATTATTAATAGTGATAATGTATAACTAAAATTAAAAATTTTAAAATAAAAATATAAAAGTATATATTTAATAGTACTCTAAATGTGTTGTACCTTTTAGATTAAATTTTTTTTATGAAATTATGTAACTATTTTTATTTTTTTATTATTATATAACATTCAAATTCACAAAAAAAAAAGGAAAAAAATTAATTTTAAATTTTTAAATTTTGTAATTATTTATTTAAAACTTTTTACATTTTTTTGTATTGATATTAAGAAACTATTATTATTTAATTTCATATTTTGCCTTTTAAAGTTATATATTTAATTAAGAGTAAGTTTTAAAAAAATCATCTACAAAAATAAAGATGTGTCTAAAAGATAAAATTACTTTATCTTTTTAAAAATTAAGAGAAAATTATATTATTTTTATTTATTAGATAACTTCTGTAGCAATTTTTTTTAAAAAAAAAATATTTAACCCAACGGGTCACCTTACCTAACCCAAGCTAACCCAGAAATTACGGGTCATTACATAACTAAATTAATTAATGACCCATAATGCAAGTGACTCAATCCGTTAAGTTAAAATATTGGGTGAGTTTGATTGATTTACTTAATAGGGTCTATTTTTGGCACTCATAATCTACATCAAACTTGAGTATTTAATTCCAGAAAAAGTAGTGTTATAATGCAATGTTTTCTTAGATGATATTGCCATTGAACATACGCAACACAAACTAGCTTGTCAAAATCACACTATTCATATACTTTAATTTGTCAACCTCGTCATTACTAGTTAGGTAGGAAAAAAAACCATGAAGGCTCAATGTACCAAACCTCTTAACATAAAGTGCAGGTTTAAAACGTGGTACAAATTTCTTACTTAGTACAGCATCGTTAGAAAATGGTCATCAGCCTACTGATGAAGGTATTAATTTATGTGTATGGAGATGAAGTTAGGCAGGAGAAGTTTGTATTGTTTCCATCCTACAGAGTTTGAACTCAAAGACAGACTCTCCCAATGCTGGTGAACGAGGAAGCACTGTTAATCAAACAAAATAACACATATCCCATTACCTCAAAAGGCACAAGAGAGATTGAGATTCACACCCTTGTCGGTTCTCAAATTGGCACAAAGAAATTTATGTGAGAATTTGTTCAATGACTAATGTGTAAAAGCCATTAAATAATAGTCACTAATATTAAATTATATGAATATTCTAACGCCAGTTATTAAAAGATTTTAATGGGATTTTTTTATTATGAATGGTACCACTCATTATCAAAAAATTTTAATTATAATATATTCCAATATATATATATATAGTGAAATAAAAATAATCAATAAAAAAAATACATAGTAATATTAGATATGTCTAATCTATTAAGGAGGAGAATTAACACTTTTTTTTGTCAATATTAATTTATTTCCACATATAATGTTAATGAATGAATTTGATATTAAAATGGATAACTTTTAATAATGTTATTTTTCATTAATCATGATAGCAGAATCAAAAACAAAATTATGTATATTTAACTATCATAAAAATAATGCAATAAAAGAGTTGTATTTAATTAATAACTAAAAATTTTATATTAAATATATTTTTATATTTTTTTAATATACATTTTAATTTTACGATAACTATATTAAAAATCATAAAAATACATTTTAAGACGAACCAATATACACAGATGGGAATGGTATATTAAGATTAATCCCTGGACCAACAGGGTGAAAGTGAAATTGTAGGGAAAGGGCAAAAAGAGAGTGGGCGTTGCATGGAAAGTTGGAGCACTCCCAGAACCTGAATAGACAGACATAATGAAGATTGTAATTTTAAAAAAAAATTTGTCCGTACAATTAATGTTAGCAAAACGTCTTGTCTTTCCGTACGCCTTGTCAGACGTTAACCAGTAACATGCCTCCAGCGTAACAATTGTAAACATCACGTCACGTGCCTATGTTCCCCATGGCCCCTTTTGACTCGAGGGTTGTGGTGGTCACGGTCCCGGTGGCCGCATTAATTATTAGGGTGAAGTTTGGTTGCACCAGCCTCAAAATATCTCTCCTGTTAACCCTTCAAAGTTTTTGATTTTTACAAATCCATCCCTTATGCAAGTACACTTTATATCTCAAAATTTTATAATATAACAATTAGCTCTTTATAGTTTAAAAAATAACAATTAACAGACTTACTAATATTCAACCTGGCAAAAGACCAAAAAGCCTTTAAGAGACTGGTTAGAATTAATTGAAAAAATAGTTTGTGAATTATATACTCTTTTCAGTTTTTTTTTTATTTTAAAGTATCCACTTTGAAATGGATAAATTTTTTACTCCTTTTGTGCCTAACCAAAAAAATTCATTTTGGATTTGATATAATTTTTTTATTAATTATTAAATACAATCTATTTAATATATTATTGAATGTATATATAATTTTATATATTTTATTCTTATTTTTAATACATTATTATTAGTATTAAGGATAATTTAGCAATTTAGTTTAAATTATACCTTTTTGTATAAAAAAAAATGTTATAAATATGAAAATTTTTTCAAACAAAAAGAGTATTAGTTTAAAGTATAATATATTTAATGTACCATTAAGTGAAAAGATATTGCATGCATAATCCAAAATAATTATCATTAAGTGAAAAGATATTGCATGTATAATCCAAAATAATTATCATTTTAGTATAACAAGTCAATTATATAATTTTGTTTTATTGTCCCCCTATTATATAAATTGATTGTCCCCATATATTATAAATTATCATTTCTAATTGTTTTTTACTACACAATCTTAATTATATAGTGGAGCAGATGTATGGAATATCTTTTCACTATTAATTATATAAATTTTAATTTGTTGTTTCTATCTTATTTTTTCATTATAATAAGATATACATATATACATACATAACTATAATTAGTAATGATAGTTTTAAGAAATTTATTCTAAAGTGCAGTCTTTTTCTACACAAAGAAAATTTTAGAAGATTAACTTTTATTTTAGAATCAAAAAAAGTAATAAGCATTAGCTTATGGTTATGTCTAGATTAATTGTATCAGTGTCGCCAGGTGTGTCTATACTTTCCTATATTATTAGTAAGACAAACCAAACAAAAGATGGAATCCATGATAATTATTCTACGTTGGAATTCCATTGCCAAAAATATCCGAATCCCACAGACCATGAGTAGGATTCTTAACCACAAACATTTTTGGCAAAGCTAAAATGATTAAAAGAAAAATTCATGTGGGTCGAAGTTGTACCATACAGCTATCGATCTCTCTTTTCTTTTTTCTTCATTTGGAGGTATATATGATACCATCCTCGTTGGATCCATATCAGATCACACTAACCAAGGAGGGGACCCTTGGGGGGAAAATATCTTTTTATCCTCAAAAGCTGCAGCCTTCCAGGTTGTAAAACCTGATGAATTTATTCTTCTACGAATGAGAGCTGAAAAATGCTTCCTTGCTGGGCTTTTAGTTTGAGTTTCTACACTAAAGTTAATATATAATGTCCTCTCATTCTGACATTTCTTTTTTTAACCTACCCCATCGCATCGTGGCACGAGTTCAGTGTTCGGTGGTCAGTGTTCCTGCTTTTTAAGAAAAACTCAGGATCCCATGGAATGGTATCAGTCATATCCAGGGTTTTGAAGGTCGATTCTGTTTTGTGTTTGGCAACAGGCACCCTAAAAACCTTTCCAAATCTAGATATAGCTTTATTAAAACGAGTAGTCAAAAGAAGGTTGAATGTGAAGGAAAGTTAAGGGATGCTTTCTACGTTGTTTTAAAGTGTGTTTTTTATATTTTTCAAAATAATTTTTACCTCAAAGAAGAGTAAGAATACATTTTCAAATATATATGCTAAAAGTAAGTTAATCGAGATGAATTGCCACAGAAATAAAATATTGAGTGGAATTCTATATATTTTGGGATCAAGGTAATGACTACGAATCATCATCGACTTTTGGAAAAGGGTGAAAAAGTGAAAATTATTATTATGAGATACACAATATGATGAAGATAAGGAGCACACTAACTGCCATAATAGAGAGAAGGACGTGCAAGCTATGCATGATCAAGTGTCTATACCCGCACGTCGCTCATAAGACCTTTTACGTGACATGAGTGGTCCCATGACGAGGTCACGTACAAGAAAACTGCAAGAAGTTTTGGCTCACCTCATACATGAAGTACATGCCAAGGAGGAGAAGCTTCTTCAACATGGCCGAGTCGTTAATGTACTAAGTGTTGTGGACAATCCATAATTTCGGTCATGTAATCATTTATTTTATTTTGTTTTATTTTGTTCTAGTAGTTATTTCTTTTTACGTGTTGGAATAGGATTTATTTATTAAGCTAGTCCTAGTTGGGTTAGGATTTAATTATTTATTTAATGAGAGGGCTGAATTTGTCAATTAAAGGCAAGTAATCCAAACCCTAGTGGGCTTTGAATTAGCTTGCCACACTTGTACCTTATTTAAAGGCCATTCAGCCGCCACTTTGAATACAACTTAAGAAAATTACAAACCTGAGAGCCTTACGTGCTTTTCTTCCAGTTCTAAGAAAAAACTTATTTCGGTCTATTCGGGAGAGTCGATTAGATTTAATTCAAAAGCTAAATCCTTAAGTTCGATTAGATTTAATTCAAAAGCTAAATCCTTGAGTTTCTTTCTCTCAAGGTTTTGTGCGTACTTCTTGGTTCCGTTAGGTAACTTCAAATCGTTGGGGTTTTGGGGTATTGCTCGCGGGGTTATAGAGGGCTATAGGCAGGGTTCAACCGACAGGTTGGGGTTGGATCTTGCCTAAAAGAAAGCAGTTCAACAAGAATAACGGTTCGAGAACCTACAACTCTGATAAGATTTGGGTTTTACTCCTATTGGGGTAAGGTTCGTATCACAATACATTACAGATATATGATCATTACGTTTCAACCGAATTAATAAAATTTAGAATAAAAAGCATTGTGTGCTCAAATGTGATTGTGTTGACAAACTAAATTAATCTTAACATATTTCGAAATTTCTATTTAGAATAAGAATTATTTATTTGTAATATTACAGAATATGTTATTTGTAATATAACCTAAACGAATTAGGTTAGATGTAGGAATTGGTTATTGTTGGTTACTTATTGTTGGTTTATTATTTTGATTTTAAATGGATGTTGAAAAACTGTCTATAATTCGGAGGAGAGTTAGGGGTAAAATTTAAGAGAGCTTAAACATAGCTTAAAAGAAATGTTTTCTTTTTATTTTGTGAGTGATCGAATCATTACACATAACATGTCCCCATCCCATGAGCCAATTTTTTTGTTTTACTTTCTATATACAAGTTTGTTTTAATTGTTGATATAATTTGAGTTTTTCGTTTTGTTATTCTCCTCCCACTTATATTTTTTAGTATTAGATAAATTTAACTTTTTTTTTATTGTTTTTTGTTGCTATCAACCTAGTATTAGGGTATATAAGAATTCGAATTTGAGTTCTTTAGATTGCAAAATGTCATTGTGGAAGCCGATTCTCAATTATTAATCCAGATGCTTATGAGGCAGGTGGCAATTCCTTGGAGGCTTTCAGCTGAATTCCATTCTATTTTCTGGAATCTATCATTTGTCCTAATGATTATTCTCTTTTTTTTCTTAGAAGCGAATCAAATTGGAAACGGCCTGGCAAACTTTGGATGTTGGCAACAAACGAGTAGAATTTTTCACTTATTTATTGATCCTCCCTTTTAGTTAAGGGCTCTATGATTCTGTAGTATAATTAAACTAAATTTCCTATTGTATTTGTGATTTGGTAATTTTATTGGGTTTATAATTAATAATCATATTGAGTTTTAGATTTAATAATTATCAAATCTAATAAGTTTAAAATTTTGTTGAGTCCTATAAATAAGACATTTTATTCACAATTTTAATGTATAAAGAAACACAGAAAAATTCAAACCCCATCTTGTGAAAAGCCGCCTTGTTTTGTAAAGCTTTGATCAATTTTGTTCCAAACGTTGGTTATCCAATTTTGCTTTGTGTTCTATGGGGCCAGAACCTTGAATTGTCTAATTCTTTGATGAAATCGACCGAAGCCAATTTCTTCGCCCATCTTTAACGTCCAAATCCGTACGGCTCACGGGAGAGAACTAATTCATTCAAAATTGGTTCGTGTTGCTTCTGGTTTCCATTAATCACCAAGTCAAATTGTTTGTTAAATCTTATAAATAAGATATATTATTCATAATTTTAATGTATAAAAAAACACATAAAAATTCAAATCCCACCTTGTGAAAAGCCGCACGGCTTGTTTTGGAAAGCTTTGATCAATTTTGTTCCAAACGTTACCAATTTTGCTTTGTTTAAATTGTTTTTTTTTTTTTTTGGTGAAATTGATCGAAGCCAATTTCTTCACTCATCTTGAACGTCCAAATCCGTTGGCCCGCGGGAGAGAACCAATTCATTCAAATTGGCTCGTGTTGTTTCCTGGTTTCATTAATCACGTTCGGCCAAATCAATTTTACCTTTTGGGATTTATTAATTTTGATCCTAACATATTCGAGACAAATAAGGTTTATGTTCATTGAAATTGAAAAAACTAATATAATTTTTCTAAGGCTGCTTTGTAGTGATTGGAGGTCAATGTGAACCCTTCTCTTTAATAAAATATTTTATACATTCGTTGCATCGTGTAGGATTGTGCAACCACATTCAATTAGAATGATAGTCTATAAATTAGGGGAGATGGCCCATGTACATAGCAGGAGACAAACCAAAAAAAAATTATGTGATTACTTTTTTACACTAAAAATAAGAATGTAGCAGCTATATGAAATATTTTTTCTTCTCTTTCTATTTATTTCATACTCCCTCCATCCAAAAAAAGAGTCACTTTGAAATTCTTATCCAAAAAAAAAAAAAAAATCCACTTTCAAACTAAATTATTAAAAAATCCTTAATAATAATAATTATTATATATACTCAAAATTAAAAAATATAAATATAAATATAAAATTATACATATCCTCACGTATTTTGACCGAAGCCAACTTCTTCACGCATCTTGAATGTCCAAATCTGTACGGCCAGGGAGAGAACCAATTCGTTCAAATTGGTTTTCATTAATCACGTTTGGCCAAATCAATTTTGCTACTTTTGAGATTTATTAATTTTGATCCCAACAGATTCGAGACAAATAAGGTTTATGTTCATTGAAATTTAAAAACCTAATATAAATTTTTAAGGCTGCTTTGTAATTATTGGAAGTCAATGTGAACCCTTCTCCTTGCTAAAATATTTTATGCATTCGCTACATTATGTAAGATTGTGCCAAATATATATATATATATGTGTGTGTGTGTGTGTGTGTGTGTGTGTGAGAGAGAGAGAGAGAGAGAGAGATTACTTTGTTGCATTAAAAATAAGAATGCAAAAGATGTTGAAATATTTTTTCCTTCTCTTTGTATTTATTTAATACTCCTTCCATCCCAAAAAAATAGTCAACTTTGAAAACCTTTTTTTGTCTAAAAAAAAGATTTTACTTTCAAACTAAATTTCTAAAATGTCCTTAATAATAATTATTATATATACTCAAAAATAAAAAATAAAAAATAAAAAATAAAAAAATAAAATTATATATTTAGTGGTGTATTAAATGAGTTATATCTAATAACTCATAAAAAATTATATTTTAATCAAAGTGGAAAGTCTATGAAACCCCACCATGACAGGAGACATTTCCCTACAAAAAAGGTTTAAAGGATAAGTTTAAAATTCTTTCTTTACATAATTTATGACAAAGGTTCTTTTGGTTTTTTTGTTTCCTTTTGAATTTCTCCTTTTTCTCGACTAGTACAACATGTTCATCGCGCATCCACATATTTTGGAGCGGAAATTGACTCTTGTTTTTATTTTACTCCTGAAATTATAAATGTACTTTTTGAAAATTTGAGTGTAATTTTTATCATTTTACATGTGAGGGGAAAACAACATATAAAAACCGAGGTGGGCGTGGTTTTCCCTTGCACTATTTATCTCCTTTTTAATTTTATTATAATGAAAAATAATTTTCTCCATAATACTTGCATTTATATGAATTTTTGTGCATTCATTATGTAGCCATTTTTCTTCAAATGTTTGACCCTCATCTCCGTTGGACACTTGCAGGACAATGTTGTTTTTGTATTTCTTGAGTAAGCTAGTACTTTTTTCGTCCGAAAAAAAGTTTATTTTTAAAAAGAAAATCTTTATTCATTTTTTAATTAGTGATCTGAACTGTTTCTCTCCCGACAATGAAAATTATCCTCCATCATTTCAGTGGTCGACATTAACCCTTGTTATTTTGAAGTTATATTTAGTATCCAGAATTTGTCTCGATTTGGAACTGCTCTCGCAACTCACATTGAAAAAATGCTTTACAGTTAGACATCTAGGCAACTATGCGTCTCAATGCATTTCAGGAAGAACTAACTAGCTTTGGATTCGAGTGGCATTTCACTTCTAACAGCAACTCATCTGTTGATTTTCAACATGAGTCAATTCAAACATTCACTTAATTTCATTCAAGTTTCACCTAGTTATGGATAGATCACCAATGTTTGAGTTTAAAAGTAGTGACAACTGCTCTATAAAAACTAGTGACGGTGAATAGACAAAGAAAATTTTTGAAAGTAATTTTTTTTTTTTTTTTGATATGGAGACTATAATATGCAAACAGCCAAGATGAAAAGAATGTAAATAATCTTGACATATGATACCATTTTAACAAGGTCTTAATGTATAATGATTTCACTCGATTTCTACATAAAAAATATGAAATTTCCATATTGATTTTATATGGTATTGAGGGGGAATTTGGTATAACCTGTGGGTTTAAGAATAGAATGGATTTGATAGAAAGAAAGGTTTGGAATGGAATAGAATGATAGTAATTATGCTCTTTGGTATTATTTTTGGTAATGGAATAAATTTGAAAGAAACTATTTAGCTATTATTAGTTAATTATTCATTATAATATTAAATTAATTAATTATTAATAAAAATTTATTATTAAATTAATTTTTAGTAATTAATTAATATTATCAATTAATTACTTAAAATTAATTAATATTAATTATACAGTAATTATAATAATTAATATTAATGAATGAGATTAATTCATTATTAATTATAATATTAAATTACAATATTAAGTAAATGAATGATTAATTAAATTAATCTCAATTAATTAATTAATTAATAATAAAAATATTATTGATTAAATTAATTTTAAGTAATTAATTAATTATTAATTAATATTATCAATTAATTATTTATAAATGAATTAATATTAATTATACATTAATTAAAAGTGTGAAACTCATTAATCAATTCCAATCCATTACCACTTAAACCCACCCTCCATGGGTTTCAACAAAACTCTCTCCTGTGGGTTTCAACAAAACTCTCCCCTGTGGGTTTAATCCATTCTAATCCAAACCCAAACCCACAAACCAAACAATTATTTTTCATCCCATTCTATTCTAATTCATTTCCACCTAAATCCAATAACCAAACACCACCTGACTTCTTTCACTTCACAAATACGTTCTCCAAAGACCATGACATAATGCTCATTATATAAACTACTGGACTGCGAAAGGTTTTTTATCGAGCCCACTGAATCACTCCCTCTAAAGTCTCGTCAAAGACCACCCTATATTTGGAGGATTTGGTACGCTTCAATTGGAACCACTGTTTAAGTTCTTTGAACTTGGGCCTTGGTCAGCCCACTTTCAATTTGCTAGGTTTTTTTAAAGAACAATAGGCCTCCTCTTTAGTGTAAAATGGAAATCTCACAAACAACTTCATTAATTGTTTTTCTTGAAGTTCTTACATTATTACAATAGTTGAACTCCTTTGTCACAAATAATATGTACCAACCATATCTAATTAATAAAATTATCTAATTTTATTAAAATTAAAGTTTATATGTTTTATGTTAAGATCTAATATTTATTAACTAAATTATTATCGTTTTATTAATGTCATATGAATCATACACATTAATTAGAATAGAAAATTTATCCTCTTATTACATTGACTTTACATTTCTACAATTAGGAAAAGATAGCAAAAGGGAAATAAATTCTAGAAAAAGAAATAGTGAAGATCAAAATGAATTAGTGCTAACACTAAGTTTAATTTATTTTTTGAAATAGTGAAGAGTTTATTTTTGAATAGTGATTAAGATTCTTACCTCTCGATTTATTTTTTTAGTTAAGAATAATTAATATTGATAAGTTATACTTACCTGACATTCAACATAGTTAATCTAAGCTATAAACTCTTATTTTCATTCCAAGTTTAGAACCATTTTTTAAAAATAATCCACAATTTTTATTTATTGCAAACTTAAAGAAAGCCCAAATAAGCCATTTAAACCTTTATTGGGATTGAATCCGAGACATGAGAAGCCCCAAAAATAAATAAATAAATTTCCTTAATGGGAAATGGAGTTAAAATACAATAAAGCATATTCTAGTGATCCAAAATGCACCATCATGCTTTGTTGGATTAGTTGTTCTCTTCATACCTGACATGTTAGATTATCATAGTTTAAAAGGTGATTTAGAGAAGAGCAAATAAAGTGAACTTTTTTTAATTCTTCTTGTCAATAAAAATACTGCAGATAACGCATTACAACAAGAATTGATATTTGATAATGTTTTCTCGTTGAGTCTTTGTCCCCATAAGATTCCAATATTATAAGTTTATGAACTAATGAGAGCACTTTGCCATTCTAAGTCAGAAGAAAGATGTTTAAATTTATTTTGCTTTGGACAACATTATTTGATTCGCCTCAGAAAGAGAGGTTTGATGATGGCCATCCTCCATTAATTTAAAATGATTACTAATAATGGAAATGATTATAAATTAATTATAATAATTAGTATTCATTAATTAGTTATTATTAGTTAATTATTTATTATAATATTAAATTAATTAATTATTAATAAAAATATTATTGATTAAATTAATCTTAAGTAATTAATTAATTATAAATTAATTAATATTATCAATTAATTATTTATAAATTAATTAATATTAATTATAATAATTAATATTAGTAAATAATATTAATTAATTATTAAATATAATATTAATTAAATGAATAATTAAGTAAATTAATCTTAATTAGTTAATTTATTATTACTTAATAATAATATGTTGATAATAAATTAATTTATATTGATTATAATAATTAATATTAATTAATTAATTAGTATTAGTTCATTTTTTATTATAATATTAAATTAATTAATTATTAATAAAAATATTATTAATTAAATTAATCTTAAGTAATTAATTAATATTAATTGAATTAATTAATTAGTATTAGTTACTTAATTAGTTAGTAATAATTAGTAATTAATTAATATTAACAATTAATTATACATTAATTGTAATAATTAATATTAATAAAATGAGATTAATTAATTAATTATAATATTAATTAAATTAATGATTAATTAAATTAATCTTAATTAGTTAATTTATTATTACTTAATAATGATATGTTAATAATAAATTAATTAATATTAATTATAATAATTACTATTACTAAATGAAATTATTTAATTTATAATATTAAATAAATAAATGATTAATTAAATTAATCTTAATTAATTAACTTATTATTACTTTTAATAATAATAAATTAATTAATATTAATTAATTATAATATTAATTAAAGAAATAAAGCATTAATAAATTTTACTATTTCCATTCCATTTATCAAACCCATTTCTTCTCCTATCACACCCACACTCCAGGCAAGCCCTTAATCTGTGACGGCAAAGAATACAAATGAAATTGATATGGTTGATGCTTGATGAGTAATCCATTATAAATAAAAACAGACTATGATTGGCTTTTCTCCTATATATGGGTTGAAATCTTTCCAAATTTCATCACATAGATTCATCGCATGAAAATTTTCTAACCTAGTGCTAATGCTAATCAATAATAACTTAAAGGGTAAATTATACCTATCTGTTTTATTTCTTGAAATTTAGAAATATTACAATATCTCGTTTTAATCATTCAAAAGTTAGGTTTTTTATTACAAAATTCATTAAATAGAAAAAAAATTAAACAAAAACAGAGTTTAGCTTGCTTTTTTTTTTCTCCGTTTATTGAATTTGTATTATAGTACTATTTATGGTTGTATAAAATGCATATCCCTTTCAACTAAATACTTTTGATTTATTTCTTATTTATTTTTACAACGCTTTCTTCTTATGTTATTTTAATTATTTTATGAATTTCGTAACAAAAAAGTAATTTTTAAATAATTAAAAGATGAGGCTGTAATATTCTTAAACCTCAAGAAATAGTTGGTAATAAAATCAAATTTTAACGAAAGTAAATATAATTTACTCTAACTTAAAAGTTGCCATTGAATATCGGTCTAGAATGAAATCCTAATGTCATGGTTTGCACATATTTGGTGGTTATTATTATTATATCTATCAAATATTAATGCACTTAATTGATCAAGTACCAAACTGCCAATACACTTATGGTTATAGAGCTATGAATGGGCTCTTAATTGTTATAAAAATGAGTTATCTCCTTTGTAATATTTCATGGCGTAGCTGAGCATTGGAACCTAATTATTTTAGGAGTGGATTTTCTTCCTTTAATATTTTTGGTTAAGTATAGTATTTTTCTATTGTAGGTTAGATTAGAATATAACTAAAACAACAAATTTTCCAATTTTTGCTCAACATGTATGGAAGGGTTCTTTTGAAATCGACTTTATTGGAAAATTAAGTAAATACATCACTAGTGGGACAAAACTCTCGAAACACATTCCAAATATATATATATTTTGGGAATCATATAAATGTTCACATCATAAAGAAATAACAGCAATCTTTTCTCTCTTTTGAGAATCTCAAATGCTATTATCATACAAGTTCTCAAATAAATTATGTGAAATAAAGATTAGTTTCATGGACACCATCCAAGATTTTAAACAATGGTATTTTTTTATGTATTTCACTCTCATTTTAATATGAAATGCAATAGAGTAATACTTTTACATTTTGATATTTATATTTAAATAATAACACGATATATTTCTTTGGAACTTAGGCCTTTCAAAAGGTAACGATAGTGTGAAAATTTTTATTGAATTGGACAAAGGTTGGCTCTTGAGTGCAAAAGCAAGAGAGAGCTTGACGGTAATATTCTTTTTTTTTTTCAACAAGAGATATTCTTAGATTCATTATTCCACACATGATACATAAATCCCTTACCAAACTCCTTTTTCGTTGCGCGAGCCATTTAAATGTAATATTCATTTACAAGTTCAAATCCTCTATTTCATATCTCATTTATTGTATACAAGTTGTGTGTTATTGGTGAAACGATCTAATTTGATTAATAAATATTAAATCATAATATAAAATTAATAAATTTTAATTTTAATGAAATTACGTCGTTTTATTAATGGGATGTGATTTATACACAATAATTGAGACAGATGATGTCAATTTTGTTTTATTTTTATCACGACTTAAAATATTTCCCTTTTCCAACCTACAAAAAGAATGAGAACTTAGGTTCATATAGTCCAAATATTGATAAAAATCACATCAAATTTCTAAAAGTTTGATACTTTCCAAAAATAAAAATAATTTCCTACTATTGGTACAATAGACTATTTCAGTTTTGAAATTAGGGTTTAATCATCCTGAAATCCTAATTTTCCCTATTTATATAATTTTTTCTTGAAAAAAATAACAACCAACACGAGAAAAGATGGAGAGAAAAATTATCAGTACTTTCTAATTAAACGGAAATTCTGCTCTAAAATCACTGAAATTACCCAATTAAGAAATTAAAGAAATGATACTTAAATATTAAGGCTCAAATAGGCCACTCTGCTACAGAAGAAGTCTCCCTCTATATAAACCTCACCGCCCGTGCGCGTTTACATTTTCTCTCTCTAAAATCTAACCGCCCCGTATATACGCGTATGCAGTCACAAACCTTCCTCTCTCTCTCTAAACGGAATAATAAATTCAACGAATACTGAAAAAGTTTGTAAATAATTACAGTATAGTAAAAAAATTTGAGAGATTTTGTACCGTAAAAATGTCGTTGTCTTCGTCGGCGCCCTCGTCAACTGCACCGGCAGCGGCCGTGTCATCGTCGTCGGAGGAGCGGAAAGGAGAACCAGAAATGACGCATAAAATCAAAGTTATTCAATTCTTGGGAAGGACTACTCCTATCATTCTTCAGAACGACAATGGTCCCTGCCCTCTCCTCGCTATCTGTACGATAGAAAATTTATTTCTCTCTCTCACTCTCTTGCTATCTCTTTTTGTGTAATTACTTATTTATGTATGCGTTTTGTTGTGTGATTCTTAACGGTTTTGCCTATCGCAGTTCACCTAGGGTTTATGGCAATTTTATAGGCGTGAAATTGTTTATGTTGTTATGTGACGGCATGCATGTGATCAAGGTTTTGAGAATTAGGCTTACACTGTGGGAAATAAATTGACTTGATTAGAGGAGACTTTCTTGGAATAATTAGTTGCGAGTTTTTGTGTAATTACAGTTATAAAGACCTGCATTTTGTTGGAAGAAAATTTGAATTGTTGTGTAGTTGTCGAAAGCTGTGGTTAAGATTTTGAGAATTTGGTTTAGAGTGTGAGAATGAATTGAATTGATTACAGGTGACTTTAGTTGGATACTTAATTGCGAGTTTTGTGTAATTATAACGAGAAAGACCTGCCTTTCGAGTGGATCTTTACTTGGAGAATTAGTTTGTTCGTTTTGTTGATTATTTGCTTAATTCAGCCATTCATAGGAGATTTGAGTGAGCTACACAAATAACACGATTTTTTTGGTAGGGGATGATTTTAGAAGGCCTGCCAACTTATTTTTCTCATTTTCCTTTTTAATCTCATGGTATGAATGCTTCAACTGCATATCCTGCTGATTCGTTTCATGCCTTGTTGTTAGGTAATGTTCTTCTGTTGAAGAACAACATGAACTTGAGTCCAGATATTCCTGAGGTTTCACAGCAGAAGTTGCTTTCGCTTGTGGCTGATCGAATATTCGAATCAAATTCTAACATTGATGTAATTCTTTTGGTTTTTATGTGTTTAATTCTTTTTTTTCTTTTCTTTTTACAACTTTATAATTTTGGAAGCACATAATGAATATTTCTAAGAGAATTTGTTTGAAACGAATTTTTTTTTGTTGATTAGTAAAAAGTTTTCTTTATTTCAGATTATAAAGAAATATACAGGATATGTTGAAGCAGAAATGACTCCTCTCTACTACTTCTGAACAATTTTGTAGGGCAAAGATGCAGGATATGTTGAAAATCAGCAACAAAACATTTCTGATGCCATTGATTTGCTTCCTAGACTTACAACTGGGATTGATGTAAATATCAAATTTAGGAGGTAAAAACTTTTCATGAATTTAAACTTTCATTTGTATTATGTAAACTGACTTTTCAAATTTGTGGAGTTAATTTTTTTTTTTATTGAAGAATCCTCTGTATTTTTTCAGAATTTGTGATTTCGAGTTTACTAGGGAGTGTGCAATATTTGATCTGCTGGACATTCCTCTCTATCATGGTTGGATAGTTGATCCCCAGGTATGTGTTTTGGAACTGAAAATGGTGTTACTTGGATCGACTTTTTTGTTTTGCATTTTTTAAATCAATAATAGATTATACAAGATCCAAAATCCAAATGGAGCTTTCTTGGAGTAATTTGGTCAAATTTAATTTAAACTGTAAATTAAAATGTATAAATTAGTTCAAATTTTATTTTTTGTTTTTTATTGTTCTTTTCATGGATTGGCAATTATATTCATTGAAAAGCATTTAGGAGGAATCAGGCTGCATTCTTTGTATAGATTTATAACATCAGGGAATCTTGCATTCCGAACTTGAGAATAAGCCTGGGAATTTATTGTTCTTCTAAGAACCTATTACTTCCCTGAGTTAAATGATTTTGATCCTTCTTTGAGGAAGTAATTCTTAGGCAATGTTGAACAAGGCTTCTCCTTTAGATGCTATTGAGCAAAATTTCGACTTGCAATAACCATTTAAGGAAATATTTGGATAGGCATACTGCATATGGAATTGTGAAGTTTCCCTAGCAGATGAAACCTAAAATGTTCAGCATGAAACAACCTGGTTTCGGGTTTCTTTCATCAAAGCTTCTACTTTATTTGCTACTGCATGAAATTTTCTATCTTTTCTTGAATTCAGTTGGTTTGATGCTTCCATGATATTGGGGCAACTTTTATGCATCTCTGCCAGGATTGTGAAACAGCAAATGCAATTGGATCCAAGTCATATAACACTCTAATGGGGGATCTTGTTGCCCTTGAAACTCTAAATTTGGATGTGGGAAACAAGAATACATCTGAAGATGATTCTGTTGATTTTGTTGCTGCAACAACTGCAGCACTTGGAGTTCCATCTCCTTGCCTTTCAAGAGGTCGATCTTTTGATGATTCTCCTGTTTCTCTTCCTGATCACCTAAAAGCAAGGAGAGGAGACATTGAAGAAGAGGCAGAGCTATTAAGAGCTATGAAGTTGTCAGAGTCTGAAATGCATACTTTTCCAGCAGATGATTCATTTCCTGTTCAGCCGACTTCATCTGTTGATGCTGATGGGAATTTGCAAATGAAAAATTCTGAGACCGTTAGTTTAGTCAACAAACTGGAAAAGATTGCTTCCAATGAAAGTCAAAAGCCTTGTTTAGATGCAGTGACAATATCCGATAGCTGTGAGGCTTTGAACAATCCTAACTTTGTCCCAAAAGGTTCTGAAACAGTTTTGCCAGAAGCTGCTTGTTTGTCCACAATGACAGAGCAGGAGAGTCCTTGTAACCAATCAGTTTTAAAAGAATCTGAAAATAATGCTCCTTCTAAAATTCTTGAGAATGATGATGTCAAAACAGGGGTAGATATTGGAAGTCTACCTGTTGTGTCTTCTCCTTTGGATTCTTTGGAGGTCACTGAAATTAATATGCATATATCTGGAAAACGTGAAGAATATCAGAAGTTATCTTACTCTACCTCTGATACGCATGAAGTAGAAAATAAGCCAAATGGCCATGAAACCTTTGATTCCTTCAATCTGTCGACACATGCTCCAGATATTGGTTCGGTGAATGTTAGACGACCTCATGTAGATGAGCCTCAAGGCATCACTTCAAGTGTAGATGCCTTCGAACCTATTTACGAAGGAGAGGAGAACATCTTGGAGTCAAAAACTACATCCCATCAAAATCGAGAGCCTGTTTATGAGGGTGAGGTGGTCCTTGCAGAACAAGGGGACATAAGTGTGGAAGTATCTGATACAAAGAAACATGAAATTACTCCAAAAGAAGGTGATGCAATCTTTTACATTTCTTTTCCTTAAGCTTGATCCCTGAGGGCCATTCTTCTCGCCCTGCTTTAATTATTATCACAGATTTTCTTCAACTCTTTTTATCCTCATTAGGTGAACTCATCCGGAATTTTTTGAAGAATAGTGCCAGTCAGTTGACAATTTATGGGTATGTTGGCTTGATAATCTATTTGTTCAAAGGAGTAAGTATGTTTCAGTTTTTGTAAGAAAGGGAACTTATTTAGTGTGGTTCATTTGCTTGCTTCTGCAGCCTATTTTGCTTGCAAGAGGAACTGAAAGAACGTGAGCTCTGTGTATTTTTCCGAAATAATCATTTCAACACAATGTTTAAGGTTAGTTTGCAGGCAATTTGTTTTATCAATTGCAATTTCAGTGAACCAACTTGTATTTGTCAATAAACTTTGCTCAACTCAAGTAAAGTTAGGCTGTGCTTATGACAGCAGTTATTCTTGTATATAACTTTAATGTTGTGTGCAGTTTGAAGGTGAATTGTACATTTTGGCTACAGACCTAGGTTATCTAAATCAGCCCGATTTGGTGTGGGAAAAGCTGAATGAGGTAATGATTATAAATGTTGAGAGTAATTTTTTGCGTGCTGATTTTATTTCTGGTTTTAGTATTTGAACTTGAAAATGTTAAAAGCAAAACATATTTTGAGCTAGTGACTATAACCTGCAAAATCCTAATTGCAATAGAAATCAGATTTTTTGTTATTTTTTTGAAATTGATATCCTAAGGTTTTAGATTAGGATATAGTACTGTTGCCTGAGGGGACAGGTGTACAAGGTTCTGTTATCTCTATCTCAAATCTTTTGGTTGTTGATACACTTAGACTATCTGCCTGAGCCTTCTCCAGTGCTTTTACAGATACTTGATATTGAAATTAGAGGATAAATAAAGATAGAATTCTGTATTATTTGTTCAACGATAATCTTTTAACTTAGCTTGCTGTCCATTGTACTTATTTTTATGACAAGAGAGAGAACTAATTACTGAATCATATTCAGAGAGAAGAAGCAGCATATACTCAGATTGTTATTAGACTTTTCAGTGTCTTGCACTGAAAGTAAAATGGAACAAACTATTGTATGTACTTTCCCTGCACATGATCCTTCGGGAACAAACCATTTGCTACCAAGTGGTAATCGAATGGTAGCAGATGCATAATTTTCATTTTTTGGTAGTGCTATGCCTTCTTCTTCTTCTTCTTTTTTTTTTTTTTTTGGTCATTATGAATGTAATAGGGCATCACAATTCCCAGTGTCTTTGACTGAGGGATTCTTTTTATACTTATTTGAAAGACCTGGTAGCAAATTTTTTTTTTAAAACCTCACTGTTTGTGTGTAATCCAATCTGTCTAGGTTAATGGGGACACAGTGTACATGACTAGTAACTTCAAGGAGTTCAAGGTGGAAAATCATGGCAACAACTCGTGGGATCAACAAAATGCTGTGACTAGTACTGCTGTATGTGGTTGATTATCACGTCTATTGCTCTATAGCTGTAACTTTTAAAATTGTCTACAAGTTTCTCAAATGATTACTTCATTTTTTTCCTCCTGGCAAATCTTTACTAATCTGAATGGTGGTGTTTGCTAATAGGATTACCTTGCGAGCATTGACACTTCGATGCAAGAAGATTCAAGTTTTAAGTAATTATCTATACTTCTTGAACTTTCGATCTTTTTGTTTCCAACTTCTAATAATATTTTTGTAGGTACGGAACATTTGGATTTGCTCTGTGTCTGTGCCTTTTTTTTTTTGTGTACATGTGTATGCATATTTTCCCATGGTGTTTTAGGATCTTGCTCTGCTTGTACATGCAGATGCATTTGATTTTTTGTTCCTTTTTGTATTTTATTTTATTCTGGATCATCTCTAGTTGATACCTAGACTTGAATTCAATCTGCACTTCAATTTTCTTAAACCTTGAATTTCTAAATAAAGCCTGTTGCACAGAGTCTTGTGAAATGACATATGGAACCTGCTTTTGTCTTGAAAAGCATTATAGGAACATTTAGAATTTGAATTAGTTTCATTTTTGGAGAGAGAGTTTGTTGGATTAACCAGCTTGAATCTGTCAAATAGTTGCAGTTTGTTATTTAAAGCCTGCCTGTATTCCCGAAGAATGACTTTTTATTCCTGTTCTGGTTTCTTGTTTCAAATGATTCAATTAAGATATAAAAGAACTTCGCATGTTGATTATACCATTTGACAATTTTTATTTTGTTAATTGGCAGTTCTGATTTGCAATTGGCAATTGCCCTCCAACAACAGGAATTTGAACAACAGGCACCACAAAGGCAGAACAATTCGCAGCAACCTTCTGTAGGAGGTGGTAGATTGGTTACAGGTCCTCAGGTACATCATCGGTTTTTTATTTTTATTTTTTGCTTCTTGCTTCTTGCTTCTTGCATGTTGAAGGATTTACTTAAATAGCTTTCTGGTGTGTTGTTTCTTTGCTTTCTTTAGAGTAATGATGTTGTGATATCATATTATCATAGTGTTCATGTTCTTTGTGATCTCTTTTTCAGTTTATATTTTATCTTAGATTACCATTCTGTGTATTGAGATCACATGTTTTACATTTTGGTACATTTTTGCTCTTTGATGTTGTTTGCTAGATGTAACATTTTGGTGATGAAATGTTATAGGTTTCAAAGAGTAGCGGGAGGTATGCATCTAACTCTTCCAAACAGGAGTCCAAGTCAGCAAGAGACAAGTGTGTTGTGATGTGAAAATCTAGTTATGGTCACTAGAGACAGTTACGTACCTTGTAAATGATGTAACCGTGACTTCGCCCTGTGACTCCTTGTATGTTGTTTCCTATCCAAATGCTAATCCTACTAGTGTCCGCATGTAAATGAAGAAGCATGAACCACATTTTTTGTCCAGGCAAACTGACAATGATTCTTTTTCTTGATCTGTAACTTGTTTTTTTCCCCTCTGCCGTAAGCATATCTGTAGATATAAATGGGCAGATACAGATTTTGGCAACATTTTAATGTCATTACTCTCTAATGACTTCCCATCCCCAAAGCTATCGGTTTTTTTTTTTTTTTTTTTCTTCTTCTCAATTGGAATCTTGATGGATTTTCTTGTGTTTTTTCAATTTGGATCTGGATTAATGTGGAATGGTGGGGCATGTATTATTGTTTTGTAGACATTTGTAGATCCATAAAATTGATTTATAACCATCCCATTCCTTCCCATCTCATCCCAACCCAAAATTATTGGTTCTGTATTGTTTATTAAGTTTGATTGGTAGGTTTATTGACTTCAAAACGAGCATTAAAAGGTAAAAGAAAGGAATAGTTACACAGAGAAAGAGTAATAAGGGAAGAAGAAAGAAAAGTCAGATGTGGGGCTAGTGAAAGGCACAATACAACACTGCGGCCCTTTTCTGTCTTTCCTTCTTTCTCTGTTTGTATTCTAGCATTTCTTAAGTTTTACAGTCTCCTCCTTCAAAGGCTTCAAATTTTGGGACCGCTCTACCGCCGTCTTAATCTTTTAAGCCTTTAAGGTGGTGGAGTATGACAAGTCTACAGCTGTGATATTGACCATTCTATTTGTTGCATTTTTGGCTATTTTCATTTCTCGGTGCGCTACGTAATTGGGAGGCGCTTTCGTATTTTGCCTTATTAAATGTATATATCATTGTGAGCCTCTTTTTTTTTTTCTTTCCCTTTTTCTTTGGGTTTCTCTTCTTCTGAGAATCATATTGGACTTTGAGTTTGCAAATGGCAGGCATTTTTTAATATGTTTCGTAGGTTTTATAATGGTATAATATCTACCGAAAGTAATTTCTGACGCAAGAAAAATAGGAACTTGAATTGACAAAGTCATGTGGCTACTGAAAAAACAATAACCCAAAAAATCTTATAATTTGAGCTAGCCCTTCGAGTCTAATCAAATTTAAAGATTGTAAGATCCCTCAAATATATGAACAGAAAATGTCATGATATCGCCTGTAAATTCTCCATCAACCCATGATAGAATTACACAATTTGTTGAAGAATACTCAACCAAAGTTTCTGGCTCTCTTATTTGTATATATGTACTTCTCGGAAAACCAGTTTAATTAATTAGCAGGTTCTTTGATTCACGTTGATGATTGGGGAAGTCGAACGTGCATGGGAAATGTCTATGAGCTTGTTCACTTCGGTACAAGCTTTCACGAATTAATGTATGATATATATGATTTTATTCAAGTCATCAACTATAATCCAAAACAACTAGATTTCATAAATAATACCAAAAACAAATAAAATGCACATCTTATCGAAAACATCATTAGAAAGAAATGATATGAACATCTTATTGAGCAAATTGTATATGTTTTTCGTAAATATACTTTTCGAACACATTGAAAGAAATAAAAACAGATTAACAATAATGACGTGAAAATATAAATATAAATATTTCCAAACAAAGCAGTTAAAAATTGCGTATGATTAATAATGGTTACATTTAATATATTTTTAAATTAAACTAGTGACGACATGCTCAAGCAAATCTTATTCACATTCAATACAATCTTTCAATCTTTTATGTTAATTGATGCGGTCATTCTTCGTATCAACCACCGCATAACCAATTGGTGTGATTTTGGAACCCTATACCCATAATATAAGGTGTCAATCCGTAAAACACTTTAATACAAGTCATTAAACCATCAGCTATATTTTAATTCTTGAAATAAGATTTGAAATTTGTAAAACTCACCAATTAAGCTCTTACTTAGAAAACAAGCCCTAAGAAGATCTTGTGTGAATGTATATATATATATCTATATATATGATTTGACGAGCTGGTGTAGACACATAACCTCCGAAACTTAAATTGCCAACCCTCTTCTTTCACATCAAAGTTTCAGTATAATATTCTTGCCTGCCTGCCTGCCTGCCTTGCTTCCAACGTGATATTCCCAATTGAACTCTGAGCAATTCCAAACACCATTGTTTCTCTAAGGGTGCATCCCATTTTAATATTTAAAAATTAGTAATATTTTTACTAAAACTTTATACTAAAAAGGGATTATTTGATATCAATGATAGTCCAAAAGGGCCCAAATGAATCTTAAATATTCAACCATTTCAAACCTAACTACTCTGTTTACAATTAATGTAAAATTAAATCTCACAAATCAGCTTAAATATTTAAATATTTTCTCATAAAAACCCATACCCTTTTTTTTAAAAAAAAATAAAGGAAAAGCAGATTTCAACTTTGGGGGCTGATTTTTTTTCTTTGTCCTAACTCCCAAATCTTGTTTTAAATTATATATATAATCCCACCCATCAAGGAAAAAGGAAAAAATATATAAACACAAAGCTAACAAACGGCGTAGCATTCAAACGTTAGAGAACCCAACAAAGAAACTAAAAATAAAAGGGAAAAGAAATGGTGAACTTAAAAGGGAGACATTCAACAGCCAAGGATGCTGGACAATTCAACCCAACGCCGACATTCTTAGGTACCACAGTAGTAGCTGTCTCTAACTAATACTAATGTGGGCTGCCACCATTAGTTAATTAATACACATTTTTAGTTTATTTCTTTGGTTCAATTCAACTAATGGGACAACTATGGAGAATGGCATTAATTGTATTCACTATAGAACTAATAGAAGGGCCAAATTTCTTGTCACCCTTTGGGTTTAGGGTTTAGGGTGGATATATTGTTACATGATCCAAATCTTTTATTGGTATATTTTTTTTCCCTATGATTCTACCAAAAAAAAAAATAATAATAATAAAGATGTTACCCTTTGGGTTGATGAGGAGATGTTGTCATTAGCTTAAGTAATAGTAGGTTGACAATTTATTCCCTTGACTGGAAAGGCAAATAGATTACCTTTTCTTAAATAAACAACTTTGATGACATTAACTATTTGTGACATTTTTTTTTTCTAATTTGAGATTTTCACGGTTTCTTAGCTCTTATCACCCTGTCCAAAAAAAGAGTCCATAAGTATAATTTTTATTAGTTATTATATATAACACATTTAGTGTACCACTAAATACATAATCTTACATTTTTATTCTTATTTTTTAATTGTGAGTATACATAACTATTATTGGTAAAGATATTTTAGAAATTTGATTTTAAAAAAAAAGACTATTTTTTAGGGAAAAAGAAAAATTTTGGAAGTTGACTCTATTTTTGAGACAAAAAGAATAATTACTAGAGGAGAAAAGGTGAAATTTAGGAGGAAATTTTACTACTCAATTAATTCTTAGAGTTTATACTCCATCTGTCCCCAAAAAAGAGTTTAGTTTCAAAGAAATATTTTTGTTCCAAAAAAAGTGTATACTTTTAGTGTGAAATTTTTATATTACCCTTACTAATAATAATAATACATAACCTTAACCTAAATTAAGAGATAATGATAAAAATATAAATATATACATTTCATAATATTAACTGTATTATATATTGTAATTTTAAAAAATTATATTAAATCAAAAATAAATTCTTATTTCGAACCGAAGGAGTATATCTTTATCTTTGACTTTAATCAGCATAAGTTTATTAACATAATAAGTCCATGGAGATACAGAATTAGGGGCAATAAAGTAAAATTGGAAAGAAAATGTGAGAAGGAAATTCCAACCTCTACCTTTCTCATATCTGACTAGGAATTCATGAGCTATGACAATTCTCACACCATTTATTGCGAGGTAGAAATTTTTTCTCTTGCTGATTTCGAATATATATTTTCTTTTGGGGGGGACCATCATCACAGAATTTTCAAAACCAAAGACTGAAAATTAACAAAAGCCCCATTTAAATTCTTGCTAGTTTACTCTCTAGTTTATAGTCTAATTCAATGGTCTTCTTCTCATTTTTTTTCTTTTTTTTTTTTTTGGGGGGGGGGGGGGGGGGGGGTGGGGTTCTCTAAATCAAGAGATAAAAGAAAATAATATGAAAATTACAACATCATGCCATATGATAGCTCTAGATATTGATGATCTATATTTAATTCTATGAGATACATAGATTTTGGATTAGACATTGATCATCTGATTCATCTCAACAAGTAAATCCTGTTTCCTCCAATCCCATATGCACCCCAAAGCATAGTTTATAGAATCGGAATTCTACACATAATCGATTTAAAGTAATAGAATCAAATCAATGGGATCGGATCGTAGAATCGTAAGATTTTAAAAAAAAAAAGAGAAAATATAATTTATAAATTATTTTTAAAAGAATTATTAATCAATATATGAATAGATATATAAAAAATTCATTTATAGTTTATAATTAATTATTTTTATTTTTATTTTTTATAATATTTTATAAGATTTTTTCAATATTTTAATAATTGTCGCAGTCGAAGGGCATTTATGTCTAATTTATTTATTTATTGTTAAAATCTAATAAAAGTATCATTAAACCAATTAAATTTTTTATATAAGTATATATCTTAATTTTACTTAGATATAGAAAGTTTTTTTGGAATAAATTTAATTATATTTTATTGACATAATAAGATAGTATCGTAATTAGGATCGGGATCGTTTTAGTGAATTAGGATCGTAGAATCGTAGCATCGATGGGATCGAATCGGTCCCAAAGAGAGAGGAAAAAAAAAAGGAAAACAGAAATAGAAATTCAATGAGTATAGTAAATGCCCTTAAAAAGTGGTAGTGGACTAATTGGTTGCATTGGGAATGAGAAAATATGAAACAAAAAATGTTTGAAACAGATTGCGTCAAAAGTTCCAATGAAGGTACTAATTAGCCATTATTTATGTCAAATTATTAGAGTTGGTAGGGCAGATTCTTGTGTAATTCAGCTATACATCCCATAGTTAATTGAAAGTGAAATCTTAAGTATGCTTAATTAACATATGGATTCACAAAGAGGTTTATCCTTCTATAAATAACTCCAAGAATGTAACCAAAGCTAAAGATAAATAGCCAAAAATTTGTAGTCCTATAAAAATTGAGATGGAGTGACCAAAGTTTCCTTTTTATTAAATTAATTGAGAAAGCACATTTGGACTCTTTATTTATAATATAGTAATAATATTTACATTGAAAATTTTTATTATTGAATTAGCATTCACGTGAGAGAAGAATATTAAATAAATAAATTATTATTTAATAATTTTAATAAATAAACGTCACGTTAGTACTCAACTATAAATTTTTCGTAGTACATATCATACTCTATACTCAAAATAATTTCTATTAAGTTCCTCAATCAACCAACAATCATAGTAGTTTCAGAAAGAAAATTACTACAAGACAACATTGTACCCTCTTACTTACAAGTACAATGTTACTGACTGTCACTTTGTTTCTACCATTAATTATTGCAAAACTTTATTATCAATTATCATTCACAAATTACCCCCATCATTCCAAAGAAAAAAAAATCATAGATTGATATTCTAAAAATTGCTCTGGAATTTCTTGAAGTTCAATTCTCAAACCCCTTTTAGTCCTCACTATTGTAGAATCCAAAAAAAAAAAAAAACCTTAGCATTATCAAAACCACCCCACCCCACCAAAAAAAAAAAGGAAAAAATGTACAAATTTTAGATAAAGAAATATGAAGTGGAGTAAGGCCACATATAAACAGCTTTATCTATGGTCTCTTTACTTCACCCCTCTCTCTTCTTCCTTCCTTATATAGTAATGATTCTACAGCTCCACATGAGTTCTCCATCTCTCTTTCTCTCTCTTCTACTCTCTTTCTCTCTCTTTTACTTCCATCTCTCTCAACTCTGAACCTTTTTTCGAAAACCTCAAAACAGAAACAAAAGCAATCAGAAGAAGTTCATAACATGACAGATATATAGGCCCCTAGTCCCTCCCTTTCTTTTTCATCTGTTCATAGAGATTATAGAGTAGCATCTTTCTTTTTCTCTGTATATGTTAAAATTCTGCAGCTCTACAGAATAGGTGCAGAAAGTTAAGTGTCTCAGATCCCAATTTTAGCAGAGGTTTTCTCCTAAATCAATACACCAAAACTGGCACCCTTTTTAAAGCTCTTCTTTTTATCTTCATATACATAGTAGAAGTAGATTATCACTCATCATCACCATCTTTGCTTGTGGTCCTAAAATCATCCCACTTTTTCATCTTTTTTCACTTTCTTCACGAACCCTTTTCTTTGATGATGCTCTTTACGACTTCAAAGTAGGATACAAGTAAATAAAAATCATTTCTTTACAGAAATGCAAGAACAAGGTCTGGGCTTGATGGCTGGAACTAGAGGAGGAATTGGTGGTATAGGCGAAGTTTCTGTGGCAATCCCAGGTGAACAAAATAGACAACTTAAGGCTGAGATTGCCACTCATCCTTTATACGAGCAGCTCCTTTCAGCCCATGTAGCATGCCTTCGTGTGGCAACCCCTCTCGATCAGTTACACCTTATTGATGCTCAGCTCTCCCAGTCTCACCATCTTTTGAGGTCTTATGCTTCAGAGCAACAACATCTTTCTAATCCTTTGTCACCCCATGAAAGGCAAGAACTTGATAATTTCTTGGTAAGTTCTGTATGATGGTTCCTTCCGCCCTTTTTTTTGTATTTTTCTTCCATTAAAAGTTGTCTTTTTGGGTTTTTTCCCCATAAAAATGTTGTCTTTTCATGTATTTGACACCCAGAAGTTGAATTAATTTTGGATTTTGATGTTTAAATGTACCAGGGACAGTACTTGTTAGTTTTGTGCTCTTTTAAAGATCAGCTTCAGCAACATGTCAGAGTCCATGCCGTGGAAGCAGTCATGGCCTGCCGTGAAATTGAGCAGAACTTGCAAGCTCTGACTGGTGAGTAATAATGACATTCAATTAGTAGCCGTCTGTGCTGATTCTTCTTTGCTGCCTATGTGAGATATGAATTAATACCCGCACGCTTTTCAACTCAAAACAAGGTCCTTTTTTGTTGCATGGAATGATCAAGCGTCTACTGTTTAATTTGTTGCTTTAGTTCTTTCTATAATAATATATCAATCGTGAGGGTATTCTCGTAACTTCCTTATTCATTGAAGGGAAATATCTTGTGACTTTTGTAGTTTTGTTCTGGGTTGGGATTTTTGCTTTTGTTCTTGGGATTGTTTTGATGCTTGGATGCGTTTGGTGGGCAGAAGGATAAGAAAAAGCAATTGGGGTGCTCGTCAGTTTAAGTTTATGTGAAGGTACAACTAAAGGTGGGTGCAGTGGGGACCTCCTTAATTTTTTTTCTTTTTCGTTTAAAGTTAGGTTTGGAAGGGATTTTGTTGGTTGTCTTTGTTTAAACAACAATGGTGCATGGCAACCAGCCAACCACCAATAGGTCCAATATATCACCACCACCAATTTTACCAACCGATCAGAGGCTGCATTTGAAAAGAACAGTTAGGTTCTTGTGTATCATTTTCTGGCTTTGCACGGTTACTTCTAAGCTAGGGAACATATATAATACTGCTGCAATAAATTTGGTTGGTTCTGTTTTTCTATAGCCTGTTTGATAAGCTGAGTTTCTTGATTTATGGTGCATGATAATATACTATTATAGTAGTTACACAGTGGCAATTTTATTTGTTGCACAATGTTGTGTAGAAGATTTCAAAACTTTCGCTGAAAGGGAAAGGATATATTTTCACGCATCTTGTATATTTTTTATACGCTAATACATCACTTGTAGGTGGTTGGAATGTCATAACAGATATGCCAAACAGTACTTAACCACTTTCATGATATTAGTGTCATTTTTTTCATTATTGAGAAACAAATGCCCTTGATTTGGCTCTAATTATTTTAGCTTTGATTTGTCATTTGGATGTTGAACTAGAAACACAATTCAAATAGACAATTGACACATACATGTGTTAATGATTAAATTTTGATAAATGGCAATAGTGGGAAAAATAATTTCTTCACTTGTAGAAAACATTATCTGGATTCATAGAACTGGACAACGGGGTACAGTTGAGTGAATTATTTGGTGCACTGCACCCAAAAATGCCTTACTTATGTTATAGAACTGGACAATGGGGTACAGTTGAGTGAATTATTTGGTGAACTGCACCCAAAAATGCCTTACTTGTGTTAAGTTATTTGGTGAGAGAACCTGAAATAATAGTTAAATATAATCATTTATTTTTGTTGGTGAAGAATGAAAAACGTACAAAAACATGTTTACTAAATTTCAGTTGAAAGGATTGGAGTAATAATCATGCCTCTTATTGATTTCTGTGTTATTAATGGACCTTGGAGTACAACCAAAAATTTTATTCTGATAACCAAGGAAAAAAAAGTTTTTACAATCTGGCTGGAAATTTTCATGGGAAGATTAAGAATACATGGATTGCGGTATTCTATTTAGCCTCATTGCCCTCAGCATAATGAACCTATACAGTTTATGGATACCCTGAAGTGGGAAATAGATTGCAACTGTTGGGCTGCATAGAGTATGTGGACTTTCAAGAAAGTTAATCCCAGACAAATTAAACATAGACTAGAGCTTTTGGATTGGTTTTTGATTTGGATAAACAATTGGATATATACTGGTTACCCAAATACATCACAAAATTTTTTTTGTTGGATTGACTTGGGCTGACTTCGTTTTTGTAAAGGTGAAACTGATGGTTGGCAAGTTCTTGATGGCTCATTTTGCCATCAAAGCAAGTCATTAGCATCAGACTATACTGTGGTCAGATAGCATGCATTCTTAGCAAGATATTGACACCCTAAACTTGGCTTTGAATATGCGGAGAATTATTATAAAAGAATAGAAAGGAATGAAAACAGCCATCTGACTTCTTATGGTTATTCATACTCCATGGTTTAAAGATTGTTTATTTTTCCTTAATAATGTCAATTAGTTAAGGCATTGATAACATGAAAAATATGTACTGAAGGACAAGGGCAATCTATGTAAATCCCAAAGATTCTTAACATGATTGATGAAATTAACATACATTCAAGTGCCAGAAGTGAAATTAAGTCACCAGAAACATACAAAGATGGCATCTTGCACATTCCTCAATGGCTAGCAATTCTGATGCTATGTTCACCGTCCTCAGGAGTAAATCTTGGTGAAGGAAGTGGTGCAACCATGTCGGACGATGAGGATGACATGCAGATGGATTTCTCCTTAGATCAATCTGATGGGCATGATTTAATGGGATTTGGCCCCCTACTTCCAACAGAATCAGAAAGATCACTGATGGAGAGAGTTCGACAAGAGCTGAAGCTCGAGCTTAAGCAGGTCATGACCTCTTGGAACTGCCCCTACCCTCGTCATCTTTGGTTTTCTTGACATAAAACAAAGAACAAATGGAAATTTTTTGAGTATAGATCTTGTTTTAGGTGCAAGATTGCTTCACTCTTAGCAAAATACATTTGTTGAGTTGACATGTGTGTGGTATCATGCAGGGATTCAGATCTAGAATTGAGGATGTGAGAGAGGAAATATTAAGGAAAAGAAGGGCAGGAAAATTGCCGGGTGACACTACCTCCGTGCTGAAGAATTGGTGGCAGCAACATTCAAAGTGGCCTTATCCCACTGTAAGTAGTCCAATCTGTCTCTAAATACAGATTATCTAATTTTCTTTCCAAAGCAGGTTTTGATGTCAAAATGATACGAACTTCTATATTTCCAATAATCATAAACTAAAAATGCTAGTAGCGTAATTCTGGAGATACTTGAGCTGAATTAATTATGCAACATGATTAAAATTGCTGCGTTTGAACCTGCAGGAAGATGACAAGGCAAAACTTGTGGAAGAGACGGGATTGCAGCTGAAGCAAATCAACAACTGGTTCATCAACCAAAGGAAACGTAACTGGCACAGCAGCTCTCAGTCTGTGACGTCTCTAAAGTCCAAGCGCAAGAGATAGACAAGAAGACAACTTGCGTTTGTTAGAAACAAAGACACGCAAATGCATGTTGATATATAATATTAACTCATCGGTTTTTTACTAAGCCAGCCAGGAGAAGTCAACATAACTACAGTATATCTATGGAAAGAAACTGATAATATAGATAATTCATGCATGATCAGATAGATCAAAATGTATAAAAAGTATTAGCAAGCATCCATGCACGGAACACATACTACACGTGACCTTAATTAGATTGCTGGGGAAGTAGAAACTCATCTCTAACAGATTGATCCTTTTGTTTGCACTTTGGAATTAATACTTATGTTTGTCTTTCTGGGATTGATTCGGCCAAGCCATTTTATTATTTTTCTAAGAAAATAAAATACGTGGGGCGTATTATAGTCTTTATAGATCGGGATTATTTGTAGAAATAATTTGCCTTAAAGTTAGCAATGTGCATGATGGAGGGAAGAAAACTTTGCAGAAAATATACAAGGCCTTGGCAAATAATGCATCAAATTCATCATTTTGTTTGGTTGCATACCTAAATTCTAAATTGAAAGATCATTCACTATATACTATTTTTTGAAATCGATATGAAATTTATTGTAAATAGTCATATATATAATCTTAATCTTTCTTTTCACTAATGCTTTGTAAAAGAAGATGCAACATTTGACAAGATTAATTGGCCTTAAGAAACCTACATAAAACTCTACTAAGAGACATATATGGTCACATTGATCTAAGTCTTAGTAAAATCGAACTACATAAAAGGAAATTGCACCCGCCTTGGATGCATCTTTTGTCATGCACGCAGCCACAAGGGGAAACACATTAACTTGATAAAATAATATTTGAAGGAAAAATGGAAAGATTTAATTAATAATATTACAAGTACAACTGTAGCATCATATAGACAAAGTCCAAGTTAATAATTGTTATTGATCGCACAACTAGGAGCATTAATTTAGTCATTGATCCCTATTGAGTCTTTGGTTTATTCTTTTTTATTTTTTTGGCAGTAATTCTTTATTTAGAAAAAGAGTAAGTCATAATTAAGAGGGAGTAGAATTAGTCGAAAAGTTTCAGTAATAATGAAAGACATAAAAGATAGAAATTGTTAGTTTTAAAAATTCAACATGCTTGTCCTTAACTTTGATTGCTTAATAGCAAAAATCTTTTCACTAAATCTTTTCGTGGGCTGTTTTGTTACATAAGAAAGATTCAAGATTTGATGCTTTCACCTTTTTGTGGGATGTTGAGAAGAAAGATCCCATGATTGCCCCATCAAAAAAGTCATCCAAGAAAAATGACAACTTACCTTTCTTTTTTCCATTTTGTTTTTTTGGAAGACTTTGGTATTTGCTCCCTGGCCGTCTATTTGGATTTTCTTTATAGTCTCTGTAGTTCGTGCAAGACACGTTTTAGGATAAGAAGATCTTCCAGTCCACTTCAATTATAGTACACTGCCAAAGTTTTTTGACATTTTTCTATTTTTATGAATACTATAATGAATTTTATAACCGCGAAGAGCCAATTAGAATTTTTGTGGCTAATTTTTGTTTTTCTTTGGACATTGTTTACCATTGGTATTTCCGCTGTGGTTGATTTCTTTAATGACCAATGGAGGATTTTTCATCAATGTGGAGGACCTTTCGTCTTGCTCATTCAACATCAATGATCAAACCCATCTTCATTTAGTTTTTTGATAGCCCTTTCCTTGAATATTCTTTGCTTCCAGACTTGTAGACTTTTATTTGTTCTTCAATCAGCACTTGTCAACAGAGCCCAGATTTTCATTTCCTCGAACTATCCTCACAAGTTATCTGATTTTAGGATCACTTGTGAGGATCTGTTTGGCTTTAAAAAATCCACACAGACCAAAAAGGAAGGTTCTTGATCACCTGGGCATTCCTCCCCCTTCCCCACCCCCACCCTTTGGTTTTGTAAGATTCAGCAATGCCCTTATTATCTCTCGTGTGCATTTTTTGAGTCTGACAATCATCACATTGGATGCTTGAGAAAAGCATTGCTGATTCTCCAAGTAATTTAAAGGTATATATTTTTTAATTTTTTTTGATCACAGGATAGTCAAGAAGCTCCGTGTTGATTTGGGCAGTCGTCAAAGTTTGATCTTTTGAGGTCTGGTTTTGCCTTGCAGCTTGTATTTACAGTGGGAAAAGTGCTAATATGGCTCATTTTACCCATTCTGATTCAATTGATGAAGATAGCTCCAATCATGGTCAAGGTGTAGAAATTGTACCATTTAAGACCTCTCAGGGATCACTGAAGGTATTATTGTTGCATGGTAATCTAGATATTTGGGTTAAGGACGCCAAGAACCTTCCGAACATGGATCAGTTTCATAAAAATTTCATTGATAAGTTCAAATTTAGTGGCAAATCCGAAGGTAATAATGGAAATACAAGTGACCCTTATGTTACAATTTCAGTCTCGAATGCGGTGATTGCTAGAACTCATGTGATAAGAAACAGTGAGAACCCTGTTTGGATGCAACATTTTTATGTTCCTGTCGCACATTATGCTGCAGAAGTGCATTTTGTTGCTAAGGATAGTGATGTTGTGGGTTCTCAAATCATGGGGGCAGTTGGGATTCCAGCAGAACAGTTATGCTCTGGCGCAAGAGTTGACGGTACATTTCCAATTCTTAATGCCAATGGGAAGCCATGTAAACACGGAGCTGTCTTGAATTTATCAATTCAGTTCACCCCAGTGGAGAAAATTCCACTTTACCATGGTGGCGTTGGTGCGGGTCCCCATTATCATGGTGTTCCTGGTACTTACTTTCCACTTAGGAGAGGAGGAACAGTTACTCTTTATCAAGATGCTCATGTACATGAAGGAAGCGTTCCGAATTTAATGCTTGACCACGGTCTGCAGTATCATCATGGACGTTGCTGGCATGACATCTTCAATGCCATAAGTCAGGCTCAACGCCTGGTTTATATTACTGGATGGTCTGTTTACCATCTTGTCACACTTGTTCGAGATACCGAAGACACAAAAAGAAGCATTTTGGGGGACCTTCTTAAACAAAAATCTCAAGAAGGTGTGAGAGTCCTGCTTCTAGTTTGGGATGATCCTACTTCCAGGAGCATTTTGGGATATAAAACTGTAAGAAACTACACCAATTTTTCACTCTATTATTACAAAATTTCTGGTTTCTTTTCATTTACCTTACTTTTGTTATTTTCCTGAACTTGTGGAAATTTGTGCATTCAGTATTTCGTTAAAAACTTTTGCCTATTTTTGGTTTTTAAGATAGATGTAACTTGAGTATTGGCTGAAGTATAACATACTCAGTTTGCTGCTTGATTTTTATTTCTTCTATTAAAATTGAATTGAAGATGATTTGTTTCAAGTAGTGATGGCTGTGGTATGTCCCATGGTATTCTTCACTTGGTTTGAAGCCTATTATTTGCTTCCTGAATGTTTAGGTATTTGGTCTTTTTCAATTTCCAACCATGTAGAGCTGCCTCATAAGTCCATAAATATTAAATGTAATTGTTGCAGGATCTACAGCAACCATTTTTGTTGCTTTCCTGATGCTGCAACAAGTTTCATGTTAAGGACTTTTTCAGTATTTTGCTGGCATATTTTATTGTAATTCTCATAGGATATTCAGGGTTATTTGAAGAAAATTTCTGAACCATAATCATATACATATACTTCCAAAACTTCCATTTAAGAATGCTGGGTACTCAAAGGTTGGCTTATTGATGAATTGAACTGAAAAGAGATGGAATTTGAGAAAGGAAAAACTCCTTTACTTGTTCAAGTTTCTGATTTGATGGGATGCAGGTTTTGTTCTTGTGAAGGTTTATGAGCTATATTGCTGTTGTGTCTTTTGGTTTTAACTGCATTTCATATCTTAGAAAACATCAGACCTTGTTCTGCATGAGGAATTTGTGTGAAAAGGTGATGTTCTCTGTGCAGCTTTACGTTCATTGGGATGAGAACTTTTTTCTGCTTCTGCAGTACTCTTGTAGTTAAAATATCTTACTTCATGGTTTTCATATTCTAATGATCCGCAGGAAGGGGTAATGAATACTAGTGATGAGGAAACTCGTCGATTTTTCAAGCATTCTTCAGTCCAAGTATTACTCTGTCCCCGTTCTGCTGGAAAAGGGCATAGTTGGGTCAAAAAACAGGTTTGATACCGCTAATCTATTCTATCAATGATATGTACACTGGTCCAAAATTCATGCTGTATGACAAGAAGATTATGGGAACCAAAGTGACAGTATAAAAATTTTGTTGTTGGTGGCCAGTTAGTAGCAAGAGTTGAAAAAGGGAAAGACCATATCCTCGTCATCAATTTTATGAAACTTTTATTTGAAAGCCTGTAAACGGGCATCATTAAGATACTTTTGAACAGCTTTTATTCTTTACTTCATTGTGCGTTATTTCATTTTGCAAATGCTACATGATGTTTGATTTTGACCTTCATTTTTGTGTTTCACACTTAATCCTTTTCCTCATTGATTTTGGTTTTTCTTTATCAGGAAGTTGGAACAATCTATACTCATCATCAGAAGACAGTGATTGTAGATGCTGATGCCAGTAACCACAAGAGAAAGATCATAGCATTTATTGGCGGTCTTGACTTGACCACTGGAAGATATGATATTCCTGAACATCCCATTTTTCGAACTTTACAAACTGTACACAAAGAGGACTTTCATAATCCCAATTACACGGTAATCCTTGGTTGTGTATGGAAATATTATCTCCTCCATTGGATGTGGCTTTGTTCATCTTTCTGTTTTCGGTTGAGTTTAACTTGGAAATACCAATAAATTTGGTTGTTTGGGAATGAAATTTATATCACAACCTTGGCCAACTACATAATTATGATATTGTCAGAAATTTTGAATTTTATCAGGAAAACCATCTAGACTGTACAGTTTCATTCTGATAGTTAGGTGGTCCATTTACATTTCATATTACTCTAATGGATACACTAGAATACCAATAGAACTTTTCATCAGTACAGCCTTGTAGAAACCTGATATATTACTGGTTAGAAAAAACTTCAAATTGATGGTCATCTATTCCTTTTTCTTTTTAAATCTTGCTTTACAGGGTTCTACAGCTGGGTGCCCCAGAGAACCATGGCATGATTTACATAGTCGAATTGATGGTCCAGCTGCATATGATATCTTGACGAACTTCGAAGAGCGTTGGCTGAAGGCTTCTAAGCGACATGGGCTTCAAAAGATGAAAGCCTCCTTTGATGATTCCTTGCTCAAGCTTGACAGGATTCCTGATATATTAGGAATTGAAGATGTTTCTACTCTACATGAAGATAATCCAGAGACTTGGCATGTGCAGGTATAGGCACATTACAGTTTGATGGTACTTTGGTTAAATTGTTTGTCCTTCTAATTCATACTTACCTTCTATATTGTTTAGGTTTTCCGTTCAATTGATTCAAGTTCTGTGAAAGGTTTTCCAAAAGATCCAAGAGATGCAAAAAGCAAGGTGAGGCAACCTTTGATGCTCGTTAAATTCTCATAGTCTATTGCAACAACAACTCTGTTCTACCGGTAAAAGTTGTGTTCCATTTTTCACCTGAATGATTGCAGAACCTGTTGTGTGGGAAGAATGTTCTCATAGACATGAGTATACATACTGCATATGTAAAGGCTATTCGTGCTGCCCAACATTTCATTTATATTGAGAACCAGTACTTCCTCGGATCATCATTTAATTGGAATCATTATAAAGATCTAGGTAAGGATACTAAGGCTTTGTTTGGAGTGTGATGTATTTGAAAAAAGTTGTATTGAAATGTGTGAAAATTTTGATGGGTATTTTTTTTATAGAAAAAGTATTTTGGAGGGAAAAATAAGATGGAAATTTTTTTAAAATTATGTGAGAGGAATTTGAGTAGGAAAATTGAATTTTAAATTTTGAAATAAAAATGTGTTTGGATGTTTTGTTTTTGTTTGAGAAAAGTTAACTTTTGAATGCTTGTCGAAACACAGCCTAATACTCCATTCTCAGGTTGAAAAACATTATGTGTAGTTCTTCTGATTACAGAACTTAATTGTGTTAAATGTAAAGCAACATGGAAAATCTAGTTATTAAACATAAAGCCAATTTTATAAACTGCTTTTATAAACCTTGATGCCTTCAGCCCCCTTCTACTCCTTTTACTTAAGGTATCTTAGAGATAGTCCAAAATATTATGAAAACCAGGATTTATTTCCAAAACTGAGATCTTAATATCTGTGGTCAGATAATATCTCCTAGGACGTATACAAATGAACTTTTATGGACAAAGATAATGACAGTTGTTTCTGTCTGAAGGTGCAAATAACTTAATACCGATGGAAATTGCTCTCAAAATTGCAAATAAAATCAGAGCGAATGAGAGGTTTGCAGCATACATCGTCCTCCCTATGTGGCCTGAAGGTGTTCCTACTAGTACTGCAACTCAACGAATACTATTTTGGCAGGTAACTTAATTATTTGGATTGGTTCACTGCCGTTTGATGGAACCTATCATTTTGAAGCCAGATCATATGTCATTTATCTTGAGATTTAGATCATATAATAGAGGCTAGGCGTAGCTGTACCTTTTTTTTTTTTTTTTTTTAGTGATTTCAAAGTAAATCCATTACAAAAAGCATTTGTAGTTTATTCTCCACTTCTTTTGAAAGCACATGCTGGATCATTTCCTAATAGTACTAAGGCTCTATCTATCTTTAAATTCATTGAGTTCTTGGTGTATTCACACTGATTAGGTCAAAAGGCATTATTCTTTTTGGACAGAGAACATTGTTGATCAGTTTTGCTTATATTGAATGTAATTTTGTTTTTCTTCAAACAGCATAAAACAATGCAAATGATGTATGAAATCATTTACAAAGCTTTAGTGGAGCAAGGGCTTGAGAAAACACTTGAACCTCAAGACTTTCTGAATTTCTTTTGCCTTGGCAATCGCGAAACACAAGGATATGGTAACCATTCAGATGCCAAACATTCTGCTGCTGCAAACACTCCCCAAGTACATCTTTACATCTTCATATAATTTTCAGGTTACATAATGGTTAACTTCCATCACTGATTTTAAGCTAATTGAGTCTTTTAATTCAGGCACGCTCTCAGAAAAGCCGCAGATTTATGATATATGTTCATTCAAAAGGAATGATAGTTGATGATGAGTACGTGATCCTGGGATCTGCAAACATTAATCAGCGATCGTTGGAAGGCACTAGAGACACTGAGATTGCAATGGGTGCATATCAACCTCAATATACATGGGCAAGGAAACACACCAGACCACGTGGACAGGTAAATGATCAAGGGATGAGTATTTATTCTTGAGAGCACTTCAGAGTGTAGTGCCATATCATCAAAATTTTAACTGCGATTAACTCAGCTGTATTTTATGAGTCCAACTATGATTGTCCCATTAGCTATCCTTGCTGCCTGCATTTGGCAAGGCTTCATTTAGACGCCCATGTATGTTTGAATTAACATAGTTAATGTGTGCACCTAAATGCAGATATATGGCTACAGAATGTCGCTCTGGGCAGAGCACATTGGTTTTCTGGAGCAATGCTTTGAGCAACCGGAGAGTGTAGACTGTGTTAGACGTATAAGAGCACAAGGTGAGCTGAATTGGGCTCAATATGCAGCTGATGAAATAAGTGACATGAAGGGTCACCTTCTCAAGTATCCTGTGTGGGTGGATGGAATGGGAAACGTGACACCCCTTCATGGCTGCGAAAATTTTCCAGACATGGGTGGAAATATAGTAGGAGCATTTTCTGTCATTCAGGAAAATCTTACCATTTAATCATAGTATCCCATGGCCTAAAGTGAACAGTGACATAATTGTCTAAGTACAGCAGTTTAGTCCTCTATTAGCCCCTTGGTTTCTGGTCAGTTTTAGATTTTCAGACAATTCTAATTTACTGGTATTCAAGGTCTCTCCTTAGCTGCTCATTCTGTTCTTGTTTTTCCCTTTTTCATATGATTGTTAGGTGGGTTGAGGGCCTTAAATCAAAATTTTGATCAGTTGTACGCTTGATTGACAAGTTTTGTTGACCAATTTTGAACTCCAAGTGAAAATTTTGCAATCTAGCAATATGTGTTTGGTCCGTTTCTGGTCATTGATCAACATATCTGTGTGACTATCTTACATTATTGATGCAGAAAGTGATTACATAAGTTAAAACTGTTAGAGAAAGGGAATTCTACGAGAAGAATTGAAATAGACATATCTGTAAAGTCTGGATATGGAATCCTATTTAGCTTACACTGTTAAATAAGTCAGAAGGGCTAAAAGAAGAGAATTCTACCTGAAGAAATGATTCCCAATTCTGGAACCAAGTGAAAGGTAGACCAAGGTTGTGAAAATCAAGTTTTACGTAAAATTAGTGGAAGATCCAAAAAATCGAATAGTAAAATCGTAAGATTATACTAATTATGAAAAATAATTTAATAAATATATTATAAATAATTATATGTATATTATATATCATATATTTTAAATTTATAAATTATAGACTTGTTTAAACTTATAAAAGTACACAAATTTCATTTAGAGAATATTATTAATCACAGTATCACACTTAAAAAGATCTATAAGTTCATTAAGTGTTGCACCTCTACCACTAGCATCTAAAGCCAAATTGTCTTTTAAATTGTCTTCAAGCACTTACACTATTAAGAACATGCAAAATATTAATTTCAATTGGATCATCATCATCATTAAGGTTCTCAATTATAGTTATCCACTCATTATCAAATGCTAAATCATCAAAATTTTCTTTAAAACTTCGAACTTTTTAATCTTTCAACTTCAAATTGTACATCACAAAAATCAAGTCATTCATGCAATCGGATCATAAAATCGTAAGATTTCCGGAACGTGAAATAGTAAGATTTCACCTCATTTAAGATTTTACCTACGTTTTGACTCGGATACTTGGTTTTGACTCGTAAAATCGTGAAACGTACACGTAAAATTGAGAGTTTAAAACCATGAGGTAAACATTACAACTTATAAGATCTAAATTCTATGTAGAAGTCCTACTATCCACTTTGTGAGTCCTCTTCCTACCATGACATGGCTGCCTGTGTATTCAGTGATCTTGCAAATCTGTAATTGGAACAACTCCACATGTTGCCTTGGGAAACATGTGCACCTTAATACATGCATTAATCATACACCACGTCAGTTAGGATCTGGATTTCTGTGGTAATATAGGTTGAAAGTTTCTAAGAATATCCAATTTGCACTAAAAAATTGTATGACTCTACAGTCACACTAATGTTAAATATCTGTGCGTGTGTGGTTGGTTAGGATTCGTTTGGACAATGATTTTATTTACAAAAAATTAATTTTTTTTAAATAAAAATAAAATATCCAAACGCATGTTTATTTTAAATTTTAAATTCTTTCCACATAATTTTTTTAAAAAATTTCTCTTATTTTTCCCTCTAAAATACTTTTTTTTAATAAAAAAATATCCACTAAAATTTTCACATATTCTAATACAATTTTTCTCAAATAAATCACAATCCAAACGAAGAATTCTACCTTAGAAATTAAATTGTAAAAAATTAAAATTTTGTATGTGGTGAGTTTTTTTAACTTGCGAAAAAAGTAAAATGATTTTCAAAAGTGAGAAAAGTGTATGCAACTTTGTTGGATTTAGAATATATGTTGAAACTTGTTATTTTAATTAGTTGCCAACGAAATTTAATATAAAAATATGCATTTTATTTAAACCCTTTTCAATGCATTTTATGAATTGGAGATTTGTATTAATCAAAAAAGGGCACAAGAGACTCATGTGATAGACAAATTTAACTCGAAAGACCAAAAAACTTACTTTTTTTAAAGTAAAAGAAAAAATTATTTTTAAATTTATGGGAAAGAAATTATAAGACAATTTATAAGGAACCAAATATGTGATTTAGTTTTGTTTTTGGTTAATTTTCTGAGGGGGTTAGAACTTAATTGTCACACAAAAATGACATACATAACACCTACTGAAAATTTTCAAGCTGTATTTTAGGATTTGAAGCAAGAACCTCAAACACTTAACTTGAAATGTAAACTGAAAAAGCTACAAATTAAGTAGACTTGGAAGAGGTAAAATTGCAAACTGATTGTTCATGCAAACATATAGGGTGGAACTGCCCCATCCCACTCATTACTCATTGTCCACAAATTATGTCCATACTCCACACATCAAGACCTCCCCCACATCCCCCAACAACCATTCATTAAAAATCTTCACCTCAAAAATACCAAAAAAAAAAAAACAAGAAAAATCTTCAAAACTAAAATACAAAATTTACTCCCTCCCCCTAAAAAAAAAAAAACCAAAGTGAAAAATTAAACTTGCCCAGATTCCGGGAGAAGAAAACACACACTAGATCCAAAGATTTTATTTATAGATCCATTTTTTTAATTAAATAAATAAATACTAGTTTATAAATGAAGAAGTCCTAAGTATATACCCCTGCGCTTACATTTCCATTCTCAGCTTCTTCTTTCCTCCTCTGTTTCCCTCGCTCCACCCCATTCCCTCAACTATGGGTTTCCCGGCGAACGGCTCAGCTGAATCCAAGCCTTATAAGTTCCTGATCTACGGAAGAACTGGCTGGATAGGGGGGTTGCTTGGAAAGCTGTGTGAAGCTCAAGGGATAGACTATGTGTACGGGTCGGGCCGACTCGAGAGCCGGTCATCTCTGGAAAATGATATTGCCAATGTCAACCCGACTCATATTTTCAACGCCGCCGGCGTCACCGGTCGTCCTAATGTCGACTGGTGCGAATCCCACAAGGTGGAGACCATTCGTACCAACGTTGTCGGCACGCTGACGTTGGCTGATGTATGCAGAGAAAAAGGCTTGATCTTGATTAATTATGCTACCGGGTGCATATTCGAGTATGATGCGGATCATCCACTTGGCTCGGGTGTCGGTTTCAAGGAGGAGGATAAGCCTAATTTTATTGGATCCTTTTATTCCAAGACCAAAGCAATGGTGGGTTCTCTCCCATTTCTCCCTTTTTTTTTTCGTTTGTGTGCTTGTTTTGGGTGCTCTGTAAGTAATTGAGCTTTTTATGTTTTTGCATGGAATTAGTAATGTATTGATGTGGGTTGGTTACATAAATGACTGTAGTTATTAATCTCTTAATGTGGGTAGTTGAAAGATCAACGAGAACTTGTAAACATATGGAGTGTAGAGCTATCAAGGGATGGTTGTTGTTCTGCCTGCAGGGCTCATTCTCATGATATCGCTGTAAAGAATGGATTTTTTCTTGTTGGGGTGATCTTATTGCTGTTGGATCTGGGATTTTGTATTTGGATCCGGGATGATTACCTAAGTGATTAAGCCATTAGGTTAATACTCTGTAGTATAGTATACACTGATCCATTGTAACAAAGCTTCTGTCTTGCTTATCTACATGGAGTGGTGAGTGTTTTTGGTGAAGCTGATAAAGGTTTTATTTCGAAGAAAATTTCAGTTGAGATGTAGAATTGCGAACAATTTAACCTTTGTATTATAGTGAAGTAATTGTTTGGTGCTTTGCTAAGTAGGAAGCAGGTTGATTGCTCTATCTCTAAGTTTGGCATAATTTTCTAACTTTAGAAAAGTATATCTTTATTGGAGAAGCAAATGAAAATCATTTGAGGGTCGCACAATTTATTCTAAGAACTTATGTTGATCAATCGTTAACAGAACTTCTCTGCATAGCATTGGATATCTGAAGAATTCAAGTGAAAAGTGGAATGATAATTCTATAACGGAGTCATCACATGATAGTTTAGCCCAGTTATTGATAATTTTTTTACTTAGGTCATTGAGCTACTGATGATTGAAGTGAAATTTTGTCTACTTCTGGAAGTTTGAGGGGAGTGAAGTTGATATCCACCTATTCAATATGTAGTCTTTGTAATTTTATTTGTTGTACTTAAGCTGTAAATGAACTTTTGGTATTTGTTGAATGCCTGTTTCTATACAGCTGTATTAGAGTTGTTGTTTAAAGATTTCTGTCATTTACCAGTTGTAGATGACGAGTCCTCATCGATTTTGACAGGTTGAAGATTTACTTGCGAACTATGACAATGTCTGCACTCTCCGTGTTCGGATGCCCATCTCAACTGATTTAACAAACCCTCGTAATTTCATTACGAAGATCACTAGATATGAAAAGGTGGTAAACATACCAAACTCGATGACAATCTTGGATGAACTCCTCCCCATTTCCATTGAGATGGCAAAAAGAAACCTCACTGGCATATGGAACTTCACAAATCCTGGAGTGGTTAGCCATAACGAGATTCTGGAGATGTACAAAGAATATATTGACCCAAAGTTTTCGTGGAAAAACTTTACTCTTGAGGAGCAGGCAAAGGTGATCGTTGCCCCGAGGAGTAATAACGAACTTGATACCACGAAACTGAAGAAGGAATTTCCTGAACTCTTACCGATTAAGGAGTCTCTCCTAAAATACGTTTTCAAACCAAATCAAAAGACCCCTGTTGCATGAAAGTTAGAGATTTGAGTTTTGATTCTTTCAGGTGATCTTTTTCATTTCAGTTCACGAGGTTCAAGATTATATGGTTGGTCTTCCTAGACAGGTTTCATGATTACTTTTCTGTGTATTCAAAATTGTATTTGTATTGATTCCGTTACTAATAAATGAGTTTATTATGATTTAAGTGTTACAATTATCCAATGTACAAGTTCCGAACGGTCTGCAAGTTTTAAATTGTGGATTCTATAATCTTGAAGTTGAGTTTTATCCTTTCTGGAGCACTGCAATTTTCTTTGGATTGTGTTCACTTGCCAGCCTTGCTACCCAATTTATGGCTCTCTACTTGGATTACGCAGATAGGAGGACAAATTGCCAAATTAAATTAAGAGATTAACAGATACTCCCAAACATATTCTTTTGATAGTTCATCTTCTCCTTGTAATATGGCCAACTCTTAAGTTTTTCTTATTTAGTATTCACATCCAATAAAACCCAACCATTTTCTTGCCAATGTAGAAGGTAGATGATATATATAAGATTACTGGGAACTCGGAGATGTGAGGGACATTCGCACCAGACTTTGACCTCGACAGACCAAAAGTTTGGATCTCAACAATTAGTATGTTTGTTAGTTAGACTTCAACCTTTAAGCTTGGGTATAAAAGTACATCGAAATTACACTAAGGGGGCACTTAGTATAAAGGGTGGGTTTAGGAATATAATGGATTTGATAAAAGGAAAAGTTTGGAATAGAATTGAATGATAATAATTATGTTGTTTGGTATTATTTTGTAATGGAATAGAATAGATTTTATATTAAAATTAAAATTTAATATTAATATTAATAAATTTATTAATAAATTTTATATTAAAATTATAATAAAAATATTACTATTTTACATTTTATGATATTTAACAAATTATATTTTGTTCAAAAAATAGTCAAAGTGCATGTCAATTTATAAAAAAAAATATTTTCTACAATTTAGTAAAATTTGTTTTTTAAAAAAAAAAGTAAAATGGGAGTTGCAAACATTTGGGGGGTTTGCAACCCTCCTGACATGTGATGCGCGCCCAATTTTTTTTTATTATTATTATTTTGCTCCAAAACAACGTCGTTTTTTAGCCAATTTGAAACCCTTTTTTGTGGGTTTACAGGGGGTGGGGTGGGGTGGGGTTTAGGTAAAGGTTTCTTTAAACCCATCCCAACAAAACAAACACTCTTTTTTCTTTCAAATCTTTCCATTCCTTTCTCATACCCTGTAACCAAACGGCACCTAAGTGTATGAGACATCAGACGGACTGTATGGGACCTCGAACTGAGTGTAAAGGACCTCAAGTTACACCAACATCGTGGGAACTTGATGAGACTATACTTATCCCATAAAATGAAGTTTTTTTCTAATAGTGTTATGGGAAAAAAAAAGAAAGAAATTTGTAGGTTGGAGGGAGGGAGTGTTCTAATTATGTGCTGTTCGCATTTGGCAAATGCGCCCAATATTTTGGGCGCATTTGCCAAATGCGCATTTCTTGGCCTGGCACTGTGCACGGGCTTGGGCGCATTTGTAAAATGTGCCATTCTAAATGAGCGCATTTCACAAATGCGAACATCACATTTTTGGAACTTTTTCCTCCCCCAGCCTACGAATTTCCTTTGTTTTTTTTCCAATCACACAAAGGGAAAAGCCTTCATAAAATGATAATAGCATATGATGATAATGAAGAAACGTAAACAACGTGCTCAACCATTAAATTTGGTAAAAGAGGTATATAAGCTAGGCGAACTGCTACGTAAAAGGATAGATTCTTCTAAAACATATTGAGATTGAAATACAGAATCTGACTAAGCATAGGAGGATTTACCATGGACAACCATTTCGAAATTTGTTTTATAGGCATATTCATTAGCAAAGAAGATGAAGAGTTCCGAATCAACATTATCATAGTGGGTTGCGGATAAAGACTTCATCAATAAACATTGCCAAGAATCTGCAAGCTGAGAATCTGACGAACAGATATTAGGAATCATGAATAACTTGATCCATTAACCCCAAAACAGAAAAACATGGCAAACTTTTCAATTTAGCAACGAATGATATGTTATTCCAAAGTTCAACTCTTTACTGAGAAAGGATACGCAAATCTCTCCCCATTGCCTAGAGCACATACTTGTCTAGCAAACTGGAATGAAAGTAGAACATTAAAAATAAAAAATAAAAAAATCCTGTTCAACAGGGCACCAAAGCGGGAATGACAATTCTTTTATAATCTTAATCGACTTATTCATTGAAATACTTCTTAATCCACATCTAAGTACCTAAGATCAGTACAAAAATAATTGAGTCTTAACATATTCTTAGAGGAAAAGGAAAATCCTATAATAGACTAGGAGAAAACAAAACACTTCAAACTACAATAGAAATTAATATTGCTTCTTCGTAAACTCATCAGGAGCATCGATTATTTGTTGGCAAATGATTAAGCTCAGCCACGTCGAGTAGTAGTTCCTCAACTTTGAAATCTGGTAGCAGCTCTGAGATTTCGTTTTCCTCCAATTATGGAAGCTTGCCGATAACTGCCTCGAACATTGGGTTGAGCTCTGGGGATGTAGTTGTGCACCACCAGGGGCATCTTCACTTCATGAACACCATCTGTCCACACTATATGAACTGACGTGATTGGTTGCTGCGAAATCTTGGGTCCCGTGACTTTTACTGTGAATGATTTCTTCTCCCCAGGGTGAGAGAACTCGAGGGTCGATGGCTCCACTTCAACATTAAATATGGTTGATGCCTCAGAGTGGATTCTAGCTTTGTAAATTGAGGGCTTAGCAACATTTGTCGCGGTTCTTGTGAAGGTGGCATTGATTTCCTGGCCATCTCCCAGGTACAAGGAGAAAGATGGGTAGTTCAAATCCCAACTTCTTCCGGGTACTGTACCATTACAAGAGCTGTCGTCGCCAGTGACTCCTTTCAGAGATGTGCTTTCGTAACCCTGCTGGCAGAGGAAGTTGACAAAATCTACTTCAGAAGCATCAAAGATCAGCCCAGGATTAACCGCAGCAGCTGGGTTGATTTGACCAGCACCATAAGCAAATTCGCGGTCATCATGCTTTCTTGGATCCAAATTGCGAGCTGTGATCATAATTAAGGATGAAAATAGTTAGTATAAAAAAATGATTAATTATCCAACTTCAGCACCACATTCTTTGTAGTTAAAGCTCTTCCTTTACAACTCCAATAGGGCAATTGATTCAAAGTTAGAGTGGAAATTGAAGTCATACGTAGAATGGTATCAATTACCTGTTGTCATGAGGGCAGATTTAATTGCAGCAGGGGACCAATCGGGGTGGGCAGCCTTGACATAAGCAGCTGCACCAGTAACATGAGGACAAGACATGGATGTCCCAGATAACACATTGTACTTCACACTTCTTGTGTCGACAGGGATAGAAGGTGGTGCAATTGGAGACCAGGCAGCAAGGATGTCCACTCCGGGGGCAGTGATATCAGGCTAATAATTCATGGAGAACAAATGGAATCGTAACATGGAATCTAAAAGTGAATGAAGCATTCGATTAAAATGAACTTTGGTTAAGAAGTTAAAGATCACCTTAAGAATGTCTGGAGAGAAAAGATTTGGTCCTCTTGAAGAGAAAGAAACCACAATTGGAGCCCCAACGTCCTTATATTCATCAGCTATCAAAATAGTAGCAAGCGGATGGCTTGAATCATGAAATATTTTATTAGTATATTTTCTTAGAGGTTCTGATTCAATAGTTCAAGTATTCATTGAATTGCTTACTCTGTACTTCTGATGTAATCCAAAATTTGGCGACCGTCCTCTGGAGTGATGCTTGTTGCTGGTAATAGGAAATTGAATGCAACATCAGAAGGTGAATGATCAGCAAATATGGCTCCCACACCATGACCAATCACAATGCTACTATCTTCCGCGCGATCACATAATATTATCTTTCCCGCCACTTTGTTACCATTAATGGCACCTTCAAAGCAAGACCTTGCTAAATCTGGATTAGAGCCTCCAGTATAGTTTGCTACATCTCCCCCGTAGATTAATGGGTACGCAGCTTTGCCAGAAAGGTTGAAGTTATTGACGGAAACTCCCTTCAATTTGGACATTAATTTTAGAAAAAGGAAAGACAAATCTCTCAATCCCATTGTCCAAGATTATATAACAACAAAAGGATGTGCGATATTCATACTTACACTGATAATTTGTCCATTCCCCAGCACAACTTTTGTGATAAATTTACGATCAGTGGTGCTGGCAGCAACCGTTAGTATCCATGGCGCAAAGTTGGACACAGTTTCTGGATATGGACCAGAGTTTCCTGCTGAAGCTGAGGTCAGAATCCCATTTTTCATAGCATGAAATGCTCCAATTGCAATAGGGTCTTTAAAGTACTCCATAACTTGACCACCCAAAGAAAGTGAAATAATATCAACACCATCAGCAATGGCATCGTCGAAAGCTTTAAGTATATCTGTAAGAGTACATCCAAAGCTCCAGCAGACTTTGTACAATGCAATCCTAGCATGGGGAACTCCACCTCTTGCAACACCCTCTGCGAGGCCGAAATAGTTCGCATTTGCAACTTCACGGCCAGCAGCGGTTGAGGAAGTATGGGTGCCATGGCCATCAGAGTCTCTTGGTGATTTGATGTCTGAAAAATCATAAAAGCCTTCACTGTTGTAGAAACGAGCTCCAATTAGCTTCCTGCAACCATCAACAAAATTAACATGATCAATCAATGTTCCACTGCAAAAATGTGCAACTGGGATTGCTTAATTTGAGTCGACGCAGCGTGGAGTTTAATTAATGAATTACTTGTTGCATGTGAAGTTTTCAGCTTTGCAAGTTCCCTTCCATTTAGCGGGTGGATCACTGAAGCCTTCGTCGCTAAAGCTCTCGTGCTCTGGCCATATGCCTAACAAAAGCCAGTAAAAAAAGAAAAAATATTGATGAATGCGAAGAATTAGAGAATCATAGATGTACTGCTATCTAAATTAGAGAATCAAAATTTTCCATCTAACTATAGATGAATTTTTGTGAGCATGCCGTGATCAAAACTATCAATCATGATGTTGTTTATTTCATATTACCTGTGTCCAATACTCCAACAATCACGTCTCCTTGTTGAGAAACGGAAGTTTCATGCTTGTCAATCCTGTTGAATCCCACGAAATCCCAAGACCTTGTGGTATGCAATTGGAGTACACGGTTTGGAATCACAGTCACCACCCCTTCCATTTCTGTATGGAAATACATGAAATCACAATTTAGTTAACATAATTAGTAATATTTGAGTATGTTTCATTTACCAAATGAAGCCATAAACTAGAAGATCACATTACGTAAATTAATGAATTTGGATATTAATAAATAAAAGAGTTATTTATCGGAAAAAGGTTTATCGAACTATTAACAATAAACTATATGGTGTCTTACTCGAAATAATTGCAGCTTCTTGTGAGGTTAGCTTTGCAGCAAATCCATTGAAACTTCTCCCGTAACTGTACACTAGTAACTCCTGTGCTAAAGAAGGACTGAAATTTCAACAAAATTCAAACCTTCATTTAGATCATTTCATGGTCCAGAAGAAAATTCAACGTAGGGTCATTTCATTTCTGTGGATTTGACAATAAAAATTTTTAAATGCAATTTTATGTTTGCTGATGTAGCATAGTAAAATGGATGAACTGCTATTCCAAAATCTCAACTTTCAATCATGGATTCATTTGATTAGTGATGGATAGTACTAGAGACAGTAGCAGTAATTAACATTGACTGGAGTTAGGGATGGATAGTATTAGAGACAGTATCAATAATTAACATTGACTAGAGTTGCATGGGAACCTTCCAATGACATTTGTGAGAATCGAGTGGTGTTGTGCAGATGCAAGTGATGCTACCTCATCCCCATGACCACGAGGCAAGTCTCCCAAGTACACAATGTTAATCTGCATGTGTGCAAACTCAAATTTAGGGGTAAGATCGTAAACTAAAAACACAAAAGAAGAAGAAAATAGGACTCTCCATTTGGACCAAAAAAAGAAAAAGAAAAATCAAGACTAGTGTTATCATCGTCATTGGTGTACATTTCTCTCTTCACATTGGCATTTCAGCACTAAAACAGCAGCAAGGACTAAAGTATAGAGAAGAGAAACTATTGCTTTTGTGGTTGCCATTATGGATACAAGGTTTTGTTTAAGTTGCGGTGTAATCAGTGATCAAACTTGAAATGCATGAAACTTTAGATATATATATAGGAGTATGCATGTCATTCGATTGATACATGTTTTAGTAATTCTAACTATGCTAAAAATTACTTGTGTAGATGTTAGAATTTAATTCCTACTAAAATTCAAATTATAGTTTTCGTAAGATTACGATTAGGATCACAGAATTATAGTCACGTTCAGCTTAGGGAAGTAAGTGTTTTATATTTAGTCATGCATGTTCAACTTTATCTTATATAAGTTGTGTAGAAGATTAGATTATAAGTTTAGAAGATTGGATTTTTTATATTGTGTAGAAGATTGGATTATAAGTTTAGAAGATCAGATTTTTTATATTGTGTAGAAGATTAGATTATAAGTTTAGATTAGATTTTAATCCCTGATAAAAGTTTCATGCTATCGATTAGTGAGGCAAATTATTGAGCAGCAGAACTCGACAAACTTGTCACACGATCCATTATTCTAAAGTTCACACCTGTCTAACAAACTGGAATGAATACAGAACATGACAAAGCCTTCACATTTCAGCAGAAACACCTTAGAAGGAAGGAGAGACAGGATTTGGCCCTCTGGAAGTTAAAACGAAATAAGATTGAAGTTAAAACGAAATAAATCAAGCAGTCAATCAATTAAGCTAAAAACACACTGGATAGAAAGCTAGATGACCACCTTAAGAATCTCTGGAGAGACAGGATTTGGCCCTCTGGAAGAAAAAGAAGCCACAGTTGGAGCTGTAATATCCTTATATTCAAGAGATACAAAGATAGTTGCAGTTGGATTTCTGTCAACACGAAATCCCTTATCAATAATAGAGTGATGGACCGGGGCAGGGAATACTTGAAATTTTTAGTATTGAATCACAATGGTTCTATTATGAATCTGAGAAGTATCTGTTGAAGGGCTTATTCTGTACTTCTGATGTAATCCAAAATTCGGAGACGGTCCTGGTAGTGACGGTCGTTGCTGGTAACGGGAAATTGCGTGCTTCATCAAGCGGCCGTGAAAGATAGGCAATTATGATACCCACACCATGCTCATGCACAATGTCAGCAACATTAATAGGCCTATCAATACTCTAATCACACAAGACAATCTTTCCTGCCACTTTCTTTATATCAATTACACCGGCCGTGCAAGTTCTTGCTATATCTGGATAATAACCTCCAGTATAATTGGCTATGTCTCCTGCATAGACTAATGGGTATGCGTTCCCGTTGGCAAGGTCGAAGTTATTGATCGAAACTCCCTTCAAAATTGACATTAGGATTAGAAAAAAGAGAAAGAAAAAAAAAACAAATTTCTTAATATCATTGTCCAAAATTACATAATAATGATAATACATAATAGAAAGCCTTGCGAATTGATCCATACTTACATTGATAATATGTCCATTTCCCAGCATAACATTGGGTAATAAATTTACGGCCTATCGTGCTTGCAGCAACCGTTAGCATCCACGGCGGATAGTTGGACCGAATTGCCGGACGCGGACCGCTGTTTCCTGCTGAACTTGAGACCAAAATGCCATTTTTCATAGCATGAAAGACTCCGATGGCAAGTGAGTAGTGATGGTACTCCAACGGGAAATTGTAACCCATAGAGATTGAAATAATATCAACGCCATCAGCAATGGCATCGTCAAAAGCTTTAACCATATCTATCAGAGAACATCCAATGGACCAACAGATTTTGTACACGGCAATCCTTGAATTGGGAACTCCACTTCTTGCAACACCCTTTGCAAGGCTGCCTAGGTAGCTTGCATTTGCAATTTTTCGGCCAGCAACAGTCGAGGAAGTATGCGTGCATGGCCTTCGGTGTCTCTTGGTGATTTGATGTCAGTAATATCATTGACGTCGTTGGAGTTGTAAAAAAGTGCTCCGATGAGCTTCCTGCAGCGTCAACAAACACGATCAATGCTAGTTTCTATTTGGGATTACTTGAAAACCAGGCACAGTTTTCAATTACTTGTTGCATGTGAAGTTTTCAGCTTTGCATGTCCCTTTCCATTTAGCTGGTGGATCAGTGAGTCCTTCGTCGCTGAAGCTCTCATGTTGACCAGATGCCTGAAAAGAAAATGCCAGTGAAAAATAACTACACATTTCCATCCAATTATACCATATTGTGGTGAACAAACATGATCAAAAGCCTATACAGGGGAGTGTGAAAAGAAGAACCTATGGGAAAGTGAAATAGAACATAAACTATATGTATGAATCACAAGTTATTTGATATTTACCAGTGTCAAACATTCCAATAATCACGTCTCCTTCTTGAGAAGGTGCATGCTTGACAGTACTATTGTTGAATCACATGAAATCCCAGGACCTAGTGGTATGCAATTGGAGTGCACGGTTTGGAATCACGGACACCACTCCTTCCATTTCTGCAATGCAGTCGTCATTTCACAGCACAACTTGGGTAACAAATTTGCGGTCTATGGTGCTTGCGGCTACTGTTAGAGTCCAGGGTGCAAAGTTTGACACAGTTGCTGGATTCGGACCGTCATTTCCTGCTGAATTGGAAGTCAGAATGCCTTTTCTGATAGCATGAAATGCTCCAATTGCAATAGAGTCTTCAAGGTACTCAGATGGATATATAGGAGGAACCCAAAGAAACCGAGATAATATCAACCCCACAGCAATGGCATCGTCGAAAGCTTTAAGGATATGTGCAGAAAGACATCTGCTGGACCAACAGACTTTATACATTCCAATCCTAGCACTGGGAACTCCACCTCTTGCAACACCCTCAGCAAGGCCTACATAGCTTGCATTTGCAACTTTTCGACCAGCAGCAGTAGAGGAAGTATGCGTGCCATGGCCTATATATAGTGTCTCTCGCTCGGTGATTTGATGTCAGTAACATCATAGATGTTCTCGCTGTTGTAGAAACGAGCTCCAATGAGCTTCCTGTACCATCAAGAAAGTAAAACATAATTGATCAATATGCCATTGTATATGCTTTGGTGAAAAAGCCGTGACTAATTACTTGTTGCATGTCAATTTTTCAGCTTTGCAAGTCCCTTTTCATTTAGCTGGGGGTTCACGAAATCCTTCGTCGCTAAAGCTCTCATGCCCTGGCCAGATGCCTACAAAAGCAAGCCAGTGAAAAAGTGATTCAGGCACTTGTATTTTTCATCTGTTGCTAAATGCTAAATGTATGTAATTTGAGTATGTTTGTATTTTAGTTTCCTAATACACCAAATTAAAGGAAGTGAGCCATGAACTTGATTAATAAGTTAAAAATTATACCTTACTCGAAATTCTTGCAGCTTCTTCAGTCGTTAGCTTTGCAGCAAAACCATTAAAACTTCTACCGTAGGTGTAAACTAGTGACTCCTGAGCTAAAGAAGCACTGATAAAGTTTCAAAACTTGACTTAGAATTTTCCTTTCCTTAGGCAGTATTCACAATCATGGATGGATTGATTAGCGTTAGAGACAGTATTATTAAGTAATGTGACTAGAAAAAACATTGAATTGCATTGCATGGGAACCTTCCAAGGGCGTTTGCAAGAATTGAGTGGTGTTGTGCAGATGCAAGTGTTGTTACCCCATCTCCATCTCCATCTCCATCTCCATCTCTATGAACACGAGGCAAGTCTCCCAAGTACACAATGTTGCTATTTAATTAAGCTGTATTTTTCACGAAAATGATACTCTACATGCATAATGGATAAACACGTTATAAAACCACGCATTGCATGGTTATGCAGGCATATTCTCCCTTCTGTCTAAAAGAAAAAATTCATGAATTAATTAATTATCAATTAATCTTTGTTATATTTTATACTCCCTCCATTCCCAGAAAAAAAAAATTACTTTTGCTTTGGTATAATTTTTTTAATTATAAAGCTCAACACACTTACCATTAAATTTAATTTTTTTTAATTTTAAAATTTAACTTTTTTTAGAATAAAAAAACTAAAAGTAGACTCTTTTGTGAAACAAAAATCGAATAATGAGTAATCAGTTGATAATTTGCATTAGCCATGCATAGTATTCTTCATAATCCCAAACAATTTTGTTTGAGTAACCTCTCAATTAATCCGGTCCCCTTTTCTCATTTTCTTTTTAAACTTTGAAGTTTGAACTAAGACCATCAAATTTTTAGGAGTATATTTTTTCGGCCAAATCAAAATTTGGCGACGGTTTATATGCAACAAATGGAAGCTTTCAGAAAAGCCCAACTAACCAAGGACTTGTTTAGACAGTTTTTATAACGTTTTTCAAAATATTTTTTTAATTTTTAATATATGTCTTATTTCATAATTATTATTTCAAAAAATACAAAAACGCGTTTTAAAATGCTGTCCATATAGAAGTATATTTGTGGCCATATTAATCAACATATATATTGGAATAAGTTAAAATTAAGTTGAATATATATAATTATCCCAACGATGCATACAAGAACGAACAGCACATGAATTTCGACGGCAATTCCATTAAAACTGTTTTTTCCTTCTTTTTTTCTTTTTTTCTTTTTTTTGGGTTAAACCCCATCCTCTTAGGTTGTGAGTTGAAGTTCTATCATGAAACAGATTGGAGCCGGGCATTTTGTTGTTTTATTCCCTGCACAACGGATAAAAAAAAACATGTATTCTTAAGTTTCGAAAAGCTAGTTTAGGATTAATATGAAGATACCTGGTGTTGGAATTGACAAAGTTTGAGTTAAAATATGTGTGCCTCCTACGATGTCCAACATTTCTATGTTCTATGGATTCCTCGTCACTTGGCTATAATTTATAAATTTTTCTTTGGTCAAAAAGAGGTTAGAAAGCCAGGAAAAAACATTTCATATGGGATGTGCTAGCTGTATATGAATGAGAACAATATACAAATTGGCTTAAAAATACTTTGGATGTATGTCAATTACGTTTTAAAAATGTATTTTTATACTTTTAAAAATAAATTCTATTCTTTTCATTTCAAAAAAAAAAAAAGTCTACTTTCAACAAAGAATTCACTTGTGAAATGAAGTTTCACTAATACCGTTACTAATAATTGTTATGTATGACTATAATTGAAAAGGAATCATAAAAATATAAAATTATACATTTAATGATGCATTAAATGTATTATATTTATTAATTTTTTAAAAAAATTATATCTAATAAAAAATGAACTTTTTTTTTAGAACAGAAAGAGTATCTCACAATTTCTAGTTTCAAAAAGTGTAAAATACATATCAAAATGTATGTTCTTTTTTATCTTTACATATTTCATTGTTCTATTAAAAATTACCTTTGCCCTCTTAAGCGCCTGTGAGACCGAAGGGTGAGAGACCCTAAGGTTAGAGATTCAAAAAATAATAATAATAATAGAAGAATAATGAAAAAAATAAAAGTGGATTTAATCTAGTATGGGCCAAGTGTGGGCCAATTGGAGATTAAAAAAATAATAATAATAATAAAAGAATGACGAAAAAAAAAAGTGAATTTAATCTAGTATGGGCCAAGTGTGGGTCAATTGAGAATCAGATTAATATACCCAGGCATGTTCTAGCCCAACTTCAAGATTGGAAAAAGTTGGTTGAATTAGATGGAGCAAACTTTCATGTCCTTGAGGAACCTATCACAAAAGCTAGCTTGTGAAGTGGAAAAACCCAAAATCATATAAACCTCCCATAAAAATCTCATACTTTCCATGTGGAAACTAAGTGAAATCATAACAATCCACTAGATATCCAAGGCTATATAAATCCTCCATGGAAATCTCATACTTTCCATGTGAGAACCAAGTGAGATCATGACAATCCACCACGCTCCGCATGCCACGAAATTAATTGTTGCGAAATTAATGGCTTTGCACTAAGTGGTTATGCACTAGATTCTTCTCTTTAGCCAGGTGAACACTGTAACCATCTAGTCCCAGCACTGCTAATGTCACAAACCAACCATAGCACGGGTAGAAGGCAGTAGTTGTCTCTGATACCATTTGTCATGTTCTTAAGGGAATCCACCACAAAAGCTAGCTTGTAAAGCCAAGACCATATAAACTCCTCATAAAAATCTCATACTTTTCATATGAAAACCAAGTGAAATCATGACACAAACAAATTTCATTCTAAACCTTCTAACAATCCAATAGTCCAACTATTGTGTGAGTTTCACAAAAGGGTACAAAAATATAGATCCATGTTTGTGTACCAAACAATTTAATTGTCTGCCGTACGGACCAATGTCAAGTCAGATCAATTTAATGATCTGCAATATTGGACCAATTCATAGAATACAACACAACCCAGGAGATTTTTAAGGCTTGGCCCCCATTACAGCTGAACCCTTGGCCCATCCACTTTTAAAGCAAACAGCGCTTCAGTTTTTTTTTTTTTTTTTTTTCAACACAGTTTCCATCAAAGAGCATTTAGAGAGATTTCACCCGCGCCCGCTTTACCTCCTACCCACGACGCCACCAGGCAGCCGGGCCATCGCAGGCGGCCGCGCCTTCACGCTTGCGGCATTAACAGCGACTACTATATAAATTATTACTAACGCTTACTAATATCCTCCCCGTGCGCGGACGCGTGCATCGATCCCATGGAAAGTATGTGGAAGGTGAAACTGACTCAGAGGCAGAGGTGTAGTGCCGCTCTTACCACCTGATCTAGCCCACGGGGGCAGCGCTTCAGTTTCATTTAATAGCTTTTGTCCATGGGTACGGGTGGTTATACAGTACAATGGGCCATTTTCCTGGGCCACCACAAGAATAATAGTCCCTGCAAATTGATGGGAAACAACACATAACACGTTTCCAATGTTTTATTTCGGTGCTGTTTTATTTGGAATTTCAAATTGTATTTTTATATTTTTTAAAATAATAATTTTAAATGTTAATGTTTTTTGAAATAATAATTATAAAATAAAAAATATATTAAAAAATGCAAAAATTTCACAAAACATTCAAATATGGAACAGCCCAGATGACAACAGTATCTTGTTTCCACTCAATTAATTGGCTGAATAAATTTAGCTAAATGCAAGAAGAATACATTGGTGATATGATGATCATCATCAGCTAACGAACAAAAGATTTGTGCTAAAGATAAGAAAACAAGAAATGCATGAATTCCATCAACATTAGCTTACAAACAATGCTCTGCTAGAGGATATTATTATTGTTAATTGCATATTCTACAACTTATGAAAACATAATAATTTCTACTATTTGCTGCCAACTACCAGCACATCACAACAGCCAAATTTAGTGGCATCAATGGTACTCACTACTGCTCAGACTATCCTCAGTGGCCATTAGCCAATGATCCATTATCAAGAGCCTTCTTGGTATAGAATCTACGGTACTTGGAATCAACTTCAAGGAGATAGTAGGTGCCTGGAGCTAGGAGGCTGCAGTCCTTGCTAGTCACAAAGTTATTTGCCCCATATCTCTGCTCCATCAGATGCATGGTTTCGACGAATTTTTCAGGTGAGAACTGCAAAGAAACAGCCTCACAAATCATTCTACCAGAATAGATATGAATGCAGACATCATTTCTCATCCACTTATGTAACAATATTTGAGAGGCAAAATCATCAAATATTAGTGAAGCTGTACCTCGTGCCTTGACTTCAACTTCTCCGATACATTCATCGCGCTTGTGATGTTTGACAAGCTGAATGGATGTTGACCCTCACGAAGACGAAGTGAAAAGATAGTAGCAGTCAGGCCACTTCCATAGGAGAACATTATCACCCTCTTTCCATCCTGGAGAAACAGATAAAACAAGATTAATCCTGGTAAATGATCAAGAGTAAGTATCAAAAGATGAATTTAACTAAGCCTTACCAGGGTCTTGTTTTTGTTATGAATGAGAGACACAAATGCCGCATAAAGTGATGCAGTGTACATGTTTCCGACTTGCTTTGGGATTAAAGTTGTCGGTTGCACCTTCTCATCATAAAGTGGCTTTGCAACTTGCTGGGATGCCTGCATATAGTTTTGATATCACTTCACTACTCTGCTCATAGACTAATATGGTAAAAGGTCTGGATTCAGAGATGGGGAGGGACAGGGCGGAGTGTAGGGACGTGTTGAAAAGGTGAAATGATATGATATTCCCAGTGATTCAACGGTAAACTTAAACTATAAATTTTAAGAACTAAAACAGGAGAATGCCACGCATAGAAAAAAAAATTATTTCGTTAAAAGAAGAGAACTGAGATATAAAAAGTACAAACCTTCTCAAGGTCACGGTTTTGGTAGCTCTCATCACCAGTTAAAGATGAAAAAGGTGACAGCTTTTCTTTAGCAGCCTCATCAATGGAACTAAATTTAAAGGAGAAATGTGATCAGCAAGGGAACCATTTTAAGAAGTGTGAATTTCAGAATTGGCAAAAAGCATGTACCTGGCATCCCTCACAGCATCATTGAACACTAATCTGGCAAAGCTCTTCTGTACAAGCTGCAGTTTTTCGCATAAAATAAATGAGTTGAATTTTCTTTTTATTTTTTGAATTACTGGTTTCAACATGAAAAGTTTTCGCCTAGACAGCTGTTAGATCATTAACCATAGAGGATACCTTGTTATATGGAGAATGAAATACAAAATAGTCAGCTTCAGCAATTGAAAACTTCTTGCCCTCCAATTTCTCATATCTACAGTGCAGAAAGAGGTAATCAGCATAAAAGGAACCATAAACTTAATAATAAGATATGAAAGATGTTTCAATTTTTATAGATGCTTACTTATGACATAAATTTCTGTAGCATGAATCAAGAGCCATGAGGTAGCAAGTTTGTGAAAGCTTGCCATCAACAACCTATAAGCAATAACCTTCACATTTAGTAACAAAAAATGGGAAGATAGCATCTACATGGACTATGTACAAAATGAAGAAACACTTCTTTGCCAAATGGAAGAGTAAAAACATTCATTTCTCATAAATTGCTTTTAGAATATAAAGATATTTCAGCTTTGAAACTTCTTCTCCTCTACCCTGTCTACTGACATTCCCTAACCACAACTTCATCATCAGTAGTTAGCTGGAGGAAATTAGTATGGGAAGTGAAGCAAAATCATTTTAGTTCAAATTTTCAAACCATAGCTTCAATGAGCTCAAGGATGGATTGCTAAATGGAAACCAGGTCGCCAAGGAACAGGTCCCACCAATAATCTACAAATAGTATTTAATTCTACATTGCGTTTGTAAAATAATTTGCTCTTATTCTTTGTTAGCTATTTACATGCACCCTCATTTCCTTTCACCCTAGTGTTATCCATTAGATCCTTTTTCTGGTGAAGAACCACAAAAGATATTCACAAGTGACAACAAATTAAAAGCAATGAAAGGGAAAATTACTGGGTATTCACTGGCAAGGTTAGGTTTGTAAAAATCATAGGCATGAGCCATATGACTACCCCTGAGCTTGCTTTCAAATGCAATGGGAGCATCAGGTCCTATTAGCATTGCAATGGCTGCAGCTCCTCCAGTTGGCCGGGCTGGCCCCTCAGCATAGACCTGTTATAAAAAAATTTCCAGTGAGCAAATCCAAAACCAGCAAGGACAAATTCAAAAGATTGGCACCCTAATTTTCTATCTGCAGAAACGAGTATCAGTGGTAATGACACTCCCTAGCTAAAACACGTTCTTCAGTACTTTGAATAGCAAGAACTAATAGCATACATAAAACAACAATGCTAATCAAAGTAAACTCTGAGAAGGTGATGTCATACCGCACTATCTGTGCAAACAACAAGTCCATAGCGTCCGTCCCATGAACTACTTTCCACCCAGTTCACACAGTTGAATAAAGCTGCAGTTCCACCATAGCATGCATTGGATGAGTCAACCCCTTCAATATCAGTATTTCCACATTCCTGAACAAAAAGAGGAGTACATTAGTTAACCAAATTGCTTGAAGCCTACTTTTTACAACTAATATTATTAAGGTACACCCTTTGAAGCTTTGATGATTGGTTACAAAAAAAAGTCTATAGTTAACTATGATCTTAATCTTGGGAGGACAACTTGACCAAAATCCTGAAAATTAAACTTAAGACATCCCAAGATGACAGATTACAGTTGTCCAAATTCAACAAGAAATACTAAAAAAGCCAGATGTACCTCAAAAATTTGCATCAAAAATGTTTTGATAGATTTGCTCTTGTCTAGAACAGTTTCACTTCCAACTTCTAGCCGACCAATTTGTTTTGGATCAATGTTGTACTTCTCAATGAGCGAAGTCACTGCTGTCAAGCTGGAGATCAAACTGTTAGTTAAAGGACCAAACATATGGCACAGGCAAAGACTTTCTATGTAATCAGTTAAAGACACATTAAAGCAGTGACCAAGGCACATTAAGTATAATCTGCTACTTAATTACTATGTGTTATTAACCAATACACATCTAAAGTTCAGGCTTTAAAAATTGTAGACTAGTCTTTAAAAAGTTTGGCAATTGTATATCTCAAAAGACTAATCTTCCGAGATTATTACAACCATGTTAGGGGGAAAAAAATATGTTGGTAATTTGGATTTTATGCTATACCTTTGCAAAAGTTTTCATGTTCATGATTTTCCACTAGGAACTGAAACTACGATTAAAAGCTCTCCAATAAAACACCAGGAGTTTCAAATTTCATCAGTGGAGTTTGCTTCGACAAATGTGTGAGTTTTGACATGACCTTGAGCAAGTAAACCAACAGTACTAATATTAATTTATTACCTCATGGAGATAACATCTTCCACCTCAGTGCAAAATCCCATGCAATCTTGTCCAAGCCCAATCGTGTACTTCCCTTTGCTTGCTCCATCAAAAGCCTCCAAAACTTCCTGCAACACAAATTAATGTCAACACTGAAAAACTTCAAAAAAGAAGAAGCAGGAAAAATCCACATTAAGTCCCGTGGGTAGACCTTCACAGAAAAAAAACGATTAAAGTATATTAAAAAAACAGAGAGAAAATCAAGCTTGGTTATTGCTTATGTAACAGATAAACAGCTGCAATGGAAAGGCTAAAAGACAAGAACTTTGAAGAAACTATGCTAATAGATCTCCAATTAGACTCAACAAGTTCAGCCATGCCCATCAGGAATCAGAAGAGGAAAGAATTACAGACACTACTACCAACAAAAAGTCAGCAGCCCATAACATATACCCAAGTAAAAAAGCCACCTAGAATCCTGTTTTTAAACAGAAAAGAGCTTTGAATTTGTTTACAAGAAATGTCCCAAATGGAGATGCAAGGAAATATTACTTCCACGTCATTCTTCCATCTTTACAAAATTCTAGAGAGACCCAGAAAACAGAAAAACATAGAAAGCAATCAAATCATAACAGAAACTCATAAAGAATTGTTTTTTGTATTTTTCAACCCAAAACACCCCATTGGAAAGGAAGCTAATTGAATAACAATCGACAAAACCAATCAAAACTTGTTACTCTTCTCTGCATATTGACATGCACATATGTAAAATTAACAGCTGTGTGTTTATGCTCGAGTGAATTTGATACCTGCTGGATACAAGTGGGAGGGAAGTAAATTTCCATAGCAAGAATTCCAACATTCTTGTTGTGGGCAGCCATTTTGCGACAAAAATCTGTTCTTTCCCTTCTCTTTCAACTAGCTTTTAGCTTCAAAGCCTGATGGTGAAGATTCCAAAGAAACAGCGCAACAAAAACAGATCAAGAGATACAATAAAGGCCCCTCTTTTTCTCTCTCTTTCACCCTTTCACCCTTCCAAGAGTTAGGAAATCCTGGAAAATCGCTAACAAGGGAGAAGAAAGTGAAATCAGTTTACGGTGGTAGTATAGTTTGGCTCACATGTGCCCGTTGTCGGGGCTATATATAGTGCGAGGGAATTGCAAAATGCAGAGTTCGTGTCTTCGTGATGCATATAAATTTATTTTTTTTTTCACAGTATTCCATTCCTACCTAACCAACCATTCCTGTATTTGGCGTTTTGGCTTTAATTTTTCGGGTTTATCAGCAGCAACACAAACACTTTATATTATCTTTACCACAATTAAATTAAATTAAATTAAATTACTAGGTAATAAGTTTAAGATTCAGAATTTTGAGATTTTCAAGGGATTTTGTTGGCTTGTTAGTTTGTATTAACAAGTTTGCCATTATGTGAAGTTGAAGAAGGGTATCAAGACGGTTAATTCAACATCTTACTCCTCTCAATATATATCCAAGCAAGTAACCACATGTGATATTGGGAAGCTGACCTGGTTGTTATGTTTCTTGGCCTACTTTTCTGTCTAGTACTTAATATATTCACAACTCTTTCAAGGATCCAATAATAGCCCCACTCCCAGGTTGTTGCACATTTGTATTATTTCTAAACAACATTAGAATATGTAGTTGTGTTTTTCTTTTATATTTTAAAATAAATTTGGCTTGTCTAAATTAGGTTATATATAGATTGTGTTTCAAAATATATTTTTATACTTTTCGAAATAGTAATTGGAGATAAGAGAGTTATGAGATACTCCCTCTCTCTTAAAAAAATATTTTTTCTTGTCTAAAAAAAAAGTTCACTTTTAAATTAAATTTTTAAAATATTCTTACAAATAATAATAATATGTATCCATAATTAAAAAGTAAGTATAAAAATTTAAAATTATGTATTTAGTTAATGCATCAAATGTGTTGTACTCAATAATTAATAAAAAATTGTACATAAATTAAAGTTGATTTTTTTTTTGAAACAGAAGGAGTAATATTATGGACAACATTTTAAAAAATATTTTTACGCTTTCAAATACATTTTTTAAGTTTCTAATACATCTCTTATCTCATAATTACTACCTTTAAAAATAAAAAAAAACGTATTTTGAGATGTTATCTATCCATATTTATATTGGAAAACCTTTTCCAATGAGTTTGTGAGTATCTAAAGTTGAGTACGTGAGTACTAAGTTTGGAAGATGAATTGCATTTCCTTAAAATTGTTGATTCGTTAAATCCTATTGTTATATACATTAAGAATAAGTTAAATATAGTCATTAATTGCTAATTATCTTTTTAAAATATAATTGGGTGATTAATTGATCTAGTTCGAAAATTTTAACATAAATTCTTTTCTATATTGTTACTCTACTTCGAGTATAATTAATGGTTTAATTTGAGCCATTATGCTATCATTCATATGCCTTCTCATCTTTGCTAGATTATGTTCCTTTTTAGTGATTTAAAATCAATATACTTAGTGTACAAAATATGTTTTTATTTTCTCGTAAAAGCCCTCACACTACTAGTACTATACCACTATAACGTGTGGTCCCGCCTTCACTTTGACCGAGTTATTTCTTCTTTTTTTAATTTCTCAAAAATGGTCATAGTAATGATCCGTTTAGACAAAGTATTTTTATTTGTAAATGAAAAAAGTTATATTAAAATATGTAAAAAATTTTGTAGGTATTTTTTGATAGAAAAAATTTTTTTGGAGGGAAAAATAAGGAGAAATTTTTTTAAAAAGTATATGAGAAGAATTTGAGTGGGAAAATTTGAATTCTAAATTTTGAAATAAAAATGTGTTTGAATAGTTTGTTTTTGTTTAAGAATTTTTTTAATTGCAAATAAAAACAATGTGTCCAAACGGACCCTTCACATAAAAGTTAACCTAGTACAAAAATGGTCTATCTACGATGGGCTCTCTTTAACACTGTCTATTGGTTAAAGCAAACCTACATCAACAGCCAGGTTTTTTTTTTTGGACCAAATTACTTCACTAATTTATATTTCTTACAAATAAATAAATAAATTTCTTTTTTCATTTTATGTACATGTCATTAAAGTAATGATATTTTTAATAATTTTTTTATAATAAAAACTTATAGTGACTAATATTGTAAATTTTAAAAAAATAAAATTATTTATTATTATTTTATACTTTTTAAATAATTTTTTTTTAATAATTATCACATCATATGTTATAATTTTTTGCTGTAAAAAGTCGCCAACAATATAATTACTCGTTTTATTATTAGATTAGAGGAGAATATTAACAAATTACTTTTGTCATGGGTAACAATTAAAATTGCTCCTTCAAGCCAATTCATCCTTGAATCCTCTTTTACTAAATATTGTACTACTAATTAATTTTTAGTTTTATTCTTAAAAATATGGGTCCCAAAAAATGATGCCAACCCACGTGGAAAAAAAATGACACTCGGGACGAGGAATTGGGAAACCCTATTTGTGTAATTTTCAATTGTACACTTTTGAAATTCTGTTTTTGGCTGTCTTAAAATAATCACAGATCTAAGAACACTGTCATTACCGACAAATTAGCTTTAAACTTTGTTAATTAAAAAATTTATATATAATACCCTCTAAAACTGAAACCACCAAAATTAATTCCCAAATCTCAGATCGGATTCGATTGCATCTTTCAGCTTTTGGTTGTTGGAACCATGGCTTTTTTAAGTTTAAGTATTGATATGAAATTAAAAAAAAATATATATATATATATATATATATATATATATTATTCAATTTAGAAACTACATAAAATTTGTTACTCTGTATATCTTAAAAAAATTAATTTCAAAGATATTTTGAATCCAAAAAAGAGAATTCAATACTTAATAAAAATATTATATTATTCTTATTAATAATGACTATATACTATCAAAAATAAAAAAAAATAAAAAAATTTATATATTTAATAATACATTAAATATGTTATATTTTAAAAATAAAAAATATATATATTAAAACCAAAGTTTTTTTTTGTTTTTTAAGACAGAAGAGTAGTGATTTCTTAAGAAAAAAGGTGAGACAAATACGAGAATCCATACACCTAACTAAAAGCCCTGTAGTAAAGGATGCAATGACTATATTTCTTATTGAGGATTTTAATTAGTAGTGGTAAAAGAAAATGTATCAAAAGTAATAGATTCGTGATTCTATGCTAAAGTGATATAATTAATTTAGTATTGTACTTGTTTTATTTGTCATGGGAATTCACACCTCCCCACGAATTGAAAGTCAGATTTGTGCAGCTCTAAAGCAGCCGAGAATTGATTTTTTTTTTTTTTTTGTTTGGCGAAATATATGAACTGATTTTTGTATGTGTTGACTTTCTTAATTACTCTTCATATGAACAGAAGGAAAATTTTGTGAATTCTAAGAGTATCAAATTATGAATGAGTCAAGAAAGGCGACACGAAGGGATGGGTTTTTCTTTAACTAACTTTTCATTTTTTTTATTTTTGTAAATATTGGACATTTTTTGGTGCCACCAACCACTTCAATTCAAAAGGATCTAATAATAACACAAATATATACAGAAAAAAAATCTTTACATTCGCTCTTCTAAACAATCATGAAAATAATTTATAATTTAGAGAGATAATCTAACTCTATATAAGGAGTAAAAAAATAAATTATATGATTAGTTTTAAAATTGCTTAAATGGAGAATTCAAATCTGATCCGAATTGATGCAAACTGATTCATGTTTTGCATGTCAAGATTCAAAAACTTATCATCGAATCAGCTTAGTTCGATTTTGGCTATATGTAGAGTAATATACGAATTAAACATTCGATATTATCCGACGTGAACTAATATGTTAGTTATATTACAAATTATCCTATCGAGAATTTCGAATTAAGTCAAATCGGTTTCACTTATATTGCAATTTTACTGGTAAAAATAAATTGTTATAATTAGTTTACTATATTAAAAATAAAAATATAATAAATATATGAAATACTCTTTCATATAGCATAGCTTCTTCCACTCGTTGAAAATTTTGCAAAATTCTAATGAAACTGAATTTACTTTCAATCAAAAAAACGTGTACAATTTACAAAGTCAAATGTTAACGTTCACAATTAATGTCAATGATGCTACTTTGGTGGGCTTGGAATCTGTCCACGGATAGCTTTTTTGGTTGATTGTAGTTAAAGAGTAGCGTGGGGGGTTGTAGAGAGCGTGGTCCGAGTCCAAAGGGGTGAGCCCCATAGACACACTGTAAAGTCAAGAATAATGAGCCACGGGTCCCCAAATACAACTATAAGTCAGCAGGTCCGACCTAAAATACATGGCATCTTAAGTCTAAGAAATTAATTTTGGGACTACGTCAAATCGTTTTTCTTATTAGAAAAAATATACTCATTATTTTTTTTTAATGAATACTTGTGGGGTACTATTACAAAGTAAATGCCCTACACTGTTATAAAATTTTTTTCTAAAAAATATCATTGATATTTTCTGACAAATATCACTGGTGGAAATCTTATACTGTGTCCTCTCGCATTAATATCTGAAAGTTTTACCATTATACCACTGGCTCTTTTCCCTACCCATTATTAATAGACGTATTCTGATTTTCAGGTCTGACTATGTTATGCTAGTTGTTTTTTTTTTTTTTTTTCGTTTGGTTTATGTATTTCTTTATACATTGTTTCCTCATTCTTAAATTCTTTTTTTGAGTCTCATACTATTGAAGTGGGAGGAATGAGAAAGGGAAAATGTTGTACTCCTCTATCTAGTGTTGCTCAAATAGAAAATTTGGATTCCACCTAATTCAATCCAAATTGACTTGTATTTCACAAGTCACAATTTGAAACTAATTGTTATAATTCAAATCGGATTGATTCGATTCAGTTCGGTTTTGAATATTCGTAAATTAATATACAAATTGAGTATACTATTTAGTCAATTCCGAAATAAAATATTTGTTATGTTATAAATTATTTGACTAGACCCAATCTAAAAATTTTGGATCGGTTTTGAGAATGCTACAGTTTTACGCGTAAAAATGAATCATCATATTTGTCCAAAAAAAGAGTTAACTTCTAATTAATTAATTATATATATACATATCTTATAAGATGTAACACACCAAGGCACTCTTAAAAGTATAATTTTGTATTTTTATATTTATTTTTTAATTTTAAAAAATATATGAAAAAATATTGTACGAGAATTTTACATAAAAATATATTCTCTTTATATAAAAATTTGGATTTTTTTAAAAAATAAAATTTGGGAAATGGGAGGAGTATATTTTAACAACAAAAATGTCACATCATAAACTACTTGATGGAAAGCGCACTAAAAGTGGGGAACACAAACGAAAAAGACATTATGGAGAATCAGCGATGCATTTTAATTAATTAATTGAAATATCTTCTCGAAAGTTCAAACACTAATATAATGGGTTTAGACCTGAAAATAACAACACTCTCTTCGGTGGCAGTTTACCTTTTAAAGCCATGGATATATTGTAACACTAACACACACTTCATGGATTCAATTGCTGCTTTTATTTGGTATACTTTCACTTCACTTTTAATTTTTCGATTTCTATTACTCCAACTTATTACAATTTCTTATTTTCATTCCTTTGTTGTGAATTATTGCCCAAAAAAAAAATCAGTTTTATAATTTTTTTATTTAAAAAAATTTATTTTTATGTAAAATCTTTGTTAATAATGAAAATGAATTATATAAATTAAAAATAAAAATAAAAATATTAAGTGTATTATATTTTATAATTTAAAAAAAATTATAAACTTTTTTTCGAAACAAGGAAGACATCACAATTAGATAAGATACCAATAACAAACGTTTATTCTTCCTTCAGAATACGGCCAAGGAAGCTTGGCAATTTTTTTGGGCAATAAAACAATATTTGTCTTTCTTCCAAGCTTGTTCGATTCTTCTGTCTTTTAATGCCTAAACATTGAAGAAAGAAATATTCTTCTTATTTTTCTCTTTTTTCTTCCTAAGCTTCTAAATCCCCCGTTGTAATTCCTTTTCTCTCTAATGTAACATTGTTAATTTTTTTTTTCTTTCAAACACTCAAAGATAGACGATGAGGATACAAATTTGATCCAAGAGAAAGATCCAAAACCCTTAAAACGGTTGTCATATTTTGTTTCTTGTCATCTATTATTTCTAATTTTACTTTGATAGATTCTGAGTTTGACATTTAGAATATGTATATAATTAAAAAGTAAAATAAGAAGGGGAAAAAATAGACTCAAACAGCACAAGGAAAGAATAAGAAAAAATGGTATAACTACTACGAGTTCCTTGTCAACAAAAGAAAAAAATGGCAGTGTGATATGATGAACGAGTATTTATGGTCAATTCCTAGACAGTGAAGATAATAATTGGACGGTTGCATCCGCAAAGTCATCTTTAAATTAATTAGGATGGCAGCCACTTAATCAGCAACCATTATGGACCATATCCCCATGTTCAACTCATATGTGTAGATACTAGCAAATCAAAATCATCACGGGAAAAAGATCCCCATGTTCATACATGCAACTTTCTTTCTTCTTCTTTGTTTACTTTTGAGCAAGTATTTCGGTGAACTCAGTCCTCCTGCGGTCCATTTGCTCGGTGTGATTACACCATATGCATTAGGTATTATACCTTTTACATGAATATGATTATTCAGTGAAGTTTTTATTCATCTTGGAGTTGACTGTCTCTCTATTGTTTCCTGCATAAAACTTACATGGCCAATTGTATTTATTTGATCAATTAATAACCTGTTTGTGAAAAAAAAAATTCACATACAGTTTAGAAAATTAATATTGTTATTATTTTTTTGGTTGCTAATAAAGTCAATATCTGTAGCTGTCATCGTGAATGTACACATACAAAATAAAAATGAATTCAGGGATCATTTTGGAGATAGATATTTCAACGTTTAAATTAAAAATAAAGTTTACTTCTTTAATATAGGGTATTATTAACTTAAGGTTCTCTTTATTTGTTAAGGAAAAAAAAATATATTTATATGGTAGGAGAACAAGCTATCAAATCTTATATAAATATTAACATCAGTGTTAACTAACTCATTCACAAATTTCTTCTCATGATTTCTATAGCACGAGTCGTAGTTCCAATACTTATCGAATTCGGACTAAATTATGGTCTAATTAATATGGCAATCATTATTACTTTTTAATTTGTTGAAACTCTTCGTACGCAACATCATAAGAACTAACCACAAATTAACCTTTTTTTAGTTAGAAATGGCGTATGAACGAGACGTGTAACTTTAGAAAATATGTAGTGTAAGAATCTACATACAAAGTCATGCTGGCTGGAATTGGGATATGCCTCTCCCAAGTCAAGCAAGCTAGAGAAGTCAATTCCGGGGGATTCCAAACGTTAAAATAAGCAATTCAATCGCCTGCTGAGTTTGAAAGCAGCCAACAGAAAGACCTGAGCAACATCAAGGAAAGCAATGAAGACCGGAATAGCAGCTGGAAATGAATTAATAACGTTGCAACTTACAACACAAAATTAATGTTAAATCAGACATTGCATGCACGTACTTGTCCATATATGAAACTATATCAGGAGGTGATCTTTTCAAATATTCAACACTTATCCAGGCATGCTTGTATGATCCAACAATGGCGACTAATAACTTCACATCACCAATGGATGCAATGCCATTAATATTTGCTTTTATCACGGGTCTATGAGTTAAGCGCCATGATGGAAACGCAGCAAGGACGAAAAAGATGAGCCATGTTAATTTCTCAGAAAGAAGAAAAATCAGCCAACTGTGCTCAACCAATCCCAGGTACGAATTAAATGATTTATTTATCTATTTGGGATTTTTTCTTTGTTTTTTTTTTTTGTGTGGGTGAGAGGCCATGGAATAATGCAGCTGGCGATCCAAACTATGGATTTCTGTAATTGGTTTACATGAGCATGATGAATATAATGTCGGGTATCTTTTTGGTATATGTTCTTGGCCAACTCGTTCAGGCATTAAACATGCATATGGACACTAGTTTACTGTAAATTACTCCCTCTGTCAAAATATATATATATAAATTTTTTTATTAATTATAAATAATTATTAAGTATAAAATTTTCTATTTTCTATTTTTATTTTTTAACAATAAACTATACGCATTATTATTATTAAAAATATTTTAAAATTTTCATTTAAAGGTAAACTTTTTTTTAGAATAAAACTGTTTTAAATATATATATTTTTTTAAAACAGAAGGAGTACTATCAAACGACATTAAGGTTGTGTATATATTATGTTTCAAAATACATTTTTAAAAGGCATAATATACAAAAATAGCCTGAACTTTGGCTCTTGTAACAATTTTAGCCTGACCTTTCAATTTTAACAATCTGATCACGAACTTTGAATTTGTAACAATTATGGCCTCGGTCAAAATTGATGACATGGGTCAATCCAGTCAACCATTAAAGTTGAAAAAAAGACAAAAAAGCCCTCCGATATAAAGCATATAGTTTAAAATTCTAAAATAAATTTTTAAAAAGACAAAAAAGACAAAATTTAAAGACAAAAATTTAATAAAATTATTTACACTATATAATGAATTTTTTTAAACAAAAAAAATTAAAGATGAAAATTTAATAAAATTTAGAGACAAAAATGACAAAAAATTTTGAGGTTAAAAAACAAAGTATCTATAAAAAAAATTATTGAAGTTAAAAATCAAAGTATCATATAATAATTTTTTGTCTGTTTGCATTAAAATTTTTAACAAAATTTTACATAATTTTATTAAATTTTTTCTTTTAAAAAGTCAATAAAAAATTTAAACTATATCAATTTTGTGTCATTTTTGTCTTTAAATTTTACTAAATTTTCATCTTTAATTTTTTTTAGTTTAAAATTTTTTATTATATAGTGTAAATAATTTTATTAAATTTTTGTCTTTAAATTTTGTCTTTTTTGTCTTTTTAAAAATTTATTTTAGAATTTTAAATTATATGCTTTATATCGGAGGGCTTTTTTGTCTTTTTTCCAACTTTAATGGTTGACTTGTTGCCATCAATTTTGACAAGGCTATAATTGTTACAAATGAAAAGTTAGATCAGTATTGTTAAAATTGAAAAAGTTAAAATTCTGAAGAAGATCAGCCATTTTGTATATTATCCCTTTTTAAAAATACGTTATGAAATATGTTTTTAAATATAATTTGAAATATTGTTTGGATTGATAATTTGAAATGTATTTTGAGCTAAAATGTTGTATGGATTGCAAGTTTGAAAACATATTTTGAATTAAAATACTCTATGTATTGCAAAAAGTAAAATATATTTTCAATTAAAATACTAGAGGGGTGTGTTTTGAACTAAAATATTATATAAGAAAGAGTAAAAAATAGGTGTATTTTAGTATTTTATTTTTTTGGCATTGAAATTTATTTCAAAATACGTTTTTAAAAATATTGAATATAAATAATATTTTACACATTGAAAACACGTTTAAAATGAAAATGAAAATGAAAATGAAAATGAAAATGAAAATGAGAAAGGCTGCTTTGTACAATACCTAAAGCTACCAGTCAATAGAAAGCTATGCCTCACTCACCAAAGGACAAAGATGTGCCAACTTTTTTTCTTCCTTGTATTAAAAAATTTTAAGGTGCAAAGTTTTGTTAAATGATTGTAACATTTTGTGATTGAAAAAATATATTAATAAATAAAACGAAATATCAATATCATCACTCAATATTTGAAGAAAAAAAAAATCTTTGCAGTCTTTAATTTGTGATTTCTCATTTCAGTGGGCCTATAATGATTGGATATAAAAAGAAAATCAATTAAAAATGGAAAAAATAAAAAAGAAGAAGATGGAGCATTTGGTTCTTATAGGATATACAATGCTGCAATCAAAGGAAAGTAATCACTGTTTACATGAGTTTTGCCTAAAATCATGATAATGCATTTTATGTGAAACTAAATTATTCTAATTGCATATTTTTAGCAAATCAATGATAGTCAGTCCAGGACAACAAATTTCTTATATTATTTCCCTAATAATGATAACGTAAAATCTAAAAAGTAAAGATAAAAATATAAAAATACATATTTAATTATGTATTAAGTGTATTATATTTTATAATTCAAAAAAGATATACTTCACAAAGCCTTTCCAAGGTGCGCTTCTAACATGCCTTACAAATGACATGTGAGGTGGGGTCTTGACTCTTAGCTACTCCGATAATTAAATTAAGTTAGTATATTTAGGAATGACAATTTTCGGGTTCAGAGGTTCCAACCGAACCCAATTAAAATACCTGAACCCGAACCCCAAATTCATAAATATTATTCTATTACTATTTAAAAATAGTATTTTGTATTAAATGTAAAATATTTTTTTAAATGCATTTATTTCTTCAAAATATATTTATTTTTTTCAATTGCATCATTCATATTTTAATACAAAATTTAGTCAATTAATATAGCATTTTATATTAATATGATCAATTAATAAATCTTTACATATTATTTTCTCTATTTTTTTGAATTATTTTATCTTATTTTAAAATAATTTTTACATTTTTAATAAATTTCTTTTTTTTATTTAATATATTAATATTATTATTATTATTTTAATATATAATTATCAAAATTATAAATATATTCGGGGTCGGGGTCGGGGCGGGTATGGGTACCTCCGAACCCGACCCCGGGTTTTAATTTAAACCCCAAACCCGAAAAAAACTCGATCAATCGGGTTTTGACCGGGATCGGGGTCGGAGAACCCGTCGGGGTAAGTTTGTTTTGCCATCCCTAAGTATATTGTTTATGAGAATAAAGGATTGTTTCAAACGAATTTTCTTACCTCAAATAACATATACTATGGCATTATATATTTTCTTTGATTCTGGAATTAGTTATTGTTGCGAGATCATGCACGACCCACGTTTTCTTGGTTTTTAGCATTAACGCATGACAAGTTAAATTACCTTTCGGAACTAAATCAAAAGTGAATTTTTTTTTTTTTCCTGAGATGTAGAGAATATCAAAATATGAAAATACATCACTATATACATAAAGATTAATGATAATCCCATGCATCTTAGTTGTTGTTGGGTTCCAAGGAGAGGCAGATGGTCCTGTAATAATCCATTTTTTGGCACTAAAAGTCCAATGGACTTGTCAAGTCTGATCTGTAGTTTCACTAAAAATTTGTACAGTTTGGGCTAAACATTCCAGGTCCGTCAGGTTGATATTACATTTTTAAAACCCATCAATTTTTTAATTTTTTATTTTTTTTTGGGGTGGGGGGATGGGGTCGTAAGGGATCCAAAACTCATTTACTTTCTTTTACTTATATATTCTACAGATGTATAAAGGGTGAGAAAAGAATAAGAAAAAAATGGTTTGACATAGTGAATGAGAATTTATGGTCAACTCACTGCAATTTTTAGAAGGCGAGAGTGATAATTGATAAATGCATTTTTATAGTCATTTTTAAATTTTCTCCAGATATTAATATGCAAAAGAAGAAATTGTGGGAAAGAGATTAAATCAAATTAGGAAGAAAAATATTTTTCATTACGTATAACAATTCTCCCTCTTATGTAATTTCTAGCTGCCAAACCAAACAGCCACTAATTATAAGGACGGCAAGGCGTGGTTTACATTGCAAAATCGTGATTTTGAACATTTGGGTTCATGACACCCGTATTGGAGCCACGGACGTGAAAGTTTAGTTCAAACTTTATACATTTTGGGCTACAACAAATTTTGGGCTGATCTCAAACCGAGGCTACTTGTGAATTGGACCCAAATGGAAAAAAGGCCGTTAATCAAATTGCACTTTTCTCTTACTTGATTGGCCGGTCACTACAATTCTACATACGCGCATATTGATATCCCCGAAAGTCAATTGTTCGTACAATTTTTTTGGGTGAATTTTCTCCATCCTATTGCTATTGACATTTTTTAAAAGTGCATATAATTTTTAGAACTTTTTTTTTATACATTTTGTAAAATTTTTTAAGTTTATAATTATTTATTTAATACTTTTCATCCAAATTTCAACATGATATAGTTATATTTTTGTTAAACTAAATATATTAATACAAAAAATTAACTCAAATATAGTTTTAGTTGATCAAAATATCACTTGGTTGGACTCTTTTTATGAGAGGAAAGGGGGGTATGAGTTTTGGATACGTTACACTAAAAACATCAATTGATGTACCTTTTGAACACGAAATGTTCAATGATGTCTCAAGTTGTGCTAATAATTTGACAAAAGTACTCTGATTCAGGGCTCAAACCCATTGAAGAAAGACAAGGAAATGACCAATTCTTGTACAAATCCAAACAATTTTCTTCAATAATGTGAGCCAAGATGATTCTTAGTCACCATATGTAGACAATATTTTTGCCTTCACACAAATCAAGCAAACCAAAAATGTAGTTGTAACCATAGTCTTATATCATTCAAATGTTCATGCCACTGCATTTCTTAGGATATTACCTAATATATGAAAGAGTTTGAATCTGCTGCATTTCTGGACTCGTATAGGCTGATCAAAACACTGTAAAAGTTCATAATGAAAGCTTTGAAACTATTCAACTCTTGACATTGATCATAAAGAATCAAAGAATTTTATGGCTTAGTTTACACTTCCACTGTTGTCTGATTAATAGCCACATATCTCCATCTTTCTTTTTCAACAAAATCAGCATCCAAAAACCTGGAAACAAAAGCCCAGAGCCGATATAAGTCCTCAAAATTGTTCAAATATCCGATTGAAACAGTAACTACTGAAATCCTATGATCAGATTTGCCTCTCTTATCCCAGTATCCTTCTTTAACACTTTCAGCTTTTTCTTTCTCTAATATATGCTCCTTCTCTTCCTTATAAACGCCATTGAAGCAAAAGTGGTGCAGAAATCCACAAATAAGAGAAATGTTGTTTCGATCAGCTAACTTCTGTACCAGCAATGGATCAACTTTTTCTCCTTTCCAGTCAAACACATTGAACGCCACATATGGTCCTCTGTTAATGCTTACTTTTGGTCCGTAGAGTTTAACCAAAGGAACCCCATTTTCAGAATGTGGATGCCTGAGGCACAGCAATGCATTTACTAGCCAATTCACGTGGCACCGAACTCTACTACTGATCAATATTAGGCCTACTTCATCAGCATGATCCAAGCCCTTAAATTCAATCCTGTCTGAGTTACTAGTACTACTTGAACTTGCCTCAATTTTTGCTCGCTGTTCTGAGTCAAACTTTTCACGCACAAATAAAGAAAATGATAATTCCTTCTCCATTTTCCCACCTTCTTTGACATTTTGAAACTCAAAAGTTTCTTCACTTGAGCTAGAAGATGATGAGGTTGATAATCCGGCTTCCTCTTCCATGAGCAACATTCCCAAGGTTTGGTCTTTACTGCTTTCTGTTTCGGCAATGTTGGATTTCTTAGAAAGACTCCAAAATGAAGGCACAAGACTGACTATCTCTATGCTTTTGGAAGATTTGTTTAGCTCTGGGATTCTAGACTTCTTCAAAAATAAACAGCTGAATCCGGAAGGGTTTTCCCCAAAAACCTTGAAAAATGAAGAAACAATAAAATCAGGCTGAAACAGCGTTAGGCCCAAAGTTTCCATGTCCTTGTCTCCCAATGCATCTGCATCAAGCAAGACATGCCAGCCGTTCTCTTGAGCTATGTTCATCCATTGATAAGGATATCTTGCTCCAGTCATCCTAGACAGCAACGGAAAGACAAACAATCCCCTCTTTGTCTTGCTGTTTTTATGCATTATCATCTTCCTAAGTTCTTTGGAGTTGATCCTCAAACTAGGCCATGAAAATGTAGCCGTCATTACTTTGGCCCCTTTTTTCGTGGAGCTTTCAATCATTGCTTCTGCTGCTTCATTTTTATAATCATAGACGGTAAGAAGCTTGTTATTGGATTGGAAGGGGTATGAATTCGCCAACAGCTTAAAAGCAGATGCCTGGTTAGCTGTAAAAACCATGGAATAATCATCTTCAGAGATGTTCATGAACTTCATAATCCTTTCTTTAACTACCAATTCAAACTCAGATCTTTTGCTATCATTTCGTAGCAGAGAGTTTAAACTTGCAGGCTTATATGAAATATCAAAAAATGGCACTTGTGAAGAGCTCAAATGCTGCATTGGAGAAGATGAAGAAGTAGAAGCAATTCCAGCCCTGGAGTAATGATCCTGTTGCTGGGAATATGAAAAAAGGCCATGGCCAACGTAATCAAGGCAAACATGGTTGAAATGAGAAAGATGATAGTATTCTCGTGATCTAATTTGGTCAGCCAAATCAGTTTTTGAGTATTGTGGGTAGGCATTTTGCAGATTAGAATACATATCTGTGAATGGAGGGAGGGACTCATGATTAGTAAATGTGGCACTTGGTTTGATAGAGAAAATTGTGGCGGCAATGAACTCATGCTGGGGAGTGACGGCAGTTTTGGTAGACTCGGAAGATGGATTAGTGCTCTCTGCAGGCTGGCCAAGAAAGGGATTCCGGCAGCAACTTGAACAGGCTTTTGAGGCCTCTCTGATGCAAGGCACTTGCATATCATCAATTTTGCTGTAGTTCCTTTCGGACCTAAAAAATTATGCCCTCCTTATTCCTAGCTCTTTGTACATTTCCTTCCAACCTTGCTATAAATGTTCTCTTTGGCGGCCGGAAGAAGTTTCAAAGTTTCAAACCTGAGAGTTTTACAAGTATGCAAAGTCTACGAATGAATTTGATTATCTAATGCGTCATTTAAGGGACAGGCATATGGCCATAAGCCATTGACTCTGTCTTTCATAGATTACTATGCTTGCTTTCTTTCCATTCTCAATGTCGTATAAAGGCGTTTGTCCTGTCTTTTCCTAACTTTTACTATGATATTTATTGGTTAATTAGTCAATAGGATGTTCTGGTGGAAGATAATGCATCATCGGTTATATGAGGACAGAAATGTGCATGCGTTATGCTTAATTCTGATCACTAGGAAAGAGCAAATATTGCAGGTTAAACCAAAAAAAAACACAAACGAACCCCAAAAAAAAGAAGAAGAAAAAAGACAGAAAATATTAGGTTGCATTTATTGGGGTGGCTGTGTATGCAATCTTGTAAACTTCGTAATAGGATTACGCTATTCTGTAAATTCAATGCATTTTAATACAAAATCTGTCCTTTTGATACATATAATAAGGGGTGCATGGTTGAAGATGGATGCCGAGGGAGTTGGAGGCGGCGTTTAGAACTGTTGTTGCGAAATCAACAATTTGGCTTCGGCATGGTATGATATATGATATGATTAAAATTCCAGTGAATCCACACGTTTTGTCTAATGGTAATACAAAGGTGAACCCTTAATATTAAAATTTATTATAATAAAAATAAATATCAAATAAATTATAAAATTTATATTAATTTATTATAACGTATACATAAAATGTTACACAAAAATTATAACAAAAGATTGAATGCAGAATTGTCATCTTCTATTTTTTAGTGAGATGAAACTTATAATAATTACTACTTCTGTTTAAAAAAAAAAATACTTTAAAAATTTTTGCTTATTATTTTTTTCAAAGAAATCTACTTTAAAACTTTTCCTTGGAAAATTATATTACATTAAATATATTATTTCTTATATCTAACTAAAAGTGCTCTTATTTTTTTTCATGGAAAGAGCAGTATAATTACATAATGTGATGGGAAACTCTCCAGAACATGCATGGCCTAAAATTTCAACCTCACGAAGTCAAGCAACTCAGGAGGCTATCAAAACGTGTAAAGTGTAAACAGATGTCCTAGTCAACATGCAAATGAAAAGTTGAGAAGAGTTGGGCACTGGTTGATATGAAAGGAAAAGTTGAAAAGATTCCACGGTTTGGAACGCAGAATTACTACTTTAAAACGCTTTTTAACATTATTTCTTATTTTATAATCACTATTTTAAAAATTTTAAAAATAAATTTTGTAATGCAATTCATCATAACCTTACATGTTCATCTCAGTGGAGGAGTCTTATATAAGGTCAATGATTTGTAAGTAGTTTGAAGGGTGTTTTCCAGCCACTGAGCACATGAAGTGGCTGCAAATTTCCTACAACAATAATGATAGGCACTTTCGATTTGCTGATGCAAAAGACAAGAACAAAAAGGGGAGAGGCAACTTCATCAACTGTTTGTAGTGGCCGGCACCAGCCATGCAGATCATGAGAAATTTCACATAATTTGGAATGGTTCTCACTTGGTCAGTAGCTACTTTCTATGATCGTTCATCACGGACCGTGCGTGAGCAGGATCCTTATCCTTCTTGTCTCCTGCCCAATTATCTTGAATTATTAATACTCTATGTTATTATCATTTTTTACTATTAATGACCCTTATCCATATCTAATTAATTGTGTTTTTTACGGAAAAAACACATGTCAATGCCAAAAACAAAACAACTATCTTCATTCTTTTTTGACACTCAAAATTTCATGCTAAAAAACTTTGATATTCGAGTTAATATTGAGCAATTCAATAAGTGAGTTCAGGTTGAAATTGGTATTGATATACTGATATTGATCCGAACTCTTGAAATTAAAATAAATTTGATAACGAATCACGAAATTTTAGTGATCTTTTTTATCTAATGAATAAAGAATTCGTTTTAAAATGTCTACCTTGCATTTATCTTCAAGTATATGCGAGCATTAAATATCGGTGTAAATTTTTTAGGCCTATGAGAAGTTTGTCATTGGGTTGATTTAATATTTGTATGTGATTTGATCATTCCTAATTTCCAAAACTCCGTCCATATGTATAATTTATTTTTTTGTCAGCAAGTAAAAAAGAACTTTAAATTAATAATTCTCTATTTTAACTTGAGAGTCAAAATATCTATTCAGAAAGAAAAAGAAGGAAATTTATTTTGCAAACTTACTCGCATTTATAGTAATATTTAAGGGATTATGATCACACTTAACAGATTTTTATTTGGATTAAGTAGTCCAATCTTTTTGGAGGAGGAGTGATTAGTTTATCCAAATCAAAAGAAAATCTTTGAGAAATTTGGAATGTGCAGGGTGCGTGTCATAGATGCCAATTGACATTGTTGCAAGCAAATATTGATTCCACGAGTTAGCAAAAGGCATATTTCGTGGCCGAATTGCACGTCATTTGGACCAAACCATTGGTGAACTGGAACATCAACGAAAGGTACGAAACACGAGCACTTGCGTTAGACCGAGTCCACCATCACGCACGTCTTTATCTCTGATTTTTAAATATTAAAACCAGCTTCATTCAAGTTAAGGACCACCATTTGCCACCTTAGGCTTTTAGCAAACCTCATCGCTAATTGAAATTAAAAAAAACACAAAAATCTTTTACGTAACAATCAAACATTCGGTTATTGCAGAATCTGGGATGGTTTAACGATTCAACTTCCTCATCACCTGCAGCTGTAGCTATAGCTGTTTTCTCTATAGTTTATACGAAATTATGAACGTTCACCAAATGTTTACATTCATGTCAAACTGTTAGGTTCTTCGTTAAAAGAGAATTGGTTTGGACCAAAAATAATCAATCATTTGATGTCATCTAATCTAAATATTATTAGCTTAAGATTTTCGAGTCAACAAATAATAACATTAGAACCTGATTGTTTCTAATTGACTTTCGGCAAATTTAGTTGCTAATATTGCTAACAAATGGTATCATACCTGAAATTGTGATCAAATTTTATAACCACGTATTGCAATTGACAATAACTAATTATGTTTGAGCATATCGTATGGGATTGAACTTATTGAATAACTTAATTACTAACGTTTATTAGTTTAATATCTATCTATTTATATATATATATGTCATTAGATTTCTTTTCTTTTCTTGGGAAGAAAATCACCAACGTGTAAAAATAATCAATAATATAAAGGAAAGTGTATAGCAGCTTCAACAATCCGGCCCACATAAGAAAGAATCCAAAACTGACGCACATAGAGCAGCCCAGCAACAGAACAAAAATAAACATGAGGAGGATTCAAAACTGACAGCACTATTCAATATGTATTACATCAATCATAATCTATTACAATTGTTCTACATTATTATAAGTAAGTCCTAGTTATGCCTCATTCGAAGAGTGAGACGCCCACCAAAAGAGAGGGAGAACGAAAAGAAGAGAATGATAATGTGGGGAATCAAATCCTTGCTCTTTTTGGCTCCAAATGCATTTAAAAAGTTGGGTGACCATCTCGGCCTAGCCAAGTTGGTTGTGTACCCAGGTTGAATGTGGAGGAGGATTCAGCATATCAACACAAGGAAAAATGGGGGTAAGCCATTTTTTCTGAAACAACCTAAGATTGATTTGCCCTTGTTTAATGGTGAAAACCCCAAGGATTGGCTAACGGTGGCGTTGCCTCTTTAGTTTGTATCTTTCGACTCTTCAGTCATGACACTTCAACAATGTGGGACACATTAGAAAGAATCCAAAATTGACGCACACAGTGACAGAGCAGTCGAGAAACCAAAAACTTATAAAACTGACCCACATAGTGAAGCCCGAAACCAAATAGACAAGGCAGAAACCATAAAAAAGTCGTCATAGTCGACTTTTTTTTACTTATTCAAATTTTTACGTAATTAAAAATATTCTTTTGAAATTAAAGAAGGTTGCGTCTTTCCTTTTCAAAAGTTTTCAAATTTGTACGCAATTAAAAATGTCCTTTTGAAATTAAAGAATATTGTGTCTTTCCTTTTCAGAAGTTATTAATTTTTTAAATTATCTTATGATTATATTAAGAAAGATATCCTTTTTTTTTTATAATAGTTTTTTATATACTAAAAAATGTGAGTTCTTATCCAATTTTATCTCATTTTTCTTTCTACTATACAAATATGATTCCAATACTGACGCATGAAGAGCGGTCCAGAAACCAAAAAATTCCAAAACTGACCCAGGCCGCAAACCAAAAAAAGGCCCCAAAAAAATTCAAAACGAACCCACATAGAGAAGGCAGAAACCCAAAAAAAGCCCAAAAGTATTGTTGAGAGTGGGATTTGAACCCACGCCCTTTCGGACCAGAACCTTAATCTGGCGCCTTAGACCAACTCGGCCATCTCAACTTTTGTTTTGTGTGAAAAAAAATTTATATTATATCATTAATAATATCTCTTATTTAGTTATATTAATAGAATTATACCTCAAGGTAAATTTCTACCATTATTTTTCCCGCATAGATATCCCCATTAAAACTGAACAAATGGTAGGCCTATAAATGGAGAAGAGATTGGTTGGTTCAAGGTCAATGCATGGATAACTATAACATTTTATATAGGTACCTGATTAATGCATATGCACGGTCAAATGATTCCATTTCAATTGTTTGTTTGTTTCTCAAAGTTTGATGCCGAACTTCCATCTACTCTGAAACCAATCACAAGAGAAATGTTCATCAGTTTCCATATTAGTTGTTTCATTTTTTTTCTCAATCCATCTATAGCAATGTATCCTTTTAAACCCCTTGAAAACTATGGAAATACTTCTAATTTATCCAAAGACATACATAGGTGCATTATTTGGGAAAAGTAAAAATCCACTTACAAACTGCATCTTACATGTATAATAACCTTTGCAAATTAATAGATTAGGTTACATGTACTATTGACTTTAAAATGTGGAAGTAGATGTATAACAACCTTTGTAATCTGATGAGTAGGGAATTTACGTCAAGTAAATTTACATCCAGTATGTGGCATTCATGGGCACAAATTATGGAAGAGGATAATTTTTCCTAAATCGTTAAAAATGAGATGCATAAGTTGTAACAAACAATTCCCCTAAGGGAGGAAAAAGAAGATATATAAACCCTATAGACCACCAGGTAAAGAGACATTCTTTGACTATTGAGAAAATACTATACTCCTACTAAAGTTCTAACTTAGATATTGGAGAATTTATCCCGAAGAACCACCCCGGGATCTGTTTTGCAGAAACAATCATCAACCAGGAAGACGAAGAATCATGGATCAAAACTATCTTTTCGAATTTAGATCGAGTTGTGGATTTTGCCTTCATCAGAATCTCTAGCCCACATGCCATTGAACATGCTTGTAATCCTTAAGGGTGCATAACAGAGTTACCAGCACTTTTGTAATTGATATAAACGAAAAAAATTGACTGCAGCATTCCCTTTAAAGATCAACTAGTATATTTGATAAATATGCAACACAAATTCTAAATTTCTAATACAGTAATGATTTTCTGATATTAAAACAAGATTCAATATCCAGCAAATATTTGAAAAGGAGAAAAAAGAAAAACGAAACCAGGTTAAAGGAAATGCATCCTCTTCCTATTTTATACTGTTCTGTACCTTTGCATGAAGAAGAGCAAGAAATTAATGGCATTTTATATGTGTCAAGTTTAAGCAGAGACAGTCGTAGGACAACTCTCCTTTGGCAGGTGCATGAGAAGTTCTTTGGAACCACGAGTGATATCTGATCCATTAACATTACTCCATCAACTGCCAACAGGAGAGCTGCCCTAAAACTGACTCGCTTATTTATACTACACTTCAATACTGAATTAACTCCCTTCTTGTGCATGCCCCTCAAAGAGTCCATGCTTTTATAGGGCTCTCTTGGCTGCCAGAATTAAATGGGATAAGGAGTTGAAGAAAATGAGGCAAATGGCATAGGGTTTGATGCCATGGATATACCATACCGTTTTATTATGCCTGCTTTTTACGCATTCTATGCTGAAGCTGGAAAGGGTCTCAGCTTGGAAATTTGTTAGATTCTAGGCTGCATGATCTTGACTTCCCTGATTAGTTCGATTTTCTACGCGGCTTTCAACCCTTCTTTCTTTTGTGTGTATATAGTGGATTTCTGGAAGATGGAGGGAGATATAAAGCAATCCTGAAGAGATGCCTGGCTACTTTTGCTCATTGAGACTGACCACTCTTGAGGCTTGAGAGGTATATCCTATGTCATATTCCTCTTATCACTTACGATGGTTTAAAGGTTAATTTAATCTAGATGACCAATGGCTTTCTTATCCAATCAAACAATTAACAAAAACTTAAGGGTACTAATATCTTTAATTATCTCTAGATAGCTTTGTTTGTTAGTGAAAATTCAATGGCTCCTTTGGTAAGTTAGAAAAGACAAATTATCCACCGCACTTTTTAAAAAGTGTAAAATAATAAGAAATAATTTTGTTTTTTAGAATATGTTACATTAGTTGCTATGTTTTGTTGGTATGAGTTTTTTACTTTATTAGTATGAAAGTTTTCATTAAAGGTATGGTTACTTTTGTTTAATTTGTGAAAGACTGACACATAAAGTTCTAATCAAATGGACTTTATCATCAATGAAGGCATGCTAGGGAGGAACACAAATGGGAATTATTGACTCTGAATTTGCTCAAAAAATTAAAGGGAAGAAAAAGCTTCCCTAAAACTTAATTGTTATATATCAGAATTCAAGAAATGGTAAATGGAAATTGAGATATTAAGGTCCTTGGACATACTATGATTTTAAGCACACAACTGCAATTCATTTCTAATCTTATTTGTTCTCATAACCGTCACTCGCAAACAAAACCAATTGGGAAAAAGAGAAAAATCAAAGGAAAATTTGTCACTTTGACTGTTCCCTTGCAAGTCTCTCTTGTAATATCTTTACTCCCATATATCTGCAGCCCAAAAAAACACACGAAAAGAACCCTCTTAGTGATGACAATTAAAATTAGGGAAACATTTTCACAATTATTAGAAGAATATATGGAAAAAAAAATGCTTAGAACATCATACGCAATGGTACATTACCTTCCGAGCATCATAACAGTGGCTTGAGGATTAGTTCCAGGAGAGTAAGTAAACGTTGAGCCATCTATAACCCGCAAAGCATCAGTGCCGTAAACTTTATAGTCATGATCAACAACTTTACCAACGTGACATCCTCCGTGGTAGTGCCAAATGGTCGTAACAGTATCCTTACAAAACTGTTCTAATGAAGTAGAGGCATTACGATGTTTTGGCAACAAATTTATGGGGGAGTTGGCAGTCATGTTTAGGAGTACAGACAAAGGCATATCACTGTACCTAAAATTTGTGAAGGCTTTTGATTCAATTATTTTTTCAATTAATTTGATGCCATCCACACATCTTGCCAAGTCCTCTGGTTGTTGGAAATAGTTGAATTTAACGATTGGGTTGTCCTTGAGATTCTTGTTGCGAAGGGCTAAGTGACCATTTGAGACAGGACCCATGATTTTTTCGAGGATGAATCCACCTCTAAATGCGTTATCATCGAGTGTGCTCATTGCATCAATGGCTTTGGCTAAGGCTTCTGAGGTTCTTTCTTTTGGTGGCAACGTGCTAAGCTGGCCAATCTGCAATTTCAAGAGAAAATAAGAAGATATTTCTTTTTCTTTCTTTCTTTCTTTTTCAACTTTAGTTGGGCCATTCCGATGTAACACATTAAGTGAAACATTCCCTAAAAGAATGATACAGGAAGAAATAGAAAGGATTAGAGGAAATATTTCCTTCCACCCCCCAACATAATTGGTCAATTTCACATCAAATGCATGGTTTGCTGGCAGTTTGAGCCCTTTTAGATGGACACAAATTGGAATGGCAGCATTTGCAAATAGCCATATACTTTGCATGTGAAGGGGGCAATTTAAAGAAATTGTCATTGGAGATTTTTTGACCAAAATTTCAAGAACTTCTTATGGATTAGCCTCTGGTTTTTTTTTTAGGTAGGCTATGAATCTATATCCCCTTGTCCTAGGCCCATTTTAAAGAAAGGAGAAATTATAGTTAAGCTAAAAAAAAACCAATAAAACTCAATGGATAATTAATTAGGGAGTTGAAAAGTGTACCTTAGGAGAGAACATTCCAAAGTCTCTAGTAGAGGAACCGCCTGCAAAGTTTTCACCACTGGCAGCCTCAATGTAACTCCCAGCATGAGTGATCCCAACAACTTCAATAAGGGAAACCTCAACAGGGGCTGGAGATGGCACAAAGATTGCGTTCATTGGGTTATCAGCCATGCCCAAACCTACCCATGGCTGACCCAAAACCACACTGATATTGTGAGACTTTAGCTCACTCTGTGGTCCAATTCCACTCAACATCAACAGCTGTGGGCTTCCAAGTGCTCCTGCTGATATTATCAGTTCATTTTTCCCTCCTCGATTTAGATATGCCTTGTGCTTGTTGCCTAAAGTATCCCTAAAGATCACTCCATGGGCTCTAGGCCTTTCTTCCCCTACATGGAGTTCAATCAAGAAAACAAGATCATTTCAAATTTATTTAAAGGCTTAAACTAAGAATCCTTTTTTCTTTGGTTTAAAAAGAATTTAAAAAAAGCTTAAGTAAGTACTATAATGGACCCTTTTTTCCAAATAAAAATTTGTCCATTGGAAATAATGGCTCAATTTCACATTTTTGGCAAAATAAACAAAAAATGAATGGAAATGCCCAATTAAGTAGACCATACCTTTTATTCTAAACAAGATTTTGTGGACTGAAGCATTCAATAGAACAGTAAGTCCTTTAGGATTTGCATACTCAAGTAAGTCAGCAGCAGTATGCCTAACCCCAGCTTTATCAAATATAGAGCCACCAATCTTTGTCCCATATATATGTTCATACGTAAAACCATTAAAAGGGGTAACACCTGACTCAACCAAACCATCCCTAACTGCTGATTGCCACTGCTTCACTGGTGGCTCAAATGCCACTTTTTTCTCCACCCATTCATATGATTCCTTCACCAACTCCCAATCCAAGCCTAAATCATCCCCAAAACTGGTCGGAGCGCGGGTATAAAACCCGGCATTTAGGCAACTCCCGCCTCCCAGTACGCGTGCTCGGGCATTTATTACCCCATCTTCCGAGATGAAGCGTTGAGAAGGGGATGATGGGGAGAGGTCAGAGAGGGCTGCCCCAAATGCTGATAGATATGTTATGTTTGGGTTGCCATATGGTGAACCGCCACGTTCCAGGAGCAGAACGCTGTAGTTCTGGGAAAGAGTGGCGGCCAAGGGGCAGCCGGCGGTGCCTCCTCCGACTATGATGTAGTCGTAGAATGAAATATCCGGAGCTGTAGTTGCCGGACGCAAAAAACTGTAGTATGGATCTGCGGAAAAAAATCAAAAGATACTGTCATTGTTAATAAGTTGTTCATGGATCACATTGGTAACTGGAATTGCTGCAAACAGATGAAGCACTACATTAGTTTTAATGTCTTAAATTCAACTTCAAGTGATTACTATTTTTTTTTTTTGGGGGACCAAGAATTGAGACCAACAAATTGTATCATATCAACTGAAATTTATTTTTATTTGAGGTTATTTAATCTTTAAAACTTGATTATTAGTTTTACATTGGACTACTAGTTCTTAAAATTTCGATCTGATCTCATTGATCTTATAACTTTATATTATTCTGATTATTTTCTGATACTAATAATCGATTCTACTTATATAATGTAATTATACTTTTATAATGTGAATGAAATTCAGTTAAATTTACTAAAAAAAATTAATATGTAAATAAAAATAAAATTGATCATCATATAAATAATTATATAATTGTATTCGATTTTATCACTTTAAATTTATCTTTCATGATGTCTCAATCCTACAATACCTAACTAGCTAGGCTAGCACCATGTCCTAATAAAGAAACAGAAAAAAGAGTGCCTTCCCCAGTATTAATTTGACAAAGACATTGTCGTGAATTGTGGGATCATAGTTTGCTGTTAAGTGTGGTTAATATTTAATAGCGTTTACTTCATTCGAGGTAGATGGATGGCAATAAATTACACAACACAAAGCAACAGTAAATTAGTTAACCACGTATAAATGTTCATTCATATTTTGCCTCAATAACAGTTGATCTTCATCCAAGAATTAACCACTTCAAATTTTTGTTCCATGTCCTAAATATAGTTTTTTTTTTTTTTTTGGATAAGAACAAGTTTTTGTGGCACAGAGGAATTTGATTTCTCAGCTAAATCATCCTATATATAAGATACTTATCGTATTTGACATTGGAGTGGAAAACCTAAATGGATTATTGACGCCACTGCCGGGCACTGACAAAATTAACTACGTTGTGTGGGTTGCCCTACCTAATCAAGACACTGTCCAAATCTGAACAAAAAACAACAGCGCCATTAAGAAGATCAATCATTCATGCTCCCAAGTGATCAAATTCATTTCTCAGCTAAAAAACAACGCAATCATAATTTTAGGGGAAAAAAACCATCTTATTTTGTGGCTAAATACATGCATTGAAATTTTTGGAAAATTTGGAAAACTCAGAGCGAAAATTCAAAACAGATACTGGTCATATAATGAATTTTTTGCTGCTCATTGTTTCGTATAGAATTTAAGAACTAAGAACTTGATGATTATATAGAAGTCCCAACGAATCAAATAAAATGAGTGCTTAACTTGTTTATTCAAAATAACATGAAAATACGGCAATATTTATTTGTTGTTCTTCAATCTTCATGCACATGAATGTAGCTGGGGTAAAAAAAACACCATTTTTTGAGCTGGAAGATTGTGTTTTTTGGCTTACCTTTTTCAGAGAAACAAAATCCACTGAAGAAGAAGAAAATGCCAACGATTGTAGAAGCAGCAGCAGAGAACCTCCAACCCTCAAACCCCATCATCAAGAGCAGAAGAACAAGATCGTGCTTGCTTTGATCGATCTTCAAATCACAACAGTAGTAGAAAGGCAAAAAAGACTTGAAAATTTCGTGGGAAAAAAACAAAAAAAAGAAGTGCCTGTTCTTTTCTACAAAAGCAAGGCCAAGAGAAACAAAATTCGGGGTTTAGTAATCCAAAGCAAACGATCTCGACGGCAATAAGTTTGAACGTACAAAGATTATTCCCGTTCTTTGGTTTTGTGGGCTATCAATAGCATGCACTGCATGCGTACTGAAAGGCCATGCGAGTGTAGCTAGAACCAGAAAGAGTACGTATACTCGAGACAAAAGCGAGAAAGAGTTCAAGAAAATGTGGGATCTATGAACGATTTACACTCTGGCGAATTGAGGGCCAAATTTAAAGGGAGACGAGGGCAATTTAAAATGCTTGTGATGCATGGTCACGTCCATGTCAAAAATGCTGTAGAAAATGCGAACACACGCATCAAATGCTGCTGTTTTCTCGTGCAACGTAATAAAGAAACTGCCAAATTGGAGGAGAAGAATAAGGTGAGGAAAAAAGGGGATAATCTTGAGATTTTTCCAAACGTCAAGGGCTGGTGGGGGTGGGGAGGATGGAGACTGGATGGGAGAAAGGGTAGCAGGGCAGTTCACAGTTGAATGTATGCATGTTATAGCCATAAATGGCTGCACTTAACATACACGTGGCTTAATTTTCTGCAACCTGGAAGTTTAGTCACGCCCATAGATTTAGTAGTATTCAGTTCTAGAAAGCCAAAGAAAAAAAAGGAGGGACAATAATCAAAATATTGCAATTGTTTTAGATTTGAAGTTTTGTTAGTTTGTTATAGGTATTGATATTGTGCATGAATAGTTATCAAATTAAAATTGATGTGCAAATTATTACTAAAACAAATAACATTGTAGTACTAGTTTTCGTTAGAGAAAAAGTTAATTATTTGTTATTTGTTTTTTAGCAAATGAGTAGTTAGTTTATTGAAATAAAACTATAAGAAGGGAATCTTTGTTGGTTTGGTAAGATCCAAATGTAGAAAATATCAAAAAGTTAAAATAATTATCTTTTTGTTACCTATATTATGAATTACAAATTAAGAAGTCTTTATAGAAAAAGGGTGAATTCTTCAAATTAGAAAAAAAAAAAAACCAAATTTCTTCTTATAGTACAGAAATATTTAAAATGAAAAAATAATTTTTTTTTCCTTTCTTTTTTCTCTATGTACATATATAGACAAGTTAAAAAACCTCTTCGAACTTAACAAAGCCCAAACCATTCTATTTCGAAGTAACATTTCCATTTTAAAAAACCTTTTGTAACTACAATATTCGATTATAAACGGATAGAATAGCATGGTTTGTTGCATAAAAGATAATTTTGAGTAAAATTGTACGAAAAGAAATCTTTCAATATTTTTGTGAGACATGCAAAAGTCTGAAAAACTTAATTAGCCTTTCAAAGTAGGGTGTGTTTTAATAACCCAATGATAAAAAAAGTAGTCTAGAAACTTAATTAGCCTTTCAAAGCAGGTGTGTTTTAATGACCCAATGATAGAAAAAAGAAAATTAGGACCGCAAAGTTCTTAATGGCTATGATATTCTTAGCAATTCATGTAACATCTTAATTCAACGGACTAGTTCAATAATTTTTGGACTTTTGGACTCACTAATAAAAACTGCTTTAAGTCAAGTTATTAGTAGTCTATTAGATACTTTCTTTGACTCTAGAGGTGGCTCCATGCATAACACATCAAAAATGTTTTAAATCAAATTATTAGTAGTCTATTAGGTTCTTTCTTTGACTCTAGAGGTGGCTCCGTGCATAACACTTTATGTGAGACTTTAGAGGAGGTTTCGACTTTGTCTAGTTCACGAGTTCAAAAGGTGGCTCTCGCACGTGCTCCCGGTTCAACTCCTTAGGTTCAAGAGGTGACTGACCTAATAACTTTTGAATTTTGTTCTTCCTAGCCCAAAATTCCTAAACCAAGTAATTAGTAGTTTATCAAATAGGGTCTTATATGTATTACTTTCATTTGTTAACTTTTTGATGTGGGATTGGAGTATCACAACTCAACTTTACTCCCTATAAAGATACATTGTTAAGCAAGTTTTGTTTCATTAACTTGGAGTTTATAAACATACGAAAAACTTTTTCTTCAACCTTTCCAAATTCATTTAAATACTTGCATAAACATCTCAATGGAGTAACCAAAATTTGACCAACAATATTATTGTTACAACAACTACAATAGTGTTGAGATCATAGCTAAAAAGAAAGTGTTTTACATTTAAAAAAAAAATACTACTAATAATAAAACACTTAATAAGTCAGTATAATCCAAATTTACTAGTTTAATTTTTTTAGGATTAAGTTAAGTTATTATGTACTTATTGGATTGTTCTAGTTGTTAATGATCATAAATATTATTTCACATTAGCAAAACAAGAGAAATTAAAGTACATAATAAGTTGGAGACATTATTGATAGTGACTTTTCATAATAAAAAATACTAACTGATATGAAAAATATAAAAAGTCAAAATCATAATTTATTACTCTCTCTATTCCAAAAAAAAAAAAAAAGAGTTCACTTTATTTAAATATAACTTTTTATTATTTATTAGGTACAACACAATTAATGTACTAACTAAATGTATAATTTTATTTTTTTATCCTTATATTTTAATTTTGGATATATATAATTATTATTAGTGAATATATTTTAGGAATTTAGTTTAAAAATAGACTATGCTTTTGGGACAAAGAAAATTTTGAAATTTTTTTTTTTTTAAGATTGGAAAAAGTATTTTGTAATTTTTAATACATGTGACAACTAAATTTTATTTTTTCATATTTATTACATCAGTCACTATAATTTGTAACTATAAAAAGTCATTAACAATGTCATTATTCTATCATTAAATTTTGAGTTCAAGTTAGACGTTTATTACTTGATGCACTACTTTAATTTGATTCCCACGTGTTATCTCTCAACACTTGTGAACCTTTGGACAAATTTAGTTGCCAATAATTGGGGGGTGTTAATGAATCCCTGCCAACTACTCGATTTTTAGTAGGTCAGGATGAGTTAATGAGTTGTTGGCATCACTTTGGAATGGCCCTATCATTGTTGTCAATCCATCTAACTCTTCGACGTGAGCATTTATTTTCACGTACTTTGTAGAGAAAGCCAGACAAAGCCAGACAAAGAACAATCGAGCATTTATTTTCACGTACTTCATTTTATTTTATTTTTCTTGATTGTAATATAGAACATTGAGATTTTTTTTTCCCCTTCTTTATCCTCCATTTATTTGTTTTATTATTTTTATTTTTGTTTAGCCACAGTGATGCTATCTATTTTATCATTGTTGATATGGATTGGTGCCATAATTGTAACCAATACATATATTACTCTTTGACATCATTTAAGGAGTTTGCATATTTGATTTGTTCATGTTTCTCAAGCTACCCTAATTTAATATCATCCCACAAAAATTAAACTTTATACTCCATCCGTCATAAAAAAAAAAAAAAAGTCACTATGAAAACCTTTTTTTTTTAAAAAAAAAATAATTAACTTTTAAACCAAATTTCTAATAATAATTATGTATATTCAAAATTAAAAAGTAAGAGTAAAAATATAAAATTATATAATTAGTGGTGCACTAAATGAGTAATACTTAATAACTAATAAAAAATTATATTTTAATTAAAATAACTCTTTTTTTAAGACAAATGGTGTATAAAACAAAAACAACTGTGAGTATTCTAAATTGGATGAGTGAACTATTCTAACTTCTTAATTGATTATTAACTAACTTCGTATCCAGCTCATTATTATTGTTCTTAGCTGGCATATGAATTGCATTTTTAAAATATATTTTTATAATTTCTAATATATTTTTGTAATTTCTAATAAATTTTTTATTTTATAATCAATATTTTAAAAAATATAAAAATACATTTTAAAATTCAATCCATCTTAACTTATGATTAAAAGAACTAGGGCAATTGAATTTTAAACATGTGGGCGAATAAAAAAAAGCAAAATATATACTGAAGATAAAAGATATTTTATAGCCAAGTTTTCGTAGTTCTCTTTTCCGTGCGTGTTATCAATTTATTTTGTTAGGCTTTTCACAGCATGGATTAAAGAAGAAGAGACATCAACTATGTAAATGGAAAGTTCACAAAATTGTGATAAAAATCAACAGATCAAATAGAGAGACAACATAGGCGAGACAGGAAAAACAAATTTACAAAATTTGTACATAGCATTGAACGACAAGACATTCATTATTGTACTAGTAGAGAGAATTATAGGTATAACAGGTAGCCACGATGGATGCTATGCAAATCAGCAGTGATGGAAGAAGAGTAGCATTCAGGAGCTTACTCTCCCCTAAATAACCTGCAATTGTAATGGTTCCATCTGCAATCACCCGAGCAATTGTCCCAGCTTCAGTTGACAAGAGTCCACCATTATAAGTTCCACGGGAAAGCCTAGAAGACATTACTCGAGAGAGGAGCGACAAATTGACTCCTGGATGAACATCAATTATTTAATGATGTTAACAACGCGATCTACGGGAATGAATTATGGAACCAGAAAAGAACTAAGCCAAAACATTAAACTACAGTTATCAGAGCAAGCCAAAAGACACTCTTCTTCATGATGATAATGTCACTACAGATTTTGAGTTCATCATTAATTAGTATAAAGAAAACTGAAAAACTGAACATACAAGCAAAATTATGATTAAGGAGCAAAGTTTCCAGGTTGTTATTCAAGGACAGATTGCTGACACCTTGCGTACAGTACAACAACATTGTATTGGAACAAGGGTGAAGTTATGCGACAAGAGGACACATGCAAAAAATATATCTACTGTAACACAGTGCAGATTAAAATTTAACATCGGATACAAATTGCTAGTATCCGACAGTAACATTCAAAGTCATGTAATGTGGGAAAACAGCAGCATAAATGATTACACTCCTACTTCGGGGTTTAGAAGCTAGTTTCAGTGTAATTGGGAAACGTGCCATCATGGATAATAATATGGTCTTTACATCTGCTTCCTCTTTAAATCAACAAAATACATAGTTGAAAATACCAAGACAGATCTTACCTTCTAATACTTCAGCAGATACAAACATTATGAGCCCCGAACCAACATACTGTGGAATGGAATATGGTATTAATGCTTCAAAACTGAAGATTATACCAAGGAGAACCATAATTTCAGAAGCAAGTAAAATTTGCCTGCAAGAAGAATTGATGAGAAAACAATGAGCAACTCTTGTTGTAGGAATATTTCACTAAAGAAGCCTATGGTCTTTTACAAATATGCTTTAAGAATCCTGAGCACATATAGAAGTCACCTTTATATGCCACATGGGAAAAGAGAGGGAGGGAGAATGATCTAGATTAGAAGGAAAAAAATTACTTCAGAACTTCTCAATTAAACCTTTATTTGGCCTATTTCAATTTTTACACCCACCTCCCTCTCACCTAATGTTTACTCAATTTGAGAAACTATGATATTCCCAATGGTAAAGAATGTTTCTAAGCTATACATGACAAACTCAACATATCTGATGGTCAATAAGGAAATCTACAGACAGACCTGATTGCTATACATCAATTGAGTCACTTTAACCCAAACGTAAAACATATAGTTCTATTTGACAAAAAGAGAACTAAAACATGCCAACCATTCAGTATTATTTACCTGTCCTCGAACATGTTACTTATGTAGCTTCCAACAAAAATATTTACAGGTAAAACTGTTAAGCCAAGGCCTGCCAGAAACAGGGCAACCGAGCTTGTAGACCACTTAAAGTAGTATGTTGTAACAACACTTGATTCTGAGAGTAAAATCTCCATTGCGTATTTCAACATGAAGTAAATCAATAATTGAACCTGAAATTGTCAAGAAATATTATTAATGAGCATTCAAAAAATGGGAACCATTTTTCCAGCAACTGTAAGAGAAGCATAACTAAATTGGCATTTTGAACTTCAGAGGCAGGCCAGGTGGAGGAAGCCAATGTGGCACCACATAATTGGTGAAAACAATTATCTAAAGGGGGGAAGTATCACACAGTTTGTTGGCACTGATCTAAGTTGTTATTAAGTAAATGCATCCACAGTTAAATCAAAGTTTTTATCAGACATTCTGTATCTAGAAACAAAATCATAAGCCACAAAAAAGAATACCTTCAGAGAAGGTGTCAGTAATCTATAAGCTGATCCTATGGAGGTTACAGGTCTATGAGATTCCTCAGGAGCTTCTTCACTTTCGTCACATTCTTGGTCACCATCATCTTGTTGCTGGTTCTCCTCCCCAGAAAGGAGCAATGGTTGAGCAAGACCCTTTTCAAGGGCATCAGTACACACTGTCATCCATAAAGATCAGAACGCTTGTTAACACCTCGGTTAAACTGATGAAGTTGAATACCAGAAAGAGATAGGAGAATGAAGATAAGGCCAAAGAACATACGACTAGAATCTTAACTTAGCCAATACGTATCAATTAAAACCTAGCTGCTATCCTAATATGAGGTAAAAATAGAGAAAAAATAGTACTCAAGAGTCAAGATATTTTTTTTTTTTTTTTGGGCAACTGGTGGTCTTGAACCCGAAACCTCTTAGTTTCAATCCCTCTCACCTTACCACCCAAGCCAGCCAACCCACATTCTTGCCCACCCACCCCACACACCCCCCTGCCTGCCCGCGGCCCAAAAAAAAATGGAAAAAATCCTTTATTTGATCATCAACTCCATATCCTTTTTATCAGTTAAAATTCTGTCATAATTAACATCAAATACATTTAAGAAACGTGAGAAATGCAACAATAATTTTGACACCCCAGCTAAAAGCATCAGAATGCCAAAAGCATCAAACGTAAATACATAATATAGCTATCTGAATGAGCATATTTGGTGGTCCTTCCATATTCAAGCACTTTATCCTAAAATACAATGGTGAGCAAGGGTCATATCTCAACATAGATGCATAACCAGAGAACTTAATAGCAGAGGTACTTTATCAGGCGTAACAAAAATGCAACAACTTGGCAGATTTTATTTTGATGTTAGGGTTCACTTGGTTCTACTATTGCATCTTCAGCAACAGTCACAGAAATCACAATAGTAGTTAATTTATGGTATGCATTTCAAAGAAAAAACAAGACAGGAGAAAGGAAAAGCAAAGAGTGAATAAAGACACTTTCAGATTAAGAATACGAGCTCAAACAAGATGTTATAAAGATAACCATACCATTATTAGACACTTCTGAGACCTGATTTTCATCTGTCTGGTGAGAAGGTTCTCTAAATGAGATTGACAACCATATTAGGTAGGCCAACCATGCTAAGGCCATAACCCAGCCAGGCAAAGTGTCCTGATTAAACGTGAGCTTGTATACTTTAAAATTAGTCTGGAGTAACCCAGCTAGTGCTGGACCACATGCCATTCCAAGAGCACTAGCACTAACAAAACCTGCAGAAGCTTGCATGCGAATCTTAAGTGGTACGCAGTCGCTGATATAACGTCGATTTACAGCTCTAGCAGAACCCAAACTGCATCATTCAAGTGGTGTTGTTACCAAATAAACATATACACATGCACAAATAGATTAATGGTTCTGAATAAATGCTAAACCTTCCTAAGAAAATAAAAATCACAAATGTTTTGTTCATGAAAGTCGATATCACAATCTAGCATTTTTTACTTCTCTCAAATTTATGAAAAAGGATGATACTAAGAGACAGATGTTTACCCACATAGAAGTCGACCAATAAGAAGAATAGCTATTGAGTTGAAGTCATAAGCCAACGCATAGAAAGCATTTCCCAGGAAAAGAACTATACTGCTAAAGAGCAAAGGCTTGAAGTATGAATTATTAGACCAAGCACTGAAGTACACAGAGGAGAAAATCTGAGCGACAGCCATAGATCCAATTACGACCCCACAAACTGTTGCAGCAGCACCGAGGCTCATTGAGTAGTCATCAGCAGTAGGTACAATAATGTAAGTATTGACCATATACAGAAATGTGTTTGCCAAGTTCAAGATAAGTGACATAAAATGGTATTTTCCATCTTCAGCTTGCTCCTCGACAGGACTAGGTAACTCCTCTTGCATTATAAGTGCATGTTGTGCTAGGAAGTGGAGGAAATTTGTTGAGTAGGTTAACCTATCGATGGCTGATTTTAATGAGTCAACCACAGGGTCCTGAAAATAAAACATAGCAGATCTTGAATCATCATCATCATCATCATTATCATCACCTTTATCCCAAACTAGTTGGGGTCGGCGGTCGATGAACCCAAAGACATAATCCTTTGGGTTCATCTCATAAAAGATAGCTAGTTTTTTTATAGCCGGCTCGCAACGCCTAACGCAACCCTCCTCACTTTATCCTGGCTTGGGAAAAGCTATGCAAACATGCATAAGCGTAGTTTGCATAGGCATAGTTATAGCAGATCTTGAATATTGCCAAAAATAAATAATTAAAGCATGAAAAAAAGACCCCTAAGAAGGATAAAACATCAGAGAGAGAATGCATATTACATGCGGACTACCTGTAGAGGAAGAGCAGGCTGGTCATAAATTGATAAATAGCTACCCTGACGGTCCTGTAGCTCTCCAAGATTGCGCGATATAGCTCCAACAACTGCTCCTAATCCCTGCAAGTAATCTTAGTTATCAGCGACATCCATTTTATTATTTCTTTTTGCTTTTGGAAAACTAAATTTTCATCAAAAAAATCACAATAATATAGTATTTTTCAACCCTACATGTCTAGTTTCCAGAAAACCACAATACTGGACCTGATGTTGAAGGTGAGAACATTCATTTCTTTTATCTGATTATATTTGGAGATGGTCAAGACAGAATGACACAAATGCAACAAATGCTGAAATTTGAGCACATTACCACATGCTTGAAAACTTGCTGAAGCTGAGAATAAGGATGATTAGCACGAGTTTTGACGTAATAATCAGTGAATCTAGAGCCAAAGCGTTTGTCAAACTTCTTAAGGATCTTCCTCAGTCCAATGGCGTTTATTTCAACAAAAAAAAGAAGCTTCAGAAGATCTCTGCCCACTTCTCTATAAGCCTCTCGGAGCTCAGATATTTTGCATATATCAGGCTGCTCCTGCAGAGCATCTTGCAGTTCATTAAGTTTTTCAATCCTGCTAGCAAGAAGGCCTTGTTGTTCCAACAGAAACAGAACAATCTTCTCAATCTGCACCAGTGAATTAAGGGAAGAAACAAGGAATGAAAACATCAGCTTTCACCAAAAACGAAACTCTTACAACTTCACTATGCAGGCACTTTTTTGCACGTTGGATCTTTCCCCAAAAATACCATCCACATGAATACATTAGCGGTAAATTCACTGTAACCAGTTATCCTTTTAATAAATACCCAGAGAATGACAGAGACTCAAATAGACACCAGAATTGTGGAAGCTAAAAGGGGGAAAAAGGAGCATATTTCCACAATTGCTTACAGCATGACACAGAACACAACATTTCAAATGTAACAAAATTTAGTCTTGCAACCAGGTGAAGCAACATGATACGTTGAGGCAATCATAGAGTTCAGGCAACTCCTCTCGTCAACAAACAGTAGTTGATATTTATATTCCAATATCTTTCACAACTATGACATTGCATCTTTAAGAATCATCAGAAATAGACCCTGTATATTTGTCTAGGTATATATTCTAAACAATGTAATCACCTAGTTGTCAAAATACCTGGTGATCCAACATGCGGGAGAAATCCTTGAGCACAAATCTTCGATCTAATGCTCCAGCTTGGATTTGGAGTGAATATTGTTTCACTTTTCTCTTCATTAACTTGTAGTTGATATAATATCTGAAAGCACACATAATATAGCATGTCATGTATTTTTATTTACTAGCAGTAGTTTCATAACAAACGCTAGCAGAAAGTTTTACAATTCATCACAAATGTTGCCCTCTCCTTTCTTTGTCTAATTGCCTTCTTGTATCAACTTTATAGTTCCTAAATAATGAGATGCCAGTTATTTAAATTTCAGTTTTCACAATTAGCAAGAAGTCCATATCACCAGTAAGCCATCAAATTGATGGATCTGCTTCATCTCTACTAGCAGACTGAAACAATTTCCCACCAGAAAATCATCCCTGTTCATCAATAGGTTCCTGTGCTAGTTGATGAGAGTTACTTGGGAAACCAAAAAAAAAAAAAAAAAAGTAAACTCAAATTAATTTGAGGTATGCTCTAAATTACAATAAAATGTAATTGGATCAAGTATGAGTTGGCAATCAGAACATATATGGTTTGGAACCCTGAACAAACTACTGGTGATAAGCCGGAGGAAGGTGAGAATGACGTCAAGTGATCATGCCCCTTATGCCCTGGGCGACACACGTGCTACAATGGCAGGGACAAAGGGTCGCAATCCTGCGAGCGTGAGCTAATCCCAAAAACCCGTTTACTTTTTAACAGGGGTTACTAAATATCAAAAGCTTATTACGCGTAATCCTATTTTTTTAAAACGAGTTGAGGGTGTAGGAGTTGTTGCCGGGGAAGAAGCACTAAATTGGGGTTTATCAAGACCGATGCTACGAGCTTCCAGAATACGAGGCATGGAAGGGAGCCACTACAAAGAAGTTCCAGGGGGTATGAAGGAAGTTTAGAACAAATCCAAGAGTATTATCCTTTACCCTCACTATCAAGTAGATGGAAATAAAATGTATCCAGTGTTCATCAGAAATTAACTATTAAATGTGTGTGAGTTTTCTCTTTTACTTGCATGCGTAGCAGATCTTTAACCCTCTCCTGGTTTGTTCAGAAATTTACATTTACTAAAACCTCACATTATTCGACTGGTCATAGTTTTTGTGCTACATTGATTATGTTGAGGTGACAGTGCTTTTCTGAAGGAACAAAATATAGCAAATAGTACTGTTGAATAATAATCCAGAAAAATAAAGGAAAACCATACCCCTGCCATTCTTGAATTTGTCTCTCCTTCAACTTCTTCCCAAAAGCAACCATCTCTCACTAAAAATAAGGATAAAACCCTCATGTAAGTATGAGATTACATACATTTTTTTTTAACATATACAGAAGATGTATATCTAAATGCATTTATAAGAATTTAAAATTGAAAAATAAATAAACAAATCAGACTACCTTATAAAAACAATGCACATATAAAAGAAGCTAAAAAATGCTCAAAGAACAAAATAATAGAGAGAAATTCTATTTCTTATTCACAGATGGGGAATTGTAGATACAACAGCAAAGCGTTTCAAGCCATTTCATCCAGGCAGAGAAAAGAAGCATAGGCAATTAGATATGCATCAGCGTTTCAATGGTATGACAGCATTTGTTTTCAGATGATGGAATCTCATGCCACCAATTTTTAAATACAGAGATATTACAAGGTAAAAGTAGAATAATACCAAAAGTGAATGCAGATAAGCACATAAATATTGCCATTATTTTAGTCGCATAGTGTTATGCGATTATATCTCTCATAATAGTTTAGCAGAAAGAAGAGTTGATATACCTTTCGAATATATTCAATGAAAATCCTCTCTTGGATTTTCTGAGTAGGAAAACAAAAGGCAATGACCAAATCTATTTAAATAGGAAAACCAGCAACCCCTCCATCATCCACAAAGAGATAAATTTTGGTATTAATATATTTTCCTTTCCAATTTTTCAAGAATCTACCATGTTTATATGTCCATAATTGGTAAACTAGATGATCTTTTGATCTCCAAATATCTGAGTACATGAAATCCCATTTTAAATGCATGACCAAGTATTCCAGTTCCCAGCTTGACCAAACTAATAAAATGTTCTTCTTTTCTCAATAAAGTTTTTCCCCTTTCAGTAACTTCATCTAATACCAAACTTTCAAATACTCTCCCCCCACAGAATCTACATTCAAAAAGTTGACCACCTTCAGCAGAAAATAACCATGTCATTTCTACTGACTCAGCCTCAAATCGTAAAATGGTCCAAAGTCCAAACCAAAATCATCTGCAATACACTTAACAGCTAATATCATATTTATACTTGAGGAAACCAATAAATGCCAGAAAACAGAAGTGACTTAGTCAAATAATTATCTATCGGCACGTCATCCTCCAATTAATTTCACACAATGAATGAATAAAAAAAAATAAAACGCGAAGAAACCAGCAAATGTAGAATCAACCTAAATCATACATAATTCAGTCTATATAATCTCCCACAGCTTCTCACAACTATCACACAAAAAGCAACGAAACTTTGACACGGATACAAAACAGAGTTCAAACAGAAAAAATAACAACAACAATAATAATAATAATACAAATAAAGGATAAAAACTCTGTTAACAGAACAAGTCCATTAACACATGTATATATCTACATAAATATACATTCTGAACGCAATCTCATACAATTAACACAATGCGAGCGTAGAGCAAAATCATTACCGATAAAAAACAATCGCAGCCGACAAAGTCCGGTCCTCCTTCTTAGATGAGCATCAACAAACCGCCGTTACGGCCGGAGAGAAATTCCAAGCTCCGAAAATCAAGACTTTAACTATATTACGCAATTCACAAACACCTCATTCGCATTCATTCGTCGTCGTCGTCGTCGTTGTCATTAACATCTTCAACTCTTACGTGTACAGAACTCAGATCTTCAAACCGGAAATCCTCGAGAATTCTGAAGCAATTACACCTATACATGCACAGAGAGATTTGTACGTATCGACTTATAGCATATATGTATATGTATACGTATATGTATGTATAGGTAGCGAGCGAAAGAAGAGAAGAGGATGAGAGAGAGCGAAGCTGCGCCTGTGAGGCCTGAACTGAACCAAGCCGACCCGACCCACCCGACGAAGCGGAAATGGTGAAGATAAGTGGTGAAAGGAGAGGAGAGGGAACAGCTTGCCGTGTCTTCTTTGATCCCGCGGCGGCCATTATATTTATAGTTATATTTCTATTTATATGTATATAATATTGATGATAATGATTTAAATGTGGACTCTGTGGGTTTAATTGTTCGATTTGTTTTTCGCCTTTGGTACTAACTTTTATATGCCAGTGGGACCCATTGTGATTTTGGACATTAATCATATCATCATTGAACAAAAAGGTTTATGCAACTCTGTTTTTTTCCTGATAAAAATGATAAGTAAAAGAAAACAGTTTAGTTGAAAAGTTTTATTTTATCTCCAAAAAAATATTTTTAAATAAAATTTCTACATTAAATTTACTAATAATTATATACGATTTACAATTTAAAAGTATGTAAAAATATATAAAATTTTACATTTTATATTGTATTAAATATATCATGCTTTAAAATTTAAAAAAAAAATTATATCTAACTTTTTCTTGGAAAATTTGCAAATATAACACCTTTGACCGTTGACTTTGCAAATATAGCATTGTCTTTTTTTTCTTTGTTGTTATAACACTTCAACACTGCATAAATATCAAAATACCCTCATCTTCTTTTCTAAAACATAAAGACAATGCACTTCATCTTCATCTTCATCTTTTATCGATTCACCAAAATTTGTTCCCACACCTCATTATTTGCAGTCCTTATTATTCGCACACCTCATTGGATCATTATCTTCAAACAAAAAGGCCGCGACTGTGGAGAAAAAATCGCATCAATGAGATATTAGTTGAAATTTGCATAAGTTGAACTGGGTTTGTGAACTTCAACGAAACTGGTCAAGTTTTAAGTCGAATACAGGGTCGAGTTTTAGGTCGAACAATAAGTCTAAGTAGTAATTGGTTGAATATTAAATCGAGCACGACCTAAACTCGACCTACCATTAGGTCGAGTTAAATTTTTTAAAAAAAATGATTTTTTTTTTTAAAAAACAAGTTTTAGGGTCAAACTCTACCCAATGCTTAACCTAAATTTTTTTTAAAAAAAATTAGGTCGAGTATTAGGTCCAGTATTGGGTCGAGCTTGACCCTAACACTTTTTTTTTTTTTAAATCAAAATTTTTTCCTTTTTTTTTAAATTTAACTCAACCTAGTATTAGGTCGAGTTTAGATCGAACTGGATCTAATATTCAACCAATTACTACTGAGACTTATTGTTCGACCTAAAACTCAACCTTATATTCGACCTAACCTTGTGCTCGACTTAAGGCTCAACCAATTTTGTTGAAGTTTACAAAATCAGTTTAACTTGTGTAAATTTCAACTAATATCTCCCTGATGCGATTTTTTCTCCACGGTCACGATCTTCTTGTTTGAAGATAATGATCCAATAGGGTGTGCGAATAATAAGGAGTGCAAATAATGGAGTGCGAGAACAAATTTTGTTGAATCGATAAAGATGAAGATGAAGATGAAGTGCTATGTTTTTGTGTTTTAGAAGAAAAGATGAGAGCATTTTGGTCTTTATGCAGTGTTGAAGTGCTATAACGGCAAAGAAAAAAAGGACGGTGCTATATTTGCAAAGTCAACGGTCAAATATGCTATATTTGCAAATTTTCCCTTTTTCTTACATCATTAGTAACGTAATTTGGTATGGATTGCCTTTTACTTTTAATTTAATATAATTTTTTTAAATTATAAGTTATAACACATGTACTATTAAATATGTATTTTTACATTTCAATCCTTATTTTTTTTATTTGGGTTATATATTACTATTAGTAAATGTAATATAAGAATTTCACATTAAAAATTAAATATTTTTTTATAACAGAGAAATTTTTTAAATTAATTTTTTTTTTTTAGAAACATATTTTGTACTAGTTTATTTTGGTTACACTGCTAAAATAAATTCTATTGGAAAAAAAAAAGCCATTTAAATTGGGATCTTCCGCATGAATGTGTTTTTAGAAATTGGGAACAAATGTAACGATTAGGAATTAGAAAGACCTTTGATCATAGAAATTGTTCTTTGGATGATGTTTGCTCCTTTTCAAGCGCACACTCAACTAAACTAAATATTTAGTGTATTCACCACATATAAAATACAAAATTCAATACTTCTTCACCTCTTATTCAATTCTAACTTTACAATTTTACTATTACTTCCGTTCCCCAAAAAAAAATTTACTCTGGATAGGGAATTTTTTTTTAATTATTAGATATAACACATTGAATCTATTATTAATCGTATAATTTTATGTTTTTATTTTTACTTTTTAATTATAGCCATATATAGTGATCATTAATAAGGTATTAGTGAAATTTTATTTTAAAAGTGGACTCTTTTTTTTTTGGTTGGAACAAAAAAAGTTTAAAAGAAAACTTTTTTTTTTTGGTGCGAAATGAGTATTAAATTATAAAAGTTGTATCATCCATGCGATGCGTCAAATTGATTCATTTTTTCTCACTTGTAGAATTTAGTACTAAAACATGAGAGATATAAACCAGTTGTTTTTTAATTTATTCCTAAAAATTCAAATTATGAAATTTAATGGAATAAACACCTTTGATCCTTTTTTTTTTTTTCGGGTTTAATTTTACCCTTCACAATTCAGTTTCTGAATGGAGCAAAAGAACATCATACAATAAAGACAAGAGATATGAAGAGACTGAAGTTCAATTATCATACTTTGTCTTAACTTTTTAAACATGACAAATTTTGAGACACCTAAAAGTTAAGAATGTAATACAGTAAGACAACATGTGGAAAGGAGTACAATGCAGGTAATTATTGTTTACTCTACTTGTATTTCATTTGTATAGTTAGTAACTCATAGAAAAAAGCATAATCCAATATTCCTGCTTTCCTGAATTTCAAAGTCTATGTGCTTAATAATAATGACTTTAAGTTAGTGCTAAGCATGCATGGAAGAGAAATCATGAGCAGTTCTTAGCGCTTGATTACTCTATTTATTTCCACCACATTGTCAATTTCATTGTTCTAAAAATGCATCATTATTTTACTTCAACATCTTTTGTTTAGAAAACCTTACAAAGTGATCTAACTGTACCCTCCAATTATAGAGCATTGTGGTGTTCCTCTGGTGGGAAACAAAGCATTAGCCATTGTCACATTAATAGTTTTCAACGCTCGTGAACATAAAATATTAGCTCTTGAATAAAACACTCCAAAAGAGCAATATAGAAACTACTAAATCATTGGCATAAAGACTACAAAGGGGCGCTTGGTTCGCTTAAAAGAATGAAAAAGTAATGAAAATAATAATAGTTAGGAATAATAATTGATTTTTTTTATTATAATTATACTAATTGGTTTTGTGATAGAAAATGATTATAATTACCAATTATGGTGGTTGATTTATATCAGGGAATGATTATAATTACAAATAATGGTAGTTGGTTTTCTAAATCTTTAGAATTGGAAATTTAGTTTACTTTTTATTTGAAATTCCAAATTCCAAAGTACAGTATAAACTAATTATGATATTTAATAATAATAATAATAAGTTAATTATAAATTAATTTATATTAATTAGAATAATTAGTATTAATTAATTAGTTAGTATTAGTTAATTATTTATTATAATATTAAAGAATTAATTATTAATTAAAATCATTATTGATTAAATTAATCTTAATTAATTATAAATTAATTAATATTAATGAATTAGTTTAATTAATTATTCATTATAATATTACATTACAATTTTAAGTTAATTAATTATTAATTAAATTAATCTTAATTTATTTATAATAATAATAAATTTAATGTCAATCACTTTCATACCTCCCAATTTTGGAGAGTACGCCCTTAAGTGGATATATGGATTTACTATTTAGGAAATCATTTCCTTTAACTAAACACCTATTTTTCATTTCATTCCCCTTCTTTTCTTCCCAAGCCTCTCAACCAAGCACGCCCTAAATCTTAGATATGAACAATAAACTTTGCATGTCTTAGCCATGACTGTTCAAGAAATAACTTCATCACCAAGTAATATCCAGTCAAATTGCAAGAAATCCCATACATACAAAATCAATGAGAACATCTATGCTATAAATGAATTTATTTATAGATTAATTAGGCTACAAACTTAAGTTGGAGAAAGTTTCCATGAAGAAAATGACCGCGAAAACATAATGAATTTTTTATATTCTAACTAATTAATGGAGATATCAATAGGTTATAATAATAAAAAAATTAATTAGCCAACTTTTAAAAGAAGAGTTGCTCAGGACCATAACTTTTAAAACTTTTGTTAGGTATTGCCATTAGCTAAAAAATAAAAATAAAAATAAACTACCACATACTCTTTTAGTTTGATGATTAAAAATCCATATGAATTACGTTTTAAAACGTATTTTTACATTTTTTAAAAAAATTCTTATATTCTTAAGATTGATTTCAAATATGCATTTTTACCGTTTTCAATACACTTTTTCAATTTCTAATATATTTTTTATCTTACAACTATTATTTTGAAAAATATAAAAATGCGTTTTGTAATACTGTTCATATAGGCTCTTAATACACTTTTTATTTTGAAACCAATCGAAATGCGCTTTAAATCATCAACGTGATATAGAGATTAATTGCACTTACCTTATGAAAACCCAAAAAAAAAAAACCTAATCAATTATTAGTATAAAGAAAAGATATCTTGCAATCACGTTGGATGACTCGTGCCTCTGATCTGAAGAAGGCAAGGTACAATTATTAGTATAAAAAAATTTAAAGATATGATATGAATCGAGCATGTCGGAGGCTTTGTGGCTCTGGTCTGAATGAGGCTTAGTGCGCCCAGTAGGATGTCCAAACGACTATTGTTTAATTTGTTTTGGTTGATAGTAACTACCGACATTATCGATTGTACTATGCTGTAAGTTGCTAATTAAAAAGTGAAACCGAAGAATAATTCTGTAAAAATTGATAAGCTCTATGAATATAAAAATATTGAATTTGCGGCTTCATAGATTTGTGACAAGATCATAGCACGTGGTGACAGTGGACAACACAGGAACGAGACGGAGCCTCTCAATCTGCTAAAGTAGGTTTTTACTTTTGCCCATATCTGCATGATTTTGGCAGCGCCACAATGGAGACCAAGGTCGGCATGACCCACCAACTCTCCACGTTTCTTTCGGTTTTCTGTTTTAAATTTCTTGCACTTTAGACGATGAGGCTGTTGAATACTCGAAGGGACAACAGAATTTTGGATGAGTAACTATATTTATGGTAAAAATGTTTAATGAATTTTGAACGCGAAAAAAATCAAATAAATTTTTAAAAAATCAAATAAAAAGGCGTATAAAGTGAAAATCTCATGTGCAATGAATGATTTATTCATTAAAATCCTACAATCAATATAAAATTTCAAAGAACCATAACTCTTTTTCTAACAAAATATAGAGGCACTGTAAGGAATTTTAAAATAGTCTCATCAACTCACTAACTAGCAATTCATTCAATTGGCATCACAACCCAACCAACTCTGCAAAGGACATTCGATATGGGACTTGTGCAGGTGGTTTGACACCCATAATTAAATCAATCTTATGATGTACTGCACGTTTCGAGGGCAACTTCTTAGACAATTCAACAAGTGTAATATCAACAAACTCATCAACTAAATTAGCAATAGATTTTGGCATATTTTGGAAAAATATGACTTCAAACTTTTCCAAACCACTAAAAACCAAACTTTGCCATACATAAAGTTGCCAAAATACGATTAATTTTTGAATTTAAAATTAAATTTTATATACTCAGTAATTGATGCAATATTTACATAATAACAGAATATTAAATTAGAAAAGTAATTATTATTGAATTGATTGTGCACATAAATAAGTGAATATTTTCGCGACGATTTTTCATTATATGTATAATTACTCAAGTAAAAAAGGATTTGAATAAAACAATACAAACGCTGCCAACTTAAAAGTTGGGTTTGTGATTTAATTGTCATAAAATGTAATATGCATGATTAATTTTATTTAAAAAATGATGTAATTAAATTATTGAAATTCATAAATAAGAGTTGACGTTATGAATTTCAGACGAATTTTAAAAAATAATACAAAACGTTTAATGAATAAACAAATAAAGCTCCTAACTATTTTAGAATTAAAGTAGACTCTCCAACTAAAATTGATTACTTTGATGAACGGTTTGTTCGCCCAATTAGCAATATTTTGTTAATCACCCCTAGTTTATTGATTTATTAGGTTGGTAACAATGAAAATGTATACTTTAATAATTAATCCCGATGTCCTTCGGGTTAGATCAATTGGTTCTACTTGAAAGGCAACAAACGCCTCACGCCAGGAAGACATGGAATCACACTACCTTAACTACCGTGGCAAGTAGTTAAATTAATCCAAGCCTAATCTGAAAATGGGGTGTGAGCAATAATCAATAACTCAGTATTGAATGGCGTAAAAGTTCGTGACACTGAAAGTGTGGGAAGTGAGCAAGTCTCATCTACAATTTTCTATTTAAAATCAATTAATGTGAAGATATCTCCGGGGTAAATAATAATAATAATAATAATAATAATTAATCCCGACATTTTAAAAAAAAATGCATGAACCTTAATCCTTCTAGTTTAAAAAAAATAAGAAGGTCAATTCCTTCACTATCATTGGGACCAATTTAAGGAGAAATTAAGGAAGCAGTAAAGTTTAACCTGCCGACATTTATGTTTTGGTCCTTGCGCCGCCATTTGACTCCATCAATTTTATGATGAATCCTATCAATACTTATTGACGAGATCATAATTTAAACTTTTTAAAAGTAGAAATCAATAAGGAATAATTTTATTTTTTATTATTAAATATTATACCAGTTATGAATTTTTATTATAACTTTTTATTAAAAATATCATTTCTATTTTTGCGCTATCTTTTAATTTCTTGATGTACCAGGGATTTTATTTCCAACGATCACAAAATCCACCCTACGTACCAAAAAACCAATGATCAATGTGTAGTACATTTGCTTCACTGTTTAGCATTTATTCCCGGTGGACTCCAATGGGTTTTTTGAGACTCAAAAAAAAAAAAAAATGCTTCTTCGTTATAAAATATGAATATTAAGTAATAATAGTAGCATGACATTTCTAATTTGATATGAAAATTTTTTGTATTTTCATCAAATTAAATTATATTTCAAGAGGGTAGATTCTTACTTTGCAGGTAAGGGTGATAATTAGTAACATAACACTAAAATATGATACGAACTTAACATGTATTTAGTAGGTATAAATATATTTCTTCACAGATTCAGGCCAAAATCAAGTTGAATCAGTATAATACAAAAAATAAATAGATGAACTCGTTGGTCAACCCATTTAACCTATTTAAAATAATTTTAAAAATTATCTAATAATGATTTTATAAAATTGAAAGACATTATATAAGATATACTTTTAGATATTTTTGGTATTTTAATTTTTTATAAGTATATAAGTATTTTTTTTATTGTGTTACTTATGAAATAAATAAATAATTAAGTTTTTATAAATTTCACATGTATATAAGTATTTTCGTGTTGTTTTCGTAACATGTCATGTTATTCACAAAATAAATAAATCATGTTCACATTATATTACCTAACACATATATTAAACGGGTCGCATTTGAATTCGTATAAAATCTATAATATTTATATCTAAACACGACACGAGAATTCGAAATACAACTTGATTGCCATACCTATTTACAGGCTATTTCTTGGGATAAATTTTTTGTTAGTGCTAGTTATCGTATTGATCCGATATAATATGATGAATTTACAACAAGATATATGAGATGGATGGTCAGAAATTGTCCCAATACAATATGTTTATTTGGATGTACTAATAATGTGAGATCTGAAAATTATGCCACATGCAACGATGACTAGACAAAGCCATTTAATTACCACTGATTAAATAGATATTTATGAGATTTAGAGTTGTGTAATGATCTGACCACCAGCAACGAAATAAGTTCTGATGTATTCTAATCTCGGTTACATAAGACCCCCGTTTTAGAATATTAAACTGTTCAAGTTAATTCATTTGAGGTTGTATAAATAATTTTTTTATGCTAGAAATTAAATCATCAACGCTATTATGTATTACTAATTGATTGAAATAGAGGTGCCTACAAAGCTGAATGAATCGGTTTTTGTATAGATTGAAGTTTTATTTTTACATTTTTATATTTATAAGGTAAAAATTGTAAAATAAAAGTCGTTTTAAAAATGTAAAAAATATAAAAATATAATTTATCTGTAAGTTTAGATTCCGATCCCTCCAATTTTATGCCCTCCAAGTCCAGAGAAAAAAAATGATTTGATTATGAATAAAGCCTTCCCCTTGATGCATGCATGCCACAGAGAAAGCCAAATAAGAAATAACGTTTGGACATGTGAATAGTCGTCCTCGATCATGGCTGTCTGCTGTCATAATACGAAGCAAGTGGCCATCCAACTCAAAATGACAACACTAGATTTGAAGTCAATAAAACACAAATTTGAACAACCTCAATAAAACACTAGATTTGAAGTCAATAAAATACTGATTTGAAGTCGTAATACAAAGCATAATGTACTTTATTTGACCTTAGTATTCTTGTTTTGAGTTCTAAGTATAACTTATTGTGAAATTAGTCTCAAATGAATTTGTTCACTAAAGAACGTAATATATATATATGAAATTTAATTAGTGAATTAATGTGAAAAAATAGTTTATGAATCAAACCTATGTAAATTGTAGCTAAGTAGTTGCCCAATGATCATCGTTCCTCTTTTCATTTTGTATTATTCTTCATAAAAACTTCAATTGACATCAAAACTAAGTTCTAAAGCTAAACTTTTCTCTTCTTTTTTTTTTTTCCCAAAGAAACGATCTCTGTATATACCGACAAAAATATCACATGTACAACTTTGTCAACTGATAATAATGCCTTAGTTCTCGCAATGAGACTAAGTATGACAGTTAGGATAATACTATCATTTGCATTTGCTATACTCTTAACTTCCTATCAGAAAATAAACAAAATCTAAGAAGTCAAAAGAACAAGATATCAACACCATCATCAAACAAGAACAAAAACCAACCAACTTATTTGATTCCTTTATTCGTCGGTGGACTAAAATGGAGGGAATGTCCGTTTTCAATCATCAATTATCAATGCTTTAGGTTCACAAAGGGTATTAATATTATGTTGATTTGCTTTCTATTTCCTAATAAAAACTCTATGCATCTCCAGATAAAATTATTTAAATACGATGCATTATTTAAATCTAAAAAAGAAAGATAAAATTAAAAATATATATATGTATTTATAATGAAAAAAAGTATACACAACAAATTTTATTTTATTTTTTTGAAATAGAAAGAGTATTACAAGTTTACAGTAGACACTTTTGAGTGGAGCAGTAGTTCCCTCGTGGCTTTGTCCCACCGGATGTGATCCATACAGCAGCAACCTACTTGGCATCATTATGCGTGGGGGGAAAAAGTTAAAAATAATTCAGTATAGATATCTTTTTTAAATTACTGAGAAGGCGACATGCACACATTTCCCACGCTACAGAATACCGAAAACTTCTTGTTGAGCACCTCAAAAATTTTGCATGTTTTTGAACCTTTCATTGTGATCTAGTATTAGGATTTCAAACAACAAATGATTGTCGTCCCGAAAACTGAACTGAAACCTGATCAATGCGACGCGATGCAGGCTCAGGTGGGCATTTCAACCCAGATTCTTTTTAGTTGAGATTTTCTTGTCTCAATTATTATTATGTATTAATTTTAATTTGAAACTATTGATCGTGAAAGAAAATAGTGATTCGTTTTGATTAAGCTTCCTTTCCATAAATCTAAAAGTTTTTCTCAAATGTTAAAAAATAATTCAGTTCCAGAGTTAAAAACGCCGAAATTTTTGCATTTTAAAATACTCTTGAAGTTAGGTAATGTTTTTGTTAAGATCAAAGTTTATGCATTTCATGTTAAAATTATATCGCGATCGACACATATCATTTGAACATATGATCATCATCGATTCTTTTTGCCCACCAAACATAACAACAAATACTGAACCCCAGTGATGTATAATTAAGGTTGGACTTGGACATGGACATTCCCCTAAAATGGAGTCCTGCTCATCCCACAACTTTTTGTTGGCTCATTTAGTGATAGTGATGTTATGGCAAGAGAATCTGAATGTGTTTCTGATGGGCACAAGTGAGGGTGAAGTGGTGTTTGGTTCTTCAATAATGCAGAGGAGTCGTCAAGTGTTAACACTTAACAGTCTCAATCAATCATGAATCACCAGTAGTTTGTACTTGTGGTCATAAATTTCATGCCAGGATAATCACTTTCTTTACATGCATCCCCGATCAACTTTTGGGTTAGTCGGTTAGGCACAGATTAAAATTTTCTTTCATCTTCTCCTCCTTTCTCAACTTTTCTTTCTTTTCCCCCTTTTTGGGTTAGGCGCCGATTAACTTTCTTGCATGTTTTCCTCCCTTTCTAACTTTGATCTACTTTGATGTTAAAATCTGAAACTCAACGACGTGTATAAACTACTACATTGAAATTAGGATTTTTTTGGATAGGGTATTTATATTTGCAAATAAGTAAATTTTTAAATAAAAATAAACTATTCAAACACATTTTTATTTTAAAATTTAAAATTCAAATTTTTCCACTCAAATTCTTCTAACATAATTTAAAAAAAAAAATTCATATTTTTTCTTCTAAAATACTTTTTCTATCAAAAAATACTTACCAAAACTTTCACATATTTTAATACAACTTTTTTCAAATACATCACACTACGTACATTAAATATGTTATATTTTATGATTTAAAAAAAAAATGCACACGAACAAAAACAAACATTTTTTCTTTTGTTTTGGATTGAGAGATTATTACTATTACTATTACTATTACTATTACTATTACTATTATTGGGTAAAGAAAAGGAAGGAGGAAAGGGGGGAAATGGGAATGAGACGGGATTTTTGATTCAGCTGGACATGAAAGCAGAGGGCCAAACATTTTGTCCAGCTGCGATGCAATCAACAGCAACATTCAATTGTTATTTGCCGACAAAGGAAAGAAAAAGAAAAATCATTGAAATCAAGTTTGGAACAGGGACAGAGACGACTTGGCCGAGTGAATATTTACCATAGGCAACAAATAAGAGAGTTAACAGGCAAAACCTGAATCAGAGACTGGAGGGTTAATACTAATAGAACAAGAACGTATGAATGTAGTAAGTAGCCCTTTCAGAGCGTCTCTTTGCTACTTCCACTAAACCTTCTTTGCCATTTCTAAAAATGTAGGCAAACAAACTTCAGTGGAAGCAGCAAAAAGAAGCATAAGAATTGAGCTATCCCGAGTTAGTAACACATGAAGCTAACAACATATATATTCATTACAAAGAGAAACAAAAGGAGAAAAAGAGAAAACCCAGGGGAGGAATTCTGCAAACCCCTCAGAAAATCCCCCTGCCCCCACCAAAAAAATAAAAATAAAGAAGACAGACGATAAATTTCCAGGGGAGGAATTAAATCTCTTTGTGATCAGTTATGTGAGTGCACAAGGATGGATGACAGTACCTACAGCTTTATATTGGCGAGGGTGGACCGTTGGCTACTAGGCTTTCTGTTTTGGTGAGTAACCATTTTGACTCGTACGTTTTTGCCCTATCAGGCGCAATCAACTGCAAAGCATGATGAACACATTTGTGATAAGAAAAGTCTTCAGTAGTCCCATCAGTTCTTACCAACGAAAAGCAGCGGGAATTCTTATATTTTGAGTGATATCCAACCTGCAAAACCCATGGAAATAAATGCCAGTATGAGGTACTTAAAGGAGCAAAAAGCAAAGGCAAATCATAAATTATAAACTGGAGACCCTGGCATCTTCAAAGATAAAATTAACACTCTTAATATGTTCCAAAAAACAGGGACCACCAGTTCCTTGCCACTAACCTAAAATATGCATCCAAATCAGAGAATACAAAAAATGAGTACAATTCTCTCGTTATTATTGAAATATATTAAATGAAACAAGATGAAGATTAGGAGATTCAATAGAAGGTTACAATGATTAGCTGAAATGATCACAATGCTTGAAGATAGAGAATGAGTTGCTGTTTTACTGTACCAGTCATATAGCACCTTAAGTAATTCTCCAATTAAAGCTGTAGCCAATATGATTTTCATCTCCAAACTGGGGTTTTGGTAGCTTAAGACCACCCAATCACAAATTACAGGTAATAGGTTCTATTTACTTCATTTCTTGTTCCCCTAACTTGAAAAGGTAAACCCCCAGTTGACCAGGGCAACCACTTTAAGCTTAAAATGTATGCACCCTTGGAAAGGGAAGAGAAGAGATAATCACTGACAGATTTGCATCTGAACCCTAGCACAAAGGTCATGCATAATCCTTTTCGTTGCGCCCAGAAGATAGCAAGTTCGTTCAAGAGACTAACTAGAAGAACCAATATGTCCTTTTCAACTGTGTACATGTCTGTACTTTTTTTTTTTTTTTTTACCTTAATTTCAAGAGCCCCAGTTCCAATCTTCTCAGAACCTCGAGGGTGAAAACATAAAGCAGTCATTACAGCAGCCTTATCCACTTCACTTAGCTGACCATTGATCTCATACCTTACAATTACAAAAAGGAGACGAACACAATTATTGAATCAGAATTGAAACTACTTAAGAATAAGATTGAAAAAGTAACTCCTTAAAGTCTAAAACTGATATACGGAACAAAATGGTGCTAAGACCATCTACTTGGATTTTGGAAAATTCTTCATATCAGCACTGCATGATCAAAAAATACATCTTTAGTTGGTGCTGAAAGCATAGAGAAGGCTTCATGTACAATGGTAACTATACTACTGAAAATGGACTCCGAAGGCATGACAATTAACAAAGTTCATTTACTTGCTTACATCTCATATAATAAGCATTGACACCATTTATTGAATCAACAAAATTTTTGCTCCCTGATGAATAATAATTTAGGAGTGTTCATTTTAATCCGATCTGATCCGATCTAAAATTTCAAATCGGGCTAGATCTGCTTGGCCTGATCCGATTTGATCCAAATGAAAAATTCAAAAAAAAATTATAACTTTTTTTTCTCCAAAATAGCTAACATTAGTTATAAAATAAAAATTAGTATTGTTTTTGATAATTCAAATAGTTTTTTAATTAAAGTTAGTCAATTTTGTGACAAAATAAATTAAAATATTTACATGAAAATACAAAAATTAATTTACATGAAAAATACACAAATTAAAATATTACATGAAAACTATTTATTATCTTTACATAAAAAATAGACAATTTTTTTACATGAATTATTAATTTCAAACTTAACAATGTGCATGAAAAGGAAAGCAAAAGCGGGAAAAAAAAAAAAGAGTTCGGATCAAAACCGAATCGATCCAAAATTATCTGACCCGACGAATCGGATCACAACCCACTCATTGCAAGTATGGTTGGATCGGGTTCGGACTGAATCATTAATTTTAATCACCCCGACTGATGATCTCTTATATAGCCCAATCCAACATAGCCAAAAGAAAAGCATATTTCTAGATTAGATCTATCCCATAGAGAAACATAATTTCCTCTTATGAATTATAATTAACTAAACAGCTCACCAAAACATATTTTTGCAGAGGAGTGACAGTATAAATCCTAGATTTTAAAAAGTAACACACATATCTGTCATAAATCTATAGGCAGCAGATATTATTTTTTTCTCCTTGCCCCCATCTATAAGAGTCCTAGATGCACATCTAGAATTAAACATAATTTAAGCTCTTTTTTCTTTCCTCCCCCTGAGTGCCCGGACTATTGGAAAAGTGCCCATCATGATTTTACATACTACTAATACTATAAATAATAATTCTGCCAACTATTTTTCCTATACATCTTGTCATAGCCCTTTTGCAACAAACCAGGGTAAGTAAAATCAGCTTTTGTCCAAGAAAATTTTACCTTCAACCACATTAAATATATCTCAAAAAAAAATGGATACATAGTTACATCATGCATAATCTTGAACAGAAGCATAACAAAAAAAGTAAAGCTGCAAAGAAAGGGATGTCAGAATCATGATATTAACAAGCTATAAGAACACGAACTCCAAAAAGTAGAAAAAGTTATTTCATATCCCAAGAAGATTTAAAAAACCTACTACACAAGCAGAAAAAGAAAAATATGAAAGTACTCACAAGTAGAGAGCAGTCAATGAGTCAAACCCATTGAAAAACATAACTTCCATCAAGCAAAAATTTGACTATTTAATTACCAACTTTTGATCATGCTTGCATTAATATTCAGTTCGATCATTTCAGAAACCACATAAATAATTGAATAACATACTTGTTTAACAAATTCCTCAGTGTCTGAGAAAGCCTTTGAATATCTTTTAACGAGAGAAAATGCCTCAGAAGTGTCTTAATGTCTAGATGGCCCAAAGTCAAGCGGAATGCAAATAGATGTTGTGCCAGAGATTTTCCAGACAATTCATACTGTTTGTTCGGTGACTTCTTTGTAACCTGTTGATGAGAATTGACATGGCTACCCAGAAGATTATAAACATCCACTGGCTTTTCAGGTTCATAACCCTAATTAAAGACAAACAAAAGAATAAACTAGGTCAACAATTATTTAAAAGGACATCGTCAAAAAAAAAAAAAAGTCCAGAGTTCAGTTGGACGATATGCCCATTTTACCATATAATGCAATCATGATTTCCTACCTTCCCATGATATATAATGTCAAACTGACCACCAGTCCCTATTGAAGGAACCACTCCCCAAGACAAGGCATCTAGAGTTCCTTCAAGATTATCCATAACTCCTGTCTTGGCAGCTCTAACAAAGCAATCACCTGGATTCTGCAACAAGTTGAGGAAGCAGAAAATGATATTAGAGCAGCTAGAGAAGTTGTTTTTGATCAGGATACAGAAAACAGAAAGAAACGAGAATTGAAATGGAAACTAACAGAAAAGCATGCTTGCATAAAAGGCGAAGAAACAGAGGTTGCTTTTCTTTGCTGAGCAAGTCCTCTGGCATTTAAAGCAACAAATTCTCCAGTAGCTGATAGGCAATCTGAGGTAAGAGCTAAATGTTCCGGACGAACAGTCTTGCCAATATCACCAATTGCAGTATTCAAACTCTGCATTGAAGTCATAAATGTTAATTTGTATACCCTTTAGCAAAAAGTTTATAATACCCACAGTAGAACCAAATCAAACCCTGACTACCAGAGTGATTTGAGTAATATGCAAGCTCGTTTCAAATTTTAACTGGTCATAAATGCTGATATACACTTGCAAGGAACTGGAAGTAGAAAACTCACACTTATAAAATGATTTGCAGCAGCATCAATGCCATAAGCTGGAGTTATGTCATGAATATCATCTGGATGACTGCGTTCCCAATCAATGACATCACTTATCCGGACACAACTGTCCACAAGGATACTCCAAAATTTAGCTCTATCACAGTTTTCTGACATGTACACTCGCAAGTAAAGTTCACCAGAAGAGCCTTTAAAAGATTTTGCAACATTTGGGCAATCTTTCCACAAGATATCAACTCTCTTAAATTCAGGGAATCCTTAAAAACAGGTCAAATTAAAAAAAAAAAAAATTTAAGTAATTAGAAAATTTAAGACCTATGGAGAAGAATATTGACGGAATCTAACAGCATTGACACTAAAGAAGAAAAAAGGTGCAATTAGAGATTTTCCATTGCAGATAATTATAAGAACTCCACAAGAAATCTGCATAAGCTAAGCAGACTTGAGACAAACAGCAAAAGCTTTGTCAGCAAGAGAAACCAGGCAAATAATAACCGATTAACTTTGCAGCATCATTCAGCTCCTCTCCATTTTGGTGGTATTAAAAAATAAAAATTAAAAATTAAAAAAGGAGGTGAGTAGAGGATTAACAGATGCTGGAATTGTGAATTCCAGTGGTACTATAAATTAATCATTCATTCATAATAGAAGAGAAAAAAAATGGAGAAGAAGGATGACCAAGGAATTGCACAAATTATCAGCAAACTATGTTAACCATATTAGCATGAGTACCAATTTCCCATCCCACCTACATATTCCAGAAGCACTTCAACATTTTCCACTATTTAGTGCATTATACCATATTTACTAGAAAATCCCTTTAAACATAGAAGATAAACGACCTCCAATAAAATTTAAAGCTCACCATCAATGCTGTAAGAAACTTCATGACAACCAAGGCCGTACTGATTAACAACCACTAGGAATTGAATAATACCTTGCCAAAACTTTTCAACTATAAATATTTAAAAATGCTAAACCTCTTCTCACAATATTTCGTGACCGTCCATCCATCAGTGTTTGCCGTCCATTGAACACTCATTATTGAATTCCATGAATACACACAAATGACTTTTACCAGCCAGTTTGTCCAAGATAACACCAAAATCTAACTACAAGAAATGCTTTTAGCAATTTAACAATAATGATGACCAATATAAAAACTTTGAGAGATATCAATCTTTTACACGGAAATAGCTTATCCCTCGATTGCTGATCAACTTGCAGTGCTTCTACAAACTTGATTTCTCATAAAAGGTATTGCAGAACTCAAAATATGAAGATAACACATAGGAGAGACAATTAAAAGTGTGGGACAATGCATAAAGTGGATAAGACGGAAAACACACTTGTACCCACAACACCAGACAGTATCTCCAAAGTGGCTTGCACATAGGAAAAAACAACCAATTTGTACCTTTACTTGCTCTAGTCCTATTGAAGTGTTCTGTATCTACCTTGATTAAAGTTCCAAGCAGCAACCACCAATTCTTAAAACATCAATTCTATTCAACACTAACACTTCTTAAAACATCAATTTATAGAGGTTGTCAATACTTAGGGTTTTCAAATTTGAGCCAACCCTCTATGCTAGAGGATTTAACTATATGGACGGAGAATATAGGGTGGAATACCTTCATAATTAGCAAGGGAACACTTGAATTTTCCCTAGCTTTAATAACTTAAATCTGGTGCCTTATAAACTTTTGACTCCAAATCTATTGATTTTGTCGTGTTCGAATGATAATCTATTGATTTTGTCATGTTTAAATCTATTGATTTTGCAAACTAGTGATTTGGAGGATATAAAATATCTGCTCATCATTACTTTCAATTAATCTACCCTGCATTAATTGTTTTGTTCCCTTCTTGTTGATATTCCTTCGTGAATTACGAATAGTAGGGTTTCCAATCATCAATTCTAATCAAGCATATCAACAAATTCCAACTCCAAAATCATTGCAACTTGGGGATACAGTCAACCCAGCAACATTCTTTGATTTTAAAAAAAAAATCATGCACACACACACACGCACACACTTACACACTTTTTAAGGACTAAAGAAGTTTCCAACAGGAATTAGCAAATAACAATGCTGAGAAATTTAACAGTAAGGTGATATTACAAAACTTTCAGTTCAATGAAACTAACCTTTTATAACACTTCCAAGGAGGGATGGCATTATCATATCACGAATGACATCCAGCTGTAAAGACGATATTCGGGACTTATCAACTAGAGAAACTATGATGCAGATATTGGAATCCGTTTCATTCTGCTTCACATCTAAAGAACACCCCATACTGCATAAGCAGCACAAGGCAAAGAGGAAATAAGACCCCACACAAGAACAATTAATGAATGCATGAAATGAGCAAATACCATATACAAAAATGTCATTTGGGTACTCAATGTCCAATAGACAAGCAGATGCACCATGCCATGTCCATGGGCACACCCTCTGATTTAGAAGTAGAGTGCAACTTCCTTGGGTCTCTTATCATCAGGGAACATACTAGTTATTTCACTTGATTGTCTCATGGCATTATAAGAAAAGAGCAAAGCCATGAAACATCTACACCATCTCATATCATCTCTCTTTGTGGAACAAACATAATAGCAGCTGATAAGGACAGTATTATCTCAAGAAGACAGCTTACTTTCTAGATATCCGCAACTCTGGAAGATCCAATTTCGACTTTAATTTTAATTTCATTTTGACAGTTTTCCATGCCACATGAAGAGCATCTACAATTGAATGCATTCTTAGTCTCCTCCTCTTGAAAATTTCCTGGGAGAGGAGAAAATAAACGATAAAAAAAATATAAAAATTGGTCAACCTTACATTTCTTTGTACAGAAAGAACATGTAGTTATTAACTGCATTACCTTTGATATGTGAAAGTGACAAATCCAAGGACTAATGTGAGAAGAGCCACACAGCTCCAGGGAGTAGCTATTGTACGTTGAATATAAGCATGAAACAACAATGGGAGAAGCATATTAAATCAGCGTTACAGAATTCACAAAAACTCAAGTTGGGAAATCACTAGATCATACTGACCTTATCATCACATGTGAAACAATCTCTCCAAATTTTAGCCTCTGCAAATGATCCTTCACTTCTAACACTCCATGTTCAAAACCATGGGACAGTTTTCCAAGTTTCTTAGACAAAAATATTGATGCAGTTTTATCACCATTGCTCCTTTTCACTCCACAGTCCAGTATTTTCTGCAAAGTTAATATGGCAGTCAGGCACTCCAATCAAATAGTGAAAATTACATCTTGGTAAATTATTTGAGTACACTGCAAATTCAAGAAGCTTCAGAACAACCATCCATGTTGAGTGCTTATCCAGGTGGGAAGGTGGGAAGAAATAAAATGGGTTCAGTGAGTAAAAGTCAACTTCCCCGTACAAACAACTCAATACACTTGATTGGACACAGCATAAAGAACAACATCCTTGCGGTATGCTTGTTGGGGAAAGAAAAGGTGGAATGCAGCATGTGACCCCCATATATAGTGGCAAAGAGAAATTTACTAGGGACAGCAGCATATTTTTCAAAGAGAAAAGTCCTTGTGGTAAGAATGAAAAAAAGTATAAGGTTTCATTTGGATACATTTCTCCATGAAGGCAATTTAATCTCTGAATAATGAAAAGCAAATATCCCATGGATAGGAAGAAAAAAAATAAACTGAGGGCATAAGGACTCTCATATACACTCATAAAGAGGACTCTTCATTCTTAGAACAAATCGTTCAACTTTTAACCATATCCTGCCAGTTTGACTTGGGCTTAACTGGAATCACTCACACAAAATATTGTTAAGTGGCAAAAACAAAAGAGTTTGGACCATGGAACGCTTGAAAAAATCCACAGTTGCAGCCATAGGATTTGGAATGATAGAGTTCATGGTTTATACAAACAACCAAAGCTCAAACAGATAACTGCTAGTGAGATCTCGCGACCAAACAATATACAGAATGTGAGAGAGAGAGAGAGAGAGAGACTGGGCGGAGAGAAAGATGAGAACCTTCAGATTCAGCAGAGGTGATGATTCAAGTGCACTAATAGGTTGATCCAAAGCACTGTATGCTGCTTCAGAAATTGCACATGCAGCAAGCGAACCAACAGGATGGCCGCCCACAATATCATTTGCACAAGTGCTCTCACCTGAGAGCTTATTATTGCTAATAGGAGACAGAGTTACCAGGGTATTATAGGAGAACTGAACAATTTGATTCCCATAAGCATTTCTAACAGTTCCATCATATGCAATGCATATATCTCGCATAAAAAACATAAGCTTCCGTGTCAAAGTCCCAGAAACATCCGCATGACCACTAAAAGATCCATCTCTATTTGTTAAAGAATGAACAAAACATTCCAGAGGATTCAAGCCAGTGAGGAAAGAATTTTCAACCATAGCAAATGGGATGTGAGACTCAGAACATTCTGAGAAACCATGAGGTCTACAAATAGAGATCTTGTGATCATTCCATGCAGTGCAAGAAAGCCGTCGGGGCAATCTAAAAGAGAATGGAGCAACTGAGTGCTGCAAACCAAGACACATGCTATGTTGAACTAATTTTTGCAAGTTGCCCTTGCTTCCAGCCTTTAACATAGCTAAAAGGGAATTGTTTTTACTTGCATATTGGTAGGCCAAATATTGAATATCAGAAAACACATGCTTAAAAGCAGAAACAGATGCTTGTCTGAGTGCTGCTGACTTCTGCTGCTGAATAGCCACGTGATGCACTCCAAAATCGCCAATTTTTTTACTCTCTTCTGTGCATTCAACAAGGAAATTTTGATTCAAATCAATCAGCATAAGTTCAATATCAGATAGACACTCAGCTTCTTGCAGACCACAAGAGACTTCTTGAATCATATTTTCCCTGGAATATCGATCAGAAGTAAGGTAAAGATCAGACAGTGATACACTTAGCCCTCTCATTGACAACCACTCACAAAGAACTTCCTGCGCAGCATACAGGATGTCAATAACTTCATCCTGGCAGTGTTTAATAAGACCATGGAAAAGGTTTCCATCAGTATCGCGCATCCAAGTGGATCCACCAGAAGAAGTTACAATTTCCCCTTTAGTTATACACACACCATTTGATGGAAAAACATAATCAAAACCAGGAGGCATAAGCTGGCTGAATAATTGTTTCCCTGTCCAAAAACAAGTGTTCTCTTGGGTTTTGGTGATAGCAGGAAACTGCAGCTGAAAAGAGCAAAACATTTGCAGTTGCTGCATTTGTAACTTGTTCAAAGTGACTCCATCCTCCAAAATTAGATAAGCTGCAGTTAAACTATCATGACTTAGCGACAACAGGTTTCGGCCACTCTGCCCATTGAGTAGCTGTTTGTCCATGGCAACAAGCTCATTCAGTTCAACTCTAGAATCAACTGACTGAGGTACATAACCATGAAGGCAATCACCATCAAAATCTCCACGAAGGGGGGAGCAGATAAGAGGATTGATAGAGAGAACTGAATTAATTGGAAGAATTCGAACACATAGAGAAAGAATGGAGTGTTGATGAATAGAAGGAGGCCTATTTATCAAAACAATATCTCCATCAAGCATAGGCCTATATAGAACATCTCCATTATATAACTTGTCAGTAATAGTAAGTCTGACAATTCTACCCCCTCTGCGAACACGAATATCTCCCCCGGTAACAAGCATCAAGGTCACATACCTCTCCAGCTTATCAAAGTTCCACTTGTTTACATGTTCACATACCTGCAGCTTTTCAGCAATATGTCGAGGCACGCCAATTTCACCCAGCTTTATGTATGGATCACCAACCACGACCATACGAAAAGCATGATCACTCCGCTTACCCAGAAGAAGTTCTTTGATATACTTCAAACCCGAAGTAGGAACAGCAGAGTCTTTAAAACCAGATGCATTGAATGCAGAATCCACAGCTGATGACCTTTCAGAGTGAACCTGCAGCAAAATTTCTCACGCATAATTAAAAGTCTTTTTGAAAGTGCTTTTCTTTTATATCATTCACTTTTGCCAGCCTTTCAAACGGCTGAATTCCAAAATCAAAAAAATAACATCAATGAGCTGCTTGCCTTTGAAACTCTGATGCGCTCCAAAACACGAGTACTCAATTCATTAGCAGTTCCCCTAAAATCAATCAACTTTTTGTAATGCTTTGTAGTTGTGTCCTGAATTATCAACCATAGAAAAACATTTACAATCATATTCAGAAAGGAGTCACAGATAATTCATTTTATCAATCATATCAGCAAAATGGAGTATATATCACTTACAAACATAATATGCTGTCCAAATTCTGTAACACGATGACAATTGGGAGTCAAAAGGAAACAGTTGAGGAGAATACAGTTTTTCCTCTTGGAAAAAGGTTCAAGAACTCTTGCATCAACATCTTTTAAAATGTGGTACACCTAGAACACAAGAATCACCATATAAATAATAAAACAATATTAGCACTAAAATGGTTGCAAACAGAAGAAAGGTGAAGCGAACAATTTGAATGCAGTTCGACAGAGAAACAGAAACAGCAAATGGCAATCTAATTGGACAAAAAGTTCCAGATAGCACCACTAATCAGATAAATGACACAATGGATTGCTAATTCACATTAGTACAAGAGCAATATAGTCAACCAAATCCCTCTAAAAACAGGACGCCTAAAGCAAGGAAGAAATGTTGCATTATGATCATAAACCGATAGTTGAATGACTGAATCATCATCATTCATTAGTATTGAGTGAAAAATCTGAGTGGTGACCAAAATACACTAAAAATTCTTGGCTAGAGGAGCAACAAGGAAGTAAATGGTTGTCATTTCCATGCCCCATATTAGCCATTTATCAGAGTACATTTTCTACCGGTACAACTACTTATCTGATAATTCATAGGTTTTTTTTGAATTAAAGAAAAAAAATAACAGAGAATCAAGAGAAAATCAAAAGTAGAAACAACCAAATAACTGATGTTTAATGGCATTATATGAAGCAACCTGGGTATGTGATAAAACACGTTTATTTGAACTCAGGCTACCATCATCCTGTTGATCATCAGAAGGGATAATATCCCAATAATCAGAAGCAATTTTCGCCTTTGGAGTTCTGTTTGATGATGGCCTTTCATTGACTTCTGCAGTTATTGCAGTTTTTGCAAACACGTCTTTTGAAGATACTCTGAATTTCATCAATGGGTACAGATCTCTGGACCTCCCCGGCTAATCAAACAAGACAAGAAAGAAAATCAGTTTTTGAAGATTTCGTGGCCAACCAAACAAAATGATATGAAACAATCTTACATTGCAATATTTACAATTGTTGGGAAGCATAGATGTTGATTCAGATATCTGAGACAAGAAAACAAACAAGGATTATTGCCTAGCAAAGTAGGAGAAAAATAGATTTCCAACATATAGTTTGAACCATTCTAGTGAATCATTCTCCAAGAAAATTAAAATTTACCTCTACCAACAAAAATTTTAAAAAAATAAAATATATATTAAAAAAAAAGCTTTAAGATAATGTCAAAGATTCAATGGAACAGAATAGAGTCAAATAATTGAGTTAAGTGAGATAAATTCCAAGTATTTATGCATTGTTATGTAAATGAAGTAACATAATCTCAAAAATTAGATTGATCCACAAAAGCATTATCAGCATGAAATTTTATTCCCCTATCTAATGAAAAGTACCATAGTTCCTCCAGTCTCATTTTAAGACCACATCAATGCAAGCAACACTACAACCAATATCCCAAGTTGATGCCCTAGATCATTCTGAAGATTAATATCTTTAAACACAGGAGTTGTTCCACTCCAAAACAAACTGGTAGAAATAATATGACATTTTTAATGACATAATAATTAACTTATGAATAGTATGATGGATTCAGATGAATTAGATGACACGAAACCAAACAAAAACTATAATTCTCATGCTTCACAAGCAATTGCCAAAAATCTACCAAGGAAATTCCTTTTTCAACTTTCCAAGAGTAGAGGACTGCTATGTGTACTTTATAAGCAATATTGAGCCAATAGCATGCCTTTGAATACAACAGATCCAGTAACTTAAATCCTACAAAATTTCTTTACCAGAAAAGATAGAAAGGGCAAAACTGTAAAAACTACATATCCTTAATGTTAACATTCAGGACCATAAAGCATGAAAGAAAACGAGCTTCCAAGTTATTACCAACAACAAAAATAATATATACACCAGAAATGTTTATCATCTCAACAAGTCTTAGCATAAAGAACCTAATACCTGACCTTGACCTTATCAAGCCGAACAGATTTACATGCCGGACAGATTTTATTTAAAATCTGAGCAACCTCAGGCAAGAAATATGGGTTGAGAATTGTAAAAGGGAAGTTAATCAACCCAAAATGACCTGCAAAATGAAGAATTAAAAGTTTCCTTCAATTACTGCAACAAGAAGTAGGATATCACCAATTAGCATCATTGATTAGTACTATATACCTTCACATTCTCTTCTGTCTTTCACCCCACATGTAAAGCATTGATTAACAAAATTGGGCAGTCCCAATGCAGGGTCTGTCACTTCACTAACGGCTCCAATTATCTTGGCCGAATGCTTCGCCTATTTAGTAGCATAGAGAAATCTTTAATAGGCATCAAGCAAAATGATGTTCAACTTTAATTCTGTACAAATAACAGACTTTGAACATTATGAGTAAATTTCCCTCTACCAATAACTTCCTAGGAAATTAAAAAAATACTAAATGAGAGATGACATCCAGGTAGCAACAGGAGAATCAACACTGCAGCAGTAAAAAATCTAGTGCAAGATGGAATGCATCCATGAGTCTGATCATGGCATGTACACATATGCAGAAATGAAAAAGAAACGGAAAATTGAGAACATTTGAAAAGGAAACTTAAAATTTCACAGACCATGACTGGATTTTCACAAAGACCTTGAGAGGACAACAGAAATTGTTCTAAATCACTAAGACATTCCCTCAAATTCACCAACTGTAAAGAGACAATTTTGCATGCAAATATGGCTTGCAAAAGCCTAAAGACACCAACATTCAATAGAACAGAGAACAACGGGAAGTAATTTAATAAATCTTGTGTACTTACTGCATCAGCCTCAGATAAAATGCTGAAAGTAATGCTCCTCAGGATAGCAGGTGGCTCCGTTATCTCAATATGTTCTATGTCCACTGCATCTCGGTCCATTTTTATTTCTAAGGATCAAGAAATAGGCTAAATGAGCAGAAAAATTATATATACACAGAAAACTTTGGAATTTATTTTAGAAATTCCTTTTCCTGCCCCCCCCCCCCCCCCCCAAAGAAGTTCCATTCCAAAATGCTTTTTCTATAAGTAACATCTGGTCAATAGAGTAAATGTGTATGCTAATCTCTACTCAGAGGCTTAAGCTTTAAGAATTACAAGGAAAACAAACTAAGTTCAACCCAGGTGGGTAAATATTTGACGTGCATCTTCTTATATTAAACCAAAGCTTGCATTGGCTTATTGGAGGATAGTATCAACAATAAGAATTTAAACTACCATGTCTATTGCTGCCTCTGTTCAACGTCATCTATTCAGAAGCTCCTAACAAATGATAACAAATGTTTAATCCTAAACTATTTGCTTCATACAAGTCACGTGTCATGCATGTAAAATGACATGATAGAGCGAAAATTCAACGCAGATTTCCAGTGGGCAGCATCTCAGTAACTACCAAATGTCTAATAATGAGAAGAAGGATACAACACGTCAAATTCAATCACAACACGTCAAAAATTCAATCACAACTACCTCAGAACCCTATCCAATCCCAGAAAAAAGACGCTCTTATCACTTTCCTTAAGGTCATCATGAAACACATAATTACAGATCACATTGCATAAAGCTCCACCGTTTAACAGATTAAAAGGAGGGAAAAATCCTTTTTGTCTGTTGATCATCTGCAGTAATCCAAATTCATCTACTAGCCGCCAAAATTTATTGCACACACATTTCAATTCCTCAACTATTCTCTACATCCTTTTAAAAAATTTCCCGATTACATAACATAACTTAAATCCAAATACACGCAAAAGAAGGATTTAAACTCCCGCCCAGACCCTCTTTATAAACTGCGTATACTTATTTGTCAAAATCCCAGCCATTCACAATGATTCTACAAGTTTTGATCACATTGCACACTGCTTCAAATGGGTAGAACAAAAACCCTCCCTTCTATCAATTCATGGATGTGCATTCAAAAACCCCAACAAAAACTTAATTCCCACATTATCCACGGTCTCAAACTCTTAACCAGCTAAACCCCAAGTCCACCTTTACATGCAAGAGCCAAATCATTCAAACAAACCATTATCGTATTCACAACGATGCATACGGCAAAGCCCGTGTCTAGCTAACTACTCAAATAAACACATGATCATCAAAAAAAAGGACAACCCCCATCGGGAGAAAAATGATAACCTTCGACGAAACATCATATGATCAAACAGCTAGAAAACCCACATTGATAACACCACCCCGCCAATCAAATTTACATAGAAAGATAAAAAAACATCCCGGAAATTCATTCTTGTTTTCACATAACAGTGAAACAAAAATCGAACGGAAACTCACAATTGTTCAGGCATTCAGCAACTCATATACATATATATACATAGAGGGAGAGGGGGATAGAGAGAGACTTCTGGAACTGAAGTGGCGTTAATGCTCTGATGAGAGGCAGAGCAATTAGCACTTCAGCAGCAGCAGCAGCAGCAGCAGCAGCAGTCTCTTCCGAACTCTACCAGAGAGAGGAGACTGTAGCGCTATTTAGTAGTGAGTCCTAATAAAATGGGCCAAAAATTATGCACAAAGTTTTGGGGTGAAAAATATAAAATATGAGAAAATGGAGGGCCGTACAGAAATTGGTGACTCGAATTTCGAGAGGCAAAAACTGAATTTGTAACCGTCCGATTCCTTTTTTCATTTTTTTTTTCCTTTTTTACTGATTAAGCCCCTGGAAGATAAATATGTGGCGTCAGGTTGGCGACAAAAAGTTTTTTTGGAGGTTTAGATTCTGTATATTTACTGTATTACCCTTTTTCGTTTTCTTTTTTTTTGGATTTTTTAAGCTCGTAAGAATGGTCCATGAATATTCTATTCTTTTCTTCATGGCGGAATCTATTCACAACTAATTTTTTCTTTTTTCATGGAAAAAATTAGATTGATTTGATGTCATTTCTCATTTGATATATTATTTCTTGTTTCGATAATATTATTTTTTTTCAAATTACTAAAATTAAAATACTGGTATTAATAATGAATATTTTCTATGAATTATTTCAATGACATTTACATGACAGAATAATACTATAAAATCAAAAAATTATTGTTTTGGTGATTTTAAAAAGGTTGAATCCCAATCCTAATAGTTCCTCACCTTTTAGTCCCACAACTAGTGAAAGATGTTAAAATAATATTGATAATTTAAAAATATATTGTTATTGATTTTTAAAGAAAAAAAAACAACTTTAAATTGATCTTGATGGTCTTGAATTGGGACGTAGAGACTTTTGTGCTATATTTTCTCTCTTCCCAGATTAAAAATGTTACTTTGCTATATTGTCACTCACGTTCATTGCTCAGCAATTTGTTACCATTGTGAAGTTATCTCGTTTTTTGGTTTGCTTGTCGTACTTCAAAATATTAATGAATAGAATTTGGTTAGACTATGTTCCATCGAAATGAATACGTGCAAATTGTTAGGCTTGCCCTAGCAGCTTCTCAACTATGCCAAATGTGAGTCGGGGTCAAAAGGATAGAAATTTTAACTCCCAATTTGACATTCCCTTCTCTCTCATTCTTCTTCCCTCTTGATGAGAACCTCACCCTTAGAGTGAGACATAGATAGGAGATGAGGCATAAATAGAAATACCCACTTTGTAATAGTGTAAAAATAGTCAAAAAAATTGAATATGAACAATTTTGTAATAGTGTAGAAACAGCTCCCTATTGATGGGGCCTCATCCCTCTTGAGGCATAGATAGGGGCATCACCCCTCAAGTCACTAATTGGGAGAGGGGGAGAGGGGTGAGGCATAGATAAGGACACCTACTATTATAATAGTGTAGAAACAGTCCAAAAAAAAGTTAGTGAGATATATATAAGATACTTACTCTTGTAATACTATAGGAACAGTCTTGTAATAGTGTAAGAACAACTCCCTCTTGATGGGATATCACTCCTCGAGTAAGGCATAGATAAGAGAGTAAAACATAGATAGAGACACTTACCCTTGTAATAATGTAGAAATAGTAAAAAAAAATCGAGTGAGGCATAGATGAGATATAAATAGGGGGTGAAGCATAAATAGGGATACATATTCTTGTAATAGTGTAGAAACAATAAAAAAAATCAAGTGAAGTATGAATAGGGATACCTACTATTGTACTATTATAAGAATAGTCAAAAAAAATCGAGTCGGGTATAATATAGGGACACCTACTCTTATAATAGTATATGAATAGTAAAAAAAATTGAGTCAGACATAGATAGAAAACTTACCCTTGTAATAATGAGGCATAAATAGAGACGCCTACTCTTATAATAGTGTAAAAACAGTAAAAAAAAATTGAGTGAGGCATAAATAAGGACACCTACTCTTGTAATAGTGAAGCATAAATAGGGACACCTACTCTTGTAATAGTATAGGAACAATAAAAAAAATTGAGTGAAGCATAAATAGAGACACCTACTATTGTAATAGTGTAGGAATAGTCTTGTAATAGTGTAGGAACATAGATAGGAACACCTACTCTTTTAATAGTGTAGGAATAGTTAAAAAAAATCGAGTGAGGCATAAATAGGGACATCTACTATTGTAATAGTGAAGAAACAGTTTAAAAAAATCGAGTGAAGCATAAATAGGGATACCTACTATTGCAATAGTGTATGAACAGTCTTGTAATAATGTAGGAACAATTTTGTAATAGTATAGGAATATAGATAGAGACATCTACTCTTGTAATAGTGTAGGAATAGTAAAAAAAAAATACGTGTAAGAATAAAGATTTTTTTTAAGTAAAGAATATAAGTGACATAAAAGAAGGATTAAAAAAAAGAAAAAGAAAAAGAAAAAGGAAAGAATCAAAGATCCAAAGAGCCAAACAAATGAGTTTGTCTTTTGTGTTTTGTTTTTTCTATTATGATTGTGGGAGTGGTGATGGAAAATTTATGAATTATTAGGATAAAAGTTACTTTTTTTTAATATTTTAGTACTTGGACTTTTGGAAAAAAATTGTAGAGAGAACTTTGCATTTGGATATGTCACATTCAAACTTTTTATTGGAACTATTGTACCAAACTTAATTGTGTTTTTGATATATATATTCCCAAATACTCCCTATGTTCTAAAAAAAATAATTTACTTTCAAAACTTTTATTTTAATAAAAGACGGACTTCTAAGTTTTGTAACTTTTGATATGATATCATCATCATTTGACCCTTAGAGGGAAAGGTATTTTCCCTTTGGACCGATTATACCCGATGGATAATTCAAATCTCTTACACCATAGTATTTAAAAAGTAAGTATAAAAAAAGAAAAGTGATGTGTTAATAATTCATTAAATGTATCGTACTTTATAATTGTCCAAATTCATATATAATATCAAATAAAAATAACAATTTAGCAAATATTACTAGTGAAAAATATGGGTAAATAAATTTAATTACTAAAAAAAGTAAATAAATAATTTTAAAAAAAGGGGGCAGTTTTGTACTATCGCACCGGTTTACTTAATAATGCAGCATTGATTCAAAGGGCAAGCAAGTAAAATAACACGTTACACAACGAGAAGCCTGACGCAGTAAAAACGTAAAACTGCAATTAAAAAAAAAAAAAAAACCCCACAAGGGCATGATGGTCTCTTTAGTTTAGTTTTTTTTTTTTTTTTTTTTTTCATTTTTTGGGAGGTGTGCGATACATATTCAACATTTATGACTGAGAACTCAGGAGCCGGTAAGACAGCTGAGCAACCGGGTAAATCTTTATTACCGGCCCCCCCCATATTTATTTCCCTCTAATTACCTAGCTAGTTGAAAATAATTTTGCCTCGTCATATAGAGTGTCTTATTATAAATTTTCAAGATTTTTTTTCCAAAAAAAAAAAAAGAAAAATCCAAACAAGTTTTTTTTTTTTTGGTAAAACTAGATTTAAAAATTATTACATTTTGTCACCATAATTTGATTAGGGAGAAGCATATACTTATATCATTTGTCCTAAAATTTAATTATAGAATTTGAAATTACTGCTTATCAAGATTTTTTATGTACCACATACTAAAAATTTCACTTGTATATATCATTTTAATTACGAGTCACACGTAATTACGACAGTATAAAAGATATTATAGAAATTTTGCTTAAAAATTAAAAAAATAAAATAAAAATTGATCTAACTATGAGATATCACAAATATCAAAATTTCAACTACTACTTCCAAAGCTATAAGATTTTTTCTTAAAGATATATGAATGTGAATGTGATGATTAGAAGATATTTTTTCCTTAAAAAAAGGGATTATGGTTAATTGGGGTCTTGATAATTGCAAAAGTGAGATTTGGGAGGGGAACATTGGGAAAATGAGAACATATAATTGTACAACCTTGCCGCCACAAGGAATTCTTGCACATTGTGTTGTTGTGTGGAAGTAAAAACTAAAAAATGGCACTCCGAAAACGTAAAACAAAAGGCAGAGTGTTCGTGTCCCCTCCCGCAGAAAGAGAAACGTAGAAACCTTCGTGGCATGCATGCAAACAATAGTACAAACAACAAATTTGGGATTATTGCAGTATTAGTTGTAGAATTTTGTGCTAAAAAGTAACATTGAGTTTTGTGCTCTTCGACTTTGAGTGTGAGGACTCACGCCATTCATCACCTTAAATCCAACCCTTTAACGTAAAATACAGGACAAAGTAAAAAGTTGGTTTAGTTTATCAATATTTTCTTCTTCCTTTTAGTTTAATGAGTATTTTTATAAAAACAAGGAGCACAAATTTTCTTTCAAAAGTTTATTGGGGAATGGGGAAAACCCATAATTTATTAAGTGACAACATCTAATCTCTTTTTGCAACTTTTTTTTTCAGAAAAATGAGACTTTAGTTTGATTTCCTATGAAGTGAAAATTTTAGACGAATCACAATATTTAAGTTTAGGAAAATCTCAATATAGAATTTTAAAACTTTTGTTATTGGCAGTCAATTTGATTAAGCCAAGGTTGATTAAAACTTCTGTTATTGGCAGTCAATTGGATTGCAGATTGTGACTGCCCCCGAAAGAAGGCAGAAAGGCAAGAGAATTCTGGAGCTTTACTCAAGTGGGAGAGCAAAAAGTCATGAGGTGTTAGAAAATTCATGAAGAGCCCATTTTGGCAGTTTGCCAAGTTTCCAAGTTTGCAACACACCCCTACACTTTTGGGTTTTTGGGATGATTAATTCATTCATTTGCAGAGAAATTTGTGCGTGATTTTATTAACCGAGACTAGTTTTTGGTATCATTCTTGTTGATCTTTCTAGTGTACCTACCTACTACACAATTCGATGATATATTAAAATAACTAGCAATGTTTTGGTAATTTCGTGCCTACATTTAACATCATTTTTTTATGTAGCACTATCATGATATATTTATATTTAAAATTTAAAATTATAAAAACATATTTTGATAAAAATTTTAAAAAATATTAATACTCACGCATTTTCAGATAACATTATTATTCACATAACTCATCATGAGTCTCACTTTTTGGGTCTATATTCAATACACATCATGTGCATATATTATACAGTTGTCACGTTATTTCTTTCGTTTTTAAGAAATTAATACAAATTTTCTTCTACTAAGTTAACTTCATTTGTCGTTAGTCTAGTTTTGCCTGAAATTGGGGAATCAAATTTTCCAAATTTGTCATTGCAAGCTAATTAATTTTGATGATTGTAAACCAATTGGTTCATGATATACAATAAACCTATCGTTTTCGGTAAAAGAAAAAAAGAAGCGTATGATAATGAGATTTGGATATACAATATTCCCCACTTTTTCATTGTCAACATATGGAAAGTTTTATTCTCCACCTAATATGAATACGATTCCATAAAGATAAAATGCCTTTTGAAGTCGGAACCTTTCATCATGATCCATCCACTGGGAAAGATTGCTGCGGCAATTTATATACACACATGCACCCAGAGAATGATGATGATGTTCCTCTTTTTTGACTATTTGGGGTTTAAGTCTTTAAGATATTAATAGACAGCAGCCTTGATGAATCCTTAAAGCAAGGAATTAAAGACAAAATGCCACCATTGAATTCTAATGTAAAATTATTCCATCTGTGCAATACAACTTTTTTTTGTTTCTTAACTAAAAAACCGCAACCGCCATCAACGTTGTCTGTTGGATAAATTTCACTTATGTAATAATCATAACCACACGGGAGATATAAGCAGTATTAGCAAGACTGTCATGCGGCGAACAACCAAAAAATGTCAGCGGAGGATTTGAACTTGTAACTTTCTGATTCTGCGTTACCACCACAACTCTGCACTACCAGAAGGAAAAAAAATATGGAATTAGATGAGAATGAGAGCCAATTAATTAAACATTTAGACGATCCAAAGTTTTGGACAAAAACTTAGTTTGGGAATGGATTGAACATTTTGTATTATGACTTAGAATCAATTGTAATGACTACAACTTATCCTATGAGATCTTTATTACCAAGTTTTGTTATGAATCGTGGCTTAGTTCTTCAAATTAACAAATGTCAAATTAAATATTAAAAAATATAAACAAATGTCACATTAATCAATCGTAAATGGTGAACTAGGTCAGTTTTATTAATTACAATTTCAAAATCACCATATTCGTTAAACATATCATACTAAAAACTTGTGATCCGAGCCAAAATCACTACATGTATAATCGGGTTCAAAGATTTTATTGATTATTGTAAAAAAAAAAAAAAGGAATTGAAAAAAATGACACATATCTTTTTTCTTAAAATAAATTAGTCAAAAGTATCTCCTTAAAGATTTGTGAACTATGCCAAAATCACTTCAATGTATCATTCATTACTCACAAGAAATATCTGTTTAGAGATTTTTTTTTTCCAAGTAAAGAAGAAAATTTCTACTCAAAAGATACTTTAAAGTCTGTATGAATGACCTTTTGAGATTCGTTTTTGGATTTTTCAAAATGTTTTTTTAATTTTTAATATATTTTTTATTTAATAATTATTATTTTAAAAATATAAAAATATATTTTAAAATATTATACTTGTTTTTTTAAAAAAACATTAATATATTTATATTATACAATGACAAAAGTACATAATCACAAAAGAATTAAATAAATTTCGTGATGTTAAACCCACAATAAAGACAAAAGAACCACAAGAGAAAAAAAAATCACAAATAGTAAAAAAAAACTAATAAACAAAAAAAGTGCGAACATATAATATACAAATTACAACTAATTACTAACTAAAATATTATATTTACAAGTCTTAAATCCTATTGCATTTAATATCTACACTGTCTGACAAACAACAAAGGCCTAATTCACGAGGGGATTGATTACAACACATCAAATCTATTTATCTCTTTCATCGTGTGTTGAAATTAAACTCGAAAATCTAACTAGACATTTTATAGTCTAGAGGGCATTGAGAATCCAACTATAGATTTGCATAGAGTCTCACCATGCAAGTGGCAATTCATGGCTTTCTTACCTATGGGGGCAGCTCTTTTTATAGTTCCGAGGCAATGCCAAGGCTAGGAGTGGATTGGCTGTTGGGATTGCACCTTTTTCCCTGCCTGCATTAAAGATCTGAAGGGACCCTTTGCTCTGATTATCATCATCTAGCATGATGTGTGGACTTAGAGACCAGTCCCTTCTCTGTAGTTTAAAATGGAGGGCACTGAATAAAGGTGTCTTAGCTGCTGCTGGGACTGGAAGAAAACCCCCCATTGCACTTTTTTCAGACACTGTGAATTCTGCTGAAAAGTCATTCACCATTTCACCGTACTTTATGTACTTTTGTTGTCTGTTCTACAATTTCATTTTCATCATTTATTATATATGTTTATGTATTTCTGCAAATGGGAAGGTCTAAAAACGGAGGAGGAGGAGGATGATGGGCGGATTTTGGGGAGCACAAAAAATTGTGGTTCTGGGCTGGCTTGAAAAAAATGGACTCTGTTTCGGCCTAGAGCCCAAATTGTCAGTCATTAGTGGGTCTGTCCGTGTAACTGTCATGGTTATGGTGTGAATTCACCACAAAAGTTAATTTGAAAAATAGAAAAAATATGATCATATAAATTCTTCATAAAAATTTCATACTTTTCATATGAGAATCAAATAGTTCATGACAATATGCCACACCCCGAGGGCTCACCCACACCAAAATCTCATACTTTTCATGCGAATTGAAAAATAACTCATATAAAAATCCTATACTTTTCATGTGAATCGAGTAATATCCCATATGAAAAACCCATGTCTCATACTTTTCACATATGACAGAAAATCCCCATACTTTTTACGTAAGACCGGAGAAAATGGTCTAACTCTGATACTACTTATCATGGTTTTTGGAGGACCCATTATAAAAATTAACTTGTAAAATGGAAAAATCCAATACTATATAAATCCCTTGTAAAAATCTCATTCTTTTTTTATGTAAAAATCAAGTAACTCATAACAGTAACGTATTATGCATCTCTCGATTGAGCCCTGTTGGTGGCATACGTAACAAATTGGCTGTATTTGATTGGGTATAGAACATTGTTCTTTTTGAAAGAATTATCAAAAGGATAAAAAATTATTTTACACAAAAAAAAAACTTATTCCTTCTAGTCCCCTTAAAAAATCCAGTTTCAAATTATTTTTTAAAAATTTCTATATTATTTTTATTAATAGTAATATACATAACTCACATTTAAAAAGTAATAATATAAGAAAATTATGCATTTAATGACTTATTAAATGTGTTGTACTCTATAATTGAAAGAAAATTATACCTCAGTAAAAATTAACTATTTTTTTAAAACTGATGAAGTGTTAATTTTATGCATTTTGCCATTTGTGTGAAAATGTTGTAACGTTTGTTTTTCATCAAAGCATACCAAATCAACTCATAGACACCAATTACACAAATTAATACTATGTTAGAATTAAAAATTTTCACAAGACAAATCTTGAATCTAATTTAACAAGGGGAAGCCCAAGAAGTAGTACAATATTTACTCAAAAGAAGAAGAAGAAGAAAATATATTACTTGACTACCTACGATTGAAAGTTAATGCATAAGTTCATATATATACAAACACATATACATATATATTTTAAATAATAGTCATAATGGGTATTTTCTCAAATCACCACAAATTTGATAATTTTTAATAAAACGTAATAATAAAATATGATTTATATAACTGACTTCACGTAATGAGATAAAAATTCAGTCATGATTATTACTATTTTGTACCATATACTATTATCATATCTCAAAAAACACCAATGTTGTTTTACCTTATAAAAACATCATCATTTTAAGAGAACATATCACAAGTACATAACACCAATGGGACAAAATACATGACCTTAATCTCATGTCAAGTTCTCCAATTAATTATGTCCACAAAGCAAAAACAGCTGGCATGGCCTGGTTCTGCATCAACCAAGCAAGATCATGAATTCCCTGTGAAGCAATAATTAAGAAAAGCACCTAGTCCCAACATTACTAAAAAATAAATCATTAAATGGATGGACAATGGACAACCTCACTTTAAAGTTCAAACAACTCACATTAAACTATTAATAAAGTAAGGTTTGACAACCTCGATTACCATTTATACTCCCACGTGGCCCACTGCACACAACTCAAGCTGTTTCCCCCCCACCACAGCCCATTCAAATTACACCACGTGGCGAAACCCACAATTTGCGGGTCCACTATGGAAACTGACATTTCTTTTCTGTGGTACTCACTGCTTGTGCTATTGTACATTTCCGCGACCATGAATGTATATCATGGAAGTTTCTTCCACTTTAACACCGTATTTCTTGTTGTAGGATACAATATTTTCTTCGGAGGCTTTTATCTTTTTTTGGAGGTGATATTTTTTGTTTTAGTTAGTATTATTATTTTTTTTAATTTTGTTGGACGTTCTCTTTCTTTGCGAAGGTATTTGTTTTTATAGGTTAGGTTTCAAAACGGCATGAAACTCTTTTAACCTTTTAGATTATGTACATTTTGTCAATTTGACTTTGCAATATAATTATCATTTTGAAAAAAAAAAAGCGCCGCATTTCTTATTTCCCATTTAAGGTATTTTCTTATATGGTAACTTAAATGGCAGGCACTACATGACATTATTTTTTAACCATTAAAAAATAATCTAAAAAAATATAATTTCAAAAATTTTATTTACTTTAAAAAATGTGAAATTCTTATATTATTCAAATTAAAAAATAAATATAAATATATTAAATTGTATTATTTAAATTATACATTATTGTATTATGCATTAAATGTATTATATATATTATAATTTAAAAAAAGTTATACCAAATTAAATATATATATATTTTTGAAGGAAGGAAGTAAGTAATACTTATATCTAGGTTTAGAATGTATATGAATTTTATTTTGAAATACATTTTTCAAAATTGTATTTTAAAATGTTATTTAGATAAAAAGTTTCGAATATATTTTGAAATAAAATATTATATAAATTATAAATCTGAACTTAAACGTATTTTAAAATGAACTATCTTTTGGGATAGAAATAACATCATAAGAGGGTTGCACCTTTATTACATTGTTTTATGTAATTCTACTCCCTATGATCTTTAATTAAGTTATTAAAATTTATGTCCCTAAGTTAATTTAAAATTGTAAGTGTGTTATATATACTAATTGTTTACACAATTAAATTTCATATATGTATTGTCCACAAGAAAAAAAAATTATCTGAATTTTATGTATCTATCACAGCTTCTAAATTTTAACCACATTTTAAAAATTTGATAACTAAAATTAGAAAAAAAAAAAAGAAGAAAAAAAGAAGTAGATGAAATTTCAGAATGTTCCAAGGAGAAGAGATACCGACTGTCCCCGTTGCCGGTTTCTACAGAGGGAACATTTGAACATTGGAATTTAACTAGTATGAAAGTGGAAATGGAGAGGAAACAGGACAACGACTGGGGACTTTTGAAGCCTTTGCTGCAAAGTCGAAAGTCCAATGGTCCTCTTCTTCTTCCTCCTCAATTCTTCTCTAACCAGGTTATGTTCCCTGATTTTATCAACTTTAATGTTAGTTTGAAACGTGGGTTTTTTCTAAAGTTTGTTGAAAGCTGCCCGTTTGTGCTAATCTGGTTCATTTTTTTTGGACATCTGTACCTGTCTTTGAATTTTGAACTCTTACATTTACTTGCCTGACTGAATCCCTCTGGTTGACTGATTGGTTTCTGAACTATTTGTTTTTAGCTTCTAACTGGCTGATAAGTCTGTTGATTCTAACTTGTTTATTTGAATTTTAAAGAATTTCTAGACTATTTCACAACTGTTCTCATATCCCATTAAGAAAAAAGGAAAACCAAAAGCAGATGAAAGGAGAAATGGATAAGAAAGTTTGGAGCTTTAATTATTTAGCATTAGCACAAGAGGAAGCTTGTATTCATTCTTCTTTATCCTTCACAGGTTTATGGCGGGGAGGGAGAAAGTAGAAGTCTTTTTTGGGTCCATCACCAAATATTCACTCATTGATATGAAAGCTGGTTTTAGCTGTTGACGTGAATTGTACCTTTGAATGAGTGTTTTTGCAATGGTATGACTCAAAAAGAAAATGGATGTCCCTGATCCCAATTCTGAGGATCTATGTGGAGAAAGTTGGAGATGGTGATTTTGTTGAATCTACTGGATGATTTTATTGATGCTTGTGGCTAAAGTTCTGAATCTCATATGGAATTAGCAAATAGTGATAATATTAGAAGCTGCAATTGTTACCGAGCTTTTAGTTTGAAAGAGCCAATCTTGGACACAAACCTAATCTCAAATTTTACTGATCGGTATGATGTTGGCGGTCAATTAGGATGGGGAAAATTCGGCATTATATGGGCATGCTTGGATAAGTTGACTGGTGAAGTCTTGGCTTGCAAGTCTATTGCAAAAGAGAGATTAGTCACACAAGATGATGTTCGCAGTGTGAAGCTTGAGATAGAAATTATGACTAAGTTATCTGGGCACCCAAATGTTGTGGATCTCAAGGCTGTTTACGAGGTGGAGGATTATGTGCATATTTTGATGGAGCTTTGTGCTGGAGGAGAGCTGTTTCATCAGATTGAGAAACAAGGGAGATTCTCGGAGTATGAGGCGCGCATTCTCTTTAGGCAGTTGATGGAAGTGGTTGCCTATTGCCATGAAAATGGGATTATCCATAGAGATTTGAAACCAGAAAACATCCTTTTAGTCTCAAAGTCTTCCTTATCACCAATCAAATTGGCAGACTTTGGTCTTGCAACATATATTAGACCTGGTAAATTTGGTGATTTTGTCTTCGTTGTTTGATTTGGTAAAGTAAATATTACTTGATCACTACTACCATAAAAAATATAGATTTTTTTACCTAATCTCATTAGGACTATGTGTATCGACAGGGCAGAAGTTGCATGGTACTGTTGGCAGTCCATTTTATATAGCTCCCGAAGTATTGACTGGAGCTTATAATCAGGCAGCTGATGTGTGGAGTGCTGGTGTTATTCTTTACATTCTACTTAGTGGAACGCCTCCTTTTTGGGGAAAGACCAATTCAAAAATTTTTGATGCCGTTCGGGCTGCAGATTTACAGTTTCATCCTGTTCATTGGGATCACATATCAGAATCAGCTAAAGACTTGATCACTGGCATGCTTTGTTTTGACCCTTCCAAAAGATTCAAAGCTAATGATGTTTTAGGTGTGTTGATTATACAAAGGTTCAGCATATGCTGTTAATGTCCTCTCCTGGTTTCTGTTAATATTTTCAGACATAAGTAGTGGTTATGCATGCTCTAGTCAAGTCCCCAGATTCATCTAGATTATATGAGTTGGATTATAATGGATTTGGTGCTTTTCATGTGGTTCTGAGGAGGGCTGAAACAGTTAAACATAGTGACATTGCTAATTGTTTTATTTGGATGTACCGTTCCTTGATACTATTATGTTCAGGTGCTTGGCAGTAACGTTCAGAATTTAGTCTAATGAAAAGATTGTTTGCTTGCAGCTCATCCCTGGATGAATGATTCAATAGAAGAAAGAGGAGAAGTGAACATGCAAGATACTAGCAGTTTTCAACCATTGGGGGTGGACAACTGTTCTTTCTCAACACCATCCATTTCTAGAAACCACGACTATAGTTTTGCTGATAGATCACCTTCCATTGACTACAGCCAAATGGAAAATTCTCCAGTTTTTAGTTGCAGATCATCTTTTTCATCTTTCCTAATTGACCACTCACCTAGTTTGATGTCAGGAGGATTTTCTTTTGACAGTTACAGTAATGCGGCAGAATTCTCAACCCCTCTTTCCTCAATGCCTAGTTTTACCTTCTTCAGCCCAAGCCCTGTAGTTGATCCAAGCACTGAAACGAGCTCCAGTGCCAGAGCACCAATGACGGATGGAGGTATTTATGTTTCTTTTGGTCTTGTGAAAAATATTTTAGTCATTCAGTGCCACTATGGTTATTTTTCTCTGAAGCCTGATATGAAAACGTGGATCATTAGGTTTGAGTCAGAAGATTATACTCCATACACTGATTGTTTAATGGGATTTCCATGTGCCTTATTGCCTGTCAAATTTTAGACTAGTTTTACTTTGACATGAGAAAGTAGATGTAAATAGGAGAAGATCCTGGGTGGGAATAATTTTGCTATTGACTTTGCTATGTTTCATTGAACTTGCAGGTTTTGGATTTGGAAAATTGTGCTCTCCTAGTTCTTTACAACCTATCAAACACAAGTTAAGCGAAATGGAGCAAAGGACAGAATTTCGGAAGGGAGTGGCTAATGGAACGAAGATTTCAATCATGTCAAGCAAAAGGAATCACACAATAGGACTTGGTGAACTTGACAAGGTAGAACTTACGGCAAGTGAATCAGTCATTCGCTGGGCATCATGCACATACCTTACCAGTTCTACATCTGTAAGATCCTCCCTAGTTTGCTAAGTATTCCAAGTAGGAAGTAGGAAGGCGTCTTACTAGAAAGAGAGTCCATCATGACTCATTGGAATAGCCCTTTTGCAGGTGTCTAATTTGCAGCCTGTATCCCTTGTTGGTTCATATGTTATGATTATACACATGGAGGGTATCACCCAGCTTCTGGACTTTTTAGAGTTTTGCTCATTTAAGTATGTTAAGAATCAAACAATTTCTTTGTACAATCGATTAGGTACTTTTGCTAGTTTGTTGATCACGGATATGGAATGGAAGTCCTATTTTCCTGAGTGGATCCTCGAGTGATTTCTAGTTTGTTGATTGAACAATTGTTCAAATATGTACAGGAAATCTTTTTGTGAATAAGTACATATTATCATTTGTCCTCGCCATATTCAATTAAAAGACGGGAATGTCGATGCAAAGCAAAAGAACTCAAACCATCAACTAAGAAAGAAAACAAAGGAAAACAAAGCTATTAAAAAGAGTTCTATTTTCATAGCATGTGTTTTTTCTCCTGTATATAATACTCTTATAGTACATATCAACTTCCCTTAAATTACAGATCTCCTGTATCAAAATTCCAGCCAGACCTTCGAATAATTTTTGAAACCAATGCCCCCCATCCAGTGAATGAAATTTCCAAGCACATCCAGGGACTCGGATAATTGTACAACAAGAATGATCATCCCATGCAAATTCCAGCGCTCAAACGGCAGGAGCATATTCTTTGATAACTTCAGCTAGTTTATTCCTCTCCTCCTCATTCCTAGTTCTTATAGAAAACATCCGTGCTGTAACAGTCTCATTATCGTCATCATCACCCTACAAACATCAAATCAGTGTCTATCAAGTTTTGCATGGACCAACAAAAAGCCCAGAGATTCTTTTTGCCCAAAGACGACGTATATCCAAGTAAGGATGGTAAACCATAATTAATTAACCACACTAACACCATTGTTCACATCCTATGGTAACAAGATACTTCAAACTGCAAGAAAGGCAAACGGTCGACCTAAATACAGATGGAAGAGATGAAGCAATTTCACTTTTCCTTTTGCCCAAAGATTATTAATTACAGGAAAGTTGAGCACGTGAGTCAGACTTGGCAACAACTCAGAAAAGAATTAGACCATGGACTAGACCTATTCTATTTTACTAAAAAGCTTGAAAACCCTAGCTCCAAACACTTCCAAGCAACCAACAAAATGACAAAACATGATCACATGTTCTGCAATGAAACCTATGAAACTGGAGAGAATACAAAAACATCATACAACTCAGAGGTATCTTTCTTGTATTTTCATTTCCACAGACAAGCAGGTTATTCAATGATTCTGTAAAAATCAACAGATTGAACTAATGACAAGGCTAAAAAGACAGCATATGGAATATATTGGAAAGAAAGTAACAAATCAAAAATAGAAGAGATTTTCAATTAATCAAGTAACAAGAAATGGATATTTTACTGTTGTATGAAATATAACAAAAACTGAATTCTTCTGCATATTGGTCTTGATGCCAGGATATAATGACGCATTAAGCAGCACTCTTCCAACCTGCAAATGTGGAAAACATTCTTAATAAAAGATTTTGAGTTGTAAGTTCTCCAGGTTTAAGAATGTAAGTGAGAGTCTTGGTCCCAAAAATCATATATATGTTGATCAATCAGCAATGCTAATATGTTATAACTACTCAAAACAGTTGAAAATTCAAATCCCTCCATCATTGTATTACACTAAAATACATGCCTGTTGGAGTGTTATAATAGGGAACAGAGAAGCATCTTTGATGGCACAGGATCTAAAATGTGACTGACCAAAGAATTTGCAAAAGCCCAAACCATCAACGTCCAAAAAAAGGGTGTGATTCTAGGCATCGCATCCCTATATCTAAAAGTTATGAAAGCAAGACAAATGATACTGCCTATTTAACAATTGATTTATTTTCTGTCTTGCACCAAGTAAAATCAAATAAAACTGGTATGCAGAAGACGTGCAATAAGGGAGACAAAGTGACTCTAGGCTGAGTTACAAATGTGACATCATACAGATATCATATGAGCACCTACATCATTTCGCACAACAATTGTTGGCTTGGACTCTTTGGCACCCTTGTCAACACCCTCCTTACATTTGATAGAAAGCAGACCAGTGCCCTTATTCTTCCATAGATCTTCATCAGTTGGATCACTTGACTGGCCATTAAGAAAAAGGCAAACTAAAAGTTGAGTATGTGTAGAGATGTTGGATATTCTTCCTCTACTCAAAATTAGTTCCAAAAGTTTCCATGTCAAACAACCTCCAGGTCGAGGACATGAAATATGATTACCTTGACGTAAAGTTTACATCTGACTTCATGCACTGCGATAATACCTTTCTCTTCAGTTTTTTTCACAGAGGGGCTGCTGGCCTGTTCCGCATCAGCTTCTGCAAAACAACAATACAACAAGACAAAAAGGAGAGACTTCAGCACCAAAAGTGTAAGGCAAGTACAGCTTAACTTCGTACTCGGCTAGAGTTTTTGATTTCATTGTGATCTCAAAATTCATTAGGGTATTCAAGTCATTATGATTATAAAATTTTTTTATAGTGGAGCATCTAAAGGTAATTGCGGAGTGTCAAATTCATTAACCTTAGAAAACAAGCGCCAAGAACACATGATAAAAGAGAACCACGATGTTATGAGTATGAGTTCAATAACAATTACATGAAAGAAGATACACTTGGATAACTTACCCCCAACCAAGTCATCTGAAGCACTATCATTCAAAGAAACTGGATTTTGGCTCCCAGTAACTGTACTTTGGATACCTGGACAACATAGAGGACAACAAAAAAGCAGAATTCCATCAGTTCAGAGATGGTTTTACTTAACATGGTTGTGGAGAAAGCAAAGGTTATTCTCATGATACAATCATGCAAATGCATTGACTACAAATTTATTTGTAAAATCATTTCTCTAGATAGATTTATGTCCTTGGGTTCATCGACCGTCGACCCCAACTAGTTTGGGATAAAGGTGATGATGATTTGTCCAGATACAGAATATTGATTGCACAGTCGTTGCAGAAAACTACTTACCAAAAGTAAAAGGAGCACTATTGTTAAAGAGAGACCCAGAGCCCCATGAAGTTCCAAAACTTGCAGTTGTATTAGCTTGAGGGATCACAGGTCTTCCAAATAACAAGCCATTGTCTTTTTCTTTGCTTTCAAACCCAAATTTTTTCTGAGTGGTATCAGAACCAAGCACAGGTACGTTTTCAGCCTTTGCAGCATTTGCTTTGAGCCAGCTGACAACATCACTAAATTTCTCCTGCAGCAATACATATGGAGAAGTAACCAACTGAAATATGATGTAATATCTCTTGAATTAAGTGTTTAAATGCAGTCTGCAACAGCACATATAGAATGTCAACCGGTAAAATGACATTTTTGGAGAATTTAATATGAATTCCTAAAATATCACGACAAATAGAATATTTCTGAGTCCTATGATAGTCAGATTTTGACTAAATGCAAACACAACGGCCTTTATTAAATGAGACCTTGGAATGATAATGTGTCTAATGACATTTGTGATAAATATGCAAACAGTATATAGCCAACTCTAAATAGAGCTGTTTGCTATAAAATGCAAATAGTACTCCCTCCGTCCATAAAAAGAGTCCACTTCAAAAAAATTTTCTTGTCCCAAAAAAAGAGTCTACTTTTAAACCAAATTCTTAAAATATTCTTACTAATAATAATTATGTATACTCAAAATTTAAAAGTAAGGATAAAAATGTAAAATTATATATTTAGTGGTGCATTAAATGAGTTGTACCTAATAACTAATAAAAAGTTGTACCTTAACAAAAGTTGACTCTTTTTTTGGGAGGGAGTAAAAAATTGCTTGCTTCCCCTCGACAAGTTTTATAAAAGCAACTTCAAAAGCAACATATTGGCAACAAGGACAATTTCATGGGAAGTATGAAATCCGTACATCAAACATTGTCATCATCGGCAATGATGAATATCTTTCAACTTCAGCGAAAAGAAAATAATTATTACCATAATCGTTTTAGAATGGTTTAGGTAGTCCTGAATTCCATCTTCCCAAAGTTCGTCAGGGTGCTTGTCTAATTGAGTCTGGATCCAACTGCATGGACCATGCAATGACATTTTAGTAGGGAATTGATAAGATGCACATGATCAATATGGAAAAGCCATTTATGATCATTCAGGTCTGTCATAAACTAACACTTAACTTACCACCAACAACATCTAAATTCAAAATCCATGTTAGCTCGTCATATCAATGATGCTGAGGGTACTATAACTATAGAAAAATGACTACTTTCATAAAGACAAAAATATAGCTACACTATGTTTCCAACAATTTTTGCTTTGATGAGAAAAAGACATTACTGTAAGCCTTATTTGAATTTGGACCATGCAAACTGAAACTACAAAGTTCTTCAATTGAAACCTTTTCAACATAAAGAATACGGACCTTGCGAATTGTGTATTGAGTGCTCTCACATGCTGTCTGGATGATTCTGCCCGCTGCATATCCAGTTGTGGGCTGACTGTCACTAATTGATCTCGGGATGGTTCTGCCCTTTGCGTATCAAGAGGAGATCCTACCAGAATTCTCTTATTCTCTATCTACATCAAATAAATCCGAATAAAACCCATGACCAATTCAATTTCAACAAAACAAAACCCCAGGAAAGCATTACACCCAAACACCCCCACACACCAACAAAAAATAAAAAGAAAAGTAAAGGAGTATCCGTACCAACTCAATTGCATTTTCAACAAGAGTTGAGTGTTAAAAGTTCCATCTTTTAAGCATATTAACTACCCCAATTAGCTTACAAGATAAATAGAAATACTTCCCATTTTTTTAAAGTTAAATATCCATAAACTCCAAGCCAAATTTTCCATATTTTTTTTTAAAATCCAGGAAACGCAATAATAATAATTCTCAACAAAACTTCCACCACCACTTCACTAACCCTCCATACTAAAACTGTAAAATGGAATATGTTTTTTCACAGCTCCATATCCACATATAACCATAAAAGCAAATATTTACTCCCTCGTGACATAATCATGTGTGTGTGTGTTTTTCTTTATTCAAATGGCTCCAAAGAATACCACAAATTCATTACTACAGTGCTCAAAAACTAAATGTAGTATAAAAACAATATCAACAATAATAAATGCAGGAAGAAAAAGAACTCACTGAATCATTATTGGTCAATGGATTGAAGTCGGAAGCGGCCGCCAAACGCTTCGTTCCCCTCATTATTGCAACGAAATACGGAAATTGAAAAAAAAATTCGAATAGCAAATTTGGGATTCGTCTTTGGATTTTGAAAATTAGGGCTTTTTATCAGTTGAGGAGTGCTGAGTGGACGTTAAAAAAGGGAAAGGGGAAAGGGGAAAGGGGAAGGGGAGAGAGGAGAGGGAGGGGAATAGGGGATTGAGTTTTCAACGGCGAGGACGGAGGTGGAATCTTATCCGTTGAAATCGGGTGGGGTAACTATATTTAATTTCAGCCGTTTGATTCTCAGATATTGTTATGTTAACGGGCCCTTAATTGTAGGCCATTGCAAAAACATTTAACCCAAGTTTGAATCCCATTGGGCTCGTTTTTATTTTGATTTTTTCTAATCGTTTGGTTATTTGTTAAAAATTGAATTAGTTTAAATTCCTATGTCTCTTTAAAAAAAAAAAATTCACTTTTGATTTAATATAATTTTTTAAAAAAAATTATAAGGTATAACACATTTAATGCACTATTAAATATATAATTTTGTATTTTTATTTTTTAATTTAGATTATATAATATTATTATTAGTAAGGGTAGTATAAGAAATTTATATCAAAAGTGAATTTTTTTTTAGAATAAATAAAAATTTTGGTACTAAACCCTTTTTTTTTGTTATGGGGAGAGTATTTTGCATAAATTTTTATTTTTATTTTTAATAAATTTAAAAAGATACATAATAAATAAATTGAAACTATATAAAAAAATTCTAAATTCAAGGTAATTTCCACGAAAAACTAAACACACATTATTAATACAAAGGGATTATTGCACAACATCGTAGTCGTCGAGATTCAAATTAACCCCATATTAATTAGTGATTATTCTCGTTTTTTATGATTTCATTCAACATTTTCTAGTTAATTTTTTCTTGCTAACTTTTGTCAATTGCTTATGCGCATGGTTTTATTCCATTCGTACCAAAAAAAGAGTCAACTTTCAAATTCTTTTTCTTTTCTTAAAATATCATTACTAATAAATAATTATGTATGCTCAAAATCAAAAAGTAAAAAAAATATATATAAAATTATACATTTAATGGTGTATTAAATGAGTTGTGCTTAATAACTAATAAAAAATTATACATTAATCAAAGTGGAATATTTTTTTAGAATGGAAGAAGTATTGAAAAAGTATTCAAATTGAAATGCTTTTGCATTCTTTTTTAATTACATTGTACTGCATGCACGAGTCATTAGCTTCCATATTATAAAATCTCAGTATCTATTCAAAGCTTGAAACTAATAATTTCTGGTTCTGGCTGTCCAAGTGTGCATGATCTCCATTGATGCATCATCAGCTAATCCCTTCTTTTCAAGGTAAAGAGTTTGTGAACTTGTTGACGATACTACTGGAAATGCAGTGATCCGAATGGTAATTAAGAGCGCAACGTACAGTATTTATTTTTTCAGTTGCATGCATGTCGTACGTTCTCTTTTAGACACTTAATATTTCTAATGCTTCAGATTTTGTTTGATTAATTATCTAGCTCTGATTCTATTCATAATTAAACTATTATTTGAGTTTTAAGATTAGATTATTTGAAACTTTATATTTTTTGTTTTTTTTTAATAGTTAACGTATTGCAATATAAATTAAATCTTACACAACATGAAATGAGAGTCTCATAATATAATCTGTATGTCAATCATTAGAAGAAAGGAAAGCGATCGGAGGTTGAAACCCTAATTCCTTCCCCTGGTGACTTATTATTTATGCTAACATTGTCTAATTTATGCTACATTCTTGATTTTCTAGCTGCTTTAACCCTCTAAAATAAATCCCATTTTTTGTGCTGCCTGATCTATTCACAAGTAGTATAATAAGTAACAATTTTATCATGATAAAAAGATAAATCACCAACTGGAGAATGAAGAATTGTTGCTGGCTTGTCTAGTGCGGTTTACATTTCTTGTGTGATTTGTGAGCTATTATACAAGAGTAAAATTTACCCAGTGTGCATTATTAATAACAGCTCAGCATTTGCTCAAAGAAACGATGAAATTTTCCATGGAGATTGAAACAATTTCCAAAAGGCCATATTACGCAAGGCTAAGCCACGTGGGTTGAGAAAATGCTAGAAGAAGATGAGAAACGCATCAAATATTTGCTTGGATGATAGGGAAGCATAAAAAATGATTAAAGTCAGTCAGAAAATGTACTTTCATATCATGAGTTTAATTAATGAGAAAAGATTTCTTCATTCGAAAAATATGATGACGACTTCTTGTGCTAAACTCTGTGGCGAACCATATGGTACTTTTGGCAATTTATTACTTATTACTTTCTTTCGTTTCAGAAAAAAAAAAGAGATTATTATAACTCTTTTAATGAGTTATTAATTATGTAATTTTTTTTTCATTTTTGTGCTCACTTTTTATTCATAAGTGTTTCTAATTATTAATAAGAATATTATAAAATTTTATTAAAAAAAAATTCTTTTTTTAAGATTAAAAAAAAGGTGAAAAGTGAACTATTCTTTAAAGTCGAGAACATATTATCTAATATAACTATAAAATGCACACACTCTAAGTGTGCCAACATTAATCTTGTATAGTAATTTATGCTCCAAAGCAATTACCTAATTTTCTTCGTTTCATCAAATTGTGGGTTGGCATGATTGAACTTTTGGAGAAAAATAAATAGGGAATAGCTTATTTGATCCCATCTTGTGGTTTGGGGCTCAGAAAGTTGGGTAGATCAAGAAAATATCTAAATTCATTAGAGAGTAAGTAATGATATTGATTTTTTTTTTGTTGGCATTTTTTATTGGACATTGTAAGGTAAAGTTTTGTCCCTAATTGATTTTTTTTGTGACCAAAAAAAGAAAAAAAAAATGTTGTGAGTTGCATTTAGATCTAGTAGGCCTTTTGCAACAAGTATAATTTGTAAGTACTTTGCTTCTCCCTGTTTGATTCCTTAGATAGAATTCAACTATAGTAATATGAAGAGCAAATATCCATACATATTCCATCATCACATAACATAAATATCTTCACTTTTCTGTAATATCCATACAGAGCCAACCTTTACCATCTTTGCCATAGTCGTTTTAGTCACATGCTGCGGCTCACATCACTTTTCCCCCTCAAAATTGTTTGCCATTGTTTCAAGGGTAATAATGCTTGTATCATCTCACCTTGAAAACCATGGAAGCTTTACCACTTTTTTCGAGTGTTCTACATGTGGCTACTACCAGGGACCATTATGCTCTACCCAAATTAGTTCACCTTTGACATGATTGAGCAGTGTGCGTCCACAAAAATGTTACAAAATGGAATAGCAGATGAAATAATCCTTAGCAGAACGTGCATTGTACGAGGGATGGTGCATTTTCTTGCTTTGCCTGCCTTTTCAGACTTCTACATGAAACAGCTTTCTCTCTCACACACACATATACATAGTGTAGCAGATAGATATTGCATAAAAAAGTAAAACTAGACCTAAGTTTTAAGCAAGAAAATGAACAGTCTTCAATTATTTACTAGTTAATTCTACTTTTCACCTAATATAATATAGTTACAAGCAATACAAGGCCAGAATTTTAACATGGTGAATGTATAAATCACAAATGGCAAAGAACGCTGAAAACCCTCCAAATGGATGGAAGTGTTCACTGCCTAGTGCCTACCATCTCAAATTATTGAAGGGATAAGGAAGCCAAAAAGCTAGAGAGATACTGCACATGAACAAGTTATAGTTTGCAAAGCTCAGACAACTGGACTGTGTCCTTCATCTTCTTGATCTCCTTTATTGTTTGATGGCTTCTTAAGATCTTTCAAAGTAGGCTTCCCCTGCTTCGTGTTGGGAGCAGCTGTAAAAACTCGAGCAACAGATTTATTTTCCGGCAGAAGCTTGATCAGGATTCCCGTAGTTATGAGAAGTAACCCGGAACAATGCTCTTCAGTAAGGGGTTTTGTGAATATCAGGTATGACAGCAGCAAAGTCACAGCTTTCCTTGCTGTTGTTATCTGTTTCAACAAACAACGACATGAAGTTGGACAACCATGTATCTTGGAAAAAGCTAACGTTTGCCTATCATTTCCCAATTTCATCATAACAAATGATAAAAAACCAACACTCTCCAAAACACAATAATTTTTGAATCTGAAAAGGACTAGATAAGGAAAACTGTGATCACCATTGCGGTAGTGGCAGCCCCAAAAAGAGCAATGAGTGATAGAACCGAGACTTGACCTACGAATGTCGCCATTGCTTCGAAGACTAACACCCCATAAACGTAAGGATGCTGCAAAGATTTTTAGAATGATGGCCTCAGCAGGCAGAAGTAAAGATGAAATGCAACACAAAGAGACGCCTACACATATTTCTTGATATTGAAATGTTAAAATATGACGTAATTGATTAAGCACAAATTCAACTGCCGAACAATTGTTTCACTTTTAATTCCTAGAGGAGTACAAAGTAAATAGTTATGAATTCCAACTGATAATAAAGTTCCATAATTCTTTCGTTACATTCCTTGAAACTGATGAGCCATCAAATAAGAAGGCCAGAAAATGAAAAGCTTGCTTAAGTTCTACCTCATAACAGGCATTCCATGCCTGGAACAGCTCCCCTGTCATTATCATTGGTGCGAGAAGGAAAGGCAACCCAACCACTGTAGAGCAGAATAGCATCTCCGTCTGCGAGGATTAAAACTATGTAAAAGTTCCACAAGAACGTGACATTATCATGGTTTCTTCTTGTAGTCATGGAACAGCATTAAGAAGCAATAAAGCTAAACAATGAGTACCTGCGTTGTTTCTGGATTCATGGTAAAGATTGCTTCTTGCAAATTGCCCAAAAAGGAATCCATTATCAGAGCCCCAGAAATCATCATGACGCCCATGATGCTGAAATTTGGAGAAGTGTTGGCATCTGCCAAGGTAAAGATAATCAAGCCAATAACTAGAAGAATGGCAGAGATATATTCATTTAGAGGGTATTTTCTTCTCAGGCCAGGTATAAAAGCACCCATCACCATCACAGGGAGTACCTATGTCCCAACAATAAATAAACACATGATTAAACAAATGCAGACTGCAAATGAGAGTTTGCCATCTTTTGAGGAAAATTTGTAGAACAATGTCAAAAAATAATAACAGAGATGGATTTTTGGAAAGAACATACCTTGGTGGATTTAAACATGATTTGTGCAGGATAGTTAAGATAAGCCAAAGACCCCTTTGTCAATCCATGAGAACCCATAAGAACAGCAGAGAGCTTGACGTAAGTGTTCCAAGGATTCACCATTTGCTTAGTGGTGAAACCTTGTGAACGTAGCAACGCCAAATACACAAAACCTTGCACAAATGTAAAGTACCATCCAAAGCTGGGAAAGATTACCCGGACAAAGAAGAGGTAAGGAACGGAGTAAATTGAAACGGAAAAACTTTTAATCAAAATAACATAGGTTCAAACTAACCTGAAACTCAGCCTGTTATATACATACTCCTGCAATCAGAATACAGACTCACAGTTAAGATCTCAAAACTCTGCATGTTCAAAATGACCATACTCCGTCGAAATTAAGCTACATTAGGCTACAATCAAAAGTCAGTACTCTGTAATACACCTATTTAAAGGGGCCATTATTGAAAACCGAAATCGTCATAACTAATTGTAAAGGTTCCAAGGAAACTTGAAGCCTTTCAAGTCGTGGAACTGACGAATGATTCCTTTCCCTCACTTTGGTGGCCAAAAAATATAAAGTGGTCAAGCTGTAACCAATTCACATCTAAAGTTTCCGCAAAATCCACATTTCACATTCAATTTCTAAAAAAGTGTTAAAAAAATGACATTTCTAAAGATCATTAACCTTGCCAAAATTCAAAAGCAACAATTCAACAATTGAAACTGAAAGCTCCAAATGTAAAGCAAGCAAGAAACTCGGAGACACGGTGTAACTCATTTCTTTCTTCTTCCCTTCTTTTTTTTGTCATCATCCGTAGCAACGTAACATTAAAACTCATACCTGTAACAACATTTCCTTAGATTCTCTAAATAAAACAACATATTATTGACCACACACAGATCATAAAGATATCATCCGTTAACAGATAAAAAATCAACTTTTCGTTCGAAACAATGGAATCGATCAATAACCATATATTAAAAAAAACAACAAAAAACTGAAATCACATATGTTAAATGGATAAGTGCGCATTAAAAAGACATTTCCTGAAGAAAATGAAAAAGGAAGAAAGCTCACCTCACAAATGCCATTAACAAGATAACCAAAGAAGAACCCAGAAGAGCAAATAAGGAACTGCTGCCATTTGGGCCGATCAGATAAAGAAATCCCAAAAAGGGACCTTGATTGATCCTCGTTCTTCATCTCTCCCACTCTCAACAAATCCCAACGAAAACTGTTAGAAAAAATCTGAACTTTATATCAATTCTCCTTGAAAATGCGTTGCATGGCTTTGTGAGGAGTATCAATTTGATCACCCAAAAAGAAATGGAGGAGAGCAGACCTGGTTCAACAAACTACAGACCAAAAACAACACATTTGCATAAAAGAAGCACAAGAAAAGTATGAGAACATCGGAAGACTTCTCTAACAATCTCTCACATCCCCTTTTCTTTGGGATTTTTTCTTTTGTTTTTTTAAAAATTTGTTGCACTCCGAATCTTGGAAAAACAGAGAGAAAACCGATGAATAATTTTACTTTCTATGTTTGGCAATCTGTTTATATTCTGTTCAGACTTGAATACAGGGGAATGTGAAAAAACAGGAAGACTCGAGGCAGGGACAAGGGAGCGCAAAGTCGCAAAGACACACACACAGTCACACACTTGATTCCTTTGTGAACATGAGAATTTATAGCAGTGACTCGTGTTTTATGGAATTGGCCTTTCTTTTTCTCTTCCCTTATTTTTTCCTACCTAACATTAAGGGTGGTGATAATTTGGTCAACATATTTGATTAACATATAAAATCAAAGTATTGTTTTCCTTCCCCTCAATTTAGTCCAATATTTCATGGGATGACAATATTGATATTCAATTATTGCTATTTACAAAAAATCTATTTTTCATTTGGTAATTTTTTAAAGTTATAATGTATAACATATACATATTTAAGACATCATTAAATGTATAATTTTTTTATTTTCATTCCTATTTTTTAATTTTGATTATATATTATCAATATGAGTAAGAATAATATGAGAATTTTATACAAAAATTAACTATTTTTTTTTTGGGACAAAGAAATTTTTTAAAATTAGACTCCTTGTCTTAGGATGGGGGGTTAAAGCATACTCAGTGTAGCAAATAGATAACATTGATTAAAAAAATAAAATGTCGACATCATTATTTTATTTTTTCTTAAAGATAAAAAAAAGTCTATTTTATGTGAAATTTTTATATTAATAATAATATATGTCCCAAATTGAGAAGGAATGCTAAAAATAAAAAAATTATTCATTTAATAGAGTATTAAGTGTGTTATATTTATAACTTAAAAAAATGTTATATCAAATCAAAAGTAAATTCTCTTTTTGAGATTAGAGAAGTAAATGATATTGATAAAAAATAAAATAAAATGTCAACATTATAATTTTATTTTTTTTAATGTGCACAAAATTACTTTGCTTTTAATATGAGAATATCTAATAAATTTTTCAAAGGGTAATTTTATTTACAATGACTGAGACAGCATTCATTTACATATTCACTACAAATTTATTGTAATAATATATTATTACTGTTCCCCAAATTATTATGTTTTTGTCTCTTAATACAAATCCTCATGCTCTATCATGTATAATAGAGTACATTAGTAAACCCCCCACCCCGAAAAAAATTCAACTTTAAATCAAAGAAAGGCATCAAAATGAGCTCCACCCCTTATTATTAGTGGTATTATTTTAAGTCACTCATCCAACTCGACTCTAAAATGCAAGATTTGGGATTTCAGAGGTATTAGCTTATTAGAGTTGAATCCATTGTGCAACTTAATTTTTTTTTTACTTATAATTACTTATAATAAAAAAAAAATTAGTGAATTTTTATATTAATTGGCATGCCATTCTCGTAACAAATAAGTATGGAATCATAAAAATAATTATTCTGAATGATTTTTACTATGTAAACGTTACGTCGATTAATAAAAATTTCGTTTATTGTATGCACACCATTATTCTTTTACTATTATCCTATGAAGATGAAATCATGAAGAAGCATGTGATCAAGAATGGTACCAAAACATAAGTTTTTAACAGATTCAAGAAAGACTCGAGGGACCAAACTAGAAACATTTGAAAGCAACAAGGACAATGAGAGCAATTGCTTGATTTTTTTACAACTTACTTATTTATAATTAATATTTCCCTTAGAATATAATTCATTAGAGTTAGGCAAGCAAAGATATTGAATAGTATTTGGTAATTGCATAGAGTTGAAGCAGGATGTTAGTTCCATAGTCATTGCCTTGACTGGTCTAAGGCCATGGGTAGTTAATATTAGGGGTACTGTGCTAATTGTGATCTGATTTAATCCGTTTCTTTTTTTTTTTCCTCTCTTGCCTTTTTTTTATATACATTGTTAATTTTAAAATTACTAATTCAAATTAAAAATTTATTTGTTTATTATGTAAAAATAATAAATAAATTTCATATAAATTTTTTAATTTGTGAATTTTTTATGTAAATATTTTAATTTATTTTGTCATAAATTAACTAATTTTAATTAAAAAATTATTTAAATTATCAAAAACAATACTAATTTATATTTATAACTAATGTTAACTATTTTTGAAGAAAAAATTAAATTTTTGTTTTTCATTTTGAATCAAATTGAATTGGTTCAAATAAAGCCCAGTTTAGCCCAACACGAATTGACCAGACTCGTAATTTGAATAAGATTGACTCATCCAATCCGATATGCAGATCAAAATGAACACTCTTAGTTAATTCCAATTATATAAATTAATTTCTTTACCTTGCTAAGGTTTTCTCTGACAATTTTCTATTCTACTATCCTAAATGACACTTCAATTATTCATTTTAAAATATATATATATTTGATTTTTTTCCCCCATAAAATTTTAATTGCTGAATTTAAGATTTCAACTCAATTAATGAGTTGGAAAATTAGAGATTCAAAATATGTGTATAAATTGCACTTTCAAAATATGTTTTTATGTTTTTCAAAACGCTTTTATAATGTTCAATGTATCTTCTATCTTACTACTATTATTTTAAAAAATATAAAAATGCATTTTAAAATTTAATTTATACACACTTGAAACCTCTCACCCATCAGTATCTTCTTGCCTGGATTTATCAATGCTAAACTAACAGTCGTTTTCAATGCAACTTGGTTTGGTCAGAGTGTTGTTTTATCGAGCTGCAGATGGACGTTCGCATGTCGCAATTAGATTACCTGAAACTATCTAGCATTGATTGATCACGTTTAAAAAATGTTACACAAAATTTGATTGCCATCTCCAGGCCTTGGTGTAGTTACTACGTGCCATTTTGAGTTCTGTTCAAGTTTTTTCTGGCTCATGATGAGGCCATTGGAGGGCATGATAATTCATTGAAAGTTGTTGCATTTCATGTCCCTGTGGTATCTGGGATCTAATCACTGAAACGATTATCAAGAGAAAAAGATCATAAACGATCTCAAATATCAAAATTTCCCCCAGACTTATTAAACTTGAAGAGTTGATAAAGGTTTATCAACTGTCAAAGATCCTAAACTGGAAAGCCTAGTTAGTCATTTCGATGGCTCCTAGAAGTACACTCACTACCAAGGGATAAAACTTGAAAAGATGAGAATGGTGAAACGTTGAGAAAAAAGAACACTGGGAACCAGTACTATCACGTATGTAACCCTAAAATCTCAAAATTTCACCATTCTTCTTTTAGGCATCCCCTAAAAAGAAAGGAAAACTGATTAAAGAAGCATGATGTTTCTCCATGCAGGAAGACAGAAAACCGAGAATGATCAGCCAGAGCTCCAGCCTCATTGCTTTTCCAGTGCAACTGAAAGGCGGAAAACAACCTCGACCTGTCTCCATATAGAGATCAACCAGCATTGAACACATAGAACTCTTGATTCGAACGGTATAGGCAATTAGGATGCGAGGAGATCACGACATAGCTCGTTCATCAGGGAAGCGAAAACCTCAACTTCCAGCTCCAAAGCCACCTCCTGTTTCTCCTCATTCACCTTCTTCCTCCACTGTCCTGTCCTTTCCATATCTCGAATATATGCTTCCCTGTTCTTTTGCATCTCCCATCCCAGAAATAGCTCGCGGGGTTGCCCGATAATCCAGTCCTTCGCGACATTTAGCAGCTCATGATCAAGTGTTGCAGTACTAGTTCTAGTGCACATAGCATTTCCATGCCTGCTATTGCCCATTTCCATTCCCTGCTCAAAAAAATCCAGCAGTAGCTTCTCGTAATCTGCCTGCAGCTTCATGCTGCTGATTGATGGCATTGTGGCTTTTGCTAGCTGAAGCAACTGAAATGATTTATATGCCACCTGATTATTCTCTTCATCTTCACTGTCGACAATGAAATCCTCACGGGCTGATTCTGATGAATGGCAATGAGGGCTTCTATCCGAATCACGATCAGATTCGGATAACACGATTCGCTTCTGTAGATTCACTGGTTCCAGCTGAGTGAGCCTCTCAAATTTCTTGATCTTCCTCATCAGCCTTTTATTAGTGCCTGTCAACAAAATGCAAATATTCTTTAAGCAATTAACGAATTTCAGCTGGGAAATACTGGAATGTGAGCGTCAACAACAATTTTGCTAATAGAAAATTTGTAAGATGGAAGGAGATGAGATGACAAACCTTCCATACGAGCAAGTCGATGTTGAAAAGGTGAGGAGACTTCATCATCGTCATCGAATGGACAGTCCAACACAGACACTGGACTGAATTGTTCCTTCTCTTCTTCATGACTTGGGCACTGCAAGCGTCAATTATTCCCAAAGTTAGAATAACTCATCCCAACAACCCAAAAAAAAAAAATCAAATCACTTTACGAAATCAAATCAAAACAATAACTTTTGCACATTATTTAACCACTTTGTGAAAAATTTAGTTATTTAGAAGAGTAACGATACACTTAGAAAAAATCACTATGAATTCTTTTACTAACTGACATGGTATTTACATATCAAAATTAAAATCGAAAAGAAAGGGAAAAAAAAAAGCAAATTAATCAAAAATGTTGAGATAATTAGCAATTTTATGGACCTAAAGTAAATTTCTTTTATTTTTAAACCATGACACCTTTGTATAGAAATGAACAAATGGTTGCTTAGGAACTTTAGTTGTCTAAAGTTGTCCAAAAACTGCCCCAACATTCATACCCCGTCATTAAAGAGAAACACATGAACCTCCCTAAATTATTAGTACTAGCATTTATATTGATGTTTAATGTTTTGGGGACCATAAATGAAGTGCCTCATAAACCATGAAACTGATTGTCATTGAGCACATGTCCCATAATAACAACTCTTGCACCATCTACAACCATAAATAAAATAAAATATCCCAGGCATCAAATCAAAAAAATAAATAAAATGGTGACACCGCAAATATAGCTGCGTATGAATTGCGTTATAAAATATATTTTTAAATTTTTTAAAATAATAAATATGAAATAAAAAATATTTAAAATTATAAAAATACGTTTTGAAAATGTTATTCAACTTAATCTAAATTATAGTAACTTTATGAAAAAAAAACATGTGTTACTTAATGCAATAGTTATATAGCATAAGATTATCGTATTTTTTTCCCTTTTGGTATAAATTGCTCAAAATTAGGAAATAAAATATACAATTACAATTTGTTTTAAAAAAAATTACTGTAATAAAATTTGGACGCAATGGCTGTGGTTAATATATTTTCTCTATTTAAAAAAAGAAACCAAATCAATCATCTACCAAAGATAATCGTTTTTGGGAAAAAGAATTAGGGAAGCAAGTGGACAAAAAATACGAAGGCCCACGAGAAGGAAAATGTAAATCCCAATACCACATCAGTATTTCTAGATGAGTCAAAAGTCAACCCTCCCATTGATTGACAAATTATATGAGACACCTGTCTGCCTACATAAATAATTAGTAACGCTTCTATATAATTGGTACATGCTGCATTGTATTAGTAGTAATCTCCCTCGAAATAATCAAATATTACCCACTACTAATCTCGAATATTAGCTTAACATTTATTTTTGTTTTCCCACTTATGTTTTAATTAAAGAATCTATTAGCTTCATTAAATTGTCTACCAACTACTCATTCCCTCCTAAAAAAATGGTAATTTTGAGTTTGATATAACTTTTTTTTTTAATTATACTATCCTTGCAAAAAAAAAAAAGGTATACTTTAAAAAAAATTATCAGAAAAAATTCATTTAATTTCTTTGATATTTTTACTAAAAATAATTATGTATGATTACAATTAAAAAGTAAAAATAAAAATAAAATTATACATTTAACGAGAAAAAAATTTGTGTATAACTAAAGTGAACTCTTATTTTAAAATAGAGAAAATAATTTTTATGTTTATCTTTAATTTTTAATTTTAAGTCATAAATTATTTTTAATAAATTTAATATAAAATTTTATTTAAAATTATAATCTTTTTCTTGGGGGGAAAAAGTTTTAAAAGTGTGTTTGTTTTTAAAATGAAAAAAAGTACTTCTTCAAGATATTCTCTTCAAAATAAAATATTAATCATTTAAAAGATAGTTAAATATGTGGCAAATCAAACTCGACAAATATACAAATTCATATTAAACAAAAGCCCAATAAATAATTGGGAAAGTGATAAACAGCTACAAATATTATAAAAAGAGCAATTTTGACATAGCAACTTTGCTCAATATTCGGTACACATTTGTACTGAAAAACATTGGCTTATTATTCATCATGAATTTTTATGTCATTCAATTTTTAATTATGTTTATACTACTTTCGTTCCAAAAAAAATAGTTCATTTTAATTAAAATATAATTTTTTATTAATTATTAAATATAACTTATTTAATACACCACTTAACATATAATTTTATATTTATATTTATATTTTTTAATTTGAATTTATATTATTATTATTTTATATTTATATTTATATTTTTTAATTTTGAATTTATATTATTATTATTAGTAAGGATATTTTAGAAATTTAATTTAAAAGTTTTTTTTGTAGAGGAATAACTATATAGTAACTCATTTGTATTTTAGTAAAATTATTTATTCACATTTAGCACGAATCCTCTTATAAAACAAAAGTAAAGATTTTTTTAAAAAAAAGAAAAAGAAAAAAGAAAAATGTCCCTCGAACTCTGGCTTCAACATTTACTGATAGGCAAAAGAGGAGAGAATGGCAATTTAGAAAATATAAAAGGAGGAGCATCTATCCAGTGTTTCGACTAATCTAGAATGAACCAGATTTAGAAGTTTGTAAACCGTTAAAATTTAAAATTTTCAACACAGAGCGGGATTATCGCCGTCGGATCGCCCAATCGGGGGATTTAAGTCTCCCCGTCTCGAGATGTACTATATATTTTCCAAGATGTTCCCGCACGCGTATTTTACGAGAAAACCCCGCAGCTCCAGCGGTTTCCCTCCGCACTCACCGCTGTTAAACTTTAATTCCACTCATTTCAAAAAAACCTTCATCAATTTCTTTATACTAAATTCAAATTTTCAAAATTTTGAATTCATGACATCCTCAACTTACTATTTACTACTAGTATTAATTGAGTGCTTACATACCATGGACTTTTTTTTATAATGTTAAAAATTATAAAATCAAACCTAAAATTTAGAAAAATTGATCAGGAAATTAGTCTGTAATTTTTAAGACAAAATTTTATACTTTTAATATATATTTTATCTCATAGACATCATTTCAAAAACTTAACAACTCATTTTGAAAGGTAATTTGTACCCATAGTAGTATATTTTTGTTTTCACTATATTACCTTTTCTTTAACAAAAATGCACAACCATAAAATACTCTATCTTCTCATCCCTTGTATGAATTCAATCCAATAATATTCCATTTTCAATCATTGACATGCTTTAGTTAATCTCTTTGGTAGTTGCAAATTAAATGATCAAGCAATAATATGAGCATGCCATAGAAATGTAATTTAATACTATAGCAACGGCATCCGATTTTGTTTTTCTTCCCAATTTTGTGCTTATGAATTTTAGGTGTTATAATTGATCATGGGAGATGGAATGGAATGAAATTATAAAAAATTAAAAAAAAGTGTCAAGAAATTATATTGATAAAAATTTTAAAAAAGAAGAAAATTGATGCTTTACCTTAAAGTTATTTGAGCTGGTGCTACTATCATTACTGCTGGAGGTTGCCTCCATGGAATCATCCTCTCCACCGACTAATACGCCTACTCTTTTGCTGCTGCTGACCACTTTGTCTCTTGGTAAACGCTTATTTTCCACTGAAACGACGTCGTGGCGAGCCTTGTTTAAAATTTTTACCTCAGAATTACTACTACCGCTCGAAACGTCTGAGGCAGTAAAATCAGTGTCGGACCAACTGTTACTTTTACGGTTACTGTCACTCGTTGAGCTGCGAGAGTCGACGGAGGTTGGACTACCGGGGAAATCCGACTGCGGGGAAGGATTCTTCACGTCGAGATGGTTAATGGGTTGGCCCCTTTGGATCTCTTTCCGATCGGGTCTCTTCCAGAAGCTCCGTTTGAGGAGCTTCCGTGAGAGACTTCTTCGTAAAAGAGCTAACTTGAGCTTGTTAGATAAAGAGGAGGAAGACTTAACGGCATTGATTACGGCGGTTGAAGCCCTCTGGAAAGCTGAGGATGATGATGACGATGGTGGTTTTGAAGGGCTCTTGGGGTTGTGGGGTGGTTTTTTGATGTATTTAGGTGGCTTATTCTTAAGGTCGATTTCAAAAAGAAATCGGAGAGTGGCACAGCATTGTCTACGTGGGTATGATCGAAAACCACTAGATGAACACGAGCTCAAGTCATCAAGAAGATAATCTTTGAGCAACAAAGGCTTTCCCAACAATGCTGGCTTTGCTAAACTCACCTCCATTGAAGGAATTGAACTTCCAAATCAGTGATTGAGCTAGCTTTGAAATGATGCGATGATTGTACTGAAATGGTCTCAATATATAACCTGCAGGAACAATTTTAACTCGAAGAGAGTAATAATTAAAGAAGACAGAAAAGCTGATGGGAAAAGCTGGTGGAAAGATCAGAAAAGGAAAAGAGCATTTAAGTTGAGATCCTTAATGCAAAGAGAAAGAAATGGTTGGCTTCACTTGAGGCCCCATAGAGAAAAAAACCGAAAGAGCTGTATTGCATTGCCAGCTTGATTAGAGTACCATGGTATTTATAGATCAAATTTTAATCAGGGGTTGTGGGGTTTAAGCCTCAAGGGTTGAAGGTGAGAGGCAATTTCCAGAACTGAAAGGTGAAGATCTCAAGGTGCAGAATGCGCAGAAGAAATTTAAAGAATTGTGCAATGGAAGAATTGCATGCCATATACAGGTAATGGAGGAATTGGGGATTAACTGCTTGAGCTCGTGGTTTATGGAAGGATTAGCAGAAGAAGAAACTTGGATGCTTCTTGGATTAGTGTGATGGTGTTGGTTATTTGAATCTCAAGTTTGATTAGTTTATTAAATTCTGGTTTAAATGCTGTCGTCTATAATTAAATCATGTAATTAATGTACTTGTATTCGTGTGAGATTTATTATTATTATTATTATTATTTGTTTGTTTGCCGGAATATGGAAATATCGGCACTTGGACTCCCTACTGACGTCTAATTGACCTTTTTCTTTGGCTGTCCTACACGCAGACACAGATCCTTTTAAAACGCGATCCCACCGCGGCCCGCATTGATTTTGGAATTACCATTTTCTTCAACTTTTCGTGCGGGTGTATTTTTGTCCCGACTTCAAAAGGGGAAAAGTTTTGTGTATGGATAAGTTTTTAAAATATATTTTATATTTTATAATATATTTTTTTAGTTTTTAATATAATTTATATTTTATAATATTATTTTAAAAAATATAAAATTTTTTTCTGATATGTTGTTCATACAAGTATATATTAACAGTTTTTAAAAAAATATTTTTACATTTTTAATATACTACTTTTATTTTTTTATAATTATTATATTAAAAAATATAAAAATACATTTCGAAATGCTGTCCACATAGCGATTAAGTAAATCACGTAGTTTTAGATAAGCAACCCATGTCATTGTACTAAAAGTCTCTATGGTTTTTTTTTAATTTTTATATTTATTATACAAATATTATACAATAAATATTATCTCGAAAACCTAACTATATAAAGTAATGTGATGATCTATATACACATAAAGGAAAAATTAATGGTAGCTAGCAAAGTGAGTAACTCTTTTTATTTTGAACAAAATCTCATTGATTTTCGATAAATGTATTAATTCAATTTGTCCTCGTTTAGTCTTTGGCTTGGGGTGGCTTAAGACCGTACTTTATGTTACTTTTACTGCCTAACTTCACTAAGAGCTTACAAGAGCCATTAGGTGACCATCTTGCCTATGCCCAAAATGATATATTGGAAGAATCCGTTGGGTCTTCCAACATCAATAGGGTGATTGTTTCGCACCTCTATCTTCCAAAAGGAAAAAAGATCTTTGAGGGTTGGTTCCTGAATCCGAAAGAGAGTACTTGGATTCGCCCAATAACTAAAAAGTGTAGCATCCTTGAATCTAACTGGGGTGTAGATTTTGAATTATAAAACGAATTTTATTTCTTTCGAAGTTGGTTAATTTTCAGATGTGTTTGCTATCTATGTTTGTGCTTATGTAGTATAAGACAAAAATATTGATCCATTGTTTGTGTATTAATTAATTAGATGCAAAATACAATGATAGTAATAAATATAGAGTAATGATTGAGATAGTGACAAATTATATTGACTTTGTATAGTGACTGACGTGTCAATTATGAAAAGATAAAATTATTTCTTATTATTTTGTATTTTGTAATGAAGACAGAATGATGATTTTGTTTTTTCATGATTGCCACATCAGTCACTATACAAAGTCACTATAATTTGTCACTATTTCTATCATTACTCATAAATATATTCATATTGTTTGTTGTGTCATTTCACGTCTTTATATTTTTGAAACAAAATTTTTTTCCAAAAAGTGTAAAAGTTGTATTAAAACTATAAAAATGCAAAATCCAAATGGACACTTTTGTACTTATTAATATATATTTTCCTACAGACAAGGGAAACCACAAAATGAACGTTACAATTTTCATTAGAGAATAAAAATTTATAATATTGTAAGTGCTCGTGGTTATTTTTGTTTATTGATTTTTTTAATATACTAGTTTTTTTTGATAGCACATAAGCAGCATAAACTCAAGATCTTTCATATACATGATTAGAATATAAAGACAGAAGTAAAGAATCGTGTACCAGTCTTTTAATTCATAACTGTATGCGAAATTAGGATTGATGACTAGATTCTTCACCTCTATAACCCCCTGTATGAACTGGTTTTGATGAGTGTGCCTCTTTTCTCTCTTAAACTTTATGAGTAGAAACCCTTTTTTTTTTTTTTAAAGATTGGGGCTAGAGGAGGGAACCTAATTGATATTTAAAGTTAAACCCTAGTCCCCTCATCACGGGCTAGGCCAACTGCAGCTCACACCAACCAGTCCCACATTAGATTAATTAAAAGTCCTTATATCTGACTTTATTAAATCAGTCCCAAAACAACATTAATTAATATAAGCCCATATATAGAAAACCCTTACATTCTCCCACTTGGGCGAATATTAATTAAAGCCGTACTTTAATGTGCACCTGTTTGCTGGTTTAGAGATTACTTTTAATAGTCAATCCTATCCCATAGAGCCTTCAACACTGAACCATGGCAGTAACTGCATGTAATCACACAAAGCCATCCATGATCACAAATGTTGTTAACTCTACTGATATGGATTCAATGTGGAAGTGTGGCAAACTTGATAACACCTCATATAGAGTTAAGCTTTATGTGTTATCCATTTTGTTAGTTTCTATTCTCTCTCCTTCAGTGTCACAAAATCTTTATGTGCCACTAGAGAATAACTTTATAGTTCCAATGAACTTCCATATGTCTTATCTTTATTGTTAACGGAACTTTATGTGTACAAGACATTAGGGGTGGTCATGGTTTGGTTAAACCGAATAAACCGACCGAAAAAATCGAGTCGAAAAACCAAAAAAACCAAACCGAAAATGAATTCGGTTTATTCGGTTCGGTTTTAACCCAACCGAATAAGTTATTCGGTTTTCGGTTCGGTTTTTGGTTTGGGGTGCTGAAAACCGAACCGAATAAACCGAAATGAATAAGGAAATCGAATCGAATAAGAAAACCGAACCGAATAAGGAAACCGAATCGAATAAACCGAATAAACCAAATAAAACCGAATTTCAAAATTTATAAATATATTTTATACATATAAGTATAAATATAAATATATGTTATTTTATAGAATAGTTATGGTTTATAGTTTATAAAACTATTGTAGACTTTGTAGTTATGTATATATATTTTTGTATAATTAATTTATTGTTATTATAAAATTTATCATGTATAGAACTATATACTATATTGTTATCATTAATATACTATCATTAATATTGTTTTCATTAATATACTATATTGTTATTATAAAATTTATTATTATTTTATAAAATTTATCATGTATAGAACTATATTTATTGTTATCATTAATGAATAATGATATGGACAATATAATGAATATTTAGTAATATTAAATTATTAATATAGTATATAACTATATACTATATACTAAACAGTTTTACTATATATTATATACTAAACTATATACTAAATATTTTTACTATATACTATATACTATATACTAAACTATATACTAGTATAGTTTATACTTTATACTGTAATTTTAATTTATCAATTTATTTAAAAGTTAAACAAATATGAAATATCAAATTACAAATAAAGAAAAATAAAATAATGCATAAGTTGACAAAGTTGTTAAAATGTTAAGCATCTAGAAGGTGTAAGGCACATGTATGTAGGCTATATAGCGTATTAGCGTATAACTATATAGCATGCGATTAGCCGATTATTATGTTTTATATATTTAATTAGAATCAATATCATATATTCATAATATCATCAATTATTCAATATAATAGTCAATAATTAATAACTTATTGTTGTTAACTAAGTGATTACTAAGTATTAACTATTAAATGACTGAGTGTTGAGCTTTTGAGTAATCAATTATAACTATATAATATTTACTAACGGTTATTTATTCAAAATTCTAAATTATTTATAATTTGCAAATTAATTATACATATTTAAATCGAGTCAAATATCATAATAATTAATACTTATAATTAGTTATTATTGATCAAGTAATTATTATTACAACCAAATACTAACCTAGTTAAACTTATAATACTAAGAAGTACTAACATGTTACATAGTTAATACTTAATACTAACTTAGCTATAGTAATATGTTAATAACTAATAATGATTAATGAATAATGAGTGCTAAGTTTACTAACGAACTAAGCACTAAATTAGTTAGTACTTATTTAATACTAACTTAGTCTTGAATAATATTTAATATACATAAGTTAATACTAACTTAGTTAACACTGATAAGTGATAAGTAAATAAGGAATAAATTACTAATTAGGCATTAACTTAGATAATATAATGCAGCTAATGCTTTGATTTTGTTTATAGTTTGTATTTTGTAATGTTTTGGTTTGATGAATGATGAGTACTGAGCCATAACTCATAAGGAGTTAAGGAAGTTTGTAAATCTGTAATGCTTTGTGAATGTTTGTTTCATGTTTGAAACCGAATTTGAAAAAATTATTTGTGAATGTTTGATTTGAAACCGAATTATTTAATTTATTTGTGAAGTTTTGAAAAAAAAAAAGAAAAAAAAGAAATTCAGTTTATTTGGTTAACCAAATTCCTTATTCGGTTTGTGAAACCAAATAAAACCGAATAAACCGAATCGAATTCTTATTTGGTTTTATTCGGTTTAAACCGAACCGAATCGAATTCTTATTTGGTTTATTCGGTTTATTCGGTTCGGTTTATTCGGTTTTATTTGGTTTTCAATTTGGTTTTCGGTTAGGGGGTTCCAAAATATCAAACCGAATAAACCGAAAATCGAACCGATGACCACCCCTACACGACATATATCCCAGATTAATAATTGTATGCCCTTTTAGTCTGTGCTCAAAGTTTACACAATTCCTTGAGACTTTCACTTTATATACATGTATTCAACATATAACCAGAAAATTGATCAAACTTTATTGAATTCAAATGCTAATACACATATTAAAAAATGTCACTACATGCAACAAAACACAAATGAAAACTTTATGAGCATATATAACATGCAACTCCCACTAAACTATAGCATCCCATGATGCAACTAAGCCCATACTTTCAACATGTCTTTCTAACACACATGGGCGAAGTCCTTTTGTTAGTGGGTTTGCAACTATATCATCTGTAAGGCATGCTCTACTATTATGTCACCATTATGTACTATTTCTTTAATAGTCAAGTATTTGATCACCATATGTTTAGACCTCTTGAGACCCTTATGAGTATTAATGAATAATACTACTGAATTATTGTCACAATGCAGTTGTATGGGTCTATCCATAAAATCAAATACAACTAACTCCTTTATAAGATTACAGAGCTAAATAACTTGAGTACCAACTATAAAGCATGCTATCTACTCTGCCTAGTTACTGGAAGATGAAATTGTCTTTTATTTCTCACTTTTCAAGACACTGTAACACCTGCTAATTTAAAGACATAACCGAATGTCGATTTTCTGTCATGCTTACAGCTAGTAAAGTCTGCATCCGTATACTTTACTAGCTCAAGGTCCTAAATATATCTATATGTCAGTATATAGTCTTTTGTCATCTTTAAGTACCTTAAAACCTTCTTGACAGCTACCCAATGATCATGTCTTGGGTTTGCCTAATATCTGCCCAGAAGACCAGTTGCAAAAGCAACGTCTGATCTAGTACATACTTGAGCATACATAATGCTTCCAAGTGCACTAGCATAAAGTACATCTTTCATTTGGGCTTTCTCAATATCTGTTTGAGGGCATTGGGACTTATTCAATTTACCACCCTCGACGATGCGAGCAATTCCTGGCTTGCATTCATGCATGCTGAATCGTTGCAGAACATGGTCTATATAAGCCCTCTGAGATAAGCCCAACAAACGGCGAAAATGATCCCTATGGATCTCTATGCCTAGGACAAATGACGCCTCATGCAAGGTCTTTCATATCAAAACTGTATAACAATATTTGCTTTATCTCATGCATGGTTTGTAGGATCAGGATCCTACGTAGGATTGTTTTGGGGTAGCAGAATCGAATCGGTGGGGTTGAATCGTAGGATCGTAAGATTCTACAAAAAATTATTAAAAACTGATCTTTTGTAGGATTGTTTTAAATAGCAGAATCGGATCGTAAGATCCTACAAAAAATAATCAAAATAAAAGTAATTATGTATATTTTATCACCTACACTAATTTTTTCACAAAAATAAGGTGTATATTTGTGTTAAATTGTAAAAAAACAACAATATAAAATATACGATGTATATGTGCTTTGAATTTTATCCAAATCCTGTTTAACAACAAATATCTATTATTTAATCATTTAATCATTCAATCATTCAATTTCAACCACACTCTACACAAAATAATAATAGCACTAGATAATGCACCTTAAATCATCAAAACATGACAAATTTCACATCCTAATAGACAAGTTTAAATTAGAACATTAAATTGTTCAACAAACTAAAGTTCAACTCAAATTTAACAATACGAATATTTTTACACAAACTACATGTCATCCTCATCAAAGTCATCCTCAAATTTTTACACAAACTACATGTCATCCTCATAAAAACTTCATGTTGCCAAGCACGATCTAGTCGAGCACCGGGGGCATTTTTTCTACCTTTTGCTTTTGGATTAGAAGATGACATTCTGAAATTGCAAAATTAGGGGAAAAGTTAGAATGGAGATTGTGTCTATTTTCAATCTACTTTGGTCCAGAAACTTTAGTTTAGGAAAACTAGTTGCATTCTACTTCAATCCAGAAAAAATTAGAAAACATAACCAGCAAAATCAGTCACAACACTTCAGTCCAGAAAAATTAGAAAAAACACCCCAAAATCAGTTTAGAAAAACCACAAAATGAACCAGAAAAACAAAACACTCATACAACCAGAAAATGAACACTAAAAACACATAGATAAATGCTTCAGGCCAATTCAGTCCAGAAATAACCAGAAAAAAATTAGAAAAATCTATCAGCATCTACTTCACTCCAATTTAGTCCAGAAAAAACTGAAAGCGTTTGTCGCATTCTATTGCAGTCCAGTTTAGCCAAGAAAATATCAGAAAAAGAACCAAAAAATCAGTCACAAGACTCACAAGTCACAACACTTCGCCAATTCAGTTCAGTCCAGAAACAATAAAAAAAATCCAGTTTAGAAAAATCCAAAAAAACCAGTAAAAAATCATAAAATCAATCCAGACACAATCAGAAAATGAACTAGAAAGACACAATCAGTATTGCTTCAGGCCAATTCAGTCCAGAAGAAAAAAAAAAGCTGAAAAATTAGTGGACATCTAGTTCAGTCTGTTTCAATCTAGAAAAAACCAAAACATTAGTCGCATGATACTTTAGTCCAGACTCCAGAGATTCAGCCAAAAAATAAAAAAAAATACTAAGAAATCAGTCGACATCGAGGCCAATTTGTTCGTTTCGTTCATTTTTTTTTCATGTTCGTTTATGTTCGTTTTATGTGTGTTTTTATGATATGTGTGTGTTGTTCGTTATGTTATGTTTGTTTGTGTTCTGCTCACACTCACTTCACTTATCGAACGCTTTACGAACGAAGTAAAAAAACGAACGAACACACACAAACAAACAAACCGCGCGCGTATAAAAAAAAACAACACGCGAAACAAATAAACAAAACACATGCAAAAAATAAAAAAAAAAAAATAGCATTATTTGAGAAAAACACATTTGCAAATTGTTGAAAAAACAAATAGCATTATTCAAATTTGTTTATAAATGATCAACAAACATTATTATTATATATATTATTATATTATATTATTATTATTATTTTAATATAAGGCCAATTTAGTTCAATCCAGATTCATAAACAACTAGAAAAAATCAGCAAAAATAGTCCACAAACAACCAGAACAAAAAATGACCAAATGCTTCAAGCCGATCCAGTCCAAAAAAAAAATCAAAAAAAACTGTGATTATAAAATGGGAACCGAAGTTGGAGAACAAAAGAACCAAACATGTGCACAAGAGCAGGAACCGAAGCACCTTGGCATGGGAATAAAAAAAAAAAACTTGCAATAGATACTTGAGATAATTCAAGTACTCAGATTGTTGGAGTTTGGACACAAGCATTTCAATAGTTACAAAATCTTTCAAACAAGTCCACATTGCTAACATAGACATCAAAACTCATCATAATCGTCATTATCAACATTTGCATTAATTAATGTTAAGTGAGTGGTGGGAGGAAAGCCAAGAAAAGCAAATCGCTTTTGTGTTTACTCTCAAGATTAATAGAACCTAGTCAAATTCTAGTTGAATGATTACAAACTGAAAGCTCAACTAAAATCCGGCTGCCCTACATCATGTGAGTTCTAACCACCCAATGGTTCTACCAGACTAACCAGAAGGAATTGATATGCTCCTGTACACTAAATAGACACCTCTTAATAGTCAAAAGTTACATAACTAGATGATGCTGTCTAATTAGAGGTAGGAAACCTATAGGATTAGAGAGGAAGAACAATATTCATACATCAAATAACAATCCAACTCAAATATCTTTTCAAAGTCTAAATTTATGTGCAATTCTTCCTCTGTTTCAGTTTATTTCTCATGACACAGCCAATTCATCGAGGCAATGAATTTAAGTATATATTGGTTCATGAAAACTGAGGAGGTTAACAAGAATTTAACACCTCTAAGTGTTTAGTATATAAATGGAGAAAATATAAAAGAAGAAATGGCTAAATGCCAAAAGGGCTTGAATTTCAAATGGACGTTAGCACGAAAAAGCTTTTTGATAAAGAAGAATGTCCGCTCCCACGTTTTCCATTCAAGTTTTCAACCCTTTCACACTATAAAAATCTTCCATTATTTTTCAAAAAGTAGGGAACATCCATGGACAATCATTATATATTATGTGAAGTTGTGAACCCATTAACTTTTATGGATAATAGTTCTTGATTTCAAACCTTCCAGAGATTACTAGGGAAGAATCACAATCCTTTTAAAGGATTTTAGATTCAGAACTGAAAAGGAAACCCGCAAGGAAAAATCACGAGGCCTCAAAAATTTTATTTTATTATTTTCGTTTACGGAAGAGAAGTAATCAAGTAACTGAGAAAATTTCGGATAAAGAACTCAAAGATTGGATTTTTATGCGCAAGAAACCATTGTTGAGGCCAATTCACTTCAGAGTTCAGTCTAGAAAAATTAAAAAAAAAACTGTCTAGAAAATCCAGAATAAAACCATAAAATGCTGCTGGGTTCTCAATCTTCTGACCTTGGCCACAAATCCGAGCGAAGGTGAAGACTGAAGTTGCTCCTGTAATTCCGCTGGGTTCAATCGGCGTCGATTAGAAGCTTGAGCTTGACTGACGGAGAAGATGAATTGGTGAAGACTGAAGAGGGAAGAGCGAAGAACGAAGGCAGAACTGCAGAAGTACATTTGCAATTTTGCAGAGTGCTGCTTTTATATACAAAAGCGTAAAACGACGTCGTTTTGGATAAAACAACGTTGTTAAAAAAAAAAGGCTTAGATCGTTCAAGATCGGTAGAATCACACGATTCTACCGATTCTACCGATCCTGAATGATCCTACCATCGATCCTATATTCTAAATGATCCTGAGCGATCCTGGATTGATTTTGTGTGGTAGGATCGTAGGATCCTACGATTCGGATCGCGATTTTAACAACCATGGTCTCATGCAACAAGTTGAGATCATTACTAATAAGCAAGATATTATTAACATATGATATGAGAAGAATGAATTTCCTTCCACTGACCTTACTATATACATACTGACCTATCTTGTTTTCAACAAAACTAGATGATGTTACAATTCTATGAAACTTTAAGTGGTATTGTCTAGAAGCCTGTTTAAATCCATAGACTTTTTAAATGTACACACAAGCTCTCTAGAATCATCAACTGCAAAAACTTTCGCGTTAAACTATATAGACCTACTCATCAAGGTCTCCATTTAGAAAAGTTGTTTTAGCATCCATTTGGTGTAGTTCCAAATCCAGATGAACTACTAATGCCATGATCACTTTAAAAGAATATTTAGAAGAGACCAGAGACAATGTCACTTCATAGTCTATTCATTCCCTATGAGTGAATCCCTTAGCTACCAATTTGGTTTTAAACTTTTCTATCTTTCCTTTAGAGTCCTTTTTGGTCTTATATACCCATTTGTAGCTAATGAGCTTGCAACCCTTAGGAACTTAACAAGCTTCAGACATCTTTATTTTTCATATATTGCATCCATTATTCATGGTATCCATTCACAGACTTGATTGAAGATAAAAAAACAACCTCTGTATAAGTTACTGAATCTATCACGCAGCCAATTTCATAATCATTCTCTCCAAGATAGACCATGTAGTCTAGTGGTATAGCAGACCATTTCTTCGTAGTAGACCTCCTGAGTGGAGCTATCACAGTCTCATTCAGTTCTTGATGAGGTTGAGGAGTATCATTAGGTATAGGCTCAATGGCATTATCCTCAACTCCCACTGAATTAGGGCGTGATATGTAGGGCTCCATAACAGTTTGTACAGGTAGAGAATGTGACGTAATGGTCTCCACCACACTACCATCCTTAATGATCTGAGAACAAGCATTCTTTTGGCCACATCTAGTTCTAAAAACTTAGCTGTTTGTGATTCTATAATTCTTGTACCTCTATTTGGATTATAAAATTTGTATCCCTTTGAATGTTCTGGATAGGATACAAAATAATACCTAGTTGTTCTGGATTCCAACTCACTTAATGTTGGATTATAAAACCTTACCTCTGAAGGATACTCCAAACTCTAAGATGGTTTAAACTAGGTTTACGTCCCGTCCATAACTCAAATGATGTTAATGGAACGGCTTTGGTAGGAACTCTATTCAGAATGTAAAGAGCCCGTTTTCAAGGCTTCTCCCCATAAAAACTCAGGCAAACTACTCCTATTTATCATACTTCTTATCATGTCCATAAAGGTGCAATTTCGCCTTTCGGCCACACCGTTTTGTTCAGGACTGCCAGACATGGTGAATTGAGCTATATAATCCCAGAATCCTCTAGGTATTTGGCAAATGGCCCTTTAAACTGTCCAGTATCGCCATGCCTACCATAATATTCACCACCCCTATCAGACCTGACAACTTTGATAACTTTTTCTAACTGTTTCTCGACTTCAATCGGAAATATCTTGAATTTCTCAAGAGACTTAGACTTATCCTTAATCAAGTACAGATATCCATATCGGGAATAGTCATCAATAAAAGTGATGAAATAAATTTTTTTCACAAAGTCACTTTATATGGACCACTGATGTCAGTATGCTTGATCTCTAAGAGATCAGAACTTTGGACTGCTGTCTTTTTCTTCACTTTAGTCATTTTACCCCTACAGCAGTCTACACAATCCTCTAAGTTACTTTTAAGAGTAGGTAGGATGTCAACCTATATCAACCTTTCCACTCTTTCCTTAGAAATGTGGCTTAATCTCTTATGCCTCAATGTGTAAGACTGTTCCTCAGATAGAAATCTTTAAAAAACAACTTTGTTAGCTGTACAAGTGACGTATTTATCATTAGGAGACAAACGCAATCTATACAATCCATTAGACATAATGTAACTACCAACTTTATTTGAACTAAAGAACAAAGAAACCATATTGTTCTTCATTTCAAAAATAGCCACATTAATCTAAACTTGAAAAAGAATTTAAATTCTTTCTAAAGGAATGTGCATATAAAGTGTTTTTTAATATTAGATTATAGCCAGATTCTAATATTAAAATGACATCTCCCACGAACTCTATGTCAACTTTTCGTTGTTTCTTACTATCAGACTTGATTCATCCTGATTTGGCTTCTTTCGATTTCTAAATCCCTGTATGGTGAACGCAACATAATTCGTTACACGCTGTCTAGCCACCATGAACTGGATGGGACTTCAGATAGATTAGATTCACAAACCAAAGCCAAAGAATCATTACCTGTAACCTCATGCTTGGCTAAGCAAGCCTTATATTTGTCATAGTTTTTCTTCATGTCAATTTTCTTTTGTAGAAGAAGCAACAGTCATGTTTCTTACCCCTGAGTGCTGTCAGTGGTCTTATAAGTATCTTTATAGGGAAAAATTTTGGATTTCTTACCCCTTTTACCACTAGCACTAGAAACATACATGACTTGATGTCCATTTTCATCTCTCAATTTTTCTTCTTTTGCCACCACTCTGGCTATTAGATTACTAATGGACCAGGTCTCATTCAAGAATTGTGATTTTTCTTTATAATTCCGAATTTAAGTGAAAAGGGTATTGAAAGCCTAATGGATAATATTAGTAGGAATAATGATCTTAAATGCTTTAAGTTTACACTGTAATTCTACCATATTTAAGACATAATTCCTAATTTCACTAGTACCATCATACTTAATGATAGGGGCACTACATCATTTAATTACATTTAATCATGTTCTACACAACATAAACTAAATATTTGCATATTAACACGATTGACATAATTGAAAATTTTAAAATACAAGTGAAAATATTTAAATTTTGTACTAAAAACATAAAATCACATTCAATTTAGATTTTCACAAGTATAATGATGTCAAAAAATATGCAAATCACATGTCAAAATGTAGATCATGAAAAACTAAATCCAATGATATCAAGATCGTTCAAAACGGATGCCAGATGAGCCTGAAAACAATCTGTAAAGGATTGTGAAAAAAATACCTTCACGTGGATCCCGCGACTGTCACATGTCTGTGGCTGAACTTGATGCTGACATCACGATGACGTCAACCCTGACTGATCAACGTCCATGCTGTGCCATCTTATGATGACATCAGCGTTAACTAGTTAACTCCAGTGGCCATTTTTTTTTCTTTGTTTTTCAGCCTCCACGCTCAGCGTGGCCTTAATTTTTATGTTCTATTTTTTTTCAAATTCTTGCATGCCGTATGATTTTTTTTTTATTTTTAATCATACATATTTGATGCATATGATGCTGAATATAGAATCATATAATAAAACAGAACATAAAATATATATTCTAATCATGATTTATGTCTATTCTCTGATACCACATGATAGTACATAAGCAGCATAAACTCAAGATCTTTCATATACATGATTAGAATAGAAAGACAGAAGTAAAGAATCGTGTACCAGTCTTTTGATTCATAACTGTATGCGGAATTAGGATCGATTACTAGATTCTTCACCTCTATAACCCCCTGTATGAACTGGCCTTGATGAGTGTGCCTCTTTCTTTCTTAAACTTTATGAGTAGAAAGCGTTTTTTTTTTAAAAAATTGGGGTTAGAGGAGGGAACCTAACTGATATTTAAAGTTAAACCTTAGTCTCCTCATCAAGGGCTAGACCAACTACAGCTCACACTAGCCAGTCCCACATTAGACTAATTAAAAGTTCTTATATCTGACTTTATTAAATCAGTCTTAAAACAACATTAATTAATATAAGTCCAGATATAGAAAAACCTTACATTTTTGTGTCAGTAAAAAGGAAATGTTTATTTAAAAAGGGATATAAAACTCTCTTCCATGTAATATTTACAATTACAACATCGCAAATAATACAGGCTTAAGTGCCTAACTCATGGGAGCAAAGTTCATTAACCAAATTCAATATGCTAATTTCAACAAAAGTCTCGTCATTGCATCTCTTCCGAGGACGGAAAGAATAGACAAAGGACACGTGGAACCAAAAAACTCCCACAGTTCCCTTGACCAATACTAAACAAACGTGCATTTGACTGGTTCTAGTTTAATCACAGGTGCTTTCTTTAATCCCAGACCAAATTGTCAAACTCAAACCAAAGTAATCAGAACCATTCTGTATCTGCCACAATGTTCTTCAACTAAAATCAAAATGAATAACTCCACAGGGACACTTGATAACCATCGTTTTCCAGGTCATCAAAACCAATGCCATCTTGTGAACAACGAGGTGGAGATAGCAATAGCCCTTCTGCCATGTTTGCCAGCAATCCAGGCATGTCAAACAGAGCTTCATCATCCACAAAATCATAATGATCTTCACCAACTTGCACTGCATTTTTTTCCTCTGCAACATTTCCAAAACTACTGCTAACCTCATTTGGGACGTTGGTTAAATTCGCAATTTCTTCACCTGACTCATGATCAGTAGTAGTGGGTGTACTACTACTACTCCCGCTTCTACTTAAAGAAGCCGCCGCATGACCACAATCTTGCGGCTGCGGCCTAAATAATTGGGCAGCCTCCGTGGCCGCCTTCCGAATATCCTTGGCGTCCTTAGAAGCCGGAACGGGCAATCGCCAAACGGAGTCTGCAAAATTTAAGCAAGCGGAGTGACCCCTGAATGCCAGCGCAGCAACATCATAAGCTCGAGCAGCCATTTCTGCAGTGGGATACGTTCCAAGCCAAATTCTGGTCTGCTTGTTGGGTTCCCGCAGCTCGCACACCCATTTACTCGAATTCCATCGCCTTCTCCTCACTCCCCGATAAACGGGATGCCTTGTTTCCCTGACTTTCTTCCTCCCCGCCCGCTTCTTCGGCCTGCTGGATGACAAAATGATTTCTTCGTCGGAATTCATGGCTCTTGGATCAGAACACGAACTCGATGATGCATCCATTGTTAAAAAATGGCTAACAACACAATCTAATGCAATGATTTAGAAAAGGATGTTGGAGGTTTTGGTATGGATTAATGTAATGGAGGGATTGGAAGCATGAAGTGTTTTTATAGTTAGTCAATTGGCGGAGTTGTTAGAGTAATTTTTTCTGAGCCGAAAACGTGCCTACGATTTGGACACGAACACGTAATGACGTAGCTTTTAAGACAAGGACATGCTGACTGGATCTTGATGACTGGATATTCAATTTGATACCTTTATAGTTGAGCACGTAGCTTTAGTACTGTCCTGGGATGATGATGTGGCGGAGAGCTTGACTATAGGATACTGTAGGCATTTTTTGGGTGTGAACTAATCATACTGTGTGCTTGACTATAGGATATTGTAGGCCTTTTTTGGGTGTGAACTAATCATATATTGTGACTTATTACGAGGACTAATATGGTAAGTATGAAAAGTTCAAATTTAATTATTATTCTCACTAAAACATATAATATATTAGGGAATGATTTTGCCCTTCAAAATTATCACATCAATTATTATTATTTTTTATTAAAAAAAGTAAATGTGAATATTATTATTCTTATGATTAACTATTTAATCCGTTTGTTAAGTTGTATTTATAGTTTTCTTTTTCTTTCAAGTAAATCTATGCAATATATGTATTTTTTTAACATCAAATTAGTTGAATAATACTCCCTTTCTTCCCAAAAATAAGAGTCATATAAAAAATATAAAATTATACATTTAGTTTATGTGTTGTATCTATTCACTAATAAAAAATTATACCTAAATGACAGTTGATTATTTTCTTGGGACGAAGGGAGTACTAAAAAAATACTATTTTTGTCTTACAAAAAGAGTTTTTTTTTTATTATTGGAATAGTATTTCCCTCTTACAAAAAGAGTTTTTTGATTGCGTATATTTTTTAAATTGTAAAATAATAATACATTTAGTGCATCTCATGTATAAATTTTTGATTTTAACTTTATTTTTTAATTTGAGTTTATATATTTTCATTGCTCAGTACATATAATATAAGTAAAAGTTTTTAAAATTTTGACTTTTTCTTAATATAAAAAATATTTTAAAATGAATTATTTTTTAGGCATTTATATGTATTTGTATATATTTGACAAACGTTGTATGGATTCAGGATTTTTTTTTTTTTTATATCTTGTACTCATTTTTTTAAATTCAATTTATATATATATATATTTGACACATTTTGCATGCGTTTGTAGGATTTTTTTTTTATAAAACTATATCTAACCTACTTTTAATTATTTCTATGGGCAAAAAGAAAAGAGCTCCGCATAAATAATTAGAGACTGAATCTGAAACCAACAAATTAAGAGGTACATAATAAAAAAAAAATTTATTTGTAAATTTGTTAAAATATTTGACTTTGTTACTAACTCCTATACATGTAGTACTCATTTCGTCCTAAGAAAAGAAATCTAGACTCTAGTCAACCGATTTTCTAATTCAATTATTTATATTAATATACTAATTAGTTTTTTTTTAAAAAATAGAATTATATAATGTTAAAAATTAGATAAAAATTATCAGAAAAATAATTAAAATTTCAATCAAATCTTTAATATTTATATATATAAAAAAGTTAGATTGTTTGACCGGAGTGGGTTATTCCCTTACTAGACTGGTCTCACCGACGGGCAAAACTGTCTAACTTTTAGGATGGCATTTTGGAGTAATCAATTTGTGCTTTTCGGCTGACTGACCCTGGCCAGTTGGCCACACGGGTACCACACACAATGGACCGCGATCAGCCCCCAGATACAAGGGCATGTGCATGGATAAATATTTTTCGTGGTTGAAATTGAACTTTTTTGGGTGTTTCTTCTGCATTTCCCGTCCATGTCAATCATGGGCCCATGCCTACTTTGAATATTGGCTTCACAATCAAATTCCCACTGTCCGCCCCTCTGCCGCTCGTGTAAATTTGTATTCAATGAGATGAGATTGAATTATACATTTCCGTCCTTTAAACAGAAATTCTACATTCAACTCTTTTTTTTTTTTAATATTTTGAACAAGCATTTACTTTTGAATAAGATTCTTGAATCAAATTTATTAATAATAACTATGTATGACATAAAATAAAAATTATATTCGATTAAACAGGCAAATTCACATTTTTTATATTCGATTAACCATTTGGATCAAACTAAACTATTTATTCTACCACTTGTGTAGACTGGTCGATTTTTTTGAATTTCATTCATGTTAACATACTCCCTTGACGGGACACTTAATTAGAACATAAGTAATTTGTTCAGTTTTATGCTTATCTCATAATATTATTTCTAATAATTGGACAAGTTTAGACATATTAACTACAATTATACACGTATAATAAATTTTTACTAAATATGATATGTATTAAATGTGTGGTATTCTATAATTGGAAAAAATTATATTAAATTTAAAGTGATTTTTTTAATAGGGATGGATTAAAAATATTGTTAAGAAGGTTCCATATTAAAGTAGGAATAGTTGGGTGAAAAATATGAAGATGGCTAAAATGACACTACATAGACGTAGTACTTTAACCAAAGCGTTGATCACTGATGACGCAAAAGTATTACGCCATTTAGGATGACAGGGACGCCGACAAACAACGAAAGCGATTTCAAATCCACTTTCTTTTGACCCCACTCGTCAAAGGATTTCACACTTGACAGCAGGCATCCTCTATTCCTACTCAAATTAAACACGTGAATAGTGTGCGTGTTTGTGTTTTTTTTTTCTGTTAGAGTTTGATAAAACTTTTTTTTTTCCAATTTTTTTTTTGAAAGTTTCAAACTTTTGAAGCTTGAGAGTGGACTAGTTTGTTTGCCATCCTGGCCAAGTGGCCATTGCGGCACCGCTCTTTCTGAAGTTACCGAAGTTATTTTGCCCAATTCGTTATGGTGACTTATTTTATTATGTCCATTTGTGTTTTTTTTCTTTTTTTTTAAAGAATAGTTGTTGCAAAGGGGGAGGGGAGGGACCTAAACTATTACAAAGTGAAAACCCTACACTATTATAAATAATGTTGTGACAATTTGTTACTGTGAGATTCGAACTTGCGTCCTCTCGCATAAGAGCTTATGGCTCTAATCGACGTGCCACTGACTCTTTCTCCACTTGTGTTGTTGGTTTTTAGTACAAATATATTTTTGCTTATTGTCCCGCGAATATTTCTTAACAGTATGAGATGGGTTAGTTCAGTGACATGATACTTGGAGTAATAAAATTTACTAGTAGCCATTGATACATAAAGGAATAAGGGGGGGTGTTAGAGTATTGAACTTTTAATATCTATTAAAAAACAAGACTTTGAGAATAAATAAGAGAAATTTTATTAGGTGGATTTTAAAATACTTATGAGTCCTAATATAAAAGTTGAATTGATAATTATTAGATAATATTAGATAATTAATAAGTAATGTTAATTTTAATATATTTATATATATAACTAATAAATAATTTTTTTTTATTTTTTAAAATCATAGCGACCACCACTTAAATTTAAATGAAAAATCCTCATAAAAATAGAAAATTTCAATTCTATTAAATTTCATTCTTATCCAATTTTAGAATTTAATGAGAAATATATTTTCTATTTTCAATTATTATCCACCTATTTGAATCTCACTTAATTCCTCTCCAAGTCTCCATTCTTTCTCCATTGCCATCCCCTAGCTGGTTCTGAAGCGAAGCCTCCAATTGCTTTTAATGGACAAGGAGAGAATTACTACTAGGATAGATGTTTATTTTGGAGGGGTTGAATCAAAGTATAACGTTGAACAAGTCATAAAAATTGTGTTTTAAATGCTATTTTAGGGGGTCAAGAATTCAAACTTGGTAATGCAAAAAATCATTTGTTGAACACTAACCTAGTCACATCATCAGCCGACCAAATCTGGAAAGACTTTGGTTCTGAACTCAAGGTTCTAGCCGACCAAATCTGGAAAGACTTTGGTTCTGAACTCAAGGTCCTGTAGAACAAACTCATTGTGTTGGAAGTTTGCCTTTTCTAATGAATTGATCTTGACTTTGCCACACTATCCCCTGGATTGGCATCAAATTTTCCTTATAAACTACGATATTTAGGCAGGATGCGCATATTCCCAAATTGAATAAAAAGTAACTAAATAACCCATTACTATTATATGACTTATGAGTATGATATTTATATTAATTCACATAGCATATATGGCTGAAAATTAGTATATTTATCATTGCTGATTAGTGGTCTTTTTTTCTTATAAACACCACGTGTGAATTTATTGAAACTTTTTAGTCATTGCCATTGCCAATTTTGTGTCTATTATTAATTATTCGTCTTAAATAGAGACCATTTATTCGGATAAATAAAAATAAATTAATGAGTTCGAATATTATTAAACTAAATAATTTAAATTTTTTTTTTTTTTATCCAAACAACATTTTACCACTTTATCAACGACAAATACATTGACGCCAAGGGGGCCTTGATCCACTACGCCATACTCAAAGAAGCCCATGATGCTCTAATCTTTTGGATCTTGCAATCTTGTACTTGTTGGGCTGATAAAGAAAAGCTCATAAAGCCCAATGATTTTGTGAATTCATTTTTAGGCTCAGTGGATAAATGCCTTCACAGTCTTGAAAAACTAAAGGACAAAATATGGTTTTATTGTTCTTTTGGATAATGGTTTGTAGTTTATTTACTAATGGACGAAACTGTGGCCATGGGATATCCCAACTGCAGAACTGCTTTAGCTTCTATGCCCATATTATGGGCCTAAGCTTTAGATTGTGAGTTGCTGAGTCCCATGCTCTACGGCCATGATATGGGCCGTAGATTCAGATTGAGTTTTGCGCGATTCCATGTTTTGATTTTCCTTCAAACAATATCGGATGAGGATGAATTGTGTTTTAAAACGTATTTTTACACTTTTGAAGATAATAGTGATGAGATAAAAATATATTAAAAAATATAAAAAAAAATTAAAATCATTTTAAAACACTAATAATAGAGCATAGAAGGTAGGGGATATAGTTTTTTTGACAAATTCAAGCTTAATAAGCGTTGTATCTCAAAAATTTTCCTCTTTCTAAAAAAAAATCATTTTATATGAAAATTTTTAAATATTTTTATTAATAATAATTATATATAGTTTATAATTAAAAAGTAAGGATACAAATATAAAACTATATATTTAATAATAAATTAAATATGTTGTACATAATAATTTTAAAAAATTGTATCAAACTAAAAGTGTACTCTTTTTTTTGCGACAGAGTGAATATGTAAAAATTCAAAAAGTATTGATATTTATAATGAGTGAATTCTCTACACACCATTAGTTATTTAAAAAATTTACTAACTTTTATCTTCGTTTTTTTTTTTAATCATGCACATCACTATTTGAATTTAAAATTCCTAGAACATGGTCAAACTTTGAAGGACTTCAATTCAGCTATTTAAAGCCCAGAAAAACCTACTTATCCAATGACCAATTTAACATAAGACCTAGATATGACTATCACGTATCAAGAATATCTGGTTCTACATTAGGTGAGATTATCCTTTATTTTTTTGTTTTTTGAAATGGGATTTTGGTGTTGAAGCTGATTTCCATCTAAAATTTTTGAAAGAATTTTTTTAAAAATAAAAATCTTAAACTCTTTTGCTTTTTAAAATGTGAAAATTCCCTTTAATCATGGATCTACAAAGAAAAGAAGTTATGTTTGGGAAATTTCCAAAAAAAAAGGACTTAACTTTTTAATCTATCAACTGATGATAAGATTCATTCAAAAGAATGATTGTATATATAGATGACTATCTCCCCAAAAGGATAGGAAAAAGAGAAAGAAAGAGAAATCATAAGTAACAAAACAATAAGAAAATAATGATTTGGCTAATTTGGGAGGCATCATCTTTGGTGGACCATCGACTACAACTGTGTCAAAACCTTATTGATTAATTGTATAAAACCATGTTCATTTAATTAATATACAAAAAGGGTGACTTGTAAGAAATTAGTACCCATCTTATCTTATCTTATTCACTAAACCATCCAAGTTAAATGTATCTACTTATGGTTATGGTCTCAAGCTACACGTTTATAGAATAAAGAATTAATTATTATTACCTTTAATGGAGGAATTATACTATATTTTTTTTTCCTACTGGGTAGTTTTAGAAAAAATATTTTATATATCCGCTATATACTTATTTTCACTATAATAAGTTAATTACACACATATATATATGGCTACTAAGTAAATAGGCTGTTTATAATTGAATCATTTTATATGATAGAGCACATGTATAAAATATTTTCTTGTCTAAGCATCAACTTCTCCAATTGGAATATTTCTTATAAATCGTAAGGGGTAATGATCTTATCTTGGGATCATATAGTAATAGTATATTTCCTTTTTGGGAATCAAGATTCGAGGGATTATTTTAAAATTGAAGGACTTTTGTCTCATGTCTTTCAACACAAATTAAGTACCTATAAAATTTTAACATTCAAAGAATCTTCAAACGAATCAGATTCAAACACCATCATCAATATAAAAATCAGGTCAGGCTTTGCATCACCTGTTTTAGAATGTACGAACATATGCTCCCACAGTACAACCTCTCTTGCCCTTTCAAGTCACTTTCATATTTGTAATGTGAAATAGATTGTATGTTAGAGCTCAAAAAAACAAAAGCCCTCCTCTTTGTTTGGAAAAAACAAAAAGAGTTAATTTTTAATTTAATATAATCTGTTTTAAATTATAAAGTACAATATAATTGATATACCATTAAATACAGAATTTTCTATTTTTATCCATATTTTTTAATTTTGAATCTTATATTATTATTATTAATGAGAATAACATAAGAATATTTTCATGTAATTTTATTCTAAATTAATTTTTTTTAGGATTAAAAAAATTTGAAAGTAAACTATTTTTTCTTTTAAAGAATTGTATGAGTTGGAAGCTATATGGGACTGTTGCCTAGGGTTTCATGTGTCGGGCCTCAAATATAATGCATGATATTAATGAGTAGTCTTGTTCAACAACCTATATGAAAAATAATAGGGAGAATCACACTTTTAGTCCCTAATGTTTTATTTAATATCACTTTTAATTCTTAATATTTTAAATCTAAAATATTTAGTTCTCAAACTTTTATATTTTGACAAATTTGGTACAATTGATGACTATTCAAAATTTGTAAATTAAAAAATTTGATAGCAAATTTTACAACAAATTTTGTCATTTCTTATTTTAATAGCCATCAATTGTACCAAATTCTTCAAAATATGAAAGTTTGAGTACTAAATGTATCAGATTTAAAACATTAAGAACTAAAAAAAATATTAAATAACATATTAAGAATTAAAAGTGTGATTCTTCCAAAATAATAACTAAAAGCTTCTTTCCTTCGTTCAGAAAAACACCCTTTCATGCAACTTGCAAGAATAGGACTAAGCAACTCTTTGGCCTGAAAAAAGTTCCTTACAATCATTTTCAGTCTACAATTTCGTCACAGAATTGAAATCTGTTGCCATCATTGATCCCTCCAAAAGCCAAAGGCAGCATGTCGGCTATGACTTGCAATTAAAAGCCTAAGTACTTGTTTACACTAAGACAAATTTTGTTCAACATAACCAAAATGCTTAATTGGAATATGCTAGAGATTACATGAAGAAAACACTTTGATAGTCAACTATATAAGTCGACATCAAAGTAAATTGAATTTATCTTACTTATCTATAACGTTTATATTATTTTTTGAAATCGATATAAGATGAACTATATATATTTATGAGCTTGAACAACATAATTTTGCACACATTAAGGTCATTAATACACGCCTAATATTGGGAAAAAAAGAAAATACACGCCTAATAAGTTAAAATTTTGCAGAATCAAATAAATTTTCTATTGTCTCATGCATAGTAGGCACCAACCCCTAAATAATGTTGTTCAGGCAGAAGAGAAAATGTCATGTCGGCCAATGATGTGGTATCAGTGATAGTCAAACATGACTTTTAACCGTTCAATGATAAAGAAGATTTTGGGGTTGGCTTCTAATATTAGTATGTATGAGATTCTGAATCAGACAAAGACCCACCACAGAGCAGACCAAAACTTTCTTTTTCAATTATCGCACGAGTCAAAAGGGCTCCTTCCACGATCCCTCCACACTAGAGAAAAGAAACATAATTTCAACAGCGATCGAGGTCATATTTGACTCACAATATATGCCCATAAAGTAAAAACCAAACCTATTTCTTAGGGTCGACCTAGTTTCTATTGTCTCATGATGTTCCATTTCTTCAATATCGATCAGATCTCATCAAGTTCACACACACAAAAAAGAAAAAAAATTAAAAGGATGTTTACTTTAAGTAGCATACTTCATCTTTGAGCTTCATGCATGTATTTCCATGATTTTTATGCATGCTACTACTAAAAAGTAAAAGGAGAAGAATAATTCAAAGATCTTTATTTCAAATGCTCTTATTGCGATGAAAATAGACACTATATATGTGTCTTTCAAAAATTTAGAGAATAAATCTCATCAATTTTGTTGGATTTTCATACTAAAAAATTTCTATAACAACTTAAAACTTCAAGTAGGCGATTAATGTCTATGTAATAAACAAGGAAAGGAAAAGAAGAGAAAAAGAAATGGACTTTTCAACATGGCAAGCTGTTTTTTTTCTCTAAAATGAAATCACTCATACATAAAAGGAAAATAATGCTCGTATTAAGTGAGGTAAATGCGAAAATCCATTTATGTTGTAATCTTCTTATGAAGATATACCATATTATATTGCTGCACAAGATCTTTTTTTTTTTAATAAAAAAGAATGGTAAAGATTAAAAGAATTCTTAATAATATTTGAAGTACTGCATTATTTTCTTCCCAACTAAAAATTCGAGCCATGCCTATTTAAATTTTCAAATGTTAGATTCCTCTTGTCTACTTCTTTTTGTGAAATCAATTTCGGGACACAAATTTTTTTTGGATCACTTGCTTTATTGACCAGAATTTGAATTATTAAGAATTAGGAGCAACCGAATACCTAACTAACCGTCAATGATTTTGTTCTCTATCTTTTGTTTTTTTCACATTGATCATCGATCAGTTAGGGAAACGGGGTGGTTGTTCAGTAGTTGTTCATTTTATATTTTTACCGCCTTTAGGAATATGTGCTTAAAATATACGAATATTAGGGCATAAAAAAATAGGATGTTCGTAATATAGTCCAAGAGATATGAATTTGATGCATCAGGGCTGCTGATCGATTGAGGTAAAGGAGAAATGTCTTATACATACGTTATATTAGGTAAGATGTGCATCAAGAAATATTAAAAAGACAGTTTATAATTTAATGAATTAAATCTTCTGTCCTAAATATGATATACAAATGGTGTGTTAGACTTCAAAATGCAAGAAAATGTCATTTTATTTAGTGCAAGAATGGCATTTTACTTAAATTATAAGTAAAAATAATGTTATTTTAAAGAGTAGCATATCATTTGTACAATATAATTGAGACAAAGAATTTAAGTCCATGATTTAAGAGGAACAGCGTATAGATAAAATAAATAAATAAAAAAGGTCTTCAGTTGGAGTCAAATTTAGTTAGCAAAATCATACAAACGTACTATTGACCACTAGACAAAATCTTATTGTTTTGTTTTGCTATTTTAAACATATATACATCATGTAATCCATAAGAATTTCTATGTATGAGAACAATATAGAGCTAGATATCAAGTGATTTTAGTTTAAAATCAGTACTAGAGGTATTACTAACCTACCTACTTGGAGAATCTTTTTATATACAACCATAATAGTGCACATTATTCATGACATTTAAAAGCATCTTTCTGGTCTACTCCAAAACAAAATAATGACATCAAAATGGAGCATGCATGGAACTCTGCATGTGCATTTGTTGCCTTTGGTTCTATGATGAGGTTGATATTGGCTCATTAGTTTATGCCAATAGTAGGACCCATATATCACAAATTTGTCTAACAAAGGTTCACTAAGATGATTCTCAAACCTCATTCATATTATATTAGTAGCCAAGAACTTATACCTAAGAAAAATAAGAATTCCTTCCTATTTGCCAAATTGATGTTTATGCAAATTAATGCAGCAAAATCTCTCATCAACAAGCTGCTTGTCAAAAAAAAAAAAAAAAAAAATGTCCAAGAAGTTTGAAGCATCAACCATACTAAGAACTCCACTTAATTTCATTTCTTTCAGAAATCCCATTTCAAGTGTGTCAAAATATATAGAGAGACTAAATTGGCATTTCTTTCTTTACCAAAATTAACGCAAATTAAGTAGATTTTAACACTTTAGACAATATATACACGACAATAAGGTGAAAGCAAATGCCACCCCCTAGGGGGGGGTGGGATTTTTGATCCTTATGGTCTAGTTCAACTGTACGAAAAGCAAACACCAAACCCCACCGCCTGATGGTCCCGATCATAGGCTTGTAAACATGTCAAAACCAAAGGTAGTATTGGTCCTAACGTCTATGTCTCGTCTTTCTGCTCAAAGACGTTCGACCTTGACATTAAGCTGGCCGAAATGTCTACTTTGGTCCTGGTACTATAGAGTAGTGGTTGAACACCACTACTTGTTTTTCTTGGTGGTGAGTCTGGTGACATTTCTCCTCATCGCCATCTCCAGATTCCCATCAAATTAACAACTCACTAATATTATAACATTTCACCTCAAAAATACATCAGTGTTACTATTCATTTTTCCAAGAATTGAAGAAAATGCATACTGCTAACCATTTAAAAAAAATAAAAAAATAAAAAGGACATGAAGATTACAATTTGAGAAAAAAGGTCCGGCTTAATTCCAAAGCAAATTCTTCTCTCCCTCAATACATATATACACATACACACAACTATACACGTACTTCCAAGTTCAGAAAAAAAGATACAGAAAAAGTGAATTGATCCCTTGAGCCAATGAATTTACTCTTGCACAGTCGGCAGCTAGGTGCAGAAGTCAGCACATGATCAGACTGAGAGAGTTCCTGCACACACACACATGCACACACAAGCCGTGTGTAAGAGGACATAGTTTAATTCTTCCAGTTACGCAGCATTGCAACGAAGCACCATGTACAACAGAAAATAGAACAGACATCTGAGCCCCCATGGTCTAAAATATCAAGCGATTCAATTTCCATCAACTGTAGTGTGTGTATATATGGCATACTATTACCAAACAAACGTAAAAAAAGGCCTAACTTCATTATATATCTTCATTCTTCACATTAATTCTTTGTAGATCATATATTTATCGTCCACTTGATGAGAAGCTCAGGTTCTTAATCAAAACTGGGCCGCTTTGTTCATATTCTTTCATCAGCTTATTCCTTTCCACTAAAAAATATCAATCACAATGTGAGTAATAGAAACCCCTTTTTCAACCAAATTTATATTCGCATTACAATCTATTCTCATGAGCTTAGTTTCTTTAATCCCAATTCTATACTGATTGATCTCATAAAGCTTACTGAATCAAAAATAGCTCCAAAGACTTTCAACATCAGAATTTTCGGGTGAATCATCCGATGTTGGCGAGCTAATTCTTGGTGGACTAACCAGCATTCCCTCAGCCATATCCACAAGCAAATTAGGCATATCAAACAGCGCCTCCACATCCATAAACTCAGTTTCATTTGAGGTCGCATGATCCCTATCAGGGGACAGTTGATCGGTTGTTCCAGGCTTACCATCACCATCACCGCTATCGCCATCTCCATCTCCCCCAGCAGTATTTTTCTCCTCCTTCATCAACTCAGCTGCCCCGGCAGCCGCGTTGCGAATATCAGGCGGAGAAGGTGAGGCTGGCACTGGAAAAGAACTAACACGATCAGGAAAGTTTAAGACAGCATCACTACCTTTTAAGGCCTGCGCTGCCACGTCAAAGGCCGCGGCCGCCATCTCCGGTGTAGGGTACGTTCCTAGCCATATACGCGTCGTTTTACGTGGCTCGCGAATTTCCGACACCCATTTCCCACTTCGGCTCCTTATCCCGCGGTACATTGGGTGTTTTCCGCTAGCGGGACGGCTCGGTGAACCACCGGATGATGTTGAACTCATTATAGGAGGATTACTTGGTGGTTGAACTCGAAGCTGAACATTTGTTATTGATTGCTTGGTTTCAGCTTTGTTTATGGTTACCAAATGCGTAGATTTTTGCCCCTGTTGCAGTAGAAAACCGGTAGAATGATGCTGCGGCAGAAGTGGTGGAGGTGCAGGAGGAGGAGGAGGCGGTGGGGGAGCAGCAGGGCTAAAGGGTTTTTCTTGACTTTGCTGGATGAGTTTGTGTTGGTCCAATGTGGGCACATCATTAAGTTGTGGATGGTCCGCCATAAAAATGGACTACTATTATATACGTATACTCTGGCTCTCTGACTGCTACTGTGTGAGTGTGTGTATATTTGTGGACCATTGGGGTGGTGGGACTGCTAAGTTTTTGTACAGAAGATGGAGGAGGATCTGTATATATATGCGACTGAATACGTAAAAAACATAAAACCGTGGGGAATTCGTGGGTGAAATGGTAGGGTTTTAAGCGTATTTCTGAGGTTGATAGTATTGCAGCAAATTGATTTGATGAAAACGGCACACTGCACACACGCTCTTGTGAAAAGCGTACAAGCTAGCATTTAGCTGTAGTCTATTGTATGGTGTTCCATACATCAAATCCACTCGTAGTTACATTTTTCTTTGTTTTGAAAATCTCTGTTTTAATAGTACGTACAAGGGGTTTTGGCAACTTTGGCACTAAATAGTGAAAAAGTAATGATATTTATGCACACTTATTACATGACATTAATTATCAATAAGCCTTGACCATCACTAATTATAAATTGAATGATAATAATATGTAATAATTTTTTTAAAGTAACTATGTGATGGGTGATAAGAGTCATTTTATGGTAATCGTTTTAATTATTCAATATTATTTTGCCAAATTGATGCAATTAAGACAAATAGAAGGGGATGGACGAATAATCATAGAAAATGTAAGTCATAATGGCAAAATATGAGTAAAGATATTTTCAGATATATCAATTATTGTAAAAATTTAATTATATCAATAATAGATCAATGAAAATTTACTAAAATGTTTTAGTATGATGAATCTTCTGTGGTAGGGGTTAAAAATGTTGAACAGTAAGCTAAGATCACCAGAAACAGCCAATCCACAAATATCGAGTCAGAAATCTTAAAGAAGTCAGCCATCCATCCATCCATCCATCGAGCTCCCAACTACAAGGCCCCCCCCCCCCCCCCCCCCCCCACAAAGACAATGTTTGATTGGTTTTCGATTATGTCTTAGGATGAGCTCTTATTTTATGTGATATATATGAAAAATGGCTGTCAATCTATTCACCGAAAAAAATAAAATCGGTGCCGACTATTAATAACTAAATAGTAATATCTGAACTAACATAAAAAAATGTTTCTTCCCTAGCTTTTCATCATATAAAGCTAAAAAAATTGTTGTCTAGCTCCTCAATTAGTTAGAACAAATAAAGACCACTGAAATTTCAAAAAGAAAATCGTAAAAATTATCGGGAAAAAAAAATTGAGACTTCATTGGATTGGATAAAAAAAGGGCTTTATTAGCTATAATCAATTTTGATCTATATCATCATTTTTTGTTTTAACAAACCAAACCAAGTCTGTTTAATTAGTTGATTTGTTCAAGTTTCTTATTTTCTCCTTTTGCATTCATCGTAAACTAACTACCTAATAAAATTATTTAAGGGACTGAGATTAAGAAAGGATTACGACCATTAGGTTTAAATGGTCCAATTTTTATTGCAACAACCACGTGGAAGTCACAAATGCAATTAAAAGACTTTTAAATTCTCATAAATGATGTATATCAAATTGAATCTTGAACTGAAAAGACTACAAATCAAGAACTCATATTTCCATTCCAAGAAAAAAAAATATTACAGACATTTATCTCATTTTTATTTTTAGTACAACAATTTAATTACTTAATTTTTTTTAACCTCTTATTATATATATAGGTTGTCTCCCTTAATTTATAAACTATCTTCGCTAATTGTATCGGATTACACAATTCTACGTAATGCAACAGATGCATAGAATATTTTCTCCCCATCCCACGTTGCTTTCACGAAATCAGTATTCACACACATGTACACGGATTAAGAAAATCCCATCATCCCACCGTTTTGTCTGATCAATCATATATAATAGATGGTTTATTTATACTAATCAAAGAAACAAAATTTCTAACACAACCAGAAAAATGGAGATGCCTCCCTGTTTGCAGTGTCTAGTGGGAATGGGAATAGAGATATGTATAAATGTGGGGATGACATTTAGGCAACAAGGCAAGCTGTGTTTTTTCATCAATCCTCTCGAATTTCCACCATTGATCTTGGGGTTGTCAGACCATAATTTTAACTAATTAATACGTTTGTTTATTGTGGCCCCTTCTAAACCTTAAGAAACATACAAACAGATGCAATCTAAACAAAAGGGAAAAACGAAGAAAAGAAAATTAATTTGGACACTTCTCATATTTTCACAGACAAAAAAACCGTAACCAAAATCTTGTACTACTACTTTTCATATTTTGTTTATTCCATAGTACTATGTTTTGATGGATGCAATGACATGAAAAGAGAAAATCCATTGCATAAAACTTAAACATTTGTTGTTTTGCCAAGATGTCAATGTCATTTTGTCTTCCTGGCTGGAGTCCCATAAAATCATAAAGATTTCTTTAGTCTTCCATTTCTGCGTCGAACCCCACCTAAGATTTAAACGTGGGCATCCAATCAGAAGCTGTGGATGGGCCAAATTATTATTTTTTCAATATATCAAAGGATAGCAATAATTTATAGGTAGAAAATGCATTTTGTTCTCATTTTATGTTTGGTCAAAACACAAATGATAATTTTTTGGGTGTTTCTTTTTTTTCCCAAATCGTTGTTATTGGGTTTTGCTTCATTTTTTCCCCCAAAGATTTTGCTTAGGCTTGTGGTTATTATTGGGCTCGTTGATAAATAGATATATAAGATTTTTTAATTACTTTATCATTTTGAAAAGAATTCAACTTAAAATTTTTAATAAAATCTTATTAACTAAACTATTAATTAAAAAGAAAGAAAATTATTTTTAATTATTAATCATTAATTTGTACATACACACACAAAACATATATGTATATGTATATTAATGGCATTTCAATTGGAACCTAAATAATAATAAAAAAAATTCTACTCAACCCTACCTCTTGGAAGCAAGATACAATCCACAACAATTTTTCCTATGTGGTAAGGCTTTGATGCTATACATTCTAAACCAACACGTTTCGGTTTATTAGGAAATAACACAATTTACAGAACATAATGCAAACAATATCAAATCGGAAACAACTTCCCAAAAAATAGGGGGAAAAGGGCAACAAAAAGAAAATTAACAACAGCTATACGTACGTAACACATTTCAACGTTGTTGAAAGATAAACATTAATGCATAGGACTAGGTAGAAAAATGGGAAATTGGATAAGAATTAGTACTGTTTGAAAAATAATGGGCTGTATCGTAATCAAATCTTGAATTGAGAGATAGAAGGAGAATTGGTTTTCTCTGTAACTATAAGTTGTTAATTACTTGTCGTTTCTCTTTGCCCTCGAAAATTATCATCTATATATATATATATATCTAAAACATCTCAAAAACCCTTTGCTCTGATTTGAAGTTAAAGCACTAAAAGAAGGAAAGGGAAAAAAAATGGCAGGAGGAGGAGGGATTGGACCATCCAATGGAAAGGCATATCCTGGAAATCTGACTTGCAAAGTCTTCGTAACTTGCGTTGTTGCTGCTATGGGAGGTTTAATCTTTGGTTATGATATTGGCATTTCAGGTCAATCCTTTAAGTACCCTTTTCCTTTTCTTGTGTGTGTTGTTAATCCTTCAAACTTCGATTTTTTTGACATCCATGAAGTTCAATTAGAAGTATATGTATGTTGTTTCCTCAACACTAAAATTAAAATTCGAACTTTAAATAACTTAATTAAATTGGCTACCAAGTCCATGTCATGCATATATCGAGGCAATTATTTGGAACTAAAATAAAACATTAAAATTCTTGAAGGAAAGCCACTGTTGCTTTATATGGAGATAATTAGTGCATGCAAAACTTTTTTCTTCAAAATCATGAAGAAAAACCCTTTTCTTCAAATTTGATGAAGAAAAACCCTTTCTAAATTCTGGGTTATGATGATATGGTTGTACTTGGTAGGTGGGGTAACGTCCATGCCTACTTTCTTGAAGAAATTCTTCCCAGATGTGTACAAGAAGGAGTCAGGCCAGACTTCAACGAATCAATACTGTAAATTCAACAGTGAAACGCTGACATTGTTTACATCCTCACTTTATTTAGCTGCTCTTATATCATCCATGGTAGCTTCCACTGTCACCCGTGTATGTGGAAGAAAAATTTCCATGTTACTAGGTGGACTTCTTTTCATTTCGGGTGCTGCGGTCAATGCATTTGCTTACAATGTCGCGATGCTTATTATTGGAAGATTACTACTTGGCTGCGGTATTGGTTTTGCTAATCAGGTATTTTCATTTTCCTTGTGTTTTTAATCTTCTAAATCCGAGATAATTCTATATTGATTTTCAGAATGTGACGCAAACAAACTGAATTATCTGCTGGATTTTTGTTTGCAGTCTGTTCCTGTATATCTCTCTGAGATGGCTCCATACAAATATCGTGGGGCTTTGAACATGGTCTTTCAACTGTCCATTACCATCGGTATCCTGGCAGCAAATCTTTTGAACTACGTTATGGCAAAGCACAAACAGGGATGGCGCGTAAGCTTGGGATGTGCAGCTGTCCCAGGTTTAATTTTCATGGTTGGCTCTCTTTGCCTCCCTGATACTCCTAACTCTTTGATCGAGCGTGGCAAGAAAGATGAAGCCAAGACAATGCTTCAAAAAATCCGAGGAATTGATAATGTTGATGAGGAGTTTGCTGATTTGGTTGCTGCCAGTGAAGAATCTAGAAAGATCAAGCATCCGTGGGCCAACATTACGAAGAGAAAAAATCGACCCCAGTTAACATTTGCCTTGTTTATCCCCTTCTTTCAGCAGCTCACTGGGATGAACGTGATTATGTTCTACGCACCTGTTCTGTTCAAGACTATTGGTTTTGGTGATGATGCTTCTCTCATGTCTGCCGTGATCACTGGCTTGGTCAATTGTTTATCAACCCTGGTCTCCATTGCAGTTGTCGATAAGTTTGGAAGGAGAGTACTCTTCATTGAAGGAGGATTGCAAATGCTCATTTGCCAGGTACTGTACTGTTCTCTATTTCAATTGACTTGATCTATCTTGCATACAGGAATCGAATGACATGAACTTTATGTTTCCATTCGTGTTTCAGCTATCGATTGCGGTTGCAATTGCAATCAAATTTGGGGTAAAGGGGGATCCAGGGGAGCTCCCAAAGTGGTATGCCATAACGGTGGTGTCATTGATATGTATTTACGTAGCTGGATTTGCATGGTCATGGGGGCCTCTTGGATGGCTGGTGCCTAGTGAAATCTTCCCACTGGAAGTGAGGTCTGCTGGTCAGAGTATCAACGTTTGTGTCAACATGATCTTCACGTATTTCATAGCTCAGATTTTCACCCTCATGCTATGCAAATTGAAGTTCGGCCTCTTCCTGTTCTTCTCTTTCTTTGTGGTGGTGATGACTCTTTTCATTTATAATCTGTTGCCTGAAACCAAGGGGATCCCAATTGAGGAAATGGCCGGAGTTTGGAGCCGACATCCATATTGGAAGAAATTTGTTCCTCCCCCTGATAATAAACCTAAAGATGGAGATTTCGAGATTGTTAAGAAACAACCAGATTGCTGAATTTAAGGTGTACGTTTGGAGTTGCATGGCATGGATTGTGCATTCGCTGTTTTGGTCGCCGAGTTTGATTTCAAATAATCTGATGAAGTTGAGATTTTTCTTGTTTGGTTTCTTAGGTAGTACCACCATTGATTACTTAATTTTCTGAGTTTAATATCGTGTAATTTTGGTCTTAGATTTGTTATTTGTTATTTGTTAGCTTGGTTTTAGTTCAATTGTTTCTCTTTGGTAAGGTTAATCAAAATTTTGGTCAAGCAGTACTCTACTCCATTGTGTTCAAATCTCTCTTTCTCTCACTCTTTTATTCATTTTTTGCACTTAGATGGTTAAGATCCATGCCTTCAAAATGCGATTAAATTGCTAATAATATGCATCTTGACTGGCCCTTTTCTTTTAACAATTTATTTATTTAATTTTTTTTTTTTTGGGTTTAATAAAGGCAAGTTCATCATTTTTTTTAGGCGGGGGTTTGGGTGGGTGGTCGTGGTGGACTCAGAATTTTAATTTATCATTTGAGCATTTTGGGCTTTGTTTTTTTTTTGGTATCTGAATTGGAAGCTGAACTAATCCTTTTGGCATTTGGGTCTCCAAATTAGGCGGACGAAATTATTTGTATCAAGCAAATTATTCTTTCCCCTGAAGTATTTGCCACTATGGAATGTTGGATTTTGGCCTGATACGATAAATAGTATGGCCAATGTTACTGTTACTTTTATTTTTGGGGTCACAAAATATAAAATCAGTGATAAAATAGTACTCCCTTTGTTTTTAAAATGAATTTTTTAAAAATATATTTATTAATAATGATTATGTATGTTTATAATTAAAAAATATAAATATAAATATAAAATTATGTATTTAATAATATATTCAAATGTTATACATAATAATTATAGTGAAGAATATATATACACACACGTAGTGAATAGTATATTAAATAAATAATGACAATGCGACCTAATTTATGTTTTTTTCTACGAAAACAAAACCAAATTAGTACTCTTTTTTTGGGACGAAAGGAGTATTTAGGGGTGCAAATCGATCGGTTTCTTCGAATTTCGGTTTAATCGGTTTACTCTAATCGTTTTGACAATTTTTTAAACACAAACCGAAATCGAACTGAATTTGGATGAATTCAATTTCAAACCGACTGAATTCAGAATTCAGCGGTCGAATTCCAAACCAAAAAATAAAAAATCACTAGGCATTAGAAATACCAAATTCGAAATCGAAACCAAGAATCACTAGACATCAAAACACAAATCAGCACCAAAAAACAAAACCATTTTTGAACTAGTATGGAATTACACTAATTTTCAAATCAGTATGGAATTAATTTCAAAGCAATAGTGAAATATTTAAGTACATCTACAAAAATAAGCATAGAAAGTAAGGCTGTCAACATAATAACGCACCATTTAGCGATGGGAGGTGACGGCGGAGAAACCGTTACTTGCGGTGAGAGGTGTATGGCCGATTTAGTGCTGAAAGCTGAAACTCCAACTGTTGGCCGATGAACTAAAGGCCAAGGAAGCGAGGACGGAGAACGAGGATGAGTGACGACTATTGCGGAAGAGGAGAGATGCTAATAGGTGAGACTGACGACCAAGGAAGAGAAAAGACTGAATAGCGCTCATGCTGAGAATGAGAACGATAGTCACAGACTCACGGCCAACGGTTGAAAAGGCAATTTTTTACCTAGCCAGTGCGACATTCTATTGTTGAAAAAATGGAGGCGGGTAGAAGTATGAAAAGGCAACAGAGAAAACCCACAACAAATGGAAAAATAATTTTGCAAGTAAGGACCTATAAAATTAGAAAATTATATTTATATTACCGAATTATGTTTTCGGTTTTTTAAACCAAATTGAAACCAATAATTTGAAAACTGAATTCGAATTCGAAAATTCAAATTCGATTGGATATTTGAGTTAATTTGAAAATTGTATACTTCTAGGAGTATACTTTTAGCAACAAATAAGAAGAATTAGTAACAAAAAAGTGAATTAATCCAAAAATTCTATGATTTCATTGAAAAGTGAAGAGGAATATGTAAACTGTTAATATCATCAACAAAATATATAAATATATATACATATATTTCATTACGATTTGTCCACCATTTAACTGAAAAAAAAATAAACAAAGGGTTATCGCCGCATTTGGTTAAAAACTGAAGAACAGAGATTCCTCGTCCGTATTCGGATGTAACTGTTGCAGAAACCATCGCAATGGAGCCGGTCAAAGGACGTCCTACAAATCGCTGTTAAGAACCTTTACGAAGATTAAGGTAATACGAGAGAGTCCAAATTGTTTTGAGCATTAATATTGTTTTATTGTACGAACTTATTTTTCTGGACATTTTAGGTTAATTAATCCCTCATAGTATCCATCAAACTCATTCCCGTCCATTGGTAAGAGTAAATATTAAGCAGAAAGATCTAACACGCAACTTACAAATAAACGTTTCAGTGCTCTGTCCCAGTTGGAGCTGTTCATGCATGTAATTTTGTGATCGTGATAAGGACCTGTCTAATGTATCTGAACAAAATGGAATATCGGTAGAAGTTTCAAGAGGCCAACACAAGTTTGGGAGTGCCCGGCTGAGGGTTAGATAAAAATTAATCTTGTATGGGACAATTTTCTAGAATATGAGCGCATATGAAATTGGGGTCGTGGCGCATGATCATAAAGCAAGATTTCTTGCGGGACTAGCCCAATGACAGGAGGAGACAATTATCCCGAAGCTCGTGGAAGCTCTAGCAGCAAGAGCGGTAGTGCAATGCAATTTGGGCACGACCTGGGTACAACTTATTAGATCTTCGGATGAAAACCTGTTAGTTGTGGGATCAGTGATTAATGATATAAAAACTAGTATGACTGCATTTGAGAAAATAGAAATAGGTTGGGTGGGTAGAAAATGTAATAGAATGGCACATTAATTTGCCCAACAAGAGAGGCATGTTATTAATCAAGAGATTTGGAGACGAGATATTCTCCTAGGTTTGTAGACACTCTTTTGCAGTTGGAATCACCAATTTAAAAGTAATTAAATTTTTTCCTCTAAAAAAAAAAGAAAGGGGAACTTAACTGATGCAATGGCAATGGCATTTATTCCCTGGCTTGGGAAATGAAATAGTAGAATTTTATTATTATCGCTTAATTCATTGTTCGATTTCCATCAATCTATTTTGACTCGAGAGAAATAAATTGAAACTTAAATTTACGTCCCATAAAATCTGACTACATGAAACTATTACTTGGTCTGTAAGTCTTAACACCACGTTTGAAACGTATCTTAATACCGAAAAGTTATGCGAAAATTATATTGCCTACAATTTTTATTAAATACAAGATGCTTATTGAATAACAAGAATGAGTTTTCACTTATACAATTTCAAATATTTAAAAATTATATATTCTGTTCTAGATTAACTAAAACAATATTAATGGGAGGGTTAGAATTTTAATTTTGTTAAAATGATATCTCACTCTTGATTCAGAGTTCCAAAATTTGGCCTTGCACCTAATTTGAAAAGGTATTGTTGACTTATTAATCTACTAGTGACTAATTTAATTAAACTAGGCAATTCAATACGTAGATTTAATTTTATTTTCCTTTCTAAAACAAAGTTGTTGGTGTAAGAAAATTAATTAGGTTTTCTTAACTGAATTTTTTTTTTCAAATGCCGCAGCTTCTCCTAACAAACATATGCTTAATTTTGGAGGGGATTTTGTATCTTTTGTTTTTAGGAGAAAGTCCCTCTTGCGAAAGTGAAACTCTCCTCACCTGTACCAAAAATCCCTTAACCATGAGAGATGTAAATCGAGAAATGTGCACGAGTTAGCAGAGACCTGAGGGGGATTTTGTATCCTTGTTTCGCTGAATATTGCCAACAGCTTCAAGCCAAATGGAAAATGCTTTAGCAAACAGCTGAAATTGTATATTTTAATTGGAAAAAAAAATAGAGGGAAAGCCGGCTGGTTTCTTTGACAAAGGATTGGATAATCTCAGCAGAAATCTTTAAAAAGGGAAGGGACAAAACGAATGCCTTAATGACATATGTGGTGGTTTAGTGCATTTGTATTAATAAAGCAGGCCAATTGATACTGCCTGGCAAGGTAGGACATGGAGAACCAATTAAGAAGCCATAGAAGAAGAACAACAACAAGGTTAAAATAATAATAATAGTAATAATGTTTATTTCAAAGTTAAAAAGAAAGTTAATTTACTTTTATCTTAATTTTTCTAAAAAAACCCGCATAAGATTTATGGTCAAATCTTCCACTTGATGTTGCATTGCACAAATTACATTGACATGATCTAAATATCTTGAGACATGTTATGAATGAGTGAGATATCTTGAAGTATCTCTCATAACCCATGTTTATTCTCCTTATTTTAAGAACCTAGGTATGTTGAGATAGCTAGATTCACGAGTTGAAAACAAAGTTGAAATTAAAGTCGATGCCATTGTTAGTGTCAATATTCTAGAATTGTTTATATCAATTGAAGAATTACCCTTTTGTTTTATGGAAACTTAAGTCCATAAATTCGTAAATTTCTAATTTTATATCATTGAGTTGAATCTTTTTGAACTGTTTCTTTTTAAAAAACTAGAAAGATTTATGCTGAAACAATAAAAAAGAACAAAAAGAAAAAAGATTTTGCAGAATTAGTTCGCTTCCAATCAGCTAGTCCAATAAAAAGAAAAAAGGAAGGAAAAAAATAAAAGAAAAGAAAAACTCAAGTTCATTGAACATGGAAACTTTGATTGATATTGTACTACAATCTATTACTACATTTTTCTTCATGGGCGTCTGAATTAACACTTCTTTTCTTGTGACACTATCAATTCGTCAAGGTTCATGCTTGATGGCTTAGATAAGCGTATAAGTCAGCATATCGATTCGTACTATAATAAAATTTCATTTCAAATTTTCAACCAAAGTGCATGGCAGTCAAAGGATGAACATTCTTCTTAAGCATATTCATTGTCGGTTATTGACTTATATATATGTTGATCATTACTCTTTTTTCACCAACAAATAAAAAAGGAAAAAAAAAGAAAAAGAAACATGAGAACTATTAAGGGATTTGAAGACATGTTTATTTATTTACTTAAATGAAAGGTGAATATACTGTTTTAACTTGCTTTCTTATATAGTTCAACTTTATCTCAACCATTAAATATATTTGACTTACCAGTAATGTAAAGCTTTGAGGGGCCTTTTTTAACCTTAATGAGTGGGTAAATAACCGCCCCACAACATTTAAAACGTGCCATTTTCCTTAAATGCATCCACTTATCAATGCTAAGTAGGAAGAAACTCCAACTGGATTTAATTATGACAAAATTAATGTATTTCAATTCTAATTCTTGTTAAACACTAAAAACACGGTAGAGATATTTTAAAGGTGAGCCAAAAATTTTATAACATTTCCTTCAGGATAATATAAATAGATGGGATTCTACTATAGTTTACACTGCAGTCTTAGTGTTGAATACAATTAATTATAGGGATCCACAAATTAATGTGACTTTACAATTTACATGAGGTGTTGTAAGTTATATTCAAAGTGGGATGATAAATTCTATGAATAATTCTCCATTACAGTGGGTTTTACTCCACTTCTGATTCAGAGTCTAGTCATAATATGTCAAAAAATTTATAGTCTTTGCTGGTTCCCTCCTGGTAGGCAGGCCGATACCAGTGATTGGAAATCTACGGCTAGTCAAAGAAGGCAAGAAACTTTCCAAATTAAATAGGGAAAAGAACAGAATTCATACCAGCACAACAACAGTCAACCAAAATGACGATTTTGGTGGCAAAACAGGCCTCCATAAGCCTACAAATCGTAAAAAGTTCTGTTGCTGTACCCCAGCCGACCAAAAGCCACTGCCTATAAAACCCCCCAATCAAACCAAAAAACATTAAGTTGCATAAACCCCTGTTGTCTCTGTTGTCTCTGTTGTCTCTGTTGTGTTTCTTGGGAGCCAATACAATCATGTGCCCACCATCGTCTTCCCCTGCATGCGAATTCAACGAAAATCAGCCTGAATTCAGTTCAAAAGCAGGCGGGGCAGAGGAAGAATCAGATATGCTGACTCCTTTGGTTTCTGAAAATCGAACGCCCAAATCCCAAATCAGCAAAAACATCAGGGAAACTCATCTCTCCCTGGCAATAGCAGAAGCAAAATGCATGGCTAACATTGCTTTTCCCATGATATTAACGGGGCTTCTTCTGTACTCTCGTTCTATGATTTCCATGATATTCCTTGGCCGCCTTGGGGACCTATCTTTAGCGGGTGGTGCACTCGCCATAGGCTTTGCGAATATCACAGGTTATTCAATTCTTTCTGGCCTTGCTATGGGGATGGAACCGATATGTGGCCAAGGCTTTGGTGCTCAGAGATATAAACTTCTTGGCTTGGCATTACAAAGAACTGTGCTTCTGCTTCTCTGGACTTCAATTCCGATTGCCTTTATATGGTGTAATATGAAAGGAATTTTGCTTTTTTGTGGACAAGATCGTGATATTGCCTCAGAAGCCCAATCCTATATTTTTTATTCACTTCCTGATCTCATTGCCTTGTCGTTTCTCCACCCTTTAAGAATTTATCTACGATCACAGTCCATTACATTGCCTCTAACATTTTGTGCAGCTTTAGCAATTCTTCTTCACATTCCAATTAATTATTTCCTTGTTGTTGTCAAGAATCTTGGCATTAAAGGTGTTGCTCTAAGTGGGGTGTGGACTAATTTCAATATTGTAATAGCTCTGATCATATATATTACTTCTTCCGGGGTGGCCAAGAAGACTTGGGGTGGCGTTTCCACAGAATGTTTAAAGGGATGGAAAAGTCTAATGCAGTTAGCCGTTCCAAGTTGCATTTCTGTGTGTCTTGAGTGGTGGTGGTATGAAATCATGATTTTGCTTAGTGGATTTCTATTGAATCCCAAAGCCACGGTTGCCTCAATGGGAATCTTGATTCAAACGACTTCTTTAATCTACATTTTTCCTTCTTCATTGAGCTTTAGTGTATCAACAAGGGTAGGAAATGAACTGGGAGCAAATTGCCCCAAAAAGGCCAAACTTGCAGCCATAATTGGCTTATCTTCCAGTTTTGTGCTCGGACTTTCATCCCTGTTTTTTGCTGTTATGGTAAGAAATGTATGGGCTAGCATGTTCACTCAAGATGTGGACATTATTGCTCTAACATCAATGGTTTTGCCCATAATTGGACTGTGCGAGCTTGGGAACTGCCCTCAGACCACAGGATGCGGAGTTTTAAGAGGCACAGCCAGGCCAAAGTTGGGGGCTAATATCAACTTGGGATGCTTTTATTTTGTAGGAATGCCTGTTGCTCTTTGGTTGAGTTTCTATTTGGGATATGACTTTAGAGGACTATGGCTGGGACTCTTGGCTGCTCAGGGCTCGTGTGCATTGACCATGTTGTTTGTTTTGCTGAGAACAGATTGGGAATTACAAGCCCAGAAAGCCAAAGAATTAACTGCAACAATTAGTAGTAGCTTTAGAATCGACCAGAATGAAGATGAAGAAAAGTTGAAGGAAGATAGGACTGATGATTCTTTTGATTCCTCGGATTATACCAAGCTTGATTCATCCCCTGTTTGATTTTTTTTTTTTTACCTTTTTCAGTTAGTAGAAAAAGAATGTACAAAATTAGCCGCTTTGGTCTTATTTGTTCTTTCTTTTAATTGGTTCCACAAGCTGATGCTTTGGCACTGTGCGGATGCAGATTAGGAATATATCAATGAAAGATTCATTTTTTCATCATCTGCCGAATCAATTGTTTTATTTGTTCCACTTTATGTTTTAAGTACCGATGATAAATTTTTATACTCCAGAAAAAATTTCAATAACAAAAAAGGATATTCTCTGCCTGATGCTTATGTTCTTCACAGCAAAATTTGCCTTTGAAACCTAATTCTACTATGAGAAAAGAAATAAAGACTTGACCACTCTTGCAGAAAACGTTTGTTGTTTCCTGATGTTGAAGTCAACATGCATGTTGGGATGGCAAATGGGAACACGAGATGTGTTCAAATTTAGGATAGAGGCATTGGCCAGAATGAGTGGACCATTCAACCTTTGCAGCTGCCTGCGCCGGCGACGTAGAGTGAATGGCCAGCAACTTGTTTGAGTTATTGGATTTTGAATGAGCAGCCAAGCCAATTGGGATAGACTTTTAGCCGGTGGGCGTACAGGGACAAAGGAGCTTTTTTTGTCGTGCTCGTGCCTACCCAAATTTGGAGTTTCTTCTGTTGGAAGGATTAAAAAGAGCCAGACCATAAATTATCAATTTTGCATGTGCAACGTGACTTGTGCCGTCGGTTGCTGGAGAAAATTCTAACTTGCAAGATCAAGGATATGATTGGTTCTCCAGAGTTCCGACAGGACACCTTTCAAAGTGTAAATGCACCGTCATATTTGGCTTCGACGGTGAAATTTTGCAGTCTCAGACTATATGTATTTCACTATTTACGTCCAAATTCTTTGTACAATGCTCGTGGCCATTGAAAAGTAGCACTAGAAAACCATCAACTGTCCACAAGTTTTACTGGAACTCACGAGTCCTATGCACGTTTCAATGTTTCATAAAATTTCGTTACTCAAGATCTATAAGATGAAATTTCATCTCTATTGTTAGTAAGTTTAGTTTGGGTGTTTAGAATGCCTTCCAAATAAAGCTCACTTATGTTGTGTTCATGAATATTGTCTCATACTGAAAAATTAAGAAAAACTAGAGTACCTAATTAATGGCAATGATTCAAAACCCACTAATTTAAACTTTTGGGTTTAGGTAGGCTCCTATTACTTTTTGAACTACTCTAGTTAGACTCCTCATGTAAAAATCTCCCCCAACAAGTGGTATTAGAGTCGAAATGTTGTTTAGAGCCAAAACTAAGAAGAGTAGGCTCTACTGTACATGAATATTTGGAATTTGGAAAATTTTGGAATTTGGAAAATTAAGAAGAGTAGGCTCTGTACACGAATGTTTGGAATATTAAGAATTGGAAAATTAAAATTACGAATATATACTAAGAAGAGTAGGCTCTACTGTACATATTTGGAATTTGGAAAATTAAGAAGAGTAGGCTCTGTACATGAATGTTTGGAATATTAAGAATTGGAAAATTAAAATTAAGAAATATTAAGAATTGGAAAATTAAAATTAAGAATACTAAGAAGAGTAGGCTCTACTGTACATGAATGTTTGGAAAATTAAGAATAAGAAGAACTAGAGCGGAATGTTGGAAGAACTAGAGCTGTACATTGGAAAATTAAGAAGAACTGTACATTAACTAGAGCGAAATGTTGGATTGGATACTATACATTGGAAGTCCAGTACATTGGAAAATTAAAAAGAACTAGAGCGGAATGTTGGACTGGAAGAACTAGAGTGGAATGTTGGACTGGATACTGTACATTGAAAAATTAAGAAGAACTCTACAAGTACATTGGAAAATTAAAAAGAACTAGAGCGGAATGTTGGACTGGAAGAACTAGAGTGGAATGTTGGACTGGATACTATATATTGGAAAATTAAGAAAAACTAGAGCCAACAAGAAGAACTAGAGCCAACATTCATGGATACTGTAAATTGGAAAATTAAGAAGAAGAACTAGAGCCAACATTTGTACATTGGAAAAATTCCTAGATACTGTACATTGGAAAATTAAGAAGGAAGTTGGATTACTGGATATTGTACATTGGAAAATGAAGAAAAACTAGAGCGGAATGTTGGACTACTGGATACTGTACATTGGAAAATTAAGAAGAATTAGAGCACCTAATAAGTGATAAGAACTCAAAACCCACTAACTTAAGCTTTTGGGTTCAAGTAAGCTCCTACTGCTTATTAGACCGCTTTAGTTGGTCTCCTCATGAGTAAAACCTCCCCAATAACTTACGAGTATCCGAGCAATTTTTTTTTATACCTTTATAGAATTTCTTTCTTGTATTATCAAATTATTATCCACTAATACAATATTAACATTATCTGATTCTAAATTAAAAATAATACAGGTTGCTTTTTTTTTTTGTTTAAATTCAACTAATTCAAATACCATCATCTTACCAACACCATAGCAACGAGCAACAAATAGGGCAACAAGAGTTTCAAAATAAGTAAGTATATTTGTCTATCCTAAATTCTCTATCACATTATCGTATATGTATTGTATCTCATCGGTTTAAAATGATGTAATTTCATTTAAAATTTGAAATTAATAATATCGTTCGGGGTAGATAAAAGATAACATCATTTTATTCCAAACCTTAATGAAAAAACATCATTTAAATTAGATAGAACACATTAGCAGAACAGAGAATTCATACAATCAATTTTGATTCTCCCGTTTATGTGTTCTATTCTGTCTCGTGTTGTTTTATTTGAAACATTTATCTTAATTTTTACTCATTAATGCACATAGGATTCTGATTTTTCCAATACTAGTAAATGCACCGAAGTTTAGTGCTGTTAAGAAATGAAAAGTAATTAAGACTATTTGAAGTAGTAACTAATGCCATCCTCACGCTTTTTCTTGCATACAATATACTACTTTGAATCACCTCATGGTACCATGAGCCCTGCTCTTTTACACTAAGGAATTTTTTTTACCAAAGAAAAGGCAAAAAAGTATACAATCTTGTTTACTTTTCTCTCGACGACAACAACAACAACATTATCCTATATAGCATTATGTGAACTCTTCCAGAACCGTTCTTTTTTTCTTTTTTTTTTCTTTCCTTTTGGATAAGTTTCTTGGAACTAATTGTTTGCGTTACTGTAAAGCATAGACTAATTGGGCGGTTTATAACATGCGTCGGCTTAGGGGAAACAACAAAAAGTGGTTGACCAAATGTAAACCACTGTAGATTAATAAGTTCTGATCTAATTGCAAAGTGAACGATCAATAACGGCATGTTTGGTTCGCTATTCTCGAATTAGGTCCAATAAAAAGAATGAGAGTGAGGAAATATCTGAATATTTTTTGAAAAAACTCTCTTATGTTTAATTTAGTGCTAGCAATATAAAACAATAAAGTAGGGATTATTTTCATATCAAAAAGTTATTTTTTGAGTAGAACTTCTAAGATTTATTTATATATGTTTTGGGCAAGTGTTCTAATTGATGCACCTTATAATTTAATGAGTGTTGTTTAGTCATAAAGTTATTTAATCGTAATGTCATATTATATACTGAGACACTTATATATTATTAGTCTAACAATTTTCACATGTTCAAGCGATTATATTAAAGTATATCATAGATTAAAACTAACCCTCTTGTTTCATTTTTAAAAAAATGGATAGGGATGACTAAACCTTGGAATAATGTGGATAGTAAGATGTTAGATGTTGATGCTAAAATAGAAAAGTCGAATTTCATCATATGAAAACATTGTAGTGTGTTTCCTGTCCTAATTGTTGAATGTAGCAAGGACGGCTTTATGTCTATGGTGGCCAGCTCAAGTCCGAATGTGATCAATAAATTAATTTTTGAAGTATTATATATGACCAAGGAGAAGCACTTGGACTCTTTTGTGCAAATGACTCATTGAAAAGTGTAGTGGAAACATTTGAAAAAAACAAAAAAAGGAATTGGGTGTACGCAATTTCAACAAAAGCTGGACATTTTATATCATAAAAATTTAGCAGAATTTGACTATTATTTAAGGAGTAAACTAGAAAATGCCGTGATTTGATTAGTTTTGTCAAGTCATTTCATTCTAAATAAGGTGAAATTTAAAGATTTCCATATCTATGTGCTAACTTTACAATGTGTGGTCAAACATTAGCTAATCCGTGCCCAAATGGTTGATTCTTTTAACAATAAAAGTGAATTTTTTTTTTCCCTTTTGTTTTTTTGGGTTAAAAAAGGGGAGTAATTAGCTATAATAAGATACAGTCACGCTGCATTACGAGGATTCAAAAATATTGTAATACCTAATAATAAACTAAGACTAACTCTTGCGACTTGCAAGTTGCGAGTATATTAGAACAATAATTATTTTTTTATGCCAAAAGTGGAATAGTATGCATTTTCAAATTCGCCTCATTAATTCTATAATCTTAAATACTACAAGATTAAAATGAGCGTATATATAAGGTGGTTGGGGGTATGAAATGCACTTTTAATAAAGAATTAGGAGGTGCTTGATTGAGGAGTTTGGGAGGGGGGAGGATGGAGGAGAATGGAATGAAAAATGAAATAAAATCTGATACTTGATTGAGAAATATCATTTCGTGAACAGTAAATGATAATATTAAAACTAGAGTATCTTTTATTTCTCCCTATTTTGGGGATGAAAGAAATTACCTACAAATACCAAACACCCCCTTAGACTCCACTTCCAAGGGTTTGATGTAAATCAACTCAAAAACAACATTTCAATGTATAAATAGGATTTCAAAACTGTTGTAAAATATTATGTCACAAGTATATAATAGAACAGAAAGTATATAATAGAGAAAACATAATAGAGAGAAAGTATATACTAAAGAAAACAGAAAAACACCAGAGATAGTAGAAAAATTAGATGAGAAATTCTTATTTCACTTTTCTTCACCAGAATTTACCACACTTGTACCACACCTACTTAATGACCAAATTATGCTCCTCCTTATAGGATAACAATGATGCACCTATCAATATATTTGGATAAATACATACATGAGATATGGATAAATATTTACATTAGATAGGAATACGTACCTACACTAGATAGAGATAAGTACACTCATTAGATATGATGAATATATATTGGATAGGGATATGAACAAATATTAGATAGGGATGAATATAATAAATATCCATTCATGTATTTCATAACAAAAACATATTTTTATATTTTACATTTTATATTTTTTTACCAAAGTGGTGCATGACACTAACTATAGATTTCGTGAACCAACACCAACCAAGAGCTTAAGGTTTTGGCTGGTGTCCAACTTAGCTAAGCCAAGTTGGTTACTTGGGCTAGTGAGTTGGACTTGGAAACTTACTCATCTTCATTTTTGGGTACTCATCCATTGTGAGTTTGGACTTCAACAGCCCATTACAAGAATTAGTTTCAATAGTATTTGTTCACGTCCAATTTCTAAGATAGTATTTTGTTTATTCAATAATTGCCGCCTCGGAAGGCGTGAGCTGTTGATTTGTTGGATTATTATTATTTTTTTGGAAGGTATTTTTATATTAAAAGGGAAAGGAAAATTGTTTATTGATGGTGGACTGTGTAACTCTCCATCGTGCGACAAAACAACTATATACCCAACAAGGGATAATCTTAAATCGACTGTAATTAACTATATATTTTTTTCTTGATTAATTATAGGTTCATGATATAAAACTTTTTTAAAAAAAATTCTTGCAATTTGTAATTAGTAAAATTCTAATTTCTAACTTGTTTCACCCAATAAAAATTCAGAGCGTGAATTTTAATTAGATTCGATCTATTTTAAGGGATTGATATTACATTTTTTCGAATAATTTATAATTGATTTGGATGAATAAAAAATAAAGTATCCAAACTCTATTTAGAAAAAACTAATTAATTGGCAATATATCTACCATTCCTAATTTTAGAATAAATAATTCCTATTTGGATTATTTGTCAAACCAGTTCATATTAATAAATATTTAGTAAGAAACTACTATTGAATTTTAACATTCACTCGTTCTTTGTTCTTGATAAATTTGAATTACAAAAAAAAAAAAAAAACGTGTATGTTGATGTTCACATTCTAACAACCAAATTAATTTATTTGAAAAGGATGAGGAATGGTAGCAATTTTAGGAATTAATTTAGTTAGATAATGCAGGAAAATTTGAATTCCAAAGCATGCTCCAAAACGATTCCTCCTCCAAACAAATATTTGAATTTTTATGTCACGCTTCAATTGACAAACTACCGTCCCGGAGTTCGTCATTTTTCTGACTGAGCACTTCAAAATTTAATTCCATTTATTTGGCTTTCTAAAACTAATGAAATTAAACCTCTATAAATTTAATTTTTTTTTATTATTACACTATTTTCTTTATTTTTATTATTATTATTTTTTTATAACTCGGAGACTCCTCTACTAAACGACCATTCGAATCTCCTGACCAACACCAACTTTAGAGTTTCTGTAGGTAGATCCCACTCAACAGTTGTATGCAAATTCAAATATACTATAAGGGTATTATTACACTATTTTCTTTATTAATCATTTGATAAGTAGTTGAAGCCCTTTAACGAAATTAGTCTATATTTTGAGTTTGTCATCTTATTTTATATATTTTTTTAAAAAAATTATTTATAATTTTTATGTTATAAACGTAAAAAACACAAAATGAAATATCATCTAGGTTTTGTTGGTAAAGGTTTTGGCTAAAATGACATTGTTCTGTCCAGAGAAAAAGATTTTTTTTTTTTCTGTTAAAGGGTCTCAAAACGACGTCGTTTGGAGTTGCAGATAAAATAAAATAAAATAATTTCAACGTTATGTGTATGTCCGTTTCAAATCTTACACTGATTTGCAATAAGCATTTCACCTATTTTTTTCTTTTTTAAAAATAAATTTCACTAATTAATAGAAAATATTTTTTTTTATAAATTGACATGCACTTTGCCTATTTTTAGCAAAAGATTTGATTTTATTAAATATAATATAATGTAAAATAATAATATACATATTATAATATTAATATTAAATCTATTTAATAAATTTTGATTCCATTCCAAAAATAATACCAAACAACATAATTACTATTATTTCATTCTATTTCATTCTATTTCATTCTAAATCTTTCCTTTTATCAAATCCATTCTATTTCTAAATCTACCGTATATATACCAAGTTGCCACCTTATTTCTAAACTTTATCGCAAAGAGTAACCCAACAAAATGATTAAACTAATTCATCATCATCCTATCATGCACGCAAAAGTCAAACACACCCTTTATGTCATTATGTAGTGACTATGCTATATTAATAATTACAACTATTATTTTAAACTATAATCATCAAAAGATGATGCATTTGTCGTTGGCCAATCACTTATTCTATTACCTTCTGTAGCCTCACAGGCAACAGTGGATGATTCTGCAACAACTAAACTAATCATTGTATCTGCCACAGGTTACATCAACAACCAATATAAACCAAAGGGCTAAATTTGCTGGCATGGCCCAGTGATCCTTCATTAGACTGAGCAAAAGGTGGGTGTGCTGAGATGGACTGTTTATTCTATATATGTACTTTTTTCTTCTTTGTTCCTTTTTCTTTAGCGTGGTGGTTAAAAACGTAGGGGAGAGAGTGAAAACCTTAAACAATTGCCATGGTAGAAGTTTGCAGGCCTAAAGGCATACAGCAGAGATGGAACCAGTAACTGATGCAACAAATGCATTAAATTTGTTTCAATGGTTTTCTTCCACAAATCAATGAGAATTTGTCATCATCCACAACTTTTAACTTGTCAATTCCAAAATATAAAAGAAAAAGAAGAAATCCCTCAACCTTATCTATCCACATTTGATACATACAGCTTGGAACTGAAAGGCCACAGAAACAGGCACTTAATCATCTCATCCAAGTCAAATTATCTAGGCAGATAAAAGAACAACGGGGAAGAAACAAAATGAAATTAATATATATAGAGCTAAATTCACAACATATATAGTAATCCTATTTACAAAGGAAACAAAAATATTATGTGCACACACACATATATATATCTCATATTCATGGTATAGTTTCACCCAAGAATTTACTGCTTTTCTTCAATTATTGGCATGCACTGCAAATTTGTTGCTTTCATGTGATTGAAAGAACAGCAGCAGCAAAAGTCATGAAACTCGCCACATGTCTTAAAATTAAAAAGTTTCCCATTTCGTTGTCACCACAACTGGCCCTGGTGACCTCTCAATGAAAAGTCGATTCTTTTTCTGTTCATACTGATTTTGGATTGGCTGGTGTATCTGCCCCGAAAACATTGTATGGTGCTGCTGGAATTGCACCTTGGGAGCACTGTTGCCAAGACTAGAATTTCTTTTCTGCAGCATGTCTAGTGTTTCAATATATTTCTGCACCCTCTTCACCTTCAATCATGAACCAAAAATAAACCAAACAATTCAGCATTGAAATCACAACATGAATGTTTAAAACAAAGAGAAAAAGTAAACTGATTTCAGTGATCATGCTTAATTACCTGCATTCTTCTCTGCAGTTTTATATCTCCATCAGCAGTGATCCCATCAAGTTTAATGAGTTGTGTCATTAATTGTTCAATCAAGTTTAAAAGAACTGATTCCATCACCTTTTTACCACCGGAAATCTCCATTTCAGATGTTGCAACCTGTAAAAAATTCGACAGAACCGAAACATAAACGCCTATAATTAACAGCAACTCAACAACCCTCCATCGGAAGTTTGTTAAAAAAAAAAGTCACCCGTTTTGCAAGCTTCTCCACTTCAACTTTAATTGCTGCAATTTCTTTTGACGCCTTCTCCATCTTCGCACTCTTCCTGGACTCAAGATAACGCCTCTCTCTGCTCAGTTCATCCTCAATCAACATCATTTTTGATCCATCCTTCACACCAGCAAAATCAAGAAACACTCTGGAATCCCTTTCTTTATCTTTGTATATTAACTTCTGATCTTGTGGATGCAATCCAGTTGGTCCTGCCAGCATTTTCTTCAATTCCCCTGAAGCCCACATCACTTTCAATCAGTATAATGATGAATAGCTCGAAATGCATGCCAAAAAAAAAAAGGAAAAAATTTTCAACAGCACCATTTTAAAACCTACCAAAACTTGCTTGAGAACTGATATTCACGCCATGATAAGATGAACCATATTTGACCCTGACTTTAATAATTGGAACTATGTTGAAATTTTGATTGGAATCTATGTTCCTCTTCTGTACTAACATCCCCCCTGGCCTAAGCTCCCATCCTCCAGGCTCCAAATTACCACTGCCACCACTACCTCTTGCAGGAGAAGGCATTCCGGTGGCCTTAGGCTTCATTCTCATCATGTCCTTACTCATTTATTGCAGAGAATTTGATCTTATAAAGATGAATATATGATGAATTATGGACAAGAAGAACACTTATTAGCAGGAAAACTACAAAAAAAGTTGATGAAGAATGGGTAGCAAGATTCAAGAACTTGTCGGCTAAGCTAAGAACAACCACAGGAAGGATGAAAGAACCAAAAGTTCTGACCCACTGAATCAGTCTGTCAGAGAAAACTCATATGAAGGAATGAATACACACCAATAGGCCACAGATTTTTGTACCTAACCAAAACTCACCAAACAAAATTCTACACATTCAAGTCAACAGAATACAAATTTCAAAGAGATTTCTAATGAAGTTTCCTAACCAAGACTCCTAATTAAACAATGGTGATATCATTCAAGCAGAGAAAATAAAGAAAGAAATGGATGGATAAAGGGTTGGGGTAGTCTATGAGAACTTGGGAAGAGAAGCATTTATATGACAAAAACAATGCAATAGTATAATTTCCTGCTTTTGGTTTTTGGATGTTTGTAATCAAAGTTTACATAATGGGATTGTAAATTCTACTAAATGCGTCATTATGATGTGTGGAAAAAAATAAGGGCCAAAGAACGTTTAGAGATGGTTCTTGCTTTCGCATTAAACAAAAAGCACAGTTGAAAAATGAAAGGTCAGTGACAGTTTTTCTTTTTAATGTTTTGATTGTGATTCTTTTCTTGAGAGTTGGATCACGGGCCATACAATTTCTTTTCCTTTGTATTCTGCATTCAAGGGTCAGCGAAATGGTCTCTCAGTTAAATGTTTGAGAGTTTTTATCACAAGGGGCAAGAATAACAGAAGGCACCACCAGCACTAGGAAATTAATCCAAATTGCAATGAGTGTCCAAGTTATGCATCTGTCCCTTTGATGGGGATGGTATTATTCCATACTAATTTTGTGTGTATTATGATAAAATCGGTATTTGCCACCTAATATGAAATGAAAATTGATTGATTGTCATCATACGTGCAAAATAAATTTCAAGATGACTTCCAAATAAATACTCTGTTCTAATCCAAAATGAAAATCCACTCTGCAAAATGGATTCTAGGAGGCAGATTCACCATATGTCTGCAAAATAAATTCTAAAATTGTTGGCTTATTACCTTCTAGGATCTTAGGATCATTGCAGAACTAAATATTTCGACGCTCAAATTAAAAAATAAGGTTTAATATCATTAGGTAGAAAATTATTAAGTTGGAGTTCTCCAACATGTTTTGAAAGTTAAGAATTATCAAATTACGTACAAATACAATAATTATAAATTCAATCATAAACTTTTCACGAATCTAAATCCATGGACCTTACAAATGGGACGAGGTCCTACTCATCACATTACAAACAGTAGAAGAAGAAAAGTAAAATATAATGTCAAAGAAAGTGATGACTTTCATCATGAAAAAGAAAAAATGTTTATGAATGGACCTCGATGAACACAAATAAGTAAATGGATTTACAGTTATACTTTTTTGATCAGAATGTTTGTGGTCAAATAGTACTGAAGGCAATATGATGATGATAAACTGGCCAAATTCCCATCATTACTCGGGATCAAACAATTTTGTTCATGTAAAACGATAGTGAACACATGCCCATCTGCAAAAGCTTTTAGACTAATATCTTTGTTAACCAAGGAGAGGAAGTAACAAGTGTAATATTACTAAAAACTTTCCTTTTCAGGAAGGCAAAGATTATCTTGAAATAATGGTAGAATTTGGAATATTCCATGGTGAATTAAACAATCTTGATTTAAACTATTGAAAAAAACAATAAATTACACGATAAATTTTAACAAGGCTACCTAATACAAGTTGCATGGGGTTGACTCCTAAAATTGTACAAAAAATTCTATTCTTCAGAATGTTCAGTATAAAGTGTATTTTAAAATGTAACTATATCAAAAAAATATATAAAAATACATTTTGAATTATAATCATTTTCAAAAAATAGTTCAACTTCGATTTTGTTTTGATTTTTAAGGTCAAATGGAGGTAATTATTTCTTAGAATACCAAAATATATATCCGTACTCTGCACATGCGAGAGTTTCTAAATACCATCTGTCCTTTTATAATTTCATAACTAAAAATTTTGCATACTTTGTGAGTTGGCCAAACATTTTACGTATCAATTATTAAAAGTCTTCCATTATTTTCCTCCTATTCTTGGTTTAGTTTTTTCAACCTTTGTTCTACTCAGAAGTTGGCAGCATATTCTTTTTAAGGCGTCAATGTTGAGGGGAAGTGCAGCACCAAATCCTAATTAGATGCTGTGTTCCCTTAACAAAAGATGCTACTAACAATTAGTACAAGTTTTTTAAGTTTCATGGAGTTTGACAGAATTTATAAAATAGGAAGAAGATGATATATAGCTCCTTCTTGGCAAGATCCCTTTGTATTTGTTTCACCCAACATTTTCTTCATTTTCATTAATCAAGAAAACATTTCTTGTAACTTTTTTGTTGACTTTTCTTTTCTCATCTTTTTATTTTGCATTTCTCACTAGTCCTCAACATATAGAGAATAGGTCTTCCTTTCCAACTAATATATACGGATCATACTTTATTAATTAAACGAAATAATTTTATTAATAAATATTAAATTTTAGTTTTAATAAAATTACGTGATTTTATTAATGGACACAATACCTTGCGTTTTAAACCAATAACCATATTACGGCTAACTTAACATTTTCTATTCTTTAAAATTGATAAACGATAATATAAGAATATTCACTTGTTATCCATCACTATGTTTTTTAACTTGATTTTAGACTTTGATTTACCCTCCAGTGACGAACCTTGCAAAGGAGCAAGTTTTCGGGGCACAAGACTTCAACTTCAAAATATGAAATGAGGGTTGTTGTTGTCGTCGTCGTCAAGCATTTTCCTCAAATTGAGAATTTCATGTGCCTTTGTCCGTGGGTAGAAGAGGAGCAATTCATAACAAAGCAAAAAACAAAACCCCAAAAAAAAAAAAATTAATTAAATGGACCCATTTTTGTTGGCAACTGAAATTATCACAACCAACATCAAAGTTTGAAGCAACGACAAAATAGGTCTATGAAGACAAGGTTGGCTAAATTGGCACATGGCTGAAGAAAATCCTTTGCCAGAATGTACTTTTTCAATAAAACAAGAAGGGAAAAAATGGGCCAGCTCTCTTTGGGTCTCCATTCTCCAATGAATTCCATTATCCCATGCCTCAGTTTCAACTGCTTGCCGCTGTTTCTGCTGCTGTTGGTGCACATTATAAGTTCGATAAGGGTCAGTTCATTCGGTCTCTCTTGTCACTTGGATTAAGCAAACATCCCAAGTGAGTTTTCTTCGACTTGCAAACATCATTTCCAGAATGAAATAAATGCATGTACCTGAATTCGGTTGAGGTCATCATTGTCTCGTACCAAAACAATATTTTATACATTTATTATAATAAATTTATTATTGGTGTATCAAGTTAATTGTATAAATTTTTTAATACACTTTAGGCTTAAGTGGAGAAAAAAAAAAAAAGAAAAAAATTTGGGGTCCCTCTTAAGCTTTAAATGTACTTGTCCACTTTACACTAGAGACAACCATATCTAAAATGCTGGCTACTTAAAACTCATTGGAGCAGTCCCTAACTGGACCCAACATGTAACAAGTTAATTTAATTTGTCATGCACAAAAATTCTACTCAGAACAAGGGAAATTGAAAATGTTCCCCCAGCCAATGAATTTGTAGTGATCGTATAATGATCAGGGGGACCAAAAATGTAGGTGTCAAAGAGCAACATGCCAAGTATAGAACCAAATAGAAGATGGTTCTATTACCATAAATTTCAAGTTCTGCCTTATCCATCCTTCAATATGGGATGCATATACCCTATAACTCCAAGAGGTGGGGCAGAATCCAGTTCATCAATCACAAATTTGAGAATGAGTACATGATTATGATGCCTGGCATTCAAGCTCAAGTATGGATCAAATAATTCAGCAAACAAGCACTGGCTTAAGTGATAGATGATGATGGTCCAGCAGAACGTGCCTTCTGGCATTTCTTTCAACCCAAATGACCACCCAAGTCAGTCATCCAGCTGCATTCCTGGAGGAATGATTAAAGAGAACCAACAATGAAGTGGGGCACCAGGACCTACAATGCTCTTCGATTTATCATTAGATTTTCCTAGAGTTTGATCTTGTTTGCCAAGCACGAATGATCTTAGCATACAAGCGCAGAAATAACTCGAAGTGAACAAGAAGGGAAATTTCTATCTGCGAATGTATCTAGATAAAGTGCCTAAATTTCAGAAAAAGAAACCAAATGCACATATGTAGGTTCTATTCAGCCATTGATGCAGATGTCTATGCATTCTGATAATATAGCGACCATTACGAAAAAGATGAAAAATGCAGATGTTCCATTTATGCCGTTAATTGTAAACAACTACACACGTTGTTACTCAACCAATGTTGAGGCAAGAAGGAGAGTGGTTCAAACCCCCTATCTCACATTACCCCACTCCGTCGTCCTTCCTCCTTCCTGATTAAAGTGGGAACCTTACCCTATATTGTGTAAGATACATACACACAATCGTAATAAAATAGAGACACATACACGGTTGTAATATAAAAGGATTGTCAAAAACACAAAAAAAATAAAAATAATAGACATCATTTAATATTCCAGGGATCTGCTTGGGAAACCCAATTGAATTATGAATTTCATAGAAGTCTGAAGTTACGCAATAAAGGCACCAATCCCTCCATAGAAGTCATACTAGAAAAGCACAATTTCCTCATATTAGAGAATGCAAGATACAAACTTAGCCAGTCAGAAAAACACCCTCTTCAACATGGCTGACATGCGAAGAATGTAGTCCTTTTACAAATCGCATGTGCCATCTCACTGCCACTGATACTCCGATACAATTTTTGGTTCTTTCATTGTTTTTTTTTTTTTTTTTTTTTCTAACTGGATGAATTATTTGACCAAGAACTAAAAAACGAAGATTGTTTAGGTATAATGTACACACGAACCTATCTAAGATCAGATAGTGCCGCAGCTTTCTTGTAAGCAGAAGGTTCAAATCAAGCAAATCTTTAGGCAGTAAGTCCAGTTTTCTGGAGTGACACTTACCAGAGTCATCTAACTATGGAATTAGTAAATCCACAAGCAAATTTGACATCTAAATGGAATGTAACTGCTTGACATAATGTCGAGGAAAACAGCTATGCAACACAAACTCAATACGGAATGCTGTGTGGAAAGGCTTCACCACATGGATGGAGCATGCCGTTTACACTATAAGAAGCATCACATGCAATTTTTAGATTAAAATCACGAAAAAATCATTGTAAACAAGCATTGTTGGAGATATATTGATCTCCCCATAATTTAAAGGAATGCCAATCTATCAACATAAAATTCTTCTTTGAAGATTGTCAAATACACAAAATTCAATAGCACAAGGGCCTACACACAGAGAAACCTCAGCTTCAGACAAAGAGAAGAGTTATGAACATTACATTCTTTAACAATTCTCTGTTTCTATTTCCTGGCTTCCTTCTAAAAGTTTTCGCCTCAATGTTCCCCCCTCGTTTTTGAGGGAAAACATTAATGGTTTGTTATCGAACTCCAGAAGATCTGGAAATACATACAAATCTAAAGCCAAGAGGCAATAAACACTTACAACAGGTGAAGAACCACACATTTCAATACAATAAACTGGTCCAACTTTTTTGGCAAATATAATTCCTGAAAATTAACACTCCGAGACACAATGATCAAGTACACCATGTTGATAGAAAAATAACTAAAAGTGCTAAAAGGTTGAGTCCATGGGTGGCACGCAAAAAAACTATTGAGTGATCAAAATAGATGTTACAAATTATGGAGAACTGATACGCAGCAGCACTCTGTAAGCAAGACAGCAACTGATTTTCTCCATTAAAAATCTCAAGATGCAGTTGGTTCCTACCTCACTGTTCTTTCCTAGCTTTGGATTTGGCAGGCTTTGCAGGCTTAATAATGTTACCAAGGAGTATCAATACAATTGGAATAATGGTTCCAATGTAGTACACGCTCCCATATGCATTAAGTGTTTCATGTAGACTTAAAACCTGGAACACATGAAAAAGAAAATTTGATAAACTTGTAACCTTAAACTTTATTTCAAACTTACTGCAGAAATGAGCATATAAAAGAGATAAAGGGACTTGCCATGAAACCAACACAGGAGTAGTTGAGAACCAGAATTGTGTACGCGAAGTTCGTGAATGCTAATATCTTTTTAAATGGAGCCACACTTGTAGCTTGCTGCCATCTATAAATGACTGTTCATAGGCCAAAATATATTAGAATACAAGGCAATAATGAAATACTTTTCCATTTTTAATAGGCAGAATTTGATAAAGGAATACCCATTTTTTACCTCTTGAACCAGCAATAAACAAAGCAGATTGAACAAAGAAGATGATATACCCTGGATACAGTCCCTGTGACAAAAAAATCAATTGAACAAAACATTTAGAAAGGATATCTATAAAAATTATCAAAACAAACAAGGAGAAAATGATGGTCGAATGGTTTATTGGCATGCCTTCACCAAAAAAGAAAAAAAATTGCAAATAGAAAACAAGAAAAGGAGCTAGTGAACTGGGAAAAAGTAAGAGCATCAAAGGGTTCTCATCTTCAAAGCACAGAGATGAGAACCTCAAAGAAACTAAAAATTATCATGATATTATTGTGTAATCATCTTCTCATATATACATTCCCTTTAAGTTAAAATGGTGATCACAAGGATCTGAAGAACTAAATCTGCAAAATGTCATGAGAAAAATGCAAACTGAAATAAGTAATAGATCAACTAACATCAATTGATATTAATTTATGGTTACAACCTCAGTTATTCAATGGTTAGTAAAGACATTTTCTGAAAAAGAAAATCAGTTCGTTCATCATAATTGCATGCCATACAGCACCGCCAGTTAGTGAAAATCAGTACTTCATACTTACATGCCATACAGCACTGACAGTTTGTGTAGCCAGCAACTGGAAGAAACCAGCTTTCTTACCATTCTGGACAAGCCTCTCATAAACATCTAAGAAAACACAAAAAGTAAGATAAGTTACAATTTTCACTAAGAGACACGTGAGGATGCAATGAAGACGATCAAAAAAATCTGAAGAGGTAATATGTCCCATCACTGCCCACAGCCTGATGAAACTATGCTAAAGCATATAGCTATATCAATCTCAAACATAGTCCATAAACTCCAAAATTCTGAGATGCATAGCTTCCACATCATCCCCAAGAGGAAAAACATCAAAAAGAATTGGTGGAGCATCTACACTTGACTTGCACAATGTAATGCCCTGCTACAGCTTCCTCTTTATTTAATTCAATTGAGTCATAAATATAAGGTACACAGCTCTTTTTTCTAATTGAAAGCAAAAGAAAAGCCATGCATGACTGCCTTTAAACATTGTAACAAGGTATAATAAAAAGGTTCATTAATCATATACTCACAAGCAGGGCCACGAAAAATACTTATTTTCTACTTTCTTTTTTAAACATAAGAGAATGGTTTATCAGATCAATCCCCAGTAAGTTGATGTAACGTTCTTTCTCACCTTCAATACTGTATACCTCCCAAAGTTCCATATGCATATAACTCAAAATATGTGTAAATGTGCAAATTGATGACCATTGAGCTAATAACTAGCAGTATCTCAGTACCATAATATGCAATTCAAGAAGAAATTTTACTTACAATGCCGCAACCAGGTGCTGACTTGTATATTCCATACAAGCGGTAGTTGCACTGCACTCTTGGCAAATTCAACACCCAAAATGTCTACGTTCTTTGCACGGTCCCATAGGGGTCTGGGAGGAGAAGTGTCAGTCCAGCCACTGAACCCCAAGCCAGAAATAATGATGGCGGCTTCTGAGATTGACCAGATAAAGTAGTATTTCCACCGAGCAGTAAAGCCCGACATGTATTGATTGCTTAAGCGCTTCCAGAATCCCCATTCTTGGTATATTGGCTCACTAAATCGGGAAAGAGGGTAATGCGGTACCAGGTACAAGTACAATCCCATGCACACTGCAGCTTGGACAATAGCTCTAAGGGTAGCCCCATAGGGTGATGGTGATCCTTTCTCTGAAGGCTTCCAGATCTACAAGACAAAGTATTGAGAAAAATGCTATTAAAGCTACACCTAATTTAGGCAAGCATAAAATAAAAATTGAGCTTACTAACCCCTTTCCTCTCTGTCCATTCAAGATAATCTTTCATCTCAAACACAGGACCGGCAAAATGACTTCCACAACAGAGACAATAACCAACGTACTCTATCAGTGAAGGCAACTTCTGCAAACGATTTTTCTTCTGTGCCTCGCGTAAATTTTCTTCTTTCAACAATCCATCATTATAATTAATCACACACGAAATGATTTTCAAAGTAATCACCATCAATGCCCCTGTTATATGAGAAGATTCAAGTTATAACCTGATCTCAGATTATAAACTACTTACGTGAAAATAATGTCGTATAACTTATCCTATAATTGTCATTGCATGACAGGCACTAGCATACACTAACAAACAAAATTCCAATTTTTTCCCAGCATAGGGACACTAGGCCTTAATTACTGAATATTTCCAAAATAGCAGGTGGCAAAATACATATATATCAGTATGAGGATACTTATTTCCTATAAATATACTAATATTAAAAAATTGACAAGAACTGACCAAAAATTTTAGAAGTCCTTACCTGTAGCATCAATACCTCCTTCCTTCCATGCATCCCCACTCATGTAATAAACATGGCTACACATGCAACCCAATAATAATTAGTAATGATTCAAGCCTACCACGAAAAAAATAACAACAATAAACACTGAAATCATCAAAATTCAGTGACTTTGGCGAAAATAGTAAAATCTGAACAATTCAACAGGAACCCACAAATTCAACAATAGGGAAATCCCGAACAAGCTAGCTAAAAAGCTAATGATAGTTAAAAGGATTAAAAATTGAACACATTGGCGCGATTATAGATCAGGGAAAAAACTGATACAAAAGCATACCATCCAATGAGGTAACCAAAGGCGAGGAAAAACGTAATGACACCACAATATCTCCGGCTAAGGACCATGGAAGCATAGCCCAGCAGCATGGGGACCAAAAAGTGAAGATTCGAAGAGAACCCAAACGAAAGATACGATAAAACCGCGCCAGTGAGCCCGGCGTATAGATGTCTGCCTGTGAACCCGGGGACAACCCGGTGGAGGAAGCTCACAGGAATAGTGGCCACGTAGCACAACAAGAATCGGAGCACCGGCACTGACACTCCAATCGCCGACGCCATGGTTTCCAACTCCGGTAGGTCCATATCGGAAACCGGTTCAGGTGGCCGGAGTAGTTAATTAGTTCTGACGTCTCCGGGGTTCGCGTATGGGGAAAATCAAAGGGCGAAATGGATTAGATTAAATAATGGGGACAAATTTTATTAATTACGTTGTAGTCAGATTCGATAGGGGGCCCACTAGTTAAGTGGGGGCCACGGCGGGGCCTTCTAGGATCCGGCTGCTTTCTTATTCGCCGCCAGTTGGTTGGTTCTGGTTGTTGGAAATTGGGTGGGGACCCGTTGGCAGACTTAACACTTGTTCAGGTTCTTCGATGAATCCGATACAATTTTTAGACTCCGTTTGGTTAATATGTTTTTATTTGTAAATAAATAAATTATTCAAACACATTTTTATTTAAAATTTAAAATTTAAATTTTAACACACAAATTTCTCTCACATAATTTAAAAAAATTTTCTCTCTTATTTTTCCCTTCAAAATACTTTTTCTATAAAAAAATATCCACTAAAATTTTCACACATTCTAATACAACTTTTTCCATTTACAAATAAAAATACCTTATCGAAACGGACCCTTAGTGTCCTTTGGTTGGTTTAATACTTTAATGTAAAGTTTTAGAGATTGTTTTTTTTTTTTTTGTCAATATTTGGTGTATGAGCTATGAACAATGATCGTCAAGTCATATTACTCAATTATTTATACCCAAGAACTCTCTATGAAACTTTTATTTATTTAAAAAAATTCACTGTCGAATAAAAATAAATAAAATTATTATATTATCTTATTAATAATGATGATAATGTCGGACTTAAAATTTAAAAATAATATAAAATTATATATTTAATGGTAAAATAAATATATTGTATAACTAATGAAAATGATTCTATATATTTGTTGCATCACCTATAATTATGTCATTAGATACAATTAAGGAGATAGTTTATTTAAGTTAAAAGATAAAATTATGTAATTAACTTCATATATTAAAGATAAAGACACAACAAATATATCGAATCATTTTTTAATAAGAAGTTATTCATAATTAAAAGTGAATTTTTCTTTGAATGGATGAAATATTTGTAGTAACTTGGCTCATTAAGGTAACATTATATAGGAGTAGTCACTCATCATTGAATGCTCAATTGAAAAGATCATTTATACAGCACAAGTCACTCTTCAATCTTCATTGGCTAACCAATTTGAGAAGTCATTCACAGGCATCTAAGAGAGTTTTCATTAGATGTATTAATACTCATCTCCTATTTATATGCCCTAAAATATAACTTTCATAATTTTATTTTTTATTTTTTTATAATAGATTAAAGGGGACAAAGGATGATATTCAATTTAGGACTTCATGTTGCTTCTAGTCTCATACTATTTGTGAAATTTTGAACAGCAAAGATTTTAGATGATAAATCTTTTGTTTTAACGAATGTGTATTAACCGTATTTTGTTAATAAAATGATGTAATTAATAAACTCTAGATTAGATAGATCCATTCCCATTGATTTGATGCTTATTATTTCAGATCACAAGAAGAAAAAAAAAAAAAAAAAAAAAAAAAAAAAAAAAAAAAAAACTTTTTTGATATATGATTTAAATTTTTTAAAAGTTATGCAAAGTAGGAATTTATAGGTTTCTTCTTCCGATGAAAATTCAATGGGAGAGAGAGAGAAACCATGTCTTCATCCATAGGATCCCAAGTACCGAGATCGATCAAAAGTTCGATTCTATCTGAACTACTAATTTTCAAATGTATCATTATATTATTGAGATACAATTCATGCATATTCGTTGGCACATAATATCTCAGCCAAAATATTTATTAAATGAGTTCAGTTTTGGATGAAATTTGAATATTTTAATTTCAGTTGTTCGTTAGAATATTTATTTACAAGTAGGACATATTGAAATAATTTTCTTTAATTATGACGAAATAAGAATTTTATTCATTCAACTCAATTATTGAATCAATATATTTTGGTGGAGAATTTGAAAAGACTTATAATGCATATAATCTGACTTCTTGACCTAAAGAATAATTAAGCAGGAAGACTATGAATTTCCAGTTCATTATCATCCCCAAAATCACGTCCAGCTTTGAACAAATGAACCTAGAAATTATCGACCAGCAGCCGCACGATAATACATTTGTTTTTTTTCTAAGTTTGGACAGTGACCAAAATACATTTTGATTATTGTACATGACAATCTTTAAGGTTACAACAACTGGAATTGTCATTTTATTTTCTTTAGTTACAAAATAAAATTTTAAGTACAAAACGATATAAATACTTTATTTTTTATTATTTTGACATTTTATTATAACTACATATTAAAAAATTTAATTACTAATAATATTTTTTCCCAACAAAAAGAGAAGTGTTAATAATTAAATGTGAGGTATAACTTGGAGTAATTAATGGATTGGTTTGAACAAATATTGATGGCATTCAGTGGCAGCATTAATTGAGTTCCGGATTAGATAAATTTCTTATCCTCATTTATTTTTGTTGCATCCTCCTTGAGAAGTTGGTCGGAGTCATTAAATGTAACAAGTGAATTATAAGGCTTAATATACAAAAATAGCATGAACTTTACCCTTTATAACAATTTTGGTCTGACCTTTCAATTTTAATAATACAGTACCTGACCTTTTCAATTTGTAATAATTATGGCCTCTGTTAGTGCTAGGGAGTCTGTTAAATTAATGACGTGGCATAAAAATTAGGTAATTTTTTTTTAATGACCATTTCTGCCTCGTAATATTTATATTGAAAGCATAAAAATGCGTTTTAATTTAACTATCTGACTTTTTTGAGAAGTATAATGGAGCTAATTGCTACAATTAAAAAATTACGTTTGCAACAATATTTTGTGCCAAGAGCATAGTTTTAGGGAATTAAATGAGTTTTACCCATATAAATATAATTACCCTCAATTATAGAATTCATTATGAGTTGGTGAAAAAATCAATCCTATTAAATTCAAGTAGGAACAAGAAGCATATGCCCTTTTCTAGATGGAATCAAAAGTGTTCTAAAAATATAATTGCCCTCAATTATAGAATTCATCACGAGTCTTTTTTCTTTTTCTTTTTCTTTTTCTTTTTTTGCCTAAAACGTTAAAAATTTTATAGTAATATGCAATATTATAAGATTTAGCCAAAAAAAAATTAAATTGATTTTCATGGTTGCACATCTAATAACTTAACCATGAAAGAAGATGTACTATTAACAAGTAAAAATAAAAGATTGGGCAAAAGATTGATATGATTAGCGTACATTAACTTGTACATCAATAGCAATCTAAACTCTTATACATTCTAGTTGGTTGGCCTAGCCTCAACTGAAGAATCACCAAAAAAAGTCATGAAACATAACCCTAAAAAAGTCTAAAAACAAGAATCCTACCAAATCTCTAATTGTAAGGATTTTTTTTTTTTTTACATTGTACTCTCCCTGTCGTAAAAAAAAAGTTAACATTGAAAACTTTTTCTTATCCCAAAAAAAGATTCCACTATTAAATCAAATTCTTAAAAAAATAATTATTATGTATAATCAAAATTAAAAAATAAGGAGAAAAATGTAAAATTAAGCATTAGTAAATGAATTGTATTTAATAACTAATAAAAAATTATATTTTAATTAAAGTAAATCTTTTTTTTGACGGATCGAGTATTAAATATTAATATAAAATATATAAATTCTAAATTTAACGAAAGTATATTATTTAATTGACGAGATAAATTGATATATATTAATTAGAACGAAAAATTTCATATATGCTCGTCTGGTGTTGGTGACTAGTAACGTTTTTATTAGGCTGAGTTTGGGTTTAAAATTTTCAAATAATTTTTGAATGAGACAAGGAGTAAAGCGTATATTTTCTCCTCGTTTAACATTTTTTTTCAGTCCCATAAATTCAAAATTAACTTTTTTAGTCTTTATATTTTGAAAATAATTTTTTAAATCCTTCGTAACAGAATCTATTTATAACTCATAGATAAAAAAAAAAGTCTATTAACATATTTAACTAATCAAAATTCATAACTTTTACTCTCTCCGAACAAACAAATTCACTTTTAATTTAATAATTTTTTTTTTATTTTTACAAAATACAACACATTTAACATACTATTAAATATTTATTTTTATATTTACATTTTATTTTGAGTTATATATTATTATTATAAATATAAAAATTTTACACTAAAAGTGAATTCAAATAAAGAAAAGTATTAAAACTAAATTCTTTTTTCAAAACAAAAGTAGTAATTTTCTTCTCCTTCTTTTGCTTCATCTTTTCCCCTTCTTTCATTTTCTTCTTTATCCTATTTCCATCAATATTATAGTCATATCACCATTTGAACTAATGTCCATGACCATATCCTCAAAAATTAGTGTTGAAAGATATATTGTTAATGATAGAAAACAATGATTATAGAGTTTGATTCAATCAAATTGAACATTTGTAAGGGTTGAAATTGAAAAAAAAACAGAAGAAGAAGAATTCTAGAGTTAGAGTATTCCTAAGTAGTGTGTTCTAAGTTCTAACATCTTGCTCTCTGTTTCATTTCTTTGGTTAATACTTTAAGAACTACAATAATAAAAGTATCTTATGGTTTCTGTTTCTTTGAAAAATGATGAAAAAACTGGAAAAGGCAAAGAGAATATGCTTAAAGAAAAGAGAATATGTGACAAGCTTGAGCAAGTGACAAAAATATTCAACCATATTTGCAAAAAAAACTGCAAAGTACACCAAAGAACCATATTTTGTAAATCTCATTTAGTTACTTTTGTCTTATCTTTTTGAATTCAACCATATTTGCATGTCCCCATTTAGTCACTTTTGTTGCATTCCTAAATTCTCATCCGCTCATAAATCTTTATCTAGTTGCATTCGTGAATTCCCATCAGGTTAGCAAAAATCGTTACTTGTCATTTAATAAGCCAGAAGGTATTTTCTAACTTTTATGGTGGAATTTTATAATCCGTAATTATTAAACAACTAAGAACTAAAAGCTTTAAAATCTTAAATTATATTAAACGACTAAAAAGTTTTGAGATCTTGAATTGATCAAATATTTAATTTCTCCTTATCATAATAATAGTATTTTGATAAAAATGTTTTATGTTTGTCAAATATGAAATTTATTTAATCAAGTCAAACAACAATAATAAAGAATTCGCATGTTGCATCGAATATTTTTATTTGAAAACTTTGAAATTAATAACTCTAGTTGTAAGAAAATAAATTTGAGCAACCACACGATTCAAGATCCTCAAAATAGTTCTTGGTATTTTTAAAAATTTTCATCATTAGCAATTTAGCATGACTATCAACAACAACTCAACTTTTATGAAATCAATTATGTGAATTATATGGTTGATTATAGGGCAAAAAAACCTTGGAGGTCACTGAAATTTTCAAATCGTATACTTTTGACCATTAATCTAATAAAATTGCCCGAATAACCATTTATCTCGTAAATTTGACAATCCGTGACTATTTTATTACTTTTAGACGTTAAAACAAAATGGAAGTCAAATTTTCAAGGGCAAAATGGTCAAATTTTCAAGAGCAAAATGGTCATTTTCATTTGATTTTAACAGCTGAAAATAACAAAATGACCATATGTTATCAAATTTATAAGTTGAATAGCTATTCACATAATTTTGTTAGATAAGTGAGCAAAAATATACAATTTAAAAAGTTCAGTGACTTCCAAAATTTTTTGCCCTTGATTATATAAATTATATCTAACCACCATTTTGCATTGAAAACTTCACAAAATTATTGATTATATAAAATATATCTCATCGATTATATAAATTATATCTCACCATTACTTTCGATACAAACATGTGTTTTCGATTAGTTTAGCTTGACTATCAATCATAGGAAAAATACTTTCCCCTTGGAGTTCGTGATACCAGTCTGAAGCGGTGGCATATCAACAGAAAAATGCTCAAACCACATATACATTACACGTCAAAATGTGTTATTAGACTTTTTAAAATAACCATTTGCATCTTCAAAATAACTTATATCTCAAAGACTTTACTTTAAAAAGCGCAAAAATAAATTTTAAAACACAATCCACATACATTTTCATACTCTTATTTATCTATTAAGGGCAAAAATATAAACCAATGTGGATTGGTAAAAGAACAAAGAGGGGTAAATAAGGAGTGTCAAATTTTTTTTTGACATAGAATATCAAAAGAAACTTATACAAATCACTAAAGTCAGAAGGCAAATAAGTAAAACTACAATAAAACATGAGAAAAGGAAAGGTGGGCGCTTTCATATTATTGCTCTCTTCCTTCAGAACGGCGATATGGCATATATCTATGGTCCTTAGAAGCGTTCTTTTTTCTCTTTTTCTCGATGAAGGACTCCAGCTTCCCGGATGCCTGAAAAATCACAACTGAATTAAGACATTGTAACTCAAAACACTTGTCTAATTTCCCAAAAAGGAAAAACTAGCTTACCTTTAGTTCCTTGTATTTCTCAATAAGCTTTTGCTTCCGTATTTCAGCTACAATTAAAAACAAAAAAGTATGTCAACCACAGATAATGTACAAAAAAAATAGAAAGATAGTTATTTTGGAGAAAAAAGACATCTAAGGACAATCATGGAGGAATAGGGGTTATATTTGTGACCATGAGACAACTTGCAGCATAGAAGTTAAACTAGTTTGAAGAAATCAAATAAATTTACAACATGCTATTGAATGCCTAAAGTTCTGAATTTTCACCATGAAACAGTAACTAAGGGATACAAACATAGACACAGAGAGAGAGGGAGGGAGAGAGAGAGAGAGACATTTTTTCAAATAATAAGGTTGTTTCCCTTGTTTTGCAGTTTCTCTCTCTTTCCTCTTGTGCTCAGCTAAAATTTCTTTATCTGTAAGCTTTGGTGCTGCTGACTTCAATTGCTTATCCTAGAAAGATCAACACAAGAAGTGAAAAAAAGTGCACAATTTTGAACCAATAACTCCCACACCTACCAAAAGACCTATCAGGAAATGAAATGAACATATTCAAGATTAGCCATCCGGCATACATTTGCTTTCAACTGATTAAGTACTTACAATCCAAGCTACTCGAGATTTTAGCTCATCTATGACTTCAGGGTCTTTTGATTTCTTCAGTTGCTTCTTTAGCTCCTGAAAATTCCAAAAATGTTTGCAATGATATATGTATATCAAACAAGAAAACCCAATATAGTTCAAAAGTTTTCCAAAAACCATGGAATACCTCTTTTTCAGCAGGAAGCTCATTCTCATAGAGAAAATTATATCTTTTCTTGAACCTACAAAATCAATAGCTCCTCTTATGATCTAACTAGAGAGCAATCAACAAAAAGTACCATGATTAAATATTTAAGCAAGCAAAACATACAAGGGACCAGTAATATTCCTTTTCAGCATAATCTCATCATCACATGAGCATACTATACAGAAATCATGAGGCAAATGCCCAACCCCCATCCCATACTTTGTACCACATAATATGACTATTACAAGCCTATGATAGAGCTTATCCAATTAGATAAGTCAATATACGGTTAATCTATTTTCAGATGACCTACGAACCACCTGAGCCCTGGTGCTTTTAAACTCTAACTCTTGCTCCAAACTCCCAGTCCGCCATTCATATAAGCAAGCAAAACCAGATGCAAAATGCCCCCATGTGTTTCCAACAAACAAAATGCTTATCAGAAAACATAATACTCCATATTTGACAATGGTTATCCGAGAATTATCTCCCAAAAACAAAACTAGTTTATTTGTTTTCCACATGGTAACTTTAGTGCACATGTAATCCATATTCAGACTCAGCCTTAGGTTCACTAAAAATTCAAAATCAACCTAACAGCAGTTTCTGCAGCTATTCCTCATCTAGTTCTGTGCACTATCTCCTCCTAATTGATAGCTTTGGCTGCTAATAGTGACAAATTTATGATCGTTTCAGTTTTAAGCTCGAACCTTCTAAATATATCATTGTTTTATTTCATGCTTCCACATTACAAAGTCCTATCAGATGCTCCAAAGCTACTTCAAAACAAAGAAAAGATGGAATCCAAAAAGTAGAGAGAGAATATGAGGCCTACCCATCAACATCAAGTTTGCCACACATCGATTCAAATCGAGGATCGCATACCACCTGAACAGAAAAGATGATAAATAAGAACAAGTATAACCTTATACACTCCAGCTCTGCCCCTCACTAGACCAAAATGGCATTTGCTGATACTAGTGTATATATTACAAAGATGCTCAAAATAACAAACATCAACGACAAACATAAATTCAGCCTGCCTAAAACCAATTTCCTTCAACAACCTTCAACATCATTCAATAGTGAACTAGTTGTGAAAACCAGAAGAGATTACAAATTTACTCTATACTTTTACATTATCACGTGACAGCAAACGTCATTATCTCGAAAAAGCATACAAAATTAATGCAGAAAGAATTCCCACCTTCTTAGGAACTTGGATAACTTCACGCAATCTACTAACTGGTTTCTTGCTACTCATCTCCATAGGCCTAATTAAAGCAGAAAACTTCCAGAATTAAAATCGTATCAAACTCCCGCCAATCAGAAGGAGAGAAATTTTATGCATATATATATATATATATATACCGATTCTTATTTTCCCTGCTGCGGGATTTCTTCTCTGAATTGAACTTTCTGTAAACAATTTCAGATCCATCGGACTTGGCTCTCTGCAGCTCCTCGAATGTCACCTCTGCCAATTCCTTCTCTATTTCCTCCTCCTAAAATTATTCAAATTTCTCAGTAATATTGCATATTAAAACAAAGTTAAATACACAGAGGCACACTTACAAAAAAATCCATACTTGTTCTTTAACAAATTTATGATTGTGTTCATAAAACATACACTTTCTAATATATACTTACATCATCATCGCTATCGTCAAATTTGATTTTTCTTGAAGTAGCAGCAACCATATCAAGTCTCGTTTTAGGAATCATGAGGTAAAAGTTCAACCTTGGGGTCGGTGACAGGGGAATCCTGGCAGATTTCAGCGGATTTCAGAGCTGGAGTGTATAAAGTTATGCTTGTTCTTATTGGTAGAATTTGTCATGAACTTAGGGAATCCTAACAGGTCCCTTGACATTCCTCATGATGAAACGATTCTGATCACTTTCACCACAAGTGCATGCTTGGTTTGGGAATCCATTCTGAACAATCCAGAAGATCAATAAAGAACAGATCAAGTAATAAGCCAGATCAATCAAGAACCGCTCGAAAAGTAGAAAAGAACAACAATGGTGTTGAAGAAAGAGTACGTCTTGAAGTTAAGCCCTAAATCCTGACCTAGTACACCATATAATGCTTAATATCCACCAGATGGACAACAGTCAATCATATCCGATGACTCATCAGAAATCAAAGATAATTTTAGCTATAATACTACACGCCATTAATTATACAAACTTTTTCCCATAGTAGGAGTCAGTTCCAAGTACCTTCCACTCCACATCTGAACTCCTACCGACTGTTAATGACAATTTCATTAACAATCACTTAATCAGCAGAAATTCTTAAGGAGAAAAGACTTCTACTTTAGAAGTTAATATTCTGTATTTGTTCAACCATCCTACCAAAATACACAAATCAAAACACGCTAAAACACATATATACACCGGGTAACCATAAACCCATTGCCACAGACAACCCAAAAGACTTTTCCTTGAAATTTTAATCTTTTTCCTGCATAAAAAGCCCGATTTCCTGAAGCACAATAGACGTTCTCCTTCAAAATTTCCCAAGAAAATATTACAGACCAAAAGAATCACGTAGGAATAAGAAATAAAACAACCCATTAAGAGAAAGGAAAAAGTAAGTATCAGAAGCATGAAGAAGAAGAGCAAACCTTCAGCTGAAAGCAGAGATCGAATAGCGAACAGGGCCGCTTCTGTCGTTTTATTCTGTTTACCCTCGTTTTATTCTGTTTATATGTACACCGATAATGAAGGACGGCCTCGGTGCTATGCCGCGTTTGAGCTTTAATGTTTTTTGGGCTGCAGGGAAAAAATAAATTATAACTCTCAAAATGGTTACTCACATATTAAAAAATAATTTTTTAATTTTTTACTTTTAAAACGAGAAAAAATAGTTTTTCATATTTCATAAATGTACTTTTTTTATCCCTATCATTATTCTATTTATTTTTTCGTCACTATTTTATAAATATTTTTGGACAAATAGAATAGTGATATAGGACTAAAATAGTACATTCATAAAATATGAAAGACTCTTTTTTTTCTCGTTTTAAAAATAAAGAACTAAAAAACTCATTCGTCAATATATGAGAAACTATTTAGGGGGTTATCTCAAAAAAAATAAAGTTTTGTCTTTTTTTTTCCTTTCACAATTAAAATACTAAATGGTTTCTAAACAAATAATTGTAATTGTCTACTAGATACATTTACATTTTACATTTTACATTTTATTGAAGTCTATCTTATTAAATAAATAAGATATCTTTCGTTTCATAATAATTTGTAAGGTTCACATTAAATAAATTTTTAATTTTTTAAAACTACATGCTCTATTCATCGAAAAATAAAATATTATGAATTATGCCTATAAACTATAAAATACAAAATTGATATAGTCATTTTATTTGAATGAATTTTTATTTTTAATACAAATCAAAATAATGTTGTTAATTAATTTAGTTTCATAAATTATAAACAGAAAATATCAATATTAAACCAAAAAAAAAAAACAATGTGCTCTTATTAATACTATTATAGCTTTTTTAGGGGAGTGTTTTGTAAATTGATAAGTTTGAAATTGGCTTTAGGGCCAAATTAATTCATAGTTAAAATTATAATTGGTTTAAAATTGAATATCTTCTATATAAATTTTAATTTATTTTTTTATAAGAAATTCTTAAATAATTTAAAAATATTATAAAATAAACATTATCATTAAGTTCAAATAAAATAAATCAAAAAATTCAATCAAATATAATAAAGAAAAAGTTCTTTAATTTCAAAACGATTCCAATTCTATTGGGAACCAAACACTCCCTTACAAAAAATTGTAGCATGTACTTCGTATAAAATATGGTTTACATTTTATGAAATTTTGTTAATAATTGTAATAAAAAGTAGAGTAATAACAAGAAAATCATTTTACGAATTGAAAAGGGTGCATAATAAGTTTGGAGGCCAGAAATTATACCGGCCAATCCCAGCGGGAGGGGTGCGCCTGCTTGAATAAGAATGGAGCTTGCATTCTTATCTTCCTCTACTCAGCAGATTTCAGCTGTTTCCATTGGCCAACAAATTCGTTTTTCTCCATTAACTCCACCCTGTTTTTGTAGGCCCGGAAGAGCCAAAGCTGCAAACTATGCGCACAATTCTTACCGCAACTTGTCATCCTCAACTGGGTTGCTCCTCACTTCCTCAAGAACCACTAGTTCAACTACATACCAAAGGCGCATTTCCATTTGGGTATTTCAAATTCTGTTCTTTCTTTTTTTTACACTTGGTTAAGTGAATTATTTAGCTGGGTTCAGTTATATGATCCTTCACCATCCACCAAATTATTCAACTTATTGTACTTCTTTTGTTTTCTTGGGTAGTATTTGACATTAATTACTTTCCCCTTGCATGCTGTGATGAAGAGATAATAACCGTCCAGTGTTTAGAGGAATTATTTGGGTCTTATCATAATACATGGAGTTCACCTATGAAACACCTCAGAATTGGACTTGTTTAGTGAATATGGGTTGCAAAATTGAAACTCTTCAGCTTCCCTTTACCAACAAGATATTATTTTCTTCCTCTTAAGAACCAAATAAAGAAACTTTTATATTGTTTAAAGTGAAAAAGTAGAATGATTACACCCGTTTTTTATGCTAATCGCTTTAATGAATCTCTTGAAAAAAGACGAGGTTCAACGACTTTGTCATATAGAGATGAAGAACATTAAAGTTTCCATTTTTTTCTGCAAGGTTGAGCAAATACTTCGAGGTGTGTTAAAAGCAATTTAGGCCACACCAACATCTATATTTTCCAGTAATGTTTCCCCTCTGGTTTTAGTTATTGTGAATTTCAGTTAACTGTTGTATTTTATTAGTGAGAAGTGATTTGCAATGAATGAAAGGCCAACCCAGTTGAAGCAATCGTTTAATGTCATGGTTTCTGAATTGATAAAAAAAATTCTTGATTTATGTATTTAAAAATGCAATACAATATGGCCATTTGGCTTGCAATGCACCAAAGAATAACAACCCGTGCCCCAAGTTTGCTATTATTGAAGTGCATGATTACATTATTCCTCCACACTTGATTGCATATGCTAATTGTGATGGAGGAATCAACATTGTTTATCTTCTTGCCTCTGCCATTATGGGAATAAATGCCTGATTAATAGCATTGACCTGAGAAGTTCTACTGCTAGGCTTGCTCCAAAGTTGGTACTGATGGATCCTCTGATCCCTTGTTAAATAAAGTCTCACAATTTAAAGATGCTTTCTGGAGGTTTCTGAGGCCTCATACTATTCGTGGAACAGCATTAGGATCTGTGTAAGTAGTGGTTGTACTAATTAATCACTATTTCTAGAATATATTCACAAATTTACAGTTCATGAAAGCTTATTTTCTAGTTTATTGGCAGCTCATTAGTCACAAGAGCTCTGATTGAGAACCCAAAGCTGATAAGGTGGTCACTTTTGTTGAAGGCTACAGCTGGTCTTCTTGCTCTTATATGTGGGAATGGTTATATAGTTGGAATAAATCAGATATATGATATTGGTATTGACAAGTAAGCAATGAAAACAAGTATATTTTATTGACTTTTTTCAGAATCTGCAACTCTAGGTTACCACCTATATGCGCCTATGGAGGGTGTGCATTGGCTTTGTCCCTGAACATATACAAGGGCAAGTTCAATGCATTAAAATGTTTCATTCTGGGATGACATTGTTGGTTATGGCTTTTCTTCACATGTTACGCTTGTTATTGCAGGGTAAATAAACCTTATTTGCCTATAGCTGCAGGAGATCTTTCTGTTAAATCTGCATGGTTTTTGGTGCTACTATTTGCCATCTCCGGTGTTTTGATTGTTGGAGCAAACTTTGGTCCGTTTATTACAGCCCTTTATTGCCTGGGTCTCTTTCTTGGAACTATTTATTCTGTTCCCCCATTTCGCATGAAGAGATTTCCAGTTGTAGCATTTCTTATAATTGCCACGGTATGATATCCTTCACGTTTCTATATGGTATTTCCCATGCAGAAAACAAATTTGTCGATGCTGCAAATACTGAACGCTCTGCTGATTATTTCTTTAACCTTCAGAATTCAACCATTTATTTTGTTTGATTATGGTGTGGACCAGAATTGGTGGATACTCACCCAGAGAAATAAGAACTAATATTAAGAGCATAATCCTTGAGTAAGAGATGAAATTCTAGGGAATATTTAAATACAGTTTCTTCAGTTTGGCTTACATTCAACCTCCACTGTCTGCCCAAAGAACAAATAATTTAGACAGAAAAGTATGATACAAACTCTGGTTGGAGGAATGTAGTAAATCCCTATGCATGTTGTAACTGTATTATATCACAAAGATGCATTGGCAGAATTTCCTTGGAAATTTATCTTCTTCTATCGTTATACATTTATTTCAGTTGCTGCAACTTAAGAAAATTGTGTAAGCTTCATGTGGGATTGAACCAATTGAGTCACCTACATGAATTCATACCTGTCTGTGAATTTATTCCATTATAGACATGCCATGAGATGGAAGAAAAAAACAGTTAAATGTACTTTTCATTATTCATAACCTGTTGCTCCCCCCATCAACTTTCTGCCAAACTCAGCAAGACTTGTATGAGAAAAAGGTGGGGACACATGGAATATTAATGATGCATCGACTATGAATTGTTGATACATTAACTTGTAAAAGATGATTTTCCACTTGTCAACATGTACAATTTAGGATTACCATTGGAGTTTTTATTAATCTATCCACATTAAAATAGTTACAAATAGGTTAACTGTTGCAGGTTCGCGGTTTCCTTCTTAACTTTGGTGTGTATTATGCTACAAGAGCTGCTCTTGGGCTAACATTTGAGTGGAGGTGAGTTACTGACAGTGCTTTATGCCATCTATCAGTATATCTGACTGGGGACTTCACTCACTGGTTATGATCATGGATCTTTATATCAGATCAAGTTTCACATTGGATTTGTCTAAACTGTTCTTTTTTTCAATATGCCTCAGTGAGTGTGGTAGTAATAATGATTTGAAGATCAATGCAACCGAGGCCATTTTGGTTTAGTTATATTCTTACTTGAAACTTTTGACCCCAGCTTGCCTGTGGCTTTCATCACAACATTTGTAACAGTGTTTGCACTGGTCATTGCCATAACTAAGGATCTTCCAGATGTTGAGGGTGATCGCAAGTAAGTCATTTTTGTACAAAAACATTGTGTTTTAGTAGTTTAGGTTAATCTTTTTTCTCCAGAGCAACACTTAATTTGGAAATTATTTGATTGCTTTTTTACATTGTATTAAATGCCTGTTCACTGTCATCATTATGATTAAAGAAAATGCTATGCTACTAGTTGCAACACCCAGTTTCTGCAAAGTTTTTTCTGCACTTTCTATTGTCTGTTTCCATTCGGTTGTTTCATGCCCCCCAAGTTAGCTGCCACTTTTTATTGCCTTTCCTATTTTGGCCCCAAATATGTGGAGAGATACTGACTTCCATCACTTTACTCCTGACTACTCCTTTTTTTATTTTTTGTCCTTTCATATAATTCTACAGGTTTCAGATTTCTACTTTAGCAACAAAGCTTGGTGTGAGAAATATAGCACTTCTTGGTTCCGGTCTTTTACTAATAAACTACATTGGGGCTGTCCTAGCAGCCATTTATTTTCCTCAGGTGAATGACTCTTTTTAAACATAGCTCATGGTTTTTGCACTGCTTGATTTCCGTTATTTTATTATTTTCTGTTGGGTTTCCTTTTTATATCAATTAAGCATGAAGGTCAAAAACCAGAATTTCCTTTTATTAAGTATTGATCTTAGCAATATGGCTTCCATTTGGCATTTTCAGGCTTTCAGAGGAAGTTTGATGATTCCCACACATGGAGCATTGGCAGTGAGCCTAATTATCCAGGTAAATTGTTGATTATGTAACTGCAGGATTAATTTCGGTATATTGTATTAATTTCTAAGTCCACTTTATACTCTTGAGATGAGAACAATAATGTACCAATTTTCTTGGATTTGGAGTCTCACTTTGGAAACTTTATGGAGATTGTAATTGCATTAGCTTTGCTTTGATTTGTTGGAGGGCACTTAAATTACTATTCAACAGTACTTCAATATTACCCAATTCAACCAGTTCCATTTGTAGGCTGTTGTCTCATGTGATGCCTAAGTCAGTCAATCCCTATGCTAGATTCATTATGGATTTCTGGAAAAATAGGTGTTAAAACTTGTCTCAGTATCCTTTGAAGTTCATCATCTGATCCAGATCTTGAGTAAACATTAAATTTCATGGAGTCATTTTCTGTTTTGTGTTTATAATTCTAGTAAAGCAAATAGAATCAGACAAGTCGTCATCATGTATTAAGATGTTTTCAGATGGTTCCCAAACCACACTGGAGTCTTTGTGCTTATAAGGTTTTTCTGCTATTTCTACCTAATTGTTAATTTGAGCAAAGAAATAAGCTATGTTATAGACAATGCTTGACATTGTAGTCTTGTCACGATGCTTGAGTATGGAATGTTTTCAAGATTAGGAAATTGACTTGATCTATTGTGTAGGGACCAGTTTAATCTTTCCTCAATATGCTTTTTGAACTTTATGAGGAGCTTTCGTAAGTACTTTTGCTATCCATCCTTATCCCTACACTAGACCTTTCTTTTTGATCTACTTGCAGGGGTGGCTATTGGAAAGAGCAAGTTATACCAAGGTAATCATATGATTATTTTTCTTAAATGTTCATTGTTTCCCGTATGAAGTTGGTGAATAATGCATTATTGAACTATTTTGCTGTCAAGTGAATGAGTCATTTGTGCTATTAATCCCTCATTCAGGTTTCTGAAATCTAGAGCCTTAACATTCCTTGGTGTATCCCTGTATTTGTGAACATTATAAATTGCAAGGGTGGTGGGTGAGTAGGTGGCTAGGAGTCTTGTGAAGCCTTAGAACAGCTTCATATCTCTTTCAAATGAACGTGCATGGATGGTGCCACTTCATTCCTGATCCAAACTCTACATGTCAAATTGCAACTTTATGATCTCTCTGTCTGCATGCATGCACCTCTTGCTGCAATTCATTGATCCTGATTTAGTCCTCATCGAGTTGTAATATGGATTCACCTTGAAAATATGTAAGAATTAGTTGATAGAGTTCGTTGAACACTGTTGTGTAGTGGCATGGTAAATCCAGTAACTAATTCAGTTTATGATGGAAAAAGAGTAGACCATGAAAATTACGATGTGGAATTGGAAAATATTATATTTTGCGTGGTCAATCATCTTAAATGAGGGAATCTGAGGGTAGCTATTGACAACCCTCTCTTACCCCCCCGAAAAACAGTCTTTTTTTTTTTTTCCTTTAAATGGCTTTAAATGGCTTGGTTGTGATAAATCCTGTAGTTTCATTCCCTTATTCCCCTTGACTTCTACCTAATCATTGTTGATACCTTTTTGGTTTAGAATTTCCCCCATTGGCACTTCGCCTCTAGAGAAAGTAATTAATACTACTTTCTTTATTCCAAAATGGCAAATGCTGGGTGATACAGTGATCTTACTCATGATTTGATCTTTGCAGGATGCAATCTCAGCTTTCTATCGGTTCATATGGAATCTCTTTTATTCAGAGTACATTTTATTTCCTTTCATTTGACCACTTGGAATTTAGCATGAGGATAGAGTTCAAACATGCACCCAGAAGGGTTCTCAGGTGCTGTAGTCTACTTGTCCAAGAATTCCAGTACATGGCACTTGAGGGCTTGTGGGGGTGATTCTACCCTCTTCCTAGTCTCATTTGTTTCCTTGAGTTGGACTTGGAGCCATTGAAAAGTTGACTTCTGTACAAATTTGGACCCAACCAGGTGGAAAGAGAGAAAAGGTTGCCGAATGAAGGAAATTATGTTGTAATGTCTTTGTCAAATTTATGTAAAGTTCAACAAGGTCATCAATAAAATGTCGAATTTAGTTATTATCCAGAAATGAACGGAGCTGGATAAGTATATGATAGAGAATATGATGACCCAAAGAGAGAGTAGCGATCAAAGAAAGTTGATAGAGAATATGATGACCCGTTCTTCTTAAAGAATGTTCTTCTCAAAGACTGTAAGACAGTGAAATAACGAATGCATGAATCTACAAAATCTGGAATCCGTGGGGAAAACAGAAAACCAACAAAGAAATAAAGAATCAAGACTTTCGGTGATGGGAATTCTTAAGCTCCTCCTCGTCCCCTGTAATAAGTTGACGAGGCCTTTTAATTTTCTAAGTTGAGCAAGTCACGTTAAAGCTCCTCCAAAGGGTGGAAGGTACAAAGAGAATGGGCTATCTATGATTTTGCTGTAAAAAAAGGCAGTAAAATGACCTGTGATGAAGATGGTCTACCCTTTTGAAGATGATGCGATGGGGCAAATCGTGCTGTAGCTGAATTTGCTGCCTAAATGATTTGGTGACATTTTATTGAAGCTGCAACAAGTTTCGTTGGCCAGTCTAACAATGTTTTCTTTTACGTGTTCCTTATTATGGGCTACTTGACTGGAAGATACAAGATTCTAAAATGGCCCAAATGTTGACCAAACCAAACTTACGAATTAAATTACTGCACGAAAGCCTAATTCCTGGAAGTAACTCCAAAAAAATTTGCTGGGGCCGCCTGGCCAGATTTTTAACCACCGTGGCTGATTCTTGGTGCGATTCATAGTGCAATTTTTTTTTAATTGGTAGTAATTGATTCCTATTAAATAGGGTTTAGATCCCTATTGATTAAGATTTTGTCCTCTTTCTTGGAAGTATTAGTGTCTTAATTTGGGTGAGGGGACAATTGATGTTCAAGGTAGCGTAAAGAATCACATGGACATAAATTAGAGACCAAAGGCTGCATCCAGTGTTTGAGTTCAATTCCATTTGTTGCATGCAGTGTGCATTGCTCAAATAGATGCCAACAAGTTAGGTATTTGTGTTTTTTTTGTCTATTTTAGCTAAAAAAATTTAGCTAGAATGTTGTTTTAATGGATTCAATGTGCCGATTAGAATCATTTAGTTTCAATACGAGATCTAAAACTTTCATCGCCAATGAGTATGTTGTATATGTAACATTGTTTTATATCAATATAGTAATCGTTTATTTGAAAAAAAAAATTGCAAACTGCAGAGCTTTGAAACCAAGATATTCTGATTAGAAAATTTTCATGGTTTTATTATCTATATGATTAAAAAGGATTTGGAGTACATGAAGGATTCTGACAAACTATAATCCATCTATCCTAATGATCTACGAAAGGGTTATATCAAAGAATGATTCAATGCATAAGACCTACAAAAAAAATATTATCCCTACACTAACAGGAGAAGAAACCAGATTACAGAAGATATATATTTTCTTTTCTAGAAATGGGTTTTTTTTTTTTTCAATTGGAGGTATCCTACATTCACTAACAGATGGAGCCTCAGTATCCCTCCAGAGCAGTGACCTTAATGTCCGGTTGATGGACAATCCCACAACCAGAAACCACACAACCGGGCGCGGGACTAATCCTCCAATACCACCAAGACACCCGCAAGCCCTGGCAGTCGATAAGGAGGGTTGAAGCCCTGACCTGCCGTAAGAATGAACCCACTACATTGTCCCTTGAGCATTTCATCTAACGTCTACATTGTTATGAAGCAAGCGGACTTTTGCCTGGGTTCTCTCTGTGGAAATTTGGAGTAGGAACAGATTTCCTGGGTGTTGAAAAACTAGTTCTTGGAGACAGATTCACCAGCTCCAAACCACGGGCTTGAAGCTCTGAAGGATAATCCCTAACGCAACCAATCCGCGGACCAGCTCCTGTTGTCCATCTACAAGATAATTGATCAGCTAACTGATAAGATTTCATTCCTTTATGTGAAAATATTCGTTTGAGGATCTTTTCTTTGGGAATGGGTTCTTCATAGTCTTCGTCACTATCCTCGTCAAACAAATTTTCCTTGGAAACTGAAAATTCAGAGTCTGATAAGTTCTCTTCAGCTGTTTCATATCCATCTGCTGGAGTCTCATTGCCACTTTCCGGCACTTGTTGCTCTTGCTTCTTAAACAACTCGAAGATATCCTCTCTTTTTGGGATTTCAAGGAAAGAAATTTTCGAGTTAAGCCCTCGAGACCACCTTGATATCTGTGGTTGAAAATTATCTGTGTCCGCGCAATATTTCTTGCCTATATCAGTATCATCCTTATCTGAGTTTGTAGCTTTCTTATCCTCATCAGTGTGACTTAAATCTGGTTCAGATTGGCTACTACGGAGACCCAAGCCACTTGGTTTTCTTGGAAGGGCTTCCTCTTCCTCGCCAGTAGGGGCTCTCTGAATAGAAAAGCAATAGATTTCAGAAATGTTTACCTAACAGGAAACTAAAAGAATGATAATGTCAAGAATATCATGCTTAATGAACAGAAAAGACACTCAAAACTGCAGAGATGTCATGTATTTGTCTCCAATTAAACAACTGTACTGTAACTAATGATTATTTACTTCCATTTTCTCAGTTAATAGCAATATCCTGTGATACTGGAATAAACGATCAGACACAGATTAACCATTCTACCTGGACCTCACTGGTGTTGACTTTGTTTTGCTTTAGGAATGACATAAATTCCTCAAAGTTCTCTTCTGTTGGGAGATAATGCCCACTGTGAGGCCAGACCGCCTAAGACAACCAAATGTGTTTGCGTGAGATATAAGGAAACTCCACGGAACAAACAAATGAATGAAAGGAGCAGTTGAAGAATTCTAGATTTGGCATGTGCAGTTCTGTACCTTAAGAATGCCATCTTCCACTACTAATCTCCCAGCTGATAATGTAGCACCACCTGCTAAGAAACTTGAATGTTGAAATGTGCCTTTCTTTTTCAGCCCAACATACAACACCTTGGACACACTGAGAACAAAGATCCATTTGGCATCTTCAGGACCGCCCCTTGTATCTAGAAGCTGCCCACTTTGCTTGTACATAAATTTTCCATCCTCTACAACAACTTCATAACTCTTCCTTTCAATCTGTTGAAAAAAGGAAATTTCTTTGGTTTATTTTCAACAAGTCTCATACACTTCTACCTTTATAATTAATTGGGCCCCAACAGAAACATCAGTATCCTAAAACTGCAAATGTTCGGTCTTGCATTGACTAATGCATCTATTAATTGCTAAACATCAGGATTCTATAGTTGTTTCAACAACATTAACAGATTTCAAGCTATTTATTCTAAGAAATTTTGAAGGCATGGAAATGATGATGCTTACCGGACCAAGATACTTAATACATTGCTGCTGAAGTTTTGATCGAGGACATCTTTCAAGATTTACTTCTTTACCTTCTCCTATGTCAAGCCTGAATCACAAAAGAACAGCACATATAAGTCAATAAAGAAAATCTAATGTTGACCAACTATGAAACTGAAGAAATTTGTTCCCATTTTAGACTTTTTTGCATGAGAAATCATATCTTACCAATAGAAGAAAGGGTGTTTACTCTCACACTGAAGCCAGTTGATATAATAAAATTGAAGATTGTGGCCGTAGCGATGTCGGGGATCAATCTATTTGAAGAATATACAAAGAAATCAACAGTTGACTCAAAAAGAGAACAAGAGGTCTTAATGCTTGAACTTTATTGGAAAAAGGAACTCACTGCTTCGAGCCAATGCTGCAAAGCAAGTTTGCGTGCCTTGTCATCTTTTGACAAACCTTTCCCTACCTGATAATATTGTTAAAGAAAATAGTAAGGACTTTGCAAGGGCATAATTAGGAACCCAAGCAGATTTCATCAAATGAATACCTTAGCTGCTCTTGTTCTTGCTCTTGACCAACGTGAAAAAGCAGTTTCTGGTCTCTCAATGTCAAAGAATGACACGGAAGTGCGCTTGAGTTCGGCAAAATCCAATAGCTTCCACCTGAAAATGAACACCATTCATTTCAAAACTGGAAATTCGTTATTCCAGGACACTACTATAAAATTATACATTTGCTTCTGTATGCGTTTGTGTAAAAATTATTCCAGTAAATAATACCATCTTGACTAAATTAGTTTGTCTCTCATAGATGCATGATAATTACAAATCATTTGCAGACTTAAATCGAAAAACTCATCACCTAAGATACCCAATTCTCTTAAAAACAATGATCAGTAGTTGATACATACCATCTTTGCTCGACTAGAACTGCACAGTCTGCTAATTGTCTTCTGGTTCGGAAACTTTTATATGTTTTCTGCAACTTTAGAGCAGCAAGATATCTATCATCTCCAGTCACTGGAGAGGGCATTGGGACAGTTTTCTCCAACATTCTATCGGGTGTAGGTGATTTGGGAGGCAATTGATTGCTCTTACTATTACCTGATCTAACTATACCTAAGTTTTCTACATCCAAGGCAGGAGAGTTAATTGATATCTTGGTCTCCAATTCAGGACCTTTAAAGCTGAGAGAGCCTTCAAGGATCATTTTTCCTGAACCCAAAGATTTCATTACTATTGCAGATTCAGAATCTCTACCATTAAAACTAACAGAACGTATTACAACTGTAACATCACCAGTGCCAAAACTTAATTGTTTAACCAACAGGGATTCAATTTTCTGTTCCAAATCATCTGATAAAGGGCATGAAAAGGACATCCCCATTTCTCTTCAAAAGATGCAGGGATGTCTGGTTCGAAGTCTGAAAACAGTGCAATCTGCGTAAACAAAACAATTTCACGTAAGGCCACCACCGAAATTTCATAAAAATGTTATCTTTTAGGCAAATTAAGTCTAAACAACAGCTCACGTGCACTGTCAGGTGACAATGAGTTACCAACTGCAATCAATCAAAGTGGCGAAAACAGAAGGAGCAAAAGCAAAAGATATCATAGGAAAAGATGTCCCAGCAATCCCAAGTTAATGAATGAATGAAAATCAATCATCTGCCAATGCTTGGAAGAATTGGAGCGTTACATCAAATAACAAACAACTTTCTCGAAAAGCATGCACTCTCAAATGCCGCCATCCCACAGGAGATCCAATTCTCACGTATGAACGTATGAGCATGACAGCCATTCGAATCAACTAAAAAGTAATAAAGTTTGGACCCCTCAAACAAAACAAAACAAAACAAAACCAAAGATTAATCAACAACGACATGCATAAGCATCCGGGAAGAATCATTAAACCAAGCCATTAGGAATTAACCACATTTTGAAGCAAAAGAAGAAAACTTTTTTTATGAGATAAAAACAATTTATTCTGCAAAGAAGAACGAATTATTTAAAGCTCTAGTCTTTCTCTTACCTTGAATATATATGCCTGGTTATCTTCAATGAGGAAAATTCAGTGAGTATTACTCTTTATCATAGATTTTGAACGGAGAAATGCAAGAAGAAAAAAAAAGAAAAGAAAAGGGAACTCTGGGAGATCCCAGAAAGGGATAGTTAGAGTTGAGAAGGCAAATATGGGAGATAAAAAGTAAAGAATGTGAGAGAGAGCCTTCAATGTGGGTAGAAATTAAGGCAAAGAAAGAGGGTTTGCACTGATTGTAAGCAAGGATCAAAAGACAATGGCAATCATAATCTGTCTCTCTATCTCACCCCAAAAAAAAAAAAAAAAAAGCCTTGGCTAATGATGAATTCTGCCTTCCAAATTTAAGGTTCGGGAGGGTAGGATGGGTTGGCTATCCTTGCTTATCTAACCAACTCAAATAAGGTGAATTCTTGGAGGGGGATTGGAAGATGGAGGGATCGTGGAGTACAATACGAGTGAGTTTGTTTTAGTGTGTGTAAAATGTACAAATTTCCAACCACGTGTTGGTGCTTCTAATTTTCTACTTGAGGAAGTTTCCAGTGAATTACATCAAATTAATATAGAAATTGTCAATGGATCAAAATGGGGTTTTTTTTCTTTTTTTTTTTTTTGGGATGTTGTCCGTAATTTGTACAAATACAAAGTTGCAAACTTTGTGTGTGTGTGTGTGTGTGCGCGTGTGTTTAATTGTATATATTTTTTTGTGTCATTGCTGTCTTTCTTCCACGGATTGAGTTGGTTGATTGACAAGGATTAGATGGGAAGTTAGGGAAAGTGACTATTTGGAATTCCTTTTACTATAATAGATGGGCAATGGTAATATATATATTTTTTTATTTTTTAGTTATTTAAAGGATCGTTCATGTCAATTAATAATTTGATTCCATACTTAGATGGATGGATAGCTTTCTAGATTTTTTAATAAGCCCTAACCTATTCAATTTTCACAATATGATAGATTAATTGTATTTATAATTTTCTTTTTAGGATTCATATAAGTAATATAGTTCTTCAATAAGAAAATTTTATTAAACCATTACATATATTATTAGAATTAATTTTATCCTAATTATTTCTCATACAAATATTTATTTTTTTATTTTAAATATACATTTTAATAAATTATCAATATTTTCTTCCTATATTTTTTTACCAAAAATTTGGAAAATATAAAGTGAATATAAAAGATAAATTCTTACGCTAAAATATATTTAAAATGTAATTAGTCACTAATAACATAATTTGTAACAAAAATTAGAATATAGTATGAAAATGTAAAATGTGTTATAATACACAAAAATATTACGAAGAATACCATGCGCTAATAATAGCAACGTGTTTACTTTTTAAAATAACGTATAAGTTAGAAATTTTCAAACTGCTTGTTAATTTGTCTTCTATTCAAACAACATTTTTTTTTTTGAAAGAACATATGGTTAGACAAAGGTCGAGTAGTTGCAAATAAATAAATGCAAGAAAGTGGACAAAATCACGTAAAAGGTTGAAAATCGCGATTATTCGAAAGTTGTCTCCAAACTTAGAGTTAAACGTAATTAAACAGTGATTAACAGTAAAGGAAATCCTTTTTGTCTCAGCTCAACTAATTAATTGTTGGACTTAATCTCTCTCTCTCTGGAGCGGTCATATCAGGTAAAATTAGGAAAGCCTGTCACAATAACAGGGGCTTAATTTAATAGTTAAAGTCCAATTTGCATTAATTAATGAAGGATTGAAGAATGCGTGAAGTGTGATTGTGAACAATGTGAAGTGAGGGAGGGGCATTGACTGGAAGTGACAGTCGCAAGGTGTCGGTGCTTATTTGAAGATTTGTTCAAACATTTGCATTGATTTTGTTTGAATTCGTTTCTCGTTTTAAAAGTGAGAAATTAAAAAAGCTTATTTTTTAATATGTAAAGTATTACTTTGGTACTCTTTTGAGTGTCGATTCTTAGCATAATTGTCAGAATCCCGATCCGATCCCATTGATCTTATGATTATATGATTCTAATTTACTAAAACGATCTCGATTCTAATTACGATTCTACCTTATTATATAAATAAAATATAATTAAATTTACTCCAAAAAAAACTTTCTATATTTAAGTAAAATTAAGATGTATACTAATATAAATAATTTAATTGGTTTAATCATACTTTTATTAGATTTTAATAATACATAAATAAATTGGACATAAATACCCTTCGACTGCGATAACAATTAAAATATTGAAAAAATCATATAAAATGTTGTAAAAAATAAATCAATTCGATAACTAATTGCCCGTAATAACTCGGGCCTTCTGTAGAAAACAATCAATGCCTAATCATTGTTTGCTTTGCACGATACTCCTTAAAAGCAAGCAGTGTGTTTTTTCCTATATTTATTACAATTGATCTTATATTTCTAATCAATTATACAAGTGTTTCTCTTTATGTTTCACTCGAGTGATGAGGTCTCCATCAAAAGAAAGGGAAAATGAAAGGGAAAGGGATAAAGGGATGACAAATTGGAACGAAAGGGAAATGAATGACAAATTGGGGGTTCCTATCACTAGCAGTGTTTGATAATATTTTACAATTGTACTAATAAAATGTGGAATCAAATCGAAGCAGCCAAAACTCAGGGAGCGGTTGGTTCGTTTAAAGGAATGAGAAAGGTAATGGAAATGACGGTAGTGGAGAATGATGGTAGTATAGAATGATAGTAGGTTTTTTAATTATAATTGTGTTGGTTTGTTTGTACTGGGAAATAATTATAATTACAAATGATAATGGTTGGTTTGTGTTGGAAAATGATTATAATTACCATAATGGTGGTTGATTTTCTAAAAATTAATTTATATTAATTATAATAATTAGTATTAATTAATTAGTTCGTATTAGTTAATTATTTATTATAATATTAAATTAATTAATTATTAACTAAAATCATTATTAATTATGGGCAAGGGCAAGAAAATTTTTTTTGGCTTAATGGCTTTCATAAGCCCCCCCCCCCCCTCAAAATCCAAATCTCCTCCTAAGATCATACCCCCAAATGGGTATTTCATTCCTATTGTACATCATTCATTCCCCCTAATCAAGCACATGACATTCTTTCATTCCCATTCCTTCTCTCTCATTCCCTCCAACCAAGCACCCCCTCAAGCTTCCCTCAACTCAAAGTTTTGGCACTGAATTTTCACATAATTGTTTTTTGTCAAGTACACATGTAATCATATTTTCATTCCAATAATTTGTTTAGTTGATACAAACTATGATCTTGATTTAAAAAATATTTTGATTCTCTTACATGATGACATTATAGTTTTAATCCCGTCCGTATGTGTGTGTATATATAAAATAAAATTTATATATAACTCATGGTTAGAGAGTAATTATAAAAATATAAAATTATATATTTAATAATATATTAAATAAATAAATTGTATCTAATAACTAAAAAAAGAAAGAAATTATACATATGAACATTTTTTGGGATGGAGGATATATTAAGTATTGCTTATCAATTGTTGAAAGAAAATAAGAAAAGCATCATAGAAAGAAATAAGAAAAGCATCATAGAAAACTTCATTAAATAATAAAAACCACAAAAAAAATTAATCATGCTAGCTCTTCTATTACTACTATTACACCAACAACTTTTATACTTTTATTCGAGACTATATAAATCATATCTATTTGTATTGTACTTTCATATTAAAACACATAGTTAAAAAAAAACAAAAAGCTAGCAAATAAATTCCCTGAAAAGTCCAACATGCAACCAGTCCATTTATTACACATTGGAATTGCTATTATGGACTGTTGTCTATTGACTTACGAAAAATACATTCCTGCCCTAAGTTCATGACAAATTCTACAAGTAATCAATCAACTGACTGGTTAAGTGGACTTTCCTTACTTCGGCCTTAATTAGATTACACCCATAATTAAAATCCAGACCAAAAGAGGTATTTATTGAGCGGTTTATTCTATTTTTAATTTATTCGATTTGAATTTATTCGGTTTGAGTTATTTAATTTTCGGTCAAATTCGAATTCAAATTTTTTTTTCATAATCTTTACATTTTTTTTAATAAATTTACATTTAACCTTTTTTAACATTTAATCTTTTTATATTTACTACATTATATATATATATAAATTATATATGCACATTATTTGTATATAATTTATAAATGCGTTGTATATAATAAAATATAAATTAAAAACCAGACATTGATAATTTTATAAATTATTTTAATTTTTAAAGTTTCATACACATATATAATACATCAAATATAATTTAATATCTTTTTGATATTATATATATAGTATATATTTATTTTTTTATTTATATTATGTAATTATACATATAATATATATACATATAAATAATACATAAATATATATTTGAATTTTAGTTTAATGTTTGATTTAATTCAAAAACTCAAAAATTCAAAAATTTGATTTGGATTTCGATATAGGTTTCGGGCGAATATTTGGGTTTTCCAAAAATTGAAAACCCCTAGGCCCAATATTTCCCTACCATGATAGAGTGTTAAAAAAAACGCCCACGAACCCCGGCTACTAACTGCGGCCTAGGTTACTAGCTGCGGCGTCCTCCTCCTCCTCGGCAGTTCTCTCACTCGCGGCTCATTGCTTCCTGTTTCAAAGGTTCTTTTTCTTTCGATATCCTTGCAGGTATATATGTCTATGTGTAAAACGTTCGTTCTCCTAATGTTAACAATATAGTGGTTGATTGTGTTTGTTGCAGCAGAACAGCACAGAGCAGAGCCAGGAGATTCGGAGCGGAGCGGAGATAGCAATGGAGACGGGGATAGTTGCATCTAATGAGAAAGAGAAGGCCCACACCGATGTTTTGCTTTTTAACCGTTGGTCCTACGACGACGTTCAGGTTTCTTCTGTTATCCCTCTTTCTCTTCGAGCTCCCTCCTGCTTTGATTTTTTTTTTTTTTTTTGTGCGTGTTTATGTATACGCAGATATGTCAATTTGTTATTAATTAATTCTTAGGTTTTTATTTGTCGTTAAAAATAGTTTCTTTTTAAAGTTTTTGATGTGAAAACTGGAAATGGCTCTTGTAAAGAGTTTGTTACATTGTGTTTTGGTTTTATGTCATTGTAGTTGTTGTTCTTCAGTCATGCATCTTTTAAAGAAGTGATCTTTTTTATTTCTACTTCACGATTTTTGAGATGGCAAATATGTTGCTCATCTAAATTTCCATTATGTTTCCTGAAGCTATCAGCATATTGGGAATTTTTTTGTTGTTTGTATAGTTAAATAGTTAATTCGTTATCAGTTTTACTTTGATTCGTAGCTTTTTTGAATGGTGGCTGCGTTTACTTTGATTCATAACAGTTTTACTTTGAAATTTCTAAGAATATCTTCCAGAGCTTCATGAATGGTAGATCCCACTAAAAATTATAGCAATCAGTCTACATATAATCTTGTAATGTAATGTTGACTTTAGTGGTAATCCTAATCGGCTTTACTTTGATTCATAACAGTTTTACGTTGAAATTTTCTAAGAATATCTTCCAGAGCTTCATGAATGGTTGATCCCACTAAAAATTATTGCAATCAGTCTATATATAATCTTGTAATGTAATGTTGACTTTAGTGGTAGCACTTATATCTCAAAGACTTTACTTTAAAAAGCGCAAAAATAAATTTTAAAACACAATCCACATACATTTTCATACTCTTATTTATCTATTAGATAGAAGGGCAAAAATATAAACCAATGTGGATTGGTAGAAGAACAAAGAGGGGTAAATAAGGAGTGTCAAAAATTTTTTTGACATAGGACATCAAAAGAAACTTATACAAATCACGAAAGTCAGAAGGCAAATAAGTAGATCTACAAGAAAACACAAGAAAAGGAATGGTGAGCGCTTTCATATTATTGCTTTCTTCCTTCAGAACGGTGATATGGCATATATCTATGGTCCTTAGAAGCGTTCTTTTTTCTCTTTTTCTCGATGAAGGACTCCAGCTTCCCGGATGCCTGAAAAATCACAACTGAAATAAGACATTGTAACTCAAAACACTTGTCCAATTTCCCAAAAAGGAAAAACTAGCTTACCTTTAGTTCCTTGTATTTCTCAATAAGCTTTTGCTTCCGTATTTCAGCTACAATCAAAAACAAAAAAATATGTCAACCACAGATAATGTACTTATAAACAACCTAAAAAACAAGAAAAAAAAATAGAAAGATTGTTATTTTGGAGAAAAAGACATCTAAGGATGATCATGGAGGAATAGGGGTTATATTTGTGACCATGAGACAACTTGCAGCATAGAAGTTAAACTAGTTTGAAGAAATCAAATAAATTTACAACATGCTATTGAATGCCTAAAGTTCTGAATTTTCACCATGAAACAGTAACTAAGGATGGAATCAAAAGTGTTTCAATGTGTTTGTATTTTGATGAAAATTTGGTCTCTTTCTTTTTCTAATGAATGATCCTTGGAGTTTCTATATATTACGCGATGACTCTTTTTTTTTTCTTCATTAGTATCTCATTTTTTTTTCACAAATAAATGGATAGGTAAAATCACATGGTATACTGGGGATGACCATTTTTTTCTTTGTCCATATTGTTTTTTCCCAAAGAAAATTGTCAAGCAATGTTATAAATCAAATCCCATATTAATTTTTTGAATTTTTTTTTTCCTGAAAACGATAGTTGTATTTAATTTCTAAAAAAATCAACATTTACAATTTTGTCTAATGGCAATTAGATCCTTAGGACTCCCGATGAACCTAAAGTACAAAATAAACATTTCGTTATGTTGCCTATCTCACTATACATAAATTCAAAATTCCTAAAGTGAGCCATCCCTTACCCCCACCTATAGTAGATAATATAACCCTCACTTCTACAAAAAAAGGTTACCTTGTCCACTATAACTCATGTACCATGGCATCCTCATTCATAGGAATTTGCTCATCTCTTGTTGTTAGTAGCCTGCAACTCGATCTATTCTACTTATCCACCACTATTTTTGAAAAATTCAGTAGTTTCTAGATTTCTACAGCATCCATAGGATGTAAACCGTTAATTGAATTCTATCATACCAATTGTTACTCTGTTTCCCTATGCAAATTTTGCGCCACCAATCTATAAAAGGCTGATATTGTGTCTCTAGATCTTCCCACTGCACCGGAGCAAATTTTTCATTCCAACTTTGCTCTTCTACAATAAAGTAAGACATGCTCCAAAATTTCATTTTGCTCTCCACACATATAACAAATGGGACCCTCTTGGATGCCTCTCTTGATAAACTGATATTTCGTAGGTAAAATACCATGCCAACATCTCCACAGAAAATGCTTAAGTTTCCATTTGATGTTCAGTCTCCATGTTTTCCTCCAAGTGGCTCTTATTGTGCCCCTATATGTACTACATTCGACTGTGTTTGGATTCCTCCTCTGCTCCTTTACTGCCGCCTGATATGCTGATTTAACAGTGTAAATTTCTTGCTTGCGTGGGTGCCAAATAAGTTTGTCCCTTCCCTCTCCCTAAGCATTTGAGATAGAAATGATTATGTTCGCCTCAAGTATGTTAAAAGCTTCCCCAATGAGTTCTTTATTTCAGTCCTTGCCATTGTTGATCATGAGTTGGCTAACCCAAGTAACCTGTTCTCGGGAAGAGAATGCTTGTGTAATTGTCCTTCCTTGCCGACCCGGAATCCATGAATGATCCCATATTCTGATAGATTTACCATTTCCCCCATGAAAAAATGCCCCTTTTTCTATAAGATATCTAGCACCAAGCCAACTCTTTCATAACCACGAGGAATTACCTTTTTTATGAGCTGCCAATAATCTCCCTTGCGAGAAGTACTTAGCCTTCATGACTTTGCTCATAAGAAGGTTGGTTAGTTAGCGAAGCATCATTAAATAACTGAATATTCTTGAATCCGAGCCCCCTCTTCCTCCTTTGGTAGGGCTAAATCCTTCCAGGCTTTCCAATGAAGTTTTGACTTCCCTTCCTTTGTTTCTCCCCACCAAAAGTTTGATGTGTTCCTAACAATATCTAGACAAACACTGCCAGGGAGTTTGAAGCATGTCATAGCATAAATTAGTAGAGCATCTATGACAACTTTGATTAGCACTTTTTTACTTGCCAGACTAAGAAATCTATTCTTCCACCTTTTAATTCTGTTATGCATTTTCTCTAAGTACATAGGCAAAAACCTCTCATTTAGATCTTCCTATATGCATAAAAAGACATAGCATGTAGCATGTGGCATATGGCTTCTCTATGTTCCTTGGACATGTTTCGACTGAAAAAAATTGATAATTTGTCAAGGTTGACCAGTTGACCCGAGAACCTGCTATACTTGGCCAACAATTCATAGCCAATTAATTTTGAGTGAAATTTTTGGCGTTTAAATTTCAAACATAACTCGAAAATGATTTAACTTGATAAATCGTTCCAAATATGACTTGGATTGAAGTTAATCCATTAAATTTGATAAATTGAGTCATAGTACCGTCTGAGTTTTTTTTGCTAAACACCCAAATTAATCAAAATTTTATTCAGAGATAAAAAAATTGCCGGTTTAATTGATTTTTACAAATTATTGGGTTCAGATAAAAAAAAATCGTTAACTGTTTGAACCGAAGTAAATTGTTGAGGGACGGTTCTTGCATTCGGTTGGACCAACGCAAGCAATCGAACTTTTTGTTCGGCCAAAACGTCGTCGTTCAGTTGTTAGCCTTACGTTAATCGTTATCTCCCTCGCTTATTGCCCTAAATCCGCTCCACCATTGCTGCTGAAATCAGCCAGGATTCCCCTGCCGCCAACCCCAAGGTTGAACTTTTACCTCATGATTCCTAAAATGAGACTTGATATGGTCGCTACTACTTCAAGAAAATCAAATTTGACGATAGCGATGATGATGTAAGTATATTTTAGAAAGTGTATGTTTTACGAATACAATCATAAATTTTTTAAAGAAAAAGTATGAATTTTTTTGTAAGTGTGTGTCTCTGTGTATTCAACTTTGTTTTAATATGCAATATTACTGAGAAATTTAAATAATTTTAGGAGGAGGAAATAGAGAAGGAACTGGCGGAGGTGACATTCGAGGAGCTGCAGAGAGCCAAGTCCGATGGATCTGAAATTGTTTACAGAAAGTTCAATTCGGAGAAGAAATCCCGCAGCAGGGAAAATAAGAATCGGTATATATATGTGTGTGTGTGTGTGTTTGTGTGTGTGTGTATACGCTTAAAATTTCTCTCCTTCAGATTGGCGGGAGTTTGATACGATTTTAATTCTGGAAGTTTTCTGCTTTAATTAGGCCTATGGAGATGAGTAGCAAGAAACCAGTTAGTAGATTGCGTGAAGTTATCCAAGTTCCTAAGAAGGTGGGGAATTCTTTCTGCATTAATTTTGTATGTTTTTTCGAGATAATGACGTTTGCTGTCACGTGATAATGTAAAAGTATAGAGTAAAGTTGTAATCTCCACTGGTTTTCACAACTAGTTCACTATCGAATGATGTTGAAGGAAATTGGTTTTAGGCAGGCTGAATTTATGTTTTTCGTTGATGTTTGTTTTTTTGAGCATCTTTTTAATATATACACTAGTATCAGCAAATGCCATTTTGGTCTAGTGGGGGGCAGAGTTGGAGTGTATAAGGTTATACTTGTTCTTATTTATCATCTTTTCTGTTCAGGTGGTGTGTGATCCTCGATTTGAATCGATGTGTGGCGAACTTGATGTTGATGGGTAGGCCTCATATTCTCTCTCTACTTTTTGGATTCCATCTTTTCTTTGTTTTGAAGTAGCTTTGGAGCATCTGATAGGACTTTGTAATGTGGAAGCATGAAATGAAACAATAATATATATTTAGAAGGTTCGAGCTTAAAACTGAAACGATCATAAATTTGTCACTATTAGCAGCCAAAGCTATCGTTTAGGAGGAGATAGTGCACAGAACTAGATGAGGAATAGCTGCAGAAACTGCTGTTAGGTTGATTTTGAAATTTTAGTGAACCTAAGGCTGAGTCTGAATATGGATTACATGTGCACTAAAGTTACCATGTGGAAAACAAATAAACTAGTTTTGTTTTTAGGAGATAATTCTCAGATAACCATTGTCGAATATGGAGTATTATGTTTTCTGAGAAGCATTTTTTTTGTTGGAAACACATGGGGGTATTTTGCATCTGGATTTGCTTGCTTATATGATTGGCGGACTGGGAGTGTGGAGCAGGAGTTAGAGTTTAAAAGCACCAGGGCTCAGGTGGTTCGTAGGTCATCTGAAAATAGATTAACTGTATATTGACTTATCTAATTGGATAAGCTCTATCGTAGGCTTGTAATAGTCATATTATGTGGTACAAAGTATGGGATGGGGGTTGGGCATTTGCCTCATGATTTCTGTATAGTATGCTCATGTGATGATGAGATTATGCTGAAAAGGAATATTACTGGTCCCTTGTATGTTTTGCTTGCTTAAATATTTAATCATGGTACTTTTTGTTGATTGCTCTCTAGTTAGATCATAAGAGGAGCTATTGATTTTGTAGGTTCAAGAAAAGATATAATTTTCTCTATGAGAATGAGCTTCCTGCTGAAAAAGAGGTATTCCATGGTTTTTGGAAAACTTTTGAACTATATTGGGTTTTCTTGTTTGATATACATATATCATTGCAAACATTTTTGGAATTTTCAGGAGCTAAAGAAGCAACTGAAGAAATCAAAAGACCCTGAAGTCATAGATGAGCTAAAATCTCGAGTAGCTTGGATTGTAAGTACTTAATCAGTTGAAAGCAAATGTATGCCGGATGGCTAATCTTGAATATGTTCATTTCATTTCCTGATAGGTCTTTTGGTAGGTGTGGGAGTTATTGGTTCAAAATTGTGCACTTTTTTTCACTTCTTGTGTTGATCTTTCTAGGATAAGCAATTGAAGTCAGCAGCACCAAAGCTTACAGATAAAGAAATTTTAGCTGAGCACAAGAGGAAAGAGAGAGAAACTGCAAAACAAGGGAAACAACCTTATTATTTGAAAAAATGTCTCTCTCTCTCTCTCCCTCCCTCTCTCTCTGTGTCTATGTTTGTATCCCTTAGTTACTGTTTCATGGTGAAAATTCAGAACTTTAGGCATTCAATAGCATGTTGTAAATTTATTTGATTTCTTCAAACTAGTTTAACTTCTATGCTGCAAGTTGTCTCATGATCACAAATATAACCCCTATTCCTCCATCATCGTCCTTAGATGTCTTTTTACTCCAAAATAACTATCTTTCTTTTTTTTTTTTTCTTGTTTTTTAGGTTGTTTATAAGTACATTATCTGTGGTTGACATATTTTTTTGTTTTTAATTGTAGCTGAAATACGGAAGCAAAAGCTTATTGAGAAATACAAGGAACTAAAGGTAAGCTAGTTTTTCCTTTTTGGGAAATTGGACAATTGTTTTGAGTTACAATGTCTTAATTCAGTTGTGATTTTTCAGGCATCCGGGAAGCTGGAGTCCTTCATCGAGAAAAAGAGAAAAAAGAACGCTTCTAAGGACCATAGATATGTGCCATATCGCCGTTCTGAAGGAAGAGAGCAATAATATGAAAGCGCTCACCTTTCCTTTTCTCATGTTTTATTGTAGTTCTATTTATTTGCCTTCTGACTTTAGTGATTTGTATAAGTTTCTTTTGATGTCCTATGTCAAAAAAAAAAAAAAATTGACACTCGTTATTTGCCCCTCTTTGTTCTTTTACCAATCCACATTGGTTTATATTTTTGCTCTTCTATCTAATAGATAAATAAGGGTATGAAATTGGAAGTGGATTGTGTTTTAAAATTTATTTTTACGCTTTTTGAAGTAAAGTCTTTGATATATAAGTTATTTTGAAGATGCAAATAGTTAGTTTAAAAAGTCTAAAAACACATTTTGATGCCTAATGTATATGTACTTTGAGCATTTTTCCGTTGATATGCCACTGCTTTAGACTGGTATCACGAACTCCAAGGGGAAAGTATTTTTCCTATGATTGATAGTCAAGCTAAATTAATCGAAAACACATGTTTTTATAGAAAAAAGTAATGGTGAGATATAATTTATAGAATCAATGAGATATATTTTATATAATTAATTTCGTGAAGTTTTCAATGCAAAATGGTGGTTAGATATAATTTATATAATCAAGGGTAAAAAACTTTGGAGTTAACTGAACTTTTCAAATCGTATATTTTTTGTCACTCATTTAATAAAAGTATGCGAATAGTTATTTAACTGATAAATTTGATAATCCGTGGTCATTCCGTTACTTTTAGCCGTTAAAACCAAATAAAAATGATCATTTTGCCCCTAAAAATTTGATTTCCGTTTGTTTTTAACGGCTGAAAGTAATAAAATGGCCATGAGTTGCCAAATTTACAAGTTGAATAGCTATTCGCGTAATTTTGTTAAATTAATGGCTAAAAGTACACGATTTGAAAATTTGAGTGACCTCGAAGTTGTTTTTGCCCTATAATCAACCATATAATTCACATAATTGATTTCATAAAAGTTGAGTTGTCGTTGATAGTCATGCTAAATTGCTAATGATGAAAAAATTTAAAAATACCAAGAACTATTTTGAGAATCTTGAACCGTGTGGTTGCTCAAATTTATTTTCTTACAACTAGAGTTATTAATTTCAAAGTTTTCAATTAAAAATATTCGATGCAACAAGCGAATTCTTTATTATTGTTGTTTGACTGGATTAAATAAATTTCATATTTGACAAACATAAAACATTTTTATCAAAATACTATTATTCTGATAAGGAGAAATTAAATATTGGATCAATTCAAGATCTCAAAACTTTTTAGTCGTTTAATATAATTTAAGATTTTAAAGCTTTTAGTTGTTGAGATAACCTACAAAAATGTCCATCACATATAAAGAAAGAACTTTTTGGTCATTCAGAAAAAAAAATAAAAATAAAAAACGTCCATCACATATAATTTTCTTAAAAATTTTCGACAAAGAAGGTTGTACGATGGTGGAAAAGAGCTGTGCAAAGCATGATAGGTACACCGCTGAATCACAGTTTATTACTCACACGATGGAGAGAGTGTTGGAGAAATTGGGGTTGGTGACTACCCCTATTAATACCAAAGGGCATGAAGAAGAAGAAGAAAGAGGCTTTTCTGTTCTTTCCAAAAAGCACTCAATATATATTACGCGTAGGGTACGTGTAGGTCAATTTGACAGAAATTTTGACAAAAATCGACGAAAGAACCAAAAAAGTTGAAGTGTATAAAAGTGAGGGAGTGATTGGTTCATTTTTTTTCTAAGGGATCAAAATGTTTTTTTCCTTTATATGTGAGAGACGTTTTTGTAGGTTATTTCTTGATTGTTTAATAATTACATATTATAAAATCCACCATAAAAGTTAGAATATACCTTGTGGCTTATTATTAAATGACAAGTAATGATTTTTGCTAACCTGATGGGAATTCACGAATGCAACAAAGATAAAGATTTATGAGCGGATGAGAATTTGTGAATGCAACAAAAGTGACTAAATGGGGACTTGCAAATATGGTTGAATTCAAAAAGATAAGACAAAAGTAACTAAATGAGATTTACAAAATATGGTTCTTTGGTGTACTTTGCAGTTTTTTTTGAATATTTCTGTCACTTGCTCAAGCTTGTCACATATTCTCTTTTCTTTAAGCATATTCTCTTTTCTTTTTCCAGTTTTTTCATCATTTTTCAAAGAAACAGAAACCATAAGATACTTTTATTATTGTAGTTCTTAAAGAAATAACCAAAGAAATGAAATAGAGAACAAGATGTTAGAACACACTACTTAGGAATACTCTTAACTCTAGAATTCTTTTTTTTTTTTTTTCAATTTAGACCCTTGCAAATGTTCAATTCGATTGAATCAAACTCTATAATCATCGTTTTCTATCATTAACAATATATCTTTCAACACTAATTTTTGAGGATATGGTCATGGACATTAGTTCAAATGGTGATATGACTATAATATTGATGGAAATAGGTTAAAGAAGAAAATGAAAGAAGGGGAAAAGAAGAAGCAAAAGAAGGGGAAGAAAATTACTACTTTTGTTTTGAAAAAAGAATTTAGTTTTAATAATTTTCTTTATTCGAATTCATTTTTACTGTAAAATTTTTATAATAATAATAATATATAACTCAAAATAAAATGTAAATATAAAAATAAATATTTAATAGTGTGTTAAATGTGTTGTATTTTGTAAAAATAAAAAAAAAACTAAATTAAAAGTGAATTTGTTTGTTCGGAGAGAGTAAAAGTTATGAATTTTGATTAGTTAAATATGTTAATAGACTTTTTTCTATCTATGAGTGTTATAAATAGATTCTGTTTTGAAGGATTTAAAAAATTATTTTCAAAATATAAAGACTAAAAAAGTTAATTTTGAATTTATGGGACTGAAAAAAATGTTAAACGAGGAGAAAATATACAATTTACTCATTGTCTCATTCAAAAATTATTTGAAAATTTTGAACTCAAACTCAGCCTAATAAAAACCTTACCAGTCACCAACACCAGTCGAGCAGAACTGAAATTTTTCGTTCTAATTAATATATATCAATTTATCTCGTCAATTAAATAATATACTTTCATTAAATTTAGAATTTATACATTTTATATTAATATTTAATACTCCATCAGTCTAAAAAAAAAGTTTACTTTAGTTAAAGTATAATTTTTTATTAGTTGTTAGGTACAGTTCATTTAATGCATCACTAAATACATAATTTTACATTTTTATCCTTATTTTTTAATTTTAATTAACATAATAATTATTAATAATGATATTTTAAGAATTTGATTTAATAGTGGACTCTTTTTTTAGGATCAAAAAATTTTTCAAGTTAGAGAGAGTGTTTATTAAATTAAACAATGTCAAAAAAAACTAAGAATAAAATCTGTACAATTAGAGGTTCGGTAGAATTCTTGTATTTAGACAACAAATACGAAGAACAAAAACCAAAGGAATTCTAAATTAAAAAAAATTATCTTGTGCTATGCCTAATTTTAGAAAATTATGTAAGTAAGAATGAAAATATCGAATGTGAAAGAGTATTGAATTTTACTTTTTGGAATATAATTAGTATACAACATAACAGAAAAATATCTCGTCAACTTTACCATAGACACAAATAATTGGATGAGACTTAGGTGCCTTTGGTTGCTGTTAGAATGAAAATTGTCTTAAAATTAGAATTTTTTTATTACATTTAATTAAATTTTATAAAGTTTTTCTTATTCTAACTCATTCGTAATATTTATTTTATAATATTTTTAAATTATTAAAATATTATAAAAAATTCAAATGAAAATTTATATAAAATTTATTTAGTTTTAAACTAATTATAATTTTAACAAAGAACCAAACCAACTTTTACAAAAAAAAATACCATGAGATTTACCAACATTATTTTTACCTTACTTTGAAACTTTATAACAAGCAAAACTCCACGTGGGGAAGTTTAGTATGACAAGAAATCTTATTACAAGTAAAATTCCACGACCAAATGGATTATGGTCGGAGAAAATATTTTATACAATCGTTGTTATTTTAGATAAGATTCCTTTTTATCTGCCAAAATATAGAAATTATATTACAAATATTTTTACAAATAAAATTAAGTGTAAAAATGCAAAATCATAAAAATTATTAAATGCTTGCTCAATCTATATTAATCATAAATTAATAAGCAAAGCTCAAACAAGAAAATATATACATATATTTTTTTTTGGGAAAAAAGAACGTGATAAGCAAGTCATAAATAAGACATAGAGTGAGATTTAAAAGTTTTTGGAAAATTTCCTTAAATAAATAAAGAAACAAAATTCAATGTACGTTAGAATATCTTTCGTTACATGATTACATCATCCCAAAACTTTGTAATGGAGGTGGGCCCATCCACCGGCAATAGCCGGTTACTCCCGCCACTCCTCTTCCCGCCTCTCGTATAAAACCACACACGGACAACTATGGAGTAGTCGTCGTAGCAGAGGTAGACACATCACCGCAAACGGAATTCGAAAGCCTCCGTTTTTTTTCTATTGTAAAGGTCAACATTTTCACGTCTTTGTATTTCCTCTTTTTTTTATGTTTCTTTGTTGAGCTTTTAATTTTGTTTGTGATGGTGTGTTTTTTTTGGTGTTTTGGCTTGGAGGATTGGATGAGAATTTCAAGAGCAATCACAGGGAGAGTGTTGATTAAATTTTTTTAAAAATTTCTTGTTGTTTCTTTTGGGTTTTGGAGAGTGATTTGGGTTTGAATTTTGGGTTTTGGAGGATAGGTTTCGAAGGGTTTAAATTTGGGTTGGTAGAAAGCCATGCGATTGAATTCGAGTTATAATCAGGGCGGTGCTGAAGCATAAGATACTAAAATAGCAACAAGATAAAATTTTTGTATTTTTATTTGAGAGATTTTTGTAGTTTTTCTCTAAATCAAAGAGGTGGGATTTCGTTATATGTCATGAATTTATGTTGAGTAAGATTTTTGTTGGCATACCAGTTGGAATTTGCATACGGGAATGCATGTCTTGATTATCTGTTAGCTTTTCACGTAAAGTTTTCTAATTTTTGTAAATTTCCCGCATATGTGTATCTTCTTTGGTGTTATTCTTTTTGAGAATAAGTGTGCATAGTTTGATCTTGGGTAGTTTTCGGATCATCAATTCACTAATTTATTTTGGCCCTGTAGTCTGTTTTTTTAGCTGGATTTGCTTCAGTGCCTGGATTGTGATTTGATCTGGTTACTCCGATTATTTTGTGCTCCAATCTCTATTATTTTTCTATTAATTGAATCACATTGAAGAACTTTGACACTAGACTTGCTGTTGTCAATTGCTGGAATGGTGGAAACGGTTGCAAATATGGCCCCTGGAGATGAAAATTCAACTACTAAAAAGAATACTAGAGATGAAAGGAACCAACAGCGGCAAAAAAGGATGAAGCAATCGAATAAAACAGGACCTGCTGGTCTGGTTGAACCTGGACAACAAAATCACCTCCCTCTTCCCGACGGGACAAGTAATTCCGTTCAGGTACTGGAAAAGTCGAAGATGGACATCATTCCTGATGAAGTAATGCAGCAGCACATTATTCAGAAGATACTGCTTGATCAATGGAAAGATGATAGTGAACAGCTGAAGGCAAAAATCCAAAATCAGAACCAACTGCGAGAACAGCGTTTGCATTCTAATCCTGAAATTGATAGAGCTCGTTACCAACAGCAGAGGAGGAATCAGTTGATACGGAAGGCCAGTCATCAAATTTCTTCCATGCAGTCAAGTGATGATGGTAGATGCTGTCGGCGATTTAATCAGTATGTTTTTTATCTAAGAAACCGACCAAAGGTTTGTTGTTTCGGTTGAGTTCCATTCTCAACATCACGTGTGTTATTATTATGTTAAATTATCCCCGTTGCTGAGCTTCGGTTGATGGGATTAAGCCTTGCGTTATCTTTTGCAGAATAACAGTATTGTCTTCTGGAGGAAGTTCGTCTCAGAGTTCTATGCTCCATGTGCTAAAGAAAGATGGTGCTTGTCTTCATATGAAAACATTGGGCAGCCTGTTCTTGGTCCTTTTTCCTTCCCCGCCATGGTTAGTTTCTGTATAAACCCAGCAATCTGTCTGAACTTTGAAGGCAAATAATTCAACTTCAACAAACTCTTGTTTCTGTCCATGTATGCTACATAGACATGTAGAATTCTGTTAATTATGCTTTTGAAGTTCTCATTCTACTTATTTTTATTTCTCAGGAAGCATGGTGTTGCGACATTTGTGGTGCGAAATCAGGGATGGGGTTTGGTGAGCAAAATTTTCATCTGTTTAGTTGTGAAAGTTAAACCACCCGTTTGGTTTATTATAGGAAAATTCCCTTTCTTGAGCATATTATCTGCTAGAAATGTAGCAAACATCAGGGTATACAAAAAAAATTCACTTTTCTTTCGGGAAATTAATGTCAGAGGACGAGCCTACGAGGCATCTTTTTATTAATAAAGTGGTAATCGAGTCTCAGTAGCACTTTAGTGTTCGCAATGTAACTCTTCATTCAACAAGTGTTGCCTTTTATAGAACCTGTAGACTATGAATTCTAGAATTATTCCATTTTTTTTTTTCTTATTTGGCAGAGGCAAGTGTTGAGATACTCCCAAGGCTATTGCAAATGAGATTTGAGAGTGGCGAACTTGAGGAGATAATACATGTCGAGTTTCCTCAAGCTTGTAAGATTAAATCTGGCATACTAGTGTTGGAATATGGAAAGGCAGTTCTCGAAACTTCTTATGAACAATTTCGTGTTGCCCGCCAGGGCAAACTTCGCGTTTTTTTCAGCTATGACTTGAAGGTAATTTTCATTTAGATTTGCATTACACATCTAATCTTGATTATCCTTTGGTTTATTGGCCTGCACGCCTGCACTATTTGTTTTGGTGATGGTTTTCATAGATATTATCATGGCAATTTTGTGTCCGCCATCATGAAGAATTCTTACCCCGTCGATTGGTTGCACCCCAGGTATGAAATTCTGTCAAACAGTAGTCACCCTGATTTTGATAGCCGTACAATGTTGTGTGTACGTGGCAGAAAGCACCATTTTAACGCAACTGAACTTGTCAGTTTTCTTTTGGGTTGGGTGCATGATGACATAGTTTATAAACGTGGAGATTTTGCAACTTGTAGGGAGCACAGAAACAGATGAAAAATTAATCTAAAATAGTGAAAGAGAGTCTCGACCAGTTTCTTTCTTTAGTAAGAGAAAATTAGGTCCTCCTGAATTTGCATATTTTAAATGATAAGAGTTTGCAAAAAGGCTTTTTCTTTTATTTTTTAAAGTTATTTCTTGCACTAATCAATGGTCAATGAGGACAAAAGGTTTACGAAATGTCATTTTTTTCAGGTCAATCAGTTGATTGATGCTGCCAATCAATATCAAAATTCCATTTATGATTGTGCACTTGGCAGGATCTCAACACAGCATCTGCAAGCGAATGGCAATCAGTAAGTGCAATACTTGCCATCCACCAAAGCACCCAAAAGCACCCTTCGCATCTATCAAAGCACCCAAAAACAAGTTTGAATAAGCTAAGTTAGTGCTACCTCAATTTTGTAAAACTACTTGAAATGATAGACAGAAAGAACTGTGACAATTTAGAATAGCCAAATCATTTGGAGTGGGCAGCAAGTACTGAGACTCTCATGAGCTGTTCACGAGCGGCTTTGTCAAATGCTCCGCTTTAGCTATGTTTAGATTGTACTATATTTAAGAAATTTGTATTGAAATATGTAAAATTTTAGTAAGAATTTTTTATAAGAAAAAATAATATGAAAAAGTAGATTTGAGGAATTTTTTTTTAAAGAATGTGAGAAGAATATTAGCGAAAATTTAAATTTTGAAATAAATTTTTTTTTGAATATTTTATTATTGTAATTAAAAAAATTAACTTTTTACAAATAAAAATATAAACCAAACACAGCCTTTGCATCTTGATGATTATGTTACAACTAATTCTTGGCTTAATATTTCAAGCAATTTGGAAATTCATAAATCATTCATCTGGCGTAGGTTTGTTAAATCTGGGCATCGGCTGACAAGTTTTGTGGAGTTACCTATGATAAGTGACTTGGGGTTATCTGCAAAACATGGTAGATGCTTGGAGGTAAATTCTTAATGTTTATTTGACTGAGCGTGAAATGAGTCAATGATTAAGTTTTGCACACTTTATGTGGTTTGCATTGTTCTGTCCACAGGTCACCAAAGTTGTCAATATCATGAAAGATCTCATGGATTTCAGCTTTGAAAGAAAAATTGGACCAATTGGTATGCACATAATGCAATCATATGTAATACAATATTTTTCACTCTGTATTTTTCTGCCAGTGGAAAATGTTATCTTAGGCTGTAATTTGAGCTGCCCCTGCATTGTCTTATGTCAAATTCAAAATCAATGGCTTCCATGTCAAAATTTTGAATTTCACCAGTGCTAAACTTTCCAACTCTTAGATACCTCCTCCATCTTTCTTTGTTGTCCATGTTGCTTATGCTTGTGCCTACTCCCCTAGGAAACCCTGTTATATTAGACGCTGTTAAGAAATCATAAACCCTGTTATATTCAACGCTAAATTTATACAGCCATAGGAAACTAGCAAGTTATAAACAAATATAGATGTGGTAGTCCAAATAAGTTAATCACTATAGGTTGAATTTTCCTTCCTCTGTGACTAGTGGTTGTTTGTATGTATAATGAGATTTTCTCTTGACATTTCCTTGCTAATGCAAGCTTTCTTTCTTAGAGAGCTTGCAAACTTATCCTCGTGCTGGCAACAAGACAAGCATATGGGGAACTATGCAGACTGAGGAGCAAGAAACAGCCGAACAAGGGAACATTAGGTCAATGGCCATGGATCTTGGTCCTGACGGCCTCTACAATGGCACTTTTATGAATGGCGATGGAGTTTTTACTGGCTCAAGAGATGACAGATCCATGTTGGCAGATTACTATCAGAAATTACAGAGGGACAAGCTGTTAAACACAACGGCAAGTGCTTCAAGGTCTGAGCAGTCATTCCTGATGAACCACCCTGATCAAAGAAGTGCACCATATCTATTTAACAATCCTGGACCGCTTCATAACTCAACGCTTATCAGTTTGCCGAGTTTACAGACTTCAGAAGCTAGTGTGATGGTACAGCAACACAATATGGATAATTCGTTCGGGGTGATGGTGGCTGACAGCAGAGCAAATGGGGTGTACAATGCACTTATAGAGCAGGACCAATTTTTGCAAGAATTGAATACAAACATGAATGGAAGCCAACCTACTGCAGCCAGGGGCATATGTACCGTCAATAATGGCAGAGGTTTTGGCACCAGCACAGCTGCTGCCACTGCACAGCCAAGTGGTTTGGCTAATGCCCCAGTAAGTGGTGGCGCTTCTATGACTCCGTCCAACAATGAAGTGCTCAAAATTAATGGTGAAAATCCATGGACCTTAACATCTTCACTGCAAGAATGACATTTATCGTTGCATATGAAAAGGTTCAACTGAGAGAAGGAAATCCAAAGGAAAATCGTAAATGGATTACAATTTTGTAAAGGGGAATTTGAATACTTTGATGTTAATCATGCACACACCTTGAACTGTTGAAGGTGAATTTACCCGAAGTATAGCAACATGCAATGGCTGATTTTATCTTCTTAAACATGGCAATATATCTGTGAAAATGACTGGTTCAATGATACTTTACATCAGGTATAGCCTACAAAAGAGGGCTTAGATTCAGATATCCCAAGCAACCAGAGACGACATCGCTTAGTGATAGTGAAAGCTTGAATCCAATTCCATAATAGATCTTTTGGAAAATATCGTCCATAATAGATCTTTTGGAAAATATCGTCCGAGAACCTTCCAATGATGGAAAAGACAGTAGTGGTCACCAATCTACACAAGCCTAGTTACGAAAATACATCTGCTGAATATGTAAACCAATGACAAGACAGGCACAGCAAGAGTCATGAACTTCTAATGTACGCTCAGACAAAAAAATATCTGGCGAAGTGCATATCAATTGGCTCAACACCACATTTGCCCTTAGGAAAGTCATATTTGTTACATAGAAGGAAGGGACATTCACCAAACTGATTGAAGACATGAAAAAAGAGAACCTTCTCGAGGAATAAAACTCCTAAAAATGTCCAGGTATTTTTTATCAACATGCACAATGCCAAGGATACAGAACAACTACAACTATGACTCAATTGGCTGCAAAATAGGTATGCCATTGGCGTATCTAATCTAACTCAGAAAGAGGTTAACTGCATCTAAAAAAGCATTAACCTCTCCTTAAACTCACTAGGATATACACTAACCGAGTCCACACAAAGGCCACCTTTAGTGTGGGTGCAATCAATCTGGGTCATCGAGAACTTGACCTTAGTTGGAGAGCATGTATCAGCCACAGTAAAATCTCCAGCATGGTAATAAATCCATTTTCCTGGTTCCTTTATGTAGCATTGTGTTGTTTCTTTCTGGCCATCTGAAGTTGAAAGCTGAAAACGTACTGGCTTTATGTCCCAGCCATGCACATGCTCGGTGTTGCAAACTCGGCGACCAAATCTTTTGGAAGTGCGTCCTAATTGCGCCCGGAAAAAAAGGCTATAGGATCCCGCAGTAAAAGGAAACTCAATCTCTCCATCAACTTCAAACCACCAAATTTGCTGGAGATATGCAACTGAGCAAAATCTGCAAATAAACAGGCAACCACATCCAGTTAGGCTTGTGCTGATTCTCTAGGGTAGTGATCAATTAGAACTTAGAGAATGTTGCTTTCGCATTACAACTACAAAGTCAAAAAAGAATCTCAATTCAGTACCGGCAAGCAGTTTACTTCTAGATTCTTCTAAAGCAACCAGTTGGCCATAACTTAAAAATTACTTAACAAATAAAGATGCATATTTCCTTCCAGAAAGAGGCAAGCAGCTTACAGGTTATATTTAGGATGACAACAAAATACAAGAAAACTCACAAAAAAAACAGGTTACCTAGAAGACATGTCAACTTATCCTACAATCTGGAAAATCTCCACAGATGTCAAGTTATCCGACAATAATCTCAAGAACATAACATGTTCAAAGCATTGATAGCCATCACAAAAAATTACACAACTATAATTGAATAATTTGTGCATGAGCAAGAGAAGGTACTACGAAAACCCATAGGAAAACTTCATTTACAGTTCTCTCACGACCCACCAACTTAAAAAAAAAGAAAAGCTTAGCATCCAATGACCAGATCCAGTTTATGCATGCATAAATACATGCATCCAATCAAATTTTCAAGTACGTATAAATGGACATGCATACACAATTGCTAAGACCTATCCAACCACGCAGATAAAATGAGAGCCACAGCCATAGATTATCAGCTAAACGCATGGGAGCTTTACTACTCATGGTGGTAATATGGTGCAGATTAATTTTATCCAAAACCACATTATATATGGTTTAAGTGAAACAGAAACAATCACAGAACAAGTACGGGGTAAATGAATATAAGCAAAGAACCTCTTATTAAAAGAATTTCAACCAAGACATGCACCGCGACCAGTTGAAGTTGGATCAGCTGATTTAACATGCATAAAAAAAATTTAAAAAAAAAAAAGGTTGAAAAAGTTCAATATCCATGAGCAAGACAAATAAAGGTTGCAGATCCACACCTTGATTCTTCAGTCTGCAAACGGCTCCAATATCTCCTATCATCAATGCCTGTTATGGCCAACCCACCACAGGAAATTGACAAACAAAACTTCCCAGTACTTTTATCCAACCAGACCACCTGCAGAAAAAATCAATGAAATCCCTCAAAATCCTAAAAATAATTAATAAACAAAAACTTTAGGTTAAAATCAAAAACTAACCCAAAAAGCAAAACAGAAAAATTCCATCTTACAAAGATTAAAATATGCCCCCCAAAGTTTTAGGTTTTCCATTATAGAACAGAAAATCCAGTTTTGGCGCAAAACAGACCAACAAGGACAAACCCTACAAAAAGTCTCTTCCTTTTTTTATCACGCGAATTCAAAATCAGTAGGCCTCCGACCAATAAACCCATATATAGAGGAAAAAAATTCATTTCTAAATTAACCAAATACTACAAGATCCTATTTAAAAAGAGCAAAAGAAAAAGATTGAACCTTTGTGCCACCATCAAAAGACTTGGTTCTACAAAGCCTTGAATAAATGTCCTTTTTGCACAAATCCTTAGGAAAATGATGATTCCCATGACCCTGTCCGTGTCCCTGAGCATCGCCATAGACCCTCTGAATAACAGAGCCATAATTCGTTGGCAGCTTTGACTCCCAAATAAAGTCAGCCGAAGAAGCCCCTCTGAAAGCCCTGTTCAACATTGCAAGTCTACAGATCTCAGGTGGGTCTAAATACAACAACAGAGAGGCGACACAGCTTTCCGGCAAATCCCCTAAGCCAGGCTTCGATGGCGGATCTTTTGAGGTGTTAGTGCTTGAAATTAAGAAGGAAAAAACGCCACCCATCATGGATAAGCCTCCGAAGATTCAATCTTTATTTGCTGATCATGAATTTTGAGTTCCCTGATGAATGTACAGAATGGAATTGGTAATATATATGCCAGATATGTATGTATGTGTGACAAAGTTGAGAGAGAAAAAGTGGAAGGTTGGTAGACACAAACATTTAGTCAACATTGCCACTTGGATATATAGAGGGCAGTTGCAGGGGTTTAATTCTTGAATTTACATTTTTTTTTTGTCCTCTCTTATTTTATTTTGTTTTTTGTTTTTTTCTTAAGATAATTTTTTTCTACTAAAGATAATAAACAAAATAAAATTAATTTACTGCGTAAAATTTTGAAGTAATGTTTATTGGATAAGCAAGAAATAATTTCTTTAAACATTCCCTCATAATGGCATATTGAAAAATGGATATATTCAGATTTAGATCTTGATAAAAATTTGTTCATATTAAAGTTTTTGAGCCAATTCTAGATTTCTTTAAATGGATAACTTATTACATTGCGGAAACTTTGTGCCAAAAGAAATGGATAATATTTGGTATCAATAAAGAAGGATAAATATTCAAGTTTAACGATAGATAGTGGATAAGTCTTATATTCTTGCCATTGCAAATTTTTTGGTTTTTTGTTTTCCTTGAACAACCACGTTATTTACTAAAGAAATTAGTTGGGATGAAATCCTAGAATTAATAGTTTTAAAATCATGAACAATATGGACAAAAATTAGGTTGTCAATCTTCCAATATTTCAATTCTTTTTTTTCCCCAGATTTTCTGTTAAAAATATGGATTACACTACACAGGAAAACTTCTTTTCTCCTATTATGCACAATAAAATATTGTACATATCTATTGTATTATGTAAAATAATAGAGGAAAATATAGCCTGTAATTTATGGAGAAGCTTATGTACATGTAATGAATAAAAATAACAATTATTTTATTTTTATATAGTTAAATTATTGTACAGAAAATAAGAATGTAACACATGTATAACGGATTTTTTCACTGTACAATTATGGTATTTTGAATTTGTTAATTTTATTATATTATTTTGCTTTTTTCTGTCCTACCATCAATATTCATACAAGCCCTTCATCCCCTCCACCCCCAAGGGATTAGAAAGTATCATGAGATTTGGGATTATTACGGTTTTCACAATGATAACAATGAAAATTGATAATGGATTTTTTCATTGCTTGGTTAGTGATTAGAATGATTATAAATTTATAATTACGATTGATTTTCTAAATCTTTAGAAATGAAAATTTGGTTGACTTTTTATTTTATTTCAAATTTCAAATGTATTATAAATTAATTATGATATTTAACAACACTAAAACAATTACAAATTAATTTTAATAATAATTATTAATTATAATAATTAATTAATTATAATAATATTACTTAATTATAAAATTATTATTATTATTATAAACTAATTAATATTAATTTATAATAAAAATAAATTAATGGTCAATTAATATTAATTATAATAATTAACGTTAATTAGTTAGTTTAATCAATTATTAATTATTATATTAAATTAGTTATTTATTCATTAAATTAATCTTAATAATTATAATAATAATAATAAAGAAATTTTGTTGGCTAATCACTTTCATATCCCTTAAATTTTAAGGGTATGATGGATTCTCAAATAGCAAGATATGTAAATGATGTTCATGGAATAAAAGTTGTTTACCATCCACTAGTTATCATTCATTATTCCCTTCTCCCCAACTTTTGAACCAAACACACCCTTAGTTTTTTATTATATAATTTATAAAAATGACTAAAAATTCAGGTAAAAATTAATATTGTTTTATCTTATTTTTTAGTGACTTCATAAATTATATAACAAAAGACTAACTTTTAGACCGTTAAAAATGGAGAAAGTAATATTCAAAGTCTCATGAGATAATTGACAATAAAGCCAAACTTCAAAGAAAATAGATATATTTTACCTTTTTTTTAATGGTAAGGTACAATATACATTACTCTTAAGAGTATAATTTTCTATTTTTTTTATTATGTGTCTATGTAATTATTATTAATAAGCATATTTTAAGCATTTAGTTATAAAGCAAAATCTTTTTTTAAACCCCCAAAAAAAAAAGTGAACTTAAATTATTTTTTTTCAAAAAAAACAGAGTATTAAATGCACCTAAAAGACAATTAACCACACAAACCTACTCATTGTTTACACATAAATGGATGCCTTACTTGCCTTAAAAGAGTTAAAATGGCTTAGATTCATTCATCTATATTAGTATCTTTGTGTTCCTTCAACTTTATGTGTATGAGAGGGAAGTAAAAGAGGAAAAAAGAAAGACGCCTTGAAAACTCAAAGGTGAAGTTTGTGAACCATTTTTATGGTAAGCGTCCTTTTAAGTACTACGGGTTTGTACAATAAAATCCATCAATGTGACATCAACCAATTTTTTTTTTCCTGATTATCATTTTTTGTCTGGGCTTTGGACAAAGTCACGTTAAAAGAGGGGGAAAAAAAAGATTCTCCATAGCTCATCATTGCAAAAATTGTATAAGCTGTTGTCGAGGGAAAACAAAAATTGAAGGGTTTGGCTACTTTTGTTGGCCTTTAGCACATGGTGAATGAATTAGAAAAGGGGTATTACTAAGAATAGAATAAATGGTAGTAATTGTTTTGTATTAGTGATTCTTCATTTTTATGTTAAAAAAAGCACTAATATTTGTATCATTCTAGATGGTATAATGCTGCATATGATCTATGTTATCAATTTTAACAATTTTGTTTTGCAACTAATTTTATGGGTTTTATAGGTAAAGGAAAGGAAAAGAGAGGAAAACTTCTCTCACTTCTGATGAACCTTCTCCAAATCAATCTCAAACACACAAAGATTCATGAACGTAGTTTGGATTAGGACCACACGTATGAGTATTGGTTTCACTTACTATATGATTATTATATGATTCGTTCAGCAAAAAATCTAAGTTTCAAAAAATAGTGAAAAATTAATTATACAATAATTAAAGCATACGTCGATATCATAAAATACATACTGTGAATAGAAAATGATTTAATTCTGTGAAAGAAACATATTTGTATCTTTATAAGATTTTTTGTAATACTTTCTTATATTATTTTTTATATCGCATCTTAATATCTTTATCTAAATATTTTTATTTTTATTAAAATTTATATCATTAATGACTATTAATTGTGAAAACATCCTTATCATTTGTGAAGAACCTTATCAAGATTAATGTCAAACACAACGATTCATGAACCAAGCTTAGATTAGGACCACGTATATGATTATTAATTTCAACAATTATGTGGAGAAGACGTGTTTGTCCCTTTTGTAACACATTGATCAACAAGTCCAAGAGCCAGTCAATAGTGGTTTGGTGTTCCGATGGTCATTAACAAAAGTGGCAAAGCCATCAATAATTTATGCCCGTCAGAAAGAAACAGGAACAGTTCACCGTTTCTTAATGGTTGGTTTGGTTTCGTTTGGTTTTGATCAATTTTTCAAAAGTATAGATGAAGTGAACAACTCAATAAGGTAGAACATAATATTATATACTGTCCATAATGTTGACAAACAAGGATCATTCCCACCGTCAAATTGCACGCAACGACCAAACTATTATTATTGTGTGTCTATAAATGTAGGAAAGTTCTTTATACTCTCACTCATAGTCCATTGTATGCGTGGGTTTCATAGCCTTGTGTGGGTGGCATAAGCCGCGTTTTTTGCAGTGTGGGATGCAAGTATGTCACATAAAAATGGTAAATGTGTGAATATCTCTTAGAGATAAAAAAAAAAAAACTAATTGTATGAATTAAAAAAACTATTTTATACATATGCTATATATTTATATATATATGGTATGAATAGAAAAAACATTTCATATATACGTTCAGTCTTTATTTTCACTATTGAAAAAAATGCTTTTAGGACATTAAAAAATGTCTTTATAGTTTGCCAATTAAAGCATTTGACCTATGGAGGCATTTTCTTGAAATGCCTTCTATACTAATGTAAGTATAGTTTATGACCTATTAAAACATTTTGAAATGTCTAAATATTATAATCTTTACCACACTTATATAATAGTTATTTAACTATCATAACATTAAAAAATGCCTTAACAGATATATTATAAGGACATTAGCAATTGCCTTTATACACTAAATTTTTTACGAAAAAAAAAAATAATCTTAATCTACTATTATGCCCCACAAAGAAAAATAATTTTATAATAAAGTACCTATGATTTTCATTATACAAAAACAGACTATTAAACCCAAATTTCTATCACTTCACAAACAAACTCTTCATTTCACAATTGAAAAATACTTTTCACTTCAGATCACAATAAATAAAAATGTAATACTAAATTTTGAATTAAAACTAAACCCTTGTAGTATCACATTACATATTTACAACAAGACAATCTTTATCACTTAAGTTTTTTCTCTTGCTTTTAATCTACAATACTTGATGTTGTCCATTAATTTGATTGCTTTGACCATAGTACTTCATCTAGTTACATATTTCAAACTTATCTTATAGAAAGAAAAAAGGAAAGGAAACAAAATTGAGAAAGAAATGAAAATAAATATACTTGAGTAGCATCTTGTTATCAATTTCAGTAGAAAAAGAAAAAAAAAAAAAAGAGTAACAAATCTTTGTAACAAAACTAGCAAGAAATATAATACCAAATCTAAAAAGGATAACAAATGCTCTATTTATATATAGTTGGTACTTTGAAAAAAAAAATTAAAAAACAACAATAAATATAATAAAGTTTCAGTTAGACATTTTTTCAAATACTTTGTGGGCAATTTAAATTTAGACATATATATTCATAAACTGTATGAATTCGGGCCCAAAAATTTTCCAAACATCTAAACATGATATGCAAATCTAATGTAATGCCAAAAATTTTTAAAGATAAATTAGAAATTAATGAAATCTCCACATACAATTGAATTCATAAAAAGTTGAGGAATTGCATATATTATGTTACCTATGCGAGCATACGACTAAAGCTATTCTCTTGTGACTCAAGCCTCCAATCTTAACGGTCTACAATTGCCGATGGCAACAATTAGGCCGAAATTTAATCTTAAACACAAATAAACAATCAAGAGCCGTAAGAATATATTTTTTTAAGTATTTTCTATAATTTAAATAAGGCCAAAAGGATTTTTCTCTATCCAATAATTTAGTATTTGGAATGTTGGTGAAGAATGATAAAGGAAAAGAAGAGTAAGTGATCGGACAAGATATGAAAAATAAAGAAAATAAATTGAGGCAAGCATTTATAGTATTGAGTTATATTTTTTTTTTAAAAAAAAAAAACAAATGTTTTAAAAAGGTTTTTACCATCATCAAATGCCCTTTTAGAAGAGTGTTTAAAGAATTGGGAACGTTAAAATAAAAAGATAGAAAATCAAAGGCCTTAAAGAGATTCTACTATCATCAAATTCCTTTAAAAGAATTTAAAATGACATTTTTTTATCAAAAAAATGTCCTAATAGACATAATTTCTAGTAATATTTTTAATAAAACAAATTAATCATATGAATTTTTATTTTTATATCTTTATATGTAGATAGACTGTTTTTCTTAAATTATATGCTACTTTTTTAGTTGTTTCTGATTGTAGCGTAATGGATTAGCCAAAAACTTATGTGATTCACAAATTTGATTAATTAATTACCACCAATGTATGTATTCCACGGTCCTTTGTGCAAGGGTGTCATAAGATTCAAAAATCTTATCTAATGGTCGTGGGCGGACGTGGAGGTGGAATGTTCTTAATTTCCCTTCTTTTTTATTTTTTTGCTTATTTTCTGTAATTGCGAGCATGTGGAATAAACAAATCTATGAATTCATACTGATGCCACAACAGCCTCACCATCATTGATCATACTTGGTGGTCCAGAAAAAAAAGAGAGATAAGTATCTATATTTTAGATGAGCATCAAGTATACAAATTTTTTATTTTATTTTTATGATGAGTTATATATAACAATTATCAATAAAAATAATACTTTTTTTAATCCAAAAACAAAAGGTCCAGTTTTAGAAATTTTCTCCGTCCCAAAGAAAAAAATTTACTTTTTGTGTGAAAATTTTATATTAATATATTAATAATAATAATACATAACTCGAATTAAAAAGTAAAAATAAAAATATATATTTATTAATACATTGAATATACTGTATTTTATAATTTAAAAAAAAATCATCTTTTAAACGAATAATATAACATAAGAATTTCATTCAAAAATACATACTATTATATACATAGAAAAATCTTAGAAGTATCAAACACAAGGGAAGAAACTAGAAAGTATTGCCTCACAAGAAAAGAATTCAATACCCACTAACTTGGCAGCATAAACATTTGACAATCGACGAGACTTAAAGTAATAGAATAGGTGCTTGATCAGTTTCAATTGTTCTTGTTTGCCATTAGCTGTGGCACTTTCGGTTGGAATATGTATGGAAATATAAAATAGAGAAAATGGGTAATGATTCCCATTCTATTTTTACTATTAATATTTTTTATCACAAAAGTACGATTACTAATGTAATTTTATAACTTTCATGACCAATCAATAAAAAAATTTAATGATAAAAAAATAAAAGTAGGATTATCATTATCCGAAAATAAGTAAATTATAATGAACTTGGCATTAAAATAAGGCACACTAGATTTAGTCCCTTATCATGATCACCATCACATCTACGTAATACATCCAAGGAAAATGTACTAGGTTCCTAGGTTGCAACTTGCAAGGGCCTCCCAATCGTTACACGATAAAGTGCTTGATTATTATTATTATTATTATTGTCCTTAATGTTGCAATCAAATTTTATAGAATTAATATCATTTTTTGCTTTCGAAATTTTGATATTTATCGAATCAAATTTCTTAGTTTAAAAAATAACAGTCGATCTTATTAACTAATAGTCAATTTAAGTTACTTAATTAAAATTAGTAAAAAGATAAAAGAAACTCTCAAAATATATGAGTTTAAAAAATAAAGTAAAGTAAAAAATAAAATTCTTCACAAGTGTAACACAAGTTTTGCACAAGTTTTCAAAATTATGTTATTTTTTTGTCTTTTTTGCACAAGTTTTGAGGATTTTTTTATCTTTTGTCAATTTCAAATAAGTAATTTGAGTTGATTGTTAGTTAAAGAGACAGATTATTACTTTTTAAGCTACAGAATTCGATTTAATAAAAGGCAAAACTTCAAAAGAGATAAATGATATTAACTTAATTTTATATTTTGTGTGACATTAGAAAAAGACAATCGTGAGTAAATAAAAATGAAGGCGTGGTTGTGTGCCTGAGTCAGCAGAATCTGCCAACCATTGTGTTGTTATCGATACGTGGCATGTGGTCATCAATTGTTCTTTGTAAATGGATAAGGGTGCATGAGAGTAGGAGAATCAAATTAAATTTAATCCACCATGACCAAATTATTATTTAGTACATATTACTATTGTTAGTGTGAGGTTTTTTTTTTTTTTTAGAGTACGAAATTAATGAAATTCATCCAAGTCTAAATTCATGTATGGAGATAAGGTTAAGGAAAAGTAATGACTCTTATCTTTGTTAATAAATGTAGGAATTGAATCATTTTCATTAATGCTGATATAAAAGAGTGATGATATATTAATTAGATCATGTCCATATCACATATGAATTGGGCATATCTATTTTTAGGATTTCAAAATTTTAATTTATATATTCATAATGATGTTATGAGTACTTTAAAGTGTTCCCATAATGTTATTATTGATCTTTATTGTCGTAAAAAAAAATCATTAACATGAAGTGTGTGTATATATATATTTAAATATATATGCTCAGATAAGTACAAAATAATTTTGATATGTAATAAAAAATAGATAGTGAAAATAACTTTATCTTGTGATTTGAAAGAAACCCTTTACGTAACTTTATACTACTTCAATTCCACAAAAAAAAAAAGGAGAGTCAAATTTTAAACTTTTCTTTATCCAAAAAAAAAAAAAATCACCATTAATCTAAAATTCTTGTAGTACTGTTATTAAAATTCACAAATTTACTCATTGTTTACACATAAATGGATGCTTTACTTGCCTTAAAAGAGTTAAAATGGCTTAGATTCATTCATCTATATTAGTATCTTTGTGTTCCTTCAGCTTTATGGGTATGAGAGGGAAGTAAAAGAGAAAAAAAGGAAGACGCCTTGAAAACTCAAATGTGAAGTTTGTGAACGATTTTTATGTATGTGTCCTTTTAAGTACTACGGGTATGTACAATAAAATCCATCAATGTGACATCAACCATGTTTTTTTTTTCCTTATTATCATTTTTTGTCTAGGCTTTGGACAAAATCACGTTAAAAGAGGAAAAAAACGATGCTCCATAGCTCATCATTGCGAAAATTGTATAAGCTGTTGTCGAGGAAAGGAAAAATTGAAGGGTTTGGCTACTTTTGTTGGCCTTAGCACATGGTGAATGAATTAGAAAAGGGGTATTACTAAGAATAGAATAAATGGTAGTAATTGTTTTGTATTAGTGATTCTTCATGTTTATGTGAAAAAAAAACACTAATATTTGTATCATTCTAGATGGTATAATGCTGCATATGATCTATGTTATCAATTTTAACAATTTTGTTTTGCAACTAATCTTATGGGTTTTATAGGTAAAGGAAAAGAGAGGAAAACTTTTCTCACTCCTGATGAACCTTCTCCAAATCAATCTCAAACATACAAAGATTTATGAACGTAGTTTGGATTAGAACCACACATATATGAGTATTAGTTTTACTTACTATATGATTATTATATGATTTGTTCAGCAAAATATCTGAGTTTCAAAAAATAGTGAAATATTAAATATACAATAATTTAAGCATACGTCGACATCATAAAATGCATACTGTGAATAGAAAATGATTTAATTTTGTGAAAGAAACGTATTTATATTTATATAAGATTTTTTATAATACTTTCTTATATTATTTTTTTATCACATCTTAGTATCTTTTTCTAAATTTTTTATTTTTATTAAAATTTATATCATTAATGACTAGAACAACCTTATCACTTGTGAAGAACCTTATCAAAATTAATGTCAAACACAACGATTCATGAACCAAGCTTAGATTAGGACCACGTATATGATTATTAATTTCAACAATTATGTGGAGAAGACGTGTTTGTACCTTTTGTAACACATTGATCAACAAGTCCCAGAGCCAGTCAATAGTGGTTTGGTGTTCCAATGGTCATTAACAAAAGTGGCAAAGCCATCAATAATTTATGCCCGGCAGAAAGAAACAGGAACAGTTCACCGTTTCTTAATGGTTGGTTTGGTTTCGATCAAATTTTCAAATGTATAGATAAAGTGAACAACTCAATAAAGTAGAACATAATATTATATACTGCCCATAACGTTGACAAACAAGGATTATTCCCACCGTCAAATTGCACGCAACGACCAAACTATTATTATTGTGTGCCTATAAATGTAGGAAAGTTCTTTATACTCTCACTCATAGCCAATTGTATGAATTAAAAAAACTATTTTATACATCTGCTGTATTTTTATATATTTATGGTATGAATAGAAAAAATATTTTATATATACGTTCTGTCTTTATTTTCACTACTAAAAAAAATACTTTGTAGAACATTAAAAAATGTCTTTATAATTTGACAATTAAAGCATTTGGCCTATGGAGGCATTTTCTTGAAATGTCTTTTATACTAATGTGGGTATAGTTTATGACTTATTAAGACATTTTGAAATGTTTAAATATTATATTTTTTTATCACACTTATATAATAGTTATTCAACTATCATAGTATTAAGAAATGTCTTAATAGATATATTACAAGGATATTAGCAATTGCCTTTATACACTAAATTTTTTACCAAAAAAATAAATAAATCTTAATATACTATTAAACCCCACAAAGAAAATAATTTATAATAAACTACCTATGATTTTCATTATATAAAAACAGATCATTAAACCCAAATTTCTATTACTGCACAAACAAACTCTTCATTTCACAATTAAAAAAATACTTTTCACTTCAAATCACAATAAATAAAAATGTAATACTGAATTTCAAACTAAAACTAAACCTTAGTAGTATCACATTACATATTTACAGCATAACAATCTTTATCACTTGAGTTTTTTCTCTTGGTTTCAGTCTTCAATACTTGATGTTGTCCATTGATTTGATTGCTTTGACCATAGTACTGCATCTACATAAGATACACAAGCTGGTTACAGTTTTCAAACTTATTTTATGGAAAGAAAAAAGGAAAGGAAACAAAATTGAGAAAGAAATGAAAATAAATATACTTGAGTAGTATCTTGTTATCAATTTCAGTAAAAAAAAGAAAAAGGTAACAAATCTATGTAACAAAACTAGCAAGAAATATAATAGCAAATCTAAAAAGGATAACAAATAGTCAAGGCTCTATTTATATATAGTTTGTACTTGGGAAAAAAATTAAAAAACAACAATAAATATAATAAAGCTTCAATTAGACATTTCTTTTCAAACACTTTGTGGGCAATTTAAATTTAGACATATCTATTCATAAACTGTATGAATTTGGGCTCAGAAATTTTCAGAAACATCTAAACATGGTATGCAAATCCAATGTAATGCCAAAAAATTTTAAAGATAAATTAGGAATTAATGAAGTCTTTACATGTAATTGAATTCATGAAAAGTTAAAAAATTACATATGCTATGTTACTTATGTGAGGATATCAATAAAGCTATTCTCTTGTGACTGTAAGTCTCAAATCTTGACTATCTACAATTGTCGATAGCGACAACTAGACCGAAATTCAAACTTAAACACAAATAAACAATCAAGGGCCATAAGTTCCACCTCATTTATTTAAACATTCAAACCCTAAGAATCTATTTTTAAAGTATCTTGTAGAATTTAAATAGCACCAAAAAGATTTTTCTCTATATAATAATTTAGTATTTGGAATGTTGGTGAAGAATGATAAAGGAAAAGAAAAGTAGGTGATAGCGCAAGATATGAAAAAATAAAGAAAATAAATTGAGGCAAGCGTTTAGAGTATTGGATATTTAAAAAAAAAAAACAAATGCTTTTAAAGGTTTTTACCATCATCAAATGCCTTTTTAGAAGAGTGTTTAACGAGTTGGGAATGTTAAAATAAAAAGAAAGAAAAGCAAATGCCTTAAAAAGATTTTACTATCATTAAATGCTTTTAAAAGAATTTAAAATGACATTTTTTATCAAGTGTCCTTAAAAAAAATGTCCTAATAGACATAATTTCTAGTAATATTTTTAATATAATAAATTAATCACGTGAATTTTTATTTTTATATCTTTATATATAGATAGACTGTTTTTCTTAAATTATATGTTATTTTTTAAAATTGTTTCTGATTGTAGCGTAATGGATTAGTCAAAAACTTATGTGATTTACAAATTTGATTAATTAATTACCACCAATGTATATATTCCACGGTCCTTTGTGCAAGGGTGTCACAAGATTAAAAAATCTTCCCTAATGGTCGTGGCCGGATGTGAAATGTTCTTAATTTCCCTTCTTTTTATTTTTTTGCTTATTTTCTATAGTTGTGGGCATGTGGAATAAACAAATCTATGAATTCAAACATAAGGGACAACAGCCACTCCATCATTGATCCTACTTGGTGGTCCAGAAAAAAAGAAAAGAAAAGATAAGTATCTATATATTTTTTTATGAAATACAATATATTTAACAAAATATCAAGTATAATTTTTTTTTATTTTTATGATTTAATCATGAGTTATATATAACAATTTTTAATAAAAATAATACTTTTTCTATCCAAAAACAAATTTCCAGTTTTAGAAACTTTCTTAGCCACAAAGAAAAAAATCTACTTTTTATGTAAAATTTTTATATTAACATATTAATAATAATAATAATAATACATAACTCAAAGTAAAAAATAAAAATAAAAATATATATTTATTAGTATATTAAATATATTATATTTTATAATTTAAAAAAATTGTATAAAATAAAAAATAAACTTTTTTTTTAAGACAGATGATGTAATATAAGAATTTTATTCAAAAACACATACTCATTTGTACATAGAAAAATCTTAGAAGTATCAAACACAATGGGAAGAAAGTATTGCCTAACAAGAAAAGAATTCAATACCCACTTACTTGGCAGCATAAACATTCGACAATAGACGAGACTTAAAAGTAATAGAATAGGTGCTTGATCAGTTTCAATTGTTCTTGTCTGCCATTAGCGGTGGCACTTTCGGTGGGAACAGCTATAGAAATATAAAATAGAGAAAATGGGTAATGATTCCCATTCTATTTTTACTATTAATATTTTTTATCACAAAAATACGATTACTAATGTAATTTTATAACTTTCATGACCAATCAATAAAAAAAATTTAATGATAAAAAAATAAAAGTAGGATTATCATTATCCGAAAATAAGTAAATTATAATGAACTTGGCATTAAAATATGGCACACTAGGTTTAGTCCCTTATCATGATCACCATCACATCTACGTAAGGATAATGTACTAGGTTCCTAGGTTGCATGGGCCTCCCAATCGCTACACGGTAATGTGCTTGGTTATTATTATTATTATTATTATTGTACTTAATGTTGCAATCAAATTTTATAGAGGTAATATTTTTTACTTCTTTAGAAATTTTGATTTTTATCAAATCATATTTCGTAGTTTAAAAAATAATAATCGATTTAATTGAAATTGATAAAAAAATAAAAAAATTCTCAAAATATATGAGTTTAAAAAATAAAGTAGAGTAAAAAATAAAGTTCTTCACAGTGCAACACAAGTTTTGCACAAATTTTCAAAATTATGCTATATTTTTTTGTTTTTTTGGTATAAGTTTTGAGGGTTTTTTCATTTTTTATCAATTTCAGTTAGGTAACTTGGTTAATTGTTAGTTAAGGAGGCCGATTATTAAATTTCAAATTACAGAATTCAATTTAATAAAAAGCAAAACTCCCAAAGAGGGAAATGATATTAATTCAATTTTATATTTTGGGTGACATTAGAAAAAGACAATAGTGTGTAAATAAAAATGAAGGCGTGGTTGTGTGGCTGAGTAAGCAGAATCTGCCAACCGAACATGGAGTTTTGGGTTGTGATCGATACGTGTCATGTGGTCATCAATTGTTCTTTGTAAATGGATAAGGGTGTATCAGAGTAGGAGAATCGAATTTAATTTAATCCACCATGACCAAATTATTATTTAGTACATATTACTATTGTTAGTGTGAGGTTTTTTTTTTAAAAAAATTTTAGAGTACGAAATTAATGAAATTCATCCAAGTCTAAATTCATGTATGGAGATAAGGTTAAGGATAAGTAATGACTCTTATCTAGTTATCTTTGTTAATAAATATAGGAATTGAATCAATTCATTAATGTTGATATAAAAGAGTGATGATATATTAAATCATGTCCATATCACTTTTGATTTGAGCATATCTATTTTTAGGATTTCAGAATTTTAATTTATATATTCATAATGATGATATGAGCACTTTAAAGTGTTCCCATTATGTTATTATTGTTCTCTTTTGTTGTAAAAAAAAAAATCATTAACATGAAGTGTGTGTGTATATATATTTAAACATCCATGCTCATATAAGTACAAAATAATTTTGATATGTAATCAAAAATAGATAGTGAAAATAACTTTATTTTGTGATTTGAAAGAAACCCTTTACATAATTTTATACTACTTTAATTCCAAAAAAAAAAAAGAGAGAGAGTCAAATTTCAAAAGTTTTCTTTGTCCAAAAAGGATTTCACCTTTAGTCTAAAATTCTTGTATTATACTTATTAATAGTGATAATATATAATTCAAATTAAAAAGTAATGATAATTATACATTTAATTGTATTATATTTTGTAATTTAAAAAAGTTGTACTAAATTAAAAGTAGAGTTTTTTTTTTTTTTTTGGGATGGATGAGGTACAATTAGTAATAATGAAGAGTGTTGATTAAAAAAAAAAAAAATTTCATGGTATTGATAGAGTTGGAGCAACAATTAAATTAATTAATGTTTGTAACATGTATTCTAATAAAAAATAATAATAATAATAGCAAAGATTGTATAAGTTGGTGGCACATGATGTTGATTTTTTGGCTGTTGAACCGGCAATCAAATTGCAAATGCAATTTTTCATGGACCACTCTAAAGAAAGAACAAAGAATGCATTTTTTTTTTATTCTTGTTCACATGGAGACCTATACAAGGGATAGATGAATATCAACCGCATAGATAGAATGATTCTTATTTAGACTTTAATGCGCAGATTAAGCATCCACTTCATGCTTTTCAATCTTACCTAAACATAAGTAATTAATTAAATAGTCTTAATCCACTTACTCATCTTTAATTCTACAATGCGTGTGGTCAACATTCACAAGGCTTTATCCACATCTTAATATGTAGAAGTTGATATACAATTGGTTTAATTACAAATTACAATGATCATACATTTTTTTTTTTTGGTTTTTATAATCCATTTTACATTTATCGTATTGTTTAAGCCCATGATAATAAGTACTATGTATCATATCATGTTATATGTTGTGCAAAAAAATAATTTATAATGAAAATTGTAGTGAATGTTTTTAATAACTATCTAAGGTAACATTCGCATGATAGAATATTAGGAACCTATATAGTTTATATTTTGAAATTCATTTTTATTTCACTACATGCTTTTTAATATATTTTCTATATCATAATTACTATTTTAAAAATAATAAAAATATTTTTTTTAATTATAAAATACATTTTAAAACTCTGTCTATACAAGCTTTAAAGCTCTCGATTAACTTGTTTCTTGTTTTTATTAGTTTTTAGTGGTGAAGAGGAGGCCCAAATGGTGGACCAAAGTAGAGTTTTGGCCCTCGTCGAAAGAGAATTTGTATTCGAGAAAGTTACAGGGAGTCCTAGCAGTAAAAATTCCAGCGAAAGGAATAGGCACAAAATGCAGATTGAATATAGAGACTCGTCGAAATAGACACTAAATATCAGTCACTTAGAAATTCACAGGAAGTTTTCAAGTGTATCATTAATTGAAAAGGAAAACCTATCACACGTAAAATCAGGTTCGAACCAATTATTTAGAAATTCCAAGTAAATTCAATAATCCCCCATCTGATTTTGGAAATGAATCCATTTTATATTACATTTTTAGATTCTCGAAACGAATTTTTCTATTTTCAAAATTATTTTCTCACACAATTTTTATCTCATAAACATGAAAAATAAGAAAAAAATGCAACCCATTCTGAGAGTTATGTATGACATATAAATTTAATGCAAATGATATGTGTTCATGTCAAATTTGATGGCTACTCCCCCAGCAATTGTCCATATCTCCAACAAAATTTAACTTATTCGAATCATAAGCATGTATCTTATTCGAATCATAAATATATATAAACAATATTTTAAAAAAATAATTATAAAATAAAAAAATATTTTAAAAAACATTTTAAAATACTGTCTAATCATACATTCTACCAATCATAATCAGTCATAACTTTTCTTTCTTTGTTTTTTTTTTTTTTTTTTTTTTTTGGGCTTTGATTTGAAGTTCCTTCCTGGCATTGAAAGTGACTAATTGAAAGTGACTAGAAAATCTTCCTCTGCCCGTTGGTTGCCTTTGCCATGTCGCATAAGAAATTGTCGTTGCTCTTGGAAAAATCTACCATAAATGATAATTTGTGATATGGAAAAATCAAAAACCATATAAACACATCATGAAAATTTTATATTTTTCATGTGGAAACTAAGTGAAATCGTAATAATTCACTACGTTTCGCATGTTGCATTCATGCATAATTATTGACTTCGTACTAGATTAGTTTTGCAATAAATGATTGTGCATTAGGTGATTTTACACTAGATTCTTCTCTATAATATCGAGATAAACACTGTAATACCGACGTTATCAACATTTTTTAGTTCCGAGTAAATACTACAATGCCGATATCATCAACTTAGTCTCGACTGAATACTATAATACATGTGTCACTATCTAGTTTCGGGTGAATACTGTAAATTTTTTTTTTTTTAATAACTAACTAAAGTGGCAATTGCATGATGGAATATTAGGGGCATGTTTAGTTTGTATTTTGAAACTTATTTTTGTTTCAAATACGCATTTTAGTAGATATCTTTTTTTATAATTATTATTTTTAAAAAAATATAAATATATACTTTTAAATCGTAATATATATTTTAAAACGTTGTCTATGCTAGCCAGCTCCCGTTTAGCTTGTTTCTTGTTTTCATTAGTTTTCAGTGGTGAAGAAGAGGTCCCAAGTGGTGGACCAAAGTGAGTTTTGGCCCTGGTCGAAAGAGAATTTGTATTGGATAAAGTTCCATGGAGTCCATACTAGCGAAAGGAATAGGCACAAAATGAGATTGAATATAGAGACTCGTTGAAATAGACACTACATCAGTCACTTATAAATTCACAATAAGTTTTCAAGTGTATCATTAATTAAAAAGGAAAACTTGTCATACGTAAAATCAGGTTCTTTCTTTTTTTTTCATTGTCATTAGTATTGTCATTGTCATTGTCATGATTTTTTCATTGCCATGTTTTCAAGTGTATCATGAGAAATCCTCAGTATTGTCATTGTCATGATTTTTTTTTTCTTTCTTTTGTTTTTTGGGTAGAGAATCGTGATGATATATCTCAGACATGTTGTTTCGCATGGGGTGTATGATGGAGTCACTGAAAATAGCTTCCAAGGTTAAAATCATGATATGGAATCAATGAAATACACCGCCATGAAAACGCAACTTTCACCAATAGAATGGAATGATTTTCTTAATGGGATGAGACAGCCCTCGAGAATATTCCGTACTGATTTTTGTGTGGAATAAATTTTGAAGACACAACAATATTCTACCAATCTTGTCTTTGATATAACAAAAAGTTTATTTTAAGTTAAATATAATATTTTTAATGTATAATTATATATATATTTTTTATTTTTTTAGTTATAACTATATGTAATTATTAACAATACGAGTAAGAAAAGAATTTTATTTTTAAAATAAAATTTTTTAGGAACAAATATTTTTTAAAAGTATATTTTTCTGGGATATGTGGCAAGTGATTGCAATTTACTATACCATTTTCTTCCTACCGTTCTTTGGGTGTCAAATCTTGATGTTGAGGGTGTGTATAGTTTGGTATTTCAAATCATGTTTTTTTGCTTTTCAAGAAATTTTTGAATTTTTTAATATATTTTTTATTTTATAACTATTATTTCAAATAATATAAAAACACATTTTGCAACGTAATTCATACATTAATTTTTTGAATTGCCTACTTAGCACAAGTGACCTATTCGTTATGCTTCTTTTATTAAAAAAAAAACTTTTGATTAAATATAATTAATATAATGCATATACTTATTTTATATATTTATTTTTACTTTATAATTATTGATTTTTTCTTTTTCGACAAAGAAAAATTTTCAAAGTATTTTTTTTAAATAAGGAAAGAATATTTCAATTCTTTAATTTAGAAAAAGTCCCTTTGTGAAGGTGAAACTCCCCCACCTATATCAAAGGCCCTTTAGTCAGGCGGGATGTAAATCGAGGGATGTGTTTGAGTTGGAGAGGAGAGGAGTGCGAGAGGGAGAGAGCCAAACACTTTTTTAGCCGACGGGATGTAAATCGAGAAATGTGCATGAGTTGGAGTTAGCCAGGCGGGATGTAACTTGTATCAAAGGCCCTTTAACCAGGCGAGATGTAAATCTGAGGGATGTGCACAAGTTGGAGTTGGCAGAGGTCTGAGGGAGAGAGCCAACAGCCTTTAGCCAGGCGGGATGTAAATCGAAGAATATGCACGAGTTGGAAGCCTTTAGTCAGGCGGGATGTAAATCGAAGGATGTGCATGAGTTGGAGTTAGCCAGGCGGGATGTAACCTGTATCAAAGGCCCTTTAGCTAGGCGAGATGTAAATCGAGGGATGTGCGCAAGTTGGAGTTGGCAGAGGTATGAGGGAGAGAGCCAACAACCTTTAGCCAGGCGGGATGTAAATCGAGGGATATGCACGAGTTGGAAGCCTTTAGCCAGGCGGGATGTAAATCGAGAGATGTGCACGAGTTGGAAGCCTTTAGCCAGGCGGGATGTAAATCGAGAGATGTGCACGAGTTGGAGTTGGTCAAACCCAGGACAGATTCCACAATATTGTAGCGAAAAATCTACCTCATGAGAGGTTTGAACCTGCGTTACTGGAGAATTTTTCCCCACGTCAATTTAAGCTTACCGTCTCACCTATGTTACTGGGGCAAGAATATTTCAATTCTTATTAGTTTAAGATTATGAGATATCAAATCAATTGGGAGCTCTGACAGCTTCAGAATACTGAAGAAGGAGAGTGATGAATGATGAGCCCAAGTGACCGAAATGGTAGAAGCCCACAAGAGTTTGATGTGTCCCTTTGGATTAAGATGGCCTACTCGCATTCTATGTACTGTAGGCTGATATGTTTGCCTCAAAATCCGAATCACACTTGAATTGCTCTGGACAGCAGCCTGATATGATTGATAATCTATGGTTGAAAATGGTCAAGCATACCCAAGAAAAGAGCTGGCAATGAAGCCCAAATTTAACTTTGGGCTGTCTAAGTTGGTTTATGTTGCAGGCCACCAGGCACCACAGTTTTTTCTTTCTTGTTATACTCGAACACACCCGACAGATGTGAAAGGACACCGACTCATTGGAATGAGCATCAGGAGCATACACTCAATGAATGATTAACATTTTAAAATGTCTTTTTATATTTTTTAATTTAATAATTATAAAATAAAAAATATATTAAAAAATAAAAAAATATCTTACATTTTAAAATATATTTTTATATTTTTTAATTTAATAGTTATGAAATAAAAAATATATTAAAAATTAAAAAAATATTTTGAAAAGCATAAAAATGTGTTTAGGAATCTATCATACAATAACACTATATCATAGCAATTGCTTCTCATTCTCAGAGGAAGAAAATGGCCATAAACTTCTTTTGCTTCATTTCTTGTTTCCCCAGTGGGATCAAGCTCCCTTCTCTCGTATTGTGTTTCTTTTTTTTCTTTTTTTTTGTTTTTCCGGAATGTTGATGGTTATGTACCAATCAATCACTCAAATTTACCTTTTCTTTGGTGAAAGGGATGTAATTTTTATGTTTTATATTGGATAAGCTGGATCAAGGATGCAAATTGTGTAGTATTCAATTCTTGATAAAGAATCCTGAAGTATTTCAGCTGTGGTCATTGACCACAGCCAGTACTCGCAATAATCCTCCAATTCAGCTCACATTATGTGCTATGCATGCTATGTTACAGTGTGTGAGTCCTGTATCCTGATGTACCGCTCTCTACTTCTCTAGGAACAGTGTTAGAACAGAAAATACTTAGGCTGCTTTTGGATAGGCATTTTTCATTTGCAAATAAAATAATTCTCAAATAAAAATAAACTATCTAAACACATTTTTATTTCAAAATTTAAAATTTAAATTTTCCCATTCAAATTCCTATAACATAATTTTAAAAAATTTTCTTTCCCTCCGAAATACTTTTTTTTATAAAAAAATACCCACTAAAATTTTTATACATTCCAATATAACTTTTTCCATTTACAAATAGAAATGTTTTTTCCAAACGCACCCTTAGATACTTCACTGTCAGAGATGCTAAAAATGGCATAAAATGTCTTTAATCCTGGCACGGATTCCAGTAAGTACCATGATTATTGAGTGGATTATACCAGAACTTGTGACAAATCTAGGATACATGAAAGAAAATGAATCAAGTTCTACTCAAAGAGTGTCAACTACTGCAGCTACCTTATCCTTCAATCCCTGTCAAAGAATTTTTCAGGTTTCAGGAGCAACCCCTATCATCATCTTTCAGAGTTTTTTCAGGTTGTTCCTCACAGTGCTACTGAAAGTCTGAAACTTGTCGTGGGATGAAATATAAGATTCCCAAAAATTGTCAAACAGTTGCAAAAATTTTGGACCATCGATATCCTTAGTTGTGGGATAAGCCATCGAAATTTAAGCCAGAAAGATTGACTTCGAATTGTCACCTTTTTGATGAACAAAATGGGTGCAAGGCATTTTCCATTGCTTCACCAACTAATTGTTTCGACTGGTTTCTTCCACATGAAAATGATCATGACAAGTTAAAAGAGTTCTTGTAAGAACAACTGAACTAAGAAAAGGAGTAATATGGAGTATGATCTTAAATTAATTATTACTATCTCAAAAAACCAAAGATGCAAATATTATAAATACGCAAGACTTCTACTCCCAATAATGTCTAGTCAGACTTGCTCTCGCGCCATGCGATTGTGTATTCTATTCATTGTTGAAACTTCACCAAAACATTAGGCTGACTTTTTCACCTCTTTTTCATTGGACAGAGGCAGATAAGCTACTGACACAATTACTAATATATGCACAGTAGAAACATTTCTTTAGCCACTAGAATAATGGCTTATTGTTTCATTATACATATTTAGTAGATCTTAGAGCTCCAATTCCCAGAAGCATTCTTGGGAAAGCATTGTAACAAAGCTTTCCTGCAGGAAATTGTGTGTTGATGCATTATGGCTCCGGTTTTTGAAAATGAAGGAAGATATATCTTGGTCCCGATCTTCCTTTTTCCTGTAGTGTTTTTCATCTTTAAGAAATTTCAATTATGTTATGGTTCAAAATCTTCACTGTTTCCTCCTGGACCAACTCCTTGGCCTGTCTTTGGCAATATTCTTCAGATGGGAAAAACGCCTCATGTCACTCTATCCATCTTAGCACAAACCTATGGTCCACTCATCTCACTTGGACTAAGGACTCAATACATGATTGTGTGGGATCCTCACCTGCGGCTGCAGTAGAAATTCTCAGGGCTCATGATCGGATTTTGTCAGCACGATTTGTTCCTGATGTGATACCAGCCACTAAGGTGGAACTGAATAGCTCGTCAATCGGATTGAATGAAGAATGCAATGACAGATGGAAGTATTTATGTGCTCTATGTCGAACTGAGATTTTCTCAAGTAAAGCACTAGAACCTCAAGAATGTCTAAGAGAGAAAAAGACTCTGGACATGGTAGAGTCTTTAACAGCTGAGGAGGGCCAGCTGGTTAACATTAGTCTTTACAACTGTGTTTAACATGTTAAGTGATATCTTCTTGTCAAAAGATATTCTTAGCTTGGGGGAAGACAGTGCAGATGGTGGACTAAAAGCTCTTATAAGGAGAGGCATGGAGATTGCTGCTTCACCAAATTTATCAGATTTTTATCCAATTTTACGCAAACTGGACCTTCAAGGTCTTCCATAGAAAGGCATTCAAGTTGGTAGCAAAAATTACAGCTACCTGGGAGCCTATTATTGCAGAGAGAAGGCGAAGGGTAGTCCATTGAGCCAAGAAGATTTCCTGGACTGCCTCATTAAGAATGGTCTCAACAACAGCCAAATCCATCAATTACTCACGGTTTGTCTTCTCTCTCTGATTCTCCTATGCGATCAGTGGCACTTGGATTTCATATATCTATCATGATGGTTAGAGTTGGATACAAAATTAGTAAGTTCAGACTATCATATGGATGGGTATTTTCAAGGAATGGAGAATTTTATGCTTCCGAAATGAATGATACAAGAAAATATGTACATTTTTTAACTTTTCCAAATGTATTTCTTTCAATGTGCTTTGGGTGTTCCTTAACTTGATCCGATTTATTTTTTATAAGAATCTTAACGCTATGATGCCATTAATTCATGGGAATTGTTTGCTGCTGGCTCAGACACTAGTACCTCAACAGTGGAGTGGACAATGGCAGAACTTCTAAAAAATCCAGAAACCATGAAAAAAGTTCGTGAAGAACTTGAAATGCAAAATAGTCAAATCAGCTGAAAGAATCCAATGTACTGCATTTGCTTTATCTACAGGCATGTGTTCAAGAAACCCTGAGGCTGCACCCTCCTGCACCGCTGCTCCTTCCTCTGCGCAACATGCCAAGTGATGGGCTACACAATTCCCAGAAATGCTCAGATAACAGTCAATGTTTGGGCTATTGGGCGAGATCCTTCAATATGGGATGAGCCACTAAAATTTGAACCAGAGATTTCTGAATTCTACCGTGGACTACAAGGGCAATGATTTTGAATTCTTACCATTTGGGGCTGGGAGGAGAATCTGCCCTGGCCTCCCCATGGCTACAAGGCATGTTCCACTGCTTCTTTCAGCATTGATTCATTTCTTTAATTGATCTCTTCCTCATGGAAAATATCCGACACAGTTAGACATGAATGAAAAGTTCGGTAACCTGCAGAAGGAAGTACCACTTATCCTCATCCCTAATGCAAGAAAATAAAAGCATGTTGTACTTTGATCTTTGTTTTATTCATCTTACAGAACCATTTTGGAACTCTGTCCATCAATCTACAGCATGGCAGTAAGTCAGAAGAGTCTTTGGGAGTGCTGTATGTTCTACTTTCCGTACTAATACACAAGTGTCCAGCGAGCAACTCTGAGTTTCTTGACTTGAGAGAAACTTTTCAGTCAAGTATTTGGGTAGATTTCTAAGTAGGGAATTAATGTATGTAATCCATTTATCCTTCCACACTCCCATCAATCACTTACCACCTTTGATCCTTGAACACACATTGATATTGTCAAGCAGAGGAAAAAAAAAGTCAAATATTTATATAAAATGCCAACAAAACTATTTTATTAATGACAAGTTTTAGCATCAACTCCTACATTGCATGATAAGCATATACTCCTGGCAAATTGTAAAACAAGGAAATAGCTGGATTACAGAGTGGAGAAAGAATTCCAGCTTACATAAAGAATAAAAAAATCAACACTCGTGTAATAGCAACTCTATAATGTCAACTCTAGAAGTCTGCCTAGAAAAACAAAGCTGTACCACCTGTCATAAAAAATGGTTCTTTCCAAGCAGAAGACATATTTTATCTGCAACAAAGAATGAAAGAATATGACAAACTTTTCTACACCTACAAATAATTGGCTATCCTTCCTGTATGTGACAAATGAGTTTATGTTGAGTATATGAAGAAGAATCAACAAGCATCAATCAACCCGCTGTGAAAAAAGATGATGAGCTGCCTGCAACATCAACTGGTGCCCATGCTGAAATTGTGTAAAGAGGCTGATCTAACCAACTCAAAGTAAGTGCACATCCATCCTCGCCCTGCTTCTCCACCTTGTAATTCTCAGTATCATACATCTTCAACAATATTTGACTTTGAAGTAGTTCCCTCTCCCCAGCCTTAATGCACCGAAAACCACCACCCTCCATCAATCTTTGCCACTTCCCAAAACTTTGATGTCTATCCAATCTTTCTCGTCCCTCACAAGCAATGATGTTCCTAATTTCACGAGCAAATATTTCCTCAATCTTACTTCTGATTGAACTGTCAGGCACAGTGGTGGAGTCAAGAGAGTCAAAAATGGCAGAATAGTACTGCATTGAATTGGAGAGCCTAGTTTCAAAGATGGGCTCATTGTGATCAGCTTCTTGCTCCGCCACAAGAACAATTGTGGGGTTTGTGCTACGAATGAGTCCCAAAAAATCTCTCAGCACTCCTCCTGTACTATCGTAAAGCATCTTATGCAACTGAGAGATGCAGTTCACAGCCACGCTTTCTTTTTCCTTTACATGAAGCATCCAAAGCCTAACATCTTCCAACCTATCAACAACAGGATGGAACTCGAAAGGCAGATTCAGTGCCTCGGCAAATCCGGCTAGCCTGTCTCCTGTTTCAATCAATTCTTGCTTCGATTCACCTATACCAGTAACTCTTACATGGCTGGGAGGACTGGCCCGAGAAGCCAAACTCTGAAATAAACTAGGCCATTGAAGCCCCTGCTTAATGTCGAAGTCTATGATGTGAACCCTGTCGTTTCCTTCAAAAGCTCTCAACAAGATCTCATTTGATGTGAAATGCAAAAACCTTGGGATTGGGCTGTACTGGTTCAAAAGCCTCAATGAAGTACCACCATCATCATCAACACGATCAAGCTCTCGAGGGGGTGAAATATGAAATATATGAGGCCAAAACCTTGCAACTCGTAAGGATAAAGCCTCGGTGAAGTAGGCAGTAAGGCGGCTCATAGGAGATCCTCTTGGAGATGCAAGCTCTCCTAATCTAGCTATAAAATGGTTAATGGCCGGAATGTTCTTCGAGGTGATTGCATCCGCACAAGCTACAAGTAAGCTAACAAGCTCAAAACCATCTTGTTCCCTTTGATTGTCATCATCATTGTGGCCAGGAACAACGTCAGCACTCCCAGTTGGAATAGGCCTTTGAGAACCATTGCCTGTTCCATGTTCTGAGGGATTTTCTCTCACCCTGCGAACCAAACCATGACTCTCTGATGAAGCGCTTGATCCAGAAGCCTCCTTCGCTTGACCTTGACCAGTCTCCACGTTCTTGTCACCTAAGTTAGTAATCTGAGTCACAACAGATTCCACCCAGGGATTGTTTGACAAAGGCAAAGGCGGAGATATCACATCCCTGGGGACAAAACACACTTTCTCCTCCTCTCCTGAACACGAAAGACTGAAAGGAACTTGTGATGGACCAAGCCCTGTTATCAATGGAACAGATCGAGGCACATCAAAAGGCGGTTGTTGCAACCAAAAGTTCCCGCTCCCCAGTTTCTTCTCTTTCTCTGAAAAATCATCTGACTTCACATTTCCCCTTTTCCTCTTAGCTCTATTCAGGCAAATTACATCATCCTCTTCATCACCAAATGGACCATGCTCCGCAAACCTCTTCAAGCTCTTATTTTTCTCCCAGAACTCATCTCTGTTCTCTCTTCTACTACCTTCAATGAATGCAGTCTGTGCTGTGGTTGCAGAAGGCGGTAAACGGATATTCTGTTTAAGGGAACACCTAGTAGTCTTAGCTTCAATTGGCTTCTCAACAGAAAGGCCTACAGGCGTAATGGGTTGGTTCCTTGGGTTATCTTTTCTCGTGAAACTACATGGCAAATCCAATCTTTGTGTGCTCATTGACGGAAAATGACAAGCTTGGAACTGTGCTGGTGATTCACTCCTCAATCTATGCCTTGGCGACAACAATGTAGAAGAGCACCCAGCCAACATTCTTTAGGCCTCTTCCAATGTCCTTGATTTCTGTTTTTTCCAACTCCAATTCACCCACCCTTAATTCACTATGTTTCTCTCTACTCCTCCCGAATTCGAAAGAATTAAAAGAATCAAATGTACAAACACTTTGACTAAAAATCTCTTTGATTGATATATAAAGGGGAAAAAATTGCAAGTGATTGCTTTTTTTTCCCCAAAAAAATAAAAAAATAAAAATAGAGAAGTCAAGAGAAACAGAAGAATGTTGGATACTATGTGAGTGTGTGGATTAATTTTCAACAAATAAAAAAAACAAAGATAGGAATCCGATGCCAAAACAAAACAAGAACAATATCAGTAAAAATCTCTCCAATATGTGTTTGTGTGTCCTATATATGATGAATAAATATGTATAAGAGTATGTGCAATAAAGAATGTAATCACCAAAATCACACCAACATAAAGAATCAAAGAATTAAAGACAAATATCAAATACCTACAAAACAAATAATCATCGGATTCCAGAAAATCTAAATAAATTTCATACAACTGAAATGTAATTTTTTAGCCGATTAAAACTCACTTCATTAACCAAACAGCAACCACATCCTTGCACAAATAAGCAGCCGGGAAAACGACAGTCTGAGAGGATTAAAACACCACTCGACAACTTCAAACATTCCATGCTAGCTGATCAAACGAAATCCCCACCCCCCCTCCACAAAATCAAAAACCCAGAAAAACCCACATCCAAAACCCCGCCTCCTTCTCAAGCATGCATCAAAACAAGCAAATTCATCATCAAAAAAATTCAACAAAAACTGTCACCTCTCGAAACCCCACAACCCAAAAAGTCATACACTATTACAGAACTGAGTTTTTATATATATGGAGACGCTCCCCAGATGTTATTGTTTCTTTACCGCACTAAGCCCGTCAGTCATAATAGACAATGATTTTACCTGAGCATTGAGATTAAAAAAAAAAATTAATTAAAAAAATGATGAACCGATGAAAAGGGCTGTCAAAGAAGAAGTCTTGAGAACTTTATTTGAGGCCGTAGGATGAAAATCTGACGGTGTGGAATGGTTTAAAAATATGACCGTTGCAAGCTTGTCGGAGAAATACGACCGTTAGAGGAGTTGGGAGTAGTCGTACGGAACTGTGAGTGTGCGTGTGTCTCTCCAGATTCGGTCACGTCGGACGCACGTGTAAGTCTGCTGGATATCCGTTCAATTGACCGTTGGTACACATCATCATCGTGCCATCGCGGTGAAATTTTTCCGAATTTTACTGGCACTGTAAAAAAATCAGCTTTTTACAGCAAGTTGATTTTTTTTTCACTATTATTTTGTAATTACGATTTTATGCAGAAGTTAAACAATTTTTTTAGTCTTTTTGGTTGATAAGTGCATTAAATAAGGTTGTTCCTTTCCTTATAGGTTTTCGTTTTTTTTTCACAAATTGCATTTCAAAATATATTTTTAAAAATATTTTTTGAATTTTGTTTTGAAATATTATTTTGGATTGACATTTTATAATATATTTTGAATTGAAATATTTTATGGATTATAAATTTAAAAATGTACTTTTAACTGAAATATTATATAAATTATAAAGATTAAAACATATTTTTAATTAAAATACTATACGAGCGTGTTTTGAACTAAAATATTATATAAGAAATCGTAAAATATGAGTGTATTTTAACTATTATTTTTTATAAACAAATGTATTTTAAAACGCGTTTTTTGATAATGTTAGACATACGTCGCTTTACACATTGAAAAATGTGTACTGGATGAAAACGAAAACGAAAACGAAAACTAATAGTCCATAGCCTGAACATTTTGAAAGAAAGTATGATAAGGTGCAATTGTTCAAGCAAATACTCATTCTTGATTTGAGATGGAGATTAAGACTTGGCATCCAATGCTTGGAGTTTGAGAAAGGGATTAAGAAAAAGCTATAAATGGAAAATGACCCAAAATGCAAATCCAAAAGGGGAAATTTCTCTGATTTTGGGTTCTTTGTGTGGTGATTAATTAAGCTGAATTGAGAGATGGCAAATGGATCAAATTAAGTGTACACACACCAAGTGATTAAAAAATGCCTTTCTCTATCTCTATTTCTGGCTACCTAGTCAAAGTGAGAAAAGTGGAAAAAAATGACATGAATCTCTGTGTCTGTCTAATCTGGTGTGTCCTTCTGGTCCTGCATGTGTCAAAAGTACAACATTAATTCTAAAGCTTAATGACAATGTAGGCTATGTATGTAGTATCTTTACAGTTTACCAACCGGACAACGTTAGCCCAGTTTCTGGGCTCACCAAACGCAACTTCCGCAGGAGCATGTACTGAATTGTTTTCTTCACAGAAGACATGTTGATGGTGTCTTTTTAACTTCATCATTTTTCGATATGGCCAATTCAGAGGAAGGTGTTCGCAGCTGCTTATAGAAAGTTCTTTTATCAATTTGTCTGCAAATAACGTACAACAATCACCATGACAACATTATTTCTCATTACTCAGGATTAGCTTTCGTCAATCCATATTTTTGTCAATTTCTTTCTCTTACATACATTTATAGTTACCCCTTACCAGCGAGAGAAATATTCCTATCTGATTAGGAAGGTGAGAACTTGCGTTCATATCAAAATTTTAATTCAAACATGAGTTTATTCACATTTCATGTTTTGATAAATATTTTTCATGTGAAAAAAAGGAAAAAATGGAAATTCTTTAGCTAGTCGCTACAATAAGTGTAATACTCTCTCTCTTTTTTTTAAAGTACAATTTCAAAAAAAAAAATTTACTTTTAGATGAAATTTTATATTAGCTTTATCAATAAATACTACGTGTAGCTCACAATTACAAAAAATAAAAAATAAAAAATTATACATTTAATAATGTGTTGTTCGATGTATTATATTTTTATAATTTAAAAAAAATATATTATACTCAATACAAAATAAACTTTTTTTTTTTTGGGAAGGGGGAAGGTGGCAAGATGGAGTATTACCTCCCAAGCATGTTTCAATTATTACACAGTTTAGTGCTCCTTTAATTCCTTAATTTTGTGAATATAAATGTTTATGGTTTGATCTTTGATAGGCAATTTCGGCTCATCATGACTACTAAACAGATTTTATGCCAAATTACCATTTTGTAGGCAATCTTTCATTGAATATTGATTTTAAACAAATCATTCAATTGGGCAGAAAAAAAAATGGCATGTGTAACTCGTGATTGTTACCAATGAGGTCCCATTTATATATATGTTAGATTCAATTCATCGTTGCTGCCAATATTCCAATTGGATACTCTTTTCACTTTCAAATGAGTAATAAGTAATAACACGACTAATTAGTTTCGGTTATTCACGTTGTTTTCACTCTTTTGAATCACTATGCCACTAAAATGTTCAACCAATTCAACATATAAACAATTTAAATTCTTAGCATAATCATCATATTTATTCATATAGAAAAATTGTGTCAACATAGTCTTTTTCATCCCAGGAAAAAAAAAGAGAGTTTAGTTTTAATTTTTTTTTTGTTTTGAAAAGAGAGTTTATTTTTAATAATAATTATGTAGGATTTGAGATTGAAAAGTAAAAATAAAATTGTAAAATTATACACTTAATAGTATATTAAATATGTCTTAAGTTATAAATTTAAAAATTACTGTTAATTGAAAAATGAATTTTTCTTTTTGAGACGAATAGAGTATGATTTTATGGATGTTGGATAGTACTATTAAATTTTTGATTTTCTCAATGCTTGCTTTTTCTTCCCCTAAGGTTTATGGAAAATTAAGTGGAGGGATTTGTATCATATTCATAAAAAAAATTGCTATAAGTCCAATTATTAATAACTTATAGCATTTGAATAAAAGAAAAGGAGTTTGGATTGGTTCTAACAAATAACTACTAAGTGGGCAAGCCTAAAAACAAAGCTAATAAGCCGAATCTTGAACTGCAACTTTAGTTCAGCTGGGAATTAACTAGTTAGCCTGTTAAAATCCGATTAAAGGTTTTGGAATGGTGTCCTTAATAGCCCAATGAAGTTTCTTATTTATACATATATAAAATCCAATAAAGTTTCCAATCTATATATGGATACACGGTCCAATTGCCGGAATGGTTTTTTTTTTTTTCTTTTTTCCCCTTTTTTGGTTAAATTTTCAAATTTTATTCATGTCTGAGTATAGTATTGTGTAGTGATGTAAATTGCATACAAACAAAGAGTGGTCCTTTGAATAATGTTTGGTACATTTAAGAAGATGTATAACTTGGATGTCAAAATGTATGTGTGTACTTTTAACTTTTATGTTTCTAAAATAACTTTTATCTCATAATATTTGTATTCAAAAATAAAATTGAATTTTGAGATGTAATTCAATGGTTGATATAAACAACAAACTCTTACGATCGTTTCCTAATTATACAAATGAAGAATGAGAAATGATTTGAGCATGTGAAAATTGACTTTATTCGTTTATAAGTGGTGTGTACTCGATAATCTCTAACCAGAGTATATGGGCCAAAGACTCGTGCGATGAAGGAATTTGGTGAGTGACTATATACTATGTGAAAAATAGTAAATATAAAAATACCTCCTGTTGATTAAAAAAAAAAATTGTCTTTATACTAGAACGCACAAGTGAAAACTCTAAAGTGGATTCAAACCTTACCATTTGCAAATTGGTAAAATGCTTCTGCCTACTTCAAACCACGAAAACCACATAAAGCAATAACATCATCCTTGGTATGCTAAATGCACACGCATTTCCAATGAATGTCAAGCACTAAGTGAACCAAAAAAAAAAAAAATTTATAGTAATTCTTTCGCTTTAACCATTCTTCCAAGCTCCTTTGAATCACCAATATGGTAATGTTTTCCTCCCCAAATGATCATATAATCTAGTACATCCACAAAAGCACAAACCAACATATCACTCAACGTGATACCCATATAAACTCGACTCCCAGTAATAATATATTTCTAACTGTATTTTGTCAACAACTTTACAGAATCAACTGCTAGATTAACTCGAGAAACAGGGCTTCTTGCTTGCTTGTCAAGCCTAATTCACTTAGACTTGAGGTGCACTCGTCATCACTGAAAGCCCGTCGAGGATATGGTCTTACCTGCACACACAACATTGTTCCATCAAAATTTGCATAATGTGAGATGTCAACTTCCCTATATTTTAGTTTTGCTTTACCTGGAAGAATAAGGAGAGGTTCAACTAAAAAATTCACAATGCATCAACCACCATTTAAGAATAATTGATTTAGCCATCATTGAATACCAATAGCTCCCAGACAAATAAACTATGCTAAACAAATTCCAGTAACAAGGAGGTGATTTTTTTACCAGTCTGTATTGGCCAGGTTTAACCACTCTGCTAACATCGATGAAGTCAAACAGGCACTGCAAAGCACAACGCAACCCAGTTAATTTACCTACCCATTAATAAAAAATTTGGGATTACAAGATGTATACCTGTAGCAACCAAGTTAATTTACCCACCAAACCCTTGAATTTTGGGATTACAAGATGTATACCTGTAGCTTATCAGATTTAAGAAACCGTCGACCTCTCCTGCTTCCATCAGGCAACCGCACAAGCAAGGTAACTGCATTTTCATCATCTGAGGGTGGTTCTTGGGGGAGTGAAGCTTCTTTTGCAGCTAATTGTCTAGCAATTTCCTGGCCATCAATTGGAAACAAATTAAGTAACAAATTCTTGCAGACATTAGCTCAAATACCCTCAAGGATTACAATATTGAAAAAACTTTACCTGCTCTTCATCCTGTTTCCTACGTAATTCTTCCTCCTTTCGCCTTTCTTCTGCAAGAGCAGCTTCAGCTTCTTCCTTAGCCTTCAATTCCTTTTCTTGGTCAGCTTGCAGAGAAGCAAGGTACTCATCATCCTGAACGCAATAATTGTAAATACAAGTATCGACAGATTTAAGCTCTAAAGCACTTGCAAACTGAAAATGCAAACCTGTTGTTCCCGCAACAATCGCTGAGCAGTAAGAGATGGTGATGGAGGACGAGGCATTCGTGGAGCATAAGGATCCATACCCAGGTTCAAGCCATTCTGCATGAGCTGATGAGTTGAAAATGGAAGACGATATCCACTTCCATCAGGAATTCCACCAAACATCGCTGCCTCAAGCATTACAGCTTCATCATGTTCCTCTGAGGAGATGCCTCCCCACTTCAAGAGAGACAAGATAATGAGAGCACTATCCTTCCTAGTGTTTCTTACTCAGTTTGTAGTGGAGGAATTCAGAATTAATGAACTCTAACCAGCAGTTTTAATTACCTCATCAGAGTGGAAGTCATTTCTATTGACTGGTTGAGTATTAAGGTTGACATCATGCCTAGGACTTGATTGAGGGCTAACATCAGTTTCTTCAATGCCTCTACCAGTGACAACAGATCCCGTGGATGTATGTCTGCTCCTGTGCCTAACCAATGGTTCTTCTTCAATGTCTTCAGCTTCTTCATCTGGGACAGAAGTGCTCCCTATATGTGACCTAGATTGCCATTGAGTACCTCATCAGAAGATTGAAACATGCTAGTCTAGTGTTGGGACATAGAAAAATACACACAAATGCCCGTTCAATATGGGATGAGGAGGAAGAGCCCCCCATTAACAAACTATTTCAGAAATTAGTCCTTTGAACTAAAAGACAATAGTGAAAGCACATACCTCCCATTTGAAGGGTATGATGATTTTCCATGATCCTCGACATCAGTTGATGCTACCAAATCTGAACCTTCAACTTTTCCTTCCAGCTCCCATATTGGGTTCTCTCTTTCTGCAGTCTGCATTAATTTCACGTCAGAGGATCAAGGAACAATAAGTCACAAAATCTAGGCAGGTAATATAAGAGCAAACCACCAATGACAATGAAACTGCCTGTGCAAGGTCAGTATCCCCTGAGTGAGACTGCTGATGACGAGACAAGGAATCTCTCAAAACCTGTAGCAAAACACCATTACGTCAATATACAGATTGAAAACAACAGTGGATCAGTGTGACATAATCAGATGAACTTTGAACCTCAGATTGATGGTCTGAAATTTCAGCATCCCGCTTCGAAGCCTCAATGGCAGCTCTGATCATTTCTTCTTCTATATCATTGCTGTAATCTGGCAAATCATCGATCACAGGAGCAGTTGGGTTAGAACTAGGAGCACCAGGGTAACGACCAAATATGTTATCATTTCTGGCAGTTTGCCTAGAGGCTCGTGTAGCTGGACCAATTGGAACGATTTCATCATCATCTTCATTAAGTACTACCGTGCCATGAGTTTCAGGGCCATGTGTTTGTGTAGTTCCAGTAACATCCTCAATTGTTGGAGTACTACCAGAATGACCAGGCTGTTCCTGGCCATCTTTAACCTCTATTGGGACCTCCCTCACTTCTCTTGGATGGGAAACAAATGGGGATCGGCCAGCAAAATCAGGACCACCATCAGATATACTTCTCCCAATGTTAGGATCAAGAAAAGTGAATGGATTGAAATTTCTACTAGAAGATGATAGAGGGAAGGGAGGTGCCCGCGGTCCAACTTGAACTGGATCATCAATGTCCATGGCATCATCCTGAGTATCAGCAACAGATGTTTCTTGTGTTCTGAAGAAAAAGATGAGCCAAATTCAGATAAACAGTTTAGTGTGAAACAATGACTTCTACCTGCTGCTTTTGTCTTTTCCTTTTGACTTATCTTTTGAGCAGGTGTGTGGAGCTTTAACTTTCTTATTGTTGAGATAGATCAAGGGATAAAAGGAATGCAAAAGAAAAAATTAGCAGAAAAGGTGAAAGGAAAGACACAAGAAAGCACCAACATGTTTCTCTCTCCTTCATTGAAATATGCATTAACAGCTTCATTCAGATTGCCACCATGCTCCTGTATACAACACACATAACCATCAAGTTTAGAAGGAGAGGAAGGTTAGGAAAACTTTATTGTTTATTCTCCTCCTTTTTACTTCAGGTGGGGGGCAGCTATAACAATAAAACACTAATATAACACAACTAAGAGATTAAAACAATAGCTTGAGGATCAAAACACTAATAGTAGACTAAGAACGGTGAGAGACAATAATAACAAGGAAACTAAATGCGAGATTCTGAAAGACGAAAAAAAAAAAAAAAGGTCGCAACCACGCATCTATAAATTGCTTTGGTGAAAGTTGCCCTATTAAGCTGAAGTAATGGTTAAGGAATTGGCACCATTATACTAAGGAGCATGCCGTTTTGGCTTCAAGTAAGCCAGTGCAACACATGACGACAATGAAGGAAATCCATAAAAATTTTCAATAATTTGAGATTACTAAACAAATAAATTCTATTTGTCCTTTCAAGAGATTGCTTCCCTAATAAATTCTATACATCCTTTTAAGTTCCAATTGAAATTTGCAACCTGTCCCTCTGATAACCCATCATCTCTTCCCTAATTATCTATTTACTAATTTCCAAGTTATATATAATTAATAATTGCCAATAAATTAAAGTCCATTGACCAAAAAATAAATGCACTATACACAATTGCACAGATACGACCCAAAAGCCATGACTAAGAAAGTAATCATTTTCTGGATAGCTTTTGATTTTGAATGCTTTATAAATTAATGGCAAGATGGGCCACCCTATGGACTTTTGACAACAGCAAGATTCACACTTCAATGAGAAAGCAAATTTATGGGCCAATTAACTAGCAGGACAACGCCTATTCATTTGTATACAAATAACAACTAGCTGCTGTGGCATAATCAGTTATACCAGGATCAAGCGGCCAGTAAAAAAATTGACTATTACACAAGGTAAACTACAAAGCTAGTAAGATAGTAGATGCAACAGATTTCTCAATCATATGGCAACAAATTATATATAGGTATATCCCATTTGACAATGGCATAATTATAACTTTACACATGAGCCAATAAATTGATGGCTGATCAATATGGTAAATAGCAATGAGAGACAACAGAGATTAACATCATAATCATAATAATTATAATAAAAATAATGATAGGCAAAGATGAAATTATTGGGCTTGATGAATCAGACTACGCCATTACATCTCATCAACTATGGTATATTATCCATATATAGAGCCTTATCCGTGTGCTCACACAGGACACACATCCACATAATTACCTCTAAATTCTTTAATTAATGGATTGGACATGACAAAAACATAATTTTTAATTAGACCTTCACTGCTCTTTTCCAGGATATGGCACAAGAATCTGAATTACAGAGCCCAGAAAACACCTTCTTCACAATCAATCCTCCTCACAACCACTTCAGTTTTCCTTAAAGACTTCTTTGTTGATTTATAATGTTGAAATCCGAAACTTAAAATGTACTTTCTGGGAGACATTTGAAAAGGATCCCAAATAATTACATCCACAGAATAATTTAGTATAAAAATCAGGTACTGCCATTGCTCCTTACTATCGTTATTTTAATTAAATGTCCGATAATTCTCCATTTCAATTGCTGGAGTAGCAAACCCTGGTATCACAATCTTGATTCATATACAATTGCTTTAATTTTCCAGAAAATATTTAAACTTTCCGCTGCTTAACTTTCCCATCAAATACATCATATTCCAAAAGTCCCATTAAAAAAATAACCCAAATAAAACCCTAAACGAGCTAATTACTAAAGTTCATCATCGAAATACTAAAATCCCAACAAGATTCCAAACAAATACAACTGCGTTACCCCAAAACAAAAACCAAACTAATAATCAAAGGCATCAAAACCCAAAAAAATCGGATGTAAAATGAAGGGATTTTCACCTCAAGCTTCTGAATTGCAGTGGCTTCAGAAACGCCAGCGAAGCTCATAAAAGTCTCAATATCTTCCCGATTAGTTCTAGCCATTTCTTGAAATTACTGCAGAAAGATAATAGTTTGGGCGGAAAAACAATAAAAACAAAAGAGAAGATGAAGAGAGAATATGAGAAATCCTCTGGCGTGAAGGAATTAAAGAAGATCCTATATATATATAGATGTGGGGGCTGACGACTGAGAGGAGTCCGGAGTCCTTTTATTATTGTGAATGGCAGTTTGGTAAATAAAAATGACAGTGAGAAATTGTTCTAAGCTTCCACCGTTCCACGCCTTTCTAATCTTTTTCTTTTTCTTTTTTTTCTTTTTGGATTAAAAAATGTTAAAAAAAACAAAAGATGTCTTGGAGGAGAAGTTGTGAGATATTTTTCATAATGAATGGTTGAATTGAATTATTATGCTTGTTTTTTAACACAAAAATTGAGAAATTATAATGAGGGTGTTCAAAATCAATGATTTCAAATCGGATCAGATCAAAATCAAAATCGGTTCGAATCGATTTTTGATTCAACTTTATCTCTTTTTTTCTATTATTTTTTTTATATATAATGTTAAGTGATTTAACTTAAGTTATATATCAAAATTTTATTTATTTTTATATAAATATAATAAAAAAATTTTATTTCAATATTTTAATTTATGTATTTTTCATGTAAATTAATTTGTGTATTTTTATGTAAATGTTTTAATTTATTTTGTTACAAATTGACTAATTTTAATTATTTTTTTAATTATCAAAAAAATTAATTTATAATTTATAATTTATAACTAATGTTAGTTATTTTTTAAAAGGAAAAAATTATAATTTTTTTTATTTTGATAAAAAGGGTTTAGATTAGATCGATTGTTTGATCCGATTCAAAAAATGCACTGATCCAGTCTGATTTTATTTTTTTTATCTGATCCAATCCGATCCGTCAATAAATATATCAAACTGTTATTCATCACTTGTTCATTTCAGTTGAATTAGTTGAATATATGAATTTCGATATGAAGTATGATTTCCTATTATTTGATTCATTTAGCATGCTAATAACATATGAATTGAGACATGATTTTGGTCTTGTTTTGTAATATGGTCTTTTTCATCATTTTGGCAGAAAGAAAGGGACTTCTGAGACTGATATTTTGGAGGGCGTTCGTTTAACACATTCACGTTGAAAAATTTGGTTATAGCCAAAAACAAATTAGTTTTGGACTACATTTAGACAAAATATAATGCACAAACAATTTAAGCAACCAATAAATAGTATTAGAAATTATGGTATTCAAAAATTCATAGAAAATGCCATTAAAAATTATGGGTTTAAAAAAAAAAAAAAAAAAAAAAAAAAAAAAAAGTATTATTTAAAAGATTTTTTTTTTCAAGAGATTTAAATAATTTTTTTTGTTCAAATTATTGGAGAAAGAAAAAAAAAAATATGATGCCTCAATTAGACTCCTCAATTTCCTTAAAAGAAAAACTTTTCAATTTTGTAAAAAGAATAAAAATAATTCAGCTACATTTTTGGATAAATTCATTTCAGATATTTAGAACCTTTAAGTGGGTAGGAAATTTTTCCCAAAAGACAAAATAAAATTTCGGGCTGAAAATGGGTAAGCCGAATTAGATTGGGCTCTTAAATCTATAGAGAAGTTTTAAGCCCTTTCCTAATGGGCTTACTCATTAACAAAGATCCAACAAAAAAGTTTTCTTCTTCGTCTTCTGTAACCGTCAAACCGACAGCGTTTCTCCGCCGGCGGAAGTGAAAATCCCAGACACTTATACGACGCCGTCTCAGCTCACCTGAAAACCTGAAGCTTTCAGCTGAGACAATGGAGGAGACAGCTGAAAACAGGGAACAGAAGCCTTCCAAATCGAGCTTAGGATTCGGGTTCTGGAAATGGGCTATTACTGCTGTGATTTTCAGATTAATCCTCATTTATTTCCCCAAAAATCTCAACTTAGCTACTCGCCCGGAAGTCTCCACTCCGGTCACAAGCCTCCGCCGCCGTAAACACTTGTCTCTTTCTTTTCTATGAGAATGTGTGTTCTGAGTTCTTTTTAGTGTTTTTGATTTACCATTTTTCTTTTCCTTAGTTGCTGAAGGATATTGGTTGAAGCAGTTGTCAATGTCCCCTTATGCTGGTTTGTTCCCTTCAAAACTTTCAGCAGAGTGTTGATCTTAGTATTCTTATTCCTATTCTTATTATTATTTTTAGTGTTTGTTGATTTTTCTTTTTGGGGTGGCATTCTATGTGTAGGTTCCATGTATCATGGATCTCCATTGTTGCTTTCTATTCTGGGACCTCTCACTGTAAAAGGGTAGAGAATTTGCTCTTGTTAAATTTTGTGTTTCTTGAAATTGGTTGTCTTTTGTCATAAAATGTAGCTAAAATGTTATAGTTTGTGGCAGTTTTTGTTTTTTCTAATTTTTCTTTTTAAATTATTGGGGCAGAATTGAAGGGCAACCAAATCATCTTTTATGCAGGTATCATCTATATGTATGCATATGTTTAGCGGAAGATATAGAAGTTCAAGTTTTGTTTATTTTGTTTACTTGAAATTGATTAAGATGGTTTATATAAAATTATGAACTCATGTCGGATATAGTTTGCTATCTGTGATTGCAGATTCTATTTCTGCAATCCTGATTCGAGTGATTGGCCAGAGGCTTCAAGTTGCATATGATCAGAACCTAAGATCACTTGGTCTTGGAGAACTGGTTGAAGGTTCAAATATTTCGTAGTTTAGAATTCTTCACACTTTTCTTGGTTTTTTTTTTTTCACTCATTTATTTGCAAATCTCTGACATTTCTCTTCATTATTTGTCCTTTTATGGTTGTTCCAAAAACATTTTTCAGGGAGTCTACCATCAGGAGATATTGCTGCTCTCGTGTATTTATGGAACCCTTTTACCATACTAACGTGTGTAGGTTTTAACACAACACCTACAGAAAATCTGTTTGTGATCTTGTCCCTCTATGGAGCCTGTACAGGTAAAATGTTACCTATCTTGTTATAGTATATCAGCCTCTTGATTATTTATTTTCCATAGTTCACTCAAAAGCTTTTCAATTTAGGATAAGTGTTCTATTCTCATCAAACTTGGTCATGCTTCTGTTCATATGGGATTGCTGTATTTCACTTCTAATAAGCTCCAGCACATTTTTTTCCAGAATTGTCATTGTGATTTCTGGTAATTTTGAATTTTCATATCTGATTGCAGGAGAAGTGCCCGTGGCTGCTTTTGGCTGGGTGTTAGCAACACATTTATCTCTATATCCTGTATTTATGGTCATACCAGTATGTCTTGTCATCACGCGCATGAAGAGAACAAATTTCTACCTTATCTGCATCCATTTTGTAAAGATCTTACTGGTTTTGTCCATTTTTCATTTCAGATCATCATTCTGCTAGGCTATGGTCTGGATGGTCCGCAAAGGAAACTGTTTTTGCACAGGCTCTCTTCAAAAGCTGGAAAGGGCATTCCAAGTGATGGTCATAGTGAGTTTATAAAAGCTCAATCAACTTCTTTCTCACTTCGGCCTGTTTTGCTCTTCATCTTGTGGGCTTCCTTTTGGGCATCTTATGTATTAACTTTGTGTGGTATCTCATTGAAAAAGACTGGTGGTCTGTGGGAGATGTTTGAAAGGTACAACACTATGTTGAAACTATGCATGTTCTTTATCTGAATTATCTTTAGAGACAATTGAGAATCACAAATTTACATACTTATTTCTATAGTACTTTTGTGTGCTAACTTGCACTTTAGATTGCTATGTAGTCATCACTTCTTTCATTGTTCTGATTGCTCTTTATTGAATCAATTTCTTTGTTGACAAGAACTACCAATAGTTGTTCAATTTGCAACAGTAGATGTTCAAGCATGCTTCCCGTAGCCAAAGAATAGAAAGAAAAATCATATGATTTACTATTTTTACGTCTAAAATTGTGGAAGTTACTAAGACTAATGATTATATCAGTGTGAAGTTCACTGTGAAATATTTGCATGATTATATGCAGGACATATGGATTCATTCTCACTGTTAAAGATCTATCTCCAAATATAGGTGTACAATGGTAAGTGCGGTGTACATTTTAGGCAAGTTGCTAGTTGATAACCAAACTAAGGTCTTCAGGTCTGTGACCAGTTGGTGAAATTTTGATGCAGGTACCTCTTTGCAGAAGTATTTGAGTTTTTCAGGAATTTTTTCCTGATAGTTTGTCATGCAAATATTTTATTCTTGATACTGCCACTGGCCATACGGTTGCATAACCGGCCATGTTTTCTGGGTTTTGTTTACATGGCAATATCATCCATTCTGAAATCCTACCCATCCGTGAGTTCTCCATCCATCTGGAATTAGAATTCAAGCGGGAAAAATGTCCATTAGTAGAATAAATGGTGGTTTTCAATTTTGAACCTCATACACGTTTACTTCCCTTAGTCTTCTTAATGTATTGGCTACTGTGATCATTTCTTGACTTTGATCCATCATCTGCGTCACAATCAATCAGGTTGGAGATTCAGCTTTATACTTGGGTTTACTGGCATTGTTCGCCAATGAATTAGCAGGTAACCCAGCTTATGCATCTGTTGGTGGTTATGGTCTATAATTGGCATTATTGTAACACCTGCCTACCTTGCAGAAATGCAATTTTCATTCTTCCTCTTTTGTGGATATATTGGAGTATCCTTGCTTAGCCCTGTGATGCACAATCTATGGATATGGAGGGTAAGTATCTAACTGACAAAAAGATGCCAATTTGTTCTTTTAAGTTTCCAAATCTTAGCAGAAAAAGTTTGTCAGGTCTAACGTAGGAAATTTGCAGGGGACTGGCAATGCAAATTTTTACTTTGCTACTGCAATGGCTTATGCTTGCTTCCAGGTTCTCTTCCTTTGCATACATCTTCAAATGAAAATCTGTATTAGACACAATAAGACATGTTTTCCAGAAATTCAGAAACCATTTTTAACGATGTTTCATTTCCAAATTTGCAGATTGTATTGGTAGTTGAGAGTGTTTCTTCCATGCTCAACCACGATAGAAGAATCCGAAAACTAAGTACCACTGAGAAGGCTAAAGCTTCATGACACCATGCCTTACTATCCGCAGGTTTTCCCCGCTGTGATACAAACAATTTTCTGGTTGCTCGGATCGGTCCATTTGATGCTTCAATCACTTCATCAAATATTTTTTTTTAATTATTATTCAGTTCAGAATGTATACTTGGTGTTCAAATGAATCTTTTACAAAACATATTTCGTGGGAATAGATTTAGATTGCGGGCCTGTAAAGTATAGCTTCTCTATTTGTGGGCATGCAAGCTTAGGCTTCGTTTGGATTGTTCTTATTTGAAAAAAGTTATATTGAAATGTGTGAAAATTTTGATAAGTATTTTTTAATAGAAAAAATATTTTGGAGGGAAAATTTTTTAAAATTATGTGAGAGGAATTTGAGAAGGAAAATTTAAAATTTAAAATTTGAAATAAAAATACGTTTAAATAGTTTATTTTTATTTATTTTTGTTTTATTTACAAATATAAACTCCCTATCCAAACAGACCTTAACCTCCCGTTTTGTTTTGTTTGGAGCCTTTGGAAATTGAAGCCCACTCGATCGAAGAGTAGTTTTTGAGATATTGGCGATACAGGGGCATGTGCGTGGATAAATATTTTTCAATTATTAACCAAATTGGATGAAGTGGATAGCATGACAAAACACGTTTTATATTTTTTGAAAAACTAATTATAAAATAAAAGATATATTAAATATTAAAAATTAAAAATTAAAAAATATTTAAAAAATACAAAAATATATTTTAGAAAGTTATTAATACCAACCTTATGTTCCATGATTGTATTTAATATTTGATACTAACAATAATTGAAAGAAGATTAATGTTTTGTTATTCTCAATTTGTCGTATGAAAGATTAGAGATGTAATGATAATAATAAAAAAAAGTAATTCGTAATGTCAATTGTCAAACTTTCGGCGCCCGAAGAAAATTGTTGTGGTTACGTCTTAGTTAAGGGGGTGGTATTAGTCTAGAATCTAGATTTAAGTGTTACATTACTTTCGAATCTCTCAAAGTGACATATGTTACTTTACTGCGAATCTAAGGGGTGTACTTTTTGACTAAAATTTTGAGAAGAGTTATTATTTGAAAAGTAAAGTGAGATAATTTCTAATTAGGCCACAAGGCTTTTTTTTCTCCACCAAATTATTGTGTGTGCGGGCGATTTAACGTGCGATTTCAGTGTGATCGTGCAATGGTTATAAATTTGAATTTTTTTTAGATGTATGTTATAATTTTGGTAGCGTGTCTTCTTCTCAACAGACGACAGTAGTTTGGATCTAGTTATTCAACGTCTCACCGCGATAGTAGTTTTGGTTTCAAGCTATTCAACTACTGCAATTTTCTGGAAGCTACACAAACGACATTGGATGAAAGCTATGGACGCTAGCATTCAGTTTCTTTCACTTCGTGCAGATTTGCAATTTTCATTAAAGACAACACTTTAGTTTCGTAGTTTGTTGTACTTTTGGTTGATCCTAAATCGTCTAGGTTTCAACATGTGTGTCGTTAGTCGGCATATTTTTCACCAGTCGGGTTTTTGCTCATTTGTGGGTCTTTATCTTCATAGATTATAGCACTGTATCCAATTGTAATACCACGAAACGCAATTAGCCTTTGTGGCTATGTACTTTGGCCATGTGTTACTTTGTTAATATATTATCGTTTTTAGTTAAAAAAGGAAAAAAGAAAAAAGAAAAGTAAAGTGAGATCAAATTAAGTTGTAAGTTGTGTTCAAATATGAAAGTTATTATTTATCGTTGGACTTTATAATAAAATAAATTGGACTCATGCGAGGTACATATTGGTTGGCTTTTACTTTTTTTGTTATAAAAAAAGAGTTTATTTTTAATTTAATATAATTTTTTTAAATTTAAAATATAATACACTTAATACACAATTAAATATATAATTTCATATTGTTATTTTTATTTTTTAATTTGTGTTATATATTATCATTATTAGTAAGGAAATACAAGAATTATACACCAAAAGTGAACTATATATTTTATTTTTTAATTTGGAGATGGAGGTAGTAATATATATTTTATTTTTTAAACAAATTTTTTTGTATTTTAAAAAAAATTCTATCTCGTAACTTTTATTTTAAAAATTAAAAAAATATATTTTGAAACGCAATTCATACGTATTCATAAAATGTTATATTCTCACAATAATAATGAGATCACGAGAGGAATGAAAAAAAATAGTGAAAAAGCTATTTCATTATCTGATTTTGAGTAATGATGCACATAATAAAAAAGATACAATGAAAATTTTCGATAATTGACATAACATCCATGTAGTTTAGGACATCAAATAACATTGGCTATGTTTGAATTGTGTTATATTTGAAAATTTTGTATTAGAATGTATAAAAAAATTTGCGAATTTTTTTTTTGTAAAAAAAAACATAATATAAAAAAATAAATTGGAGGAATTTTTTAAAAAATTAATATAAAAATAAATTTCGAAGGAATTTAAATTTTAAAATTTAAAATAAAAAATTGTTTGAATATTTTATTTTTATAATTAAAATTTTTTAATTTTTTACAAATAAAAACATAAACCAAACATACCCAGTTTCGCTTCAATCTTCTAATATTATTTTGTCACTAAAATACATCTTCATTACGAACCTCGTCACTCGTCTCATTTTTTTTTAACATATTCACGTTTGCGTTAAAAGATTGTTGTGTTTTTTTTTGGTGTGAAAGCTGCAGAACTTTTAAGAAAACTAGTTTTGAAAGCTAGTGGACATTCGAGAGTGAACAAATGTGCGGTCATTGAAATCAGTGCAAGGCACTTAATAATATAGGGGATTGTGGGATATAATGGGAACATGGAAAATTGGAATCAGCGTAGTGTTTCCGCCAACACAATTACAAGATTATCAAACAGATTCATCCGTCCTATACTACGTGCCTCGCTCACTTCCGCCAGCAGGAAAGGAAAACAAGGACAAGGGTGGAGGAAACACACAACGATGGGAGTGATACGTACCTCACTCACTCACTCCCACAAAGAAAAAAGAGAGAACGAAAAAAGAGGGGTGGAGGGGAGGGATAACGAGGGAAAAGGGAATAAAGCTCACTCAATGACGAGAAGAGGAACCAACTGGCTTAGTCCAATTAGCCATTCAATTTTGTTAAATATTATTGGGGCTAAAAGGGTAGGGTTTCGATTCTTTCGAACTTCCAGTTTGTCATTCTCTTTCCCATCGATCTTTTTCCCTTTTGGTGATAGATAGAGACCTCATATAATAGAATAAGCCCTCATGTAATAGCATAGGATGATTATAATCATATATAATTATTCAAAAAAAAAATGAGGGGAAGAGGGGTGAGACTCACTTACTAGCCTCACTCACTCTCATTAAGAGAAAAGGAGAACAAGAAAAGGGGTGGAAAAACCACTCATTAACGGACAATTGCCTTTACTAATAATTTTAAAGTTTTTGTAATTTATTAATTATGATTAATTAATCTATTTAATTGTTTTTGAATTCCACTCTTCTTTTATGTGGTTCTCCTCCAAATTCTCCTCTCAATTTTGTTCTCTTATCAATAATTGTCCTTTTATCATGGAAAATATAAAACTCATATTCAATAAAACCAAATTATTTACTTTTGAAAGATATCTTTAAAATTCAAAAGAAAAAAATCATATTATTTAATATTCATTTCTAAAAAATAAATAGCTTATAATGGTGATACTCTATTTTTTGTTATTGACACTTTTAGTTTGTTGTTAAAAGGGAAAAAAATTTGTATACTAATTGTATTTTTGTAATTGAAAAAAAAAGGTGTGAATTTCAATCATTCAAATTAAAATTAATGATATTTTAATTATCATTTGATAGTGTGAACATGGGGACCAAAGCAGCCTCCTCAATTAATTAATTAGTACTCCAAGATATCGTTTGTCTTAGGACGTTATTAATTCATAATCACTTGCTTATGTGGTCCGGGCTTGGGCTAATTCATTCTAGTTAAATACTCATTTTTCATGTTGAGGACTTCATGGACGTGTCTAAACGACAACCAATACCTCACAAGTCAAATGAGGAGTTTTTGCAAATAATTCATCGTAAACACAAATGAAAAATTAAATAAAAAAGAAAACTCAGATACGGCATGTTATTTATTATTGTAAAATTCTTAAATTATTTTTCCTATGTTTGTTATTTTTATTTGTGTTAATCAAGATTGTATAAATTAGAGGGATAACTTAAATAAATAAAAAAAGAAAAAGAAAAGCCTACTATATGCATAGGGCCAAAAATTTTGAAAAAATAATTTTTTTCTCATGTAATTAAATTATTGTCCTAAGAATAAAAGTATATAAATTTTATAATACTTAAAAAATAAAAGAACTTAGAAAGTAGGTACTTTTCTCAAATAAAAACATCACACTCCAAACAAATTTTTATTTCAAAATTTAAAATTTAAATTTTCCCACTCAAATTCCTCTTACATAATTTTAAAAAAATTTTCCTCTCATTTTTCTTTCTAAAATACTTTTTCTATCAACAAATACTCACTAAAATTTTCACACATTCCAATACAACTTTTCTTAAATACATATCACACTCCAAATGGAGCCTTAGTTTGGGGATAGGGTGGCTAATGTTAGAACTTACTGGCCAAGACAAAGAATCGCAATTTTGCCAAAGTGAACTAACATTATAAACTCATTTTCAATCATTCTCAATTCGTATTGTAGGCTACAACTCTCCTTCTTATTTTGAAGAGATAACCCCCAAAATGGTCTCTCCTATATTGGTCGATGATTTTTTTAGTTCATCACTTTTAAAACAGGAACAAATGGTCCTTCACATTTCATGAATGTACCATTTTGATCATTTGTCACTATTCCGTTTGTTTTTCTGTCAGAATAGTGTCAAAATAGTGTCGAAATAGTGACGGAATATGACGAGGGACCAAATAGTATATTTATGAAATGTAAAGGACTATTTATTCTTATTTTAAAAGCAAGTAACTAAAAAAATCATTAGCCAATATCTGAATGACTATTTTGGGGGTTATCTCTATTTTGAATTACAAACTATAACTCTCATGCATGAAATTGGAATCGCTAATAATTGTCAATTAATAATACGACTATGAATTTATTCTCAAACTTTGAACAAACTACTCGTTACACTAAACTGTCGGTCAGTCATACAAAAAATTCATTCCCGAACTTTGGATTACAAATTATAACTCTCTTGTATAAAACTGGAATCGATAATAACCGTAAGTCCATAATACCGCAATGAATCTAATCCCAAATTTTGTAATAACAATTCATTACGATAAACTGTCGATCAATCATACGAGAAATCCATTTCCGGACTTTACACACACAATTTCAACCATCTTATATTTTGGAGTTTTTGTGACAGTTTTATGGATAGTTTTTCTTGTTTCAGAGGTGATTATATAAATCACCTCATTTAATAAAACATTCTAGATGATCCCCAACCAAGACATAAATAATAAAAGAAAAGACGAATCTAAATGCATGAACACTTAGGAATAAATTAATGGGTTTGGTTAGGACACCATTTCACGGCGTGTCACTATGGCTTGCAAAATGCAAAGTTGGTCAACCCTCATATTCGGGATGCCAAGCCAAAAGGATAGACATCATCCATTTTTTTTGGCGGTGGGGGGAAGTTTGATTAGAACAAATTTTCCATCCTAACATAAAGATGAAGACAAGAACCCTTTGCCACCGTTACCAAGAATATCAAGACAATGTAAACTAACAACAACATTAATGAATGACTAGTAGTATTAATTATTTGTCTAAAAACATTTGGCAATCAAGCCTCATCACACGGTGCCATATTCCTAGGCCTAGACCTTTTCTTCAAATATGTTCCCAAAAAATGGGACTATAGGTTTTGATTTACAATAAAAATCCTTTTAACACCGTGTTTACTTGACAAGATCACCCACCCGATAAATTTAATTCTTGCATGATATATGTATTTGCTTCTTTTTTTAAAAAAAAAAAAAAATCGTCATTTTGCATGATATTTTGGCTAAATATTCATTTTACATAAAGTTTTAATGACAAAGTTTTAACCTGGAGTAACAACTGGGATTGTTTCTAATTATTGTGTTTGTGGTAGTGAAAATGTTTTTTTTTTATACATGATTGTTTGTAATGTGTTTATTTGATTGTGGTAATTATTAATTTCATAGGTTGTAAAAAATGATGATATGTATTCCTTAATTATTAAAAAAATTAAGAATGTTGAGAACTTATTACATTTTTTTTGTTTGAGAAAACTTCACAATAGCAAATTACGACACGCTCCAAAAAAAGAGTTCAATTTTCAAAATTTGTTTTGTCCAAAAAAAGAGTCTTTTTTTTTTAATTTTATGAAATTGTTGTATTATCTTTACTAATGATAACAATGCATAATCAAAGTTAAAAAGTAAGAATAAAAATATAAAAATATACATTTAATAGTACATTAAATGTGTTATGTCTTATAATTAAAAAAATTATTTCAAATTTACAATGAAAAAAAAGTAAATATAAAAATATACATTTAATAGTACATTAAGCGTGTTTTATCTCGTAACTAAAAAAATTGTATCAAATATACAATGAACTTTTTCCTTTTGGACGGAGGAGTATAACATTAACACAACTAGAGAAACTAATGTTTTATTTAAGAAAATTAATGAGAAAAGGTTAGATAAAACTGCACTAATTAAATGAAGCCGAAAATCATTGGTTTGGTTAAGGAATTAAGAAATTGTAGCCATAGTTGTTCCTTCATGAGTATGAGTTACAATTTTGTATAAACTAATTCGTCAATTCTCAAGTTGATTGATGTCCTTCCTTCTGTGCATGCTTCTGAGGGAATCCCTCCATTTCACTCCCTACAAATGAGAATCATATACATGTAGCAATTATGATTCTCGACCATTATTAATCATTTAATCCCCCAACTTGCCTTCCATTTTAATGGTGAAATCAACATTTACATATCTTGGTTCTATTGCTGTACAATCCTGAATTTTATACCAAATGTTTGTGTTTTCAAAGTTGTCATGTGTTGTTGTTTTCCACGATTTAACATCGGTCATAATCAATATTTATCGGCATAATTAACTGGTTTAAAAATGAGTTATCTCATCTTGAAAAAATTCCCATTATTCATATTGATGGACCTGCCATTGTGTTTTAATTTTGAGATTTTCTTCAGAGTTGCCATCTATGTGTTGTTTTTCACAACTTAAAATCAGTCAATCTTAACTGACTTAAACGTGAATTATCTTCTTTTGAAAAAAAAAAAATCCCATTATTCATATCCATGTCAATCACTGGTATTGATGTGCCTACCAGTGCCTTCTATATTTAGATTTGAAATTCTCTTCAATGAGTAGTTTAAAAAAAAGGGTGTAGAATCAACATTCCTTTACATTTTTTCTTGTGCAATTAATTGGTTATATGCACTTTGTTTTTTATAAAGATGAAGCAAAAATGGGGGCCATTGACCAGGAGCATTGTTGTGTTAATAATGCAATACTTTAACTTTGCCTTCTTGGAGAGCACAGTCTCACAGATACAAGGAAAAAAAAACTTGTTCCTTAATTCTCTGGATATATAATCCATCTGCTTCTTTTGAACACACTTCGAGCATTTTGCATAATTCTCATTGCGTATGAACGTTAAACCTTAATTATTGTGTTACTTTCTTAGTTATTGATCACTGAGTACAGTTTGAATCAAGTAAAGCCTCAAAATCATGTGATCATCATCTCATTCATCTAGAAAAATGACAAGTCAAGGTAACAAATATCAAAATAGTACTAGGTAATGATAATAACTTGTTAACACTAGTTTTTGTTGTTGGCTTGTAGTAAGTAGTGATACTGATTTGTATGACTAGTGATGCACATATTGTAATAATTTGATTGTGGATTAACTCAAAATATTTAAGGGTCTATTTGTTGTGTAGGTATCTTAGTAAGAGAATGAACATTTTATTATTATTGCTCTCATTCTTATGTTTGGATAATTTAATATGGCATATTAAGAAAAAAAAAAGAAGAAGAGTATTGTTTACTTAACTAATGAAGGGTGTGTATAAATTACAATTTCAAATAATATTTTTGGGTTTTGCGGGATATTTTTATATCTTTCGATATATTTTTTATCTCACAATCACTATTTTAAAAAAATACAAAAATGTGTTTTAAAACATAATTCGGACATATTCAAAATTTTTACTAATTAAAATGACGTGAAAAAACACTTAACATGTAATAATACCACATCAGTCAGTCATATCAATTATTATGATTAGTCAGTAAAAGTATCATTACTCTTTTAAATATTACCATTTCTATCCAACAAAATACACTGCCAACTATTCCCTAACCTTTCACCATACAATGACAGTATCGTATAGAGATCACCTCAATCTCTTCGTGTCCAAAACCATTGATTTGATTAAAGAAATGAGTATACATGCATTCAACTTTTATCTTTTAACCACTTAAACCATTACCAAAGGAAGCAATAGGTGATTATAAAATAATATACAATTGCAGAAAATGGAATCCCAGAGCATCACTTCTTTACATCTTATATTGCTTTTACAGTTTAACATTAATTAGTGGGTTCCCAGAGTTGCACTCTGATTTGCCTTGGTATCATTTGAGCAAACTACACTGCGCACAAAATTCCGGTACAAGTGATGCAGTTGTCATAAGAAAAATAACTGAGATATTCCCCCTAGCTACTTTTTTGGTTGTTTTTATCCACAGACATAATGTTGGCAAAAACACAAAAGGAAAGCCATTTTCATGAAAGATTCCACACGCACAGCAAGAACTGATTATAAAAAAAAAAGGAACAGTTTGGATGTTTTTAGACTAATTGCCATTTGCCAGCGACTGGGGAACCTTGCCATATCATCAGAATCAATATCATAATATGGCCTGCGCGGGTCCTGCCCATCAGATTTTTGCAGTATATAACTCCAAGACAGGCAGCCCTACTAAACAATGTCGTACCAATATTATACTGCCAGTTCTACATTAAAGTATTGAAGTCACCTCCCCTTCCTTTTGAGTCTCAGTCCAGAGAATTTGACTTCAAAATAGAATAGTACACTTGTAAGTTTGTGTAAGCTTCAAACTAAGAGGTAATTAGCTGTCTTTGTTGTGGCAGCACTCCTTCTGAGTCTAAGGGAACGCTATACCTTTCTGGTCGTAATTAGACCATAGGGCTGAAGCAGTTAAGCAATCTGTGTCATCCTCTTCAGCATAAAATCCATTCATGCATCATAGAGAAAAATGTCTTTCTTAGTTTCTTGATTTGATTATAAACTTGAATTTTAATCACCGATTGAAGAAACCCGTGTGGAATTTCTTTGTTTTTTTCCATCTCATTCTTTAAAAAAATACAAACAGCGTGCAAAAATGGGGTGCAGCTTGCTCACCTGCTAAAAATTCAGTAGGACTAGGTGCTTGGACGAAATTTCTGAGCATGGAGAAGGGCTATCTTTTTTTTTGTCATTGTTTGCCGACATTTAGTGTTTCAAAAATACCATTTGGTCACTTAAACTCATTGTGACTATAAAATAATTTTCACTGTTCTTGATTTGTTTGGAGGGACAATTTCCCAGAGAAATATGGGACAACTTTGTTATTACTATTAGGCAGAATATTACTCCACTCGAACTTCAAAGACAAAATTATGCCTTTTGACTCCAATAGCTTCCAACCGTGTCAGGGCTGCACACGAGGCTCTGATAATTGAAACTAAGCACAAACCACTTGCAGCAGAGTTTTTTGATCCCAGAGCTGATATTTTTTTAAAAGCTTTTATTACCAGGTTTAAACTTCGTTCTTCTCTAAGCTAATTAATGAGCATTGCTGGATTATCACTCATTATATCAATGCCAGGCACAAATATGCACTTGTTACGAATTACAAGTAAATTTCATTATAATGAATTGCCGGATTGCCTCACATAATGCCGTGCCACTTAACAGCATTGACCACATGGTAAGCTTGCAAGCAGCTAAAAAGTGTAAATGATGGAGTGGTGTGATGACCACTCATGATTCACAGTAACCTACCTATATCTAGTGTTTGAATGGTATAAGTTGGTGGCTCAAAGGAGGAAGGACGGGAGGGGTGGTGCTCTATGTGCTTAATTTGATGAAATGGGGTTCGATTTCAACTAACTTTTTGGCTTGTCAACAGTTATAAGCTAAAAAAGGATTTCAGCAAGATTTAAGCCTAATACAATATCAGATGCAGTGGTTGCCTGCATATCCACAGCCCTTTGTTTTGGGATCACTGGTGATGTTTTTAAGATTCGGAATTTGACAAAAATGGAGTACAGCTACATAGGATCTAGGAATGAGATCCATTCTTTAAAAAACAAAGCATGGTAAATTTACTAAAGGAAAAGAGAACTCAAGACTTGTTCAACACTGTGTCATACCAATAGGCAATAGCAGCATCCATTTCAGGTAGATAACAACAAAAATATTTAGCAAAGATTTGTGACGAAGCAAAAAAGATTGAGATTCTTGTACTTATGATCCATGGAAGATTGGTTTCATACTTGTTTGAGGCATCATCGTCTAAATTTGACAAATCTAAAGATATGGCCATCCTTCTCTCTGCTAAAGCTCCTTAAAATAATGCCATTATTCTGCCTCGTGTTCCTTCAAGTTTCCTGTTAATTTGATGATGACCCTTCAGATGCAGAGATGAATCAAATACTGTTTGTCATAGACAAATGACGTGAAGGGAAAGGAAGCATCTTGTAAACTTCATCATCATGCTAGGCTTTGAAACCAATTTTTAATACTCCCCGTTGACGAAAGATAAGTGTGTTTTATGGACAAAATTGATTCCTGTGCGTTCTCTAATTTATCTCCAACTACTTGTACAGCTTTTTGAGCAACCAACTCCTTACTCCCGAAAGGACCACCTTTATAAACTTATTTTATTACTTCCTAATTCTGGCTTGCCTATTTAAGTACTGCATTTTTTGGATACGAAGAGATGTATGCCAGCACTTTCTTCTCATTTATTGTCTTCTTTTTCTAAGTTCAATATAATCCCTAGTCCCTGCATTGCACTCTCTATTCTTTTCTTCACGACAAACATATTCAGTTCTTTCTCTTGAAAGCTCGTTCATTTATATTTCAGCATTGCAGTCTGTTTTCAAGATATTCTCTTGCTTAACTTCTGCAATATTTTGCTTAACTAAGATGTCTGTAGTCTTCTGTATTGCTGCAGCTTTGATTTTTATTTGCATTACCCGTTTTGTTTACAACTGGAGGAATCCCAAATGCAAGGGGGTCCTTCCTCCAGGTTCAATGGGTTGGCCACTCATTGGTGAAACTCTTCAATTCTTTGCCCCCACCTCGACTTTCGATGTTAATCCCTTTGTAAAGGAGAGAATGAAGAGGTAAGATAAATTGTATAGCAACATTTTGCAGAATCGTGTAACAATGAGACGTTGACAATGTCATCGCCATCGTTCTTACATTTAATGCGACGCCATCTTTGGCTATTTTGATTGCAGATATGGTCAAATATTTCGAACTAGTTTGGTTGGACGGCCTGTTATAGTATCCACAGACTCAGATCTTAACTACTACATCTTTCGAGAAGAGGGTCAATCTTTTCAGAGCTGGTATCCAGACACATTCACTGAGATCTTTGGACGCCAGAATGTGGGTTCGCTACATGGTTTCATGTACAAGTACCTTAAGAACATGGTGCTTAATCTGTTCGGTCCAGAAGGCCTTAAAAAAATGATGCCGGATGTCGAACAAGCAGCAACAAGAGATTTAAAGAAGTGGTCCAGCCAAGGTATTGTGGAAATGAAAGAAGCAACTGCAAGTGTGAGTTTCTTAAACTCTTACTGCTCATTGAATTTTTCTAAACAGCTTATTAATTCAGTTTAGCTAACTATAGTTATGTGCACTGGTGGTTCCTGCAGTTGATATTTGATCTGACTGCAAAGAAACTGATAAGCTATGATCCAGAGAAGTCGTCCGAGAACCTAAGGAAAAATTTTGTAGCTTTCATTCAGGGTTTAATTTCTTTCCCAGTAGACATTCCTGGAACAGCATATCACAAGTGCTTGCAGGTATAACACAATCAACCATTTCAAAAAATTTGTTTTTCTTGGCATTAAGTAAATAATGAGTGCTGCATATTCAATTACTTCTTTAAAATCATTTGATTGGATTCCTGATTTCCATGGAAAAAGATAATCAACTTTTTATGGTTTGAACAATCAGGGGAGGAAGAAGGCAATGAAAATGCTGAAGGCCATGTTGCAAGAAAGACGAGAAAATCCAATAAAGCACCAAAGTGATTTCTTCGATTATGTTCTGGAAGAACTTGGGAAGGAGGACACAATTCTGACAGAGGCTATTGCTCTGGATTTGATGTTTGTGCTACTCTTTGCCAGCTTTGAGACCACTTCCCTGGCTCTAACTTTAGCAGTAAAGTTGTTATTGGAGCATCCATTGGCACTAAAAGAATTAACGGTTAGACAGCAAGTTCTTCTTCTTCTTCTTCATTTTTTTTTTTTTGGTAAAAACATGCAAAATATGTACTAAAATCCATCCATAAGTTCTTCTATTGATACCCCAGTTAACATGCTATACTGTTTTTCAGGAAGAGCATGAAGCAATAATTCGGAAGAGGGAATATCCTGATTCTACACTTACTTGGAATGAATTTAAGTCAATGAAATTTACATTTCAGGTTGATAAAGCTTCAACAGTACTAATTAAATTCTTCAAGAAAATCAATCATAAATTTCACAGTCTTACTGACAAAATCAAACTTTCAGGTTATCCATGAGACAGTTAGGCTGGCAAATATTGTTCCTGGAATATTCAGAAAAGCACTACAAGATATCCACTTCAAAGGTATGCAAATAAGTTTCATCGTCATTGCTGAGGACTTGAAGCTCTCATATTTCCAATGTAAAACTCAACTTGAGATTCCGGAAATTGTGATGCAGGTTATACCATTCCAGCTGGTTGGGCGGTCATGGTTTGTCCTCCAGCCGTGCACATGAATCCATCCAAATATAAAGATCCCCTTGAATTTAATCCATGGAGATGGGAGGTAAGAATCTGAGAACTCTAAAAGTTCAGCTCTTTGTTAACTTAGATTTCGGCCTGCGTCATTTTTCTGCTAGAAAGTAGTCTGTCAACAATTTCCAAGCTCTTGCGTGGGAAAAATTTGACAGCATACCACATTGTAGTCACTTAATCAGTTTCTAAACTTTTGTCTTAACACAAACTTGCTTGTATAATACAGGGAATCGATATCAATGGTGCAACTAGAAACTTCATGGCATTTGGAGGAGGCATGAGATTCTGTGTGGGAACAGACTTCACAAAGTTGCAACTGGCTGTCTTTCTCCACTGTTTTGTTACCAAGCACAAGTAAGAACAAAAACTATAGGTTGGTTTACTGCAATTATTATGTAAAATAGAGAGAGGGAAATAACTGATTTCTCATCAAAAAAATTACTCCAGGGGCCAAGCAATCAAGGGAGGAGATATACTGCGAACCCCTGGATTACAATTTCCAAACGGTTTCCATGTTCAGTTCTCTGAAAAAGCCAAATGAGAGCAGGAACAACACCACAATATGTGAAATGAGGATGGCAACCGGTAAAGTCTTGTCTAGCAAAGATATACCGGACGACATTTTTATATAGGGGATCTGTAGCCTCGGGTTGTAAAAAGATAATAGGTAACAAAAGGTTAAGGGCTGAGGAGGAATATGCAATGGTGGACTCCTCTTCCCTCAAGCCATGGTGTATCTGAGGGAGTTTTGCTTGCCACATAAATCAATTTTGGAGCTTAGATTAGTTTTGTATAGACCAGTAGGAACTAGAAAACCAAAAATGAAGAAAAATAGGCATCTCCAATCCATTGTATAATATGCTTCATCAATTTAAAGTTCATATCCATGTAAGCACACCTATTATAAGTAATACATCAATGTCGGAATGATCACATCTTGCACAAATCCGTTGTTCCTAGTGTGGAGTACAACTTCATTTCGATCTTTTCTTTTCCCCATCCCAAGAGACCCTCATAGGCAACTTCTTCCAAGATGAAGTAGAAGAGGAGCTACACATTCTTGTTATCAGACAAATACGTTACAATACGCATTTTCCAAGAGGGGATGATTTTTATGCTTTGAATACTTTTCTCGGCTTCCATCATGGTGTCTTGCACCATTGGCAAATCCTTCGATGATTGCTCTTTGTTTTACATGTCCATGGCGCCCAAAATTGTCATCCTTTCCTCTATCAAAATGAATAACACCTGAACTCTTGTTTCTTCCATGTTTGATGTGCCTGTCTTTATGAACACGGTGAAGCTGATAGTGATAATCTGTTTGTCCTATTAAATGCTTGTGTCTGTGATGATCATGAGTACTTCTCCGCCTTTTATGTGCACGATGCTTGTCAAACCTTTCTTCATGCTTATAATCCCTTTTGAAATGAAAATTTGATGAGTTAGAAACACTGCCATACTTCAGCCAGTCACTTCTTCTGTTTTTGGCAGGCCAAAAGTGGTCCTCTAACCAGTCATAGAAAGGACCAAATAGTCCTTTCTGATGTAAAAGCCAGAAGAGAACTATAACTGCAAAGAAATAAGAGCATCGCCTATATCAGATGCTTTTGTAAGCTACAAATTCAAAACTCTGTAAATTTTCCAGTAATGACAGTAATTAATTACCTGTTGGGAAAATTGCCAATAAAAGGCCAAACAACACAAGCCAACTCATGCAGATGTATTGTATATGGCAGCTGATGTCGAAAAAACTTGAGCACTTGTTTCTATTCATCAGAGTAAACACATAATGTTGTAAGAGGCACATAGAAATACTGTCCTCTAACTAAAAACTTGTTACAGTAGGACATCAAAAATATGTAATCTATGTGGTAGCAGAAAGACAGTAGGACATCAGGTGCCATATACCTGCAACTTCTTCCAGTGATAAGATCTGTTAGACCGTGCCACAATTTGTTCCACAGCTCCTCAATGGATTCAAAAAAGCCATTCATGCTTGTCTTCGGAGGTTGAAATGGGATCTGAAAAATGTTAGCTGAATTCAGTCAATCATTTATTGCAAACCATTATGTGTTAATCATCTCTTTTCAACTCTTTTTTCACAGTTCAGGGCATAAGCTGCATTCGTTTCAATAGAGAAGATACAGCTCTAAACCACAGCCAAACCTGAGTTCCATTCTCAATGACAGTAGCTGTAGTTGTAAATTGACACTCAGCTCGATCCACTTCACTAAAGCCAGAGTCTTTTAGTATGGCTGCAATCAAGCACAATGACTTGAATTGAGTATTTAGACTTCTTGTAAACATTTACCATAGATATATCCTACAACCTAGCATAAAATCTGACCTGCGCAAACATATCTTGATGCTTGATCAGATGTTGGATACAATTTGAATGATCTGGTCGTGACTTCTTTTGGCTTCATTATATAAAATTGCTCCTGCAATCAATAAAGATATCCACAACCATTCAGATTTTTACACATTAATCAAAGACACAATGTCAAACCAAAACTGGACTATCACAATTTAGTATGTACCTCCATTTGGCTGACACCTGCTGAGCAATCAAACTGCAAGATACAAAAATAAATCAAATCTCAACCCTGAGAAAATATCTTTTCATGAGATCTATCAATGTCCATGTATAAGAAATAACCATCAAAATAAAGAAACACATCAATACTTCCTGGTCAAGCTTCAATTCATGGATAAGATGAAAAGATTCAAATGCAAGAAATGAAAAGTTATATGTCATAAAGAATTGGGTCATTCTTTCATGGGCAGAACAAGAATGTCAAGCTGACACTTCGCATTTTGCCACCCCATTGATGGCATCAATATTGCGCCTCCTAGATTGTCCTAAACCAAAATCAGGATTTGTACAAGATGTCAAAGTGACAACCCCTTAGTGCATTGATAGTATCAATATAAGGACAGTAGACATTGTGAACTGGATACAAGCATCAGTCACTCTATTTACCGTTAGGCTATAGGATGCTTCTACTTCACCAATATTTTTGGTAGTGATTGTTGCAGTCCCATATTGAGTTAATGCTTCAAATGTTGGGACAGTAACGCTCAATATTTTCCCAGGACTCCTGCATGGCCAAAAATCAATCTTTGTGGCAATAACATACATATCATGATTAAAAGTAATTTAACGGTGTTCATTTTAGTGGCCACATATATGAGTAAAGTGGAACATCAATTCTTCAAGGTAAAGATTTACCTTTGATAGACATACTCTATATCATCAGCACTCAATTCTATCAAGAGGTTTGTATTAAGACCTTCAGTTATTCCTATGGAGAATGCCTGGTTTCCTGCATTCTGAAGAAGACACTAGTGAATTATTATTAGTCCACATGACATAATATATCATCCTAAACTTGGAAACTGAGGAGTGCAGAGACATAACTGGATGCTGGTTTATCCTTTCAAACCTTCCTTGTATGCAATAAAGTGGGACCTGGTTTCTACTGATTCTGTTCTGGTCAGCCTGAAAGAAGCAACTACTTGAATTTACATGGCTTTTCAGTGAGTTGAAAAGTGGTAATTTGACCATCAGAAATATGTTTTCTTGTCTGACAGCAATACTGTCATTAAATTTTTTTTTAAAAAAAAGGGCATTGCAGAGAACCAAGAATCATGCAGTTATAAAGAGTAATCTTGTTACATCCCAAAAGTTCCACAACTGATTATGAAGGCAACTCCAATATGGGGAGGAGCAAAAATCTGGTTGTCCACTAAAAGCCCCATAGCCAACACCAATTTTGTCGCACTCGACACCATCTAAGGTAAACCTGACTCTTTCCAGTAGCATCCACCTAGAAAAGTTGCTTCCCAGATTGTGTGGTTGACCTGGGCCACCCTTTAACAAGACAAGTTCAGAGCAACAGTCACCAGGAAATCAAAAGGAGAACTAAGAATTGCCTAACCAACACTTCAGGAAAAAATCAAATGGATTCTCATGATAGAAACTAAGACTGCTCCATCACATAGCTTCAAATAAAATCCCTTAATAGTAGATGAGTAAGAACAGAACTATCTTGGATTTTTTTTTTGCAAACTTTTATATTATACCTGTCTTGGAATAACAAGGTAGTAACTGTCAAATGATGGAATACTTTGGTATCCAACATAATCTCCGACAATATTAGCCTTCAAAAAATTATCGCTGGATGTGACAGTTCTGTTTTCAGGACCCAATATCACTTCCTGGCAGCAAAGTTTTTCCATCAGTAACCACTCAAAAGAACTCTCCCATTAAAAGAAACCAGTTATGGAAATAATCGTGGCAATTAAATCAAACAAACTGCAGCACTATGTGCTAGATAACATTTTCAGATACTTACGGTTGTTTTAGATTTTGTCTTGACTTCAATTCGAATACTAAAGCCAACTGAGCTTTGTCCAACACCAAATACATGGAACCTAATTATAGAAAATACCCCACTTATAACATCATTAACTCAGCAAAATTTAGACTATACAAACAGCAACAACAGTTGAAACTCAGAATGCCGTTGCTACTGAAGTGCAAGAAATCAATTGCAGCACGGAAAAAAAATTAAACTGTGATATTTGTGGCACAAAAGATACTCCGGGGTCATCAACCATGTCTTTATAGTCTCTACTTTTACATGTTCCAATTTAGAATACATCTGCTAACGTTAATATTTATGCTATTAAGATAACTTAAGGACCTTCCAGAAATGGAAGAAAATTCTCATATCTTAGGCTCCTAAGTTCTAACAACAAGTCGGGTAGAAGATAAGCATTCTAGCAGCACTTCAGACTTGAGCTCCTAAACTTTCTTAAGTTGTCACAGACATATATATACTTTATAAAATCATTGTGCATGAGAAAAGATACAACATATCTTTAATTCCTTGCTCTTCCCCATTCTATTTGTTTGTTGGATCTGAATGATCCCCGGTTGAACTTTTTATAATATGTTATGTTTGAATTTAAATGAGAACTCAGAAACTCACTGAAGTGTTGGTAGGGTTCTTACCAGTCACCTGGGAACCGAAGACAATGTGCTGTATTTGCCTTCCCTTTTAGCACCTTGTCAACTAGTTTAACACAAACATAACAAAGAAAGATCAGTCCAAATTCTTAATCTGAAGTAAAAAAAGAAAAAAGAATCATGATTTTCAATGAACTTACAAAAGTTTCCACAGGATGAAGGCACCCTACGCTCGTCTCCACATGGGCAACACGTAGGCTAGAAGCAGAAATGACAGGAGAAAATTCAGAAAAAGGAAAATAACAAGAAAGGAAATTCAATTGTTGTAAGAGACTCTACTAGAAGGATACCAAATTGTATGTTGCATGCAATTTTTTGCAGAAAATGTTTATATATGTATGTGTATTTCAGTTTCTAGTTAATTCAAACTGAAAATAATCAATAGTGCTGCTTGAATTAGTGCATGCAACCCATTAACATCGTCTATCTGTGCTTGAATGTTCATGAAAAGTGATAGAATGACTACAATGACGTAAATCAACTTCCACCTCAACAGTTTACCTGAGTTTCCTCAATAATATGACCATTCTCATCTCGTAACCTATGAAACAAATAGAGAAAGCAGTCGGGTGACTCGAGCGAAAGAAATGAATCACTATAAAGAGGTTTAAATAGCACTCGGCTAAGCTAAATAACTTTCTCCAAAATCATATTCCAAAAAGGTACTTAATCTCTGTATTATAAATAAAGAGCACTAGGAAATAAATTATGAAAGCGAATCATCAATGTACTTGCCTCTCACATATCTTCACAACATCTGCCCCAGCATCTGGCTCACATTTCCGAGTCTCAACATAAAATTCTACAGGCTTATAAGCAACATCCTGCAAAAATTTTGCATCCACAAGCAATAAACTAGTGGAATGGGCAACTATTATTTCATTTCCCCATTTTTATTCCAAAAGATCAACCCCATAACATATGCGGGACAGCAGCAAGATGATCAAATATTTGTGTGTTCATTGAAAGAAAATGCACGCAAAAATATACACTTAACTATAATACATATATTTAAAAAATGCATAATGCAGGAATTTACTTAAATGTGTTTGCTTAATAGCAAAATTACCCTACGAAAATGGCATTAATGGTGCATCTATCCCAAGATTCCCAACAGTTAATACAACTAATGCCAAGAAACTGGAAAAATAGAGATAACTTAAACCATATAAATTCAGGGGAAAAAAAAATCCAAGAAACTGGAAATTCACTTCAGAAATGACCCAAACAGCAAGATGCACGCATATTCATATGTTCATTAGCATTCTTCTTCTTAACTTCAAGTTCTCCTAATTATATCCACTTAACAAAACCACTTTTTTACCCATTCTGCCGCTGAAAATTTTACTTTCAAACATTAATATTCAATCAAAGGACTTTCCTTTCCACCCAAAAATTTACTTTAATCATGCAACATACCCTTATATAACTCAGGTCGTACAAAGCATAGGCAGCAGATTTGTTAATAGTGATGACAGGTGGAACTCTGAGTGTCCTCATATTGTTTGTCGAATTCTCTTCCACTTCAACAATCTCTGCCACCATTGAAGCTTCTCTCCCGCTCTGAGGCCCACGGAACATAAAAAGTAAAATAACCCACAAATCCAAAACATGAAATTGTCACAAAGAATCCAACTTTCACAAATCACAAATTTTACTTACTGACTCACTAGGAACTGCCAAGTCAATAACAATTTTGTGGGCACAGGTAAGGTTGTCTTTGGAATCAGAAAATTTTTCACATTTTTGGAGTTTGGTTTTGGAGAGAACTTGAACTGCGGAAATGGGTTCGAAAATCAGCAACAAACCATAGATTATTAGGGAACAATATAGGGGCTCCATGGTAGAACTTCATGATTTTGCAACTGTCATAGGTTGGCTGGACTTATTTATTTAGTGCGAAAAAAGGAGGCGGTTTTGGCGGGGAGTAACCGCAGCACCCAACGGTTAATTGGTTTTCAGTTTTTTTCAGATGAATCCTACAATTTTTCAAATTTTATTTTCAACCAATAAATTTTTTCATTCTTATCTATACTATATAAAATACACACATTGTTTGATGAGGAAGTAACAATGAATGAGAATTTAATTCTACAACTCATAGGCAGAGCCTCACTTATAAACAAATCAGATATCCATAATCCGTGCTTACAATTTCCAAACCCAAAGGAGTTATGGAATCTCCTTTTATAAGGTACTCCTATGAAAATCTATCACAAAATTCAGCCAAAAGCCCCAGCAACAGGTATATAAACTGAGGCGAGTTCCTGCTATTCTATCTATCTTTTTCTTAAAACAACGAACTAGTTTAGAAACAGGAGAAATTGTTGGAGAGTCATCGAAGCTACTACTGCTGGTTGATCACTGGTCTTTCTTCAATCATGTCATACTGCAAAACAACGTTATCCTGCAAGACAAAAATCAAGGTGAACCAAATACAAGATCAAGCACCAGAAAATTTGATAACCAACTTGTATGAAGTTAATGTTCAGAGAGTATCGTCAAGACCCTTCTCACTGTCTCCCAGCTGTTGGGATCAAAACAAAAGTAGCTCCCTCTCTCATAAGTTGGTGTCTTAACAAGAGGCTCCATATTCTTTGACCTTGCGAACCACGAACGAATCTCTCTATGGTAGAACCATCCTCTATTATACCTGTAACACGATGAGACACACAAGCATTTCTTCATCCTTTAATCCCAGAATTCAGGAGAAAAAAATACCAGATTTCGACTTAACCCTAAAGCACCATTACTCTCCAGTAAATAAAATTAGAAAGGAAAAAAACTGGCAACTTAAACTAATAAAAACATTGAGATAATTTAAGAAAAGACCTACAGTTCATTTGCGGCATAAATTTGCGCCTCATCTTTGGGCATGCTGCAGATAAGAGACAGGAGATAAGATTCCAAACACTAAACAAAATAGCCAGTCAGAATGAAGAATTAAAGATAGGGAGGTAAATTATCACCTATAGAAAATATAAAACAACGTCTCTGGCCTGAATTTCGAAAAGTAACTTTGCTGCAACAAATCAGAGATAATAATCACTGGACACTGCATATAGAAATCCCTCAAATAGCTTTACATGTCAAGTCAAATTGCTCACCTTTAATTCAGGAGGAAGCTTAGCATAATAGCATTCTGGGATGTTGTATTCAGGCTCTCCTTTGATAGGTTCATCAGACCATGGAGATACAAACTTCTTGTGAATACTCTCTGCCGAATTCAAATTTAAACCCAGTGTGGTCAGATCAATACCCAGAGCAAGTGATGACAAGGCCGGGTTTACCATTTTCATGACGTTCAACAAACCAAGCATCCCAAATTTATCAGCTGGAGCTTGTGTTGCCTGCATGGGTTTTAGATCCTGATCTCTAAATGGAGTGGCCAAGCGAAAATAGGACTGCTTTTGGAATTGTTGATACTGCTGTGGAAGTTGCTCATAGGATCCCATGCCAGGAATTGTGTTTGACAAATTTGTATTTCCAGAGCCAGAGACAGGTTGCCCAATGTTACGTGCCTAAAGCAATGAAAATTTCACAGCATGGGATCATTCAAATCCCTAAATACTTGGTATTACCAAAAACAATGACCTAAGGCCAGTTAAATCCAGAACCCAAAAAAATAATAATAATCTTGTTTTCAGGATAGCTAGCACACGAGATAATAACAAAAGTACAATGGAATTAGATGGGCAGCATATACCTCATGCTCATGGAAGTGAAGGTCTTGATAATTCTGATAGTTTGTAGGTAAAAAGGACAGCCCAGAGCCATTTGTTGATGAAACATGCTGTTGTGCTTGCTGATAATGTGATGAGCTCGCTCCTCCAAAATTTACACCTGTTGACCTTCCCAACTGCAAGATTACAGCCCAAACAAATCAACATAGACCTTTATCATCAGAGGGAGATCTAGTTTCTCACAATTGCATCTCCTATAATGGAACTCACTGGAATGTTCTGGGGATGCATCATAGACGATATACTATGGAGTTGTTCTTTCTGGTGAATGTTCATAGGAAACTCAACATTGCCACCTGTTCCAAAGTTACTAATTATATCCAAGCTTGATAGCATGAGAGTCCAGCTTTTACTAAATCTAGACCAATAAAGGGCAGACTTCCAATACAAATAAATCAAAAAGTTCACAAGAAGCAAAACACCAAAGTATTCATCAGATGACAGACCTGTGGAATGATGTAAAGAGAGTAGATAAAAACTACTTCCCAAGGATAAGAGATTCATCCAGAAATAGCATAAGCCCTCAATTCTAAGATTCCTAGGACAAACTAATCTGAACAACCAGCAAACAGAATCCATCATGGAGGGTGTATCTTTTCATCTAAATTAGCTAATTCCATATTCTACTATTGTTGTTCAAATCTTTATAAACAGAACAAATACAACAATGTCCATTCAAATGTAAGAGAACAAATAAACAAGTCAACTACAATATGAAGATGTCAATTATTTAGCAATCAATAGGAATGTATAACAGATTCATTATGGGGTTAATCAGAATGCTTCAACGATATACCAAGAAAATGGTATCATACTACATGGTGCTTCCACTTTATAAAATTAAAGCACCTTTATATCCAGGCAAAGCAGGAAAATCTTCATTATGAATGCTGAACTCTTGATTTTGTTGAGTGAACCCAACATTTTGCTTCCGTAGGAAACCTGCATAAGTAAAATGGTCATGCAAGATAAAATAATGAAAGAAGGAGCCCACAAGAAACTGAAAGACATCAGGGTTAATTAGCAAGTTCATTACCCATCTGACCCTGAGAACCACCAGCAGAAGCAGGCCGTCCAGCAAGCTGAGGAAAATCACTAATATCGAAAGCAGTATCCTCATGAGAATTCATATCATTCAACAGCAAAGAAGTATAAGGACCATTCCCGCCTTGGAATTGATTATGGGAAAGTGGTACACCAGAAGCAGAATAAGAATTGCTTAGCATAGAAACAACCTGTGGATCTGAGAGTTCAAGGTATCATTAGTTAACAATGCAAAGCCAACAAACCATTGAACTTTACAAGACTAAGGAAATAACTTAGACGCTTCTTGTTAAGTAGAAATTGCATAGACAACAATGGAGGCCTTCATCATGCCTGGAGGAACTGTAACAAATGCTAAGCTCTGCGTAAATTTTTTATTTCTAATATGCATCACTGAATGGGAATTTACCTGCTAAATTTAAGCGAGAAGCAACACCAGGCAAGTTTGATCCTCCACCAGAGCTTAAACCCCTAGCAATGTTTCCTCCGCTAACATAATTAGCCATTGGGTTTCCAATTCGTCCTGAATTTCCTAGGTTTGGTAATGCACCTGAACCTAAAAATTACACTATTTACCAATTATGGAGGGAAGTGGACACAAGAAAAGAATAGAGGTTCCCGCATAAATATCATTTTGCCAGCAATCACACCTCCATTATTCGTCACCCCTGAATGTCCATGTGAGCCAGTAAGAGAGAGCTGCATTCAATAAAATTCTGCAAATTAGAGAATAATTCACATCCAAGAGGCCGTAATATGTGCATGCACAAGTGAGAGAAACAGGTTCATTGAAAGCATTAAATGGTTAACAAACACTAAAATGCATTAAAGCGATACCTGAGAAAGGGCAGCAGGAAGATTATTAATTGCAAATCGGCCATTTGATGTGTTTCCTGATACCTGTTGAACACCACCTGGTGGTCCAACAATCATTGTAGAGTTTCTAGATGCAAATGTACCCGGCATGTTAGAGATGTTAAAGTTCCCATGGATCCCATGCAGCCCTTGTATGTTTCCTATAACATGAGATAACAAAGATAGTCTTTATAACCGCAATGTGGCCATTCATCATTAGCACAAACTTGGCAGTTCAAGCATATATACACCACCAGAATGATTCAGAACAGCACCAGTTGAACCAGACTGAGAAGGGAAAGCTCTTCCAGTAGAGTCAGGAATATTTGAATTTGATCCATTTAATCCTGACTGCATCCAAGATACTTCAAATGTGTAAGTAGACCAAAAACAACGAAGAAAAAGATTATGCATGATTTCAAGTAACATCCAATGTCAAAGGCGTTGCTTCAAGTCCTTCGTTCAGAAACTAATCAAACTTCATACGTCTTGAGAAAGAATTTTTTGGGCAGCCATATGTAAAAATGATAGGAACATAAGAATTAAACCACTAACAACATAAAAAATATTCTCCTGCAAAATGAACCAAATCAACATTACTTCGTCCAAAAGAAGTAAACTTAAAGCTAAGTAGTAAGGAAGAAAATGTACATTGAGTAGCCCCGACATCGTAGAAACTTCTCAAAACCAACAGCAGGGCATAGTTCTTCAACAAGAGATTTTTTGATAAATCAGGATCTTTCCACAAGCTTCTTAACTGCATCGGGAGTATAAAATAGAATGAGACACAATTAACAGAATAATAACCTATAGTACCAGAAAACAGTAAGTAATTTTCTAATGATACTTAAAGAAACATTGGCCGATAAGCAACTTAGAGATAACATATTAACTTTCAGTAGTAATAGCTTCTCAGAAGCCAAATTAGGAAATGCTTCATGAGAGCATACAGAAGATACACAAAATGTGCCTTCAGCACAAGTAGGAGACACCTCCTAAAGCAACCTTTCTTAGACAAATACTGAAGATGATTTACATCATCTGCACCTCAAGCAATCTTATACTAAGCAAAGTACCTCAAATGAGCGGAAATAAACATTAAACTAAGAAACTTAATTCAATTAGTTGTACTTTGTCGCCTTTTTTAAGGAATGGGTATGAGTAAATCAAAGCAAGAACCCTTCCCATACTACTCTTTGTGAATTCTGTGACCTTTTTTTCTTTTTGGGAATCCTTTCTTGAGCATTAGACTCCACTTAGGCGAATTCTATTGCCTCTTTTGAGGAAGGAATGGAAAGATCAAACAAAGATAAAATCGCATTGAACGAAGTCTTTTATGCTTTCTAAACCCCCCACACACACCCACCAGAGGAGGAAAAGCCAATTCAAGCAAGTTGCAAAAAGAAAATAGGGAAAATCTAAACTTCAAAACTGAGTTTTTTTTTCCCTCTTCGAGAAATTACGCATGCCAAAAATGCACATGCAATCCAATATCTCGTGTCGGATTCTTTGCCAGTCACAGTAAATAAGGAAAAACAAAATTAAAGAGCCTAACGCCTCATCCCATCAGTTGTCACCTAAACAAATCAAAATATACTTACAAAAATCAATTCATCCAACAAAAAAAAAGTAAAACCCCAAGCTAAAATTCACGTTTTGATGAAGAATTGAGCATGCCCGATTGCCCACATGAATGAATGAAGATTCAAGCTGATGTTCCTCATGCCCAGCAAAAATATTTTTTTAAATGGAAAAAAACAACAATCTTTGATCACTTGATCACTTTACGGCAATAAAAAAGCAAATGCAGATGAGAATTTTAACTAAGCCCCATTAAATAAATCAATCCGAAAAACAAAAATTGGCTCAAAACCCTACACAACAAATCACTTCACAAAACTCAACCTACCCATTTCTTATTTTTTCAAGGGAGGAATCAAAGAAATCCCATGTTAAAATGTGCGCTTCCAAACAATGCAGGGTAGGAAACAGTCAATGTAACACATAAAGTTATGAACCGAAGACAAATTTAAACCGATGCGATGATGATGAAGTCGCACGCGGTACTTCAATCCAAAAACAACCCAGTGAGGAGAGTGTGAACGTGTGTAAAATTTAAATACAAAAAGAAAGGGAAAAAATGAAACAAAAAACAACAGAGAAAAAGAGTGATATCAGTTTGATATGTACAATTTGGGAGAGAGAGCAGAGTTTTGGCTGTGAAACAGAAACACAGTGTGAGTAATCTTTGAACTGCTTCTTCAATTTCAATGGGGAGCCCAGCCTCGTCTTCCTGTTTTTATAGTCAGTCTGCGACTGCGATTTGCTGCACGCCACCGAGATGGGGCCTTTTTCCTTGGTAAAACTTACCATTCAAGTCCCTCAATTCTTATCTTTTTATCTAATTGTAGCCTCAAGAAATTTTTCAATGGAAAAGTTGAGGACTTAATTGCCAGATCAGAAACATGTTTGATGCATGGTTTACATTTTTGTGCTAATCATGAAATTTAATTTCAAACTCTATTGCTCTTAAATGATATTTTAATTTTTGTCACATTAGTCCCTGTCAAAATTAGCTGAAAATTTTCACTATTATTATTATTATTATTTTAATATGGTAATGTAATTAAAATATATATATATATATTTCTTTTTTAATCCTTGTACCCTGTGGAGTTTTAATATGGATAGTAGATATTAATGCACTTAAATAGAATTGATTGATGCTAATTAATTTTTATTTGCATTTCCAAAAAACAATAAATGAGCAATTGGAAGTTTGCTAGCAAATGATAGTAGTACTTAAATGGAATAACAAGGCTTGTGAAATGGTTAGAACTTATTTTTTCAGCCAATTGACAACGAAAGCCACGAGAGTACATCTTTTTTGTGTCATGCATCATATGATAATTCTAATATACATTAATTGTTCTCGAGGAATTGAAAAGTTTGTGTATAAACATTTTCAGGCAAACAGCATTAATTAGATGAAAATTTGCATAGTTGCATAGATTCAATATGTATATAACAATCGATTTAAAAAATTTGACCATTATTTAGACTCCTTGAAATAATTATATATATGCTTTATGAACATTTATGTATCATAATGGTTTTTGTCAAGAAAACAGTGACCATTTATTGACTTTCTCAAATCTTTTGGTTTCATGCTATAAAGGGTTCAAGCTAAATGAGAAATTACATATCTCACAAGATTTATTTCCATCTTTCATTTATTTCTGATTGAGGAATAGATTTAAAGTTTGGAAAAAAAAATGTTTTGGTCAGTTTTATAAAAAGGAATAATTCATGTATATGCATAGATTTTTTACTGAATTGAGAGAGGGATTCAAACAAACAGATTGATAATTATATTGTTTTCAGAGTTGGATATGCTAACACGTACAATTAATTTATATCATTCATGTAAATGCTATGATGATAACATCGATATATATATTTTAGTAAGTGAATAAGGGCAATGAGTTCAACCATTAGATTTTATGACTCATAAATGTATACGCATATGGTTCCAAGATTCCATAAATAATACTAGTAAATACGTTCCAACTTCTTTTCCCAGCTAAGATGTATGGAAATGTTTCAACTAATGTATACCAATTGTGTGTGTTATTAATAAATTAACGAAGTTTCATCAATAAGTACTATACCTTAATCTAAAATGTATAAATTTTAATGTTAATAAAATTACATCATGGGTACGGTTGATACACATTAGTTATAACAAATGATTCCAACTTATGTATACCAGCCGTGTGTATTATCAATAAAATAACAAAGGCCCCTTCAGGGGCGACTGAGTTAGTGTGATAGCTAGCGCGACACCGTAAGGTCACGAATTCAAATTCCTTGTCAACACCTTTTCAGTTGAGCCCGTTGCACATGGCTTGCTTAGTGCAGTTTTGCATCTCCTGTGTGGTTTGTGGGCTATTACACAAAGGCGGAGTTTACCCAGTGCGCACCCCTTGTAGTGACTGCGGGTTCCTTAATAAAAAAAATATTATAATAACAAAATATCGTTAATAAATATTATATTTTAATAGAAAATGTAATTTGAATAAAATTATGTTATCAGATAGAGCACTGTGATACACATCAATTGAAATATAGGATCATAACTTGTTTTTTGCGATGTCAAGTTATGTACAAAATATTGAATGCAATAATTGTATCTATTTTTTTCACATAATACATTAATCGCAAATTTCTAAATTAAATTCACCCCTATATATTTGCATTAACATTGACCAATAACTTTTTTAGAAAAAAATCTTACATAGTATAGACATTATACTTAAGATTTATTCAATGTGATAGAACATAAAAGAAATTACAAACATGATTTTTGAAAGTTATTCTAGCCTTGTATGCATTTATTGGATTCATGTGTTCACTGAATTTTGGTTGATGTACTAGTTTAGTACTAGTTACATTCATCAGTGAAGAATAATGCCATAATATAAGATTCATCAAATGTATCGAATCCATTTGTTGCAAAAGCTAACTTTGAAATTTTGCATGAATTAATTAATGGTAAAAGTGGAAGAAAATCAATCAATTAAACAACTACAAATACTTTTTACTCTAGTCACCACCATACTGTGGCGATTTCAAGACAATTAAAAGGCAAACTAGAAATTAGAGGTCGATTTTTTTTCTTTTTTTCTTTTTTTTTTTTGGTAATGAAGTACTCCCTCTGTTAAAAAAAAATCACTTTAATTTTTTTTATCTAAAAACATTAGTCAACTTTTAAATCAAATTATTAAAATATTCTTACTAATAATAATTATATATATTGAAAATTAAAAAGTAAGGATACAATGTAAAATTATATATTTAGTGATGCATTAAATAAGTTGTATTTAATAACTAATAAAAAATTATATCTTAACAAAAATAGACTATTTTTTTATGACGGAATGAGTATTTGATAAAACCATATGAGAAAGAAGTGTGAAAGTTACAATTAAAGATTAGTTATCCATTTATCCACCTACAATCAACTATTCCTTTGGTCTGAAAAAATAAAAATGTGTGATAATAATAAAAAGTTAAGTTTTAATAGTGCATTAAATATATCAATTTTTCTTCCCTTGTCCCCCAAACCTCTTGGTTTGAGATATTTTTTTTATTTGGGGTTTATTCTTTACACTAAAAAAAAATAAGGTAGGTAGGTTGATGTTAACTACGTTCAGTCTCGCCACCCTTTTATTTATTTTTTTTTATATTTATATATATTCAATTTTGATTTATTTATTTTATTTTTTTTTTATTTTTGTCATTTTTATTTTTGTTGTTAGTGTAGGTCGTGTTATCGTATCGTGTCGGCCATTGTCGCTCCTAGTTTGAGAGCCTCATCCCGCTATGTGGGAGGTATACATTTGTAATATATACAGTGGAGTGATAGGACCATTGATATAATAGAATAAAAAATTATTGTAATAGAATTAAGACTCTTAAAATATAAATATATATGTATCAATTTTTTAATTTTAAAATTATATTTAATTTAAACCAATTTTTTATAAAAAATTTACATAAATTATTAATTTATAATTCATGCAATTCACTAATTTGATTGATCATGATACAAAAAGTTTCAATTTAGATAAATGTTGTTAGGAACCTTTATTTTTTTATATATATTTTTCTCAATTTGGAATTGGGATTTTTTTTCTTAAGAAGGCATGATGGAGTATACAACTCCAAATTTTGAATGGTAGATAAAGTAAAAATGGAATAGAAGAGGAGTTATTTTTCTATTATACCTTTTTTAAGTAAAAATGGAATAGAAGAGGAGTTATTTTTCTATTATACCTTTTTTAAAATTAAAAATAACTTAGGGTTTGTTTGGAGTGTGATGTATTTGGAAAAAGTTGTATTGGAATGTGTGAAAATTTTAATGAGTATTTTTTGATAGAACAAGTATTTTGGAGAGAAAAATAAGGGGGAAATTTTTTTTAAATTATTTGAGAGGAATTTGAATGGGAAAATTTGAATTTTAAATTTTGAAATAAAAATGTGTTTGGATAGTTTGTTTTTATTTGAGAATTGACTTATTTGCAAATAGAAATGGTCTGTCCAAACAAACCTTTAGCTGTTATTTTAAAACACATTTTCATTTTTACACTTTTAAAAATAGATACTTTGAAGATTAAATCACAAATTTCGTCTTTTACATTTGAGCCAAAATTCTTTTTAGTCATTTACATTTAAAATTGTTCTTTTTAGTCCTTAAGATTAATAAACTTGTCAATTTTAAACCAATGACCGGCAGTAGCCCATTTTCCTAGTTAAATGACCTATGCTAGAGAATGCTGTCTTATATGCTAGGGGTACTTTTGGAATAGGTAATTTAACATTTTCTTCTTGCTTTTTAGCAGAGAAAACAGGAGCGAATGTTCAATTTTTTCATAGAGATTCACACAAGAAAAATGATATTATATTTAAGATTTTAAGATTTTTCCCTCATAATCTTCTTGCTTTTTAAGATTTTTTGCTTTTCAGTTTAATTTGTTGAGAATCAATAACAGATCGTAGAATCCCTCTTTTGTAAAGTTTAATTCTTTCATATATGAAATATTACTCTATTCTTTTGAGGTTTTCATGTTTTTGTGATTCTTCAAAGCGTTATTAATAAATGTCTTTCTTCCGTGCATCAATTTTGCTGTTTTTCAATGTCCATTTAGCAAAGAATACATCTTTCTCTGCTCAAAACACCCTTAGATATGGGCCTATTTCAGTCCCCCAAGTTAAGCCTTCAGTGCTACTGCCAGTACTTTTGGGAGACTGGAATGGCTTAGCTATCTTTGCTCCAGCCTCCGAGAGTAAATTGATAATTACACATAATAAAATCTTTAGTTGATAACTTCTTAAGAATTATTCTCTTTTTGGGGAATACTTTAGATCACTTTTTTCTGGGAGTTTTGTTTGGGTTAACGCTTTGGTTTGAATTTTGTGGTGCTAGTGCTTCTGGCTTTATTTTTTGCTAACAAAAATTGATGAATTCTGAGATGTATTTAATGATCTAATTGCAAGCATTCTATGATCTCCACCTGTCAAACTCAGAATATCTATCTACTTTTAACCATATAGTTTCCTAGGCACTGTTTTCAACTTTTTCTAACCCAATTCCAATCCAATTTTCTAACCTCTCTTCAAATTGTTTTCCTTGAAATCTTGCAATAGGTGATAGGGCAAATTTTGTTTCATTGTGCAATCAGCTCTGCTGCAAGTCTTTGTTCAACCATGGATACAGATGTATCGGAGCGAGTTTAAAACTTCAACTTGGTTGAAGAGCATATTGATGAATTTCACTATCAAGGGAAGCAGAGAAGAATGCCTCAGAAATCTGGTAGGAAAAATTCGCGGGAAAAGATTGCAATATTCATTAGGTTGAAAAGCACTATAGTTGACTGTCATCTAGGAAACTGGTAAGTAACTCCAGATCCGGAAATTAGGCTCTAATCTATATCATTTTGTCTTTGATAATTAAGAAGTGAAGATGAAAAATATCCGTGGGAGACCATAGACCTTTGATGCCCATTTGATGCTCAATCAATGTAGTGAAGTGATGAGTATACGGACAGAAATCTTCAGCGATACAATAATGTGAATTCAGATATGAAACTTTTCTTGTGTGAATTTCTATGAAAAAATTGAACATTCGCAGTTGTTTTCTCTGTAAAAAAGCAAGAAGAATATGTTAAATTACCTATTCCGAAAATACTCCATCGCATATAAGATAATGTGCCCTAACAAAGGTCATTTGACCGGAAAAATGGGCTACTGCAGTCTGCCGATCATTGATTTAAAATTGACAAGTTTATTAATTTTAAGAACTAAAAAGAATCATTTTAAATATAAAGGATTAAAAAAATTGTGATTTAATCTACTTTGAACACATTTTCTATTTGACTATTTAAAACAGCCGTACACGTCAGAACACTTGTTTTGTGCCGAGAGCTTCTTTTTGCCGGCGAATGATACGTGGCAAAGGCCCTTTAGCCCACGCTGATCCATAACTTATTTTAATAAAATAACCTTAAAAAATATTTATATAATAATAAAATAAAAAAGAATAATATTTTTAATAACTTTTAATAATAATCTTTTATAATCACTGACATCATAAATATAAAAAATAAAATAAAATTTACTCGTTATCTTTTAAAAAAATATAAAATAAATAATAAAATATAATTTGGCCATTCATGCTTGCTGAATATGGCATCGTTACTCTAAATAAATTAAACCATCTGCCAAAAACTTCCTCAGTGACAAGCGTGCTACGCTCCGCCTTACCACCAGCACTGCCACTGCCAACTCAGCCTGCAGCCACCATGAACTGCGGAAACGAGTCCCAGTCAGCTTTCTACGGTGTTCTGCTCGATCGGTTTCGCAGTCTTGAAGCAAGCCATGAGAAACTGAAAGAAGAGTTCAGTGTTATGTTGCAAGAAAAATATAGTCTTGACAGCACTGATAGTTATGATATTACTACTGGTGATGGTTGTGATGGTGCGAGGAAGAACTCATGGGAAGTTGGGATGGAAGATTCAGGTGAGCTGGCGGCGGACTCCAGCTGGGCTTATATTTCGGGAAGATTCTATATGGGGTGTCCTTACCTTAAAGTGTTGGAGTGCATGGGTCATGCTATTCATATTAGTCGTGCTGGGTCTGAAGAGATCATTTACTGGTGATTATTTGATCTGTAGAATAACTTATTAAATATGCTGTTGTGACCAGTCACTAAATTTTCTTGTTTAGCTATGCATATATTGTGAAATTTGATTAATTTTTATTCTTGTCTTCATTTATTTATTTATGGTCTGCCTGTACTGAAGTATGAGGATATTATATATAATTTTTGGCATTTGCACAGCTGTGTCAGCTATACATTGTTAACTGAATTCAATTGGGCAATAGAGTTTGTGAACTAGGTTCATGTTAGTCTTGTTAGATCAGTAGTAGTATTTATTTGGTCAGAGCTAGTTCTCTGCAGCTGGATATTAAACTAGTTTTGTTTGTGGATAGCGTTAACATAATATTTTAATGGAAAGGAAAGGCAAATTTCCTTGATCAGCGAGATCAGAGACAAAAAGTACAATGGGTTGTAACTTGATTGCAAATGAAATATAATTTTGGCCTATGACTTGTATTCCACTTGGCTCAATACAACTATAGGGGAATAATCTATGAGGCATAATTTGCATACTGGGAATCTAAGTTGAAGGATGCTGGTCATGTTTGTGAAGATATGTAGATCTGCACGTTCAGCTGTTTGCTTGTGAATTTGGTAAAATTAGAAATTCTTTTTCTCTTGCAGGAATCGGTCTGCTGAAAAACTCTATGGATACAAGGACTATGAAGTACTAGGACAAAGAGACATGGCACTGATTGTTCATGAAAAACATCATGCACTGGCAGGGAGGATCATGGATAGGTTGAGCTCTGGACAATCTTGGTCAGGTCAGTTCCCTTTCAAGAAGAGGTCCGGTGAGACCTTTATGGCGATTGTGACAAAAAACCAATTATATGAGGATGGTCAGCTTGTTGGCGTTATCACCGTTTCAAGTGATGCAGCTGTCTTTAATAATCTATGCCCAGAAACTGTGAGAGAAGGTCAAGATCATACTGATGGCAAATCTAGAGGAATAAATTTCAAAAAAGTACAATGGCTACCACGGCCACCGATTGCATCGTCTGTTTCCAATCTGGTGCTTATTATTTGCTGTGTCATGATGTCTCTTTTTTCTGTCCCTCCTGCTTCTGGTTTTTTTTTTTTTTTTTAACAAAATAGATTACTTACTGGTTGAACAAAAATAAACAGGCTTCAAAAGTTCTCCCACGAAAAGATGGAGACGGTGAACATAATGGATTTTCCAACAGTGGGGAGAAGGAGCAAAATATGCAGGATATTCCAGATGTAACATCTGAGAGGCCGCCTAGACCACCAGTGAGATCGGATTCAACTTTGAGCTTTCCTCTTCTTTGTCTGAAGAAAAATTTATGAGCTAAATTTTATGTTACAGGTAACAAGAGCAGGACTTAGTAAAATTCCCAGTGCAAAGAATACTATTGCTGGAGAAGGCTCAGAAAATGAAGAATCTACAAGTGAAAGTTCTTCGCCCCATAAATTTGTATGCCTCCTTCCCTGATATAAACTTGACGTAATTTTTCCACCTGCATAGGTTTTGATGATTTGTAGGTGGGGAATAAGTTTAAAGTCAAGCTATGGGTCGAACTATTTGAAACATTTTCAGAGGCAACAGGAGGGTGGGAATGTTATTTGATAGGTGTGATGTTATCATATAGCATCTAAAATTAGTGATATTTCTACTATCATCTTGCTTGTGTCTGTAGGCACAAAAGGTCTTGGCCAAGCTTAACATTAGGGGTATTGGCAATCCTAGTAAAGACAAAGATATAATCTGCCAGCATAAAGGTTTTGATGATGCTTCATTTGGGAAACAAAAATTAGTTGAGCCATCTTCACCTGAAGCAAGGCCAGCAACTACTTACTGTAATTACCCTGTTGATGCAAAATATAACCCTGTACCCTTGGCAAGCAATAAGTGTTCTCATGCAGTTCGAGAATCAGAGCAATTGCAGAGGTCAGATTCATCAAACTCGGGGGAGAGCACTATATGCAGCTTTCTAAGATCGGCAAGCAAAAGTGAGAATGAGTCGAACATGAATGCACACTGGGGAATTAACTGGGAAGACCTGCAATTGCGTGAAGAAGTTGGCCAAGGTGAATTTCCGGCAACAATTTTACGCAAAGTTATATTTATGTTGCCTTGATTACAACAAGTGAACAAAGTTTTTCTGAGAAGTATATTACTATAAGAAGTTAGTAGAAGCTAAATCTTGTGTTTTTTCTTCACATGTTTGATGAGCATCACATTTGGCATAAACAAAAGAACAACCTCGTTAATAGGAAGTCCAACCTGATCAAGTTTCGAACAAACTCAACAAATCATAAATTTGCATAATGCATCAGATTTAATCTACTTTATTTCATCAATCGTCTTGCATATTTTTCTCAGAGATAAAAACTATGACACCAATGTCAATGGCGAGCTCATAATCGATCTTGGTCCTTTTCCTTGTTTAGGTTCATTTGCCGTTGTGTATCGTGGAATCTGGAATGGATCAGTTAACTCTTCCAACTCTACAAAGTTCCTGACCATAATTGATTTCGCATCCAGTTGGTCAAATGATTGTCTTCATTCACCTTCTACAGGATGTTGCAGTCAAGGTTTTTCACGGAAACGATTACGGTGAGGATACTCTGCTTGGTTACAGCAAAGAGGTACTTCGTTACAGCAGTATATTTTTATTGATATCCCATCAGACAGAGAAAGAAGTTACTTGATAACTAATTCAAATTCGAACTTCTATTCCAGATTGATATAATGAGGAGGTTGAGACATCCAAATGTGCTGTTGTTTATGGGAGCTGTATGTTCATACAAAAAACTAGCACTGGTAACCGAGCTTTTGCCAAGGTAGATAGTAGTAGATGGCCGTGTAAGTTGCAGCTCCTTTAAAGATCAGAAGGAAATGCATTGTATCTGTGATAGGGCTGCATGTTCAAATGCTTGTTTCCATGTGTTTTTCCATTGCAAAACAGGTGCTGTAATCTTCTCTGACACATAGATATACTGTGCTCTTGCCAGGGGAAGTCTTTATAAAGCACTGCACAAAAGTAATCAGCATTTAGACATCAGACGTCGTCTTAGGATGGCTCTTGATGTGGTCTGTGTACCTCTGGCCTTTCATTCTCCTTGTATTGTCACTATAGAGTGCCACCGTGAGGTTCCGCTTATAAAGTTCAGTTTTAATGTTTCTCCTACTGGCTGCAGGCAAGAGGCATGAATTATTTGCATCACAGGAGCCCACCCATTGTTCACAGAGATCTGAAATCTTCAAACCTTCTCGTTGATAAGAGCTGGACGGTCAAGGTACTGTTTTCCGATTTTTCCTGTGATCATATATTTGGCTGGAAAGGAATGACGCTTCTTTTTGCCAGGTTGGAGACTTTGGCCTGTCAAAGTTGAAGGAGGCAACCTTCTTGACAGCTAAATCTGGGAGAGGCACTGTAGATATCTTTATTTCGTTTTTTCATGTTCTTCAGTATAAACTAATAACTTCTCACCAGTACCATGATTTCTTTGTTCTTATTAAACATCTCTAATGCTGCTGCAGCCTCAATGGATGGCTCCTGAAGTCCTTAGAAACGAACCTTCAACTGAGAAGTAATATTTAGATTCTCAGCTTTTAAAAATTGAACCGTATCTTCACGATCTAATCTTTGCATCATTTAGAGATCAAGTTGTCAGAGATTTTGATAACTTTTCCTCTTCGTAATGTTGGGATTCATTTTGAACATTTTGGCAACTTCTAGCTGCAGCTTGATTTACTTGTCATTATTCTATTATGGGACAGGTCTGATGTTTTCAGTTTTGGAGTCATTTTGTGGGAACTAATCACGGAATCCATCCCATGGAACCACCTAAATTTCTTGCAGGTAAAAACAGCACAAAGTTTGTTTCTCAGTTGCAATTGCAAATGTAAAATGTTTACTTCGCATGATGTCTTGCAAATTGAGTAAATTGAGTAACAAATTTACAAAACGAGGATGGTGGTTTTTCATTGTAGCCAACTTTTTCTTACATTACAGTAGTTCTAGCTGGTTCCATTGAAGTACTTATTTTGTGTATCCAAAGGTTGTTGGTGTTGTCGGCTTCATGGATCGCAGACTGGACCTTCCTCAACACCTTGATCCAAAAGTTTCATCCATCATCCGGGACTGCTGGCAAAGGTTCTTGTGTAGCTTCTCTATTGTCCTCTAGTCTTTATTAAGCAAGTGAACGCAATTCTGATCTGCTGTTAACAAATGTACGATCAGCAGAGCAGAAAATCGTCCATCATTTGAAGATATTATCCGGAGACTGACAGATATAATTCAGACAGTACCCGGAGGGAATGCTAAGAAGAGCCCAGATATGGAAATGTGAGTTTCTTAAAGTTTGGAGGGGGATCAAACCATATCACCAAGCTCAACAAACTAACAAATTAAGGATCAACGGGTGCTTTTACAAGAAAAAAAAAAGAGAAAAAAAACTTCTGGAAAACAAGGAGCCAAGAAGAGGAAAAGGGCCACGCTTGGAAATGAGTATCATCATCTCGTGGAAGTGCCTGTGCTGCAATAATGTTGATTGTGTAGCGAATGTACCAGGGCTGAATCTAGTTTCAGATTTGTTGCTAATACTTGGAGATTCTGATTTCTGGCTGTCAGCAAATTCCACTTCTGTTTGATAGTTAGATTGAAAGGTTTTGCTATAGTCATGCTGTCACAGTTCTCACTAATCTGTTCATTTTGAGAGTTCAGAATCTTAATTTTCAAATTGTGAGAGCTAATATAAGCTTGCTGATGAAGTTGCATAAATATTTAACAAGAATGGTGCATTATTTTCATGATTGATGATATGTATCATGAAAAATTTTACCGAAATTTTTTGGTAATCTTGTGTCAACCGTCAACATAGCAAGAACAATCACTTTAATCATCGGATATGTCCGCCGCTCTAAGAATTCACTGAGAATTTGTGAATGTCGTTACTCTATTTTCATATTGAGAACTGGCAAATGTTGAATGAGATTGTCATGATTCGTGCTCATTTCATATTTGCATGGCTCCATAGTTTCTTAGTTCATAGTTCACACAACCATGGATATGCTTTTGAAGTTGCGGACAATCATCATCAACCTTAAACAACGTACGCTTCATCTCTGGTGTTTGGCCCAATTCAACTGAACGTTAATAGCAACCGAGTCCATTTCCTGTCTTCCAAGATATGAATGGAGGAGGAGAACGACCCAGTTGTTTAGGAATTGTCAATTGGACTTCTATTTTCTTGGATTGCAGCTTGGAACTGATTTCTTGTAAAAAATTGTGAGAGTAACATTTAATATGTATGGAAATTTTCATTTTTAGAATGGGATATTTATGAAATTTTCATGAATATGATTCACCTTTATTTTATTTTATAGTATTTATTTGTGGTTCCATTTTAAGATATTATAGAGTTGTTGATTTATAATTTATGTTTATCTTTCTTTTTCTTTTCATTTATTTTGATAGATGTAATGATATTTTTATACTAATCATAATCACTTTTTATAGTAACTGATATAATAAATATAAAAATATAAAATTTACTTATTATATTTTTTAAAAAATAATATATAATTTTATTTTTTTATACATATTATATTAATTATTATAAAAGATTACTATAAATATTATTATTAATAATGAATGAAAAGTCTTTGACTTTGACATTCTAGGAGGGCCTTCCTTTTTGCATGTGTCGTCGTCGCCAGTCCTTTCGACAGTATCCACTAATTCAAATTAAAAGTCATAATTTGACTATAATGTTTTTGGAATGCCGATACTATTTCTTGCATTTATTGCCAGCTATTTTGATTAAAATGCAAAACTTTAATTATAAATGAAGATAAGTACTGTTCACTAGGGCGATTTTAAGGGCACAAACGGTGCGATTGTTGGTGGTAGTCGGATTTTGTGTTACTTGTAACGAGGATGAGCGATGCAGTTTCTTGTTAGGTCGTGATAATATCGACAAGACTTCCCTATAGCAAGGTTTTGGTGTCTTTAATATGGGAGGAAGAGCGGAGACATCTTACAGTCGTTAAATTGCTGGATTTCGAAATCAGTGGCAATTTCATAATGATTTCGGTGAGACTTTCCTACTGCAGAAGTTTGCTGTCCTAACTTGAGAGGAAAAACAAGTACGTTAATATGCAATGTAAGGCCGCGCCAGGATAGGAGTGATCGACCAACGCAGAGCCATACTATACGAATTTTTATTGTTCATTTCTTCTGTTCTTGCTAAGAGAAACTATGCAAGTAGAGGCCGGCAAGTTAGGATTTTTGTTCTTTTAGCTAAGCTATAATTAGGAGGTGTCGATCCCATTATATTGGAGTTCTACCAGTCCCGTTTTATCAGGATTTTGCCTTAACTAATATTTATTGGGTTTAGGTTAATTGTGTTAAGACTTGTCCAATTAGGAATAGTTCTTAACTGGACCCTCTATGTATTATTTATCATTGGGTATTCCATTAATAATATACTCGCTTGTTTTGGTCAAAAAAAACAAGAATGAAGATAAGCTATTAAAAAAATAAAACTACTCTCGTTAAGTGTATTTTTGATAATACTCATTAATAAAAATCTCAAAACTTTCAATTAAATATTAATTTCCATATCGAGTTGTACGAAAACATCATTAATTATATAGTACCTGTAACTATGAAATCATTTAGAAAATATTAAAAATAATAATATTAACGTATTATTTATATAATAAAATAATATAAAATAATTATTGATTAGTGAGTGTACCAACGTAAATATCATATAAATCGGTTTCTATAATATGTGTTTAGTTTGTGTTTTTATTTATAAAAAATTTATTAAAAAATTTTCAAGTTATTTTTTTAAAAAAATTATTTTTAATCTATTTTTTATATAATTATCAAAACTTTTAAGTATTTTAATACAAAATTTTCTGTAGCCATTCTGTAGGGCTCCCCCCAAGCCCAAGGCCAGAACTCATAGTAAAATTGAAAATATTGCATTTAAAAGAAGGGGAATATCAATTTCATACGATTTGGTGCTGCTGAATTCAGCAATGTGTGTTATCTCTGCAATCTTGATTCTTTTTTTTTTTTTAAGTTTTAAACCCCACCGATTAGTCATTTCAATGGGACATAAAGGCTAGTATTCCGGAACCGGAAGTAAGTATGATAATCTAGCATTAGCTTAGCTTAGCTTAGCTTACATGTCAGGGATGTATCAATGAGCAACCATACAAAAAAGAGGTCAGTTTTGGTGAGTCAGAAGATTTTTCATAGGCTCAAGGCTTATCATTCATGACCTTTTTGTCCTTTTATTACTATCAAACAATGATGCAATGCGATTTATATCTTGTGTTTTTACGCTTTTTAATTTAAATATTATGAAATAAAAAATATATAAAAAAGTATTTTTAAATAAAAAACATTTTAAAAGATTAAATGAGTATATGAAGTGTGTTTCAAAATTAAATGTGTTTTTAAACTTATCGAAATAATAATTATGATATAAAAAATATTTTAAAATATTATTTTTTACATACTCTAACCGTATAGTACTAAGTAATACTATGTTATGAGATAAAAATAAAAATAATTTAAGATGTTATATTGTATCATAATTTTTAATATACATTGTATAATTTTAATATAAAATGTAGAACTGGGACGGCAAAGATAGGCCTACAACCCCACGTGGTTGACCGCCTACATTTCGCCCTTTTCACACTTGTTCCAACAAAAACGGTGGAACAGCCCACCTGGTTTGACGAAAGCAGTCCGTGATAATACTCCCCAATGGTTAACCACTGGGGACGACTCGGGCAGTCGTGGGGCGTGCATTATGGCTAGATTCTGCCGAAGAGCAAAGACATCATCGCGACTGCAGAGCACGAAGTGGGTGAAAAGAGAATCACGGGACCTCCATATTCAAAGAATCCGTACGTACGTGCCCAAATCCACTGGCAGATCAATCACACGTCCTCGTGGAAGTGACTGGGAAATCGGGACTGAGGATTAAGGATTTGTTTGTTTGTTGGTAAATGTAGGACATTATAATTTTGGGAAAATTTCTCTCGTAGATTCGTTTTTTTCATTAGCACGTTTGATTTTGTTGTTTCAATCTGCCGCGAGAGGATTTTTTGGGTTGAGAATAATCCAAATGCTCTTTTCTCTTTTGTCATATCGCATGATTCTCATCATGTGCTGTGATTTACCACCACCGCTGCAAAATAAAGAAAGGAAAAAAAATAATTAATATCCCACCTTTCAATCCCTATTTTCTTTTTTTTTTTACTATAAATTGTATGAATAGCGGTTTAAAACATATTTTTATATTTTTTTTAAATAAAATTTGTAAAATATGATATATATTAATATTTTTAAAAATGTTATAAAATGCTGTCTAAATAAACAAGCCCTAAAACATGTATAGATTGCATTTTTAAATTCTTTGAATGTGTAATAATTATAATTTTACATTTTTTGAATAATCTAATCACTAGCTAAATCCTCTAAATGGTATAAGAGTTATAAGTGTAGAAATAGTAAGAATGTTTATTTAGACACAATCACCTTTAAAAGAATATATAATAACTCACTGATTGAATACTTTTGTTCCAAATATGATATTGCTATGAGAACATTTACAATTATAGGAGAGATGTTCAGTACGGATTCTTATAGTACTATTCAAAGAGTTGATAAACTAATTTATGTGTATGTCTATTTGCCAAGCTGTCCACCAAATTCGAAAGCAATTATAGAGGCTATAACAAAACTTCGTAAGAATATTTTTTGAAAAATCTACGATTATAGAATTAGACCACAACAAGTGAACTAGTGTTTTATTTCCAATCATAAGTTTCATATTGGACGCAGTATGAATATTGAAAATTATGATAGAGAATTCCTTTATCAATCGCAATCAACGTTAACGTCATAAATATCCATTGAAATATTTTTTAAATACAAAAGTTTAGTCTTTTCTCACGAATTGATTAATTAAGCAGTATTTCACTATAGCTAAATGACCTGTTGAAACTTTGGGATGTAAAAATTTGTCCATCGAAATGTATTAAAAAAATTACACTTTATATGAAATTTTTGTGCTATCTTTTTTAATAATGACAATATATAATTTAAATTAAAAAAAATGATATATAATTAAAATTAGAAAAATAATTATAAAATAAAAATTCTATATTTAATTATGTATTGTGCATTAAAAAAACTTTATATCAAATTAATTTTCAACATATTTTGCGAACCATGTGGTCGTTATAATGCCCATTGAATCTATATCAAATTAATTTTCAGCCTGTTTTGCAAGCATGCGATCCTTACAATACCCATCGAATCTCAATCTCATATTTAAGCACTTCTCTTAGTTACGCCACCTATCAAAATCTCTATCTCATATTAAGTAGCGGAAATCATATTAATGCAAGGTTGTTTGTACATTATTTGTTTCTTTGTCAATGTTGCAAACGTAGTGACAAATGTAGGAGTGAGCGACAAGTGAGAGTAGGAACTGATGATGTAACTTGAACCTATACGATATATCATCTAAATTGTTAAACATTTAAAATATTTTATCAATCAAACCAAACACTAATAATACGTCACGTCACTTTACTTTAATACCCAAAACAAAAAAATGAAAAGGGTTAGCTTAGATGAATACAAAGAGTGAAAGTGAGAGGAAAATGTCATAATTAAAATGTCCACAAAGGGTTCCATCTTTTTGATACATAGATCTAGTCTCAATTAATTTGATTGGATTGATGGGAATTCCATTCTCATAAAGAAGCTTGGCACACAAAAATCTACCTAATAGACCTAACAACCAACCATATACATACACACCGCCTAATTCATTATGGCCACTTGCCAAAAAAATGCAAGTAATATTCAATGAGAGAAAAAAAAAAAGATTACTAAGAAAAAAAAATTAAAACTTAGTCAATAAACAATAATTTTTAGTATTTATTAATTTCATAAAAAAACTTTATTCATATTTTGCAATGCTATTATTTATTGATGAAGCAAATGCTTTTCACTCGATCCGAGATGAACACAATCAAATTTCGTTAAATTTGCAAAACAGATCTGGAGACTCATAATTGATTTCAGGATAAATATTTTAATATTTAATTAATATTAAAATTTTAAAAGTAATTGAAACTTTTAAGTAACGTTTTACTACTATAAAATTATTAAATATCACATACCTTGTAATACTATTATTATTAAGAGATAACTCTTAAAATAATCCCTTACAAATTGTCCAATTACTTTTAAAATGGGAAAAAATAGTTCTTTACATTTTATAAATGTACCATTTTAGTCATTCGTCACTATCCTATTTATTTTTCAGTCAAAATAATGATAGAATAATGATGAAATAGTAACCGTTTATTTTTGTGACGGAATAATGACGAAATAGTGATGAATGACTAAATGATACATTTATAAAATGTGAGAGATTATTTTTTTTCTTTTAAAAGTAAGAGATTAAGGGTGCGTTTGGACAAACCCTTCTTATTTGCAAATAATAAAATTCTCAAACAAAAACAAACTATCCAAACATATTTTTATTTCAAAATTTAGAATTCAAATTTTTTTACTCAAATTCCTCTCACATAATTTTAAAAAATTTTCCCTCTTATTTTTCCCTCCAAAATACTTTTTCTATCAACAAATACCCACCAAAATTTTCACATATTCCAATACAACTTTTTCCATTTGCAAATAAAAATGCCTTGTCCAAACGGATCCTAAAAAATTCATTGGCCAATATATAAGAAATCATTTAAAGAGTTATCTCTATTATTAATTACAAAAAAATTCATAAAAATACTAAGGGTCCGTTAGGACAGTGATGTATTTGGAAAAAGTTATATTAGAATGTGTGAAAATATTAATAGGTATTTTTTTATGAAAAAAGTATTTTAAAAAAAAAATAAGAGAAATTTTTTTAAAAAATTATATAAAAGAAATTTTGGTGAAAAAATTTAAATTTTAAATTTTAAAATAAAAATAAATTTAAATAATTTATTTTTATTTAAAAATTTATTTATTTATAAATAAAAATATACTGTCCAAACGAACCTAAGTCGAGATTCACTGCTCATCGTTTATTCTAACTTTAATAAACCATTGCCTAATTCCCAAAGGAAGGAAGCAGCGGTCAATCTCAACTTCCCCCAATCCCCCAACTCCACCCGCCAACGCACGCGGCATTCTACTAATACACAACCATCTTCGACCCCTCCACAAATTTCAACGCATTTCTTTTTTAAATTCTATTTCTGTCTTCAATGCATAAATCTTATGTGTCCCATTGTTAATCCCAAGCCTTGTACCCAATTAAAGACTCCCATGTTCCAAGTTACAACCATCCCCTTCCGGTCACTAGTCCCCCACCATTGAGTAAGAAATGTTATGTGTCCTATCATTACGTATGAATAGTATCTAATTTTGTCAAAATAATATTGTTTTCCTTTCAGTTCTTTTCATAATATCTATGGTATTATTGCGTATCTATTTATTTTTATTTTATCAAAATTTTTTAATAAAGTAACACACATTTTAGTAAAATGTAACTATCAATTCAATTAGATCACCATTAATAGGATTTTCATTATAGTAATAATATTGACAAATTTAAGGGAATTTGGATAAATATTATTTTCATGTAAAAAAAAATTATGAGGCAATTGATGAGTTTACGTGTATATATTATGTTTTAAAATATATTTTTATATTTATTGATATAACTAGTGATACTGAAATATTATAATTTAATATTGATTTGATCATCAAAGTATTTCTGAATATATATATTGTCTTACGTTGCAGGTGGTTGTAGGTTGATATCATTTGCCGAGTACGGATGCTCTGAACGATCAACTTGCCAATTAGTGTCGTTTATGAGAATATTTTTCCCTTTGTAACTCCTTCATTTTCATTGAACCACTTTCGAATTGGAAATGTAAAAAATAAAAAAATAAAAAAATATTTTTCTAAAAAACAATCATTTAATTATTTAATACACATTTTAATAAGATACTATTTTTGTCTTAAAAAAATTTATTTTTAATTATTTTTTAAAAATAATAATAATTATATATTTATAATTAAAATAAAAAAATAAAATTATATATTTAATCAATATATTAATAAAATATTGTATTTAAATTAAACTACATCTATCCGAATTCGTGGACTAGACTTTTGTAAGCACCAGGTCACTATAAACAAGATCAACTGGGGTGGGTTCTCAGACATTCATTCCTCAATTCTTGCTTTCGTTGGAAACACAGTGACACGCTACGCACCCCTGTCAAACTATAAGATGGTGATTTCATCTTCATCATCCCACCTCAGTTAAAGAAAATGGGGAAAGCTTCAAAATGGTTCCGGGGACTCCTCGGCCTGAAAAAACCCGACTCACAACAACCCCAACATCCTATTACTGCTGAATCCTTCAAAGATAAACCACCGAAGAAGAAATGGAGTTTTGTCAAATCCTACAGAGAGAAAGACCAACAACCTCGTGGCCTTGTCGTTACTGATAACGACGAAGAGGATCCCAGCAGGCATGCCATTGCGGTGGCTGAAGCCACTGCGGCAGTCGCGGAGGCTGCAGTAGCAGCTGCTAAAGCCGCTGCCGAAGTGGTGAGGTTGACGAGTAGTGGTAGAGCAATTTCCAGTAATGCCGCTTCCGCTGCGAGCTCTGTTATGGCCAGAGTGACGTCGTTCGGGAGTGGAAATGCAGTGGCAGTTTCGCCGGCTAACGTTGGCGGAGGTTATCGGAATCGTGCAGAGTGGGCGGCCGTCGTGATCCAGTCCTATTTTAGAGCCTACCTGGTTGGTTAAAACTTTTGTTTCTTTGACAAAGTTACAAATTTACCTGTTCATTTTTACTTGCTGGTAGTCCTGAGCTCTCTTAAGTCTTAACAGTTTCAGGGCAGAAGAGACTTTCTGCCGAGTGTCACCATTTTGTGCATGTCTCTGACATACGTAGTCTGTTTCGGTGATTTAAGTGTCGGTCATTTATAATAATGGACAAAATGTCTTTCCAGTGATTGGTATGAGTTGTCTTCCAGACTTGTTTTGCTTTATCTATTGATCACGGGTGTTGGCGGTGTTTTTGTTCATGGTAGGTAAAAGTTTTTAAAAAAAAAAAAAATTAATCGCAATTGTCATCTTTTTTGGCATTTTCACTTTTGCTACACAAAAATTGCTAGACAAAAGTTGTCTGGAAATATAAAAATGCAACATGAGATGAAAAATCATACTGAGCGATCTTATTCATTTCTTCAAGATGAAGCCGGGTGGAATGTGGAAGCCGAGGACAAAAAAATGGTGGAAGTTGTTGTCCTTGTGCCTTTTTATTTTTTGGAGGTGGGGAGGGGGGGTTGGGGGGGCGGTGAGGGTGGCCACTGGTGCAGGTCTGAGTGTTACACTTTTTACTTTTGCCTTAAATTTAAAGAGCTGGTAATGGGCCAAAAGTGCACGTACTTGAGATATAAATGTAGTTGGGGGGAAATTCATATTTTCCTTTTCCCCTCTGGGCATCTGGGATGGATAGATTCGTAGCAGACTGTTGTGTGGCTGAGTGTACGTCCGTGTTTAAGTGTTTACTGCATTTTCTGATCTGGTTTTGTATGCTTGTTGAATAGTGTAAATGGCCACTGTTACGTATGATGCCAGTGTTAGATATCTCTCAACATTTTGTTGTTTTCAAAGAAAAGGTGGTACTGTTCCCCAAAAATGCAAGCTTTGGTGGTAGTCTGATTTTTCAAGTATTACTATATATGCAAGTGGATTTCTTCTGCTTTACCCTTTGGAAGTTTGGCTTATCTGGGTGATTGTTTACTTCAATATGATCACATTGCCTGAGTTGGGGACTTGGGAACTTGAGAATTACCTCTGTTTTTGTTGGAAATGGAAGAAAGGTTAAATCTTGATGCTAAAATTGACTTGGGTTCATTTGAGAAACTGTGTTTTGCAGTCTTGACTCTTGATAGGTTGTATTCTACCATTTGATTCTTGCTTTAATTTATCTCTAACCAGTCCCATCTGGCCACCATTTCTTTGTAACCTTCTCAAGGAGGATGTGCTTAAAATAACTTGGCCTGAATGAGCTGTTATCATGACAAAAAATAGCTTAAAGATCAACATGGATGGAGACTTGCATTTAAAAAAATATTAATAATGGAGGTGGGACTTAAACTTGAAAGCGTATGAAATGGACAATTGCTTGCATTAGCCAATCCGCTGATGGAAAGATTTTGACTTGACCTATGGTAGCAGCTATGTAGTTGTTAGGTCAAGCTGCATCTTTAGCAGTTCTAATTAATGTCAGTAATTCAACTATATCTGTTACGGTTATCCAGTTAATAAAACTATGAATGCTAATTATTCCTCATATTGAGACTTTAGTTTCAGTGGTCCTTGCAGCCTGCTAGATATCACAGTTTTGACTTGCAAATCCAAACCATAATTGTGGAAAAGATTTGAATATGACAATATCTCCGTTCTCCCTCCATCTCCAATTCAAGAGAATTTTGGGATTCCTTTATGAATAAAAAAAGGCTATGAATGCTAATTATTCCTCATATTGAGACTTTAGTTTCAGTGGTCCTTGCAGCCTGCTAGATATCACAGTTTTGACTTGCAAATCCAAGCCATAAATGTGGAAAAGATTTGAATATGACAATATCTTCATTGTTCTCCCTCCATCTCCAATTCAAGAGAATTTTGGGATTCCTTTATGGACAAAAAGTTGGTCAGTAGATTTAACTTCCAATCGTATTGTTTGTAATATTTAGCGGCGCACGTCAATTTCTTTGTTAATTTTCCATGGAAGGCAACTTTATTCCAATCTTTTACAATTTCAATAGCTTTTCCCATTGGTTGCTGCCGTGTGATAAAAAAATGTGCATTCTCGACTCTAGGAGACCCTTTGTCTGCATCGTCTTAAAGCATAATTAGTTGGTCGCACAAGCTACTTTAGCATGCAAGTAAAGAACTAAGGCAGTTGCACGTTTGTTGTATTGTTCTTGTTCTGACTTTTATTAACCATTTTTTTCTTTGGTGGGAAATTTTGAAGTCAAGGAGAGCATTGCGAGCACTGAAAGCGTTGGTGAAACTTCAAGCAATAGTCCGAGGTCGGATTGTGAGAAAGCACACTGCAGGTATCTTGCGACAAATGCGAGAACTTCTGCGAGCCCATACTCTTGCAAGTGCAGGGCGTGTGGGTCTCTTTGACTCACCCCACAAGGCTAATCACATCCTTCACCTTGTAAGCAAAGATATTGTTTTTGCGCTGAAATAATTGAACAACAAATTTCTCTTCTTGCGTCTCTTTCATGTACTTGCAAACGCTTGTCTAAGATGAACAAAACTGCATTGATATGAACATTATGGGTGTGACATTGATTTTCTGTACATTCAATGTGCAGGGCCCTGCTACGCCTGAGAAGCTCGAACATATTGTGCGGGCTAAGAGCATGAAGCATGGAGAAAATTTCATGCACAGCGTAAGAGCTGAAATTCTTTCCTACATTTTTTAACCCCTTTATTAACTGATTTTATCAGCAAACGTATCTTCGTGATTTGATATTATTATACTTACCACTCTTGTTGCAAATAGAATGGCTTGAAGAAGAACAAGTCTGTAAGCAATCAAAACTGTAGGATGGCTTTCAAATCATGGGATAACGAAGGATCAAATGTGAAAATTGGTTCCAGATATGACGAAGTGAATGACAAGATCCTTGAGGTTGATAATGGGAAACCTCAAGTCATGCCAAAGCGCAGAAGCCTTTTCCATTCTTCTCATCTTAGCATTGGTTCAGATCAATATAGCCATAGCTTCACGACATCAAAAGATTCCACTGCTCATCAAACAGTTCCAAGTCTATCTTCTTTTGAAGTCCAATCCACGAGTCCTCTGAAGTTTTCTCATGAAGTTGACGAAGACCCCTTCTACACTGCTGAAAATAGTCCACAATTCCGTTCAGTTTCATCAAAAGGTGATAATCCCAGAAGAGGACCATTTACACCAGCCAGAAGTGACGGTTCAAGAAGCTGCCTAAGTGGTTACTCTGACAACCCAAACTACATGTCTTGCACAGAATCATCCAAGGCTAAGATGAGGTCCCTCAGCGTTCCTAAACTGAGACCTCAATACGAACGATCAAGCTCAGCAAAGAGGTTCTCCATCCATGGCTTCTGTGAATCAAGAGCAAATCCTCAAAGGGTTTCTGCATTGCATGCCAATTTCACCAGCAAAGCTTATCCGGGTTCTGGTCGTTTGGATAGGCTCGGCATGCCAGTTAGAGAAGAAGGTGTTGGTTTCAGTGGGGGTCTCTGGCACAGATTTTAGATACTACTTTGGCTTCCTGTCATTGTTTATTAACTGTACTAATAGTTAGCTAAGACATCTAGCTCTTGGCTTATTTAGATCTTTTTGCTTATTACTGACGTTTTTGAATCAAAGAAATGTCAAGGAAGCATTTCAACTCTATGCATAATGCAGCCCTTTTAGTATTGGTAGGCTTTACCGTAACAACTTAACCTTTGTAATTTTGGAATTGCTCATATAAATTATATTTTGTTGTTGTATTTTACTAATATTTGTAATATTGGTTTAAGTTTGATGTTAAATTGAGGCTGGGAAAAAGGTATTTTACAAATTTATTTTTGTTTTGACTCAGAATAATAAATTCATAAAATTGGTCTAGCTTGAATTAGAAAATAATGACTTTTGCATAATTTTCTTACCTTGTTACAAATTCACTTTAGTCATTAACTGTCCTGCTTTCAATATTTCTTTTCTTACCTTAAAGTAACCACTTGAAGTATAATTAATTATTAGTCCTTCTTATGGCGTGTAGAGTGGGGATTAAAAGATGTGTTGGGACAACATTCTAAAATATATATTAAAATTTTAATATAATTTTTTATTATTAAATTACTGCTCTAGAGCAAGAGCGTGGGGCAACGAGATCAGGAATCAGATTGGGAAGTTGAAAGTGGTCCATTGTGTGAACCTGATTCAAGATGAACAGGCGCAGCCTTTTTGCCTTTCCCAGGACCCATAAATGGGTCCACATATTTAGAGGGAAGAGAATGGGGTAGTTGACCGGCGGCCCAACTGGAACCTGGACAGCCTGCAATGTTATATGATTGTCGGTCGCGTTGAGCCATCTCTTTCCTCCGTACAGCCTACAACACAATCTAAGAGTTAAGACGTTTGCCTTCGTACCAAAAAGTCAAGAACAAAACCCAAGATCAACTTTGGAGTGGGCCCATCACTCTTTCTTACTAATATTATTTGCTTTCAAGTTTTACAACCACTATATCTTTTTCGTTCTTTCATTTGCGATATCAACGAAATAAGGCTGGTGTCGTGGTGTAGTTGGTTATCACGTCAGTCTAACACACTGAAGGTCTCCGGTTCGAGTCCGGGCGACGCCAAAATATTTTTAGCAGCTGCTTCTTTTCTCACTTCCATCATCCCATCAAATAAACACATCCAATTTCATTGCATTCATTATACCACCTCCCCATTTTCAGCTTTCTTCTTCTCTCACTTCCATCATCCTATCAAATAAACACATGCAATGCGCGATGCTAAAACTCTCTATCTATATATATATATATATGCAACCGAATAATTGTAAGTTTACACCGAAACACGTCCAATGCGTGTATGAAGTTTGTGTACATTCAGAGCAAGATGAGAAATTGCTGTACAAAGACACTATAAGCGACAAAGCATACAGCTGAATTTCAACCCTCTATCAACAAAAGAATTCGTAAGGAAGGAGTGATCACAGCAGTAAAGCCCCTTAGAATAGCATAATTGGAGTTCTCTCGGCAGAATCCATGCATCAGTTGTCGCAGCGCCATCTTGATGTAGGTACACAGCTCAAATAATGGCACCAGCTGCAATGGTTATTACCATTGTCTCCTCTGAAGAGCATCACCAATCCAACTGTGAATCTGCAGTATTTGGGATGGACAAACCAGCGAGTTAACAGATATTTAGTCATTTAAAAGTAACAAGTCTAGCATTTTAAGATATAAACAAAAAGTACAAGCAAGAAGAGAAAAATCACAATTCACTAGAAGGTATAATCTCTTTTAAGAAAAGTCTTGTTTGTCACAGCATCCCATGCAAAATAGTAAATACATAAGGCATGGGGATGCATGTCAAAATGTGATTTAGTATCAAATTGCTTCATAGCTTCAAAATTTTTTGTACCAAATGATAAGAGGAAAAGTGTGTTACAAACTTCCCCACTTTCTTTTATATATATAAATATTACTACAAACTCATTTATCAGTGTTATACTCTTGGCAAATGAAGCTTACACAACAATTAGAAGACTCAGGGCAACCACTGCAAGAACAAACTGGTACATAGCATATTTGGACTTCAGACGAGCACCAGCAGGGAGATGGCGGCTTTCCAGGTAACCAAATTGGGGGCGAAACAGTACCAAAAAACCAAGGAGAAAACCAGTCAGGAAACCCCCAATGTGTGCAAAGTTGTCAACGTGTGGAAGTATTCCAAGAGCCAAGTTGACCACGATGATCACCACAAGGGTAATAAGAGCTGCAGCCTAAGAAAAGAAAACAATAAGTTAATGCAAAAACACCCAGTTGGAGTTCTTGGAACCAAGATAGCACAATTACTTGATAAAACAAATCCAATTTAAACATTAAATTGAATAGTTTCATCCTTGAACTTCTTATTCAGCCTATCAAGTGATATACTGTAACAACAATTTTGCAGACTATTGGGTTCATATGGATCCAAGAACATGCAAAAGCTAAAAGCTTTAGACCATGGACCGCCTTCGGGTAACATCAACTGATAAAACAAAGAGGCTGGATGGTTTTCTTTCTTTTTTCTTTTTCCTATGTTTTTAATTTTTAGAAATTTTGCCAAACAGAATGGAGAGATGTTGCAATGATCTGTAAGAGAGAGAACGACATTCTGACATCAAAGAAAGTACAAGATCAAGACAAAGTTGCATCTCTACCTTATTGCTGTAAATGGTCCAATTAGTGATCAACTCTGAAAGCATTGCTCCAAGAAGTCCAAATAGAGCACCCGAAGCTCCTACTGAGATACTACGCTGAATAAAAAGGGATGAGAGGATGCTGCCGCCAATTCCTGACAACAGGTAAATACCCCCAACTCGCACTGTGTAATGCAATTAACAAAACACAAAGTAAGGGTTCAGGTAAATATATTGCAAAAGGTAAAAACAAAACCATGTTTAAGAATAACCCAAAAAATGGCACCAAAAAAATCATACTAAGTATTCAAGCTGAGTTTGAATTAATTATTAAAAGTAAGATTTGTTCCTGAATAGTTTTATGGACTAAATTGTCATTTGGTCTCCAAAATAAGACCTTGTAATACAAAATCTTGATTTCTCTCAGAAGTACTAGATTACTTCAGAACATGCCACTCCAAACTATCAAAATTGATTTTTTTTTTAATTTTTAATTCTATTGCCATAAACCATTGAAATGAATTTATTTATATCCCAAGCTAAAAGATTGCAATAAGCTTTTACAGCAGAGAGCAATACCAAATCCAAATTGTTGCTCAAGCCGAATTCCAATAAACACTAAGCTCAGCATGTTAGTGAGTAAATGAATAACTCCTGCATGCAGCCAGATACAAGTGATAAGCCTCCATGCCTGATGCTGATGTGCTACCTTGCTCCACTCTAGTGCACCCAATTTTTCTAGTCTGCTCAATAAGAGGGGGAAAAAAATAATATAAGAACCATTATGCAGCCTTTTCTTTCAGCATTTGCTTCTTGTTTTTCAAAAATTTTCTTTTGTCATCTTTTCTCTTGAGCCCAAGTGGAAGAGGCTACTTGAGATATAGAAAATACTGGCTAGTTGTGGACAGTCAGGTGTTAGAAAAAAGCGAATATGACTCCTGAATTTATAATGCCTGAGTTAAAGGAGAACAAGCATCTTTGTATCCATATTCATGTTAACCCAAAACTATTGATAAATAACGTCAAAAAAAAAAAAAAAAAGATAACCCCCAAACTGGTTCCTCACATATTAGCCAATGAGCTTTTTAGTAAATCACTTTTAAAATGGGAAAAAATGGTCCCTTACATTTCATGAATGTACCTTTTTGGTCCTCCATCACTATTCTATTACTATTCCTTCACTATTCCGTCACTATTCTGACAGAAAAACAAACGGAATAGTGACGGAGGACCAAAAGGGTATATTTATGAAATGTGAGGGACTATTTTTTCCCGTTTTAAAAGTGAAGGACTAAAAAGTTTATTGGCCAATATGTAAAGGACTATTTTGGGAGTTATCTCAAAAATAAAATAAAAACGCAATAGATGATGCTAGAACATGCAATCAATATCACGGCATACATTTAGAACACGGCCTAGTATCATGAAGGGACAGCCCTTAATGTGGGTAAAATTTGTCTTGAGTTCATCACACAACATGCTTCAAAAGAGTGCTACAGTAAAGGGTATTTTTTCCCACAACTAATTGATTTAAAAACAAGGACCAAAGGTACAAAAGGGTGTAGGAGATTTCCTTGTTCATTCATTTGATAGTTTTTAAATTATGTACAGGTATAGAACCATCAAGTTTCGGATGCTGGGTAGTCTCAAGTGGCAAAGGATTTGGAAAAAGAAAAGGCAGAATTTAAAGTATGGCAATCCTCCACGTACTTCATTGTGATCCCCGTATATCCATGACCACACTTTACAAACCCCATGATAGGAACACCTAATCTCACCTTTTCCCATAGCAATAAACCAAGTACCTAACCTCTTCTCTCGATATGTAAGACTATCAAATCACACCCTCTCCCTCTTGACACTGACGCAGAAATCTTCATGATTAACAGGTTATCAAAGCCTATTTAGCTATTCAACAAATCAGTTCCGATGATATAGCAAACTTCAATAAGTTCTTGCAATTAATAATGGAATCAATTAAAACCAACTCTATAAAAATTATTCATCTATTAATTGAAACAATAACACGGTCATCAATAACCACAGAATAAGGTAGACATATTCTTCTAACTTGAGTAGCATGCCATTTGAGACAAATTCTAAGGACTTACGGGCAAAGAAAAAACAGGGGAAAATAACAGATAAATTATACAATCATGGAATCGAGCCTCAACTATCATCTCAAAGAAAGATATTAAAAGTTTGCATCTTGTCTGTCAAAATACAAAATTTCAAGTTCTATTCGACTCCTCATGGAAAACAAAAGAAAAGGTCACCATAACAAAAGGGGAAAAATAAAAAATCAAAACAAGAGCAGAAGCCCTCCAAGTCAAACAATTGGGCTGCACAATATCGAAAGAAGAAAAAAGAAAAAGAACTCAATTCAAGTCAAACTCAAAGTGAAAAACAAAAACAAAAACACAGAAGGGATCCAAGAAAAGGACTTTACGTGTTAGAAGAGGGTCCAAAGAGAGGATTTTCGCTGAGGGGCTGAAAAGAAAGTCTTCCGAGAAACTTAGCCACGCATTGTCCTCTAATCCCATAATTGTTCTTGGGGCAATTGTTAACGAACATTATCGCGATAAACATAGCAACATTAGCCACCACTATCATCGGAACTAACCATGAAGTCCACTGGCTCTCTGAGTTCTCCACATAGTACGGCTGATAACCACTAGTAACATTGTTCTGGGTTCTGCTCTTCGTTCCCCCTCGACTCTCCAGATCTCCATTCCTCATCATCTTTTTTCTTCTTAACTCTCAAAAATAACAACCCTTTTGAATATACTCTGTATTATGATCTGGGCTCCCTTCAAAAAATGTATGTACTATATAAGATTCTACAAGTTGGGTAGTTGGTGCTTAAATCTTGGAATACGAGGAAGAGTGGCTTGGAAGTTGAGATGGGGGAAGGCTTAAACTGAATGCAAAAACAGTAAGAATTGGCAAAAGGGGAAGAAAATTTTAGGGCATTATCCGTAAACAGTTGCAGATTTACAGTGTTTGGACACGGGGGTTGGGCATATTGTCGTGGTTGCTTGTCTAAATCGATGTTAGGTGAGCTGTTGCAGAGATTTCCATTGGGCACAGAGTTGTCTTCATGCTTCAATACCAAAAAATAGGTCAAAAAGTTTTCAACTTTTCTTTTTCTGTTTTTATTATATTTTCCTTTTTAAAGATTTTTTAAAAATCTTTAAATATTCTAACCCCTTGCTTTTCTATCGGAATTTACCTTTTTCGATTGAATTTGATGTTGTGAGGTATTTACGTTAGTGAGTTGATTCCACTTGTTAAAAGTAAAATTTGACAATGACAATACACAAATTATTTTACTATATAATATAGACATATATTTTTTTAAGCAATAGTTATTTTTCCCCCTAATGTGTTGAATCCATATCAAATTTCACTGGCAAGAGATTGCATCTGCTGACCAAAGATAAGTTGGATCAAGATTTGCTTTCCTAGATTAAAAACATAAGCCAATGGGAAGATCTAAAATGTAAGAAATTATGAAATGATTCATTCAACATATTTGAATTTATTTATTCGTTCATAAGTATTCAGATTCATTTGTACAAACATCATTATTTACGGCTAAAACGTCGTATACCTTTGTATTATGAGTTTGTACAATTTGGAAATGACTTTTTACTTCTTTGTCTTATGTGATTATTTTGAAGATAAAAACATTAGAAACAATCACATCACTATACCATTTTTCAATGTTTTGTTTTAATATGGTCATTCCCCAAATCAATACCCACTTAACAAGAAAGAAGGGTGTAGAATAATATAGACTTATTGATGTTTCAAGATGTTACCATAATGTTTTCAAAATCATATTGGTCCAAATTAAGATGGTGAGAGTAATGCCCATGTCCTATTAATGTTTTCATGGTGTATAATTCTGTCTTTTGTGTAATGAAAATCTAAAGTTTGGATGAAAAGATGCATGTTTGAAAATTACAGGACGTTTAACTGCAAATATATTTATATTACAATTTGTTATTGAATTGTCTAACTAATTATATTCTTATTACAACTTGTTAGTGAATGGTTTAACTAATGTCTATATTAGTTTATAAAAGTCAATTATGAGTAGGATTCGCCTATTTTAATTTTGACTAATTTTTAATAAATAAGTACCAATTTAATATTGTGATATATATATATATTTATCTAAAAAATTTAGAAACATTTTTTTTCTTTTGGTAATTAAGAAGGCATGCGTATCCCTGAACATTAATAAATATTTATCTATATGTGTGTGATTGTAATTTTTTACCGGGTATATAAAATATTGTCTATACATAATTTTTATTTTTTCTTTGTCCCTATCAATAAATTTCGTCCATTCTTTTTTTACTTTATTTAGTAATTTCAATCGCTTAATACTTTTTTTAAAAAAAAAAATTTCACACTTATTAATAATTTCAGTCAATTTTCTTTTTTCATAAAATCACCTTGTTCTCCAACTTTAGACAATCTTTAATTGTTCTTTATCTTCATCAATTGTTCTATATCTTGGACATGTATTTCCAAGGATGTTATTTAATTCTAAAATTGTGTACAAATTCATGACTAATTATTTATTTTTCCAATTAATCTCATGCAATTGCACATGTATAAACTAATTCTATATAAAGAAACCAAAACAAAGAGAGACAAAATTAAAAAGATGTAAGAGGGAGATTTCATCAACATAAGTTGTTGTTCCTTGTTTTGTATTGCATTATTGAAGCATATCACGAATGAGCCTATGATGCTTTGCTTTCTCCACCAAACAATAAAGAAACAATCATTCTTGAACTTTTAAGAAAATTTTGTCAAAAGGTACTACTACTAAAAGAGAAATTGAGCTTAGAACTTTTCGAGGATATTAAGGTTCAACCACAGCCACCAAAACCATTCTACTTTTTATATCAATTATGACGAGAAAATATTACATATAACTGTTATATAATATAAGTTGATATCAAATAAATAATTTATTGATGACAATGTAAATTTATTGAACAAATAAATACAATCACCAGAATGATTATGTATTTTATATCAATTATGATGATTAAAAATTACATGTAACTATTGTATCACATAAGTTAATATAGCGTGAGTAAGTTATTGACAAAAATATAAATTTATTGGACAAAATATGTACAATCACAGAACTATTATGGCTTTTTTTATTAATTATGACGAGAAAATATTGCAAGCTTCTACTGCATCATGTAAATTGATATAGCCTGAGTAATTTATTGACAAAAGTATAAATTTATTGGACAAAATATGTATTGATTATATAAAATATATAGTCCCATTCTAGCAATCAATTCATTTATGTAACCATTTGAAGTGAGGATTATTAATGATCACGTTGTGAAATTGGAATGGTCATAATTAAATTTTGTTAATACCTTAATTAATAAGAATGAAAATAATTGTTTTTTTTTTGTTTTGTTATAATTGAGATGTCTCGAACTCAACCTCCTAATTTTTTTTCCTCAATCGGCAACATATTCTAATTTATCTATTCTAACATATTATATGGAACCCTGATCTATATATTTTATATGGAACTCTGATATATATATTTTATCAGAAACGTCTATTTATATATAAAAATTACGACGAAAGAACTCCACATATATCAAATGCATAAACACTAAATGTAGAATTTTTTAAACCTATTTTACGGGAAACTTCAGTTTATACATAAAAGCTACTGCAAAAGAACTCCGCCTAAATCAAATAGGTAAATTAGCACCAAATTTAAAATTTTCTCTTCTGGGCATAAAAGCCCGGAAATGCAATACATGGGATTTCCGTTCTATGTATGTTTATCTATTTTTATAGGAGACCTGAACTAACGCATGAGGGGTTAGATAGAAAGAATTCATGAACTTTTAATCTAATTTATCATAACCTATTATGCGGAAGGCCTCAACTAAGGCATGGAAGCAAGAGGAACCTCTCTTTCGGATCAAAATGGAGTGAACTGATATCACCTTTTTTTTTTAATTTTTTTAATTTTAACATAAATGTTTTGAAATGCAATACGGTTGTTACATTCAAAGTATAGTCTGATAACCATTAAAAGAATGCAAATGTTTAAACTTGATTTCGAGTTATAATCCTTTTTACTCTACCACTCAACCCATAACAAAAAAAAAATCCAATAAAAGCACAATAAATACATACAAGCATTTTGTCTTTTCATTATACAGAATTGAGAAACTAGTTCGGATCATACCCTGGTTTCAACACTTGGGACATATATTACTATCTCCAACTTGGCTAATCATCAGTTGGAGTGGAGTAATATCCAGAAAAATCACAACATAAAGTTTTCAACTTGTTGAGGTTGAATCCATCATCTCCATTGCAACTCATTCTTCTTCTTGGAGCTATGATGATTTTTAATCTTTTCTCTAATCTATGACTTCATTCCTCTCAACTTCTTAATTTAGCAGAGATTCATTTCGTTGAGTATCAGTATTTACCAATGGACACAGCTGTTTAAGTTGACAAAATAGTTACTTAAAATATGTGGTTGATGCGTATCATTGAAAATATATCATCAGTAAACTTTGTACAAATTCCAAACATTACGGGCTCCCTGATTTATAAGCCATCATTATGGTTAATAACTCTACTCAAATTTTAATTGTCTCAGTTAACACACACTTATTGCTGGATTAAGGACCCTTCACAATTTTAGGATTGCCATTTACCTTCATTCACGGAATAGAACTCCATACAATTCGATAACATAGGAGTTACCAGACAAAAGATTGGCAAATTAGTTTACAGATGAAAGCTGCCTTGGGCAGACGGTAGGACCAGGTCTTCAAAGAAGAAATGGGAAGTATCATGCTGCTTTGGCTGATTCACGAACTAAAGCAAACTTAGCAAGCAGACCACAGAGCTGAAGGTATGAACCAACACCATCACAGATCCTCATGTGTGCAAATCCAGTTTCCTGCAAATTTATATGGAAAAGAAGAAAGCGTGAATAAGGCTCCAAATTATATAGGAAACCAATCAATGATTACAACCTTTATAAAGAATACCTTCATGAACTCCAACTTAAGGTACTCTGCCATATCATAATTTTTTATAACTCGGAAAAGGGTTGTAATTATGTCTGTGGGAGAATAACCCAGATCATAGAGCTGCTTCAGACCAGCACATGAATCATCAAATTTTCCCTCAAGAACATTGCGTATCATATTCTTCACGTGCAAAGGATGGGGCTGGTCACAAACCTAGATGCAGGTTTCCAAAATGAAAAAGTAGACAAATAATGTTAGAGAATTTGTAAGAATAAGTACTGGAACCGATTTTTGCTAGGCTTCTAACCTTGAACACATTCTCTTGGTTAACAAATCCAAATCCACTGTTTGTTGCTTGCAAGTTGTTCAAGGCCTGTCTCATATCCCCATCAGCAGTGAATATAATTGCTTCAAGCCCCTCTGGAGCATAAGGTACCTGCTTTAAGCACAAAAACATAAATGATGCATCCATCAAAATAACAAGTAATGTCTTAGATGCTAAGTTTTTCTTTCTTTCCTTCATTTAGTTCAACAAAAATAGTGAATCTTGAAGATACAAACCAGGTTGCCTGTACTCAGACTCATCAAAAAATTTACAGCAATTTTATTGTGCTAATGAAATAGAAAAGCAAAGACCAGCCATGTACTTAGTTACGTGTAAGCAATGAAGTTGCAAAGCCAGCAAATTTGCAGCAAGAAGATAATAAGAACCGTATTAGATAAAGAGTCATAAAGCCACATCTTCAAAACAAAAGTGGAATCAATCAATAATCATATATCTCCATCCAATAACATGGTAGCAAAGGAAACTGAACAAGTCATCCTATTGCCTGTTGAACAGTAACTAAATAGAAAATGGATTATTTGAGAGAAAGAGAGACCAGCGGAAAAACTATTTAAGACCAACTCAGACTATTTCAAAGTGCCCGTTTCAACAAAATATTAACTCTTCAATGGTTAGTAAAACACCTAAATGGTCACAGAGATGAAGTTACTGCAAGGTGAAAATAGCAAAACATAAAAGAAACTAGGGGTCTGTATTTCAGTCTGTAATTCCAGCAGGCCTTAGAGTTTCTAAAATAGATAGAAAAATCAAAATTTATAGGTGGAGGCTGAGATACTTGAAAAAACACCAGCTTCCAAGTTGGCTTTAACAATACAGGATAATTTGGACCATTGTCTTACTGTTGTTAAACTAAAGATGAAAGGTAGTTAGTAATAAGTCAAAAGGAGCTTTAAGAAAAAAAAAATAAGAAAAGGAAATGCTTTTGTGTGTGTCAAATATTCATATCACATGTACCTTTTCTGCTGCAACCACCACCATGAGACGACTGAGAATCTCTTGATCAGATAACCTTGCAAATCGTACAAGGGCACACCTACTCTGTATCGGTTCTATAATTTTAGATGATGTGTTGCAAGCAAGGGCAAAGCGAGTGGTGTTTGAATAAATTTCCATTGTCCTTCTTAAGGCTTGCTGAGCTCCAGATGTCATGCTAATTTATGTACAACAAAGCAATACAATCTGTCAACCCCATAATTAAAGAGGGCAATACAAAGACTGCTAGAAGAACTTGCAATGATTCAGAGATACCCAAAAAAAAAAAAAAATTTAAAAAATCATATCTCTGGAGTATAAATGGGCCAAGAAAATGATGGAAACAATCATCACGTACCTGTCAGCTTCATCCAATATTATTATCTTATGGCGGCCAGGTGGTAGAGTGACCTTTTTCTGGGCAAACATTTTTATCTTGTTTCTCACCACATCAATGCCCCTGGATGAGAACAGAGGTCAACATTCTGGAATAATTGACTAAAAACCACTTACATGCGACAATTGCTTGAGGTACCTGTCATCTGATGCATTTAGCTCTAAAACGCCCTCTTTATAATTTGGTCCCAAGAGTTCATGTGCTAGAGCTAAAATGCTAGTGGTCTTACCAGTCCCAGGTGGACCCTAGAAGGAAATTTGCGTCAGATTGCTTAGTACCAGCAAGTATCTATTAGCTGTGCAACGCAAGACCCGGAACAATGTAGCAACAACCCTCCTCTAAAGCAGAACACCACAGCATTGAATCATCTTAACAGAGAAAGGAGTAAAACTAAGGAGCTGAAAATAACATGCAAACATATAATCGATTCTAAGTCAATCCTGCCACCCCTACCCAACAAAGCACAAACTTTTTAGACGTTATTACTCACTTGAGAGATATATCATATAACCCAAGTGATGAAAGAGATTAAGTACATCCGTTTCACCTGTCTTTAAAGGCATTGCCAATAATTAATGCTTAAAGACTAAGTTTTTAAAGTAAAAATCGCACAAAAATCCCAATTTTATCTTCCCCCTCCAATCTTATTCGCTAAAATTTGCTCTTTGACCTACATACCAGCTTAGTTAATCTCCATCAAATTGAGTTCCATAACAAAAATCAATAAATTGCAGTGGAATTTCTTAGCCTCAAAAAATTTTATAAAAATGTTTAGCTTTTCTTTTAAGACTCAAAAGAGAAAAAAATTATGGAAGCGAGAGAGATAGGGTTAGGGCTTATACTCACGGCCAATATTAGGTTGGGCATGTTGCCATCATGGGCGATGACCTGGAGCCTGGCAACGGCATCTTCGTTGCCGACGATATCAGCTACTTTGGTAGGCCTATACTTCTCAACCCACGGAATTTCAGGACCCGAACTCGACGACGAAGAAGAAGATGCCATTTTCTTCTTGATTTAATCGAAATTTTGCCTCCTCACGAGCCGTCCTGGAGAGAATACCTAGAAGTTAAAACCCTCCCAATTTGCTCCATAAAGTATAAACCCTTCCCTAAATTTGGAGGGAAATAAGAATTACAAGATTGACAAACCAAACGTCACCGTTTCCGAATGAAAGGCTTCTTTATTTTTATTTATTTACTTTATTTTAAAACGCCTTTCGCTAATATAACGTGCAATATGCAAGTAATGGGAATGAACAAATTACTTTATTAGTTAAGATGTTTGGATAACTATTTTATGTCTTGTTTGGACTCTGTTTTTTTAAAAATATATTTTCATATTTTTTGAAATAATAATTATAATATAAGAGATATATTAAAAATTAAAAAAATATTTTAAGTACTCATAAATTTCAGCAAAGTCCTTTATTAGTCACTATTATATGCAAGTCGATTTTTAAATTTCATCGTAAACTTAATTGATTACTTTCAATCACGTAAATAAATAGTTCGAACTGCACTCAAAAGTAAGGCATTTTTTATTTTTATAGAAACTTCCTCAATTAAACTTAAATATAATTAGCAAATGAACATCCCTATTTTAAAAATTCATTTTTATATTTTTATAATAATAATTATAAAACAAAAAAATATTTTAAAAATACAATTAATCCACACCCAAACTATGTTGAATTATTATTTGTTTAATCATTTTCAAAAAAATGTGAATCAGATAAAAAGTAAAAAATGCGTTTCAACTTTCATGCGTGCCGTGGACGCATTAAATTAAAAAAAGAAAATATTATTAGAAAAATATTAAGTAAAGGGAGAAAGGAAGGGTGAGGAGAAATGGAAAGAAATTGAGGTGCATTCGCAGGTGGGCTTTTGGCGCCGAACCGGGACACAGTCCTTTTCCCAGTTGCCATTTTTATTTATTTTCCTTCTCTGTATTTTTTGAATCCCAAATTCCCAACCTTCAAATCTCTTAATGGCCGACCCTTCGGAAACAGTGCTGGACTCTAAAGTTACTGGCCGGTGGGCAGACGAAGCCGACGCCGAAGCTGAAAGTCAGGCGGCAGCGACGACCTCCGAGGAGGTTGCTCTCGATTCGTTAACTATTGAGGCAACCAGAAGAGTCAACAATGAAGTATCCGATCCTGATGACAGCAGGATCGAAGCTGTATGTTTATTAACTAATTTTCACAGAAATATTTAGAATTTATATTTTCACTGAAATATTATTTTTTTAAATTGGTAGCTTGTATTTAGTTTACAAATGGTCTTGTACTTGTCCTCTTTCATGTTTCACTGTTAATTTTTGGCTAATTTTATTTTGGTTGTGATGAATTAGGTTACGGCTGGGGATACTATATACGCTTCAGCGAAAAAGTTTGAAGATTTGAACCTATCGCCGGAGTTGTTAAAGGGGTTATATGTTGAGATGAAGTTTGAAAAACCCAGTAAGATCCAAGCTATAAGTTTGCCCATGATTCTGACTCCGCCATTCAAGAATTTGGTGGCTCAAGCTCATAATGGTTCTGGAAAAACTACTTGTTTTGTGCTTGGCATGTTGAGCCGGACAGATACTAAACTCACTGCGCCTCAGGCACTCTGTATCTGCCCCACGCGTGAATTGGCGATTCAGGTTGGGTTACTTTGACATTTTTTAAACTTGTTATTCCATCCTTTGAGTAACTTCAATGGCTGTCCTTTTTCAGGGTTTTAATATTGTTTTATAGAATCGTTGGTTTCAATTTGATTGCTAGAATGACTGGTTAAATTTGTTTTGCAATATTGAGATAATATGTCTTCAGATATATTTGGAGAAGTGTGCTTATCTTAGGAGAATGCTGCAAATAGAAGAAATTAATTGAGATGTTGATATAGATTCTGTAACATGTGTGCAGAATATGGAAGTCTTGTTGAGGATGGGGAAGTTCACAGGGATAACATCAGAATTAGCTATCCCAGCAGACAGTTCTAACTACTTACCCGTTAGAAAACGACCTCCTATCACAGCACAAGTAGTGATTGGAACCCCTGGCACAATAAGTAACTTGGTCACGTTGAAGAAACTGAGCATGAGTTTCATGAAGATACTTGTTTTTGATGAGGCGGATCACATGTTGGCAGAGGTAGATAATTTATTTATTTATTTTTTCATTGTGTTCATGATTACTCTTAGGAATTCTGATCTATTTCATATTTGGGTGTGCACTGTCAAGTAGACAAATTTAGTTGGTTTAAGTAACACAGATATATGTGTCTCTTGTCTGATTTGCTTTCAGTGCGTGGACTCTGTTTTTTTCTGTTCTTAGGTATCATGCGTATTATATTTGAAATGTATTGGGCTCAGACTTTGTGCTGGGAGGGTCTTAGAGTAATTTATTTTACTTCCTCTGTTGGTTATTGGTGTGGCCTTTTCATGTCTCTACCTTCAGTTGGGTGAAAAAGAGAAATATTTTCTGGTGGTTTTGGTTGCTTTAGTGATGCATAGATTCTGATCCCAATTTGACTTTTTTCTCATTTTTTTCTCCGTGCAGGGTGGTTTCAGAGATGACTCAAGGAAGATAATGAAGGCCATTATTGAAAGCAGCCCCGATTGTCAGGTCAGTAGCCATTTCCATACTGTCTATATTTTTTTTCCCCAAGTTTAGATATGTAGATTAGTACTATAATTTCATTAACAATCATAAAGGATTTTTTTTTTTTTTAAAATATTGTTTCAATTTTGATTTTATTTGACATGGTGGACATGTTGCAATTTGTGTGACAGGTTCTTCTTTTTTCGGCGACATTTAATGATGCAGTCAGAGCTTTTGTTGATCAGACAATAAAAGACATCTTTAACAAAGATTGTAATCAAATGTTTGTTAAAAAGGAGGAACTATCTCTAGCTTCTGTGAAACAGTACAAGGTCAATTGCCCTGACGAGCTTACAAAGATCTTTTTTGAGGCAGCAAGTCTTTCACAGAAGGTCAATTGCCCTGACGAGCTTACAAAGGTCTTTTTTGAGGCAGCAAGTCTAAGAAAACAATTCTCAATTTTTTATAACATAAGAAAAACCGCCAATAGAGTAATACGGGCTGCAATAAGGTCTCGATGTCATTATGTTAATAAAAATGGATCGACGGTATGTTAACTAATTGGTCCACTACAGAAACGAGACTGCAGAAGTTCAGGGACTTGAGAATGGAACAAAAAACCTGGATACTTAATCGTCTTCCAAAAAGAGATGCAGCTATGGTTGTGAAAGACAAAATCCTTGAATTAGGTGACAGGGTGGGGCAAACAATAATATTTGTTCGAACTTGGAAAAGTGCTGGTATGTTGCATCACAGTTTAGTTGATCTTGGCTATGAAGTTACAACAATTCAAGGGGCTTTAAAACAAGAAGACCGTGACAAGATAATCAAAGAGTTTAAAGAAGGATTAACTTCAGTTCTTATATCAACTGATGTCCTTGCTCGTGGCTTTGATCAAGCTCAGGTGCTTATAATTTTATTTATTTTGTGGTTCATGGTAGAAATCTCTTCCCAGCTATATGTTTTTTTTCCCTCTAAATATTTAATTGGTTCTCATCACATGGTATTTCTTTCAATAGGTCAACTTGGTTGTTAATTATGATCTTCCAGTAGATTTCAACAACCCTTCAGAACCTGATTATGAGGTGTACCTACACAGAGTTGGCAGAGCAGGCCGTTTTGGCCGTAGAGGTAAAATTTTATGAATGTAATTTTCATTTTTTGGTGCTACCTCTTCATGTCTCTATACTTGTTTTTGATTGTGTAGTTAGTTGGTTACATGTGGGAAATAAACTAATTAGTGGTATCATCTATCTGGCTGGATGACCATTTTATGTGCGCATGTTGGATAACTATCTTGTCGTCCTGTTTTTGTAGAGTTGTAACTGTTTACTTATTTAATCGGTTTATTGTGTGTGGGATAGAGGTAGTTGCCCGCATCCCTATTTTCCACTTCTGTTAATGCCATTTTTGTCTTATGAATATTTTTATTGTTCCATAGTTAGTGTAATTCAGTCTCCCTTGTTTCTTTTCGTTATGAATACCTCGAGGTGGATGAATTCTTATTTTAAATCAAAATTGATATTGTTTTCGTAGCTATTGTCATGCTTACACCACTCTCCTAAACATAGAGAAGAGGCTGGAAAACTATAAATATATGATAAAACTCAGCTAGAAGTTGCGGCTTTTTGACATTTCTTTAACTTTATGCAGGTGCTGTGTTCAACTTGCTCTGCGATGATAGAGATAAGCAGTTGATGGAAAAGATTGAAAAATATTTCAACTGCGAAATTGCTGAGGTGTGTTTTACAACTGCTTCTGCATAAACTTTAACTTCTTTTATTATGTCCTTTTCTTAGGTTCTTGTGTTATTACGGGGTTGTATGAGGAAAGGTTGATTGAAGTTGGAATAGTCTACAATTTTATACATATCCACATCGAATTTTTTAAGAACATAATGGGAGAATAACTCGTGAAAGTTTAATATTTTCCCTTTCAATGTGCAGGTGGCTCAATGGAACAGTGATGAAGATTTCCGAAATGCATTGAAAAAGGCTGGATTGGTTTGATAAAGTGTTGCTTAGGATTTGCATCGTTTGGGTCATCTGAGTTCTTTGAATGGTTGGAAGAAATGGTCTAATGGCTGTTGTTTAGTTACCAGTCTTTTATGTAAATTTGGACCAATATTGGTTGGGATGATGACAAAGGTTTTGAGGTGAAATTGAGTTGTGGAAGTAGTAATTTAGGAGCCAAAGCCTCTGTTTGCAAATTGAGAAATGATGACAAAGGCATACATATACGTCCTCTTTGTAATTGTGGATTTCTGCATTTGGATATCTATTAAAGAATGAGAGAAAGAAGTCCATCTGACATCTGTTGTGTTAACATTCTTTAATAGATTGATTCAAGAGACATGCGTTAACATGATAGACTGTCCAATTACCTTCGTCGCGTACGTTAGAATCAAGAGAAAAAAAGAGTGTTGAATTCAGCCTTGTGAAAACTAAAATTACCTGGTCAAAGATGAAGCTTGTGTAATCAGAGGTCTTCTCTGAAATGAAAAGCTATGTCCCAGATGCCTTTGAAGAGTTGATAGACTGAATATAGAAAGGCTGATATGTTCACAATGAAACAGTACCTAATTGGAAAATTATCAGGAGAGCTATCAATGGTAACATCATTTAAAGCTTGCTTTTAGCATTTTGAGTTTTTTTTTTTTAAAAGAAATATCTAAGCTTACATTAATGCTTCGTGATCATGAAAACCCAAACGAAATGCTGTCCTTATTTTAACTCATTTGACTGACATGTTTAAGGCATTCCTTTGTCAACAATGCTGATTTAACTCATTTGACAATATGCCAAACGAAAACCCAAGTACCAAAGTTGCATTCCCTAAAATTTTGACAATTCTAAAAGACGCGGAATGAATAAAAATAAATCCTATATTTTATCTTCACACGCTATGGAGCATTTGAATAGTATTTTCAAATAAATTTTTTTTTTTATATTTTAAAAACATTTCGTGCATCACAACATTCATATTGAAAAAAGCAAAACGTTTTTTAAAACATAATTCTATAATGAAACAAAAATCGAATAAAAATGTTTTCGAGTATGTACAGGTGTAAAATAAAATTCTAAAATTTATTTTTATACTTTTATAATAATAATTATAAGACAAAAAAATTTATTTAAAAAATACAATTAATTAATTTAAATCACACTCAAACTATGTTGAATTATTATTTGTTTCATTAATGGATATAATTTTTTATTTTGTTTTTTAATCATTTTCAAAAAATGTGAATCATATAAAAAGTAAAAAAATGCGTTTCATCTTTCATGCATGCCGTCGACGCATTAAATTAAAAAAAAGAAAATATTATTAGAAAAATATTAAGCAAAGGGAAAAAGGACCGATGGGTAAGGAGGAAAAGGAAAAAAATTGCGGGGCATTTGCCGTCGGCTTTTGGCGCTCCCCTCAATAAAAAATAGTAAAAAGTAATGATGAAAAATGGAAAATTGCCCACAACTTTCTTTTTCCAGCCGGACCGGGACACACACAGTCACACACTGGCGTGGGAGTGACCAGTCCACCATTTCTCCTTGAAACTCCACAGAGTCCACACGTCGAAACCTCCTCTGACTCGGTAACTCACCTCAACTCGCTCACACACTCACTTACTTCTCCATTTCCTACTCCTTCCTTTCTCCAAGTTGCTTACTTTATCTCCCTCTAGCTCTCTGTTGTTCTTCCTTCATTTCGACGGACGGGGACGGAAGGGGAGGGAAGGGAAGGGAATGGAGGTTTATTCTTTGCTAGAACGTTACCGGTTGGATCGTCGGAAGCTTCTCCAATTCGTTTTGTCCTCAGGTTTAATTCGAGAAATCCGAACTCCTTCCGGCATTTCCGCCTCTGTATCCGACATCAATATTGATTACATCAGCACCGATTACGTACTCCAGTGTATTCAATCCGGTATACGCGTTTTCACACATGGTTTTCGTTTATGTTTTTTAATGAAGCTATTCAAAGTTTTGATTTTTTTTTTAATCTTTTGAAAATTTATTTGGTCGTGTATGTAAATGGTTAGGTGGAGTGCTGGATGTTGCTTTGGCTACTAGGAAGTATCATGAGGAATTTGAGCTGCCAATAATGGTAAGGGCATGAAGTCAGCGTTTTTTTTTCCTATTTAGGTCCATTTAGTTTGACTTAAAAAGGTTAGTTAAGCTTTGTATTTGAAGCTTAAATTAGTAATAGCTTGTTCTGGTAATGTTTTGTTTGTTTATATGTTTTGGTATAGAGTGGGTGAAGAGGGTTATTCTTTAGTAGCTTTAAAGAAAGGACACCATCGTAGTATATTGTTTTAAAAGATTATAACTTTTGCATGTATTTTCAAAAGTTCATGTTTCGTAGCTGCTACTTGAAAGGGTGAAACTTGAAGTCAAATGGAGTGGAAAATACACTTTTCTCAGAAGGTGGAATACTGGTGTCTGGTAGATAAGCATATACACAATATGAAGCTCTGTATTTGTGGGTTTCTTGATGATCTGGTTGCTGCTTGATTTGGTATAGTTTTAGTTTGTAATTTTACATTCTTAAGAGCCCGTTTCTTTTGAGACATTTATGTGTAGTATGTCTGAATGCATTTGGCCTGCTGAATGGCTTCCTGCATCTGAGCTGATATTTGTCGAGTGAAATAGACTATTATTTGCTTGTGTATGTTGATTGATCTTCTTCTTTATGCAGATGGATTTGCAGTCAGGCGATTGTTTTTTTCTATGTTCTGATCCAGAATCAGCTGGATCTCCTCCTCGACGGCCACCACCTCCAGTTTTAGCCAGTCATGCTGCTGATAATCTATCGGGCGTGTCCAAACTGGGAAATAGTTCAACTTATAAAGATGTTGCTGCATCTGGATTTGAATATGGGTCAAACTATGTAAATGCAATAGCTAGGGACACTGATGCTACATCTGGATTTGAATGTGGGTCAAACTATGTAAATGCAACTGCTAAGGATACTGATTCTGCAAATATTGTAGACCTTCCAGACCTAGGATTACCTAGTTTGCAGACAGGTATATGTTTCTATTTCAAAAATCATGTCATCATGACCTAAAAATAGAAAGATGTAAAGATAAATAGAAATGTTTCAGATTAATACCATCAATGTTTCCTAGATGCCTAAACTTCATACTTGTGAGTAAACTGATACACAAGTTTAGAATTTTTGAAGGATTACTGGACGATGACTTGGGAGAATCAGCTTATGAAGTGTGCGTTGCCAGTATGATGTTCTCTGGGTAATTTCTCGTTCTCTCTTGTGTGTATATATATATACCTTATATTTGTTAGAGGGCTGCTTTATTGGTGAACTGCTGTTTATTTGCCCCTGCATTACTTTCGACTCTCTTATTACTGGCATGATTTACTCATCTATTTATTTTCCATTTTCAATATCTTGTCCTTGTACAACTAGGATTGACATTTCAATTCAGAGTAGGAAGAAAGAGAAGAATCCCAAGTTTTTGTCTGGATTGAAAACCAAAAGGGGTAAACATTTTCAGACTGAATCTCCTGATAAACATTTGGAATTCCTTGACACGATTCGCATGCAATTGCAGGTAAGTTGTGCTCCTCCAGTTCCCTTGTTATCATTGTTTTTTATTTGCTGGTGGTGATTTTGGCCATCGTGTGATCTTTTATCCACTTGAAGTTTAGTTCTTATTTTTAGCTTCAACATTTTATCGCTGTAAAGATTCCATTTATTGTTCAGTTGTCATTTGAACTAATGATATCTAACTTATGATTTTTTTTCCCCAGATTTCTGATGCGATGGATACAATTGCCAGGCAACATTTAGTGCAGTTTGCCTCAGTGAAAGCGTTGGGACAAATTAGTGTTCCAGAACTCTCATTGGGTCTATTAAATGGCACATTCAGATCTGATTTCCCCAATGTAAAATCGTATACCAATTGGAAGAACCGACAAGTAATGATTGTTACTAAATTTTTTTTAGCTTATAAGTTAATCCTGAAACAGAGTTTTATGCCTTTTTGCTTTTATAATATTTACATATGCCATAGATGAGGATGCCATTGCGAACTCATCCCTCTTTCCTACATCTTCCGCAACTTAAATGCAGTTGATTTTCAGCAAGAATAAATTAGTGGGTGGTTGCTGGAGTTTATTGGTGCCTTTTTTACTATTAATTTGTTTTCTTTTCTATTTTGATCTTTGGATTGCGTTATTGCGTTTCTTCTTTTTGTTCATACTTGAACTTCTTGTACAATACATAAGAAAATACAATGCTGATAAGGAATTTTCTATTTAGGTTTCTTCATTTGATGATTGATGCATTTTCATACCATTTTACTAATTTGCCTGGTAGTTAATTGGTCAATTATTGTACAATTACATGTTACCTCTTAATGATTTGAGCTTTCATTTTTATTTCTCTTTTGTAGGCAGATATTCTTGAGGAATATTTTTCTTCTGCAACTATTATGACTGATAGGACAAAGATTGGACTTTTAATTGCAAAAATTAGGAATTCAGAGGTATTTTTCTCCATTGGTGCTATTTCTTATATAAATTTAGTATTGAAGGAAGCAGCTATTTTGTATTTTACCTCCTGACTGGAAAAAGCAATATACTTTTTGCTGTAGGAAGGGGACAATAAGATGTCTTACTCTGAGAGAAATGAGATACTTTTAGCTCTTAGACAGCATCTGGCTATGTTATCATCTAAGCCTGGACGTTTTGGTCTTCGAGGAGAAACATATTTTTGGGCTGCTGGATATCATGTGAATATTAGGCTGTACATAAAACTATTATTTGGTTTATTTGACATTCTGGAAGACAGCCAGCTTATACAGGTGGAGAATCTGGAGTGAATTTGGAGTTTTTTTTAAAATAAAAAATTATCATTTTTTCCCTAAGTGTTGCTTGCTGTTGTTTCTTTGGTTTGTGCCAGGAATCAGATCAACTCCTTAAAATCATTGAATTGACATGGCCTTTGTTGGGTATTACTCACAAGTTGCATAGGGCTTTGTATGCATGGGTGCTTTTTAAGCAGGTAATTGATTTTTTGTATGCAATTTATACCATTTGACATTATATTCATGGTGTTTTTATGACTGTGGTCCTTTTTGACATTTCCTTAAAACGTTTTGTTAGTTAATGCTTTATACACTGGTAGTGGAAATTTTGGTATGTATTGTTCATTCCAGTGGTGATGTTGATATAGATTCTTTGGGCCTAATGGAATAGTAATTTGCACAATATTTCTGACAGCAGTGTCAATTTCTATTTTTTTGTGGAACCTTCACATAGTACTGACACATTTCTTCCTAATATAAGTTTGTTAGGACAGAGGAGGCTATGCTATTAGACAATGCAATATGCTTAATGGAGAAAGTTCTGTTATCTGAAGCTAGTGATGAGAGGGAAGATGAATACTTGAGTAGTTTAACGTGTTCAACTACATCAGATAGCTGTGAAGTTAAAGTGAATTTACTCCAGTCTATCATGTCCTCAATTAGCTCCTGGTGTGAAATTAAGTTGCAGGATTATCATTTACATTTCTCTCAGGTGATTTGCAATGGTTGACTGCGATAGCTGTTCTATTTCTAATTCTTATGTTTTGGGGAGTCATACCGGCTTGCCATGTATGAAAGGTGAACTGAAGAATCTCTTTGTTTATGCCTCAGAAATCTTCTCTCTTCAAGGGGGTGATAACAATGTCTGTTGAAACTTGTAAAATTGACGTGCACAACAATTATAAGGTAGTTCACACTTTTCAAGCTGTCAAATCAACTTTTAGATGGGTTTTATCCGCTAGAGGATATTGATGTGGTTACTTTTATCACAACCTTCTCTCTATATTATCTATCTCTCTGTGTGCATGTCTAAATTGTCTATATTTCATTGTGCGCTTGTATCCCATGAAGCTTACTACACTCTGTGTTTGATTTTGAACTAATTGTTGTTAGTCCACTTCATTTAATGTGCAGAGATCCTGGAATTGCTTGATGCTATCTTTGCCTATGTTTTTATTAGGCTATCCTAATTTTTTGTGACATGTTTACTTCTTTGTTTTGGTTTTCATTTTTTTTCCCATACTGACTTCAAGACAAACTCTACTTTAAGTTATTCTTAGACAATAAAATCTACATTAAGTTATTGTCATGTTTCCTGTTTGCAGTTCACTGAATCTGATGATTCAGTGAAGATGGCTTCTAGGAAAGTCAGAGTGTATGTTGATCGGTCATTGGAAGCTGCATGCAAGAGGGTAAATCGTGTGAATTGTTTCAGATCTGTACTTTTATCTCATTGATGACATTATTGGTGCTTACCAAGTAGTGCAGTTGCTAGAGCTTTATTGATAACATCAATATTGGAATGATGTCAGGTGTTCAATAAACTATATTTTGGAACTGACGTAGGCAGGACACATCCCTTGGCTGTACTTGCAAGTGAGTTTAAAATTACTGCTGAGAGGGAGCTCAACATCTATTATCCTGTGGTACAGCATTGGTATCCTCAAGCAGGAATGGTTGCAGCAGCAAGATTGCACCGATTTTATGGTGAAAGACTGGTTTGTATTTGTTCTTATCTGATATCTTCTCTCTTTTTTGGCTTGTGTATATGTTCTAATTCCTTTACTTTGTTTTTTATCTTTTAGAGACCATATCTCCAGGGTATATCAGGCTTTTCTGAGGATGTGAGAGCAGTGCTTCCTGCAGCCAATGCGTTGGAAAAATGCCTAACTAAGCTATACTCTTCCGCTTGTCAAGGAAATGGCTTCACTTTATCATTTAGTGAGGAGTTTGTTCATTACAAGGTCTCTGTTTTACTCTTAGAACTAGATCACATGTTTTGTTTTACATTTCAGTCCCTGTACAGAATAGCTTATTTTTAGACAATTATTGTTTCAGAAAAAATCTGCAAAGATGCTAATACATTGTGACTTGCTAGAAGATGATAGTGAGGAACTTGGTGCTTCATGTACTTTACACGATTTAATGTATGATCTATATCATTAGGCTTAACAGTTTTCTTGTTCATTGTTGGCCTAACAAAACCCTCCTCCATCCGTTCTTGGGACCGGCCACATTAAAAATATTTAACCTTTAGATATATAAAATGTTTAAAAATATATAAATATGTTTAAAATGGGTTGAGTTTGGTGCTTCGTGTACTTAATACTCTAAAATACCTTGAGCCCTGATGGACTTGATGGGCCATATCTTTTACCAAGTCATCTGACTGGCATTTTGTCATTTGAATTTTGTGAGGAGATACAAAGTATGCGGTACCTGCTCCAGTCAAGAAACAAAATTTTGTGTGAAAAATGGATGCGTTCCCTTTATCGTTTCTTGTTATTTGATTTTGTTTGTGATATGAAGTTATTGTTTCTTGTTATTTGACTTTGTTTGTGATATGAAGTTGATATTAATGAAAATTTGGTCCCGAGTCACCATGCATATGAAAGAATAACAATAATAAAATACAGAAGTTCTGTAAGAATATGTTTAGTGAAACTAAGATGAATGACATGTCTGTATGTATTTTGCAGCTTCTTTTTTCTTTTTGCCAGCTTTATGAATTATTGCTGTCAATTAAAGTTGTATTCTTTCACTGACTACGTCTTCCAAAAAAAATTATAGATTGGAGAGGTTTCCAGGCCATTAGTTCTCGATTGGATTATTGCTCAGCATGAACGAGTCATGGAATGGACTGGGCGTGCATATGATCTTGAGGTTTGTCAAACACTGCCATAGGTTCTTACACCATCGGTGGAAAAACTTTATTTTCTTAGCCTGCAAAATATACACTGACCGCATACCTGATTCAAATGATTTTCTTTTCATAAGCTGGGAAATGTACTGGGATATCATTTGGGGAGTTTTCCTGGATGGTCATTTTGGGATTAAATATTTCATATAAAAACGCTTATGTTTGTTTATCTACTGTCAAAATGATGTTTCTTTGCTTTAAATGGGCATAATGTTGGATGGCTTTAAGGGGCACCCAGAAGTCTTGGGTGTGCAGCGAATTTTCTCCTCCTCCTCCCTTATGTAATACTGTCCCCACAAAAAAGGAACAAAAAATCCTCTTTAAAGACTTTCTTCACTGAAAAAAAAAGTAGCAGACCCACTTATTTTCTACAGTCCTTGTATATTCAAATAAAGCTACTATGGTGAACCCAGATGTGCACCACTCTTTTGAAGCTGTATTATTATTATTACCCACCTCTCTAGACACTCTTGACATGGGATTTGCTTGCATGTTGATAGCGTTGCAAGGATTGAATTGCTTGAACTATAGATTTTCCATTTATCTGGAATATTGAGCATTTAAGAATTAAACTTCATTGCTGAGAATATTTTATATTTTTGCATATTCTGCAGAATTGGGAACCTTTGTCGCATCAGCAGAAACATGCAGCGTCAGCAGTTGAAGTTTTTAGGATTATGGAGGAGGTATATCCTTACTTATCAATTCAAGAATTGTTTAACTACTTCCTGGGAATAATGAGGTTAATAACAAATGCCTTTAAAACCTTATGAACCATTTTTCCACTAATTTTATATTTGTTTCTTGAGAATATAATAGGTGGAGGAAACATCTTATTGTTGATTACGTGTCAACTGATTTAATTCACTAGAACTTAACAGAAGATGTGTACTGCATTTGTTTGTATAAACTTATAAATTTCATGTTCTGATAAAAATGTTAAGAAGAAAGATTGTATGTAGAGGCCAGAGTCTGAGATTTGTTACAAGAAAATAAGATACATATTCATTATCGAGATCTTTACAAATTTGACAAATGATCAAATTAAACTGTGTCACTTTGTATGGTTATTGTCCTTCATGGAAATCAAATGGGATTTTTTTTTTTTTGGGCATTGGTAAGGTTGAAAAAATCAATTAATATTGAAGATGTCAACGCTTTGCTGGTGTTACTGGTATTTCATTTGTACTTTCTGATGTTTGGAGACTTTTATTGTGATGGTTTTCTAGGGGTATTTCCATGTGGACCTTAAAAATCTTGACCATAATTATTCCTTGAACCTCTATAATTTTTAAAATTTCTTGCTATATCTAACACAATCCAAGTTGGATATTAATTTTTCTTTGTTTTTAGTGTCACTGTGTAGCATATTATTTTATCTTAATTAATCAGTATATCAAGTGGTGGGTTCTAAATCCAAGTTGAGTTCTTTGTTTTATTTCACTTTAATTTGCAGACTGTGGATCAACTCTTTGATCTGAAACTACCACTGGATATGACGCACCTCCAGGCTCTACTTTCTATAGTTTTCCATACATTGGATGCTTATCTGCAGAAAGTTACTAGCCAATTGGGTAATTTAAATTTTGCTGCTATTTTGGATGAATTTGGATAGCTCATTCGATGTACTTCTCAAATCTTACTTTGACTCTTTTGTGTTGCTACATGGAGTTACATTTATTTTTCAATTTGTTAGTTTCACAAGAAGAGATTTGGGTACCATAGTAGAGTGGTAATAATGCACTAATCTCCCCAAGCCTCTTCCCTCCCTCTCCTCTACACCAACTAGTTCACAACTAAAAAGTAAGGCACCTATTTCTTTTGAAGAAGATACTTGCCAGTTGCCTAATCTTAACTATATACTTGATTTGCTCCAATACAAACCGAAAATATTTCTATGAACAATATCTTGCATTAAGATGTTTCAGTTGTTGACGGAGTTGACTTTTTACACTTTTAATTCCAGCTTATTTTTAAACTCCATAGAGATGAGACATTTATGAAATTCTGCTTTAGAATGCAGTTGAAAAGCAAAATCTGTATCCACCCTTGCCGCCTTTGACCTATTACAAGGAGACATCATTTCCAATAGCTAAGAAGAAGGTAGTAGAATCTACCGTGCTTGAGGAGGAAGTTAACAATAAGTTGAATGATTTGACAACATCCAAACTTTGCATCAGATTGAACACACTTAAAGTGAGTACTTTTTCTTCTTATTATTCTAGGTTCCAGTCATGATTAATTGAACAGCCATGTTCAGTCGAAAGCAAGCCACTTATTTCCATCAGATCCTTCTTAGGAAGTTTCAACAAGTTCAATGTGTGGCATTTGTTAGAGAACTGAGTTAAATATTTCATTAGAAGTTAAACTATTTTCCAGAGGCAAATTAGAAGTTTGAATATTTCATTGATATGAATTTTTGGATGTTTGTACTTTTTATAAGAGGCCATGATATAAGTTGGTGGCTCACATTAGTAGTTTCAGGACAAGATGCCGCCGTTCACTTGTTTTGTGTCTTATCTATTTTTGGAAGTTTTGGAATTCAGAAAAGTGCAATTCTTGAAATTTTTAAAGCCTAAAGATGGATACTTAAAAAATGTTTGAGGATGAGATTCGGTTTGCAAAAATGAGTCTGGGGAATCCAGAACAAAAATTTTGCCCAAAGTTAGCCATAAAAATAATAGTGCGATAAGATTCTATTTATCATTCTTTGCATATCAAACCCTTACATTGATTGAAATTAAGGGGACACATTCATTTGTACAGTTGTTTGGGTTCAAGCTATAAAGAAGGCTGCACCTACAGTATCTGGTTCTTCTTTCTCGGTCATGTTTTGCTATTATACTTATTGCGAGATGTGTAAACTAAGAGATTGGTGCGATATTGATGTAATTCAAAGACTAAGTATTTTCCATTCGTGAGATTGTTCTGATGATTGGAAATGAATATTGAAGTGACAATGTCGTTCAAATATATCTAATGATCAGATGACGGATCATCTTTTTGGCATGCAGTATATTCAGAAACAAATTTCTGTACTTGAAGATGGAATTAGGACATCTTGGGCTGTTGCTGGACCATTAGAAAATGGAGAGCACTGTAAGTTTGCAATCACACAAAAGATTATCCGTCATTTGTTGTGAGGTCTTTGTTTGCTTTGTTATGAAAACCTCACCTTTACTCTAAATAGCTGGAGATTCTGTCTTTTTGCCTTTTTAAGGTGTCGGGCAGTTTGTGAATTCATAGAGTTCAGTAATTTACAGTCAGGCGCCTTACCCTATTTCTTTATGTTTGGAGCAGCTGTTAGGCTTCATTATGATTTACAGCTTATGGTATTGCAATCTGACATCTATTTTTACCATCTGTTAATCAGTTTCCACATTACCTAACATTGTGTCCATTGATATTAGTTAGTTAAAGTAGTAGACAGTGCAAAGCTGTCCTAACTCATAGAAACACTTCCATTATTAAAGTGTTGTGCGACATGAGTTATTTATTTATTTATTTGGACAAGGTTTCTCAAAGTTAGCCGATGAGAGTTTCTGGTGAATCAACTGTATATATTTTGCTCGAGTGATGTGCTCATTAAGAATAAATGAAATTTGATGAATTGCCTTCCAAGATAAAGACGCAGTAAACAAAATGTAAAGAGCTATCAATTATGTTCAGGAAGATCTGACATAGTTCTCCTTGTAAGATTGACAACATTCATGTTCTCTTAGTAAGATTGTCAAGTAATGCTATTGTCTTTCCTAATTCATCCAGCAAGACAAGGTTCTCCTGGGACATCAGGCAGAATTTTAGATACTTGTGGTGAATCATTTGATGAGCTTTTTGCTGCAACCTTTGATTGCATCAGGGATAGTTCTGCTCGTGCTATCAGAAGGATTTGTGAATTCACTGGTTAGTAAGCTTCTTATTTTTGAGCCCCATGGATACATGTTTAAAACCTTGATAAGACTAACCGGTATGTCATTTTGATACTAAATTATTCATTAATATCTACTCGAGCATTTTTTACTTGTTAATCAGGACATCCACTCTGTTACTCAATTTGTTTAAATGAAGATTAACTCTCGTGTCATGTTTACCTTTGTACTAGTTATCTTTCCTTTGATAGGGTTTTTCCCCTGGGGGTTTTGGGTGAGAAGGGTGCTTAACGTGGTGCTTACATAGTCAACTTATCCAAATTATTGTTGCTCTAATTCCAGGAGCAAGGGTTGTCTTCTGGGATCTGAGAAAATCATTCCTATACCAATTATATCATGGTGGTGTTGAGTGTGCCCGTTTAGATGGTATACTTCAACATCTGGATAGGGTAAGATGATATAATTTCTCTTTTACCACTTACCATCTTTTTAACTGAAAAATTGATGTCATGCATCCTTTGATTTGTCTCGCGTTTAGTTGAGATATTTTAGTGTCGTTTTTTTTTGGCAACCATGCAGGCCCTAAATCATGTTTGTGGTTTGATTGATGATGCAATTCGAGATCTGGTGGTCTCCAGCATTTTTAAGGCAACCTTGGTAAATTCCTGGCCTCCTAAATCTACTTCTCATTTTTTGTTTCTTTCACTCTAAAAGTTCTCTTCCTTGTACAGGAAGGTTATGTTTGGGTATTACTAGATGGAGGTCCTTCATGTGCATTTTCTGATTCAGATATTCCAATGTTAGAAGACGACCTTAACATATTAAAAGTAAGTGTGGCAATGTTCAAAATATTACTTCTCATCTTCGTCATTTCCAACCGTGCATTAACTTCTTTATGTAGCTTCTTGTTATCTTGTTTCTTTGTGTTGAGAGAAGATACACCCGATGTGGTTCTGCATGGCGAAATATTGGATGGAGGCTTTCTTGTAATTTGATATAAATACAATCAGTTTGCCATTTCTACATTTATAGATCAAAATAGTGGACTTAATTTCTCTTCTTTATCGCAACTTAAAAAAGGGAATAACCAACTGGTCTACAGAACTTAGAAGGTTTTTGGCACCAAAACCCACTTAAGGATGCCAAATGTAGACTTTCATGCTCGGGAGATGTAAGATACTGCATGATGGCTAGCTTCCTTATGTTTATTTCCTCCCTAACTGCCAAGTATTTATAGGCCATTATGAGTTTAGTTTGGTGAAGATGGCTAGATTTCTGGGTGATAGTGATGTCATGGTGCTTGAAGATTGTTATCCAGCCATTTGGTTTAAATTATCATGTCATATTACGTTTTGGCCTTTGATTTGATAAAATACTGCAAACTAAATTCTTTCATAGTAGCTGGCTGGTGAATGAGATTACTTAATTAGGCCTTCAAAGTAGATAATTCTATTGTTTTTCTCCAGGACTTGTTTGTAGCTGATGGAGAAGGCCTTCCTCGTTCATTAGTGGAGGAGGAAGCAAAATTTGCCCATCAAGTACTAGGCCTATTTTCTCTTCAGGTTTGGTAATCCAATTTATCTCCTACAGATTTGAATCATCTTGTCCATTTTGTCACCTTCTTGTATACTCCTGCTCTTAACAGGCCGAATCTGTTATTCAATTGTTGATGAGTTCCAGCGAACACATTTCAGTGGGACTGGATGAGCATAAATACGGCCACAGGTGCTTGGGAGATGCTGATACTCTGATACGGGTCTTGTGTCACAAAAAAGATAGAGAAGCTTCGAAGTTTTTGAAGGAACGATACAAGTTTCCTGCATCTTCAGGTATCCATTCATCTGCGCTCTCAACAAGTCTAACAAGCTATCTGCATTGGTTTTATTGGTATTATTCTCTGTGGGATTTAGCAGACTACATTTGTTTCTTGCAGAATATGATGAGGATGGATCAGAATCTAGCTTAAAATCAACCCTGATGACGGATCTTCTAATGCGAAGTGCATCTACTCGTTGGGGGGACAAGGGCAGCAATAGCTTCAGGTCTATCAAGAAGAAACTACAAGAAGCCACTTGGAAATAAGGCATCATGCATAGTATGCTTAGTTCGGAGTGAAAGGGGTTCAGAAGACCTGAATCTGGCAGTACATGAAATTGCTGCAAAGAACGGTGAAGAGGCAATAGTAGTGCCCCAAATTAGCATTTCAATGATTGATTGATTGGTTCGGGAACTAATACTAAAGGAATTTTGCTGCTCTTGCGTTAAAAATGTTGCAAGCAAAGTAGTTTGCTAAAAGTTGATTCCTTTATTTAAATACCAACTTGATTAAGTAGGGGACAATTTTTGGTAACTGAGCATTGTTCCCAACCTGAAATTAATTCTGCAATTCTCCAACCCTCCTCTCTCCCCTAGTCTCTCTGGCAATCGTTTTCTAATTTCACTGATTCTCTTTGCATCACCAATTATTCTCCAGTTTTGTCATCAATAATTTTTCCGTTTTTTTAAGTTTTGGAAAAATGAATTATTTATAGTTTATTTATTTATACTGCTAGACTCTGTCATCATCAACTCTTATTTTCATCATTTTGTGCCTAAAGTAAGATGAAGCAATGCTTTCCAATGCCTAAAAAAGACAATGCAATCATTCCCAGAAGAAAATTTCAGTTCGAATAGAACAGGTCGGGTGGGAATTGGGTGTCTCGCAGCGGCGAGCTAGATGTACATGAGCGTATGTGTTTTTCGTTTATATCATATCATGAATTAATATAAAAATCATATTCAGTATTAATGATTAATACTGTGGAATAGAATAATGTTTATATATTTTTTGAAAATAGTGTCGCCCTTCTATTCCTATATCTACTAGCTCCTGGATCAAAATTTCTATCCTTACTTGGAACCACAAAAAAAAAAAAAAGCAGTCATTTATCACCACTGTATTCTTCCTAGACTTTATGCTAATGTTTGATGAAGATATTTGGAGCAGGTATATAGCAAAGAATTGTATCATCAAGTTGATAACATTATTGTTGCTTTAGTTTCAGAGGATTACATCATATTGCCAAACTAATGGCATACGATTAAGGAATATATATATATTTTTTGATTATTTTCACACCTAAAGAAGAAACCAATGATAACATTCATTCATAAAGACATGCTGTATTGCTAAACTTTTAGCTCTATTTCCTCATAGGTTCCTATCCCACGACGACAAAGACTAAACTTTCTCCCCTTATCCATAAATTCTCGCAAAAGAATCATGTTGAATTCGCATACTTTCCACTTCTTTTCCTTGTTCTTCAATGCTTTACCAAGCTTTCCAACTCTTCTTTTTTTTCTGTTTTTTTTTTCCGAAAAGTCAAAATGGTAGTAAAGACAATCACGTTAGCCAACAGTCCACAAACGTCTGCTTTTGTCGGATGTAAGTCACTCTACATTTATGGAAAAAAGCCGCAAAGGCTGACTCTCTCAACATATTACTGTTCTTGCGAGTGATTGAAGGTGCGATGAGGGTGCAATTTTTTTTTAGGTAGTATCATGTTCCCGGTGCATTTCCTCATTGTTAGGGTTTTATTTTTTATATTTGAGGTGTTTTGACACTAATTTAGAAAATTGAATGATAAATGTACGAGGCAGCATCCATATTTCAGAATATTTAAGGAGAATCCAACAAGTTAAATTTTTTAAAAATTTTTTAAACTTTAATAATTTTACGGTATGAGACAATTTATATTGTCACACTTTAACTGTACGTGAGATCTAAGTTTTCGATTGCCAATGGCCAATGCTATGTAAATTTCTTTACATGAAATACAATATTATCGTTTGTTTTTTAAAAAAAAAAAAAAAAACTCACTCTACAGCTAACTAAGGCTCAGCTTCAGCGGGAGACAGCTTCACTGGGATTCCCATGACCATCCGAGTTGCAATATTCGTCTTCAGTGAATGTGAACTGCTACACATAGCAGACCATTGCGGATTATCCACTGGAATTATACTTCGCAATTTGGCAGCAACATTAACAATCCCATGACCCCTTGAACCATCTCTAGCTCTTAGATGATAAGCCAAGTGGCGTAGGGAGCCTGCCGGCAAAAGGCCATCCAGGATATCCGCAGCAGGAATTTGACACCATCCCAGTTGAGTATAACCCAAGAGGAAGTGTTTGGTATACACGTGTAGGTGTATGCAGGAATGATTTTGGTAGTTGACGAAGTTGGCATCAAGGGGTAGCTCAAACTTATCACCCCATGTAGGGTTTAAACCTCCTTCATCATCCACCTTGGTTTTGTAAACTTTGCTCAGTTCCCTACAGCTTGTGGATGTGGCTGCTACTAGATCGCGCTTATAGGGTAGTGGAGGTGGCGGGGTTGTGGTGATGGTGGTGAACGGCCGAACACGGCGGAAAGTGAAATGCCTGGAGAAATAAGAGTCTTTCAGGCCTTGAGCTGATATCACAGTAATCTCCAAAACGAAAGACTGGTTCATTTTGTTCATCAATCATCTGTTGAATGCAAATATATTTTTGGGAGGAAAAAGGGACTTCGGTTTTCTTGTGGAATTTCAGGCGTTTACCTCGTTGCACCTTCCTCTGTGGAAAGAGGATGGGGGAAATCTCGGGTATATCGGCTGTTGGGATCTCAATTCAACCTTCGTTTGTGGACCAATATTATCTTTTTAATTTAGACAATAATTATGATGTTGATGACCCCTTAATGATTAATATATTCCCAGCTATTGTCAAAAACCACTGCATGCATATTCCAACTCATCCATCTATCAGAAATTTTTTTCCCAGGTGGCTAAATCCACTCCAGGAGCTTCTGGGATACCGGATGTTTTGAACACAAATTTTGTTCATCATTTTTTCGAATTATATTTGTAGCAAGCCGACATATAAAATTAGTAGGGACTATATATAATTTAGCACCCAAACAGTTCTGTAATTAGTTTGATACATACTAAAAACAACTATACCAAAAGAGTTATGTAATTAGTTTGATAATGCTAAAAACAACTATAAAACGGATGCACGTAATATTTGTGTCAACTAAACTCCTCCAAGTTTGCACTACTTAGTTTCCTTTCCTTGGGTAAGAAGTTCTACTTAATTAAAATACAAATGAGCAAAATGAAAAAAGAGAAAAAAACAAAAAAAAAACCACAGAGCCCGAATAAATCATGCCTTCCAACACCAAAACATACCAGCCCACTTTGCCTAAACTCTTTGACACAAGCCCAGAAGGTTTAGCTACCAGAAAATTCGGAAAATGCATTTCGTGTCCAATTTCTTTCGAGTTCTATTCAGATTTAATTCCAATTTCCCAAATTCTTACCCAACTCAATGTAACGGCCCAACCCAACTTTGAGTTGTCAGTGGCCCAAAACATTGAAAGCTCAGAAGTCAGAACTGCCAGAGAGCTCCTCATCGTAATAATGAAATCAATTCCCTTCGCACCATTCTGGATCATTCTGGATCTCTCAAACTTGCCACAAACAAATCCATGAGCCCAACTGGCCCACCTCCGCCACCCCTCGTTCCAGAAGGGGCCAGAACATTGGAAAATGACGTACTCGTAACACGTGACCATTATCCAATGACCCTAACTTTCTCAATGCTTCTCTTCGACTTTGATCTTTCCACCGTGGTGGTCCCCACAACATTCCCCAGTTTCTCTCCCACGCTTCCGCTCACCGCTCAAGTCAAATCTCGCCCTCAGATTTCCTACTGATCGAAATATCTAGCCAGCTAGGATCATCGCGCTGGTGGTGATGACGATGATCCGTGCCGGTATCCGACGGCTCTGATTTCTCTTCTGATGTCAACCTTTGCGATTGCACCGGAGCTTTCCCTTGCCTCTCACCTTCCTCATCGTCGTTCCTTCTCGTGCGCTTAGCTCCAATTGAAACGCCGAAGAGCCTTGGGTTGAGGTCCAGATCCTCCTCCTCCTCCTCCGGTTTCCTCGCCCCTCCGCCGACGGCGGCGATACCACAGTCGACCTCCACCGCTGCTTGTATCTCCGGCATCAAATCCGAGGCTCTTCTTTCGTTCGCCTCTCCTCCGTCGGTTTCCGCTCGGCTTCCGGAGAAGTTCGACATCAAAGTGTAAATATTACCGCACATACTCCGCAACCGGTTTAATTCTCGATTCAGCTGCGCGTTTTCTTTTCTCAATCTTTCGTTCTCTTCTAGAACCTCCGGTGTTGTCGTCAGCCGCGCAGTCGTAGTGTCGGCGGTGGCTGCCGGTGAAGAATTAGAGGATAACACTTGCTCGTCGCCAGAGTTCGCGGGCGACGCCGATCTCATGGGAGCTGCCACCGCCAGTGTCACCGCCTGCGCAGTTGCAGCAACTACAGGCGAAGCTGTTGCTGCAGGCACCGTGACGGCCGGAGATATTTTCCGTCTTTGAATATCTTTCAGTAATCTTTTTTCTCCTCTCCGGAAACATTCGTTTGCAAACTCCCATCGATCAGGCACTACTTTCCTAAATCCCTATCAATTCAACACAAAAGAATTATAAAATTTTTCAGCCAAAACATAGAATTACAAAATTTCAAAACTTGATTGAAATACTATCGCAACTTACGTATGTATTAAGCTGGCGAACGAAACTGGAGAAATTGTTGTGTTTGAAATATTTCGGCAGCAAATCTCTGGCGAACTCAGCAGGACGCCAAACTATGAATGCCGTGCCGTCCTCGTTCCAAGAAATCAAGTCGTCGAAGGAAGGATCATCCACTATTTGATAAGTTTTGTTAAGAAACGGCGTCGGAAGAGACCTCTGAGATTCGCCAGCACCTCCGGCTGTGGATTCACCGGTTTGCTCAACCGGCATTGGCGCCACTTATTCCAGAGATCCAAACCTAACCATTCCAACAGTCGAAACAAGAGTATAAACACACCTAACACCTAACACCATTTTAGTTTCTTATATTAAACTAAAAATAGAAACAGATGCAACGACAGATTTTCTATCTTGAATCTTCTTCAAATCACATATTCTACAGACATTGATTAAAACAGAACAACTAATTATTTTTCATAAAAAAAAAAAAGACCGAGAAGGAATGCGCTCTTACCTTCAAAAAAACCAACCAAGATGATTCCAAAAGAGTGATGATTGTTCTTTTTTCTTCTTTCTTCAAAAAGGAAAAGGGTTGACAGAGCAAGAACACGGCGACTATGGTGGTTTGGGGTGTTTGTTTCTAGAAGGTTCCGGCGGAGTTGTTAGGAAGGAAGGAAGGAAGGAAGGAAGAAAGAAGGGGTAGGAGAATGGGAAGGAATAGAATTGGATGAATTAGAGAGAGACAGGAAAAGTTTGGGGAAAAAAAAGAAATAAAAATATATCGAAAGAGAAAAATAAAAATAAGTTGGGGTGGTGGGGCCGGGCTTAATTTTGGCTGGGATTGAATGACGGGATTAATGTTGAGAAGAAGGCGCGAGAAGCTAAAATTTGATTGGTGAGGTTGCTTTCCAGAATGTTCTTCATTTTTTTTCTGTTTTTTGAAGCCATAAATCTTCCTTGCAGACTTGCACTGCCACTGGACCCATTTCGGGTGTGGAGAGATTGTATTTCATAATTTAATTTTTCGTTTTTTAAATCACTAATTGTAAAATATTAAATGCATTTAAAAGTATAAAATTATCTTCAAAATCATAAAAATATATTTTAAAATTATAATTAAAATTTTATCCACTAAAAATATACACACTTAGAGCTAAAGAAACACGTGGAATAATTTATTTTTTAATAATTAATGATATTTTTTGACAAAACTTACAATGAAAAGTCATAAAGTTTATTTGGATAATATTTTATAATATTTTTTTAATTTCTAATATATTTCTTAATTTACAATTATTATTTTAAAAAATTTAAAAATAAATTTTAAAATACTATACATACAGCCCATAATATTTGATATAACATATTAAAAGAAATTAAATTATTCACTTTGCTAATGTAAAATAATAGTGAATAATTTTTTTTTATTCTAAAAATAATGTTTTTTTTTTTTTTTATAATTTGGAGCCCAAGTTATTACGTGTTGAAATCTTATGGGAAGGCTCTTTTTTGTACCAGATAAAGATGTGGATATGTGTTGAGGTGTTTTTCTGCGGGATGTGTCAAGGATTTTAACAACTCGGGATTTTTTTTTTTTTTAAATTTTTTTTTAATATCTATCACCAAATTAAGTTGTCTACAACTATACCAAAATTGGAAAACATGGGTTATTACTTAATGGGTAATTTATTTAGCCTTCAATCATGTTATTGGTTAAAAGATAAAAGCTAAATCAAATATCGTTTTAGAAAATACTTATATTTAATTATATTCTTTAAAACTAAATTTTCATAATTTATTATACTGGACATTTTCTTCAACTTCACAAATATTTTTGTGAAATTGTCTGTCACTTGATTTTTAGTTTTTGCAATAGTTAATAACAATCTTCTTTATTGAATCAATTTACAAATATAATCAAATTTAATATCAATATATTTAATTCATTCATTGAAAACTGAATTTTTATCATAAAAAATCACTGTAAGACCATTCTATTTGTGTTGCGAAAACACAAACAACTTAAGTAGTGTTTTTTTTTCATTATTATTTTTTGATCTAGTAAATGCATTTTGTAACGCAATCCAAATTCACACTACGATCTTAATGTACAAGTGAAGGTTCCCAACAACAATTGCAAAAAAAAAAAAAAAAAACTTTGAAGGATCAAATTGATCATGAACCAAAATTGACATTTTAATTTTTGATATTTCAAACATTCTTTGGGGCAGTCTCAATTCAACCGAGATAAGTGAAAGCAGAGTTATTTCCCTCATTATTGATTCAAAAAAAAAAATTAAATAAATATTGTTTTTTTTTATTCCATGTCTACTGAAGTCGGTTTCTGAAAAACCGACTTTAAAGTCGGTTTTTCAGAAACCGACTTCAGTGGAATTTTTTTTTAAAAATTAATTTGAATTTAAAATTAATTAATTAGTTTTTTAACCATATTTTATTTGAAAAAATTCGAAAATAATGTAATATCCAAAACTAAATTCTTTATTGTCGATATTCTGTATATCTACTTCAATTTAGTATTATTTTTTAAAAGTTTTTGATTAAAAATGAGTTAATTAGGTTTTGTACCATATATTAGTAATTTTTTTTTAAAATAATGTAAATTTGAAATATAATTTTGTAATAATTTGTTGTGTATTATTACGAGTTTTTTTTTTCAAAAAATTGTATAAAAAAATATAAATTAAATAAATACTAATTTTTGAAAAATTCTTTTTTTTCTAAAGAAATCGATATTATGGATATCGACTTTAAAATCGATATTCGGGATATCAATTTTAAAGTCGATATTTTAGATATCGATTTCTTTAAAATAAAATAATTTTTCAAGAATTAGTATTTATTTAATTTATATTATTTATACAATTTTTGGGAAAAAAACTCGTAATAATACACAACAAATTATTGCAAAATTATTGTTCAAAGTTATATTATTCTCAAAAAAAAATTACTAATATATGGTATAAAAACTAATTAACTCAGTTTTAATCAAAAACTTTTAAAAAATAATACTAAATTGAATTGGATATGCAGAATATCGGCTTTTGAGAATTTAACTGTGGATATTACATTATTTTCGAATTTTTACAAATAAAATATAATTAAAAAACTAATTAATTAATTTTAAATTCAAATTAATTTTTTTAAAAAAATTCCATTGAAGTCGGTTTTTCAGTAGACATGGAATAAAAAAAAAATTAATATTTATTTAAATTTTTTTTTTGAATCAATAACGAGGAAAATAACTCAGTGAAAGCATGATAAAATTGGTTGGCTGCAATGCTAGTGTGGCTACTATTCAGAACTCCAAAGTCCAAAGTAATAGTGGACTCTTGCGTGCGCGGTCGGTTTTCGAAGGGTAGGTCTCTGTCACTTCAGTCTGCAACTAAGCCATTGTTCCGTCCCATTATTGTTGTCAAACTAAAGAGAAAAATCAAACCTTTCACGATACCCCCAGCTATGTAGGGTTTCAGTGCTTCTTAAATGCCCGCCGTCCAATGCCGTAATTATAGCATGCTGCTTATTTTTTGTCATGTTCTCTAGCTGTTTGATAAAATGCCGTAGACATGCACGAGGGATAATTTGCAATGTTGAACCATCAACCATGAGGTTTCATGCTTTGATTTGACTAAAGATCAAGTTTTTTTATAATACTTTTTGCTGTTGTTGCGGAACTTGGCAGTTAAATGGAGAATTTTGACTGAAAAAAGAAACTTCAATAGCTAGGTGAGGCTTTTCGGAATTTTGTTTTGTTGCTAAATTATTTGATTCATTGTAAGAAAGGAAAAGAAACGAAATGGGAAGATTTTTCCGCTGGTTATAGTTGTAGTTTTCGGCAGCATTATTCTCGTTTTGCTTTTCATGCATGTCAGTTCACACGCTAATTTTCTGCATGTTTTGTTATTCTCTACTTGCTAAATTTGAATTTTTTATTCTTGATAAGAATGTTTATGGCTTCACTGAACTGTATATATTGTCATGGGGTTTGATTTGCTGTTTTGGTTGCTCTGTTTATGGGATTCATAGGAGGATACCTGTATTGTCCGAGTGTCTAACGGAGTTGGAGTGCTTGTAATGAGTTGAAACCATACTTACTCGTCCAAAGGAGACCAAGAGATGGTGCCTACTTTAGCAGCTACAAGGTCACGCATTCTTTTTGGGGATTATGTGTCATTAAGAATTCTTTCTCAGTTTCAAACAACAGCTTTGTTCCACAAAAGTTTTCCAAAATTCTGCAAGTTTGGTCGTGATCGTGAGACTGGACCTCTTACCTTAGCAAGACTTGGATTGAAAAGCGAAACTGAAACAGTTAGTGGGAATGAGAAAAATAGACTTACGCAGGGTGTTTCTACTGTGGAATTCCCAAAAAGTAAGATGAAGAAAGTTGTTAGTCACAAAGAACAGTCGATTGGAACTAAAAACAGCACAGATATTGAGGGAGCCCCTTTTGCTGCAAAATCTTTTTCTGAACTTGGCCTTCCTCCTTTGTTGGTTGAAAGGCTGGAGAAGGAAGGATTTAAGGTCCCAACTGATGTTCAGGCTGCAGCAATACCAACGATTCTCAAGGATCACGATGTTGTGATTCAGTCTTACACTGGTTCGGGAAAAACATTAGCATATCTCCTTCCCATTCTATCTGGAGTTGGCCCACTGAAGAAAGAATCTTTATCTAGCGACGAGTTAAAGAACAGAACAGATATAGAAGCAGTTATTGTTGCTCCTTCTAGGGAGCTTGGGATGCAGATAGTGAGGGAAGTTGAGAAATTGTTAGGACCGGACAAGAAAATGGTTCAGCAGCTTGTAGGGGGTGCAAACAGATCAAGACAGGAAGATGCTCTTAAGAAGAACAAGCCAGTCATTGTAGTTGGAACACCTGGACGGATTGCAGAGATTAGTGCATCTGGGAAGCTCCACACTCATAGCTGTCGTTATCTGGTCCTAGATGAAGTCGATCAGCTCCTTGGATTCAATTTTCGGGAGGACATGCATCGCATTCTAGAACATGTTGGAAGAAGATCTGGGGCAGGTGCACAAGTTTCTGATAAATCTCGTGGGAGGCAGCCTGAACGTCAGACTATCATGGTTTCTGCAACCGTGCCATTTTCAGTGATAAGGGCAACTAGGAGCTGGGCACGTGATCCATACCTTGTCCAAGCCAAAAGTGTCACTCCACTTGAATCTGTCTCTCCTTCTGGACCTGCTAATTTGTCAGGAACAGCTTCCAGCTTAAGTTCAAGCTCAAACTTTCAAACACTGCCTGCAGATCAGAGCCTACCACCTAATCTGAAACACTATTTCCATGTGACAAGGATACAACACAAAGTCGATGCTCTGAGGAGATGTGTGCATGCCCTGGATGCCAAGTCTGTCATAGCTTTTATGAATCACACGAAGCAACTAAAAGATGCTGTTTTTAAACTGGAAGCTCGAAGCATGAAAGCTGCCCAGCTCCATGGAGATTTAAACAAGCTTGCCAGATCAACTATCCTAAAGAAATTTAGGGATGGGGAAGTCAGAGTGTTGCTAACTAACGAGCTTTCTGCTAGGGGTCTAGATATACCAGATTGTGATCTTGTAGTGAATCTGGAATTGCCTACTGACTCGCTACATTACGCGCATCGAGCAGGCCGAACAGGTCGGCTTGGACGAAAGGGTATTGTTGTCTCCATATGCGAGGTACCAGAAGTTTTTGTCGTGAAGAAGTTGCAGAAGCAACTTGGTGTCCCTATTCAGGGTTGTGAGTTTACGGAGGGCAAATTTGTTGTTACTGAAGAAGAAGAAAAGACTGTAAGATAGTTAAATGGTTATTTTAAGCTAATATTCGTCTCGAAGAATTTTTGGAGGAATTCCCTTTTTATGTTTGCTTTTATCTGTTTCTAGTATCAAAATGTGGCTGGCATTTTTGAGCCTGCTGATTCCATCTCTTCAATGCTTATTCTTTCAAACATATTTACTCATGTTGACTTTAGATGGTGCTAGGACAGGATTGTTCATTGATATTATCCCACATTGAAAACTTAAGAAAAACTAGAGTACCTAATAAGTGGCAAGTATCTAGAACCCATTAGTTTAAACTTTTGGGTTCAAATGGGTTCCTAATATTTATTGGGCCGCTCTAGTTGAGTTTCCCATATTTAAAACCTTCCTAATAAGTGGTATCAGAGTTGGAATATGGAAAGCAAGTGGTTCCTGTTCGGAATCTTAGACTAAATGGATCCATGATGAAGAGATGGGCTCCCTAGAGTAGGGATTGGGCTTGTGGGGTGGATATTATGGTCTACTCGGGGAAGCAAGTGGTTCCTCTTCTGGTTGAACCAAACCTTAGACTAAATGGATTCATGATGAAGAGATGGGCTCCCTAGAGTAGGGATTGGGCTTGTTGATGAAAAGATGGGCTTGTGGGGTGGATACTATCCCATATTGAAAAATAAGAGCACTTAATAAGGGGGAGGTGGTTTGTTGGGTTCATGGATACTATCCCATATTGGAATTTGTTGTGTTCATGAATACTAGGTGGTTTGTTGTGTTCATGGATACTATCCCATATTGGAATTTGTTGTGTTCATGAATACTATCTCATATTGGAATTTTAAGAGAAACTAGAGCACCTAATAAGTGGCAAGAACCCATAACCCACTAGTTTAAACTTATAGGCTCAGGGGAGGTGCCTAATAAGTGGTAAGAATCCAGAACCTACTAGTTTAAACTTTTGGGCTCAGGGGAGATTTGATTTGTTGTGTTCATGGATACTATCCCATATTAGAAAATTATGAATACTATCCCATATTGGAAAATTAAGAGAAACTAAAGCCACTAATAAGTGGCAAGAACCCAAAACTCACTAGCTTAAACTTTTGGGTTCAGGTGAGCTCCTACTACTTATTGGGCCGCTCTAGTTGAGCTCCTCATGTTTAATACCTCCCTAACAATCCATTAGTTGAGTCAAATGAAGTTATCCAATAGTAAATTTTTTTAAAGAAAAATGATCTGGGAACCTAAAATTTTATTGGCCAGTTGAGCTCCACCTCTGTAGAATTTTTTCATTTTCTCTTTAAACTAGTGGTTGAAAATTGACTTAAAAACCACCCTCTCACATCTTCTGATGTACAGACAATGACATGCAAGTCATTTTAAAGTAATAAAAAAGGACTTTTCTGAATAGCTAATTGTCAATCTGACTAGATCGGGGATGAAACTGATGACAATAAATTATTCAAAAGATGTTGTAACCATCTGATGCACTGAAAATGCGACAAACAGAAATGTTGGGAGGACTGTTGTGCTCGTAAGAAAAATTCTTCTGTGTTCATAGACTCAGAGGACCATATTGGAACCACTGGATTGAGAAGCCAAGAAGTAGAAGGATTACATCTCCACGATGAAGCATCACTATACAATTCTTTTGCACAGCTTGTAGCCAGACAACAGTGCACAAGCCTGAATGACAACGAAAGTGGCAAATGACATTGTAACAGAGACTACAGCTGCTTTCCAGAGTGAATTCCTTTTATCAATCTGCGGGATGGTCGGTACAGCTACAGAAGAGGATGATATCAAGAGGTAACCTGCCATCTGACATGTGTTAACGTTATAAACTGTCCAGTTACCTTCGTCACGTACATTAGAATCAAGAGAAAGAAGAGAGTGTTGAATTCAGCCTTGTGAAAGCTAAAATTACCTGGTCAAAGATGAAGCTTGCGTAATCAGAGGTCTTCTCTGAAATGAGAGTGCCCCGGTAAGCAACGTCCCAGATTCCTTTGAAGAGTTGAAAGGCTGAGTACATAAAGGCTGATATGTTCACAGTGAAACAGTACCTAATTGGAAATTATCAGAAGAGCTATCAATGGTAACATCATTTAAAGCTTGCTTTTAGCATTTTAAGCACCTTAAGTTTAGAGATTTAAAAAAAAAAAAGAAGAAATATCTAAGCTTACGTTAATGCTTCGTGATCATGAAAACTCGAGCCTCTTTTGTTGTTTATGGATGACGGGAAACTCAGTGAGAGAGCAGAGACAAAAGAAAGAAGTAAAGCCAAAGACCTGAGAACAATATTAGAGACTTGTACAAGTGGTGGTCTTGAACTCCACCCTGTTGATGCAACTGAATATGAGAATGGCGATGGCGTTGGCAGAGGCGGCTGTGATGGAGAATGGGAATCAAGAGGGGATACAGTAGCCATCTGTCCACAAGAAGTCACCCGCACTTGGCCTTCTTAAATTGCCCTGTGTTTTCTTTATCAATTCCTATAAGAAGTTTCATCTTCTTTTACTTATTTATAATACTTTACATACAGTTTTCCTTCCTTTGTTTCATGGGTTCCGTTCACAAATTTCGTGTCATTTTTTAACAAGGTGTACTTTTGTCTCACGCATCAGTAGTTCAAACATATGATTAAAGCAGTAAGGATAAGTCATGGGTTTTGATCGATTGTTAATTCTTAAATCCCATTTGTAAATGTTGAAACAACGACTATGTACCAATAACTAAGTCGTTGCTTTTAATTGATTGTTAATTCTGAACTTCCATTTGAAGATGTGAACGAAACTACATTTGACGATTACAATAAACTGATGCTATTGTTGACTCTGCTGGATAAATGGCCGGGTTAGGTAACTTCTGATCAAATTCTAAATGAAGCAGGTGTAAGAAGAGAAAGCACGCCTACAATCCATAATCTTTTAGTCAACGTTATTGTCCGCTGCTGAGCCCCTACCCGCTCAGTTGTCCTTTGTAGTGTATTTCAGACAATTTCAGAGATTTTTTTAAAGATACCGCAAAGAGGAAGATAATCTGATGAGAAGTCTTGGAATTTATGAAAATATTGCAGATGTTTAAGTCCTGAGTCCATAGAACAAGTCTAGGGGCAATTTGTGATGGACAACATAAAAAATTTAAGTCAGATGAACTATATAAGAATTACACTTGAGTTTATTCCACTTCCACATACAATTTTCAGTTCATAAAAGAATACTTATTGACACCATGGGTTGAACTTGAACTTGGCAGGTCATAAAAGTCGTGATAAGCTATTTCAAGGCTTTCCCTGGTAACCCCATGGGTTCTGGCTTGCCCACTTCCACTGATCTCGGCACATATCATCTATGCTGTACTTTGCCCTGAGGGAAGAGAATAATTAGATGTTAAGTGCCTGCATAGTTATAAAACAGAGGCTTGAATGTTCCATAGTATAGTGCCTGCATCTGGCATAATCTAATTGAAATCGTTATTACACAATAATAGTGAGCAACTGAGAGTTTTAACAGTTTCTATTGATTTCTTTTTCTCTTTCTTCCAAATTGAGATTTCATCAGCAATGCAAAGCAACAAGGTGCGGAAGAAATGATATGGGAGACAAAAAGCATGGCCTGGATTTGAACCAATTCTTCCCATCACAAATGTAATGCAAAGTAGTGGTAAAAGTAGTAAGAACTCACTTCCAACCGAACTCTGTCTCAGCTTTCTTTGTGTAGGCATAGACAGCCGTGGCATCTCCTGGTCTTCTTGGACACAGTTTGATAGGGATTTCCTGAAGGGAAAAGAATTCGTGGCATTCAAAAGTTAAATTTGTTTGGACATTTGCCATATGATTTATACATTTGCTTCTGCACAAGCATGCGTGTGAGAGAGAGAACCTTTCCAGATGCTCTCTTAAAAGCAGCAACCATTTCAAGCACAGATGTACCACGTCCAGTCCCCAAGTTGTATGCATGACAGCCTAATATGAAATAATTCAAAAGTTAAAGAAAAGAAAAAAGAATCTCAAAGCAATATCTATAATGGTATAAGTTAGCTATAAGAATCTGTGGCTATCATGATTAAGAAACAATGCAATTACCTGTATAATCATGTTTAAAAAGCTTCTGTAGTGCAGCTACATGACCGTCTGCCAAATCCATAACATGGATATAGTCCCTTATCTGCAACCAAGGTACTTGTAAGCTTTTGTATGCACCAATAAAATTCTAAGTCATTCTTCTCCAAGGCAACTATAAAATAATGGCATAAGGCCAATCAACATACCGCACTACCATCAGGTGTGGGATAATCATGACCATATACATTTAACACGGGCAATCTACCAACAGCTACTCGTTCAATGTAAGGCATAAGATTGTTTGGGATGCCCTTAGGATCTTCTCCAAGTCTACCACTTTCATGCGCCCCAACAGGGTTGAAGTATCTGAGCAAAATGATTTTCCATTCTTGATCTGCTTTTTGAATATCTCGAGCAATTTCCTCAAGGAATAGCTAGTCGTAGAGGAAGACAATAAGGAAGAGGAGTAGCAGTGCAATTTTAACTAAGAAGGTATGCATAGAGCAGAAAATTATACATGAATTAACAAGCAGATGCTCTAAATCTACTTTAGATGTATACCTTCGTGCGGCCATATGGATTCATAGCCTTCAATTCAAAATCTTCAACGCATGGAATTTTTTCAGGTTGACCATAGACGGTTGCAGATGAAGAGAACACCAACTGCATAACAACAATACAATTCCTCAAACAAGCCACTGGTCAAATGTTAAAGCAAATTATGCAAATGTTCCGGCAATAAGCATCCCTTATGTTATTATTCCAACAAAAGAAAAATAGATGCCTTATTTCAGACTGAAAAATAGTAACCATTTCTATGCAGCTTTCTTCAAAGTACACATGTAAGGTAGAAAATTCAAACCCAGAAACATATAGCCCCTTCCCCCTCCTCATTTCTCCTCTTGACATAAGTTAGAAATCGGAGTACATAAAACTAGTACAGAGGAAACCATTTCTGTAGAGAGCATACCTTCTTGCAGTTATATTTGGCCATGGTCGTGTACAAATTGATTGATCCAATTAAATTGTTGTCGAAATAACGAAAAGGATAAGCAACACTCTCACCAACAGCTTTCAGCCCGGCAAAGTGAATTACAGCAGTAAACCTGATTCATTATTCAACAAATAAAACATGGATGTAACCTAAATAAATCAAAATACACAAAATACAGCTATCATGGGAAACAAATATCACAAGGGAAAAAAAAATCTCAATTCCCTTGCAAGCCGCAAATTATAACCCACATAGAGTATGCAATTTACGATGACAAACTATGATATAGTAAATGATTGTTGATATACACAAATGCAGTTAAGTTTACCTACTTGTTTTCCGAAAATATATGCTCCAAGTCCTCCTTATTCCTTATATCCCCCTGCAACCACAGGAAAGATTACACGATTCGAAATGTAGGAACCCAAAATTTCGGGCACGAAAAAACAAAAATCAAGATTAAGAAAAAAAAAATGAGAACAGCATCAGCCTGCTCCAAGAAGAACCAAATACAAGCCTCAAAACAAGAATCCCAACATTTATTTGAAACAACTGAGGCATCCTTAAACATGTAAGGGGGGTTGAATCAAATTACCAGGTAGAAATCAAGATTCTTGGACAACTGGGGACCCACTAACTCTCTGACTCTATGAACCGCCTCTTCAACGGAGTTATCAAGGTTGTCAATGATTGAAACTTTAAACCCTCCTTCCAAAAGCTGGACAACCGTGTGCGTTCCAATGAAACCAGCCCCTCCTGTCACCAAGATCCTATCTTCCAATCCCACAGCCATTCTTTTCCCAACTCAAAAAGATCCCTTTTTCTGCACCAAGAAAATGAGTCTCCGAGTGAGAAAGAAATTGTGGTTTAACAACAGCAGAAAATTTTTGACAGTAGGAACCAGAAGGGCCTTTCTATATAGTTTCAAATATTATAATAATTTTGGGTAAACAATAGAAACCGAATGGGATAGGGAGAATTTGAGCATACCAAGACTTTCAAATACCCAAAAAAGCTTTTTGATGAGATGAGAAGATCAGCCAAGGCACCGAAATAATAGATAAAGATAAGCAAGCATTGATATTGGCAGTATTTATAGTACTACCAAACCCATTCCAAGCAAGAGGACAAAGGGATTAGATAAACAATGATGAAGTAAGATTGAAGATTTCTCGTAATTATCGTAAGGGCTGTTCCCTTTTTTGTTTTGAAAGCAAAGGTCATTCAGTGACAACTTGGGTAGGCGCGCTGTAGACATTTTTGGGTGAGAAGGGAATTATGAAAGGGGTAGGGATGAGGATAGGGATGAGCTAATAATAATGGCCGCCTTCGAATTAAGTGATGAGAAGGGAACAGACACCGAGGCTTGAAGGGGGGCTAAGCCTAATATATTCTATGCCTTTTATCTTGCCCAACCTTCCCATATTTAGCTGCTCACATATCTGTCCCAATTAATGCATTTTTCCTTGCCAAACCATCCCATTGTTAATCTATTCCAATTAATGCGTATCAATAATATTTTTATTAATAAAAATCTTAATTAATGTGTATAAATTATATTTTATTAATAAAATAACTTAATTTTAGTCATATTAAAGTTTATATATTTTAACTTAAAATTTAACATTTATTAATAAAATTATGAGTTTTATTAACAAAATACTATTCATACTCATTAATTGGAGTAAATGAGCGTATTCAATGAAATAAAATCACGGTCTGCTAGAGTTAAAGAATACGTGGATTGCCGGTTCGGAAATTGCTGAGTTGGTGTAGTCGCGAACACAAAACCATAAGATTAAGAGTTTAAATCCCTTATTAACACATTTTCGATTAAGCCTGTCAACTTACCTAATACAATTTACATCTCTATAATTATTTAATCAACAAAAGAGGAAGTAGTTTGTTAGCCTCACTCAAAGCGTGATAGAATTTAATACTACATAAATATTAATTTTTAAATGTTTTGTTTTTGAATATATAATTTATCTTTTTAATTATTTTATTATATTTATAAATTATAAAATTATTTTTTAATTAATTTAATATTACTTTATATAATTATATTATTAGTCAAAAGTATCATATTTTCTTTTTTTTAAATATTCTATTAGTATTAACATATTGAAATTAAAATATATTATAATTTTAAATATATATAACTATGTATCTATTATTACTATGTAAATTAATTTCTATAAATGTTTATTTAGTTAATTTAATATGTATAAATAATTGAAGATAATAGTTATAAAATATTTAAATAGAGATATGTAAATGTATAGTATAAATTTTTTTTTGTAGATAAATATGTTAATTATTTATAATCATAGTGTTCATAATTTACTTAAATAATTATACATTATAATAATTTTAAATAATATTTTGAATTAGGGTTGATCTTTTTTAGTCAAAATATTTGAAATAATAAATAGGGATCAAGTTAAATTATTTTAAATATTTATTTATATAAATTTTTAATATATACTACTAAATAATTTTTTTATATGAAAATTGAAAATTTCCATGTGAGATAAAAATTTTTTTGATTAATTTTATAGTACAACTAATTGTACTTGAAAGTAAAATTTAAATAAATAATAAAAAAAATACAATAAAAAAACTTTTAAAATAAATTAATATACAAAAATATTCTCAAAATTTTATAAAATTACACTTATACCAAAATGAAACCTACAACTTTGGGGAAATTTGTTGACATCGCTCTCCCTTTTATATATGTACTAGTGTAAGATTTCTATGCAAGGCATGGAATGTCCAAAAATCTTGTTGATAATTTGTAAATATATATTGTTAAAAGTTTAGGGGAAAACAAAAACTAAAAAATGTTTTTTGAATAAAAATTAAAATTAATAAAAGTATGAAATAATATTTGTTGAATAAAAATACAAATAATGAATTCATATGCTATGGTAAGAAAAGTATTTTAAAATAAAACTACTAAATAATGATTATAATTTTAAAAAATAGTATAAAATATAAAACTCTTTACATATAAATCATAAAACTAATTATAAGTTCGACTTTTATCATAATTTTTATTATATATTTCATTACAATCTTTTGAAATTCTATATATAAATAAAGTGAATGATTAATCTCTAAAAATAAAAATATCAAACGAATAAAAAAATTATAAAATAAAATACTAAAACTCTTATAAATAAACATGTAATAATCTCACAAAAATTATAATTCATGGTGCCCTAAAACTCAAGATAAAAAAAGATATGCCAAATTAGGGTGGAGGGAGGGGAGAAGTAGATGAGGTCATAAAAGAAGAAATAAAGAGTAATAATATTTTAATCAAGGATACAATTACTATGAAAATATATAATTAATTAATTAATTACAAAAAAATATCAATGAAAATTGAATTATTAAAAGGAATAAATTTTTTAACTATTTTCAAATTATTAAAAATGAATAGATAGTAAATATATAATCTTTTTAAAAGTTTATAAAATTTAGAATTTGAATCATATTTTAATTATTAAATATTGATATTGATATTAAGATTAATATTGCATGACAATAAAAATACAATTTAATTTTTAATATTTATAACAATTATATTGAAATTGATTGACAAACTTTTTCCTTTTATATGATAATGATATATATATATGGTAAAAATGATCATAACACCTAACCCTTAAAAAAAATAATGGAAAAGTTGGTGTTTGAACTAATAAAGTGAACCGAATCGGTTAAAAAAGACCACTCAATGAATAAAATTATTTAATTATAACAAAAATTTGATCTTGTTTATTACCATATGTTTTTGCAATGAAAACACATTACACGCCATCATTACACGCGCTATAATCCAACCTAACACATTTTATAATATATATATATTTTTTAATTTTTTCGTCAAAGTTATGCATACGTTAGAATTAATAAAAACAAAAAGGAAATTAATTATTTGTTTAGTGATTAAGTTGTTGGACTAAAAATAGAATGCATTAGTTGTTTAGTAATTTTTTTTTTATATATATATATAATGGAAACAAAAATTCAATTAACTGAGTCTTCAAAAGCCTTTGTAGATTTAGCTATTATTTGGTACTACAAAATTTTTTTTTTTCTGGTAAGAATCCTAATTAATTTTTTTGGTAAGCCTTAATTTGTTTTTCGTGTCTATATGAGAATCAAAGACCAAATGGCTTTATAGCCTTTAGCCTACAGGCGATTGCAATTGATCGTAGTGTTGTGCATTTAAAATACCAGTTTCGTTTCATAAAAAATAATAAAAATATTTGAATTTGAGTGATGTTTTAAAATAATTTTTGAAACAATTTTTATTTTACAATTTCCATATGGAAGGGCATCCCACACACTTATTCTGGTAGGAGATTGTAGAGATGAATGGGTAAGAATTCACCAACAACGAATTATTCCCCGCATTAATCCAAAGCATCACAAAGTTGTTTTCATTTTCACAGCTGTTTCAACGTGACAGCAACTTACAATTAGTACAATCCTTCAAACCAAACCTTCACAAATCACAATTACGAGTCAATGCCAGCTATAAATCATTTCCCATCATGTCAATCCACAATCATGGCATCGTCTGGTGGTGGCCTACTAATTGTTACAAAAGTTACAAATTTGAAATGGCAGAATCCATGAGAAAGTTGCAAAAGAAGATGAATTTGATCAGCAAAAGTAAGCAGCAGATCCTTTACCAAAAATGATCCAGAACAGGAACCACAATACCAATACAAAATGTATTCACTATTAGACTAAGATTTGTACCTTGTGCGAACTGGGATTTCCCATATTTCTAATGGTTGGCTCTATTACCTGAATACTTTTTCATCCATTTATGAAGAACAGAAAGAGTTATAAGAGAAAAGAACTAAACCAGAACATGTTCTGCCTCTTCCAAACGAAAGAAAGAATAAATGCAGATAATCTAACGCTGAGTCATTCTTTCCCTGGCAAGATTGCTTTTCACTGACGATGCTGTCCAAAATAAACATGTCCCTGGAGATGGCCCTTCTAGCAAATGGCAATTGCTATGATGGATCTGCTTGATCTGCAGAAAGAAATTTAATGGGTGATGGAAGCAAAGAGAGCAGAAAACTTTCACAAAAAGAAAATTCTTTGGCAACTCAGAAATGACCTCTTATTTCTACGGTGCACCACAAAATGACAGTTGAACTTTCTGAAAAGGATCAATAGTTATCACTTGAAGGAACAAGCTTTTGGAACAACGAAGACAAAAGAGTTTGATTTTCAATTGTAGCTCCCCCAGTATTCATTTTCATTCTAACATAACTCAGTATCTTATGAAGCTTGGAATCATACACAGAAATTGGAGACTTAAACTAACATCTACAAGCCTAGAACAATATTTTTCTTCCCAAAGCTCACAATTCCCTTATTTCTCTCATGTTTTCACGAAATTCACAGAGGACCCAAAAAAATTGCATAACAAAATCTGTTTCAAGAAGGCAACACAAAATTCCATTACTCACCAATTATATCAGTTTATGGACTCGAGATCATATTTCCTTCCGAATTAGGTGCCGATGGCAAAATAGAGATAGGTGTCGAACACCTAACAGCAGCAGATTCCCATTCCCTATCAAACGAATAGTCCAAGCGTCTTTCAAGAGATCTTCCAACAACTGATCTTTCAGAATTTGAAGTGTTGGAAACTGAAGTACCACTTATTTTTGTTGGGCCTGTACTACTTACATCTTTGCTTTCTGAAGCAAAGATTTTCTTTCTTATAATGGATGGAGTATTCTTGTAACTCATTGCTGAGTTCCTCAACATAGACTCTGGGCTATAGTTCTTACAAGATATGTTTAGCACTCTGTTAGTAGGAGTACAACACAAATACCGACTGTCTGAACCACTAATTTGGTGGTTTATGTGGATAGCCCCTGCATTTTCAGTCGAAACAACACTATCCTGAAACTGAGGTGATTCGCAGCACAAGTCATGCAGCCTATAATCCGAAGAAGGCGGGGTTTCACAAATTTTCTTTTTCTTGTTAATCTGATCACTCTCTGTCATAGATCCACCACAAGACAAACTTAAAAAGTTTGCATCTGGTGAACAATCAGAACTTAGCTCTGCGATACCTGGAGCATCATGCCTAGTCCTTTTAGGTGATTGATACATTCTCTCAGAATTCATAGAAAATCCAAAAAATTTCTCCTTTCCTGGAAGATGACCGGAGTCCACATCTGAGGGAATAATTTCTCTCCCCAAAACTTTGAACCCACCAAGTGAATTTATTAGTTTCACCACTGCTCCATCTGGAGATTGCCAGGTTCCAGGCAATTGTGACTTGGACTCCAAACAATCCACGGAAAATTTAGAATTCCCAAGAGCCAAATCTGTTGAACAGTTATAATCATAATTTTGCCAAACCCTTTCCTGACCTAAAGTATTTGTGTCACTAACTTTCAGGGATAACTGATATTCCATGGAAGCTTCTTTGCCCTGAGGACTGCAGGACTCCTGAGTCCTACTTCCATTTGAAGCCAGCTCAGAGCCACGAGGCAAGTTTAAATCCAACTTTTTCCTCACCGAGCAATTCCAGTGATTTTTAATTGCATTATCAGTCCTGTATACATAGTATCCAAAGTCAGGGGACAGGGAACAGGGAACAGGGAACAAGGAACTGGGAACAGGCATTAAGCAGATCAATATCTGAACTTGACAATATTTTTGGAACAAAAATCTAGAAAAATATAACATCCTATCTAACTTAAGAAGGCACTCCAAAACAGATAGTCTAACTCAGACTTGCTAATTAAAGACTAAAGCTGGCAGCCAACCACATTGACAATACTGCATCTTGTTGGCAAATGAGGCAGGAATATACGGCAGGCGTGCAACCACATTTTTGAACCAAAGAAACAAAAAAGTGTTTTAAACATAGTTAGAGTTGTTAATTAAACCTTAAAGCCAGAACTGTGACAGCCCTGCATATAGTGAAAGTTCAGGAAATGCCATATCTATATAAACACAATATGCCTCCAAAATCAATGCTTCACAGTATCAGTTAAAAGATCTAGTAGAATTTCGAACATGCCAAAAGGAATGTGTCAATGGATACCTTCCTGGAAGAAATCTGGCAATTTCTGCCCACTTGTTCCCATATACTTTGTGATAGTAAAATAGGATTGAATCTTCCTCCTCAGTCCATGCATCTTTCTTTATTGCAGGATCCAGATGGTTGTGCCACCTGAAATTTATGCATAACTTTATATCATAGCATATAAACGACTCTTGAGTATGCGAACATGGTCATTCATTAAAACAATGGAAGCATGAAAATGTTTGCATTCATTAAAACAATGGAGGCACAATGAACAGTTTTACGTTTATATACAGAGAAAAAATAAATGTGATTGAAAGCTCATCAAATAATTTCAAATTTTGCAAATTCTCTGGCTATATTACTCGATGAACCTCACCCTAGAAAGATAAATGAAAATAAAAGAAACCACAGAAATGCCAACTACTCTTCAAACTCAAAAAGCCTATGTTTCTCAGTGAAGCCTTTAGTAAATTATTAGCAGCTACTTAACAATAATTTAACATGATCTTTCACTGGATTATAAAATTGAGTGCCCAGATGCATGCAAGCGTTTCTACCGAAAGACTAGTAACTAAGTCACCAACCTTTCTCTGCACTGCTTTCCAATTCGACCTGGCAAAAACTTTGCAATAAAAGACCATCTCTTGGAACCATATTTTTCAACTAGCTCAATAATACGTTCGTCCTCCTAAGGTTTAGGCAATAAGCATAGCAATTAATTTTCGGTAGTCTTAAGATTCTTACTCAAAGTATTTAATTGCACTGCACCAAACAAAAGGCAAGCTAAGCTGGTACCTCCTTTGTCCAAGGACCTTTGACAAGTTCAGGATTTAGAACTTTCTGCCACCGATGCAGGCACTGAACGTCTGTCCTTCCAGTCATGCATTCAGCTATGCAAGGAGAAGAGAATTGCATCATCAATTCTGTAAGCCACCTAATCTTCTACTACTACAAGCTACCATAAAAAACAATCTATTAAAGAATAAGATAGTAGTATTCACAGGAGATCCATCTGGTGAAAGATTAGATTACATATTGGTACTGCAACTATATGTTTATTAGATGTCAGAACCACATGGAAAACTGTACTTCACAATTTTCACTATCAACATATTTTAGAGTCACGCATGAAAGTAAATTTTAGTAATTGTGAGCTAGGAATAATGGGCACTTCTCTGAGCTCATGAGAAATACTCTCCCAGTTCAAAATGAGAATGATCAGATAAAGCATTAGGGTTTTAGTGCTGTAAGTATACTCTAATGGAGCATGCATCTTTATAACTGACTGAGCATGTGTCACAAAACAAATGAACTGATTTCCTGCGCACCTATTTTCTTCCAGTTCCTGCCGCTGAACCTCTTTACAACTTCAGCAAGAAGATTATCCTATTAAAAGTAGCCAAAAAAAATAATAAAAAATCAGAAGTTCATGCAGCCATGGAATGGAAAATAAAATAGGAATTCAAGCATCACATAATCAACGTCCTCGCTTTATAAGCTATGATAATATCAACTTCATTCTACTCAAGCAATTTGCCATTTATACATGTTTCATCATGCAAACCTTACCCAAATTGTTCACAAAGGAAATCTCAATCCATTAGAAATAACATAAACTGATAAAGCTCAAATAAAGAAGTTAGTTTTTATCCTAAATGATGTCTTCTTATCTTCTAGCAGAATCTGAAAAATGGAATAATGCTTCTGTTAAGTCAAGTTAGAACAAACAGACAACACTCCCAAAGAGAACTTCCTTAGAGGATACAACTGCATATAAGTTAGTGGGCAATTTTCAAAATGTTGGGTTGAAGAACTAAACCCACTAATCTATTAACAATATAACATTGGAGAAAACACCAGATAATTGCTACAACCAACCTCTTCCTCCGTCCACCCTGCTTGAGAAGAACGTCTAGTTGGACAACAACTTCTCTGACTGCTGAAAGTACCAGCAAATATTTGAACAAAATCATACATATAGAGGGCAGCCAGGTGAACAAAATCATACATATATTAACGATAATCTGCCAATCAAAATAAAGATTGTATAATGCACTTCTCAAAATGTGTCACTCATCCACATCAATGTGTGGTACATTATATATCCTGCCACTAGATAATGTTATGGAGCTAAGACTTCACAGAACTAGTTTGCACACAACTCTTTAACCAAAATTTATTCAGTGGTGGAGTAACCATTTCTGGAAGCAAAAACGACAATAGTAACATCACAGACTTCTCAGAACTCAAAAAATCCTACGGATGAGCGTTGGTAGTATTTATGGAATTTCTGGCTAGAGAGAGAAAAGTAATTGAGATATGGATAATCGTTCAATGCAACAAACACCTACCTCGAGTCCGATGGAGATTTTGGAGTTATATTATCACAACTAGCATCTGAAACTGAAGAACAAAATCCAAATCCAATTTTCTTTATCAAATCCGGGGAGCACGTAAGTTCTACCATTATTTATTTCCTTACCAAACTCACCACTAAATCTGCAAAAGAACAGAGCCCAAAAACAGAAGAATCATCTAAACAGATCATGATAAACTAATTGAAATGATTTATCTCCAAAGAGTAAAACAATAGAAAAGCATCGACTACGAACAACACAAGAATTCCATCTCAAATGCAGTTTGGATTACCTAACCGCATTTTTCACTTCTATGACGGCAAATTCACAGAATAAAAGAATATATATGTCCGTACTAGCTCACTCTAAGCGGTGATCATCAAATCCTAGACTTGAATATGTGATTTTTTTTCATTGAGAAAAAAGAAACCAATACACAATACTCAAATTTGTTTTCCCATTAAGAATTACTGTAACAAAGAATCAGAATACATAGGACCACCCGAGCAATATCAGATATCACAATTAAGTATCATTTAATGGAGAAAAGCTCAAATCTTTTGGATGAAAAACCAAAACTTTAGGAAAAAAAAAAAAGTTTAAAAAACTCTTGCGGTCCTGCCCACATTTCCTCAGCCGCCATCAGACAGATAAAACAAATACTTTTGACATAAAAACCTTGCCTTACACTTGGAATGAACAGAACAAACGAACACAAGACAAAATTCATCCTCAAGATAATTAACTCACATTCATTGGATTTCAAGGAAGAATCACGACAATTCTTCACAAAAATCAAACTACCAATCCACAAAAACACAAGCGATCCCTTTCCCCTGCCATAACAGACAGATTCAAAAATGGGAAAACATATGTATTAATGGACTCAAACATGCATAACCGACCAGGAGAAGAGGAAGAGGAAGACGATAGGGTTTAGCGGAGGAGATGATGAGGAAGTTTAAAGAAAGGCGAGAGAGAGATTTTGGGGATTGACATGAAGTAGCGGGAAACTCAGAGTAGGAGAAAGAGAGAGTTTTAAGCAGTCCAGTGTGTGTGGAGTACGCCACCGAGGCATTTATACCATTGAGTTATAACTGGTCACTGTGTGACTGCGTGTTTTTTTGTTGGGAGATTTTTAAAGTTTGGACCGTTTGAAACTGACACCCTTTATTAATTTATTTATATTTCTCTCTCTTTCTTTCTTTCTTTTTTTCGTTTTTGTTTTTCGCTTTGGCTCAGCTCTAAGCTGACGATGAAACGGCTGAGGTCACGTTAGGATGCAAAAGAGTGACAACTATGTTGTACTCTTTTCATATTAAAAAAAAAAATTGCTTTGTTTTAGAAAATTTATTTTTAAGTGGCAGTTTTATATTACCTTTAATGATTGATTTAAAATTTTAAAAATAAAAAAAATATATAAAAATTTAGACATGTAATAATTGAAAAGGTAAATTTTTTTAAAAAGAATAGAATAATGTTTAAGATTAATGAATGCAAGGTTTTAGTTGTGATGAATTCGCATTAAACAATGCAAATTTGTGTAATTATGAGTAATAAAATTAGTCGAAAACATTCACTTACTAAAATTATTAATATATAGCGGCCAAACAAAAATCAAATACACGAAACAATACCAATGAGAATAAAACTGCCTAATTTATTAGTGAATAAATTCGATTATATATCTTTACTTAAACTCGATGCTATGGCATTCGATTGTATTTTTTCCTTTTTTAACATAACGAATGACTATTTAGTTTGATAATTTTATCCAACAAATGTGATAGGGAGTATTCAAACTATTTCTTTTAATTTGATAATGCTTATGCTGAAGTTGAAGATGGCCCTCAAAACATAGCACGTGACCATGTTTGGAGTTTCACAAAACAAATAAACTATTTAAACATATATATTTTTTTTAATTTAAAATTTAAGGTTCTGTTTGGTTTGCATTTTTATTTACAAAAAGTTAATTTTGTTAGCTACAAAAATAAAACATTCAAATAAATTTTTATTTCAAAATTTAAAATTTAAATTCCTTTCAAAATTTTTCTCACATTATTTTAAAAAAAAAATTCTTCCAATCTATTTGTTCGTATCACCTTTTTTTATAAAAAATTCCTATCAAAATTTTCACACATTCCAATATAAATTTCTCAAATATAATAAAATCAAAAAGGATCCTAAATTTTCTTTTGAAATTATTCTCACATAATTTTAAATTTTTTTCCCTCTAATATACATTTTATTTTCCCTCCAAAATACTTTTTCCTATAAAAGAATTCCCACTAAACTTTTTACACATTCCAATACAAAACTTCTCAAATAAACCACAATCCAAACATAGAATGCTAAGTAAAATATTTTAAATGCTTGAAATTTTTTTTTTATATTTTTGGAACGGTTCTTTTATTTATAAAACATAACAACGAGTTTTAAATCACAATTTATATAGATACTGATTTCGGGAAGTGATCAACTAGTCCACTAACTTTTGTAGGTTTTAGTCCAGCAAATATTAGTCCATTGACGGGCTTCCAAGATTGGGTCAGTTTGATTTCTATATAGCTTTCGGATGTGGGCATCTCAATCTTCAATTTCTCACGGCCCATGTATAAGAATGTCATTTTAATTCTAAACAAGAACATACTTTGAATTTTTTTTTCTTATTTAAAAAAAAAATCTACTTTCAAACTAATTTTTTAAAATATTTTTACCAGTTATGTACATTAAAAATTAAAAAGTAATGATAAAAATATAAAATTATACATTTCGTGGTGTATTAAATAAGTTGTACTTAATAAATAATAAAAAAATTTACCTCAACTAAAGTAAATTCTTTTTTTGGGACGGAAGAAGTACTAAGTAATCCCACTTAAAGTTTCTATTGAAGCTATCATGGTTGATAATGATTAGAACTATTTTCCTTCACGGACACATGAATATATAACAACTAAAATTAACATGGAAACTCGAGCGAAAGAGGGAAGTAATTAATTAAATAAATTAGCTGTTGATTACAGTAACGTGTATACTAATCAAGAAAAGATTACTCACGAGGAGAGAAAAAAGAAAGATGATTTGTATAGTTGGATACTTTCTTTTGGTAGAAAATAGAATGGTAAACATAAGGTATGGAGACCATTAATTTTTATTTTTTTTTAAAACTCCACATGAGCGGTATGACAATAAATTTTTTAGCTTAGCGATCACACACAAGGAGGGGATAAGGACATAAATAACGTTATTAGTGAGGAAGATCATCCCACATAAGTAACGTTATTGGGAACTATACACTTAAATGAAAGGAGTTTATATATTTTGGTACAAATCAAAAGCACAAAGAATTTGATCCAAAAAGAAAGTTGTTTTGTTGGTTTAGTTAATTGGTAACGTTTTATTCAAGAAATGACTTGAATTGATATTTGTTTAAATATAACAAAATAATTCTGTTAAATTGAATATAATATTTACGTCAAAACAATCCCAATTTCACTCCTCCTACACCAAACAGAGGTACATTACCCGTGTTGTTAATTTGGATTGCTTGAATCTTGGAGAGTCGTATATATGGTTGGTTAAATAATAAAGATTTTATCACTGGTGTTTAAATTAAGCAATTCTTTCTAAGTACATTTCCCTTACCTCTATTTATCAATGTTTACATCATTAAGGTTCATAATTATTATTTTCATATATGATGATTTTTATTTCAAAAAAAAAAAAGGTGTTTGACATAATTAAAATATGTATCAAACTATTTCAATGTGATATACTGACACGTGTTTAAATTACACTATTACTTGACATCAATTTTTGACTATAGAAACCTAAAAAGAGGAAAAAAAAGAATTAAAACAAGAACATACATGAATGAAAGTCATGCAATGCGAGTCTTTCCACACGCTACAAGTGTGGGCCATGCCAACCCTAGCTATCATGACTTCTTCTTAATCCTTTGGCCAATCCATCGAATTCTCTCACCACTTGTACAGAATTTATTTATAAAATAAATAATTAACGTTTTAATTAAAAAAAAAACACTTTGAAATTTCCAAATTTTCCAACATTTTTTTTCCTCCCCCCATGTGCCAATCCTTATAAGTAAGCACACACCCTCAACTCTTAAGCTCATCCATTGTAGCAGACACCTTTTCATCGTCCCATAACTATGAAAATCCTCAATTTTCTTTGCATTTCTACTCTTTTCGTTTCCCTTTTCTTTGCTTCCACCCATGGAGCCGTTTTTGATATCCGCAATAATTGTCCCTACACTGTCTGGGTTGCTGCTGTACCCGGTGGTGGCCAGCGATTGGACCCTGGCCAAACGTGGTCCATTACTGTGAACTCCAAAACTAGAGGTCGTATTTGGGCCAGAACCGGCTGCAACTTTGATGGCAGCGGCAGCGGGCGCTGCCAAACAGGCGACTGCGGTGGAGTCCTCCAATGTACTAGCCATGGCCAACCACCAAACACTCTGGCAGAATACGCGCTAAACCAATTCCAAAATGTTGACTTCTTTGATATCTCTCTTGTTGACGGCTTCAATGTGGCCATGGATTTTAGCCCTACTTCTGGTGGCTACCGCGGCATTCAGTGCACCGATGATATTAATGGGCAGTGCCCGGATGTACTTAGAGCCCCCGGAGGCTGCAACGACCCTTGCACTGTGTTCAAAACTGATCAGTACTGTTGCAACTCCGGCGGCCCCTGTGAACCGACCGACTATTCCAGGTTTTTCAAGGCTAGGTGCCCTGATGCATACAGCTACCCTAAAGATGACCAGACTAGCACATTCACTTGCCCTGGAGGAACCAACTATAGGGTTGACTTCTGCAACAAGTATCCAGCAGTCGTTTTTGATATCCGCAATAACTGTCCCTATACTGTTTGGGCTGCTGTTGTACCCGGTGGTGGCCAGCGATTGGACAGTGGCCAAACGTGGTCCATTACTGTGAACCCCGGTACAACTAGAGGTCGTATTTGGGCCAGAACCGGCTGCAACTTTGATGACAGCGGCCGCGGGCGCTGCCAAACCGGCGACTGCGGTGGAGTCCTCCAATGTACTGGCTTTGGCCAACCACCAAACACCCTGGCAGAATACGCACTGAATCAATTTAACAACCTTGACTTCTTCGATATCTCTCTTGTTGATGGCTTCAATGTGCCAATGGACTTCAGTCCCAATTCAAATGCTTGCCGCCGCGGGATTAGGTGCACCGCTGACATTAACGGGCAGTGCCCTAATCAGCTCAGAGCTCCTGGAGGCTGCAACAACCCTTGCGCTGTGTTCAATACTAATCAGTACTGTTGTAACTCCGGCAACTGTGGACCGACCCAGTACTCCAGGTTTTTCAAGATTAGGTGCCCTGATGCATATAGCTACCCTAAAGATGACCAGACTAGCACATTCACTTGCCCTGGAGGAACCAACTACACGGTTGTCTTCTGCCCATAGAACAAAATAACATGATCAGCTCCTTAGTTATGAATAAATAAACACATAGAAGACTTGCTGGAGAATCAAATATTGATATTCTATTGCCTACTATAGGGAGTAGATAGAGTCAAATAAATTGATGGTGTGTATATATTGTATTTTAAAATGTATTTTTTTTATATTTTTTAAAATAATAATTATAAAATATATTAAAAAACTCAAAATCCTTATACGCCCTTAAAAAATTTGGTACTTGCATGCAGAACAAGCATGCACTTCCAATAACCTCAATAATCAATTCCACTAAGAATTGGTCATTTTGGAGGACAGTGATCGTCATAAGGACTTCTTGTACGTTTTCTTAAGGCTATGTTTGGATCATAGTTTAGATATGAAGAGTTATTTTTTTTTTTCATAAAACAAATAAAATATCAAAATATATTTTTATTTTAAAATTTAAAATTTCTATCTCAAAATCTTATCATATAATTTAAAAAAAATTCCCTAGAAACAAAATTTCTTCTTTTTCTAAAATATTTTTTCTTAAAAAAAACTCACTAAAATTTTTACCTATACTAATACTTCTTTCATACAAAAAAGAGAGTCCACTTTTATATTAAAATTTTAAAATAAATTATGTACACTAAAATTAAAAAGTGAAAATAAAAATATAAAACTATATATTTAGTAATGTATTAAATAAGTTTTATTTAATAACTACCAAAAATTTATATTTTAACCAAAGTAAATTTTTTAAATATATATATATAAATTTTCAAATAAACTACAATCCAAACATATTTTCAGTTATTGCTGCAATAACTGAAACGAAGGAAAATTGTAGAACGCAATCAGCTCCGGAGTCAAACGGTTGCCTTCAAGCGTAGGCAACGCGGGTAAACGGTGCGTGGAAAATTTTATGATAACGAACTCGTATTACCCTATCCTAATGTAATTCAAAATCTCCTTTCAAACCTACTTTTGAAATTATCATTTGACTGACAAAGGAAGAAGAGGGGAGTGCCCGACCCGCAAGTTGCGCCGAGTGGAAAAAAGAGTGCGGGCGAATTAGTGCGAAAAAAGTGAGATTATTATTATTTGTAAAAATATTATTATGTTTTTATATATTTTTTCAGATTTAATTTTAACTCTTCACAGCACTGACAATCAGTGTAGTTGCGAAAGTCTGACTAACAACTTGTAAAAATATTATTATGTTTTTATATATTTTTTCAGATTTAATTTTAACTCTTCACAGCACTGACAATCAGTGTAGTTGCGAAAGTTTGACTAACAACTTGGATTGGTATTAGTCTGAATACACTAAAATCATTTATTAGATCGAATAAGTACATTATATATAATAAGTATCTTGTGTCAAAATTGAGAAATTTTTTAAATTAAAATTTTAAAATTCTCTTATTTATTACCTGTATTTACTATTTAGAAATAATACCATCCACGTCCATACCAAGGAACTGTAAGAAACTGTAAAGAGTGTTTTTGACTCCTCCGGTGACAGGGTGCTCTAGTCCCGGGGCGTTGCAATAATTTTTTTTGGGGTTGGAGCGAACATTCGAGGATATTGATTGGTAAGAACGTGGCAAATTCATGATCATTGAAAATGCGATATATGTACATAGACTATTCAAATTAAATATATATATATATAACCAAACAATGCATATTCAAATTAAACCAAACCAATAACTATATATGGAAAATAAAGAGAACCTAAACTTTTATCAAAGGGAAAAAGAAAGCAAAAATCTCAATAGATCTCAACAATTCATATATTGTTTTATGGCACCTATACATAGACTATTGTAAACAATTTTTTTGTTTATTTTCCCCACAACCATGCACTTCCACTTAAATAAAAAGTTTAATTTCAAATTTTTTATTTATTTAAAAAATCTTTCATTTTAAATAAAACTTATTCGTATAATATTTTTATCTTTAGTAATAACTCAGTATAATATATTACATTTAATAATATATTAAATGTGTTATATTTTATAAGTTTAAAAAAAATTATGTCAAGAGAGAGAAAATAATATTCTTTTATCTTTCTTTTGTTCTTAAAAAAAAATTCCATGCATTTGTTGTATTGCATAAATTTATTTTCTGGACCCCTTATTATATAAATAAACAGTTTTTCTAATTGTCTTTCACTGCATAATAGAACATATGTGTGAAATATTTTTTTCTCATTCCCATATGACAATTATTTTTCCCATATGACAATTATTTTGTCGCGACTAATTATTTTCCACTCATCTCTGTATTCCACAACAATGAGAAGGAGAAAACCTTCATTTATATTTTTCTCATAATTTGGCTGTCCTCCTTGTCATGGTCTCCCATGCACCCTTTTCCATTCTCCAGAGTCCATACCCCATAATAAATTCCCAGTCACGACCCCATGGCGGTCAAGTTTGGACAACGGCCGAACATGTACCCGACCCGAATACATAATTAATTCAGCCGGTTTATAAAAAACCAGGGCTTCTTCAGCATTTCTCTCATTATCTTTAAAAATTGATAAATTGGAAGATATTATTTGTTATTAATTTACCTTAAATAATATAAATTTGTAATAATATTGACGTTTTATTTTTTAATATCAATATTTCATTTTTATAATAATAAAAAAATACAATTAACGACATGGTTTTATCCCTTATTCAATATTATCAATACTTAAAGAAATCCTGCCACTAGATGATGTTATGGAGGTAAGACTTCACAGAACCAGTTTGCGCACAACTCTTTAACCAAAATTTATTCAGTGGTGGAAACGACAATAGTAACATCACAGACTTCTCAGAACTCAAAAAATCCTTCCTACGGATGAGCGTTGGTAGTATTTATGGAATTTCTGGTTAGAGAGAGAAAAGTAATTGAGATATGGGTAATCGTTCAATGCAACAAACACCTACCTCAAGTCCAACGGAGATTTTGGAGTTATATTATCACAACTAGCATCTGAAACTGAGGAACAAAATCCAAATCCAATTTTATTCTTCAAATCCGAGGAGCATGTAACTTCTACCATTATTTATTTCCTTAACAAACTCACCACTAAATCTGCAAAAGAACAGAGCCCAAAAACGGAAGAATCATCTAAACAGATCATGATAAACTAATATTCAAAGAGTAAAACAATAGAAAAGCATCGACTACGAACAACACAAGACTTCCATCTCAAATGCAGTCTGGATTACCTAACTCATTTTTCACTTCCATGGCAGCAAATTCACAAAATAAAAGAATAGATATCTATATATATCCATGCTAGCTCACGCTAAGTGGTCATCATCAGATCTTAGACTTGAAAATGTGATTTTTTTACATTAAGAAAAAAGAAACCAATACACAATACTCAAATTTGTTTTCCCGTTAAGAATTACTGTAACAAAGAATCAGAATACATAGGACCACCCGAGCAATATCAGATATCACAATTCCGTATCATTTAATGGAGAAAAGCTCAAATCTTTTGGATGAAAAACCAAAACTTTAGAAAAAAAAAAAGTATAAAAAACTCTTGCGGTCCTGCCCACGTTTCCTCGGTCGCCATCAGACAGATAAAACAAAGACTTTTGACATAAAAACCTTGCCTTACACTTGGAATGCACAGAACAAAAGAACACAAGACAAAATTCATCCTCAAGATCATTAACTCACATTCATTTGATTTCAAGGAAGAATCACGACAATTCTTCACAAAAATCAAACTACCAATCCACAAAAACACAAGCGATCCCTTTCCCCTGGCATAACAGACAGATTCAAAAATGGGAAAACATCTGGATTAATGGACTCAAACATGCATAACCGACCAGGAGAAGAGGAAGAGGAAGACGATAGGGTTTAACGGAGGAGATGATGAGGAAGTTTAAAGAAAGGCGAGAGAGAGATTTTGGGGATTGACACGAAGTGGCGGGAAACTTAGAGTAGGAGAAAGAGTGACTTGCGCGAGTGGGTAAGTTTGAGATGATATTGGAAAAAATATTTCGGTAACGTAAGTTTAAACTTTGATTTAAGGTCTGTTTGGATAAGGTATTTTTATTTGTAAATGAAAAAAGTTGTATTGAAATGTGTGAAAATTTTGGTGGGTATTTGTTGATAGAAAAAGTATTTTAGGGGAAAAAAATAAAAGAGAAAATTTTTTAAAATTATGTGAGAGGAATTTGAGTGGGAAAACTTGAATTCTAAATTTTAAAATAAAAATGTGTTTAGATAGTTTATTTTTATTTGAAAATTTTCTTATTTACAAATAAGAAGGGCTTGTCCAAACACACCCTTATATTTTTCATTGAAATATTATAGAGGTTTGTTCTGAAATTGGTCTGTTGATTCTCTTATTTATACCTGCTAACTCGTGCATCTTTTGATTTACATTCTGTTCTGAATTTGGTCTATTGACTTTCTTCTTTATACTTCTGTTAATTCGTGCATTTCTTGATTTACATTTCGCCTAACTAAGAAATTTTAGCAGAAACTTTTAGCATAAGTTGAGAAGTTTCGATTTCGCCTTCGCAAATAAACTTTCTCCAATCAAAGGGAGACTTTAAACAGTCCAGTGTGTGCGGAGTACGCCACCGAGGCATTTATACCATTGAGTTGTAACTGATCACTGTGTGACTGCGTGTTTTTTTGTTGGGAGATTTTTAAAGTTTGGACCGTTTGAAACTGACACCCTTTATTAATTTATTTAATTTATTTTTTTTGGCTTGGCTCAGCTCTAAGTTGACGTTGAAACGGCTGAGGAGGTCAGGTTAATTTAATTTTTTTTTTTTACTTAAAAGTATCTCTCTATCCACTAACTAAACATATCTTGAATTTCACTTATTTTGTGATCCACAAAAATACCCCATTAACCCAGTAACTATCCCAAGAATCATTGCGATTACGTGACCCATTAGGAGGTCACGTTATTAAAGAGTGACAACTATGTTGTACTCTTTTCATATTAAGAAAAAAAATTGCTTTGTTTTAGAAAATTTATTTTTAAGTAGCAGTTTTATATTACCTTTAATGATTGATTTAAATTTTAAAAATAAAAAATATATATAAAAATTTAGACATGTAACAATTGAAAAGGTAAATTTTTTTAAAACGAATAGAGTAATGTTTATGATTAATGAATGCAAGGCATTAGTTGTGATGAATTCAAATTAAAGAATGCAAATTTATGTAATTATGGGTAATAAAATGAGTCGAAAATATTCACTAGCTAAATTTATTAATATATAGCGGTCAAACAAAAATCAAATACGCGAAACGATACCATGTAGAATAAAATGGTCTAATTTATTAGTGAATAAACTTTATATTTAGGAGAAAAGTACCCAAATTCGATTATATATCTTACTTAAACTCGATGCTATGGTATTCGATTGTATTTTTTCTTTTTTAATATAACGAATGACTATTTAGTTTGACAATTTTATCCAACAAATGTGAACGGGAGAATTCAAACTATTTCTTTTAATTTGATAATGCTTGTGCTGAAGTTGAAAATGGCACTCAAAACAATGCTTGAAGATTTTTTATATTTTTGGAACGGTTCTTTTATTTATAAAACATAACAACAAGTTTTAAAGCACAATTTATATAAATACTGATTTTGGGAAGTGATCAACTAGTCCACTTTGGTAGGTTTTAGTCCATTGACGGGCTTCCATTATTGGCTCAGTTTGATTTCTATATGGCTTTCAGATGTGGGCATCTCAAGCTTCAATTTCTCACGGCCCATATATATGAATGTCATTTTAATTACTCCCTATGTTCCAAAAAAAAATCCATTCTGAATTTTTTTTTTCTTATTCCAAAAAAGAGTCTACTATCAAAACTATTTCTAAAATATCCTTACCAGTTATGTACACTAAAAATTAAAAAATAATAATTAAAAATTAAAAAATTAAAAAATAATAAAAATATAAAATTATACATTTCGTGGTTATTAAATGAGTTATATCTAATAAGTAATAAAAAGTTATACCCCAACCAAAGTGAATTTTTTTTTTTTTGAGACGGAAGGAGTACTAAGTAATCCCACTTAGAGTTTTTATTGAAACTATCATGGTTGATAATGATTCGAACTATTTTCCTTGATGGACACATGAACATGTAACAACTAAAATTAACATGGAAACTCGAGGGAATGAGGGAAGTAATTAATTAAATAAATTAGCTATTGACTAGAGTAACACGAATACTAATCAAGAAAGGATTACTCACGAGGAGGGAAAAAAGAAAGATGATTTGTATAGTTGAAAACTTTCTTTTGGTAGAAAATAGAATGGTAAACATAAGGTTTGGAGACCATTAATTTTTATTTTTTTAAAACTCCACATGAGCAGCATGGCAATAAATTTTTTAGTTTAGCGATCACACACAAGGGGGGATTAAGAACATAAATAACGTTATTAGCGAGGAAGATCATCCCACATAAATAACGTTATTGGGAACTACAAACTTAAATGAAAGGAGGTTATATATCTTGGTACAAATCAAAAGCACAAAGAATTTGATCCAAAAAGAAAGTTGTTTTGTTCGTTTAGTTAATTGGTAACGTTTTACTCAAGAAATGACTCGAATTGATATTTGTTTGAGTATAACAAAATCATTCTGTTAAATTGAATATAATGTTTATGTCAAAACAATCCCAATTTCACTCCTCCTATACCAAACATAGGTACATTACCCGTGTTGTTAATTTGGATTGCTTTAATCTTGGAGAGTCGTATATATGGTTGGTTAAATAATAAAGATTTTATCACTAGTGTTTGAATTAACCAATTCTTTCTAAGTACATTTCACTTACCTCTGTATATCAATGTTTACATCATTAAGGTTCATAATTATTATTTTCATATATGAAGATTTCTTCTTTCTGTCTTACTTGGCATAATCAAAATATCTATCAAACTATTTAAATGTGATATACTAACTCGTGTTTACATTACACTATTGCTTAACATCAATTTTTGACAGTAGAAACCCAAAAAAAAGAAAAAAAGAACATTCAAGAATTGCTAGCAAGAGCCATTAAAGTCAGGCAATGCATATCTTTCCACACACTACAAGTGTCGGCCATGCCAACTGTAACTATCACGACTTCTTCTTAGTTCTTTGGTCAATCCATCGAATTATTATCTCTAAATACTTTGGAATTTTCAAAATTTCCAACGTTTTTAAACCATTTTTTTCCTCCTTCCCCATGTGCCAATCCTCTATATAAGCACACACACCCTCGACTCTCAAGCTCATCCATTGTAGCAGAAACCTTTTCATCGTCCCATAACCATGAAAACCCTCAATTTTCTTTGCATTTCTACTCTTTTCGTTTCCCTTTTCTTTGCTTCCACCCATGCAGCCGTTTTTGATATCCGCAATAACTGTCCCTACACTGTCTGGGCTGCTGCTGTACCCGGTGGTGGCCGGCAATTGAACCGTGGCCAATCGTGGTCCATTACTGTGAACCCCGGTACAACTGGAGCTCGTATTTGGGCCAGAACCGGCTGCAACTTTGATGGCAGCGGCCGCGGGCGCTGCCAAACCGGAGACTGCGGTGGAGTCCTCCAATGTACTGGCTATGGCCAACCACCAAACACTCTGGCAGAATACGCGCTGAACCAATTCCAAAATCTTGACTTCTTCGATATCTCTCTTGTTGATGGCTTCAATGTGCCAATGGAGTTCAGTCCCAATTCAAATGCATGCCGCGGGATTAGGTGCACCGCTGACATTAACGGGCAGTGCCCTAATCAGCTTAGAGCTCCTGGAGGCTGCAACAACCCTTGCACTGTGTTCAAGACTGATCAGTACTGTTGCAACTCCGGCAACTGTACACCGACCGACTTCTCCAAGTTTTTCAAGGCTAGGTGCCCTGATGCATACAGCTACCCTAAAGATGACCAGACTAGCACATTCACTTGCCCTGGAGGAACCAACTACAGGGTTGTCTTCTGCCCATAGAGCCAAATAACATGATCAGCTCCTTAGTTATAAATAAATAAACACCATGGAAGACTTGCGGGAGAATCGAATATCCATGGTAACACAATAATTTGTTGCATGGAGCACATTTAGTGATGTGTAATTGCACAATAATGAATCCAGCAAATAAATAATAGATACAGTGAATTTTAATTTCAGTTGCCAACTTAATTTATTATATGATAATTTTTTTTTGGCTTAATTTGACTGGTCATGAATTCCAAAGGATTGATGTTCTATTGCCTACTATATGGAGTAGATTGAGTCAAATAAATTGAAGGTGTGTATATATTGTATTTCAAAATGTATTTTTTTATATTTTAAAATAATAAGTATAAAATATAATATAATAAAAATATGTTAAAAAACACAAAATTCTTATACACCATTGAAAAATTTGGTACTTGCATGTATAACAAGCATGCACTTCCAATTTTGATATTAACCTATCGATTTTACTGAGAATTGGTCATTTTCGAGCATAGGGACTTCTTGTACCTTTCCTTATCGGATAGTATATATGTGTGTGCGGGGACTTAATTGATTGATTCCTAGCCAAATCACAGGAATGTTCAAATACGACGTTAAGGCTACGTTTGTATCATAGTTTAGATATGAAAAGTTATTTTTTTCATAAAACAAATAAAATATTTACATATATTTTTAAGTCAAAATTTAAAATTTTCCTCTCAAAATCTTCTCATATAATTTTAAAAAAAAAAATCCCTACAAACATATTTTCTTCTCTCTCCAAAATATTTTTTCTTACAAAAAAAATCTCTCTAAAATTTTTACACATTCTAATACTCCTTCCATCTCAAAAAAAAGTTTACTTTGAAAACTTGTTCTTACCCCAAAAAAAGAGTCTATTTTTATACTAAATTTCTAAAATATTTTTACTATTAATAATTATGTATACTCAAAGTTAAAAAGTAAAGATAAAAATATAAAATTATATATTTAGTAGTGCATTAAATGAGTTGTATCTAATAATTAATAAAATTTTGTACTTTAACCAAAATAAACTTTTGTTTTGAGATGAAAAGAGTATAAAATTTTTCAAATAAATCATAATCCAAACATAGAAAGTTATTGCTGCAATAACTGAAACGAAGGAAAATTGTAGGTACGCTATCAGTTTCGGAGTCAAGCAGTTGCTTTCAAGCGGAGGCAGCGCGGAGACATTGTGCGTGGAAAATTTTATTATAACAAACTCGTATTATCCTCTCCTGGTTTAATTCAATGTCTCCTTTCAAACCTAATTTTTACACTATGATTTGACTACTCTTTCTTATCATGGGAATAGACTCAGAGGTACAACGTAATGTGAAGCTGTTCTGATTGCTACGTTATTGGAATATTTTTTTGGGGTTGGAGTGGATATTCGAGGATATTGATTGGTAAGACGTGGCAAATTCATGATCATTGAAAATGAGATATTATGTTTATCAGTTTCGCAGTTGCTTTCAAAGCGGAGGCAGTGCGAAGACATGGTGCGTGCAAAATTTTATGATAACAAACATGGAATTCCAAGATATGAGCTAGTTGGAAAGATGACCAATTTAAGGGGAGCTACTAAGAACTATTAATCGAGAGCGATTAGGAACTATTAATCGAATTTAGTGGTCACTAATATGACAAGAAGGTAATTGTCTTTTGCTACATAACAATGAGAACGAGAAAACCTTCATTCCTATTTTTCTCATAATTTCTTTGTTCTTATTGTCATGGTCTTTATAGTTTCAGAATCCCAATATGATTTCATTAATCTTACGATTTTAACGATTCAAATTTACTAAAACGATCCCGATTTTAATTACGATCATACATTATTATGTGAATAAAATATAATTAAATTTACTAAAAAAAAACTTTCTATATCTAAGTAAAATTAAGATTATTATTATTTAAATAATTTAATTAGTTTAATTATACTTTTATTAGTATTTCACAATAAATAAATGAATTGGACATAAATACCTTTCATGTGTGACAACAACTGAAATATTGAAAAAGTCATATAAAATGTTATAAGAAATAAAAATTGAACTAAGATTATTTAATTATAAAATATACATGAATTTTTGACATATCTATTCATATATTGATTAATAATTTTTTAAAAAATAATTTATAAATTATATTTTTTTCATTTTTTCTAGAATCTTATGATTTTATGATACAATCACACTGATCTGATTTTATTATCCTAAATCGATTTTGTGCAAAATTTCGATACTATCAACCATAATAGTCTCCTATGCAGCCTTGTCCTTTCTCCATACCCATAACAATTGCCTTTCCCAGTCTCGACCGCAGCCCTGGCCCATGGCGGTCAAGTTTGTACAACGGCCAAACATGGACCCGAATACAGCATTAATTCAGCCAGTTGATAAAAAACCAGGACTTCTTCAGCATTTCTCTCATTATCTTTAAAAATTGATAAATTGGAAGATATTATTTGTTATTAATTTACCTTAAATAATATAAACTTGTAATAATATTGACGTTCTACTTCTTATTATCGATATTACATTTTTATAATAAAAAATACAATTAACAACATAGTTTTATACATTATTCAATATTATCAATTGAGTAGTATCAATAACGAAAATAAAATAACAATATCATCCGTCTTTTTAATTGTAATTATGCTCAATTATCAAGACCTTTGCATACATTTTCCACAAATAAAATTATGATTTGTTAGTGGCTAAATGTGACGTTATGAAGTTCTAGAAGTTGAATTTAGACTATCCAGTGAATTCATACATCTTATTTAAAATTGATGCCTACTTCATCTTATTCAAATTTAGTTTTTTTCTCTACATTGAGAAGATATTAGCCGCAATCATGATACAATATGAGTAATTTATGATAGTAATTTATTTTCTCTACATTTTTTTTTATTTCTACTCTTTAAGATAGATGGGTTCAGTTGATTCAGCCGTCCTTGGTATAGGATTGCTTTTCTTCTTCTTTTATTTCTATCCATTTTGATGTACTCTTTGCTCTTATTTTCTAATAAAATGCTTTGCCTTCTTGGCTTGTCAAAAAAAGAAGAAGAGTAATTTATGCGCAAAAGAGTCAAATTTTTAGATAAAATACACACAATTTAGAAGATCAAATTTATTTTATTTTTATATTAATTGACCACATGCTACCCTAATACAATGATTATGTATTTGTCTTCAATATTTAATGCTCTAAAATTTGCCACAAAATCAAAAGATAAGCAACTGAGTACATGAATCATAGAAAGACTTGAAGTTCAATATTTCCAATGGTGTCATTACTGGAGCTTGACTATTGAAACTTGGGTACTGACTAATTTAGAGAACCAGCCAACTAGAGTTTGTATTGATATCAAAATGTGTTTTTATATTTTTCAAAATATAATTATGAGATAGAAATTGTATTAAAAATTAAAAAAATATATTAAACAACAAAAAAAATAAATTAAAATGCAAACCATACATACCCTTAGTCCATTTGTTGACAACTGATCTTACTTGGGGCTGCTTTGGATACTTGAGGTTTGTGAAGTGTTTTTCTTATCTTCTGGAACCAGCACTTGACAAGCCAGGAAGACTTGCGATATAATCATGCAAAAAATTTCTATGCTTCCACATAATACTTGGCGTAAAAACTTGATGAAACTTGAAGAATAGGGGGGAGAGACATCTAACGTCTAAACCAATTGGGCTGGGATTAGGGAATGATACACCCCTAATAATATTTTATATTTTCCCTATTATTTTATAACATATTCTATGTGTTAATTCGCTGCTCAAACCGTCTCATCAACTATCTCAGAGCTGCACTGACGGATGTAATTAGGCCATGGTTAGATCAACAGTACTGTGGTGTCAACTGGAAAACACCCATGTATATATAGCAAAATACTAAAATTACTACTTTCAATGCTCCCAATTTTCTTATAAATATACTTGCACTTGCTTGGCACAAGTAAAGAGACACGTATTTTTACTCACCTTGCACCTCTCTCTCTCTCTCTCTTTTCTCTTCATTTTTATTTAACCTCCATCAGACTCCAGCATTAGAGCAGTCAACCTATAATTGGATTCCTAAGAACAATTTCACCCGAGCCGTTGATCCTCATTTGTAGGTTAGGAGCACTACTTCCTTATAAATAGCTGAATGGCAGCAGTTGGCTGCTAAGTCGGCAGGGCTGAATTGAGCTTCATCAACGTACCCAGAAAAAAAAATAAAATTAACGTGTTGGCCAATATAAACAGTATTTCAAAACGCGCTTTTACATTTTTTGAAATAATAATTATGAGATAGAAAATATATTCAAAATTAAAAATATATTAAAAATCACAAAAATGTGTTTTATAAACCTCTCCATGCAACCATCTTGACGCCCAAAGAATGAAAGAATTAAAGGCAATTTTTTGTCCTTTTTTAATTGAAAGAGTTGCCACCACCCCTGAATAATTCATTAATTTCTTGTTGGACTTTTACCCCAATCTAGAAGAGAGCTGCATCCTGAGAGGGCCTTGGGAAGGTTTTTCTGGTTGATCTTTCCAAGTCTTTGCTTTAAAGACAGTTTTTTTAAACTCTTCGTATTAACTTCTTCTCTAGAAGAAATTAAGTTTTTGCATTAATTAACCGTGGGAAGCTCGCAAGTATACTTTTCGCTGTCCTAAGCTATAATGACAATTTATTATTACACACTTACCATTAGGATTGTTAGGGTGTTTCAGAGTTTCTGACATATGGGTTAAATGACACGCAAGATTGAAATTCCCAATATTGAAAATTCAACGTACTCTTTTTTCAACTTTGATCATTGAAATATTGGATTCTTATTTTAAACCTTTTATGGCGTGTTTTATTACATATATCTATATAAAATTAAAAATGGCGAAAATCTAAATGGAATGGCGATAATGCTTGAACTGGTCATTTACTTACGTATGCAGGACACATCCATACATAAACATGTGAGGCGCCCACTCCACGACATTATAAACGCTATTTAGGTTGTGAAATTCTTTTCATACGCAGCATATAGGTAAAAGACATGGAAAGTTATTAAACTTTTGAAATAATATAATTTTGGTCACTTATCTAATAAAATTACGTGAATAGCCATTTAACTTGTAAATTTGGCAACCACGACCATTCTGGTACTTTCATCGATTAAAAACCAAATGGATAGGGACAAAATGGTCAGTTTTGCATTTTGAAATATGGGTAAGTATTTTAATAAATTTCATTTTTTTGGGATAACTAGTACAATATTTTTTTAAAAATATTTAATACACTATTTTTATATTAAAATATTTTAATATAAAATTGATTGAAAAAGCTTATATTTGAAGGTGAGAGGAAACTGACTATTTTGCCTCTATAAAAAACACTTGGAAGCATTACCGATTGGCTTTTAACGGTTGAAAGTAACGGAATGGCCACGAGTTGCCAATTTTAGGAATTGAACGGCTAGTCGCGTACTTTTATTAGATGAGTGATTAAAAGTATACGATTTTAAAAGTTTAATAATCTCTAGTGTTTTTTACCCCATATAATATTGGATTGATTATCTCACAAAAACTCAATCTTGGTTTAAATACTTGATTTTGGAATCTTTGTAACTTATACGTTTGTTTTCTGAATTGCATGACTGATTCTTTTAGGGCCACGTATTTACATAAAGGACGAAGATTTTGTCACTCATTGATTAAGTAATTAAATTATATACGCAAACGTCAAATCTTGACTGTAGGATATTGTTCATGAATGAATGTAGCCATGAAGGTCATGCAATACAAGTTTTTCCACGCCATACGAGAAATGTTGGCCTTGCTTAACCATCATGACTTCTTCACAGATCCTTGGTCAAGCCATCATAAACATCAGTTAAATTAATGCTGAATGTGGAAGATTTGAATTTCCAAGGCATCAAATTTTTCCTTCCTAATCACCATAAGGCCAGTGGTAGCTCTATATAAACATGCACTCGCAAGCACATCCATAGAAGCAGAATATCTCTTAATTCCATAACCATGAGAAACCTCCATTTTCTTTGCATTTCTGGTTTCCTTTTCATTTCCCTTTTCTTGGCTTCCACCCATGCAGCCAACTTCGATATCCGCAACAACTGTCCATTCACAGTCTGGGCTGCAGCCGTACCGGGTGGTGGCCAGCAACTGAACTCTGGCCAAACGTGGAGCATTCAGGTGAACCCGGGCACAACCGGAGGTCGTATTTGGGCCAGAACTGGCTGCAACTTTGATGGCAGCGGCCGTGGGAGCTGCCAAACCGGGGACTGCGGTGGAGTCCTCCAGTGTACTGGGTATGGTCAACCACCAAATACCCTGGCAGAATTCGCATTGAACCAATTCCAAGGCCTTGACTTCTTTGATATCTCTCTTGTTGACGGCTTCAATGTGGCCATGGATTTTAGCCCTACTTCCCCTCCTTCCGGTAAATGCCACGACATTCAGTGCACCGCTGATATTAACGGGCAGTGCCCGGATGTACTTAGAGCCCCCGGAGGCTGCAACAACCCTTGCACTGTGTTCAAGACTGATCAGTACTGTTGCAACTCCGGCAGCTGTGGACCAACCGACTATTCCAAGTTTTTCAAGGATAGGTGCCCTGATGCATACAGCTACCCTAAAGATGATCAGACCAGCACATTCACTTGCCCTGGAGGAACCAACTATAGGGTTGTCTTCTGCCCTTGAATGAAGTCCAAAATCTTTGCCCCTCATGGACTCATATTTTAGTGTACACCATGGATGACTTGCTGGAGAGGCAGATATACATGCATGGTTGAATAATAATTTGTTGCAAGCAGCACATTTACTGATGTGTAAACGTGCAATATATGTATGTAATAAGTTCAAATTATAATAATTGCTTTTGCAAAGGTTGTGTCTCCTAGATCAATAATTTAAGAATAAACACACACCCCAAAAAAACACCCAAAAAATTGTTGTGTGAACAAACACTATAATTTATTCTGTTGCCTATTTTGTTTTGTTATCATTCTTTTTTTGTTTGATTTAATTTGAAAGTTTGTGGGTATTAATTAATCAGTCATTTCCACCATAAATTTTTTTACGTATAGCGATATATACCACCGCACCGCTATGATCATATTCTATTTAGAGAAATAAGATAAAATTATTTTTTAAAAAAAATGGTTAAGTGGTTGATAGCCTCGATTTTAAAAATTGTTATAGACTTTTGGCACTTTTTCTTATCAGAAAATATTATTATGAACTTATTTATTAATTCCTAGTCAAATCCGCAAATATTCAATCCCACGAAATGAAAGAAAATTCTACCAAATCAATATAATTTTGCAATCAGTTGGCTTAATTTCAAGCGGAAACTGCTTAAAGAAATGAACATTGCGTCATGGAAAACGAATGCTATGCCATTGTTTTTTATTAGAAATGTATGAAGAAATTAACTTCAATATAGAAGCTAGAATAATTTTATGGAACAAATGTGAAAGGGAGAATTCAAACAATTTCTTTTAATTTGATAATGCTTGTGCTGAAGTTGAAAATGGCACTCAAAACATAGCATGTTGCTATGTTTGGACTTTGGAGCCTCACAAAAGAAATAAACTATCGAAACACATTTTTTTTTCAAAATTTAAAATCTAAAATTTTCTTCTAAATTCTTTTCACATAATTTTAAATTTTTTCCCCTCCAATACACATTTTATTTTCCATCCAAAATATTTTTTCCTATAAAAAAAATTCCCATAAAACTTTTTACACATTTGAATACAAAATTTCTCAAATAAACTACAATCCAAACGTAAGATATTAAAAAAATTCTTTTAAATGCTTGAAGATTTTTTTTAAAATTTTTTGGAACGGTTCTTTTCTTTACACATAAAAAGAGGTTTTTTTTTTTTTTTTTTTCACTTGGAGGTATCCCCACATTCACTGACAAGGTATGTTCCAAACTCGACTCAACCTGTGACCGACGAAGGTACCCCGTGTCTCAGTAGCTGCCTTGTAAGGTCTTGGAGGACTAGTCCCATGGCATGGTGGGTCACATACAAGAAGTTTTAAGGCACAATTTATGTAAATACTAATTTTGGGAAGTGATCAACTAGTCCACTAACTTTTGTAGGTTTTAGTCCAGCAAATATTAGTCCATTGACGGGCTTCCATTATTGGGTCAGTTTGATTTCTATATAGCTTTGGTATGTGGGCATCCCAAGCTTTAATTATGAATGTCATTTTAATTACTCCATTTGTCCTAAAAAAAGAGTCTCTCTTGAAAAAAAATTTTCTTATCCCAAAAAAGAATTTACTTTCAAACCAAATTCTTAAAACATCTTTACCTATACACTAAAAATTAAAAAGTAAAGATAAAAATATAAAATTATACATTTAGTGGTTATTAAATAAGTTGTATTTAATAAGTAATAAAAAGTTATACTACAATCAAAGTGAACTCTTTTTTTTTGGCAGAGAAGGAGTACTAAGTAATCCCACTTAGAGTTTTTATTGAAACTATCATGGTTGATAATGATTCGAACGATTTTCCTTGATGGACACATGAACATGTAAGAACTAAAATTAACATGGAAACTCGAGGGAACGAGGGAAGTAATTAATTAAATAAAGTAGCTGCTGATTACAGTAATACGTATACTAATCAAGAAAGGATTACTCACAAGGAGGGAAAAAAGAAAGATGATTTGTATAGTTGGAAACTTTCTTTTGGTAGAAAATAGAATTGTAAACATAAGGTATGGAGACCATTATTTTTTTATTTTTTTAAAACTCCACATGAGCGGCATGACAATAAATTTTTTTGTTTAGCGATCACGCACAAGGGGGGATAAGGACATAAATAACGTTATTGGGAACTACAAACTTAAATGAAAGGAGGTTATATATTTTGGTACAAATCAAAAGCACAAAGAATTTGATCCAAAAAGAAAGTTGTTTTGTTTGTTTAGTTAATTGGTAACGTTTTATTCAAGAAATTACTTGAATTGATATTTGTTTAAATATAACAAAATCATTCTGTTAAATTGAATATAATATTTACGTCAAAACAATCCCAATTTCACTCCTCCTATACCAAACATAGGTACATTACCCGTGTTGTTAATTTGGATTGCTTGAATCTTGGAGAGTCGTATATATGGTTGGTTCAATAATAAAGATTTTATGACTAGTGTTTAAATTAACCAATTCTTTCTAAGTGCATTTCCCTTACCTCTATACATCAATGTTTACATCATTAAGGTTCATAATTATTATTTTCATATATGAAGATTTCTTCTCTCTGTCTTACTTGTATATATATTATTTTTTCATCCAAAGAATAGTTTGCCACTAGAATGAAGGTGTTTGACATAATCAAAATATGTATCAAACTATTTAAATGTGATATACTAACTCGTGTTTAAATTACACTATTACTTAACATCAATTTTTGACTGTAGAAACCTAAAAAAGAAGAATTAAAAAAAGAACATTCATGAATTGCTAGCATTAGCCATTCAAGTCATGCAATGCAAGTCTTTCCACACATTACAAGTGTCGGCGATGCCAACCCTAACTATCATGACTTCTTCTTAGTTCTTTGGTCAATCCATCGAATTATCATCTCTAAATACTTTGGAATTTTCAAAATTTCCAACGTTTTTAAACCATTTTTTTCCTTCCTCCCCATGTGCCAATTAATCCTCTATATAAGCACACACACCCTCAACTCTTAAGCTCATCCATTGTAGCAGAAACCTTTTTCTTTTCATTTTCCCATAACCATGAAAACCCTTAATTTTCTTTGCATTTCTACTCTTTTTGTTTCCCTTTTATTTGCTTCCACCCATGCGGCCGTTTTTGATATCCGCAACAACTGTCCCTTCACTGTCTGGGCTGCTGCTATACCTGGTGGTGGCCAGCGATTGGACCCTGGCCAAACGTGGTCCCTTAGTGTGAACCCCGGTACAACTGGATCTCGTATTTGGGCCAGAACCGGCTGCAACTTTGATGGCAGCGGCCGCGGGCCCTGCCAAACCGGCGACTGCGGTGGAGTCCTCCAATGTACTGGCTATGGCCAACCACCAAACACCCTGGCAGAATACGCGCTGAACCAATTTAACAACCGTGACTTCTTCGATATCTCTCTTGTTGATGGCTTCAATGTGCCAATGGAGTTCAGTCCCAACTCAAATGCCTGCCGCGGGATTAGGTGCACCGGTGATATTAACGAGCAGTGCCCTAATGAGCTCAGAGCTCCTGGAGGCTGCAACCAACCTTGTACTGTGTTCAAGACTGATCCATACTGTTGCTACTCCGGCAACTGTGAACCGACTAAATACTCCAGGTTTTTCAAGACTAAGTGCCCTGATGCATACAGCTACCCTAAAGATGACCAGACTAGCACATTAACTTGCCCTGGAGGAACCAACTACAGGGTTGTCTTCTGCCCATAGAGCAAAATAACATGATCAGCTCCTTAGTTATAAATAAATAAACACCACGGAAGACTTGCCGGAGAATCAAATATCCATGGTAACACAAAAATTTGTTGCATGGATCGAGCACATTTAGTGATGTGTAATTGCACAATAATGAATCCAACAAATAAATAATATATACAATGAATTTTAATTTCAGTCGCCTACTTAATTTATTATATGATAAATTTTTTAGGCTTAATTTGAATGGTCATGAATTCCAAAGGATTGATCTTCTATTGCCTACTATACGGAGTAGATACAGTCAAATAAATTGAAAGTGTGTATATATTGTATTTTAAAATGTATTTTTTTTATATTTTTAAAATAATAATTATAAAATATATTAAAAATATATTAAAAAATGCAAAATTCTTATTCACCCTTAAAAAATTTGGTACTTGCATGTATAAGAACCATGCACTTCCAATTTTTATACTAACCTCAATAATCGATTCTACTGAGAATTGATCATTGTCAAGGACATCGATCGATCATAGGGACTTCTTGTACATTTCCTTATCGGATAGTATATATGTGTGTGTGGGGATTTAATTAGGGGCGGTAATTTGTGACACGATACAAACTTAACATGTATTTAATTGGTATATGTATACTTTTTGGCGGGTTCGTATCAAAATCAGGTCAACTCATATAACATGCAAAATAAATGAGTCATATTTGGGTTAACCCACGAGTCAACCTGTTTAACCCATTTAGTAATTTGAAAATTTATGTTACGGTAATTTTGTAAAATTGAATACTTGAATTTTTTTATTGACTATAAATAGTTAATCACACCATATTTAATAAGTTTTAATGGGAGATGTTTTGGTTTGTATGATTTTGGACTTAGATATTTGAGGTTTGGTTTGTAATTTTTGACATTTTATTTGATGCAAGTACTTGGATTGTAATTTGACAAATGTTTTTATGACTTTTTGGCTTGTAATAGTTAAAATTTTAGTTGAAAATATTTTCAAATATAATTAGAGATTTTTTAGATGTTTTGGTATGTTAATTTTTCACAAGCAAGTATTTTCGTGTCGTGTTAAATATGTCATTATTTTCGTGTATTGTTAAATAAGTTTTTACAGTGTTAAATAGATTATTTAGGTCTTTTAGGTTTTTTCGTGTTAAATAGGTCATTATTGAGTTTCACAGATATTTAGGTCTTTTCATGTTGTGTTATGTCGTGTTACCCGCAAAATAAACTGGTCGTATTCAGGTTACATTTTCTGACACTTTTAATTAAACAGGTAATGTTCGGATTCGTGTAAACCTTGTAATACTCATATAAAAACACGATATGCGAACCTGAAATACGACCTGATTGCCACTCATAGATTTAATTGATTGATTCTTAGTCAGATCACGGAAATGTTCAAATACGACGTTAAGGCTATGTTTGGATCATAGTTTAGATATGAAAAATTATTTTTTTCATAAAATAAATAAAACATCTAAATATATTTTTATTTCACAATTTAAAATTTCCCTCTCAAGATCTTCTCATATAATTTTTTTAAAAAAATTCCCTACAAACAAATTTTCTTCTCTCTCAAAAATATTTTTTCTTACAAAAAAATTCTCATTAAAATTTTCACACATTCTAATACTCCATCCATCTCAAAAAAAGAAATTGAAAATTTTTTCTTACCCCAAAAAAAGAGTAAACTTTTAGACCAAATTTCTAAAATATTTTTACTAATAATAATTATGTATACTCAAAATTAAAAGGTAAATATCAAAATATAAAATTATATATTTAGTAATGTATTAAATGAGTTGTATCTAATAATTAATAAAAATTTATACTGTAATCAAAATAAACTTTTTTTAGATAAAAAGAATATAAAAATTTAAAAATAGACCATAATCGAAACGTAGCCTAAGTTATTGCTGCAATAACTGAAACGAAGGAAAATTGTAGGTACGCTATCAGATTCGGAGTTGCTTTCAAGCGGAGGCAGCGCGGAGACATTGTGCGTGGAAAATTTTATGATAACAAACTCGTACTATCCTATCCTCGTTTAATTCAAAGTCTCCTTTCAAACCCAGTTTTTACACTATGATTTGACTTCTCTTTCTTACCATGGGAATAGACTCAGAGGTACAACGTAATCTGAATCTGTTCTGTGTGCTACGTTATTGGAATATTTTGTTGGGGTTGGAGTGGATATTCGAGGATATTGATTGGTAAGAACGTGGCAAATTCATGATCATTGAAAATGCGATATATGTACATAGACTATTCAAATTAAATATATAACCAAACAATGCGTATTCAAATTAAAGAAAACCAATAACTATATATTGAAATAAAGAGAACCTAAACTTTTATCAAAGGGGAAAAGAAAGCAAAAATCTCAATAGATCTCAACAATTCATATATGTTTTATGGCATCTCTACATAGACTATTGTAAACAAAAAAAAAAAAATTTCTCCAAAACCATGCACTTCCTCTCAAATAAAAAGTTTAATTTCAAAAATTTTATTTATTTAAAAAAAAAGTTCACTGGTTCAGTTTAAATAAAAATGATCCGTATAATATTTTTATTTTTAGTAATAACTCTGTATAATATATTATACTTAATAATACAAAATAATACATTAACTGTGTTAATAATACAAAAGGGGCTGCTGTGGGTGCCCTGCTGTAAAGACTAAAGAGTGTTTTTTACTCCTCCGGTGACAGGGTGCTCTAGTCCCGGGGCATTGCAATAATTTTTTTGGGGTTGGAGCGAACATTCGAGGATATTGATTGGTAAGAACGTGGCAAATTCATGATCATTGAAAATGCGATATATGTACATAGACTATTCAACTTAAATATATAATCAAACAATGCATATTCAAATTAAAGCAAACCAATAACTATATATGGAAAATAAAGAGAAACTAAAACTTTTATCCAGGGGAAAAAGCAAGCAAAAATCTCAATAGATCTCAACAATTCATATATGTTTTATGGCATCTATACATAAACTAATGTAAACAAATTTTTTTCTTTTCCCCAAAACCATGCACTTCATCACAAATAAAAAGTTTAATTTCAAAAAAATTATTTATTTTTAAAAAATTTCAATTTGAATCAAATTGATCTGTATAATATTTTTACTTTTAGTAATAACTCAGTATAATATATTACACTCAATAATACATTAAATATGTTATATTTTGTAAGTTTAAAAAAAGTTATACAAAGTGGATTGTTTTATGAAGGGGGAGGAAGTAACTTTCTTTTTTCTTTCTCTCGTTCCAGAAAAAAATTTCATGCATTCATTGTATCACATAAATTTATTTTTTTGACCCCTTATTATATAAATAAACTATTCTTCTAATTGTTTTTCGCCACATAATGGAGCGGATGTATGAAATATTTTTTTCCTCATTCCAATATGGCAATTATTTTACCGGGACTAATTCTTTTGCACTCATCTCTGTATTCCACAACAACGAGAACGAGAAAACCTTCATTTATATTTTTCTCATAATTTCTCTGTCCTCCTTGACATGGTCTCCCATGCCCAAAACAATTGCCTTTCCCAGTCTCGACCGCAGCCTTACCCCATGGCGGTCAAGTTTGGACAACGGCCAAACATGGACTCGAATACATCATTAATTCAGCCAGTTGATAAAAAAACCAGGGCTTCTTCAGCATTTCTCTCATTATCTTTTAAGATTGATAAATTGGAAGATATTAGTTGTTATTAATTTACCTTAAATAATATAAATTTGTAATAATATTGACGTTATACTTTTTATTATTGATATTATATTTTTATAATAAAAAAATCCAATTAACGACATAATTTTATACCTTATTCAATATTATCAATTGAGTAGTATCAATAACGAAAATGAAATAACAATATCATCCGTCATTTTGTAATTGTGCTCAATTATCAAGACCTTTGCATACATTTTCCACAAATAAAATTATGATTTGTTAGTGGCTTTACCTTCACCGCTAAATGTGACGTTATGAAGTTCTGGAAGTTGAATTTAGACTATTCAGTGAATTCATACATCTTATTTAAAATTGATGCCTACTTCATCTTATTCAGATATAGTTTTTTTCTCTACATTGAGAAGATATGAGACGCAATCATGATAAAATATGAGTAATTTATGAGCAAATGAGTCAAATTTTTAGATAAAAGATACACAATTTAGAAGATCAAATTTATTTTATTTTTATATTAATTGACCACGTGCTACCCGAATACAATGATTATGTATTTGTTTTCAATATTTAATCCTCTAAAATTTGCCACAAAATCAAAAGATAAGCAACTGAGTACATGAATCATAGAAAGACCTGAAGTTCAATATTTCCAATGGTGTCATTAACGGAGCTTGACTACTGAAACTTGGGTACTGACTAATTTAGAGAACCAGCAAACTAGAGCTTGTGCAGACAACCTTTCAAAATATGTTTTTACATTTTTTGAGATATGATTGTAAGAAAGAAATTGTATTAAAAAATAAAAAAAATATATTTAAAAAAAATACAAAAATGAGTTTTAAAATACAAACCATACATGCCCTTAGTCCATTTGTTGACAACTGATCTTACTTGGGGCTGCTTTGGATACTTGAGGTTTGTGAAGCGTTTTTTTAATCTTCTCGAACAACACTAGACAAGCCTGGAAGATTTGCGATATAATCATGCAAAAAATTTCTAATACTTTGGCATAAAAACTTGATGAAACTTGAAGAATAGGGGGGAGAGATGTCTAAAGTCTAAACCAATTGTGCTTCGATTAGGGAATGATACACCCCTAATAATATTTACATTTTTCCCTATTATTTTATAACATATTCTATGTGTTCGCTGCCTAAAACGTCTAATCAATGATCTCAGAGCTGCACCGACGGATGTAATTAGGCCATGGTTAGATCAACAGTAGTGTGGTGTCAACTTGAAAACACCCATGCACATATAGCAAAATACTAACGCTTTGAATTGTGTTGTATTTAAAAATTTTATATTAAAATACGTAAAAATTTTAATAGAAATTTTTTGTTAAAAAAAGTGATATGAACAAGTAGATTAAAGAAATTTTTTTTTTTAAAATAATATGATAAGAATTTTGAAAGGAATTTAAATTTTAAATTTTAAATTTTGAAATAAAAAGTTATTTAAATATTTTATTTTTTATAATTAAAAAAATTAATTCTTTATAAATAAAAATACAAACCAAAGATAGCTTTGACAATAAATTATATATGTTTTTGGAAACTTACGTTATTATAATAATAATAATAATAATAATAATCCTATTCTATTGTTTTTTATGATACTTTGGATCTTCCACTCTGACAATGTTGGATAAGGGTGCGTTTGGACAAGGTATTTTTATTTGTAAATGAAAAAAGTTGTATTGAAATGTGTGAAAATTTTAGTAGTCATTTGTTGATAGAAAAAGTATTTTGGAGGGAAAAATAATTTTTAAAATTATGTGAGAGAAATTTGAGTAGGAAAATTTAAATTTTAAATTTTGAAATAAAAATATATTTAAATAATTTATTTTTATTTGAGAATTTATTTATTTACAAATAAAAATGTGCTATCCAAACGCACCCTAAGTTTTCATTAAATTGATGATAAAATTTCACTGTACTTCAACAGAAAAAGGTTGGCTACGTAATTATTAAACTACACCACGTTACTAATCCATTTCAATTATTTACATGGCAGTCATGTGGGAAACTTCCATTTCTAGAAGTTCAACTTGTGGTTGTGGGAGTGCACTTGTACATATATTTCTCCCTTCGGATGGAAGGAACCGAATCGAGTCAAGTCCAGCTTCTTGAAATCTGGAAAGCCGAATGGTCCCATGGCAACCTTATTTGAAGAAACTCAATTCAGTCAATATTATATAATTATATATATATATATTATATTAAATATATAATTTTCTATTTTTATTTTTTAATTTGAAACTATAATAATTATTATTAGTAAAATTTATATAAAAATTTTATTCCGCGAAACGAATTTTATAATAATTACTACTTTCAATGCTCCCAGTTTTCTTATAAATATACTTGCACTTGCTTGGCACAAGTAAAGAGACGTATTTTTACTCAACTTGCACCTCTCTCTCTCTCTCTCTTCTCTTCATTTTTATTTAACCTCCATCAGACTCAAGCATTAGAGCAGTTGACCTATAATTGGATTCCAAAGAACAATTTCACCCTACCCTTTGATCTGCATTCGTAGGTTAGGACTTAGGAGCACTACCTTCTTATAAATAGCTGAATGGCAGCAGTTGGCAGCTAATTAAGTCGGCAGGGCTGAATTGCTCTTCATCAAGGTACCCAAAAAAAATAAAACAAGTAAATAAATTAATGTGTTAGTCAATATAAATAGTATTTTCAAAATATGTTTTTATATTTTTTAACATAATAATTATAAAATAGAAAATATATTTAAAATTAAAAAAATGTATTAAAAATCGTAAAAATATATTTTTGTAAACCTCTCCATACGCACCATATTGAAGCCCAAAGAATGAAAGAATTAAAGAGTGAAAGACAAGTTTTTGCCCTTTTTCACTTGAAAGAGTTGCGAGTACCCGTGAATAATTCATAAATTTCTTGTTGGACTTTTACCCCAATCCAGAAGAGAGCTTCATCCTGAGAGGGCCTTGGGAAGGTTTTTCTGGTTGATCTTTCCAGGTCTTTGCTTTAAAAACAGTTTTTTAAAACTCATCGTATTAACTTTTTCTCTAGATGAAAATAAGTTTTTGCATTAATTAACCGTGGGAAGCTCGCAAAGTATACTACTTTGTGCTGTCCTAAGCTATAATCACAATTTATTATTATACACTTACCATTAGGAATGTTAGGGTGTTTAAGAGTTTCTAACATATGGGTTAAATGATACGAAAAGATTGAAATTCCCAATCTTGAAAATTCAACGTACTCTTTTTTCAACTTTGATCATTGAAATATTGGATTCTTATTTTATACGTTTTGTGGGGTGTTTTATTACATATATCTATATAAATTGAAAATGGCGAAAATCTAAATGGAAGGTGATAATGCTTGAACTGGTCATTTATTTACGTATGCAGGACACATCCATACATAAACATGTGAGGCGCCCACCCCAGGACATTATAAACTCCATTTAGGTTGTGAAATTCTTTTCATACCAATAAAGGCGGCATATAATATTGGATTGATTATATCAAAACAATCTCAATCTTGGTTTAAATACTTGACTTTGGAATGGTTGTAACTTGTACGTTTGTTTCTGATTTGCATGACTGATTTTTTTAGGCCCACGTATTTGTATAAAGGACGAAGTTTTTGTCACTCATTGGCTAAGTAATTAAATTAAATCATATACACAAACGTAAGATCTTGACGGTAGGATATTGCTCATGAATGAATGTAACCATTACGGTCATGCAATGCCAAATCTTTCCCCACCATACGAGAAATGTTGGCCTTGCTTAACAATCACGACTTCTTCACAGATCCTTGGTCAAGCCATCACAAACATCAGTTAAATGCAGACTGTGGAAGATTTGAATATCCAAGGCATCAAGTTTTTTTATTCCTGATGAGGCATCAAAATTTTCCTTCCTGATCACAATAAGGCCATTGGTAGCTCTATATAAACATGAACACACTCGCAAGCACATCCATAGAATCAGAATATCTCTTAATTCCATAACCATGAGAACCCTCCATTTTCTTTGCATTTCTAGTTTCCTTTTCATTTCCCTTTTCTTGGCTTCCACCCATGCAGCCAACTTCGATATCCGCAACAACTGTCCATTCACAGTCTGGGCTGCAGCCGTACCCGGTGGTGGCCAGCAACTGAACCCTGGCCAAACGTGGAGCATTCAGGTGAACCCGGGCACAACCGGAGGTCGTGTTTGGGCCAGAACTGGCTGCAACTTTGATGGCAGCGGCCGTGGGAGCTGCCAAACCGGGGATTGCGGTGGAGTCCTCCAGTGTACTGGGTATGGTCAACCACCAAATACCCTGGCAGAATTCGCATTGAACCAATTCCAAAACCTTGACTTCTTTGATATCTCTGTTGTTGACGGCTTCAATGTGGCCATGGATTTTAGCCCTACTTCCCCTCCTTCCGGTGGCTGCCTCGACATTCAGTGCACCGCTGATATTAACGGGCAGTGCCCGGATGTACTTAGAGCCCCCGGAGGCTGCAACAACCCTTGTACTGTGTTCAAGACTCCTGAGTACTGTTGCACCTCCGGCCCCTGTGAACCGACCGACTACTCCAGGTTTTTCAAGGACAGGTGCCCTGATGCATACAGCTACCCTCAAGATAACCAGAACACCACATTCACTTGCCCTGGAGGAACCAACTATAGGGTTGTCTTCTGCCCTATAATGATGTCCAAAATCTAGGAATGGCAAAAATCAGGTTTGGGGTCGGATTTCGCAGTCCCATCCCCGACCCCGACCCTGAACCCAATTGGGTTTTTAGGGGTTATCCCCATCCCCGTCCCCGATCGGGTTTCGGGTTTTTGAACCTGATGATGTTGCTTGGTAAAACCCGAACCTGACCAAGATGGTTAAACCAGAACCCGACGAAGATTATCAAAATCAAAATTGTAACCAAATTAAATAAAAAAAACAGACTAAGAAACGGCAAAAAAAAATAGACCAATAAACGATTTTACATCTTCGTTATGATGAGATGCAGGCGCCATATTTGACAATTCACACCAGTTGAATGCAGTGGTTTAAAGTATTCACGGAAACTCCTTGACTTGTATGCTGTATTTTACTGTGATATGCATATGGTAGTAGCACAGCACTGAAAGTTCTTCAACGAATGTTCTTTTTCAAGAAAAATTTCTGAAAGTTTAACAATGAAAAGTGGTGTAATTTTTACCAGACTGGATCTCAAACTCAACATTCGCATTTAAATGTTTTCAAAGCCAAGAACCAAGATAGAACTCTATTGAGAAAACAATGCCAAATATAGATTGTTTTACAACAAAGTAACATTTTTATTTCAATAGATTACAAATGTTTGTTGAACATTCACATGGCAAAATACGGTCTGTTTGGACATGGTATTTGTATTTGCAAATAAGTAAATCCTTAAACAAAAAAAACTATCCAAACACATTTTTATTTCAAAATTTAAAATTCAAAATTTTCCACTCAAATTCTTCTCACATCATTTTAAAAATTTTTCTCTCTTATTTTTTCCTCCAAAATATTTTTTCTATCATAAAATACCCACCAAAATTTTCACACATTTCAATACAACTTTTTCCAAATACATCACACTCCAAACAAACCCTTAGCTTGCTAAAGAAGCACTCTGTGCCACACTAGTTCTTTTCGATATGTAGGTGTAAGAATAGGTGTCTTTCTATATGCATTTTTGGAATGCCATGATTATTTTTTAATTACAGTTCTTTAGCCAGGTCAAGGGACAGAAAATTAATCAAAAACAACATTGAAATCTATGGCACATGAACTAGGAAACCACGAAATTCATAGAACAGAAAGTATAAACCATCATACAATTGGAACATTACTGAACTAGCCAGCAGACATCAAACAGGTCCACGGCATAACAGCAACTTTTTAAAACGAAGCTGGAGGAATCGAACTTTTTACTGCCAATGTCTTTCAGAACATAAAAGAAAATTTGCAAGCATTTTCAGTAAGATAAAACCAATTTTCGGATCCATGAATTCTTAGATCCCGAGGCAAATCAACAGCCAATTACAACAGCTGTAGCTTAAACTTGAAGCCAAAATTGTAAATTACCATAAAAATATCAATCTCCAATCGATACAAAATCATACAGAGCACTTAAACACAAAAATGGCTAAAACAAAGTCACGTTACAAAACAAATGCAGAGATTTCCTGTTCAAAATGCTTACCAGTAACGCAACTACATGAAACCAAACCTCCAAACAGTTTGGATCTCAATCATCAACCACTCACTCCAAACTTAGCGAGAGGTGGTCTGGTATGGGGGTTGAACAGTGAGTGGCGAGGGCGTGGGTGTCGTGGAATTTAAAGAAGCAGAAGAGAAGACAGCTGGAGAGAGGTGGTGGCGCTTCGGTGGATGGGGACAAAATGACGGTGGCGGAGGAGGAAATCACTGGAGAAACTAAGGCGAAAGTGAAAAGGGAAGGCAAAATGGAGGGGAAGGGGGCAGTTGACGCCGGCGGGGAATGGAAAATGGAAAAAGGGAAGAAAGGGATGGGGTTTGCAAAATACATTTAAAATAAAAATGTATGTAAAATGTTTTTCAATGGTTATATGATGCAAAGTGGCGGAATATATTTTGAGTTTGATAATGGTTATATGATCAAGTTCAAACATGTTCATTAAAATGTATGATAATATGATATTTATGGATTAATAATATATTTTTAATATGTTTATGGATTAATAATATATTTTTAATATGTTATTAATTTTCTTTTTTTGCATTTTGATTATGAAATAAAAGTAGAAATATTTTTTTTAGTCATTTAAATAACCTATCAAAATATGTTTATGAAATCTAACTTTATTCAATCACATCCTTAAAATATGTTTATTTCTTTCAATTGTACCCTTAATATTTTAATACAAAATTTAGTCAATTAATATAATATTTTATATTAATATGATCAATTATTTTTTCTATTTTTCCAATTATTTTATATTTTTTTTAAAAAATAATTTTTACATTTTTTAAATAAATTTCTTTTTTTCTTTTCTAATTTAATATATTAATATTATTACAATTTTAATATATAATTATCAAAATTATAAATATGTTCATTTCTTCAATTCTTATATTATATTTAATCAATTCTAATATATGAGTAAAACTAATATAAAAACATGTCATATGTAATAGTAATAAAAATCAATTGGTCAAATGCTCAAAACACTAGCAGTTAGTTAAGTAGCTCCATAATCTTATATATATTTTTGATAAAGTACATATAAACAAGATATGAAGCAATAATATAATGAAAAAAAATCAATAATTTAATGAAAAAATTAATAAAGTTTTTAAGATTAGTGTATATGAAACACTAGGATCATATATCTTTTCATAAAGAACATTCAAATACTTCTGCATTTTCTTGTAAGTTGAAGCATCAACATCTATTTTCCAATGGTTGTTTTATGGAAATGTACAATGTCATAAAGATTATTAAAAGTATAAAATGGTGTCACTATATAGAAGAACATTTTATTTGTTATTTAACTTTATTTCATTCAAAATTATAAATATGTTCATTTCTTAAATTCTTATATTATATTTAATCAATTCTAATATATGAGTAAAATTAATATAAATACATGTCATATGTAATAGTAATACAATAAATCAATTGGTCAAATGCTTAAAACACTAGCATTTAGTTAATTAACTCCATAATCTTATATATATATATATATATATATATATATATATATATATATATATAAATAACACTTCTTATATGTATAAATATAACTCAATATAATTTGTATGAATGATGAACCATACACTCTATGAGTTATAAATTTAATGATTACTTAATATGTATGTATAAATGTATGGATTATAACTTATAGCTTACAATCTCAAATAGTTAATTAGACTTGCAAAGCATAGTTAGAACATATAAAATGCTTATTAATTATTTTCTTAACATGATTATATGAGATAAGTGGTTCATTTACTAATTAATATGTAATAATAAAAAAAAATTTCAATTTAATTTATACCATATTTTCTATAATCCTATTTAAATTACAATAGAATAAAAACTTCTTAGTTCTTACTTAAAATTCTATTTGTAAAAAAATTGTCTTAGAAAAATTAATGAAAAAGTCATTTGTAATGTGACGCTCTATTTATTAAATTTTTAATCTTTTTCGTGAATTTGTAATTGCAACAAATGAAATTCTAAACATAAAAATTAAAATATAAAATAATATTACAAATACATAAAAAGTTCTGGGTCAGATTTTTTTTTTCGGGTTTTCCCCGTATAAGTACCCTATACCCGACCCAACACCGGATTTTATTCTAAATTCTGAACTCGAAAAAAATTCAGTCAACTAGGTTTTAACCGGGTTCGAGGTCAGAGAACCCATCAGGGGTAGTTTAAATTGCCTATCCCTACCAAAATCTTTGCCCCTCGTGGACTCATATTTTAGTGTACACCATGGATGACTTGCTGGAGAGGCAAATATACATGCATGGTTGTATAATAATTTGTGGCATACTTGCATGCAGCACATTTAGTGATGTGTAAATGTGCAATGTATGTATGTAATAAGTTCAAATTATAATAATTGATTTTGCAAAATTTGTGTCTTCTAGGTCAATAATTTAAGAATAAACACACAGCCCAAAAAAGAACAACAAAAATTTGTTATGTGAACAAACACTATAATTTATTCTATTGCCTATTTTGTTTTATTATCATTCTTTTTTTGTTTGGTTTAATTTGAAATTTTGTGGGTATTAATTAATCAGTCATTTCCACCATAAATCTTTTTGCGTATAGCAATATATACCACCGCACCGCTATGATCATATTCTATTTAGAGAAATAAGATAAAAATTATTTTTTAAAAAAATGGTTAAGTGGTTGATAGCCTCAATTTTAAAAATTGTTATAGATTTTTGGCACCTTTTCTTATCAGAAAGTATTATTATGAACTTATTTATTAATTCCTAGTCAAATCCGCAAATATTCAATCCCACGAAATGAAAGAAAATTCTACCAAATCAATATAATTTTGCAAACAGTTGGCTTAATTTCGAGCGGAAACTGCTTGGAGAAATGAACATTGCATCATGGAAAACGAATGCTATGCCATTGTTTTTTAGAATAATTTTATGGAACAAATGTGAAAGGGAGAATTCAAACTATTTCTTTTAATTTGATAATGCTTGTGCTGAAGTTGAAAATGGCACTCAAAACATAGCATGTTGCTATGTTTGGAGCCTCACAAAACAAATAAACTATCGAAACACATTTTTTTTTTCAAAATTTAAAATCTAAATTTTTCTTTAAAATTCTTCTCACATAATTTTAAAAAAAAATTTCCCTCCAGTACACACTTTATTTTCCATCCAAAATACTTTTTCCTTTAAAAAAAATTCCGATCAAACTTTTTACACATTCTAATACAAAATTTCTCAAATAAACTACGATCCAAACATAGGATGTTAAAAAAAAATCTTTTAAATGCTTGAAGATTTTTTTTTTCTTTTTGGGAACGGTTCTTTTATTTTTAAAACATAACAACAAGCTTTAAAGCACAATTTATATAAACACTGATTTTGGGAAGTTATCAACTAGTCCACTAACATTTGTAGGTTTTAGTCCAGCAAATATTAGTCCATTGACGGGCATCCATTATTGGGTCAGTTTGATTTCTATATAGCTTTGGTATGTGGGCATCTCAAGCTTCAATTATGAATGTCATTTTAATTACTCCATTTGTCCTAAAAAAAAAAAAAGCCTTTTTTGAAAAAAAATTCTTGTCCCAAAAAAGAATTTACTTTTAAATCAAATTTCTAAAACATCTTTACCAGTTACATACACTAAAAATTAAAAATGTAAGGATAAAAATATAAAGTTATACATTTCGTGGTTATTAAATGAGTTGTATATAATAAGTAACAAAAAGTTATTTCCCAACCAAAGTGAGCTCTTTCTTTAGAACGGAAGGAGTACTATGTAATCCCACTTAGAGTTTTTATTGAAACTATCATGGTTGATAATGATTCAAACTATTTTCCTTGATGGACACATGAATATGTAACAACTAAAATTAACATGGAAACTCGAGGGAACGAGGGAAGTAATTAATTAAATAAATTAGCTGTTGATTACAGTAACATGTATACTAATCAAGAAAGGATTACTCACGAGGGAAAAAAGAATGAGGATTTGTATAGTTGGAAACCTTCTTTTGGTAGAAAATAGAATGGTAAACATAAGGTATGGAGACCATTAATTTTTATTTTTTTAAACTCCACATGAGCAGCATGACAATAAATTTTTTAGTGTAGCGACCACACACAAAGGGTGGGGGGGGGAGGATAAGGATATAAATAACGTTATTAGCGAGGAAGATCATCCCACATAAATAACGTTATTGGGAACTATAAACTTTTTTTTTTTTTTTTTGACAAGGGAACTATAAACTTAAATGAAGGGAGCTTATATATTTTGATACAAATCAAAAGCACAAAGAATTTGATCCAAAAAGAAAGTTGTTTTGTTCGTTTAGTTAATTGGTAACGTTTCATTCAAGAAATGACTTGAATTGATATTTGTTTGAATATAACAAAATCATTCTGTTAAATTGAATATAATGTTTATGTCAAAACAATCCCAATTTCACTCCTCCTATACCAAACATAGGTACATTAATTACCCGTGTTGTTAATTTGGATTGCTTGAATCTTGGAGAGAGTCGTAAATATGGTTGGTTAAATAATAAAGATTTTACCACTAATGTTTAATTAACCAATTCTTTCTAAGTACATTTCCCATACCTCTATATATCTATCAATGTTTACATCATTAAGGTTCATAATTATTATTTTCATATATGATGATTTCTTCTTTCTGTCTTACTTGTATATATATTATTTTTTCATCCAAAGAATAGTTTGCCACTAGAATGAAGGTGTTTGACATAATCAAAATATGTATCAAACTATTTAAATGTGATATACTAACTCGTGTTTACATTACACTATTACTTAACATCAATTTTTGACTGTTGAAACCTAAAAAAAAGAAAAAAAAAGAATTAAAAAAAGAACATTCAAGAATTGCTAGCACTAGCCATTAAAGTCATGCAATGCATATCTTTCCACACACTACAAGTGTCGGCCATGCCAACTCTAACTATCACGACTTCTTCTTAGTTCTTTGGTCAATCCATCGAATTATCATCTCTAAATACTTTGGAACTTTCAAAATTTCCAACGTTTTTAAACCATTTTTTTCCTCCCTCCCCATGTGCCAATCCTCTATATAAGCATATTCACTTGCCCTGGAGAAACCAACTACAGGGTTGTCTTCTGCCCATAGAACAAAATAACATGATCAGCTCCTTAGTTATAAATAAATTAACACCATGGAAGACTTGCTGGAGAATCAAATATCCATGGTAACACAATAATTTGTTGTATGGAGCACATTTAGTGATGTGTAATTGCACAATAATGAATCCAGCAAATAAATAATATATACAGTGAATTTTAATTTCAGTCGCCTACTTAATTTATTATATGATAATTTTTTTGGCTTAATTTGACTGGTCATGAATTCCAAAGGATTGATCTTCTATTGCCTACTATATGGAGTAGATAGAGTCAAATAAATTGAGGGTGTGTATATATTGTATTTTAATATATATTTTTTTTTGTTTTTAAAATAATAATTATAAAATAAAATATATTGTAGGGTCTGTCATGGGGCTTGGCCTGTTGGCTTTTTCCCTTAAACCTCTGCTAACTCGTGCACATCCCTCGATTTACATCCCACCTGGTTAAGAAGCCTCTGATACATGTGGGGGGAGTTTCGCCTTCGCAAGAGGGACTTTCTCCAAAAAAACAAAAGATTGCTGTTATGCTTTTTGAATTTCTGATCTTTTTCTTGTAACTTTTGTTCGCAATCTCTAATAACAAACTTTGCCTTTTTGGCTTGTCAAAAAAAAAAAAAATTGGCAGGGCTGAATTGCGCTTCATCAAAGTTCCCAAAAAATAATAATAATAATAATAATTAACATGTTGGTCAATACAAACAGTGTTTCAAAACGTATTTTTACATTTTCGAAATAATAGTTATGAGATAAAAAATATATTCAAAATTAAAAAATATATTAAGAATCGCAAATATGTGTTTTATAAACCTCTCCATGCACAACATCTTGAAGCCCAAAGAATGAAAGCATGAAAGGCAGTTTTTGTCCTTTTTTACTTGAAAGAGTTGCCACCACCCCTGAATAATTCATTAATTTCTTGTTGTACTTTTACCCCAATCTAGAATAGAGCTTCATCCTGAGAGGACCTTGGGAAGGTTTTTCTGGTTGATCTTGCCCCAAGTCTTTGCTTTAAAAACAGTGTTTTTTAAACTCTTCGTATTAACTTTTTCTCTAGAAGAAATTAAGTTTTTCATCAAAATGTGTGAAATACCGGCACACCCTGAACCGGCCCACACTGCCCCGTCCCTAGAGCCACGTGTGAGATGTAAATCGCGGATATGCACGAACTGGTAGCCAATACGAGTATCCATACGAGCGTCGAACTCCAGCCACACCCCCAGGATTATTTCACCCAGGAAATGCAACCACGCGGAGTCGATCCCGCGCGGAAGGCTTCATCATCACCTTTTCCTCGCATCACTTGCATTCATTAACCGTGGGAAGCTCGCAAAGTATACTTTTCGCTGTCCTAAACTATAATGACAATTTATTATTATACACTTACCATTAGGATTGTTAGCCTATCACAACAATATTTTGAGGGAGGCGCTGTCAACATGGGAGGTGAGTTCTCAATTGGGAATTGTCTTCAAGCTCCATCGTGAAGCAATGGTGGACCACTTTGCTAAATTGGAAAGGGAAAGGCAGGGCTCAAGGGCTGAATTATAGTAAGTCTCTCCAACTGCTTTAGCTACCTAGTGTGTAGTTTGAGGATTAATGAAGTTGCTTTCTTGGAATGTAAGAGGTTTTGGGGCAAGGGAGAAAAAACGGTGTGTTCGAAAGCTTGTGTTGAGGCAAAAATTTGGATTGGGTCTATTTCAAGAATCCAAATTAGAACAGGTTGATGCTCGTGTTGTTGGTCTTATATGGAGAGGAAATGGCTTCAATTATGAATGGGTTCCTTCATCTGGGAGTGCGGGTGGTTTAATCTCGGTATGGAACGAAGAATTTTTTCATTGTGCAGAGGTCATCTTGGAGCAGCGCTACATCCTAATTCGAGGATACTTGAAAAGTTCTAATTTTGAATGTGCTTTTTGTAATGTTTATGCTCCAAATTGTGATATTGAAAGAAGAGAGCTTTGGTCTGAGTTGGTTAACAGAGTGGCGAGCTGGAATTTACCGTGGTGCATTGGTGGTGATTTTAATGTTACACGATGTGGGAGAAAGAAGTGGTCATTCAGGTAATCTTTTAGCCATGAACGATTTTATTGGTTTCATTGAAAATTTGCTGCTTGTGTACTTACCTATGTTAGGTGGTCAATTCACTTGGAGAAATAACCGTAAGGCTCCTATCAGGAGGAGACTAGATAGATTCTTGGTTTCCGTGAGTTTCTTTGAATTTCCATCGTTGGTCCAGCGAGTGCTCCCTAGATCTCTGTCTGACCACCATCCCATTTTCTTAGATACCGAGGAGATTAACTGGGGCCCTAGACCATTCAAGTTCTTTAACCACTGGCTTGAAAATGAAGGCTTTAATAAGTTGATTCGCAAAGAATGGATTGATAGTGCGGCTGTATTCAGGAATAATGCGGGTATTTGGTCAAAGCTAAAGAGCCTAAAACCCCTCATCAAGCAGTGGAAGTTCCAGAATGGTGAGGCAGATCCTAAATTTATCCAGGGATTGGAAGAGGAGATCGATATGTTGGAAAAGTTGGATTCAACTAATCAATTGCCTGCTGACAAAAGGCTTGAGCTTGCGAACAAGAGGGCTCAGCTATGGGGGATGTATCGGGCAGAGGAAAGAGCATGGATGCAAAAGTCCAGAAGTAAATGGCTTCAGGAAGGTGATAGGAATACCAAATATTTTCACCTGCTAGCTTCATCAAGAAGAAGGGTGAATCTCATTAGTAGTTTGGTCTTTGAGGGTAGAAGAGTGTCGCAACCAAAAGAGTTGAAAGTTGCAGTTGCGAAATATTATGCAAACCTCTACAACAAGGTGTCCGCGGTTGGTGTGTTGGACCTCCAGTGCCAATTTAAAAGTATTTCTGATGCTCAAAGGGATAATCTAGAAGTTCTTTTCTCGGATCGAAGTTTGGGAAGTTATCAAGCGGTGTGATGGGAACAAGGCTCTGGGCGGATGGGTTTAACATGAACTTCTTCAAGCACCACCGGGATCGGTCAAAGATGATGTGATGGCTTTCTGGAAGGCTTCTTTGAGTCCAAACTTTTGACAAGGTAATTAATGCTTCTTTTATCACCTTGGTTCCAAAATAGACAATCCGGTGCATTTAAAAGACTATAGGCCTATTAGTCCGGTGGGAGCATTTATAAAATTCGGCCAAATGCTTAGCGGCTCATGAAAAGTGTGATTGATGAAGTGATCGGTAGCAATCAATTTGCTTTCCTAAAAATAGGCAATCGTCCGATTGTTTTTAATTGCCAACGTGTGGACTATCTCGGGAAGAATGGCAAAAGCGGTATTTTGTTAAAGGTGGACTTTGAAAGCATTTGACAATGTTGATTGGGACTTCTTGAACTTTGTTATCTGAAGATGAATTTTGGAAGAAAGTGGAGGAGTTGGATACGTTTCGCAGCCTCGATCTCAATGTCGTATTGATAAACGGTCTCTACTAAACAATTCGGTATCAAAAGGTCTTCGTCAAGGCTGCCCTTATCTCCTCTACTATTTAATATCTCATTGAAGCTTTCAGCACTCTTATGCATAAGGGTGTGTCATCTGGCCTGTTTGAGGGGATAACTGTTGGCCAAGGAAACTTCAAGTTAACACACTTGCAATATGCAGACGATACTCTTATGTTCATCAAATCAGATCTTGAGGGTGTTTTGAATGTAAAAAGAACTCTTAGATGCTTTGAGGTCTTATGCGGATTGAAGATCAACTTCAATAAAAGCAGTTTGATTGGTGTTGGGGTGGAAGAAGTCGTCTTAAATGAGTGGGCTGCCTACCTCTCCTGTAAGGTTGAAACTTTCCCGGTTAAGTACCTTGGCCTCCCTTTGGGGGCCAACTCTGCGGGTCAAAATATCTGGCGTCCTATCTTGGATAAAATGAGAGTCAAGCTGGCTGCTTGGCAAACCAGTACCTTTACATGGGTGGTCGAGTAACTCGACATTAGCTGTTTATCAAGTTTACCGTCTTTTTCTTGATTTTTAAGCTTCCTTGTGGAGTCAAAAATGACATGGACAAATTGATACTGAAGCTTTCTGCAGGGTAGCTCGGATCATCAGAATCGCATTATGTGGTGGCATCTGATCAATGCACCTAAGTGGCTTGGTGGTCTTGGTATGATTGACTTTCATTTAAAAAATTCTGCTTTACTTACAAAATGGCTATGGAGATTTGGTAATGAGGTAAATTCGCTTTGGAGAAACCTTATTGTGGAAAAGTATGGGCTGGACAAGAAGCGTCTTCTCCCTATTCATTGCAACAACAGATTAGTTTCCAAGTCTTGGAAAGCTATTACGGCTCCCCTCAATCCTTCTGTCAAGTTTCACGAAATTTGTTTCATCAGGATCGAGGGCTTTGCTCGGGAAGGGAGAGAACATTGTTTTCTGGCATGATGAGTGGATTGAAGGTATGATTCTAAAAATTTGCTTTCCTCGCATATTTGCTTTATCTATTCTCAAGGATGGTTATGTGGTGGAATTTGGCAATTGGATAAATGGTCAATGGGTATGGAATATTGATCTCCGTAGAAATACTCTTGATTGGGAAATTCGGTGGGAGGGTTTGTTGCATATTCGCAAGGGCAATACCTAGTCGTACCTCAAATGATCGTATCATCCAGCGTGGGGTCCCTAATGGTATTTATTCCACCTCTTTTTTCTACAAATGTGTGTTACTACCTCAAGGGCAAGGGAATGTTATTTGGAACTCAGTGTGGAAAGGTTTTGCCCCACCTAAAGTGGAAATCTTTGTCTGGCAGCTTATTCACCAAAAGCTACCTGTAAGAAGCTGTCTGTTGAGAAGGGGTATTATTAGAGCTGAGCTCGCTGTTTGTCCGTTTTGCAACTCCGAGCTAGAGTCGATCCAGCATTTATTTTTTAATTGCAGGTATAGCTGGTTAGTGTGGACGAGATGTTTGGAAATTTGGGGTATTACCTGGATCTGCCCTGGAGACCCATCTACTTTCCTAAGTAGTTGGCAGCAGTCCTTCCCGGATTTCAAAAGACGGCAGCCCTGGATCTTGCTATTTTATGCAATTACTTGGTCCATCTGGCTATGTAGGAATCAGATTACCTTCAACAATAAGAGTTTTGATTTCTTGCAGCTAATGGATCTGATTCTCGTCAGATTTGCTATGTGGTTCAAAGCCAAATGGCCTTCTTCTACTTTAACTATCTCAGAGATTTTCATCCAGCCGACCAATGCAAGGGTTAACCACGTTCACAGATACAGGAAGGATAGTGCCACTTGGTCTCGCCCTCAACCAGGTAGCATGAAATTTAATGTGGATGGCTCAGCAATTGGAAAACCAGGTAAGGCTGGTATCGGGGGTATTCTTAGAGATGATTTGGGTAAAACAAAGGCAGTATTCTCCAAACACGTTGGAATTCTTGATTCAAATCAGGCCGAATTCTTCGCTATTCGTGAGGCATTTTGGGTGTTTTCTGAATCTAAGTGGAAGAGTTCTCATGTACTTGTAATTGAAAGTGACTCTGTTAACGCAATCCATCGTTATTGAACCCGACAACGCCCTGGCATCTTAAGAATGTCTCGAATCATATTGAGGTATTAAAGGAAAAATTAGGCAATGGCAAGGCCATCATGTCCCAAGGAGTCCAACAAGGTGGCCGATGACCGAAAAGCGGTGTGTTTAGATCTCACAATCTCCTGGCCATTGTTGAGTAGAGAAGGTTTTGCCTTTGGTTAGGAGTGCCTTTTACTATCATATAGGAAAGGCGGATTTAGCTGCTTTTCTTTTCTGCTTATCTTTTTCTTTCTTTCTATTTTATTATTCCTAAACACTTCATGTACTCTCTGCTTTTATTTTCAAATAAAATGCATTGCCTTTTTGGCTTGTCAAAAAAAAAAAAAGGATTGTTAGGGTGTTTAAGAGTTTCTGACATATGGGTTAAATGATACGCAAGATTGAAATTCCCAATATTGAAAATTCAGCGTACTCTTTTCCAACTTTGATCATTGAAATATTGGATTCCTAGTTTAAACCTTTTATGGCGTGTTTTGTTACATATATCTATAAAAAATTAAAAATGGCGAAAATCTAAATGGAAGGGCGATAATGCTTGAACTGGTCATTTATTTACGTATGCAGGACACATCCACACATAACATTTGAGGCGCCCACCCCACGATATTATAAACTCTATTTAGGTTGTGAAATTCTTTTCATACTAATAAAGGCGGCATATAATATTGTATTGATTATCTCAAAACAATCTCTATCTTGGTTTGAATACTTGATTTTGGAATGGTTGTAACTTGTACGTTTGTTTCTGAATTGCATGACTGATTCTTTTAGGGCCACGTATTTGTATAAAGTACGAAGATGTTGTCACTCATTGGCTAAGTAATTAAATTAAATCATATACACAAACGTAAAATCTTGACGGTAGGATATTGCTCATGAATGAATGTAACCATTAAGATCATGCAATGCCAAATCTTTCCCCACCATACGAGAAATGTTGGCCTTGTTTAACAATCACAACTTCTTCACAGATCCTTGGTCAAGCCATCACAAACATCACTTAAATGCAGAATGTGGAAGATTTGAATTTCCAAGGCATCAAATTTTTTCTTCCTAATCAGGCATCAAATTTTTCCGTCCTGATCACCATAAGGCCAGTGGTAGCTCTATATAAACATGAACACACTCGCAAGCACATCCATTGAAGCAGAATATCTCTTAATTGCATAACCATGAGAACCCTCCATTTTCTTTGCATTTCTAGCTTCCTTTTCATTTACCTTTCTTGGCTTCCACCCATGTAGCCAACTTCGATATCCGCAACAACTGTCCATTCACAGTCTGGGATGCAGCCGTACCCGGTGGTGGCCAGCAACTGAACCCTGGCCAAACGTGGAGCATTCAGGTAAACTCGGGTACAACCGAAGGTCGTATTTGGGCCAGAACTGGCTGCAACTTTGATAGCAGCGGCCGTGGGAGCTGTCAAACCGGGGACTGCGGTCGAGTCCTCCAGTGTACTGGGTATGGTCAACCACCAAATACCCTGGCAGAATTCGTATTGAACCAATTCCAAAGCCTTGACTTCTTTGATATCTCTCTTGTTGACGGCTTCAATGTGGCCATGGATTTTAGCCCTACTTTCGGTGGCTACCGCGTGCGGCATTCAGTGCACTGCTGATATTAACGGGCAGTGCCCGGATGTACTTTGAGCCCCCGGAGGCTGCAACAACCCTTGCACTGTGTTCAAAATTGATTAGCACTGTTGCAACTCCGGCAACTGTGGATTTGATCCAACATGAGCGGCATGACAATAAATTTTTTAGTTTAGCGATCACACACAAGGGGGGATAAGGACATAAATAACGTTATTAGCGAGGAAGATCATCCCACATAAATAACGTTATTGGGAACTACAAACTTAAATGAAAGGAGGTTATAAATTTTGGTACAAATCAAAAGCACAAAGAATTTGATCCAAAAAGAAAGTTGTTTTGTTCGTTTAGTTAATTGGTAACGTGTTACTCAAGAAATGACTCGAATTGATATTTGTTTGAATATAACAAAATCATTCTGTTAAATTGAATATAATGTTTACGTCAAAACAATCCCAATTTCACTCCTCCTATACCAAACAGAGGTACAGTACCCGTGTTGTTAATTTGGATTGCTTGAGTCTTTGAGAGTCGTATATATGGTTGGTTAAATAATAGAGATTTTATCACTAGTGTTTAAATTAACCAATTCTTTCTAAGTACATTTCCTTTACTTCTATATATTAATGTTTACATCATTCAGGTTCATAATTATTATTTTTCATATATGAAGATTTCTTCTTTCTGTCTTACTTGACATAATCAAAATATGTATCAAACAATTTAAATGTGATATACTAACTTGTGCTTACATTACACTATTACTTAACATCAATTTTTGACTGTAGAAACCTAAAAAAAAAAGCAAAAAATTAAAAAAAGAACGTTCAAGAATTGCTAGCACTAGCCATTAAAGTCATGCAATGCATATCTTTCCACACGCTACAAGTGTCGATCGGCCATGCCAACTCTAACTATCACGACTTCTTCTTAGTTCTTTGGTCAATCCATCGAATTATCATCTCTAAATACTTTGGAATTTTCAAATTTTCCAACGTTTTTAAACCACTTTTTTCCTCCCTCCCCATGTGCCAATATCCTCTATACAAGCACACACACCCTCGACTCTTAAGCTCGTCCATTTAGCAGAAACCTTTTCGGCGTCTCATAACCATGAAAACCCTCAATTTTCTTTGCATTTCTACTCTTTTCGTTCCCCTTTTCTTTGCTTCCACCCATGCAGGCGTTTTTGATATCCACAATAACTGTCCCTACACTGTTTGGTCTGCTGCTGTACCCGGTGGTGGCCGGCGATTGGACCGTGGCCAAACGTGATCCATTACTGTGAACCCCGGTACAACTGGAGCTCGTATTTGGGCCAGAACCGGCTGCAACTTTGATGGCAGTGGCCGCGGGCGCTGCCAAACCGGCGACTGCAGTGGAGTCCTCCAATGTACTGGCTATGGCCAACCACCAAACACCCTGGCAGAATACGCGCTGAACCAATTTAACATCCTTGACTTCTTCGATATCTCTCTTGTTGATGGCTTCAATGTGCCAATGGAGTTTAGTCCCAATTCAAATGCCTGCTGCGGGATTAGGTGCACCGCTGATATTAATGGGCAGTGCCTTAATGAGCTCAAAGCTCCTGGAGGTTGCAACAACCCTTGCACTGTGTTCAAAACTGATCAGTACTGTTGCAACTCCGGCAACTGTGGACCGACCGAATTCTCCAGATTTTTCAAAGATAGGTGCCCTGATGCATACAGCTACCCTAAAGATGACCTGACCAGCACATTCACCTGCCCTGGAGGAACCAACTACAGGGATGTCTTCTGCCCATAGAACAAAATAACATGATCAGCTCCATAGTTACAAATAAATTAACACCATGGAAGACTTGCTGGAGAATCAAATATCCATGGTAACACAATAATTTGTTGCATGGAGCGCATTTAGTGATGTGTAATTGCACAATAATGAATCCAGCAAATAAATAATATATACAGTGAATTTTAATTTCAGTCGCCTACTTAGTTAACTCTTCTTTTATCACTTTGGTTCCAAAGATGGAAAATCCTGTCTATTTAAAAGATTATAGGCCTATAAGCCTTGTGGGGAGCATTTACAAAATACTGGCCAAAGTTCTGGCAATCAGATTGAAATGGGTGATTAATGAGGTGATCGGGAGCAATCAGTTTGTGTTCCTAAAAAATAGACAATTGTCAGATTGTTTCTTAATTGCCAATGAAGCTGTTGACTAATTTAGGAAAAATAACAGGAGTGGAACTTTGTTGAAGGTAGACTTTGAAAAAGCATTTGACAATGTTGATTGGGATTTCTTGGATTATGTCATGCTAAAGATGAACTTTGGAAGGAAGTGGAGGAGTTGGATCCGTTTCTGCGTGGCTACTGTGACAATGTCAATTTTAATCAATGGCTCTCCTGCTAAGCAGTTCAGTATCAAAAAAGGCCTTCGCCAAGGCTGTTCCCTATCCCCAATGCTTTTTAATATTATGGCTAGGGGTATTCATCGGGTGGGTTTTTCAGTTTTTCAGGTTTTTTGATTCGGGTTTATTCGGTTTTCGGTTTATTCGGTTTGGGTTATTCGGTTTTCGGTCGAATCCTAATTTATTTTTTTATATTATATGTAATTATAAAAATAATATATATTCATATAAATAATATATAAATATATATTATATGTAATTATACGTATAATATATATACATATAAATAATAAATAAATATATATTCGAGTTTCGGTTTGATTTCGATTTAATCCAAAAATTCAAAAATCTAAAAATTCGGTTTTCGGTTCGGTTTGAATTCGAGTGGATATTCGGGTTATCCAAATATTGAATATCCCTAATTATGGCGAAAGCGTTCTCTGTTCTTATGCAAAAAGGGGAGTCTTCAGGGCTCTTTGAGGGGGTAAGTATAGGTCAAGGTAGCTTCAGGTTAGCTCACCTGCAATATGCAGATGATACTCTTGTGTTTATAAAACTTAAATCTAAAAGTGTCTTGAACGTGAAAAGAATCCTCAGATGTTTCGAGGTGGTGTCTGGATTGAAGATCAACTTCAACAAAAGCAATTTGATCGGGATTGGGGTTGACAAGGGTCTATTGAACGGCTGGGCCGAGTATTTTGCCTGCAAGGTTGAAACCTTCCCGGTCAAATATCTTGGTTTTCCTCTAGGTGTTAATTCTGCTGTGCAAAGCATTTGGAGGCCTATCTTGGATAAAATGAGATCAAAGCTCGCTGGCTGGCAAACAAAGTACCTTTCAATGGGTGGCAGATTGACTCTTATTAATTCCGCCTTATCAAGTTTACCGATCTTTTTCCTATCTATTTTTAAGTTACCTTGTGGAGTTAAAAACGACATGGATAAATTGATACGGAGATTTCTCTGAGGTAGTTCGGAGCATCAGCGCAAATTGCATTATGTGGATTGGCCTACAGTAAATGCTCTAAAGTGGCTTGGGGGATTAGATATGATTGACTTTCATTTAAAAAACTCGACATTGTTATCAAAAAGGCTATGGAGGTTTGGCAATGAGGTTAATTCACTACGGAGGACTTTTATGGCGGAAAAATATGGGCTTGACAAGAAGCGTCTCCTCCCCACTCTTTGCAATAATAGATTTGCCTCCAACTCATGGAAAGCTATTACTGCCCCTCTCACTCCCTCTAACAAATTTTATGATGTTGTTACACAAGGAATGAGGGCGTTGCTCGGGAAGGGAGACTACATTATGTTCTGGCATGATGAATGGATAGAAGGTATGATTCTAAAATTGTGCTTTCCTCGCATTTATGCCCTGTCTGTGAATAAGGAAGGATATGTGGCCGAATTTGGAAACTGGAGAAATGGTCAATGGGACTGGAGGATTGATCTCCGTAGGAATGCTCTCGATTGGGAAAAACAACAGTGGGAAGGACTGTTAAACATTCTGAAAGGGCAATATCCTAGCCGAAACTTCCAAGATCGGATCATTTGGCGAGCGGTCTCGAACGGTACATACTCCACCTCTTCTTTTTACAAGTCTGTGTTGCTGCCTCAAAGGCAAGGGCAAGTTAACTGGAACCTAGTGTGGAATGGGTATGGACCACCTAAAGTGGAAGACTTTGTCTGGCAACTAATTCATCAAAAACTGCCCGTGAGAAGCTGTCTACTTAGGAGGGGCATTATTAGAGCAGAGCTTGCTGTGTGTCCATTTTGTAATACTGAGCTAGAATCTGTGCAACACTTGTTCTTTGATTGTTGGTATAGTTGGTCGGTGTGGACTAAGTGTTTGGAAACTTAGGATATTACATGGGTCTGCCCGGGAGATCCTTACATATTCCTAAGCAACTGGCAGCAGTCCACCTCGGAGTTCAAAGGAAGGCAACCTTGGATTCTACTGTTTTATGTCATCTCATGGTCTATCTAGCTGTACAGGAATCAGGTTACTTTCAATAATAAGAGCTTTGATCTCGACCAACTCATAGATTTGATTTTTATAAGATTTGCAACTTGGTTTAAGGCGAAATGGCCATCCTCTTCAACATCTGTCACAGACATATTCCGGCAGCCGAATAGCTCAGAAGTGAGACAGGTACACGGATGCAGGAAGACAAGTGTCACTTGGTCTCGACCTCAACCTGGTAGAATGAAATTTAACGTAGATGGTTCAAAGAATCGGAAACCGTAGGGGCGGATTGGGGGAATTCTAAGGGACGATTTGGGCAAAACAAAGGCCGTGTTTTCTAAGCATGTCAGAATTGTGGATTCAAATCAGGCCAAGTTCTATGCTATCCGTGAAGCTTTCTGGGTATTTTCTGAGTCTATTTGGAAGCTCTCTCATGTACTTGTAATTGAAAGTGATTCGGCTAACGCAATCAATTGGCTAAATAACCCAGAGAATACCCCATGGCACTTAAAGAATGTCTCTAACCACCTTGACCTGCTGAAGGAGAAAATTAAGCATTGGGAGGGTTATCATATTCCAATGGGCATGAATAGTGTGGCCGATAGGTTGGCAAAGTCAAGAGTATCCAGATTGCAAAACCTGTTGGCGTTCATTAAGGAATAAGTGTTTGTCTCTGCTTTGTGTTATCTTCTATTTCTTGTTTCTATAGTAGCCGGCTGAGTAGGAGTTGTATTTTTAGCTTATGTTCGCTTCAATGTAACTTTTGCTCTAAATTTCTAATAATAATCTCTGCTTTCTTGGCTTGTCAAAAAAAAATTATTATATGATAATTTTTTTTTTTTGGCTTAATTTGACTGGTCATGAATTCCAAAGGATTGATCTTCTATGGCCTACCATATGGAGTAGATAGAGTCAAATAAATTGAGGTGTAAATATATTGTATTTTAAAATATATATTTTATATTTTTATATTTTTTAAAATAATAATTATAAAATAAAATATATTGAAAAAGGTAAAATCCTTATACACTCTTTAAAATCTGGTACTTGCATGTATAGCAAGCATGCACTTCCAATTTTTATACTAACCTGAATAATCGATTCTACTGAGAATTGGTCATTTTCGAGGACAGTGATAGATCATAGGGACTTCTTGTACCTTTTCTTATCGGACAATATATGTGGGTGCGGTGAGTCCGGTGACCTATTAGATTGATTCCTAGTAAATCATGGGAATGTTCAAATTCGACGTTAAGGGTATGTTTGAATTATAGTTTATATATGAAAAGTTAGTTTTGTTGACAAAATAAATAAAGTATCTAAATATATTTTTATTTCAAAATTTAAAATTTCTCTTTCAAAATCTTCTCATATAATTTAAAAAAAAATTTCCTACAAAAAAAATCTCATTAATATTTTTACCCATTCTAATACTCTATTCATCCTAAAAAAAGAGTTCACTTTTATACTAAATTCTTAAAATATTTTTACTAATAATAACTATGTATATTTAAAATTAAAAAGTAAGAATAAAAATATAAAATTATATATTTAGTAATGTATTAAATAAGTTATACCAAATAACTAATAAAAATTTATATTTTAATCGAAATAAACTTTTTGTTGAAATGAAAAGAGTATAAAAATTTCAAATAAACCACGGCCTTGCTATCAAAAAGGTTATGGAGGTTTGGCAACGAGGGGAATTCATTATGGAGGAATTTTTTTGTGGAAAAATATGGGTTGGACAAGAGGCGACTCCTCCCCACCCCTGGTAATAATAGATTTGTTTCTCATTCATGGAAAGCTATAACTGCTCCACTTATTCTTTCTAACAAATTCTATGGAATTGTATCAACTGGAATGAGGGCGATGCTCGGGAAGGGAAACAATATCATTTTCTGGCATGACGAATGGATAGAAGGTATGATTCTAAAAGTGTACTTTCCTCGCATCTTTACTTTGTCTGTAAATAAGGATGGATTTGTGGCCGAGTATGGAAACTGGAGGCAAGGTCAATGGGAATGGAGGATTGATCTCCGTAGGAATGCTCTCGATTAGGAAAACCAACAGTGGGAGGACTTGTTACGTATCCTGCATGAGCAATATCCTAGTCGTCACTCCCAAGATCATATCATTTGGCGAAGTGTTCTGAATGGTACGTATTCCACTTCTTCTTTCTACAAATCTGTGCTACTGCCTCAAAGGCAAGGTGATGGTATCTGGAACCTCGTGTGGAATGGGTTTGGTCCACCGAAAGTGGAAGTCTTTGTCTGGCAACTAATCCATCAAAAGCTCCCCGTTAGAAATTGCTTGCTTAGGAGGGGCATTATTCGAGCAGAGCATGCAGTGTGTCCGTTCTGTAATATTGAGCCGGAAACCGTCCAGCACTTGTTCTTTGACTGTTGGAGCAGTTGGGTGGTCTGGACGAGATGTTTGGAAACTTGGGGTGTTACCTGGGTCTGCCCTGGAAATCCTTCCATCTTCCTGATGAGCTGGCAGCAGTCCTCCCCAAATCTTCAAAGACGACAGCCTTGGATCCTATTGTTTTATGCAATTACTTGGTCTATCTGGCTGTGCAGGAACCAAGTCACTTTTAACAATCAGAGCTTTAATTTTGAGCATCTAATGGATTTGATTATCATTAGGTTCGCTACTTGGTTTAAGGCGAAATGGCCATCTTCATCAGTGTCCATTACAAACTTATTCTGGGAGCCGAAAAGTGGAGAAGTGAGACGAGTGCACAGGTGCAAGAAGGAAAGTGCCATTTGGTCTCGGCCGCTACTTGGCAGAATGAAATTTAATGTCGATGGCTTGGCAATTGGAAAACCAGGTAGGGCAGAATTGGGGGAATTTTGAGAGATGATCTGGGAAAAAAAAAGGCCGTGTTCTCTAAGTATGTTGGAATTTTGGATTCGAATCAGGTCGAGTTCTATGCTATTCGTGAGACTTTTAGGGTGTTTTCTGAATCTATTTGAAAGAGCTCTCATGTACTTGTAATCGAAAGCGACTCCATTAATGCAATCAATTGGTTCAAGAATCCAGAGAATGCCCCCTGGCACCTTAAAAATGTCTCAAACCACATAGACCTGCTGAAGGATAAAGTCAAACAATGGGAGGGACATCATATTTCAAGAGACATTAATACTGTGGCCGACAGGTTAGCAAAGTCATGAGTGTCCAAAGTGCAAGATTTGTTGGTGATCATGGAACAATGAGTGTTTGTGTTCGCTATTTCCTACCTTTGGTTTGTATATAGACCAAGTAGGAAAGTTACTTGTACTTATTCTTACTTTGTAGACTTTGCTTTATATTCCTAATAATAAACTTTGCCTTCTTGGGTTGTCAAAAAAAATAAAAATAAATAAATAAACTATAATTCAAACATAGCCTAAGTTATTGCTGCAATGACTGAAACGAAGGAAAATTGTAGGTACGCTATCAGTTTCGGAGTCAAAGCAGTAGCTTCCAAAATCTCCTTTCAAACCTAGTTTTTACACTATGTTTTGACTTCTCTTTCTTATCATGGGAATAGACTCAGAGGTGCAACGTAATGTGAAGCTGTTCTGATTGCTACGTTATTGGAATATTTTTTTGGGGTTGGAGTGGATATTCGAGGATATTGAGAGGTGCAACGTAATGTGAAGCTGTTCTGATTGCTACGTTATTGAAATATTTTTTTGGGGTTGGAGTGGACATTCGAGGATATTGATTGGTAAGAACGTGGCAAATTCATGATCATTGAAAATGCGATATATGTACATAGACTATTCAAATTAAATATATAACCAAACAATGCGTATTCAAATTAAAGAAAACCAATAACTATATATTGAAATAAAGAGAACCTAAACTTTTATCAAAGGGGAAAAGAAAGCAAAAATCTCAATAGATCTCAACAATTCATATATGTTTTATGGCATCTCTACATAGACTATTGTAAACAAAAAAAAATTTCTTTTCTCCAAAACCATGCACTTCCTCTCAAATAAAAAGTTTAATTTCAAAAATTTTATTTATTTAAAAAAAAAAGTTCACTGGTTCAGTTTAAATAAAAATGATCCGTATAATATTTTTATTTTTAGTAATAACTCTGTATAATATATTATACTTAATAATACATTAACTGTGTTATATTTTGTAAATTCAAAAAAAGTTATACCAAGTGGATTATTTTATTAAGGGGGAGGAAGTAACTTTCTTTTTCTTTATCTCCTTTCAAAAAAAATTTACATACATTCGTTGTATCACATAAATTTATTCTTTTGACCCTTTATTATGTAAATAAACTGTCCGTCTAATTGTCTTTCGCTGGATAATGGATAAAAAACTTAAGGCCAGTGGTAGCTCTATATAAACATGAACACACTCGCAATCACATCCATAGAAGCAGAATATCTCTTAATTCCATAACCATGAGAACCCTCCACTTTCTTTGCATTTCCAGTTTCCTTTTCATTTCCCTTTTCTTGGCTTCCACCCATGCAGCCAACTTCGATATCCGCAACAACTGTCCATTCACAGTCTGGGCTGCAGCCGTACCCGGTGGTGGCCAGCAACTGAACCCTGGCCAAACGTGGAGCATTCAGGTGAACCCGGGCACAACCGGAGGTCGTGTTTGGGCCAGAACTGGCTGCAACTTTGATGGCAGCGGCCATGGGAGCTGCCAAACCGGGGATTGCGGTGGAGTCCTCCAGTGTACTGGGTATGGTCAACCACCAAATACCCTGGCAGAATTCGGATTGAACCAATTCCAAAACCTTGACTTCTTTGATATCTCTCTTGTTGATGGCTTCAATGTGGCCATGGATTTTAGCCCTACTTCCGGTGGCTGCCGCGGCATTCAGTGCACCGCTGATATTAACGGGCAGTGCCCGGGTCCACTTAGAGCCCCCGGAGGCTGCAACAACCCATGCACTGTGTTCCATACTCCTGAGTACTGTTGCACCTCCGGCCCTTGTGGACCGACCGACTACTCCAGGTTTTTCAAGGACAGGTGCCCTAATGCATACAGCTACCCTAAAGATGACCAGACCAGCACATTCACTTGCCCTGGAGGAACCAACTATAGGGTCGTCTTCTGCCCTTGAATAAAGTCGAAAATATTTGCCCCTCATGGACTCATATTTTAGAGTACACCGTGGATGACATGCTAGAGAGGCAAATATACATGCATGGTTATGTAATAATAATTTGTTGCGTGCAGCACATTTAGTTAAGTGTAAATGTGCAATATATGTACGTAATAAGTTCAAATTATAATAATTGATTTTGCAAAGTTTGTGTCTTCTGGATCAATAATTTAAGAATAAACACACACCCCAAAAAAGAACAAAAAAAATTTGTTATGTGAACAAACACTATAATTTATTCTGTTGCCTATTTTGTTTTATTATCATTCTTTTCTTGTTTGGTTTAATTTGAAATTTTGTGGGCATTAATTAATCAGTCATTTCCACCATAAATCTTTTTACGGATAGCGATATATACCACCGCACTGCTATGATCATATTCTATTTAGAGAAATAAGATAAAAATTGTTTTTTTTTTTAAATGATTAAGTGGTTGATAGCCTCGATTTTAAAAATTGTTATAAACTTTTGGGACTTTTTCTTATCAGAAAATATTATTATGAACTTATTTATTAATCCATAGTCAAATTCGCAAATATTCAATTCCACAAAATGAAAGAAAATTCTACCAAATCAATATAATTTTGCAAACAGTTGGCTTAATTTCAAGCGGAAACTGCTTGGAGAAATGAACTTTGCATCATGGAAAACGAATGCTATACCATTGTTTTTTAATAGAAATGAATGAAGAAATTAACTTCAATATAGAAGCTAGAATAATTCTTTTGAGGGGGAAATGACAATTAATCTAGAATTTAGCATGGTAGAATTAAGTAACTATTTCATTTTTTCTTTCTTTTGTTTCCCTACACTTTTACAAAATGTAACCAACCGCCAAAAACTATCTTTTAACATGGGAACTATAAATTGCATGGTTTAAACCTAATAGGTTGCTAAATTTTGCAATCTTGATTGGTTGACAAATCGATTCTAATTGTATTAGTGTTTATAATTAATTTGTTTTATGTACTAACAGTAAATATGACCACATCAGCAAATAATAAAATCCTTAGATTGCTATTATTATCTTGAATTGGTTAGTATGAAACAGTAGCCACCAGTTATTTATCTTCTCTAACTTCGCCAGAAATTCAGAGGTTCCATACTCTTTTAATTTTCTGTCAATACTCGAATTTATTTCGTCTCACCAACATAATTAATGCGCCATACTTCAACATTTTTTATTAGGACCAAAAAATAATAATAATAACAGATCACCCATTTAATAATCTGTATATAATTCATATGAGTAATAATATTTACATAAAAAAAATCATGAGTGAATTTTTACAATGATTGAGTTAGTGACATAAAGAATATAAGATAATTAGAGGGATTGTTATTTAACTTCTCACGTCAATCAATGAGATATTTCATTGAAAATTTTCACTGTATTTATCATTACTCATTTAATATATTTCAAAAGATAAAAATAATCTATCGGAAAGTGAATAAAATATGAAACTGTGGCAATCCGTGAATTTGTTTTGAAATATTGAATATTTTGACATTCATATTTCACTGTAATTTATACATCGAGCGATAAAAAAAATGTATGAATTGCAGTCTCAAAATAAATTTTTATGTTTTTTAAAATATTTTTATATTTACTAATATACTTTACATTTTATGATTACTATTTTGAAAGACGAAAAACAAGTGTTTTAAAATAAAACCCAAATAAAAAACACACGTTATATATTAAGCAATGCCATCCTCAATTTACAACCCGCTAACCCGGGCGGGGGGTGCCAGGTGGAAGGCTCTCCACCAGCAAGACATCCTCGATTTACAACCCGCCATCCTCAATTTACAACCCGGACTTTCTCCAAATCAAAGCAATGCATCCGAACCCGGTCCTATACCGTTTACACCGGTTTCTACTCTTCGCGCGTATAAATAAACCCCCCACGATACAGATTCCGGAATTTCTACAGCAGAAACGCCAAAATCATTGTCCAGAAATTCTCTGCAAAGATTCTTGCAATTTTATAGGAATCTTTTGGATTTTCTTTTTGTCTTTTGGGTGGAATCATTTTGATTTTGGGAAAATGCCGCGAGGAACTCTTGAAGTCCTTCTTGTTGGTGCTAAAGGCCTTGAAAACACTGATTTCCTCAGTAAGTTTGATACTTAAGTTGCTACGATTAAAATGGTTGTTAATTCTTCGCTTTTTTAAATGATGAATACCCATTTTGATATTCTTCTATTGTGATCTTTTTGTTTCTGTTTGGGACAGTGATCCCAGAAATTTTGGCATTTATATGACAAGATCCGATCCAGATGAACAATGATCAAAGTAATTTAATTGCCAGAGAAAAGGGGGAAAAAATCATGTTTTTATGAATGTTTGTTTCATGTTATTCTTGTTTGATTTGGTGCAGATAACATGGATCCCTATGTGGTAATCACCTACCGTTCCCAAGAGCGGAAAAGCAGTGTTGCATCAGGTGGGATCAAATTCTCAATTTCAGTTTTAATGTGGAAATTTCTTAAATCTGATGAAAAAGATCTGTCATGAATCTGAGCATTTCTTTGAAGATGAATGTAGATAGGCTTGGCTATTGTGTGATCATCATTGATGTTGCTGTGCTCTTGATATAAATCATTTAAGAGGATTAACAAGTGATTTTTACAGGAAAGGGATCTGAACCCGAATGGAATGAGACATTTCAATTTTCAATTTCTGATAGTGCCCCTGAATTGGTACTCAAGATTATGGACAGTGATACTGGTTCTCATGATGATTTTGTGGGAGAGGCAAAGTGCGTCTTTGCTTCCTTCTTACTTGTCTGTCTCATTTTTTTAGCAAAATGATAGTGATTCTTTTACCCTTTATTTTTTTCATGGATATTTTATTCTTACTGAATGATTAACTATTAGGGAATCACTAGTGATTGAACGTTGTAATTTGAGAATTTGAAGTCCTTTTTCTTAGTATTTATGATCAGAACTGTTATTGTAGGCTCATCTTGCTTTTCCTCGGCAGCAATGGAAAGGTAGGGCATATTATGGGGAGTGGTCTGCATGATATCCTTTTTAAGAGTTTAGGATGCTGAACTTTTTAACAACTTCAAATGTCAACATGGAATTTGAACAGAACAAATCCATATAATGATCTCATGCATTGAATCTTCTGAAGAAAGTTAATAACTTGGAACTGTGATTCCTTGCAGGATTCCAATTGAGCCTGTGTTTGTAGAAGGAAGCATCCCAGTAACAACATACACTGTTGTTAAAGATGAAGAATTCAAAGGAGAGATTCGAGTTGGTCTCACCTTTAGTCCTGAGGTAAGTTAATTTAAGCCCTGGTTTTGATGATGAGAGAAACCTCCAGAAGATGATAATTATGAAAAAATTTCAACAAGGGAACAGGTGAAATAAAATTTTCAAATAATTAAATGCAGATAGTATTACTATTATCATGGAAATCTCAAATAAATTGAAGAATAGCTAGTAAGAGATCTAACATCTGCTGCTGATTATTGCATTCTTTACAGAATCAACATGTTAATGTTAATAGCAGAATCAGGCTTCATTCGAAGCAATTTCCACATTTTGATTACTGAATGTGTCATAGAAAAATCAGTACACTGACTTTGATGCCCGCTTTCACTCCTTTTCTTTTACAGGAAGTACATGATAGGAGTTTCAACGTGGAGGAGGAGAACTTTGGTGGTTGGAAGGAATCTTCATATTCAGGCTGATATTGAAAGACTCTGCAGTTATCAGTGAAATCAGTCTGATGATGTCGTATTAAAATAAACCAAACCGATAAATGTAGGAAATTTATCCCGCGCTTTGTATGATTTGATTGTGTTGGTTTTGCTTATGAAAGATGGTCTTGGTGCCATTGAGTTGAATGTTTCCATCAGCGAATAAATATTTTGCCGGTTTTTGTTGAATAAATGTTATTTTATTATGTCCTGTTATCCATAAACGGCTTGCTAGAAGATAGCCGAGTACATATGACCCATCAATAAGAACATATTACCAATAACAATCAGACGTCTAATAGAATGAAACTTTTAACGCAAATGTATGCTGTACAAACGTTCGAAGCTCAAGACTGCCTGCCAGTTACTACCCAATCGAATCATGAGCATTTGGTCACAGCGAAAATTGAAGATGTCCCAGAGATGGCAGTCTAAAAGCAACCTGTCCTAGTATTTGCATGAGTGGAAAAGAATCACAGGAACAGTGGATTCACTTGTGGATTATCACACTGATTTTTCAAAAAGTATCAGCCCCCATCAACTAGTATTACAATGTCCGGCAAATCTAACCTAGCTGCTTATCAAAGTATAGAGGATTAACCACTATATACGATACACAATATGTAAAAGGTCAATGCACAAAATTACCAGCTGAAAAAAATGTGTTCAAACAGCTATTTCACTTCCATAGGGCAGAATATCTTTAACAAAACCAACCTTCGTTTCAGCAGAATAAAGAACATTTAAGAATTAACCTTGGTCTCATAGTCCTTCCTCCTAGCCTCCAAGCTTGGTTGCTGACAGCCAAAACTACTGCAGCTTGGTAAATTTATGTTTGCAGACTGAATAGTTGAGTTAGTTGGCAGCTGGTCCGTGGGTACATTATTCTGGACCGAATCCAGTTGATAAGGCACATCATTCTGAAACAAGGAAGTTGTGTCAATTTCAGGTAGGCCCACACTAACAACCCCCTGAGTACAGGATGCCTCAATAGGCTGTTGGAAGAGGTTTTGAAATGCCAGAGCATCCTCAAATGGTATTTCACCTGTTAGGGTCTTGTATGCAAATTCATAACAAGGATCGGACAAAGAATCCCCAAATGGATACCAGAGATGTGAATCTTGAGATCTGGGATTTTCTTCCTCCCGTTTCTCTTGTACCTTCCCCACTGCTTGCTCCTGTACAGTCTGGCCCAGTAAAGGTTTTTCAGTATTGTTTTGCATCTCTGTTTCTAGTGAAGCAAATTCGCAAGGAGAGGGAAGATCTGCAGTAACCTCTCTCTGCTGGCTGGAATCAAGCTGATGAAGGAATTTATTAGCTGCAGCTTTTTGTACAAGGCTTGATATATTTGCCTCCTTTTGAACAGACCTTTTAACTGCAGCTCGAAGAGCTCGTTCACTTGAACCCATGATGGGCAGCATTTCAGGTTCTTGCCCTGACAGTCTTTTTGAAAACCGAACAGGCATGCTCGGTGGTTTCCTCTTCTTGGATTTTTTCGAGTCAATCAGTGTTTTAGTGTCTAACCAATCTTCTGGAGGTTTCTGCTCATGCAAGACTGCACTTCCAAAGCTGGATACAGCTCCATTATCATTAATCTTCACAGATAGTTCAGGGCCATCAATTTTTGTTTCACAGCTATTCACTGAACCACCACATTTAATTACTTCTGAGCACAACTGCCTGTCTTCATCGGCATCAGCTGTTATAGACTTGGAATCAGTAGGAGTATAATCACTTCCTGTTTCCTTTGACCTCTCAGCCTCTGGCTGCTTCAGTTCAAGCAAGACAGCAGTTGCGGAACTGGAAACAGCTCCATGATCATCAATAGCCATCAGATCTAACTTCAAGCAATCAGTTTTGGGTGGAGCCTATAGATAGTCAAAAAGCATACTTTGATCTGTTAGAACTTCCACATTATGATATTCTGGTTTCACAGTGAAAGAAAAGCAGGGAATCCTCTGACAAATAGTATCCAAAATAAGAGGGAAAAAAACTAAAAAAAATAAAAATAAATACCAAGTGGATATTTTGCAAAACATTGAGAAATTCTTTTGAGCTGGCGAGAGACTGGAGGGGAACTTGGCTGATCAAATGAGAAAGCTATAACACAATGTGTTTGTAGAACATTGTTCAAAGTTTGCCTCCAGTTTTAATAGGTTCTTTGAAAGTTTCCAGCCAACTCTCACTAAGATAACTTTCCGAATGTTTTCCTATTCTTTATCCAACAACAGTTTTCTACCATTATACTTCTCTGATCAATTCAATTTTTTCCACACAAAAGAAAGTTCACATTTCTTTGTTCTTAGAAGAGAAATTCTGGCATTTTTAGCAACACATGCTTTCATGACAGAATTAATTCTTTCCATTAAAAGAAAAAAAAAAACGTAAAAGGCTTTTCAAACTCCATAGGACTGGTATTTTGACACAACCAAAATAAGATCAATGAAGTACCAATCCATTTTTTGTCCAGGATTAAAAGTATGGTGCACACTTACACAGATGGCATCCTCAGATTTCACTTGACTTTTCTTTGGTTTCATAACACAGCTACAAATGTCTCCAGTCTCTAGATAGCGTAGAGCATCCTTTTTGGACCGAAACTCATATCCACTTACAGGATCTATGTAGTACTGAGAAATATGGGGAAAAAGAATAATATGATTCAAAATCTTTCAACATTTGAAAGTCAAATTGTCATAAAAGTATTGTATGCTTGACAGAGATGGCAAAAAAATGTATTATGATGACCACTCTCATGGACACTTATGCAAATGTCAGCTTTGCTTACAAATTATCAGCATACGATGCACACAAGCACAAATGACTACAAACACAGGAAAGCAAATACCGGGTCCTTTCTTTTGCGATCTGATTTTCTGGCCCTCATTTCTTTCACCCATCCTGGAGGAAAATCATCTAACACAGTGCTCCTATCCACAACCTAAACATCATACTTCAGAAATCAGAATTTTGTTTGCATCTAAAGAGAAAAAAATCTACTAGAACTACACAGCCATATTACACAACGATCAATCTCCAAGGAGACCTTGCACATGTCATTGTCTTCCTCCCCAGATATGTGACTCCTGCCCTCAACTAACTTGAAATTTTGAGGTGTATCTTGCTTTGAACATTTGTCACTACTAACTTCCTGAAAGAGAAAACAACAATTGTCATCTGAAGAATATGTATCAAATTTTTGGAATAATCTTTTCATAATTAAAGGGAACCACCTAGCAGAACTTATATAATGAATGCAACGCGATAGAACCCCACAAATCAACAGTCTAAGTGGCATAACTATGACCTAAAATTGGTGACCTATGAATCTAATTGAGGTTACTATGAAAATGAATTAGTGTACACAGATTAAGAGATAATCATTACATCAAACCACCAAAAAGCAGTCTTGAGGAACTGAATAAACTCCATAACAAAGAAATATAGTCAAAACCACAGTACCTCTTCCCAGTCCCTCCCAAAAAAGTGAAACTAAAAAATGGAAGAACTGAGGGAGGAGGAACAAGGATAATACAGAGTCAGTCAAGACTTACTTGCTTTTGCTTTCCTGGTGCAGCATTGCTATTGATACTATCCAAATACCTTATTACCTGAGGCTTTGAATAGAATTTGCACCCAGTTGATGGGTCAACATAAGTCTACAATGTGGTCAAAAAGGAAAGAAAATATGTATTATTCCACTCTCCAGAACAAGTCTGCAAGATTTGATTGTTTTGCATATTGAAGATACAAAACTTCAGTCAACTCAAGAAAACTTGGGTACAGGACAATAATTTCTAAGAATGGATGGAAACTGAGTAAGGAAAGAAGAACAAACGAAACCACTTGTTCATTCCACAGAATCTGAATTGACAATTGCAGCAAATAAGGAGCAGCTATAATTCAAGATACCAAACCACATAACTTTCGATCTCATAAATGTAAATGTTTACAACAAGTGATAACACTTGGTTCAATCTAACTTAATCCCTAAACTACTAGAACACAAGAAATTCTTCTCAATATGAGAGTACCAAGTACCATCCAAATCAGGAAAGGAAATGGTAAAATGTAAGGGTTCTGAATGTGCAAAAATGTCACAACAGCTATGTTTCAAGTACCTTGTAAACTGATCCGGCAAGTGAACCATTTTTTCGAGTTCTGGATTCCACAATCCATCCAAAGGGCAACCATTCAAGAGAAACATTTTTTTCCACTACAACCTGAGACCAGTACAGAACAATCCTTCTTTAGGAGTTTGTAAAGAAATAGTCGACATTTAAAAATCACACTCACTGGACTAACTTCACTTTTGGAGGTATTGCTTTTCCTAGTTCGTTGACACACAGACTGCGAAGTTCCTAGACATGCTTCCTGTTTTTTAGTACAGGAAATAACATGTTTTTTGGAGTAAAACTTCAGCCCCCTCTCTTCATGAGTATAATACTGCAAAATCCAGATGCATTTTGAGAAAACTCTAAATCAAAATACACTTTGATAACAGATTTGGCCTTCTGTGATGTTTAATTTAACTTAATTAAGAAATGAGTATTGCCGAAAATGGAATAGTTAGAGAAACTAATTCAAGTTGGACATGCTCTTTGAATTTCCAAACTCCATTCCACTGGAGAGAAGAAAAGTTCAAATTCATTCTTCAATTACTACATATACCAATGGAATAAGGAGAAATATCTTTGTCCATTCTTAGAGAGCAGTCAATATCCTTTCGCTAATGCATGCAACAAACTTCACTGTTTTACTCAATGCTATAGGATAACCTTGAAGATGACAACTGAATATGCAGCAGTAGCATGTTAAAGTGTGTGAGAGGAAGCCAAAAAGAGACACTAAAGAGAACAAATAATTTGATTCAAGGGGCTACTTTGCATGCTCAGTGAGAAAGGGCTCGAAACCTCGATGTTTCAATGACCTTAAGTTTCAGATTAAATTTAATAGTACGGGAGAAAAAAGGGCAAAAAGGGAGATTTAGAGCTATAGAATCACCAAATGCACATGTACTTACTTTCTGCAACAATAGCATGACAAACTCAGTAACTTGAATTAGCACAAGCTCAATAATGGACTAATATAAAAATATTATTCCTCTCCAGATAACGACTCTTCCCCAACCCCCAATCCCACCTTCAATGCTTTTACACTCAACAAACTCATTTTCACAACTATAAATGTTTGCCCTTAGTTATCTGCAATTAAACTAAACAAAATGAATGAAGATTGCATTTTTAGCCATTTAATCTTGACATGCACAAGCTTTACTAACTCAAATAACAACCCAACTCACTAAAGCTACATAAATTTATCACCAAAACCACCGATTCGTGGAAATAAGCCCAATAACTACAAGAAAGAAGCTCAATTACCTTAAATTTTCGCCCATTTGTAACCTTAACATGCTCCTTCCACCCATGAGGAAGCTCCTCGGTAGACTTCCCAGAAACCATTTTTCAAGAACTGAAAAGTTTCACCAAAAGAGATTGAAGATCAAAACTTGCAAGAACATATGAAGAAACATAAATAGGAAAAAAAATATCACAAAGCTTTCCTTTACTTTTTTACTACTCTTTCACTCTGATTTTCAGTTTCCCTTGTACTATTTCTCTAACAGCAGATGAAGTTTTGTTTTTTTCTTGGGTTTTTTTAACCTTTTCTGTAGGGGTCAATAGACTCAATACTCCAAAGACCTGATTAAAGAAAATGGGATTCTTGGGTTAAATAAACCTGGCTGGTGGATTTGGAGAAATGGGAGTTTGGGGGAACACGTGTTGTCACTGCTGTGCTGCGTCCTTGAAGGCGGTAGTGTAGAGATGCCCGTACAAATACAGATACAATTTCAATGACCACCATACGCACCATACATATGGATAAGAGTAAAGAAAGACAGACTAATAACAGTGTTGTAAGCAATGAATAAAGAACAAGAAAAAGTTACGTACCAAGGACACACAGTTGATATAAAGAAATAACTTTTTGTTGGTAACGATCTTGAAGCCACCAAAGCAACCATCCATGCCATTTTGGCTTTCCTTCCACAAGAAAAATAATGCCCATATCACGTATGACATATCCATTCAGATGCTGTGTTACTGTTAAACCGAAAGACAATAACACAGGAGACTGCCAAGGTTGGGCTGTGCTGAGATTGGAATTTAATGCCAGCCCATTAAAATTTCTGACTCAAGTTTCATCACCTTATCTAAGGTGGCGCTTGACTAAAGGGTTTGGGTGGAAAGATATGAGAATAAAATAAAATATAAAATGTTTAGTTTGGGGAAATGATTCTATAAATAATAAATTCATATATTAATTTTTAAGTATCTTTTGTATTTTTAAAATTGGGAAGTATAAAAGTGATTGAATTCAAAAAAAAATTTCCTTTTCATACGGACTGACTAACTCTCTTTACAATCCAAGAGTTTACAATTACAATTATTCAAGATTTTCGTCTCCAAGATTTAGTATCAAGCCAAAAAATACAGTTTTTCTGGTGCCTACATTCATATAGCAACTCAAACTTCCTCCATTCCTTGGACTAGACTATCTTCCTCTGAGTTATTTCCCTTATTATTGATTCAAAAACAAAATTTAAATAAATATTGTTTTTTTTCATTTTTATTCCATTTCTATAAATGTATTTATTTTTTTTAAAATCAATTTTGATTTAAAACTAATTAATTAGTTTTTTAACCATATTTTATTTGAAAAAATTCGAAAATAATATAATATCCAGAGCTAAATTCTTCATAGTCGATATTCTGCATATCCACTTCAATTTAATATTATTTTTTAAAAGTTTTTAATTAAAACTGAGTTAATTAGTTTTTGTACCATATATTAGTAATTTTTTTTGAAAATAATATAAATTTGAACAATAATTTTGCAATAATTTAATAGTCGATTTTAAAATATGTTTTTCAAAATCGACTTCTGTAGAAATGGAATAAAAATTAAAAAAACAATATTTATTTAATTTATTTTTTTTTTGAATCAATAATAAGGGAAATAACTCATCTTCCTCTATTCCTCTATCAACTTCCGTCAACTGTTCCTCCATTATTTTAGGAACATTAGCTCCATTTTCTATTGTTGTTGGAGCAACTGTTTTGGGAATCAGTTTTATTTTCCATGGAGTGACCATCATTAGAATTTTCATCACTCGATTACATTTCCATTGTTTGGTTACCTTGTTAATTTGCCAATTTTTTCTTACTTTTGTTTTTCATGTCTCACCTTTTGGTTTGTAAATCTGTTAAACCTGAATATTTCTAACTCGTAAATTACATTTTTTTTTTTATGCACACAAAACCTGAATATGTTTGTGCTCTGCCTCGCCTGTATGCAATGTACTGCCTAGCCATTTAATATTGATAAATGCTCCTTGTTTTTTTCTTCTTTTGGCTGAAGGAATTTGAAGAGATTAATAATGTGTCTATGGCACACAAACATTTGTATAAATCTGCCGGATCAAATATTTGTTGTCTATCCTAGAACAGTAGGATTTCACAGATAGATGTTAGATTCTTGAGTTCATGTTGTACTCCAAAATTGATCCTTAACTTCTCTATTAGGTTCTTGTATTAATTCCTGTTGTTTTTTTGGTTCTTTTCTCTGTGTTAAAATTGTGACTTAACTTTTAGTGAAGCACTAGTAATCGCGAGGGACTTTGCCTTATCGTAGTACTGTATTGTATTCTGCAATCTCGTGGGATATAGTTTAGCGGTGTCCTTTGGGTTCTTCTATTTGGAACCCACTTCTCTATTTCTTCTGAATTTTCAGAATTTGAATATTGTCTAATAAAATTTTAGCTAGTCTCAAGTTGCTTCAATGCTGAATTTCGGTGCTGGTGCTTCAACTCTTTGCTTTTTAATTTTTGTTTTGTCTCTTTTTTTTTTCAACTCTTTGCTTTTTTTGTAATTGCTTTCGGTAATACATGATTTCCTCTCCACCATTTCAGCCAAGTTGTTTCAATCTAATAATTTTTCTTCAAATCCCTCTTATTTTCTAGGCTTTGGTAGTTTGGAATTTGCACTGATTTTCAACTCTGTAGTTGCATAGTTATCCTTTATTGTCATCATTTGACCACTTTCTCCATCTGAGCGCATCCTATTAGTTGCCAAGATTTGATCTTTTGCTCCATATGGTCCTGCGTGTAAGATCCTTTGTCAACTTAGCTACTGCAACTAACTCTTGTAATCGAGCTCAAGTTAGTTTTTCCCCCTAAATAAAAAAGTAGCTTTTGATTTTTTGATGCAAATTATAATATGTTAAAAGCTTTGGGGTAAGTCTGGGATTGAGGTCATAGTTGGCATTCCTAATGACATGCTTGCACCTCTTTTTGGTAGTATCTTATTGATGCCAAAAATCTATTGTTATTTATTTATTTCATTTCTTGTTTTCAATGCAGGTATGCTAGAGTTGGCTAATTTAGTAAGCAACTTCTATTAATATTTTTCTTGACTTCTGTTTTTGAAAAGGTAATATTTCATGGCATTTAAGTATTTTTCCTCAAATTCCATCGGTTATGGATTGGCAATTTGACATTGTATTATAATTTAATTTGTTGGAATTTATATTAGAGAGTGTTATTGTTTGGATGAATTCAAATGTGTTTAGCTTTGAAAGTTTTGGTTGCTTGGATTGTTGTTGTCATCAAAATAATTTCAATATTTGTTGTTTTTGTATATATATAGATCGAGATGGCTCGTTCTATTAGTTTTGAACAACATCACAAATTAAAGCTGTTGTTGTTGCTTAAGCAAACAACAAATAATATGTTGTTTTTTTCTTTTTTTAATTTGCAATGTATTATGTAGTCCTTTGTTTTCACATTCGAAATAAGGTTCGTGAAATTAAAACAAAGGAAGAAAAAAGATTTGAGTGCATGAGATGGATGTTTAAATTGACCATGGACTATGATGCTACATATATTAGTGAATTTTGTATGGATAAAACAACTTTTTGACTGTTGTGTGGTATGGTTAGAGATGTTGGGGGTTTAAAACCTACTAGGAATATATCTATAAAAGAGGTTGTAGCAATGTTTGTATCTACTTTGGCTCACCACAAAAAGAGTAAGACAATTAGCCTACTTTTTTCTCGTAGCAAAGAAACTATGAGCCAGCAATTCCATCAAATTCTTTCAACAATTTTAAAATTGCATTGTATTTTACTAAAGAAGCCGGAGCCTATTACTCATGGTTGTCAAGTCTAGAGATGAAAATATTTTCAAGTATTTTAATATTATAATTAAAATATACTACCAATATGAAAGACTTTTCATATAATAAATTTAAATCTAAGTTGTAAGTATTAGAAATTGAAAAAAATGTCTTGGAAAGTGTTAAAGAAGACTAGGGAAGGGAGATGACAAAAATAGAATTCGAACCCCTAATTTTTTGACCTTAATAAAAATTAGGTGACCATTAATACAAGCCCAGTAAGTATGTTCATATAAACATAATATACACAATGATGAAGTTGAGCAGTGGGGTGACGAAGCTGTCTTATAAAAATGCAACAATTTCTCCCCTTGTACCAATTTTTGGGGCAACCAAAAATGTTAGGGTATATTTGGATAAGAGCTTTCTATTTGCAAATAGAAAAAATAACTCATTTTTCTCAAATAAAAACATCACACTCCAAATACATTTTTATTTCAAAATTTAAAATTTAAACTTTCCCACTTAAATTCCTCTCACATAATTTGAAAAAAATTTCTCTCTCATTTTTTCTTCTAAAATACTTTGTCTATAAAAAAATACCCACCAAAATTTTCACACAAACCAATACAACTTTTCTCAACTACATCACACTCCAAACATACCCTTAATACCCAAGATAAGTGGAATAAGTGAAAATATGTCAATATGAAATCATATAGAACAAGAAATATAGAAAAAGTTTTTAGATGGGGCCATGGGCTATACAAATTTGACCATGATGTTGGCAGGCTAGGGAAGAAAGCCTAGATGTTTGCAGTATTAAATAGTAATTTGGGCCTATCTAATTTTAGCCTTGGAAAGATTGGGCTTTAAAGAAAACAAACAGCCGTATTAGTTGCAACCCAATTATCAGCCATTTTACCATCTATATATATATACTCGTACTCGCCCATTTCGCAGAATTTTTCACATCATCCTCTCCAACATATTCCCCCTCGGTCGATGCCGATACCATAGCTCCGATTCATTGTCGCCGTCGTCGTCGCTATTTGCGGCGGAACTGAGAGTTTTAAGGAATCAAACTCAGATCATTCGATCTGCTTATTATTACTACGGATCCGGACTTGCACTGGTCGTCGTCGGTCACCTAATACCAAGTCGCCGGAACGATCAGTACATTATTTTTTTCCACCCTATCCTGTATTACAAAATTTCCTTCAAATACCTTTCGTGGATGTGAAATTGATGTTTTTAATTTTTCTAAAGTTCAAGGATCAGGGGTGGTGAAGGAGGCGGCGGCGCTGAGGTGACTGTTGGCGGTGGGCTTTTTTTTTTTAATTTTTTTTTGTGGCTTTTGGGCAGAGTTTGCTGCTTTTTTTTTTTTGGTTATTTGGCTTTCTTTTAAATTAGTTACTTTAAAAACTAAAATTAGAATCCGCTGAATTCAGTTGCCCTATCTTTTGTTGCATAAGTTTAAGAAAATTAAAAAGAGGAAAAAGAAAATCTTATGAGATAAAACCCGGATAACTGAGGATTTTATTTTTAGTTGGAAAACTGGAAATGAGGCATCCAATGCTCATGGACAGCCCTGCATCGACTCTGGGAAAATCAACTCGTGGCTCTTATTAGAGCCTGTAGAAGGTTTATTACTTGGATCAATTGTTAGTCAGCTTGGTTTAGGCACTACATTGTCACTCATGTTCAGGACATCAAAGGAAGTAATTGCATTTCTCTTTTATTTTATGGGAGATTGATTTTACGATTCTGTTGGAACATTGCCATAATCTTTGGGACTTGCAAAGAGTTTGGAGTGGCTACAAAATCCCTGGTGTGAGATTCAAGAATGCATTTTTTAGTTGTTAACCACAGTGTTGGACATACACTTGATGACCATAGCAGGAATAAAATTTGAAAACTGTGTGTTATCATCTCCAATCTAAATTCATTAAGAATTCAAGTAAATGGTTTGACTCTGTGTAATTGAGATATGCATCACAATCTCTGGAAATCCTTTGGAAAACTAATTTTTACCATCTATAACAAACCTTAGAGACAAATCAAAGGAAATGGTTATATGAAAACTTCTTTGCCGTAGAAAAAGACTTCTTATACCTTCTCCTCTCTGTCACCATGATACAAATTCATTGTTTCTTCCTTTTGCTTTTTAATTTACTAACACTATCAAGTTTTGTTACAAGTCTTCTTAGCTATTGCTTTGGTTGGTCTCTTGTTCCTTTCATCAGTCCAAGTTGTTTAGAGAACTTTTCTTCTTCAGATATGAAAGCTGAATGATTATGTGGTTTACATGCGGTTGTTGCACAACCAATGTGGATGGTGGGACTTTGGTCTTTGTTTGTTTTGATTTGAGTTGAAGTCTTATGTAAATTGTATTTTGACTAAACAAAAACTTCTATTTAAAACCATGCCGGCTCCTTTATTTGTTGCTGGACATCACTCATCCATATTCTATATTAGGATCATGTTCCACAATTATTTGTGCAAATGGACTTGTATTCACTGAATTGTTGAGTAGTTTCTATGTGCTTTAAATTCTCAAATGTTGCATTTAAGGATTCGCGTATTGCTGTGCATTCTGTATCGAGGGGCAAACAATATATACAAAAAAGTTATATTGACTGAATTGTGCATAATTAGATTTTTGGTTTTTGAATTACATACTAAAACTGTGTAGTAAGTTATCATTTCTTTATAGCTAACATGTGCTATCATCTTCAGATGGCGTCATTGCAAGAAAGTTTGAATAAATTCAAGAAACAACAAGAGAAATGTCAGAACACACTCACAAGTATTGCAAAACCAAATCCAAAAGTAACACCTCCAAAGCCTACGACTTCTGGCATCTCAGCTCCTTCCCCTCCCATCAAGTTTTCAAATGATACAGAGAGGCTTCAACACATCAATAGCATAAGGAAAGCTCCTGTTGGGGCTCAAATCAAACGTGTGATAGACTTGCTACTGGAGGTAGTATTTATGTTCTGTTGCATCTTATTTGTGTGTCATGCTTTTATCCTTTTATGAGGATTGAATATTGCAAAAGGCTATTTGAACTTATTGGCAATTATATCAAGACTAATAGATTCTGGCTTTCCTTTTTTTTTTTTTCACAATTCACTTAAGATTCTATTTCAATAGGGGAAAAGTGGTTAGCAAATTGATATGTCCTTATTCATCTTATTATCATTTATGCAGAGGAGACAAGCTTTGGATCCAGAGGAAATAAATCGAGAATGTTATGTTGATGTGAATGCAAATAAGGCTGTCTTTGACAGTTTGAAGAAGAACCCAAAAGTGAATTATGATGGGCGAAGGTTCTCCTACAAGGTAATTTCACCTCATTTTAGTTTTCATTAGTTGTGGAGATTTCAAGCTCTTTACATTATTCTTCAGATTATCTCTGATGGATAGTTACATTCTAATGTTTTTAGTCAAAGCATGATTTAAGAAATAAGGATCAACTCCTTGACTTGATACGCAAGTTCCAGGAGGGCATTGCCGTAATTGATTTGAAGGATTCATACCCAAATGTTATGCAAGACTTACAGGTAGGTTGGAGTTGTAATTGAGTTTCAGTTCAATATCACTTGCAAGTTTGTTTGGAAAGCTAGTCTTAATAACATGTAATTTTGAAACTTAGAACATTGGCTTGGTTCCTATTCTTGATCAGAATCTCAAATCTATTATAATTTTGAATGATGTTGTATTTGTAGTCGCCATTGTACATTTATTATAGTGCGTATTGCATTTTATGTTTAAGTTGTCAAGATAGAAGTTTTGTCTTCTCTACCTTCGACTTCAATTTACAATTAGAGTTGATTGCAACATTTTTTTTTTGTAGTCACTCAAAGCCGCAGGTCAGATATGGCTACTATCCAACTTTGACTCTCAAGAGGACATTGCCTACCCCAATGACCCTAAGGTTCCCATTAAAGTTGATGATGATTTAAAACAATTGTTTCGAGGAATTGAATTACCTCGTGATATGCTTGATATTGAGAAGGATCTTCAGAAGAATGGGATGAAACCTGCTACAAATACAGCAAAGAGGAGGGCCATGGCACAAGTTCATGGAATTCCCAACAAACCCAAGCCTAAAAAGAAGAAGCACGAAATCAGCAAGAGGACCAAGCTTACCAACTCCCACCTTCTGCATCTCTTCCAGTAAAACTTATACCGATGGTGGAGATACAGTTTCTGGAGCCAAAAAAATTCCCTTAACAAATGTTTATAATTTTATTTATTGGCTACATCAACTAATTTTTTGTCATTTGGCTTCTGAATTATAGAATTTGACCCAATTTGACAAGTGGGGCGATGCTATTTAAAATTGTATAATGATGGATGGTTCTGTTATATGAGTATAATGCATTTTACTATTGACATAAACTCTCGTTTGTCTGTGGTTCTAATCTAGATTGCCCACTAAGCTACTTCGTGCATATTGTTTTCGATCAAATGACTATGGGCGTCAAAACCCATGATTTATTTTTTCGGGTCAAGTGTGGACAATATCTGCAGAAACCACTTGTGCCAATTCTGTTTGTGAAGTCCCATGTAATGTAGATACAAAATTTGGGTACAGGTGGTGATGCCAAGTCCATAAATTCTGAAGTGGTTTGCTTTTCCTAGTCCACCCGTTGGAAGCAAAAGAATCTGAAATCAGTACTTCCAAATCCGTTATTATATTGCTTCTTATCCCAATTCCCAATATACAGAAGACAGAAAGTGTCCGAGTCTGACCACAGACCACTAACATAACTGAAGATTCTAGTGAAAAATGGGGTCGCAAACTCAACCTTTCACTCACCTAAGTAACTGTTTTTTGTGCACCCAATCAAAATCCCCATTATTTTCAAGAAAGCCGTTCATGTCTAACCCTTTGTCAACTGCTAAGTGGGCTTGGAATGGAGATGGTAAGTTTACTTTCTGGGATAACCCTGCTTACATGTATCAATTTATCTCTTCGGGTGGCGCTGATTTGTTTCTCTTTTTAACTTTGCATTATTGGGGGTGATTAGCTTCCCTGTTTAGGGGAATTTGTAGAAAGAATCTAGGTCCTTGGAGAATGAAGAACCGAACTGTCCTGTTTTCAGCTGCTCAGGAGGGAAATGGCGACGCTGTTATTGGGAAGAAAAGGTTCTTATTTTCAATTGATTTTTTCTCCTTGTAAATGATGATTGGAATACCCTAGACATGCGAATTCTCATCCACATTTGTGTGGTCGATAGTTGTTTGGTTTGCCTATGTGAAAATGAATGCATACACCTTTGCTGTCCTCAATTTGTCTTGTTTTGTTAATTATTAGAAAGTAAAAAGACTTAGTTACCAAAAAAAAATTGATGTCATTGTTTGCTTCTTCATTTATTTATTTATTTATTTTTTTGCTCTTTTAAAATGCTTGCAACGTTGAATTTATCAAACTGAGAGAATTGTCAGTCTTCATATGCCGCATGTCTCACCCAACATTTGTGTGGTTGATTGTTGTTTGGTTTGCGTCTGTCAAAATGAATTCATACACCTTTGCTGTCCTGAATTTGTCTTGTTTTGTTAATTATTAGAAAGTTAAAAAACTTGTTGATTTTTTTTAAAGAAAATTTATGTCATTGTTTGTATTTTTTTGCTCTTTTAAAATGCTTGCAAGGTTGAATTTATCAAACTGTGATTAGTGTTAGTCTTCCCACGCTGCATGTCTCACCCAAAAATGCACTTCTGGACGTCTCTTGTTTTGCTTTTACAACAATTATGTAATTCAACGATTGAACTAAGGTACTTTATCAATGAAAACTATGCATTTAGGGCTTTCTTCCTTCTTTGAAAACCTTAAGTATTTGGTAAGTTAACCCTATATGAATGTTCAGTTTTCTAGGGGATGCAAGAAGTTACTGCTTCAGTTGAGTCACTTATTCAATGCACCAGCGGTCTATTTCTTCAATCTGATCCAGATCAAGTCAAAACTTTCCTTTGCATTTATGTTGATTAAATGTAGATCCATTGATCTCTTTGATCGTCGCTATGTGGTATTATGAATGGTGCAAATGATGATTTTCTGCAACAATTTAATTTCTTTGGTTGATAGGGCAAACTATTGATCTAAAATGGAAATTTTGCCACGAATATAGGATTATGTGGTTAATAGGGCAAATTATTGATCTAAAATGGAAATTCTGCAACGAAAATAGGTTTCTGTACATCTATATTAACATTGCCTTAGTTGTCATTCTTGCAGGAAAGTAATTGAACATATATGTCTTCTTAAAGCAAAAGATGATCTGTCTGATAAGCTGGAGAAAGATATGCTTGATTATCTATATACCGCCCAATATCAAATGCGTGGCGTTGTTGCCATATCCTTAGGTGACCCTTTGTATTGTCTAACCTGAATTTTTTTTAATAATTACTGTTTGATCCAAAGTTTTTGGCTTGAAATTTGATTGCATTGGAGTAGCAAAAGCTAATATTCCATTTCAATGATCTTGGTAGATCTGTAGTTCCAGTGAACTCATGTTTGGTATCTCACTTTTATGAACTAACTGCTCAGTGAAAGATTTTTATGAGAAACCCAATGTCTGGGTATTGAAGATTCTCATGAAAAACGATCTTTAGTTTGTGCTTTTATCATAAACAAAAGGTCTCCAAGATTTTCTAAAGATGAAATGTCACATTGCGTAATTCTGTTATCTTGACATTTTCTAAGGGAATCAATCCAGCTCATGTTTTCCCTACTCATTAGTTCAGCACATTTCTGCAGGCCGATGTACAATACCTCTTTGCTTCCATGTATTTTTTAAAACCTTATTTGGACAAAATCTATATATACCCATGAGTTGACTTTTTTACTTATATAGGACGTGTCTCTGATCAAGAACCTGCAAAATATACCCATGCTATCCTCATGCGTTTCCAGAAAAAGGAGGATCTAACTAGGTTCTATGACAACCCATTCTATGTTGGAGTTCTTAGAGACCATGTGTTTCCTTACTGCCATGTATGCCCTAACATGTAATTACCAATACTCTCTTTTCCTTTTGATGAATTTTCTTCTATTATCATACTGAAATAACCACAGCTCTACATTCATTCCATGTTTCTGATTTTGTCTTTTACTGTTTTGATAGGACATTATTAATGTGGATTATGAATCTGAAGTAGAAGATGATATCTTGCCGATATTCCGAAAAGGAGAGGTGAAAACAAATATGTGTATATTTTGATATGTACAGCTAATACGTTTGCTTGGGCTTGCAGTACTTGATTTCTTTTTTATCATTATGAAAATAGTAAAGCTCTATCTCATAAATTAAGGTATCCCAACAGTCACAGTCATTGAAACTCATAGAAGGAATGCATGCCTTGTCATGTGGCAAAACATAATCTTTCCTGCTTTCGAATGTTATTTCCCAATATTTTTAATCACATTCCTATTTCATATTCGAACTTCATCCAGTGTTGTTTGTTTATTTAAAAGTTTTTTCTTTTTCAAGGAATTTCACTTTGCTAGCAGGAGTTCAACTATGGCGTGGAGTTTGTACTTATAACAGCATTTGACAAGAACTCATTGGGTGGACCAGCTGACGAGGCAATGACTGCTCTGGCAAAGCTGACAACAGAATTACCCTCCTTGATTGTTCAAGCTACTAAAGGTGTTTTCTGAATAACCATCTTACCAAGCATAGCACTTTCCTTCTCATTTTTATCACTCCACAGCATGTTGAATTGCTATTTCTAAGTTTCCTGTATGTAACTGATAAATAATGCTGTAATTTCTCCATTCTCAGGTTCAAATTTTAATCTTAACAATGCAGAATATACTCATGCAATAGTTATACGATTTCGATCATGTAAGAGCCCTTGTATGTTCTTGACTTCTATCTAAGCCTGCCTCCTTGTGTTGCTTACTCACTACCAATTGTTTTGGGTGTTCACAGCCGAGGCCTTGGAGATATTCTTGAAATGTTCAGAGTACAATAATGTAAGGAGTTTAATCGATCAGCTTCTTTGCCTTTTGCAAGAGTTTTGTTTTTAATAATTCATTAATAATTTCTATCAATTCCTTTTGGAAATATATTTATATGTAGGCTACCGTTTCGTTAGATTATTGCATCTGAATTCAGTGTATCTCAGGGGGGAATATATTACCATTTTAGAAATTGTACAATTCTTAAACATGCATATAGATCTAAAACTTTTGGTTTTGTGGGAGCATTGGGTGCGGTAGTATAGCTTAATGCTTTGTAGGTGACTTCCTCATAATAAGGGAGTTTACTCACAAGATTTTTTAAGGCTGAAACTGTTTTAAGAAATAGAAAATTTTCTTATCTGTTGACTCCAAACTTATCATCAGCCACTGAAGAGCTGGTTAAGGTTTTGTTTTCCTAACTCATCTGTATAAAATATTAATTCAGTTTCTACAAAACTACTAGAGAGGCAGAAACTAAAATTTTTATTTTGTATTTGGACGATGCAGATTTGGAGATCTAAAATTCAGCCCATCACTGAAAAGTCCATTTCAGTTCATTTTTCTGTGGATCCTATAGGCACAGAACTCATGTAGCAACTATCAAGGTTTAATTCCTGAAACAACTGCCTCTGTTCCACGAGCTGAGTATCAAAGAATCTGAACATTGCAGTTACTCTCATGTAGGTTTTAGAGGTGGGATTACTTGTATAGTTGTTTGCTGTGGGAGACAAGAATGCTGATTGCTGGTCAACTCTCCCCACTTTCTTTCCTGCTTTTTTTATTGGCATGTTCTTTGGTTTACATTTCGCAGACCCTCTGCTACGGATGTTATGCTTCACTGCATCAATGATATTGGAATATATTTAAGCAGAGCATGAGTAAATTAAACTTTGACAGCTTGAAAAAGTTTCCCTGTGTGAACATATATGCATGCAAGAAGTCCAAGCCACATAGGATTCTGTAGAATCGTCGCATACAGATTGACAGCTTATTTCCTTGTATGAAGTCAATGGCGTGCATGTATTCTAATATCCATGCATGGTCCAGGAATTTGGCAGGGGCATCTCGTGTGAAAGGAACATGCTCCAGATAGTTGAAATTAGTCTTCAACGCCTAACCTTGTTCTCTCTCATCTACACCTTCTCCCAATCTGTGTTGCTGAAGGATGAAAATTATCGAGGCACTGGAACTGATTTGTCTTTGGTTTGGTAGATGAAGGCCATCCTTCCTCAAACATCCAGTAAGGTGATTTTTGACGGTCTGTCCTTTGCACATGTCAGGCTGACAGACTTCCCCACTACAACTTTCCGTCTTTCTTATTCATGAAATAGTTGAAAATGTGTATGTTGATTTCAACCCTGTAATAAAATCCTATAATCATCCCAAATGAAATGTTTGACCACGAAATATAAACAATACAACACGTATGAATCACGAAGTGCTGTTTTTTCTTTGTAGATAATTGGTTTTTCAAAGATAAGGTAAGCTCATTATGCGTCTCACCCACGAGGCTATGACAAAAAGGAAGAATATATAAACGCTGTGCATAGTGTATGGATTAAAATAATGGGATGCTGATTGATCTTTTCCTTTGACTTGATGAAAGGTGTTGGTGTTCGTTTTATATTTGCAGACTTCTTTATTAGTGAATAAGCCAATATGATTAGTTGATCTTTGTATTTTAGCATATAATCCGGACTGCCCTCTTAGCATCACAAATGCTCCCTTTCAAATTATCCCTGTTGCTAATACTGTTCATGGATTGTCCGCCTTAGCTACTGGATCATAAATGTTCGTACCAAAACCACATTTGGTTTCAGTTTTACATCATACAGGATTTGGTTGTTTTTTGTACTGGATGAAATCTTTACTTCTTTGAATCGGGTCAAAGTTCAGATAATGTGGGGTGCTGTGATGCTTCCCTCAATTTGGCGTCTTACCTGCACTCCCTTTCTGGCACCAGAAAAGAAGGTGAATTAAGGACAAAGAACAAGAATCAGTCAGCGAAATGAGAGTTTTTGTCCCTTCAGTTAAATTGAGCATTCGAGTTGAACTATATCAAGTATGCATCTTTGCTTGGATTACACAGCTGACATAAAAGGTAGGACAAGGAAGAACATCTTAGATGTATCCAATCTTGCTAAAAATAGAAACAAAAATGCTACTTCTATACTCCGGTATGCATTTACATCACAAAAGTAAAAAAGACTAGGCAAGGACAGGAAAAGATTTTTCACTAAGAACTACAAAACTTCACCAGGCGTTTGTGAGCAGTGCAACCGAGAAGATGGAAAATCAATCAATTATGAAGAGGGTTTGGTCCTCCGGGAACTTGTCGATCCGAAACACGGTAACTACGACGGTCTCCATTTCTGGATTCTTGAGGAGCTGGTACATAGAAATTATTCCGGGACTGAGATTGGAGCAACTCTCTTGTGAATCTTTGCTCTTTGTTTCTGTGCCTGAATTCTGGGATGTTTCTGCAGTTTGAGAATTGGGCAAGATTAAGCATTGCCATGATGAGCAGGAATGAGGCTGCTGGATAGTGGAGTGCCATGATGGTGAGAAGAAGCAGCAGCAGCAGCAGCAAAGAAGGAGATGGAAGTTGGAACTTGGAAGGAAGGGAAGTTTGGATGAGTTGTTTAGAGTATGTATTTGTTCACTAATGCAGGCAGAACAGAAATGAGCCAGTAAATGTGGCACCATTTCAGAGGGAACCAGTGGTCTATATAAGAGCCATAGTTAAATAACATCTCCTAATTGAATGACTTCATTGTCCTTTCCTTGCATCCACCTTAGGACTGTTTTTGTACAGCGTAGGGAATAGTATTGGCAAATGGTCAAGCTTGTGGCAAGCGATAAACCATTTAAAATATACATACACATCAAAACTCATTCGTACATAGTTCATTTTCATTATTAAGAGCATGAAAGTGTCCTCCTCATTGTCCTCAATCATACAAACCAAAAGAAAGGAGCTAAGATATAGAGTCTAAAAAAAAAAAACTAGTGAACTAGAACAAGAAGCAAAAAGAAGTGGAATTATTGAAAATCAAACTTTTGTCGTTTTTAATCATTTAAGAACTATATTATTTACACTGAAATCGGGATTACGTTCATATAAATTATATTTTATTTTACGTTTCTATATTTTTAAAATGAAAATTTTGATATAAAAATTGTTTCATAAAGTCATGAAAATACAAAACAAAACAAAACAAAACGATTGTCCATATAAGGTCTTAAAATCATAAGAAAGGCAATAATTAACATGTTGTGATGAGTTGAATACATAAATAGAGAGCTATGAAAAGTATGAAAAGGGGTTAGTAGGTTGCTTGACTTTGGTTACAATTTATTGATCTCCAATAATAGTTCATTTGGAGGACGCAAAGGAAAATAGTCATTTTCATTTGGCTGCTTGGAAGTGATGGAATACTAAACTTGCAAGTTAAAGAATAGCAAGGATTTCTTGGTGGCATGTTTTTCAGTGGGTTGACTTATATTATTTGGAATCCTAAGCTTTCAATGGCAGCCATGCCCCCATACCATTTGATTGATTCCCATAAACTAAATACTCTCTCCATCCGGTTTAAAAAATATTTCACTCTTAAATATTTATAATCTTTTTTAATTATAAAATATTTTCTTTAATCTCAAAAAAATTTTATTTTTTATGTTAAAATTTTATATTATTTTATATTAAATTTATCTTCTAATTTAAAAAAATTATACTAATAGACTGTTTTTTAGAATAAAAAATATAATACACTTAATATATAATTTTTAAAATTTTTAACTATATATACTAATTGAATTTTTTTTGAGACGGAAAAATATTATTAATGGGTCTTTAAAATCTGACGTGCAAATGCACACGCACACAGGTGCCGCCGCCCTAAGCCAGCAAGTAATACATCATACACAAGTCCACACGTTCGTTTTCCCTCCACATCTTATTTTTATTTCTATTTATTTTTTATTTTTCTTGCTTTGGGATGGCGTTATTGAATTGATGGGGCGGTGGAGCTAGCAAAGAGGGTTATAAAACCAAACCAAATAAATAAAAAAATTGGTGGTTACATTTTTAAAAACAAAAAAAAAAAGTTTAGTTTAGTTTGGTTTGGTACATTCTTAAAAGCCTAGAAACTTTAATTTCCTTTTAATTTGCTCCCTTTTTGACGTTTTCAATGTTGTTTTGGTGTTGAGGTTGAGGAGATTGATGAATAAGAGGAGGGGTATATGACAAAGTATGAGTCAACAAAACTGGTGAAGAATCTTTTGACACCATCTCATGATGTTCATGTCGTTGAAATTTGGAGTAGCTAAGGAATAAGGATGGATGGGTTTGTTTAATTTTTCCCATATTATATTATATATGGGGTTGTCCAATTGATGAGTATAAATAATTTCATTATCTTCTTAATTAGTTTTCCATTGACTAATTTGACATAATTTTTATGTTTCAAAAACTATAATTATATCACATCTAAATTTAAAATTATAATGTAAAATTACACAAGATGCGAATCTCCTAAAATCAATAAATTTGAGCAAGAAATTAAATAAATATCTGTGCAAAATAATAGTTTTTCTGAAACAAAGAGATATTAAAATTTTCAAAGAAAAAGTATCAAAGAAGACAAAACGAGCATCGACTATGTTGCTTTTTTGGTAATTTTAAGTATTGGTTTTACAAATAGATTCATTTTTTTTTTGTTCTTGTAGAAAGGAAAGAAGAGAAAGTTAGAAAAATTCTATTAATAGTAATTTTTTCTAAATCTCTAAAACAATCAAGAATAAAAATAGTTCGAATGATACAATCCTTCTGTCACCTCAAAATGAAAAGAGAAATCCTACCTCATTTTATATATATATATATATATATAAGAGATAATATATTAAAATGTTCCGAACTTAGGCAATTGTAATTGCACGATACTTGAACTTTTAAAAATGTAACAATAATATCCTTTGACTAAAAAAAGACGAAAAAGCCCTCTGATATAAAGCACATAGTTTAAAATTCTAAAATAAATTTTTAAAAGAACAAAAAAGATAAAATTTAAAAACAAAAATTTAATAAACTTATTTACACTATATAATAAATTTTTTTAAACTAAAAAATAAAATTTAAAGATGAAAATTTAATAAAATTTAGAGACAAAAATGACAAAAAAGAGGTTAAAAAAGAGTATCATATAATAATTTTTTGTATTTTTGCATTAAAATTTTTAACAAAATTTCCATAAATTTATTAAATTTTTTCTTTTAAAAAATTAATAAAAAAATTAAACTATATCAATTTTTTTGTCTTTTTTGTTTAGGCTTTTTTGTCTTTTTTCCAGTGGGAGGACATTATTATTACACATTTTAAAATTCAGATATCGTATTGTTACAATTAAAAGATTGGGTCAAAACGATTACAAGCGATTAAGTTCAAGACATTTTAATATATTATCCCTATGAATAATTGCAGTTGTTCCAAATGAATATCATTCAACCAAACCATGCATGCATGCATACATATATATAGATATATATATATAGTTGAATACAAAGCACCTACATATGATGCGTTACGTCAAATCATTAATCATACCATATTCTAATACTTTTTTCCCTTGCCTAACAACGATCGGCATATTCCTCATTAGGGGATGGGACAAATGGTAATTTCGAATCATTGTATTAATATATTCAGTTCCCAATTAAGACAAATTCGATTGGATTATTAATTTGAGTAAAACCAGTTGAATTAGCACTTACTAATCTAAATACTTTTATCTATAAGAGATGGTCAAAGCTTTTTTTTCATTTTTGTTACGAATCACAATGATTATCTCATAATGTGAATAATTAATTAATCATTATTGAACTTTTTTTTACACCATTAGACATATATTGCTTCATTTGTTGCTTAGCTAATGTAATTATTTGTTCTTTCTATAGGATGGTAAAGATGTGCAATCTGTTTTATGTTAATTAAACGTTCGATGATATAAAAGTAAAAGAAATACGTGATTTATTTTATATGATAATAAAGACGTAGGATCTATTTTAGATTAAGTAAATTTTGAATGATATAAAAGTAAAAGTAAGACGTAACGTAATTTATTTATTGGCTCACATTAATTTACATTGTCTTATAAATAGACTAAGGTTTATTTAAGTGCTTAGTTTTAATAACACTCAAACTTATGTAAGTAATAAAATATGGAATACCATTTTAAGGCAAATCAAAAGAATGTTAAGGAAACCTAATCCACTAATATATAGATCAAGACAACAAGTAATGTTATACTGTAGTAAAAATAGCAAAAAGCCTAATTTGCAAGAATACACACAAATGGAACTCTGACATTGAACATTTCAACTCCAAGAGTTTCCCAGGATAAACATAACATAAAGATATAGTTCTTACAAACCTGTGTCTTTTCAAATTTTGAAACAGAACACACCCAAAAAAAAAAAACAAGGCACACTTCAAAAGCAATATTGTATTCCCAGCTTAATCAACAGCAGGCGAGGAGGTAGAGGTATCCACCATCGTTCGCCCTACCATGGCAGCAGCAATCCACCAGTCCCAATCTTCATGATAGCAAACTTTATAGACTTTAAGCTTAGCAGCCTTACTCAGAATGGCCGGATCATGGAGGACTTTTGCTGCTGGAACATACTCAATATCACCATCACCATTATATTTTGCAAAATTAATCTTGCGGATGCATATGTACAGTTCTTCGAGATTTGGCAATATTTTCAGCAACGCAGCTGCAGCATCTGGCATGACAACACTACAACGAACGCTCACCTTCTGCAACCTAGGGATGCTTAATGCTATGCCGGCCACCATCTTTCTGTTCAAGATGAAACATCCAATTCTGAGGTGGGTCAAAAGCGGGCAATTTTCACCAGCAATCCCAAAGATATTGACCCCAGTTATGGTAGTATTGTATGCCACGAACAGTGTCTTGAGTTGTGTCCAGAATCTGAATGTATTTCTCAGCCCTTCTGCTGTTATCTTATAAAGGAAAGGCAACTCTAACTCTTCCAGATTCCGACACCTACATTAATACGCAAAACTAACCTCCATTAATCATTAATGTAACTTAATGTATTAAAAGTGTTTTGATCGAAGTAATTAATGTATACCTTGAGGCTGCATATATCAAATGTTTGTCGGTAACATGGAATGCGGGATCAAAAACTATCTTAGTCAGCTTATCAAGACCAAGATTTATGCCGCGAATGAATACAAGTTCAAGTATAGCTCTCCCATTTGGATGCGCCTTTGGGAACAAAAGCTTCCTGCAAATAGCAAGGTCCAAAGTCCTGGAAAATATGGGATCGGAGACCGCCGCACGCCAGGATTGACAAACAGCGGCGGCATTAACTATCCTGTCCAGCACAGACAGCATGGACAGAATGTGCATCAAAATGTCGTAAGGCATATTGGACCAGTTGGCTTCTGCTTCAGTTGCGGGTTCCTTGGCCTTTCGCCTCACAGCAGAGTTGTTTTCCATGGTGAACAATCAAACCTAAGATCACTTGCTTAAAACAATCAAACATGTTCGATGAAAATGGCAGAAAAACATTGCATTAATTTATGCATCATGAAACTCAACAGGGTGATCAGCTAGCCCTCATGCATTAAGTAATGGCTATGAATACATATATAGTGGGGATCATTGATATTTCTTCCCACACAAAAAGGGTTCTCAAATCTATCAAGAAATTATTATTTTTTTTAAAAAAATGTAAATTAATCTTGAAATGAATTTGAAGTTTTCAAGTTAGGGTATTTATTTTATTACTGATCTACTAGCATATCTAAAAATTAGTTAATGGCATGGACATTTTTAACTTAGTATCTCTTGTATGCATAAAATGAATATACGTCCAAATGATTTTATTTTTTATTGTTGGAAAATTGAGAACAGCTATAATTTCTGTTCTAGAATTATGATTTGGAAAAGAATTTCTTGAGACTTCTAGCTTAGAATGACTTCCTGACCATGCTTTGTAAATATGCTCATTACTTAATTATTATTAAGAAAGAAATTACTCCTATTAACTATTAGGAAAATTATGTACGATATTGAAGGCAAAATTTTTCTCTTTGAGATTGAAATCAATGAAAAATTCATCATCTATCTCTAGCAAATACATGCAAAGATATCCAATCAATATATTAAATTTCTTATCCATGGATCTTGCAATAAATAATAAAAACGAAAAAGAAAAACAAGATCCTTAGGAATAAAGAATTTCATAAATATTTCAGCAGAATTTTTTTTTTTTGTAAAAAAATAATAATAACAGAACTATTGTTAAACAATGGAGAACTCCCCCTCCCCCGAAAAAACAAGAAAAAAACGCAAATTTACCTATGATAGCAGCTTTGAAAGTTCTGTTACTGTGAAGATAAGCCTGAAAAAAATAATAATAACATTAAAAAAGCAATTAATCATAATCATTCAATCCTGTGACATTTAGTATTAAAAAAAAAAAGAAGATCAAAACCATCATAAATTTTCCATTAGTTATATAGCAATATAAAGTCGCATGCAGGTACAGATTAGGTTCCTCCAGTACCCATGTCAAATTTCAGAAAATTGTCCCAAATAATTAAGATCACAAAAAGAGACCTGACTAATTTGATGGAAAAGTGGGAAAAAAAATTAGAATTTCGAAAAAAAGAAATACACTTGACTGAATTTTGATTAAAACTCGAATTCCATAATATGTTAAAAAATAAATATATTATGTATCATTCTCTGTGTAACCCTTATCATTTGCTGGAGAATTAACCATGCAGCCATTCATGGGTTCTGAAAATGAAGCCATTAATCCTACAATAAATGTAAATTACTTTAAAAAAAAAAACAAATGATGAAAAACAGAACTAATAATGGTTTCAGCAATCCCAGATTTTGCCAAATTAGCACCCAAAAAAAATAAATAAATATGCTAGCTAGTAATTAACCGACAATTACTAACACAAAATCTATTCTGCTTTTTTTTGTTTAACCCTTTCTGTATTGAGCAAAAATGTAGCCAAATTGTTCGTATTTTGAAGCTGGGAATGATCAAAAAATGGGGAAGATTTTCATAAATAAAAAACAAAAGAAAAAAGAAAGGAAGAGGTTAACAAGAACTAAGAGAAGAAGAAAATGAGAGCAATACCCAGAAGATGAAAATGATGGGTTGAATGATTTCAGTGAAATGGCTGTTTTATAGCAAGAGTTCTTTTGCAACGTATGCCAGACGTGTCGAATGAGTCTTATCTTTCTTTTTGTTATTTTTTCCCACTTCCACCGATATCTCTAATTTATTTTATTGAATATGACAATGAAAAAAATGAGAGTCGTAGAGAGGATATAACCAAAATTATTTAAATTCTAAGAGAAAGATAGTCAAATTTAGAGGCAAAAAAAATAAAAAAATAAAAAGACTTTTTTTTTTTCAGTAACTACTTAGTTGGTACACTTAATATGTTGATATTGTATTTACAGTTTTACACATTCACACAAAATATATTTTTTTCTCAAATTGAAAAGATTTAGGTTTGTTTGATGAAACTAAAATATAAATATTGATATCTAAGTTGTAAGTTCTAATGTCATGAAGACTAGAATTTGAACTTATTGACTTACTCCTTTTGGTAAAAATTAATCTAAAATCATGTATTTAAAACATTAATCTAATGTCAGAATTCAACTTTCAGATTTTAGCTTTATCAAATGGAACCTTAGTTCATTAAGAAATTCTAATTTTAGTTATTAAAAGGTCTTAATTAATTAAATATTTATTTTTAAATCAATTTATTTATTAAAATGTTTAAATTTTATTTATCAAATAACTCAATTTATTAAGTATTTAATCAATTAATGTGTTGAGTCAAACAAAGAGATGAGCAAACAAAAGATGAATGTTATAACCAATCCATAAATTGTTAATGTAGACAAAATAAGTTATTAAACAAAGCCTTAATGTCTCTTACTCACCCCTCAACCTCCAACCTCTGTGAGTCTTCCAATTTTGTATGCCATGGCTTAATATTCTCATTAATGTCCTTTTCCATACATGACTACTTGTAAATATGCTAATAATGCTCATTGTCTTCTTTGTATTTTTTTTTGTATAATCTTATTCCTATTACAATTGTATTAAATATAATAATGTGTGTTTCACATAATGTAAGGTGAAATTCCCGTGTTAACTAAGAAACAGAAAGGACGAGAGGAGAAAAATGATAGAGACGGTTTCGAACTCTTGACCTATTAACTCCAACAAATGTTGGGTGAAAAGTGAAAACTAACAACCAAAGAGCATAAAAATCAAGAATAAAGCTCTTCAACAAGATAAAGTGACCAAAGATTATGTGCTAATGATGTGATAATAATTAAAATACATGCTTATCACCCCATAATCACTCTTAATGTTTCTTTTTCACAGGAGTGTTACTAATAAATTTGCTTTTTTTGACTTCTTTTGCAACTTAAGTCACTAAGACCTTTCGTTAAATAAATTAATTGAGTATATCATTGTTCTCACTTTTTTGATTTATGTGTGCATGCGCAAACTGTTTAAACAACAATTAAACTTATATCCCATTGGATGGTAGATCATATTTTGTCATCGTAATCTATTAAAATGCATATTTTCATTTAAACACGTGGACTACTAAAGGCCCACAATTCATTTGTAAGCAAAAGATAAATTATGACAAAAAAAAAACCAAAAAAAAAAATAGCAAAGTAAATTATTAGAGTAGGGAGTGACAGATAGACGAGTTGAGTCATTGATGGATTACAATTTAACAGGTCATGAACTAACTTAATCCTTAAGTCACGGGGTATATTTGAATTGGGTTAAACCCAATTAATCCAACTGGTCAATTCAACATTTTTTTAAAAACTTTTTCTATTTAATTAATGATATTAAACTTACATGTTCCATCTTTTTTGAGTACTTTTTTAAAAATTAATCTTATTTAATTTTTCATTAATATTTTTTTTTTTATAAAAAGACTATTCTTATGTTTTCACCAAAACCAAAAAAAAAAAATTATTTAGTTTCTTTATTAACATGTATTAGTTTCTTAATGACCACCACATTTTTCTTTTTTTAACTAAATTTTATAGACATTGTCAAAATCACTAGAACCAATAAGGTCATCATTGTGGAAACCATTAATGGATTCAAGAAAATATGTGAAAGCAAGTTTCTAATAAGTTTTTAAATGTGGTGAGGTCTATACTCAATGCATCATAGACACTTAGTTTCAATTGCTATTTTCAATAATAATGCATCACGTATTTGTCCCCATTGCCTTAAACACAAAAAAAGGGGAAAATTTTTAAAAATGCCGATGAGAGTTATCAAATTAATAGAGAGAGCATAATTTTATTTTAATGTTTAATAAGGGTAAAGATATTTTACATTCCAAACAAAATTTTATTTTTTAAAATAAAATTTTTTTACTCCTTTAAATAGAACAAAATATCTAATTTTAAAAACAAATATTCCATATAAAAATAAAGATGTATAGGCCATCAGAATTCAACATTTTTGAAGACGGAAAGTTGAAAGTTAGAATATTCAAAAAGCTATTAAAAGATAGAAAATTTATATAAAGATTTTAATTTTTTTTTGAGAATTTCAATATATTTAACATTAAATTTCACAAAAAGTTGAAAATAAAAATATCAAAATAGTAAAGTATTTTTAGTAATTTGTAATTATGTAACTATTTTGATATTTTTTCAGTACATAACATTCAAATTCACAAATAAAAGGAAAAAAATTAAAATTAAAATTTTTGAATAAAAATTTAAATTGTGTAATTATTTATTTAAACTTTTTAAATTTTTATTTTTTGTGGTATTGATATTAAGAAACTATTATCATTTAATTTCATATTTAAGCTTTTCAAACTATATATAATTAAGTGTATGTTTAAAAAAATTCATCTAAAAAAATAAAGTTATACTTAAAAGACTACCCTTTTTAGAAATTAAGAGAAAATGATATCATTTCTATTTATTAGATAACTTTCATAGCATTTAAAAAAAAAATTTAATCCAACGAGTCACCCTTATCCAACCCAACTCATATATTATGCGTCATTATATGACCCGTTCAATTAATGACTCATAACTCAACTGACCCAACTCATTAGGTTAAAATATTGAGTCAGTTGAATTGATTTATTGGGTTTGTTTTAATTTTGCCAACCCTTATATTGGAGGATGAAACTCCCATAGAAAGTGGGAATTTTTATTCAGGGATTATACTATTTCTTTCTGGACTAATTCTAAGGTCTTAAGAAAGAAAACCAATAGACCTCAAATTAACTTAACCCTTAAGAACGTTTTGGTTTCTAAACCCAATACACAAAAGGGCCCACTTGAACCTCAATACTAGATCAGCAGATCAGCTTGGTCCTCTCGGGCTGACAAGCCCAACACACAAACACCCACTACCAGGCCGAGAAGACTCGAGCCTAAGTAAAGAAAGCTGGCAATGAAATGATGAAAAGCAGCCATGGCTTTGATGCAAAAACGATGGTACTCAAGTTCTGCTTTCCAGATGACAAAAACCATGAGAATTATTTCTCTCACTTTTGTATCTTAATGCCAGGAATATCTTTCAAACCCATCTTCAAGGCTGTTTTCCTGAAGAGTGCAGGAGGCTTCTGTAAACCAATGGACTTGCAAAATTGGTTGGCCAACTCAACAAGGGTCGTTTTGTCCCTGCTTATTTCCCTTATAGAATTATAATAGCCTAGCCATGAATGATAAGCTGCTTCCTTAACACCTTTGTCGATTTTCGACAGACATGCTTCCATCTATAAGTATCCACATCAAAAAAAAAAAAAAAAAAGGGCATCAGGACCTATTCATAACAAATAAAATGGAAAAGTACTACACTTAGGTAATTGCAAACCTTTGCATTCTCATCAAGATCTAAATGTGGTAAAGAGCATTTGATTAGGGGAAGGTCTTTTAAAGCATCCAGGAAAAAGTCCTCCCAAGGTGCAAGTATAAGTATGCCTTCTCCTTCTTTGCCTTCCCGTCCTGTTCTTCCAAGACGATGAATATACTGTTCCCGGTCTGGAGGAATACCAACCTGATAATAGAAGTGTCAGATATGATTATAAAGAATTAAATGTTTTAAGCATTTGACATGGCACAACACTGAAACTGAATCATGTTTCACTTTAAAAGCTTTTACCACAGCAAAGATTGGGAAGATCCAACAGTCTCTCTTGAAACTCTCCGCGAAAAAGTAAGCAAAAAAGAAGAAAATCGAGGAAACATTAAAACCAAAAACTCATATTTGTAATGAACTTTTCATTTAAGTGCCTCAAGGTGCATTTAACTTCTTTTTTATCATAATCTAAACAAACAATCATGCCATTCTTTGCATCCATGCAACAGCAGAGATAATGCATTCACATATTCCCAGTTTCCACATTTAAAATTAATGCTGACAGCTAGTCTAAAACTAAAATCATTTAGAGACTGATTGAGGCCCATTTGAACAAGAAGTTGTAAAGTTATTCTGGGAAATAATCGTGATTCAATCAAAACTTTACTGTTTAGACTTTGATTCCACAAACTATCAACTACGGTTCATATAATATGGAACACGTTTTGTCCATTCAGCAAACAGAACACCACAACTTCAACTACAGATATTATACTAGACAGCCATCAGAATGACAAAATTGGAGAGTTACCAATTGAAGCATCACACATCAAGTAAATTATCATCCACAAAAGTTTATAGAACCAATCTACAGAAGCAAGGCTTTCAAATAAGACAACTTCTTGTTTCCTCATTTGCATTGTTAGTTGATGCATACCTCTTTACTTAGGTAGTGAGAAAAATTCAATTTATGCTGGGAACATCCGATTGTGTTGTAGAGGTCTGTAATTAACTAATTGATTATACATACCTGAATAACCAGGGTAACATCAGGATAGTTCATCCCCCGAGCTGAAACATCTGAGCTAACTAGAATTAGTCGTTTAGCCTCTTTGAATTCATCAGAAATTCGAGTCCTATAGATCTGAGGTTTTCTAGAGTGTATCTCCCTTACATCCATTTTCATCTCTCGTAGAAGTGCATACATGAGGGATGTCACCATTGCCGTTGTACAGAAAACAATAATCTGGCAAGTAAAAGTAATGATGAGCACCAATGGATAGTAAACAAAAACAAAATATTGACACTAAAATATTAGAATATTTGTTTTTAGAATTCAGGGGAAAAAAAGAAGTTAGCAATGGGCATAACATCATCAACTCACCCATTATTACCTTAAAATCTGACACTTCGGAGATGTGTCCCTCCAGGAGATGATAAACAATCTGGAAATGCTGTTCATGCGGTGCAACAAGATAAGATTGCTTTACCTAGTTGACAAACCAAAATAAAAATCACAAAAATGTTCTTCCACATCCTCAACTAATATAAACAAGCATAAATCATCATTGCACATTGCAGACTAAAATTTGGAGTTCACAGGAATGTCATTGAAATTCTCAACTTGGACAGGCTATAAGTTTATAACCAGGTACCAATCTTAAAATTAGTGGCTTGTGCTTAAAAAATTTCAAGCCTCATAAATTTGGAAATTGACATAAATGTCAGACATTACCTTTGGATGTGTTTCCAAGTTATGGCCAACTGTGTCCAAGTAATCATGTTCTCTTTTCAATACAAGCTGTGATATTCGACGAACCTGTAATTCACAACTTCAATTTCAGGGGTAAAGATGTACTCCGGTAATATGTACAGTCAAATGGTTAAACTTTCCATCAAAGCTTGAAAAGTTTATATCAAGTTGCATGGACAGGTTGGTGACCTCATATACAAAATTATAAAGCAGAAAGGTCCTGCTCCCCAACTCTAGACGAAGAACAAGGAAGAAAATTAACCTCTTTCGGAACTGTGGCTGAAAAAAGTAAAGACTGTCTCTGTCGAGGTAAGCAATCAACTATTTTCTCAATGTCTTTCCTAAAACCAAGGTCTAACAATCGGTCTGCTTCATCAAGTATAAGCATCTTCAGTCCCATTAAACGTACAGATATTCCAGACTTGTTCTCAACATGATCCAACAATCTACCAGGAGTTGCAACTATAATCTGCATAGTTACATCTAGTTAACATGACATTTTTCAGCTTTCAAAGCCTATTACAGTGGTTTAAAAATCATACTCCAGACACAAAATTCACTCTTTTGAACAAGCATATACCTGGGAAGGTTCTGATTCCAAGCGTTTTTTATCAACTTTAAAACGTGTTCCTCCAACTAGTGTTTGCACGCCAATGTCATCATGGTGCTTCAGCAACACAGTAGTTTCTGCTGCTATCTGACTTGCGAGTTCTCGAGTTGGACACAGGATTAAAACATATATTGGAGGGATCCGTTGGTTTGAGCTGTTAATTGACGCCTTTATAACTGTTTCAATAGCAGGAAGCTGTTTTTATTTAATAGCTATGAGATATAAAAGCATTGGGTTGCAGAGAAAATGTAAAGAACACAGTCAAGGGGACAGGTAATATACCAAAAAGGCAGCACTTTTGCCGGTTCCAGTTCTAGCCTTAACAAAAGCATCCTTGCCTGTACACAGCAATGTGCAAATTTTAGGTCATACAGAAACAAGGAGAGGCAAACTTCAGAACAAGAGAACAGAAACCATATAAAAAGTCACTCTGAATAGCAGTAGTTCAGCTAAACAGAGGTGAGTTAAAACAACCAGCCAATTCAGAGATCAACTCTTATGAACTAAGCTTAGTGAATTCTAGTCAAACAAAAATGTTGGTTAAACTACTGCTTCATCTATAATTCACTTGGTAGGGAAAAATCACAGCTTCTGTGATTCCCTTTTGTTGATAACAGCAACCTCTATTGATACTTGTGCGTTATGACCAAATTAGCAAACTAGAACATGGAAAAATTGTTTCTGAAAAGCAGCAGTCCAAGGTTTGAACAAGAATACAGGAAAACATTAGCTGCAAAATGTCCTTAAAAGCACATCAGCATACCCTGGAGGCAAGTGGAAAGTGCAGCCTCCTGAACTCGGGTCATTTGTACATAACCAGCTCCATTAAGTGCCTTAATTGTTAAAGGAGAGATGTCATACTCATCGAACCTAACAAAACAAAATCCCCTCGCACAATTACAAAAATGCTGACATGAAATTTCATTCACAGCTAAATTCTGAACCAATCAAATGCCTTGCATAAATAGTCTGATTTCTTGCATACCTTTTTGAACTGTATATAGTCTCTTCCTCAATTTTTCCCACTTCGTGTTCCTCCAGATTCCTGTTTTTGACCTCCTGGCGAATCATCTCTACTTGTTCTGATAAATCATCCTCGTCCTCCACAAACTTCAAGGGCACTTTCTTCTTTATCTTAACATCATGCTTCCCAAGTGCAGCACTGCTCATCATCCTCTTCAGTTTTCCCCTACTTCCCGATCCTTCATGTCTCTCCTCGTCATCACTATCAGGATCAGATAAATTACTTCCATTCCCACTGAGTGGAAACCTCGGCCAACTCACTCTTCCATAATTCGAGGAACCAACCTTATTACCCTCAGATTCTGATTCATCCCCACTCGTTGAACTATCATTTCTTGCAAAATTAAACCTTTTACGCCTCTTGTTACTTGTATCTATAGAATAACATCTCACTGTCATTAGACTATCCAAATTCATCGAAATCCTACTTTCATCACCGAGCATTCCATCCGTTGCCACCCTCATTGATCTCCGAGTATAACACAAAAAACGTTTCCTAATCAACCAATTATTTGAGTGCACTAAATTCCCATGTCCAAAATGACCCTTTAAATTATACCCCAACCATCCTACTGAACTCACAGAACCACTCGAAAACTTCCTAGCTCTCATAGAATTATCACGCGATGTACTCCAATTTCCACTCTCATTAACAGCATTACCCGCAAAGTCAGAATTTTTAGAAATTAATTTCCGTAAATCAATAGGCTCACCAATAACTCTCTTCTTAGGCATTTGTGGTGCGGGAGCTCTATTGGGCCCGTCATCTTCATTCCACAAGTCCTCAGCACCTTCCTTCATAAACCGATCAGCCAGAGCTTTGATGTGTTCCTGAGGCGACAAAGGGCTATAATTGGCGCCATGTTGATGAGGGTCGGGGCCAGAATTGGAACTCTGTGAAGCAGTGAGCTTGGCCCTGATTTGGGAGCGGATCCGGGCCTGGTAAATTTGCTTTTCTTGTTCAAGAAGGCGTTTTTCTTTTTCTCTGGCTTTTTTCTCGTGAAGGCGTTTCCATTGCCATTTGTTCAGCCCACCCGGGAAAGTTCGTGCTCCTCCGCCCATGAAGCGGAGGAAAGAGAGGCCGTAATTGAGAGATGGCGTAGGCCTTGAACGCCTTTGGAGAAGGAAAATGGTAGAGTAGTGCATTCTTAAAAAATGGAGGGAGTGGCTGAGAGGGGTTTAGCCTTAGGGTTTTACAAACAGTATCTGTTTTTGATTAAGGTAGTTATATATTTGGTGGGATTCATTTTATTTAATTTTCTTTTAATCTAAGTAGGGGTTTTCTTCTAATTTGCCATTTCATGTGTTGATTTATTTGGAGCAAATGAAATTAAGAAAGCAATTTAAAAAATAAAATTTTGCTTCAGGCAAACCAAATAATAATCCATGTTTTTCCCTTTTTTGGAAGGGTGAAAATTTGCAAGAATTTCATAGATAATGGTTTTTCTTTCCAAAGTAAAACCCAATGCTCAACCAACCAAGTGACCAAAATAATAGATGAAAAGGGTGCACTTGTTTCTTGTCCATCTCATTGAATCATCCTTGCCAAGGAGTAAAACCAAATGAAAAAACCCCTATTGATTTTAGAGGTTTGATAACCTTTACACCATCAACATAATACTGTATTGTTGAATTATGTTTTTTTTCTATCCACAATAAATAAAACTGATTAATTCTAAATTAAAAGGGTTAAAACACTTAAACACTACTATTTTTGAAAGGCAAAGTTGGCTATTTTGAACTTGAATCACTTGAACTAGAGCCATCACTTGTAAAGTAAATTATCATACTTATGGACTAACTAATTGGGAGAAAATCGATAAATTTCTTTTTAACAATCAATTGAGAGAGAATAAATACATTTTTTTAGAAGAGATTCAGCCTTTTTGAATGTAAAATACAACTTTTGGATGCACATCCGTACCAGTGCATTTTACCATTTGAGAATAAATATGCTTTCGAAACTTGGAGTTGGGATTTTTTTTCGAAGTTATCTCTGAACCCGAGCATAACTAGAAGCTCCAAATGGGGTAATGAAGCTCTACAATGTGTTGGGAGAAAACCATAATAGAATTTATTGAAACTCCTATTCCATTCACTGTAAAATTTGAACTTGGGTTTTTATACTTGTCATTAGCTTCAGCATTGGTAAGTCAAATTACATGAACAGGCAATTTTCTGCAAGTTGGTATACCTTGTCGAAACATCTCATTCATAAAAAATCTTCAAATCGAAACCATTGAGGTTGACTTCATTAGTAGTAAGACAAATGCAAACATCTGTTGAGTGAAAAAGATTGCTTGTTTTAGCCTATTTATTAACTGATTTGAGGATGCTTAACAAACTCGATAAAGAAACCTCCAGTCATTATGTTCCTTCTTGTTGGAAGTCCAAGTATGCGTTCGGCACCATCGTAATCTATAAATTTTTCTTCTGAAAGTCAAGGGAATGCATTATTGTTAATATAGCATGATCTTAATAATCAAGGAAGCTAATATAGTACCATAATTCCCTTGAATTCACTTCATTACTGCTTTTAGAAAATCCAATTTGGTTCTGCCGGCTTAACAGCCTTAACTTCTGATTGAATGATGGTCAAGCCCCCATAAGAACTTGTATTCAACGTATGCTAGAGGAAATGAGTTTGACATGTTGAAGTCTCTGACAAAGCAAACTCATAAATTAGCCGAGGAATGTCCGAAGACAAACTACCGTGGCACAAAGGAGCGAGAGAGGCACCACATCAAGAAGAATTGTTAACTTCTCTTGAAGCATGGAGAAACTCAACGTAAGTTGCATTTTTTTTCTTGCAATTTGTGTCAAAGAACCTAAACAGAAGCATATCCTGCAATGACACGAACAAACAGAGTTCTGCCTCAAAAAGTTTGCACATGATTACATCCTAGTAATGTTCTGTGATTCTGTGCATGGACACAAATATCTTACTCAAATAGTTTGCTTATTATTAGAGGAAGACAATTTCATTTCTCGGTTATGAACAAGAGTTGCCATTTTGTACTGGAACTTACTCAAGATGGCTGGTCTGTGATCCTGTTGAATGATACAATATATTTATGGACACAAGACCATACATCATCTAAATTTCTTCTAATAATGTTCAACCGAAATGTAGCAGAAACATCGTCCTATTAGCCTGAAAATTAAGAAGATGATGCTGAATTCCAAGTGAAAGGATTGGAAACAAGTTGCATAGCATTCATTCACTCACGAGAGAGGAGACAAAACAAAGTTTGTATATCAAAAGTTTACTGCAGGACTACAAGGACAACTCTTTGAACACAAAAGGTTGGTCAACTTATCTATCACCATATATAGTATCCAAAGCAACAGTTAATTGCATACACAAGGATACCTGGGCTAAAAAATCCAAGGGTTTGTATGAATTGTGCGTGTCCTACTTCAGTCAAAATCCAAGGATACTTGGAATCTGAAGTGTTGAAGAGGGAGAGGAGTTCAAGGACCACTGAAGTTGGCTTTGCTTCACAAGGAGGAACTTCTGCTCAAATTTTTGACGGAATGAAGGCCACTAACTTCTAAAATTTTCCTGGAAATTTTTGGGCCGCAAACTTTTCTTCTGTACAATTCTTAAGCTAATCTCAACCATCTATATGTGATGATACATTGATCTCAAAATCCCATTAGAAACAATGAATTATTTGTGCAAGTAAAACTAATGAAATGATGAACAAGCATCAAATTAATACACCACAGTTTATCATCAATCATCACACGAGCTCATTGGAAACAAAATTGACATCCTGAACCGATGTGCATTCAAGCATTCCACAGAAAACAATAAGAGGCTAACATGAGCAATAAAGATCACAAAAAGCTACGTTAGACAATTTCACCCTTACCTACTAGTAAAATACAAACGGATATGATGATATCCTTTTAACTTGAACAAGTACAATCCTAAAAAGCCCTGTCAAAGACTGAATCTTTTCAAGCATCTTCTCCAGCATAAACAAAGACACCAACCAGTACTACTTTTTCCAAAACTAAACTCCTGAATCATCCAAACCCCCATCATAATATCACTTTATCTTGTCAAGAATGTCAGAGACAACCTTATCCATGTCAAGGGCCTTCATAGGAGCAAAGGGCCTCTTCAAATCCAAAAGGCTGATAAACTTCTCCCCGTTTTCCCCTTCCTCCCTTATCTCAAAGCAACCCCTCCTTGGCTTCTCCGGATTCAGTACCACATTAACCCCACCATCAAGACCTTTCTCCAAACCCTCCTTCACAAGCAAAGCCCGAGTCTTGAACGAGTTACACTGCTTGCAATGTTCCACAATGATAGTTTTCGTGGACCCATCAACAACCTTAGCCTCGTCTCCTGCTTCTATCTCCGTAGGAACAGGAGGGGGCCTAATTTGGCCCTTCTTGGGATCTTTTAGGGCTTTTTTGGCTTTCTTTTTCAGATGGGATGCCGGTGGGATGGATTTTGCTGGACGGGTTGAACTCCTGGTGACCCGGGTTGATGGCTCCACCGTTGTTCTTTTCCTGGGCGCCATTGTTTGCTGCTGAAGAAGATGAAAGGAAAGATCAACCAAAAAAAATAAAATTTTTTTGCCAAAAAAATAAATTCTTGAGAAGAAAAGAGATAGAAATGAATTATAATTATATAATTTTTTTAAAGAAATTATTTATCCAATCCAAATTGGAGAATTGAAGTGACTTCTGTGACTATGGCTCAGCTTTTGATGAGTTGGATGGCTTTTCGGATTACCTTACGTGGGGTCGAATGCGACATTAATATTATCCCGCGCTTTTTGACGGCTGAGATTGAGCTCATTCGTGGGCCCACTCCCTCATCTGCTGACCAGTGGATATGCGTTCTGTCTTCCACATCCTCGGGCTGCGATTGAGCCCATTGGGTTTGGGATGAAATGAGCGATTTTTTGGGGGTTATTGATATTGAGAATGTTGGGCTCAAGGAGTACAAAGCTTTTGGTCATCAAGGGATGATTTGTTGGATTACAGCATGAAAGGTTTAGTTAGGAAAGCCTATTTACTTGTTGGATTACAGCCCATTTATTTGTGGGTTGATTTTAGCAGCTCTAATCTGTTAGGCCCATTATTATAAGCTACATGAACAAATCAGCCTTGCACTTCATGCTCTTACCGCTCATTTCCGCTCATTACGATTTGCTCGAATGGTTGAGGGCTGGTGATTTTGATTCGCGGATCAAATTGACTTGAGTTATCCGATTTAATTCGACCTAAAATTTTATATCGAATCGAATTGAATTGGTATAAAATGGCTAATATTATATTTTTTGGTTCCAATCTACTTTATATTTTTTTTGTTTGAATTGAATTAGATTAGATCTTATCCGAATGAAAACTTTAAAAAAAAATGTATAGCTTTCTTCTTTTTTTTTTTTTCCAAAAATGACTAACATTGTTATGAGATGGAAATTTGTATAGTTTTTCATAATTCAATTTTTTTTTGGTTAATTTTGTTTGAAAAGAAATTACATTACTTCTAAGATAATTAAAGTTGTTGAAATATATATATATATATATATTTGTTATAGTTAGTTAATTAAAGTTGATAGCATATATTTATGATTTTATTTAAACTAAAGAGAAAAATGATCAGATGAGATAAAAAAAAAAATCTAATCCATTTCAATTCAAAATACATGTATCTGATCTAATTTGTTTCAAATATAGATTGATTTTAAATGATGATTTGCACAATTTAGACCAGATCGAATTGATTCGGATCAAGGAATTTAAATAGGCCTAATAGATTTTGTGACTTTTAAGGCAGTAGACCTCGTAATTTATTGTTTTTTAAAATTTTAACATATAAAGTAATCCTATTGCTTCAATATGTGATTTGTGATATTTGAAACTCTTAGCAAAAAAATATATAATATATCTCAAACCACTCAACATCATTCGTTCTTGACTATATTTTATTGATAAGTAACAAATTCTTATTTTTAACAAGCGTATTAAGAAATTTTGATTTGTAAAGGATGTAGGAATATATTCTGGTATATCATAATCTCATTAAATTCAATAAATCAAATGATTTAGCTCTAAATATGGCTTCAATGCCATTGAGTGGCAAACCATTTCATTAAGTAAAAAATTTGAAACCAGATGATTTAGCACTAAGTATGGATTCAATGCCATTGAGTGGCTTAACATTTCATTGAATAAAAAATTTGAAACCAGATGATTTAGCACTGAATATGGTTTCAATGCCATTGAGTGGCATTGAATAAAGAATTTGAAACCAACAATCAAATGCAACTATATAATGCCCATGACATTCATAGCCTGGACTCACCAAAATCCCATTATCTAGCTTTGTGTAGCCAACTCCCAAGCATTATTTTGCCAAACTTGTTCAATTTCTTCCTGGAGAGATGGCTGTTCCAACCGTAACTCAATGCATTATCCTTGTTCTTTGTCTGGCATCAGGTAAAGAATCTTATGTTCGCCACACAAAAGATGGTCACATATGATCCATTTTTTGGAGTAGAATTGCACGTAAAGATATATGGTTCGAAAATAGTACAAACTTTGAAGACAACACAAAGATGGTCAATAAATTATGCATTTTTACAACTATTTACTTTGTCATACTTTTGGTGATTATATTTAAATGTCACGTCCGTCACTGAAATATTACATTACATGTATGACCTTTCATTCTTTAAAAGTTGGCTAACCATGGTATTGATTGATAATATGCAGTTACACATATGTCGGTTGTTGAGGGCGGTCCCCCAGCTACGCCAATAAACCCGCCAAAGAGGTGCACAGATGGTTTAGGTCCATGCAGCTTAAAATGTGATATAAATTGTTGCATTCGGCTCTGCAATACCTACTTCAATGGTCGCCATCCACAGGCAAGTTGTGATGAAGTTCCCGGAATTGCTCTAAGGTTGTGCATCTGCCGCCATGACTGCTGATTTCACAGAGACACATCTATATATATACCATTTGGACCATAATGTTTATGTATCAAGGCAACCAAAGCCTTAGAATAATGTGCTCTCTCTATATATATGTAGATTTGTGTCCAAATGGGAGTTCATGTAAAATTTGCTTTCACTAAAGCTTAAAACTATATGAATACAAAAAAATCGCGTTTTATTGAGAAGCAACTTTGCAAAAATTTATTTCATGATCTTCATCCATGGTGGGATTTTGATGATGATGATGAAGAAGAAGAAGAATCCATTTAGTTTCTTCTTGAGGGAAATTTCCATTTTCCGGTTGAATTAATATGATCCCATGATTCTTAAGCAAAGAACATTTGTGAATAACTAACTCTTTGCAGCATAAGTTAATGTGCGGGACATGCATGCAATACCATAACATTTCTTGGAAATCATTTTAGGTATATATTTTCAATTAATTTTCAATATTTTTTCACTATACTTTTTGAACTAAAAAAAATTAAAAATATAAAGTTGGTGCATAAAAAAATAAATCTTCATACTAAAATTTATTGGAATAAAAATATTTATTGACGATGTAATTTTTAGCCAAAAAACAAAATAACTATGTAAAAAGATTAAAATATGTTATATATAATGATATGAGAAAATGTTACAAAGAATCTATATGATCTTGAACTATAGATGATAAATCACAATGGCTAGATTTTGTTTTGTATTTTTCTTAAATACACCTTATATTTCCCAAAGGAGAAGGATATAGTGCGAACTTTGGGATTAATTATAGCTGTGATATAAGGTCCAAATGAAATCTTTTCAAGCTTGGTTTTAAGTCTCTATAGTATTTCCTGTAATACATTTTAATGTCTGCATATAATTATTCATATTTTTGTTAAAAACTATTACTTTTGTTTTAATATATTTTAATGTGAAATTTTTTTGGGTGCTACTTCATATTTTAAATATTTTTGGTATAAACAATATAGTAAGAAAATATTAAAAGTGATTAAAATTATATACCTAAAATAGAAAAAATAAATCTTCACATTAAAAGAAAATATATGATACAAATGAATTTTAATAGTATAAATAACAAGATAAACTTGAACATTTATGAAAAAATATTAAAATGTATTATAGAAAATTATACAAAAAGTGTAACAAAAAATCCAGTGTGGGGAGAACTTTTCGTATGAATGTTGATTGTGTTTAAACATTTTAGGCAAATGTAAAATGCACTATAAAAAATGATTAATTTCTTAATCCAATAACTAATTGCAGCTATTGTATAAGGACCAAATGCTGCCTTTTAAGGCTTGGTTCAAGGTAGACAACTCATATTTAAACCAAAAAATTTTTTGCCACTTATGTGTTGGTAAATACTTCTTATATAAACATTAATTATGTTTAAACATTTTATGAAAAGATCAAATGCGCTTTAAAAAATAGTTAATTTCTTTCACGAAGGAAAAATTTGTGGTAAAAAAAAATTAAAAACTTTTAATGACAGAATCTTATTGAAAAGCAAAATGTGCACTAATACACTGAACATGGCTGCATCTAATCTGAATCACAATGTGAAATCATAAATTACAAAATCTTCACTAATTACCCACTTTTTTTTTCTTTTTTTTTTGGATCATATCAAGATTTAAGCCTATAAATAGTAGAATGCACCAATAGAAAACCCCACAGGAATTGAAAATGGCAATTCCAAAAGCAACCCTTTGCATTATCCTTTTTCTACTTTTTGCAGCAGGTAATATTTACCATCACAAAAGATCAGTTTTTGACAACTTGTTCTTGATTGAAAATTTTCATTTTCTCCAAGAACAATTCTTGGAAAGAGTTGAAATCTAGAAGATGCATTTCAAGTTTAAATCATGATCCCAAAATTTCAAATTCATAATGCCAAAACTTCCATCTTGCATGGCTTCACATAAAACTAAAACTATGTCTCTACTTCTTTCCATAGTCTAAGATTACTGCAATTATTATAACTTGCCTGACGCATTTTTCTTTGTTTGGTTTGGTGAAAATGAAGCTAGCTGCGTGGTTGGGGCCAAAAGATGCACAATTCCCTTGGAATATTGCTCAAAGGAATGTGATGAAGAGTGTTGCCAAAGGCTGTGTGATGCACAGTACCATTTCAGCAATCCAGAGGCAAGTTGTGTAGACATCCCAGGAACTGCTATCACGCTGTGCGACTGCAGCTATGACTGCTAGGCCAATGGGTCATGAAATACAATAAGACCATACTTTTGTATTCATGCATGCAAAGCCCGCGATTGTTCAAATAAAATATCAACTTCATTTTACAGTTCCTCGTTCAGTCGTTCTGTAGTTGGCTTTTTCTTTCAATAATGTAATCCCTTTGAAAAGAGCAGAAGATTCTTGCTGGTTTCTTGCACAAGTTACAACCCGCATTATAATTTAAGGCAAATTACATATACTCTCGAGATTTTTGTTTATTACTAATCAAACATTATTATTTGTTAAAACTATCAATACTTTTGAGGTTTAAAAACATTTAACATCAACTCTCATGACGCCTATTTCCGGTATGAACATCAACTTTTATGTCATAAATAGTAATATAATAGTAAAAAATTTTAATATTTAGACAAAATTAACCCCTCATACTCTAATTATTAATTTCTATAAAAAATATTTATAACTGACATTTATCTTAAAAATAAAAACAAAAATTATACATATTCATTCGTATTAAAGGCAAAGTATGTAGAAAGAAAATAGAAGTAAAAAGTTGATTTATATAAAAAAATTCGAATTAATTAAAAAGTAAAAAACAAATTTACCAACGAAAAAAGAAATATAATATAAAAATTTTTAAAATTTATTTCATAGTCAAATTCACCAAACCAACAAAATAAAAATACATATATTTTTTTCATATATACCATATATTTTTTTCATTAATAAATTTACTTTTTACTCCATTTACATATTTTTTTTATACATATCAATCTTCTACTTTTATTTCTTTTTTACGTACTTTGCATTTGATATAAACAAATATGTATAATTTTTACTTTTATTTATAAAGTAAATGTCAGTTATAAATATTTTTTTATACAAATTAATAATTGAAGTATTAAAAGTAATTTTGTTCAAATATTTAATTTTTTACTATTATGTTACTGTTCATGATGGAAAAATTACTATTCATAACAAAAATAAGATCAGAAGGTAAATGATAAATTTTTAAACCTTAGGGGCATTGATAGTTTTGACAAACTATAAGATTCTATTGGTAATAAACAGAAACATCAAGGGTATATGTAATTTGCCCAATAATCTATTCCCCGAATTCCTGAGTACAACAGCATGAATAACAAATTTCGTTTCAAAGGCCCCTTACAGTGATTGTTTCTAGCCAAGGAATGCAGGCTGAGGGATAGTTCTAATTTGATGAAATTCCACCCAATAGAATGGGAGGCCATCAAAACTACAAGTTCCTTCTCAGTCACCATTTAACATGATCTGTGTTAAGATCAATCTCACGGTCATTTGTCTGTCATGTCACTAAAAATTCAAGAAATAATTTACTTATACAGGAAGCCTAATTCAATGAAAGATATGGAAATGGGATCAAATTGAATACAACAAATTCGTCTATAAATGGTAGAAATTACAAATCTGTCAATGCTTCCTTAGAGGTACTCATCATCATGGTAGTCAGTCAGTCGAATGCGATGGAGAAGAATTCGATGGTTTGTTCAGGATTCTCACACTTTTGTACACGAGGATTCTCAAGAGAACAAGAATCCATTTTTTCAAGGAAAACTTACCAGTTGAAAGTGGCCCTTTCACACTTTTTCACGACTCTTTGCAGCATTTCGTCTTGCACAGCATCCTACAAAGTAGATTATTGCCTGACCATGAAAAAGGAAGATCAGATCAGATCAGACTTCTATGGACTTTCCAGTGTGGGATGCAGAGCCTTACACTAATAGTTTGGCCGATAATAAGAAAAGCTCGACGGAGAATGAAAAGAACGATGAGAATTTTTCCCAATAAATTAGATTCTTAATGAGAATTTTGAACTTACCAAGAGAACAAAAAGAAAAACATTAAAGATAGCAACCACCCTCCATTCTATCTTCATATATTGAGCAACTCCAGCTCTGAAAGAAGTGCAATAGGAAATATGAGAGTTTTAAACTAACTTAGCTGCACAATGAGTACTAATAGAAAATGGTATTACTTGCAAGAATCACAACTGTAGCACTTGATGGCTCTTGAGTTTTTGTAAAGTTTGCAATCCTTGTTCAAGCTGATTGGCCTAAAGCTCAAGTCATAGTACGAGGCATTCACAGCAGGATAACCACACCTAAAGAAATGAAATGCTCTCTTGAGTGGAGAATGAGAACAGAACCAAAAATTTAATTAGCAAAAACAAAGGATTGTGGCTAGCTCCAAGACAATCCTTTTGCAAGGTATGAATATTAAAACTCAGAAAAACACATTTGTAGTTCCATGACAGGAAAAACAGTGCAATATGAACATGGCTGCAGTCAAGGCCTGAGAATTGGGTTATGTGTTCTACTGAGATCTATATTGTTTGAAACTAAATGAAGAAAATATTTAAGTAAAGCACATACTCAGATGGTGGACGACAGCAACCCGCTTCGATGGGAGTGAGTTTAGCTAACTTGTATTGTTTCAATGTCTACAGAAACCAATTTGAAGCATGAATAGGAGCTCAGAAGAAGTACCTGAGAATATAGGTTCTGAGATGTACCTTATATTCTCTTGCCAAGTTGTTGCAGTCATCAGATTTCACTAGACAGCTCCTTAGGTGCTCCCAGTTGTGTGTATTATTAAGCTGACAAATCATATCCGAAAGATAAAAAATTCAAGCTCAAAATCTCAAATCCATACAACATTGGGAGGAACTAACCTGTTTTAAAAACCATGAGCTGTAATCCTGAAGATGATACTCCTTGTACCTGATGAAATGAATGGAAAAAAAAAATGATCGCTTCAATAGATCCAAGATCAGTTTGTCTGCTTGGAATATACAGATAAAATGAGAAATGAATAAGTGTTTCAGAAATATCATATTGAAGAAATTTAGAGCAACAATAGCATCCAAATCTTAAAAGGAGTTTTGAGTGGAGTGCATGTGGAAACATGCATCTGTGAAGGAGCCAATGGGGATCACATTTTGAAATGAGATTAAAGATAAGAAAACAGGAACAAAATCTTATAAGTCACGGGTCTTCTTACCTCAAACCAGATACATAATGGCCAGAGCCACTGTTTGTCACAATGAACCTAGAAGCAGAAAATGACCACAGAACATCAATTTGTCAGTCAGTCATAATAAAAACGAGCCTTTAATTTACATATATTCAAACTATGGAAACATGAATAAAATAATAATCTATTCCTAGGAACTGTCAGCATGTGGAAGTTGTCGATTAGCTCAAACTACAACAGCACATGTCAGCAATGTCAAGAGGCAAGTCAACCAATTTAAATGCCGTAATTTAATTAATCTGATTATTTTCACTAGCAACAGAATTGCAAGAAAGTGAGGAAAAATTTATTGCAATAGAGAAAATGGCATCCATTCATATCAGTGTCAAAAAGTTAGCTTGTCTTCAGACAAGAAGGAGTAGTCCTGACGGAAGAGAAAGAGAAACTGCCTCAAGAAAGAAGGAGGATAGAGAGGTGAAAGGAAGAAATAGGAGCGAGGGCTGTATTCACACAAACCGTAAAGGTTAAGCATTGCCAACTCAATTAAAAGACAAGAAAAAGAAATTACAGGAGAATTTAGTTATCTACTTCTCAAAATTATGCCAAGAACAGAGCTTAGTGTGAATACTTACGCCAAGACTGTGAAGACCAATATTGCCACCAAAATAAGGCATAGCAAGATTAGATACTGAGAGTTCATTGTCAAGGCAAACTCATAAAATGCAAAATAATAAGCCCGGGAAAAAACAAGAAGAACTATCAAATGAAAATTTGTTTCTCAGCAGGATACAATCCACAACAATATGGAATTGTTCTTCAATGCACCCAAAAAGCCAACAATTGAGCTGGAAATGAAACAACGCGATCTTCTGAGCAACAAGAAATCATTTTGCAGAGAAAATCCATTTATTAAGCAGGAATATTCAACTGAATAAGCTTACATTACGAAAATTACTGCACCAAGGCCTATAACCGGCAGAGTGAGGGACTTTCTGCAGCTATCATGGTGAGTGCTCATCCATACCCCAAAACCGATTACAGCAACACCTAATAGCTGCTTGATATGGTTAAATGGTCAGCATATTAATGTTTGCCAACTTAAAAACCACAAAGAGCACACAAATTCTCTCCATTTCAAAGTCTCTCTTCTTCACCCGTACTAGTGGTACAAAGAAATTTTTAAGTGTCCATTATACTATCAGAGGCGGAGGGTTTTCAGCTATGATAAGATGAAAATTAATTAGCAAAAAGATCACATTTTCAGAAAATCGGGACAAAAACTAACTTTAGGTTTCAACATTTAAACCCATTCAAACAAATTGAAGTTAAGGCACATTTCTTGTACACATAAACAGCCAAAACAAGACAAATAAAACAAACTAACGTCAATAAAAGAAGATTTATTTCCAGACACAAAAGGAAAATCAATGTCAAAACCCATTTAGAGGAGTAACCCAAAAAAAAAAGAGAAATGAAAGGGAAAAAAGCCAACAAGAATGCACCAAAAATATCAACTGGGTTATGAGAAAAAACCAAAGAAGAAAAGGGTGTGTACCATTGTAAGGAAATTGATCCATCTGACGACAAAAGTACTTATTCCAGTACTCATCTTTACTATGCAACTCAGAGCTCAGCTTCTTAAGTACTTATAAAATCACAACCAAGACAAAGGATTTTTGAGACTTATGTTTGAAGTTCCTCTCCAAGACTTTGCTGGCAATTTGAAGTAATGGGCGCCTGCAGTTGCAGCTGCAGAACAAGAAAAACAAGAGGCAAAGACGAGATTTTTATCGGAATAAAGTTGGGAAAAATGAGTTTGAATTTTGGAATCAAGTTGCTAGCGTTTAGTGATCGTTATTTTTTAACATAAAAAAACTGATCTCCCACATGCTTTTGGTCAGAACCTGGAAGTGGAAACCATTCGGAGATAACAGAAAGCGGTGGTAATGTGCAAGATTTCCATATAAGATTTCAAGAATGCGGCCTTCACTCTGTGGTCAAATGGACAGAGGTCAAAAGAAAATGTTTTAATTAGTGGATAACAGCTCTATAATTTGGACAGAAGTGGTACCCAATGGGCACTCAAATGCAAGCATAATAACGTCTTCCTACCCTCCCAGCTTTGGCTTTTGAACGCAATTATCAGCAACAGATTCCATGCCCTTCGCGGAGGGCCGATTGGATAAGTTATTTTTATTTATAAATAAAAAAAAATTAAATATTTTTTTATTTTAAAATTTAAAATTTAAAATTTTTTTACTCAAATTCCTTTCACATAATTTTAAAAAAATTCTTTTTATTTTTTTTTTCAAAATACTTTTTCTATAAAAAAATACCCATTAAAATTTTTACACATTACAATACAAATTTCTTTCAATTTTCATAACACGTTAAAATACTTGTGAGCTGCGTTAAGCCTAAAGTAGTAACATTTTATGCGTACTCTTGAGAGTATTCAGTAATGAATTAATACTAGTTTAGCGTAAATCTATTCATTAAATGCGAATCTCAGCATTTGGGTTTTGAAAAACTTTTGTATGGGAGTTTACCAAGTGGGACAACTACGTTAAGTTCCAACCACCAAAGCTAACTCAAGATAACGAAAGATAGCTTTTTTGGTTATAAAAGCTGATCATGTTACTTTGGTTGAAAAGTGTTGCTGTTTGAGTCATATTTGTTCGTACTCACAAGGAAGAATTACATATCATTAGTAGATGAAGGTTACAGACATAATTACAGCTTCTGCTAGGACGAAAATTGCAGCTTTCAGCTGAAAAGAAACCGAAACAAGAGGTAGAAACTAGCTAGGATCAACAAATAAGTTGTCACTGGACTCTGTTTGTGCAGGTTAGAATGGTAGATCTCATCTGCTCTTTACCCAAGGATGTCTCAACTATCACCTGACCAAAAAGATATGCATTAGCTATTCAATCATACGTCTCTTCCAGTAGTATCTCTTTCAGAAAGAAAATAAAGCCGCAAACATCATTGTTTAGCTCGAATAAGTCATTAGATTTTGGAAATACTCACTTCTTGTGCCCTATTGCCTGATCGAGCAAGTAGTTTGTACTGATTTTCGAACATTGACGCCATATAAACCTGTCCATATCAACAGGTGAACATGAAGGACTTCGTATCCCAAGCAAAGGAAGACAAGCATTTTATAAACTTCCATGTCCATTTAGTCAAAAGAATTCGATGTACCTGAAAAGTTGGAGCCAAACCAGGACTGACAAAATACCTTCCCTTTGACACAGAATGAATTCCCTCAACCTGCTTCAATTCTTTGATAAGGGACTCCACCTCTGGCCACTGTCAAAAATTGCAATCAAGATGTTCAGAAGCACCATTTTGCCACCACACAAAGGTGTATATAAATTGAATGGATGCACAGGTTTCTCCCACAGTCTAAAGTTACCATGGAAATATTGGATCTTAGTGACCCAAAAAAAAAACTCTTTTTTTCCCCAAGTTCTGCAACTATCTAATCAAATTCTCGCCTCCACTTTGGCAAAATCCAAAAATATTATTACATCTACTTTATCAAATTATATACCTCCCTCAAGCCTTAACCAAAACAAGTCAAACAAATCTCAGTGAATCTTTAAATATTCCTATTTAACATGTTTGCCAGATTTCATACTTCATTTTATGCCATTTTCAGCTATTTGTATGTAGATAAAGAATCAGTAACTTTGCCATGCCATCAACAGACAATGAAACTAGCAAGGCACTCCTACTAAAAATCGACAAAAACCTCTGTATCCGCCTGAGTCTCTTTGAGTCGGCCATCTGAAGAATCATGATCACCCACAACAGCATCCAAGGCTTCCATCAATGGGTCAGGCTGTCAGAGGAAACAATAAATTGAAAATGCTGGAGTAATTATTAGCTGGTAGAGGACTTTAGTGTGAAATTAACATGGATTACCGTTACTTCCTTTAATGACAAGAAAATGCGTTCAAGGGTAAAATCCAGTTGGTGAACTTTTGCCTCCACAATCTGAACAGAAAATGAACACAAAGAACTGAAAAAAGATTCTTTTCTGAAAAAATAATATTCTCAGAACTTCAGACACTATATTAATAATTAACTATCCATGTAAGATTAATATACCGAAAATATTTTGAGTTTGGAATGAAGAAAGGGATTGATACATATACTCTTCGTATGAGTGTTTACTCAATCAAAACCAGATACCTGGCCAACTTTAAAAAATGATGCAGGGTCCAATGTAGCATCCCATGACACTTCTGTCTGGTGAATCAGAGCAGGTACTCCTTCAACCTACATTCAGGGATTCAGTTTACACATGATAATCCACTATCCATTCCTCTATGTGATCTGGAAAGCTCTCATAGCTGGGAGCTATATTAACAAGGCAATGACATACCTACTAGTGCTACCAAATGGACATAATACACTCAACTGCAAAGCATTTGTAGCCACAAATTTTAACTCACCTCAACAAAGACACCAAAATAAGTAATCTTCTTAATGCAGCAGCTAACCACATCCCCAACACTCAATTTAGCCTGTCAATGCAGATAAAGTAGAAACTCATCCAACAAGGCACCCATAACAGATGAATAGCATGCTGAAAGAAATAATAATTCAACAGCTCCACATATTAGAATCTAACTTTGTGTACTCTAGTATAATCTAATTTTATATGGTTCCACATTGTATGCAAACACTACCATCAGACTTCTCTTTTTCTCAATCAATTCTTCATTTTCCTTCTGTCTATTAGAAAATACCAGCCGTCTTGATCTTCTGTCAGCCAACACTACAATCACTCTGATTTTCTGCAAACACGACATTTTCAGATTATTATTCAGCTTGCAAAATTCAATTTTTCAATCCACATTGCATCATCCAAACCTGACCAACAAAGGATGATAAGAACTTGAGTTTCTGTTGGTCATAAATCTTGAGAAGATCTTCAAGCTTTATATCTGGGGAGATCTCGATGTCTAATTTGTCATCTATTTTTGGATCTAATCTTAAATCAGGAGAAGGTATCATGCCAACTCTTTCAGAGTTGCCAATGACACCTAAGCTTTTCCTGTAGTTGGACGGATCTAAGCCTCTCCTTCTCAACCAAGACTCAAAAGCTAAGAACTTCCATTTGGCAGCAAGATTTCGATATGGTAAAAACCCTACCAAGGAATTAAATGACACCTGCAGAACAAGAACCCAAATTGAAACACATGGAATTGGATTTGAAAGATTAGTGTGAACTCATTAAACTAGCATGGTTATGACTGACAGTAAATCCTCTGGTACTAGAGCTGATGATTTCCACTTCTTCTCTTTTTCCAGACACAACCAGATCTTCAGCCTTTTTCCAGTCTTTCTCTTCAAGATCCTACATGTACCCATCACTCAGATTCAATCTAAACATACAATTCAGTGAAAAGTAACTCTGCATTCGGCGATAAAATATGTCCAACCTTTATGGGCAATGAAAGGAAGTTCTCAAGCTCTAACAACTCCTCACTGCTTTCAGGATTTTTAGTCATCATTTGCTCTTTACTAATGCTAGATGTTGCATTCACTGATTGGTCCAATCTATTGGACAACAGATAGTTAGAAAACCAGAAGCAACAACTAAAGTACACCATTTGCACCTACAACATCCTACAATCTACCTTTTTGGTTTATCAAGAAGTGCAGCATCAATAGAGGACTCAGGGTTGGATGCTCCTGATTTTGTTTCATGACATTGATCACCAATTGAAGTGGGAGGAAGCTGCTCTTGCTTTTCTGTGTTTTGATCATTTGGATAGCTATCATTAGCTTGGAAATCACCTGAATGGCCCTTTTCACCTTCAACATCGGGACTGATTTTCAAAGGTTCAGGCTTCTTCAACCATGTTATATCACTAATCCTTTCCTTTCGTTGCTCTTTCCCCATTCTCAATGATAAATTTGGTCTCATGCCAAACCTCGATAAATTTTCATTATCAACATCATTATATGTGGATGGTTTTCTCAATATCAAATTAGGGACATTGCGATTATTTTTTTTAACTACATTTGCCACTGGTTGAGTTGGTTTTGTTTCCTGAACCTGGAATGGTTTCTCATTAGTCTCTAACTTCACTTCTTTCCTGGTCACTGGCCGAACCAAGTTCATCCCTCCCACAGAATCATCTGACTTTCTTTCCCATTCGGCATCAAATGCAACTTCCCCTATCTTATTTTTATTTGATTTTCCCTTCTTCTTCTCAAATAACTTTTCAACGTCCAGAGGTGTCAAATCTGGATTAGCCTTCCGTGCCATTATCTAATAAGAGATAATAATTGCAATCAGGCTGTAGAAAGATTTCCAAAACAGAAATAGTACAATGAAACAATGAGCGGAAAGACAGTTTTAAAATGCTCTGGAATATATGAAAGATGACTTAAGGAAAATCCAACCTTGTGGACACAATCTTAAGTAGAAAACAACGTCAAACTAGATATGACTAAGGGAATTAGCAAAAACCACACAGATGTTTTTGCACAATCCCAAATGTTCAGCATATTGAGAACAAGTTACAAACAGCCGAAATATCTTTTCTTTCCCGACACACTTCAATTTTTTTGTACAAACACCCGAAATGTCTTTTCTTTCCCAACACACTTCAATTTTTCTGGCCAAAAAAACCAGCAGTCAAATTTAAGACATGCATTACGTGAAAGATAGAAAATAAAAGAGAAGCAAGCTTATCACAGTTTTGCTTGCAAACCCCATTTTTTTTTATGATTACATATTTTTCACATTTTGAATAGAGCGTAGCTGCATTATGTACCATGAAATTGCTAATGCTATCCAATATAATATAAGCAGCAGAATAAATCCCATCTTATATTATAGCGTAAAAAAGCAGCAGACAAAAGTACACCTTGGCTAAGGTTAGTTTGGGATCTTCACCCAGCATTTTACCAAACTTGAGCTCCATCTGTTCCCATCGGTCCAACTCAGGAGGCTCACCTTTAGATGCCAAGACAGAAACTTTTCTCGATTTCTTATCACAACAAACATTTATTATTGATGTTCTGGGATGCATATGCAAAGAGATAGCAGAGGTACAACAAAAATTAGTAGAGATGGAGTTTATGGTGGTGGTGGTGGTGGTGGAGGAAGTGCAAGTGCTGGCTGTGACAGTGATTGTAGAGGAAAGAGACACAGAATCCATCCTCGGAAAACTTATCCAAGTTTTTTTGTTTGGGGGGTTTTTCGGGGCAATTAGAGCAGTGTGGGATTGAATTTATATGATTGGATGGAAGCATTGGTTGTGGCAGTGGTGATGGTGGAAGAAAGATGGATAGAATCCCATCAAATCAAGCAAACAAGCAATCTTGCTGTTTTTCTGCAAAATTTTGAATGAGTTGGAAGAATGTTGATTGAGTTTATGCAAAATTTCCACACCAAAATGTTCCCGGAATTGATCGTCTGTGTACTGCATATGGATATCTTATCTATTTTCGGTGGATTAAATATATATATAAAAAAATTACGAGTATTTTATTGAAATGACTTTCATCTTCCATAAAATAAAAAAGTCCAACAAAAAAGGACTGGTTAATGTTGGGCCTTTCTTTGGTTTACCCCCAAGTTGGGCCTATAAGTATTTTGATTTCTGATGAGAAAGATTGTGCCCACTATTATTATTATTATTATATTCTCTATTTTAAAAAGAAAAACCAAATTTCACCTTTTACCAAGCCTAAATTTTTTAAATAAAATTCCCATAACATTCTTAGTGTAATACTGACTCATAATTGGAAAATAAGGAAATAAGTCTAATTTGTTGAGAAATAAAATAAAATCAGTAAAAAAGAAAAATCAAATATAGTTACTTTTACTATCTTTCTTTCTTTCTTTCATTCTTTGTGTAAGTTTTGCATAACTTGTAAGTTAAAACATTTTCTCTCCTGCATCTTTTGTTTTAAAGAATTTCCAAATTTAAAGTCTTTATATTGTAATTTTATTTTTAATACAGTATAATTAGTGTTTGTATATATATATATTAATAAAAACAAATAGATCAACCCAAATAATTGAGGGGGAAGAATATATTATATAAAGTATAACACTTGACCATAGGAATCTAAATTCCAAGATTGGGGAAATATTAAAAGTGGCCCTGTCAATAGAATTTAATGACAAATTTTAGGGGTGTGTTAATTGCGTCTTAAAACTCATTGAACCAAACTAAACAAATGTTATCTCATCTATGTAAATGATTATAACGACATAATAAACCATGTTTTTAGTAAATAATTGATTTTTTTCTATTAAAAACAAAAACAGTAAAAAAAAATGCCCTCAATTCTTTTCATAAATCTCTGAGCAAACGCATAATAAACATATAATTGTGGAACATCATTCAAAAGTTGGCCTTCAGTTTCATCAGCTTTCTTGAGAATTTCTACACTACTATATATAAATTAAAATTAGCAGTAACCAGAAATATGTATTTTTCAAATATTTTCCCTAACCGTTACAGTCAAAGTATACCACTTATATTTTTAACTTTTCATAAAAATGATGAAATTATAATATATAAATAACATATATTTAAAAATATTATATTTAGACTATTTGATTCGAGTTCATACCGAATTTGAATTCGAAATTCAGTTTTTCACTTTTAACTTGAAGTAAAATTTTTTTATTCAATTCAATTCAAATTCAAAATAACTCGAAAATTTTAAAAATCAATTATCGAGTTAACTCGAATATTTGATATTAGTTTAATGAGATATTTGAATTAACTCAAATTCGAAACCAATTTGAAAATTGATTGAACTCAAATATTGAATATTGAATGTTGATTTAATTAGATATTTGAGTTAGTTTAAATATTACACACCCATAATTTTAATGTTGTAAGATGTTGATTGAGTTTACACGTGTATCTTGTGCTTATCAATATTGTGTTGGTCCAAACCTGATTTGGTGTATACTGAGCCGAGTAGCACTCGACAGTTTTTCATCCAATCTCTCCTTTTTGTCTTTACTTAGAAAGACTATCAAAAACCCCTTAGGTTGTTTAGTGATTGCTTACTGTCTTGTGTGGTTTTTTTCCCGTTAATCGAGTTATTATCCCTTTGTGGGCTTTTATGACCTTAATGATCTTTGTTTTCTTAAGTTCGGTTACATACCAATATCACAAAACTCAATTAGTCCTGTGGCTATGTATATTAGCCATTATACCTCTTGTTAAGATATTATTGTTTTTAGAGAAAAAAAAACAAAAGACTATCAAAAACCAATTCAGAGTGGACTAATAATTTTATGCAGCTTACCCCTTGCTCAAACCCCATGAATCCCAAAACATCTCCCCTGATCCTATGGAACCAATGAGAGATAGGAATTGAGGTTAGTAATTACGTAGGCTATACCTGACAGTAATACCTAATGGACGAAAATTGAGTTAGGAAGTCAACAATTGAAATTAGGGGTATTCAATATTTGAATAACCCGAATATCCGTCTGAATTCAAATCGAACCAAAAATCGAATTTTTAGATTTTTGAGTTTTGGATTAAATCGAAATCAAACCGAAACCCGAATATATATTTATTTATTATTTATATGTATATATATTATATGTATAATTACATATAATATATATTTATGTATTATTTATATGAATATATATTATTTTTATAATTACATATAATATATAAAAATAAATTCAGGTTTAGCCGAAAACCGAATAACCCAAATCGAATAAACCGAAAACTGAATAAGCCCAAGTCGAATAAACCGAATAACCGAATAACCCGCCCGATGAATACCCCTAACTGAAACCTCTTCCACAGATTTCATCCCACAGAATCTGGAAGGACAATTGCAGGACATGAGGGGTAGCCATAATTACCATAATATTCCCCACATCTCAAATCTTGAAATATTCCCCAAAGCATACAATTCACCCTCAAAGCAAAATTCAAATTAACCTTAGCTTTGAGCACCAACCCAGGAAATGAAGACGATAACCACGGCACTTCGGGCAGAGAAGCTAGAGATTCAACCATATTGAATTTTATTTGGTAGAAAAATTTAAAAGAAAAAAAGAAAACTCTACAGATCTATCAAGCACGGAATCGCACTAGTGTCCCTGCGAGAATTTTTTTTCCAGAAATTAATCCATTAACCTATACGATCCACGACTTAAAAAAAAAAAAACCTCTTGTTCTTTGTGTTTTGCCAATTTTACAGCATCGGGAAATTTACATTTGCATTTCTCACACACATTCGTTTTATTCTTGTGATTGTTATTGTTATGCAAAATCCTTTTAGTATACACGGAACCGCAAGGATAACACTTAATAGTTTTTTTTGCTGTTTTGATTACCTCCCATTTTTTTTTCCCCTATTGCTACAGCTGTAGATATAGGTATTTTGAGAATGCGCCTTAATGACCAATGGTCAACAATGGCTCTAATGGGCGGTTTTGCTAGAATAGGCAATAATGACATATCTGTTTTAGTAAATGATGCACAGAAAGTTAGTGACATTGATGCACAAGAAGTTTAGCAAACTCTTGAAATAGAAATTGATGAATCGTAACGTAGCTCGGGTTCGAATTCCATAGAATAGATAATATAGATGAGATTGTCTACAAAATCATCCCTTTTTTTTTCATTTTTGTAGATCAAAATAATCTTTCTTTCCTCTTGCTTGAATATTTTCTATTGAATTCTCTATTTATTATTTCTATATAGTATATAGAATAGTGATAAATAAATTGAAATTCTATATCGTTCTATATTATTTCCTAACTGCATTTACTTCTCGGATGATTCCATAGAAGCCTACATTGACTCTGAACAAGGTGGCGGGAAGGACATAGGTGTGTACAACCTTGAAGATGGCGACATTGAAATATTTGATGATGTTCAGTCATTCAGTTTAATAGGTCCACCAGTTTGGGTTGCTCCAGCATTCTAATGGTGCTACTTTTTCACTTAAAACATTGCGTTGTACCATATCACAGTCATGCAGGAGATTGATGTCCAATCTCTGATGTTACCAATAACGTAATGACATTGTTTTTTAGAGATTTTTTTGGCTGTAATTCCCAAGTTTGATTCTTTAATTAGCATTACATTAATCATTTTTTTTTCCAACTCTTCTTTATGTTTCAAATTTCATATGTAATGGTTGCTTTTGGTTAAAATTTCCAACTGGTGCCATTTGACTCCTCATCTGTGTCCCTGTCTGTTGCTCTTGTTTGGACTTGCAAGTCCGTGGGTTATTTTGACTTTGTAGGAATTTTATTTTCTCATCTTTTGAAGATTTGAATTTACTGTTGCACAGTATTCTTTAAATATAAATTGTACTTGGGTGGAAGGCTATTTTCCAAGTGGAATAGGAATAAGGCAAAGAGATCCTATCAGTTCCAGACTCTCAGTTGGGTTGATTGAAGTGCTGGAAGACAAGATCAGTTCTAGAATTAAGAGTTCGAAATTCTAGATTTCTATCCTATGGTGTGGTTCAACTTCAACATAATCAGTATGTTTATTTTCAATTGTACTATAATGACATTTTTATCTCTTCCTAATGCAGTAATAAAGCATGTCGAATGCATATTAGCATTTTTTTTCTATGAGGTAGATCTCAGGCTTCTCAGCAGAAACAACATTCTGAAAGGTGAGTTGGAATATATATATCTAAACGAAAGTACTAAAGGAAGGAGATCTTGGTTTGTGTAGAGTACAAGTGTAGAACTGCTCTTACATTGAAAGCACCTGTGGAATGTATGCTAGAATAAGGTTTGTTTATGGATTCTCTGTATCCATGCTGTGAAACTTGATGGGATGTCTTTTTAGTTTCCTACCAACTCCTTCAAATTGTTCATGATTTGGAGGAAGTTGCTAGAGATGGGATTTTGGAGGAAGTTGCTGGAGTTGTGTGGATAATGAAGGCTGTTGTTGAAAATGGACTGGATGTTTCTTCTGGTCCTTTTGTTACCTTTTGTTACTTGGATGTTGCAAGGAACTTTGAAGTTCTCTCGATATAAGAGTAAAGTCTAATATTCAGCAGAATGAGTGGAATTAGTTGGTGAGTAATAAAAGAAAACAGGATGTTCAAAACTGTTGTGTCCTGCACTATTCTCCGGAAATCTTGTATATATTACACCCAAGACTGATGTGCTGCGTAGCACAAGCAGGAGTAGCAAAATTAGGTTGATGCATTAAGACTCTTCTAGATGTTCTACATGGTTGTGTTCTATAATATTTAATATTGATTTGATTAATTTGTGGATGAACAACTCATTAACATGTTCATAAATGATTAAAACAATAATATATTATATTATATTTATATTATATATTATATTATAATATATTACTAATATTATAATGTTTTGAAAATTACTAATATTATTATATATATTATATTATATTATTATTATTTTAATACAAACGAACAATAAACGACCTTGTTTACAAATATTAAACGAACTTGTTTGTGAATATAAACGAACCAACACATGTCTATTCATATTCGGTTCGTTTGTTAAACGAACAGTAAAATTTGTTCGTTCATTGTTTATTTAACTTAATAAATGAATATAAAAAAACGTAACTGAACTTGTTTACGAATTATTCACTGAACGTATTAATTCGTTTACACCCTTATTTATTTCTGCTGGCTCTGGCAAGGTCGATTGTGTTATTTTCATAATTACTTTTGGCGCAAATATATATGTAAATAATACACCTTACTTTTGAACCAATTTACTTTTTTATTTTTATTTTGAAATTTACTTTTGAACGAAAACCTTATACTACCCTTTTTCTCACTCAATTATATATGATTTCAAATTTAAAAGTATATATAAAATTAAAAAATCATACATTTAATAACTAGAAAAAATTATTCTCCATCCGTCTTAAAAAAAATAGTCAACTTTGGTTAAAGTATAACTTTTTGTTAGTTATCAGGTACAGCTCATTCAATGCATTACTAAATATATAATTTTACATTTTTATTCTTACTTTTTAATTTTGAGTATATATTTATGAATATTTTAAAATTTTAGTTTAAAAGTAGACTCTGTTTTTGGGACAAGACAAAATTTTGAAAGTGGACTCTTTTTTCGGGGTGGGTGAGTATTTGTTTAAAAATAATTTTTTTAGAATAAAATAGTATCAATTTATTTTTTTAAAAAAGAAGTAAATTGTTAAAATAATTCCTCATATATAGTTGAATTATATGTTTTATTTTGCACATTTAAAATAACAAAAATTGATAATTGGCATCTCATTAGTGTACTCTCTTAGCCCTTTCTTGTGTTTTTGTCATTTTTTTTTCATCAAAGGACTTATACACCGTTTATGGGTCTATTATTTAGGGTTAGAAATGAAATGACAAATTCACTTAGTAATCACTCACCATTAAAGAAATTGATGAATTGCAAAACAATGCTGCTTTGTCATCTAAGTATTCGAATTTGCATCGAAAGGATAATGGGTATAATAATTTATTTTTTAGTTGAGCATTAAATTCATAGAACTTTTTTTTTTTTGATAAACCTTTTTTAGCCTTATCTAATTCAAGTGACAATATAGATATTAGAGAGAGCCACTGCATTAACTGATTTTTTTTTTGAATGAATGAGGCAACCATGGAAAAAAATTAGATAGTATGAGTTGCTTATGGTGTGATAACTTTCTTGTTGATTAAAGATATGGAGGATGCACATGGCACACGTTTTGACAAAAAAATAGATGAAAAATTAACAGAGAATCAAAAAAGTATATTAATAAAATATGAGAAAAAACCAAAAAATATATAATAATAAAATGTAACTTTTTTTATAATTTTAAACTTGAAGGACTGAAAAAAATAAAAAAATAAAATATATATCTATTTGTGAGGGCTATTTTAAGCGATTTGCTCAAAAAAGAAAGATAAACTGACATGTATGCAACTTAATTAATTACATTCATAATCAAAAGATACATTGGACAAAATGCAAAAATTAACACACAAAAAACAAAAAAAGCGAAGCCAAAATGTTAAATTAGTACAAATAAAATCATTAGTGAAAAGCTGAAGTAAATTCTCCGCAGGTATGTATTTATATCTTTCATTGTGGGTCTTCTTCAGCTCCTTTTGGTTCGGCATTGGATGAATCCTGTTCTGCTTCCAGTGCTGCTTGTTCTAATTCATTTTTTTTCAGAGAAGCTGTTTTGGTGAGATGACTGTAAGATCCCTTCTGCTTGAACAACTGAGAGAAGTGGGGTTTGCAGTAGAGAATTCCATCAAGAGCAGCAAAGGATGAGGGTGTCAGGAAGCAGCCCCCATGAGCACACCTGAAGCATGATTTGTGGAAAAATTCTCCTTCAACTGTCACCTGTCATGCATTTCACAACCATAATGTAATAATGGCTTTTACTTATGAATTGTTTGCTCAATGTTTCATGACAAATTTACAGGAACTTTACGTACCTTCTCCAGGGGATAAACTGTTTTCTTACAGGAAGCACATTTTTCTTGAGTTCCAGAAAACATTGATGAGACTTTGCTGGGAGTCCTATTCTGCAAATTACCAAAAACAAGAAGAGAGTTAATATTGCCTAGCCAGCACCACTAATGGAGGTAGGAATTTCATGGTGGAAAGGGGAAAAAACGATATTAGTTTGTATAATTTGACGCCAAACAAAATAAGAACATTGCATAGGATTTTTGCAGATTACTTACCAGTCCATTTGGCTTCCCAGCTGATCATTCATGCATCATGAAATAACCAATTAGGAGAAATATCAAATACCCAAATGATAAAAGTGTACATTCAATGTCACGAAAAGAAAAGAGAAGAATAAACTCACCGGTTGGTGTTGTCATCCCTCCTTTCTCCTTTAGCATTTGCTCAAGGTGAGGCCTGCAATACAACGCCCCATCTATGGAGGATTTAGAGTAGTTGCTCATCTGCAGGGGAAATATTAGCATTACTATAAATCGGAACTCAAATATTAGCATTGGACAGAAATGATATATCTTTCATGTTGATGACAATTACCGTGAGTCGTCCATTGCATTGGCTACATCTAAAACAAGTATTATGGTAAGGGACTCCATCCGCCGACATCATTTCAGCAAAATGGACAACTTTATCACAGGCCTTGCATTTCTGCTGCGTACCGGCGAAAGACATTTTGGCTAGTTTCAAACTCAAACAAAGCACCCGCAGAATAATATAAAAAGGGGCCCTGATTAAATATGTTGAAAGAAGATGGTGATTATAAGCAAGCAAAATGGGGAAGAACTAACGTCAATGGATAGCATTGGAAAATGCGTGAGAAACCACTTTTTGGGATGTGTTTAGTTAATGGCCAAAAATAGATGAGTGGCGAAAGTTAATGCGACCCGACATGGATGAGTGACGACATTGGAGAAGCGATACAAGGGCAAAATTTTGTTGCTATCGAAACACCTGGAAATTTATGTCCGGGATTAAGTCTCATTAACTGACATGGACAAAATTAGACCCAGAGTTGCTTAGAATCTGAAATGTGAAAAGATTGTATCATATAGAGGAGAGTATAGCCTTCCATTCCAAAAGGGATTCAATTGATTCCTCCAAGACTGCATTTTCCAGGGATAACATTACGGTTTTTGGACTGTCAAAATAATTACTTCAACACTGGATTTGTAAAAATAAGTCATCTAAAATGTGACACTCTTACTCATCACTCTTTAATTAATGTTACACAAGTTAAACTAAAAGGATTAATTAAGACTGCTATTTATTTATTTATTTATTGCAGCTGTTGATCTTTGATCTTGCATTCACTCCATCTCAAGCCCTACTTCAATACTGGGCTAGCTATTCTTTCAATTTTGAAAAATTAATATAAGAAAAACAGAAACCAAATTTAGGACCATGAGATGTATATACAGCTAGCAATAGAAGAATATTCAATCACTAATTGATTAAGCACAAATACAATTGAAAAAAGCACTATTATGTTTACATCCAGAGCAAGAAGTGGAGATGGCAAAGATTTCATCCTCAGACTGTAAATGCCTTGGACCAACAATTCTTTTCTCATCCACTGATCTCTTAGCAGTGGTGACTACTTCAGCTATCCCCAAACTAGAACTAATACTTTTGCACCCTCTATGAATTCCTGCTCCTTCCTCAACTCTTCTTTTGGCCACGTACTCTTCAGAAATGTACACATCCATGGCAAGGTGAAAGTGATCAACAGAGAAAGAACTGATGAAGAGAATGTTTTAGTATTGTGGGGATGGTGCATGAGCATGGATGAATGGAGGAGTGGTTCTGCATCTTTTATAAGGTGCAAGGGAGGTGAATCTATGTGCGTTGAGGACCATGGATTTTGGTCTCATCTATGAATCCATCAGCTTTTCTTTCTGTGTGTCTATTTTCGTGTCAGATAGTTAGGGAGCAGGAAAGTGAGTGAGTGGATGCAGTGATAATACTTGGTTTTCGAGAAAGTTTCGGCTGTTCCTTTGGATGTTGCAAATTTTCTTCTTTCCACGCATGGATTCAAGCACTATCAGGTGAATGGTTTAATGGTAAAATTTTGTTCCAATTAATATATACTAATTAGATTTAAAATAGTGTATTATTAATAAAATAATTTAATTTTATTAAAATTAGAGTTAAAATTTACTCTCTAAATATTCTATGTGCTCATAATAAGAGTTTATTTCGTATTTTTTAAGAATATATTTTTTTATTAATAATGATTATATACATAATCCGCATTTAAAAAATACAAATAAAAAATTATACCTTATGACAAAAAATGATTGTATCCCATCTAAATCATACTCTTGCCTTAGAATGAAATGAAATCATACCTATAAATTGAGTGTGTGAACTTCACAAATTGCAAAACTTACAATAATTCCTTTCCCTTTTCTAAGTTGAAATTAGTATTCACTCCGCATTGTGAGAGAATATTATACACACATATAAATTGCATTTTAAATACATTTTAAAATTTTTTCAAAATAAAAAAATTATAAAATATAAGATGTATTAAGAATATTAAAATTTTTATTAAAAAAAAAACATGAAAACACATTACCTGTTTCTTGCAATATTATTGACTTAAACCAAGGCATCCTTTGGCTGATATTTGTAATCATATAAGTCATTATATAAACTTATAATCACCAATGGTCAACAAAATGTATCTTAGAAGTAATTAATCTGTGGGTACGAATAAAAATTTGCCAAGCCATGTTCTGAATTTCAGCAGCCAATGACATTTTCCCACATCGATCACTTGATCAACAATTGATTATAATTACGATCTCCGATTGGGATTGATGCAATGCATGTGGCTAAATTATTAGTTTTTCCATTGCATTTTTTTTCACTAATTAACTAAAATAGAATACATAATTTTAGCTTTATATTTTGTTCTAAATTTGGCGAAAAAAAAAAACTTTTGTTATTAAATTAGAAAAATAATATAACATATTACGTGAAACAGTAATTGAATGTAATATTCAATTACTATGTATAATAAAATATTTAGTCTAATTCAACAATTCAATTGAGTACGAGGCGGATTTTCAGTTGTCATCCAAGCACAAATTATTTTTTAATATATTTTTACGCTTTTTGATATACTCCCTCCGTTTAAAAAATAGAGTCCACTTTGTTTAAGGTATAATTTTTTTTTATTAATTATTAGGTACAACTCATTTAATGCATTACTAAATATATAATTTTACATTTTTAATTTTGAATATACATAATTATTATTAACAATGGTATATTAGAAATTTGGTTTTAAAAGTTGATTCTTTTTTTGAGACAAGAAAAAAATTTCAAAATGGACTTTTTTTTTTTTGGAAGAAAAAAGTATTTTTATCTTATGATCATTATCTTAAAAAAGCGTAAAAATGTGTTTTAAAAAAATACTATTCATACAAGAGAAAGAAAAAGAATTAACCACAACTTTTAATCGTCGGTTCCAGAAAAAAGAGGAGTCATCGTGGTTCGACAAAGAGATTCCACCTTGCGGATGGTGATTGGAATTTCTTGATTTGGTCGGTTAGACTAGCTATTTAATTAATAATTTTAGGATTAGATTAATCTAATCACTTCCATTACAGTAATTCCAAGATTAATTATCCAAATCAATTAAGGGAAAAGACACCCACAGTTACCACCGAAAGCTTAGTTGAGAGTTCAGACCTTGGAATGCTAAAGTGATTAAAAAAGGTCATTAATAATTTTTTTCCCAGAAAATAAAATTGCGACAAATTCATATATATAATAAATAAATAATTGGTTTTAAGATGGCAATAATAAAAATTTTGGTAATGGGAAAACCTTCATGTGGCTGCCACGTGCTACTTAAACGTGGACAACAAAGGTTAAGATTTAATATTTATTTCGAATATAATACTGTATTTGTCCTATATTATTTATTGAAAACGCGTAATTTATGCATAATAATATTAATAAAAAAATAATTTTTTATTTTCTTTTATTCTTTTAGTTCAAAAACCTCTACTTTAGATGGTATATAATTTTTGCTTAAAGTGAAAATTAATGACAAATGATGGAGGCTAATGGTCGATCAGGCATAGTAAATCCCTTCAAGTTTAATTGATATAATTTTTGCTCGTGTTGATTGAATTGATATCATTTTTTATGGTTAAAAGCATAAATTTCATCATTAAATATATATTTAATGTCAAATAAAAAAATATTAATGATGAAAAATAAGTTGCAAATATCACACCTCCATGATCTCCATCCATTTCATCCCGCATCGTCACTAATAATTATCTCGAGTTAATCTCACAAAGTCCTTTTTTTTGAGTTTTTTTTTAAGAATATAACGTTAGTTATTGCATAAGAATACTGTCAATCATCTCGAAACAACTCATGCTTCTCCAAAAAAACTAAAGAAAATTAAGAAAACAAGAAAACCCACAAAGGGTTTGGCAACAATGAACAAAGAAAAATAGTAATTATATATTATTTGCATCATTACTGGCATTCATGAGCAAAATCATTGCAGGCCAAACCAACATGGTTTTTTATTCATTTTCTCATTTTCTCCTTTTCTTTTTCTTTTTCTGACCTAAATAATTATTAGATCCACTGTTCCAGACCATATTCAAGGGTTTTTTTTTTTTTTTTGTAAGAAAAATATTTGCCTTTTAAGCATGCAAGAAATAAGAAATACAATAAACGGTTGATACATCATCATCACTATGTTTCTTGCCTTGTCCAATAGAAGTAAGAGTGTAAGACTGATTTCCTGTTTGCCCCATGACTTAATCATACTCTTCCTAAGTTGGGAATTTCCAAAGTGAAGATATTGATTACATTCATCCTTTCTTGAAGGGAAATGATGCTTCTTTTTACTACACATCCCCTTTTATCTTTGAAAACAAGAAAGTGATGTAATATCTACCATCAATTTCTACTCTGATTATTATTATTATTTTGGTAAAAAGGGTCAATTTCTTTGACATTTTTATGGAAAAATACAATTGCAATTACGCATAAAATTAAATACCTTTTATTAATTCCCTTATATTTTTGCAGTTGTTCATGGGAAGGGGACAGGACAATGGGAAGCTATACCCAAGAAATGGTAATAAATACATCGGACTTAACAAAAGTAAACAAATGACGAATGAGAACAATATTTTATAGATTATTAAGAAGAAGAATTAGAAGAAAATGTTGAAAACGAAGCTGCCTATGATCTCCATATCTCAACCTTTTTCGTCATCTTCCAACTAATATTTAACCTACCACCCTATCTGTTTCTTCCATTATTTCCAGACCTTTGTGAATGCGTATGTTTTCTCTAACTTCATACTAAGATTATACTCTTTCAAAATTCATCCCACCATACTAGACGTCTATTAATACTGCTTGACTTTGTCCAACAAATTAATTGAGCAAGAGAAAGTATGGGAGAAGAGCAAACGAATCATGTTGAATCAGAAACATCTTCCCTAGCTATGGCAGCTCCAGAGCCACCTAAAGAAACCTCTCCTGATCAAGAAAAAACTCCTCACCTTGACTTACCAACGAAAGCCCTTGTTTCAATTGAGAAACAGCCCCTTCCGAATGCAGAAAGTATAAAGATTTGGTTTGTTTTTGTATTACTTTTTGGATACATCACTTAGAGGTGTCCCAGACTTTCATATTTCTTGTGTTTGACATGACAGAGTCTGCTGCAGATCATGATGAAGATGAAAAGAAAAAGATGGATTCCAACGACAGAGGTAATTAGCTAGTTTGTGGGACGCTTTGAATATCCTTTTTCATGATATGACTTTGTTATCTAGGCATATATAATTTATTTAAACTCTGTCAAACGTTATTATAGTGATTATGATTTTATTTTATTTTTTTGGTTCTTTTTGGCTCTGATCACTTGTTATCACTGTATAGATGCGACTCTAGCAAAGGTGGAGCTGGAGAAAAAATGGGCTTTGATCAAAGCTTGGGAAGAAAATGAAAAAGCTAAAGTAGATAACAAGTATGCTTTTTTTAAAAAAAAAAAATTCTTTAATTTTCTATGCATGTGTTGGCTACTCCGAAATTTTTATGCTGTTGAATCATTGTTTCAGGGCTTATAAGAAGTTGTCTGCAGTTGAAGCATGGGAGAACACCAGAAAAGCATCAATAGATGCCGAACTAAAGCAGATTGAGGTGAAGTACTGATCCAAGGGATTTATAGTTTCTTGTACGATATCATCATACTTCTCTTGAGATTCTAATGGGTGTAATGAGCAGGAAGAATACGAGAAGAAGAAGGCCAAATCAGCTGAAAAGATGAAAAACAAGATGGCAGGGATTCACAGGGCAGCTGAGGAAAAGAGGGCTATGGTGGAAGCAAAGCGAGCAGAAGATATTCTCAAGGTTGATGAAACGGCTGCCAAATTCCGTGCAACCGGCAACATCCCAGGAAGATTGTTTGGTTGCTTCTGTTGACGACCTTACTACCATTACAAACAACGAAAATTAATTTGGAGTTGTGTAATTATATTTCTGTATTTATTTGCTCAGTTGATGATGGTAAATAACTCATGTGCCAGTGTGAGGCTTGTATTGATTGAGACTATATTGCTGTTTAAAACTGTTTAAGCCCATAATTAACAAGTTCTTGATCTCTAATTTGTAGATTTTCAAATCACACACTTGTCGATTTACCATTTTTTTACCCTGATCATTAACACATCTTTCACAAGATTGATTATATAAATATTGGCAATGGCTCCCCTAAGTAATGAGGTAAAAATGGTTTTTCTCCTTTAACAAAAAAAAAAAAAAACCAACACAAACAGTTCCAAAATAGAGAACCCAAGACTTCTTCAGTTGAAAATATAAATTAAACTCAAAAAAATAACAAATCAAACACATGAAATAGTAATACAAGTATTACAGCTGACTAAGCCTTTCATAAATTCCAATGGTGTGCATATATTCTACCTAGCCAAAGCAACTTCTTTAGCCCCTAACTCTCAGAAATTCTAATGTTGGGCAGTAAAAGTTCTCCTACATCAAATCCGGGGAAGCATCTCAATGGAGCCAAAGTTGTGCATGAGCTTGCAGCTTGCCCATTTCCTTTTTTGCCATACAAAGATGACATCCCTAAAAAGGTTTGCTCTAGAGTGTCTCATTCCCCATTATCAGATATCACCGGATCTTACCGGCAGTAAATCCCTTGGTCTATATGAGGAGGAATTTGCTTGATTTCAGTTCCAAGCTCTTGCTCTATCCTATACCTAAAATAGAGAGAAATAAAGGGAGTCGTACATTGGCAATATAAGAAAACAGTGCAGAAGACCGCCAAAAGGAATTCATTTTCAGGGCGCAAAGGAAGAAAAAAGCATACAAGTTGAAACGGTCTTCATAGGTAATCAAACTCACAGCCAGTCCAAGGTGCCCAAATCGTCCAGAACGGCCCACCTAAAACACAGAATCCAATATGTCAAGTGGACTTGTATAAACATTCTAATGTTCAGACTAAATTCTCACATACATACCCTGTGCAGATAGGTTTCTGCATTTTTTGGAAAATCAAAGTTTATGACAACGTTCACAGCTTGAATGTCTATCCCCCTGGTAAACAAATCTGTCAATATACAAGTACGGTTAGATTGGCATCCTAGTATACAGTAAGTTCTCCACCTTTTCTAAACCAAACAAGACTAATTATGAAAAGCATGTCATAAAAATCAGATCCCAGCTAGATTATTAACTAGTAATCATATCATAAAATATCATAGATTAAGCGAGCACAAAAGTTAATCAATACAGATGAGAGATCAAAACTATTTACCAGCAACTTTACAGTACATCCAATTACCAATAAAAAGCATAAGAATATCAACAGAAGGTTAGCTGAAAAAAGAAACATATACATACCAGTGCACACAAGATTTCTACAAGCACCATTACGGAAATCATGAAATACTCTATTTCTATGATCTTGCAACATCTTAGCATGAATATAGAAGCAAGAATAGCCCAACTCAGTAATTTTCTTGGCTAGTAACTCCACTCGGTTGACAGAGTTGCAAAAGATGATTGATTGGTTGATTTGCAGCTGTGAACAAATGAATGCCCACATGAATTTGTAAGAGGAAAAAAAGAAGGAAAATTACATGAGAGGATTAAGTTCAAACCTTGGAGAAAAGAGTATTGAGGCAGTGAACCTTCTGTCTTTCTTCTACAAAGGCATAATACTGTGTAATACCTTTGAGAGTAAGCTCATCCATGAGGTTAATAACATATGGTTTTTTTAGGTATCTATCCTTGAACTCTTTGACAGTCACTGGAAACGTGGCCGAAAACATCAAGATTTGTCTATTAACAGGAAGAAATGTAATTAATTGCTCCACTGAAGGTTGAAACTCTGGGGATAAGAGTTTATCTGCCTGGTAAACATGAGTTCAAGAAAACAAAGTTAAGACACCACTAGATCATTCTCTTATGTAAAATGTGGGGGAAAAACATACTTTGCAATTTGCAATGGAACCATTTCAATAACCCGCAAAATGTTCAAAAGCTGGACTCAAGAAGTAAAACGCTAAGCTTATTTGCACAAACACAAATACATAATCAGATGCAAATAAGCTATAGCTCTATCTGAATAATAGATGTGTACACATACACATATGTACACACATAAATATGAGATATGAATAACAGGAATTCTGACAAAAGCTCACACAGAATTTCTGAAGATACCTCATCCATAACAAGCATTGCACAATCTTTCAAAACACACACGCCTTTTCTGGCAAGATCAAGTACTCTCCCAGGAGTCGCAACTAGCAAGTGTACAGGTTGATACAAGCGCATTATATCATCTTTTAAACTGGTTCCTCCAGTGGTTACCATAACATGTATATTCAAGTGCTTCCCTAGCTCCTTACAAACTTGTGATGTTTGGAGTGCTAATTCTCTTGTTGGGACAAGTATTACAACTGCATTGAGATTTAATATATCCAGTAAGCTAGAGATAAGAAAAACGGGCTATGCCAAACGCAGAATCCTGGACATTAGTGTAAGAAACAAAAAATTCTTTTATGAGTCAGAGTAAATATTATATGATTTCATAAAGGGAGATACGCCAAACAAATATTCCATACAACTAGAATGTGCAGGAAAAGGAAAAATTAGGATGCAATATTCATTTATAACTTTCTGCATTGAGAATTGCGTGCAAAATACTTGACTCTGAATGAAAATCTCTAGGCTTAATGCCCCCACCATTGAATCAACAATTTCATACCACAATCAAGGAAGCTACATTAAGATTTAATCATTGATAAGAAGCAAAAGAAAATACCTTGAATGACATTGTAATCGGTATCAATTTTCTCTAATGCAGGTATACAAAATGCAGCAGTTTTTCCAGTACCATTTTTCGCTCTAGCAAGAATGTCACTTCCAGTCAGAGCAATAGGAATACTTTCTTCCTGGATGGGAGAAGGTCTTTCAAAACCCTTCTCATATATTCCCATGAGTAATTCACGCTTCAAGAAGTAATCCTCAAATTCATTTCCTTTAGTTGCAGTAACATCCTGCAGAATAACAGATTTGCTGAATTCTTGATACAATTTTCATTTTTTTTTCCTTTGTCATGTTTGTGGTCATGTTAAATTATTTGATCCCCAGGTATCTTTGACTGTCTACATTTTGAAAAAGCACTACGATCCATATTTATTTTGGAGGTGTTTACAGGCAGGAAAAGAGATCAATTTGCACAGATTTAAAGCTAAGAAAGTAAGATAATATTCTTAGGCATGTTGTAATGATGTATGCCGTAAGAGTAAGGCTCATTAACAACCAAGATCAGAGTTCACTACAGAGCCTAAGATCATAGTAGGCAAACAACTCCATGAATTAGCAAGTTGTAATGAGTGCCAAGTACTCCTAACCTGAAGATAGTTATTAAGGGAAAAGAACACATCCTACCATACCTCAGTTTTATACCGAGTGTCAGATGGTGGCATCTTCAATCGAGCCTTCCAGTCCTGAGAGCTGAGCCCATGGAGAAAAATAAATCAGTTAAAAAGGAAGCTCAGACTCACAGCATCAGTAGCTTTACAAATTACAATACCACAAATAAGGCTTCAAACTACTGGTCATCAGACTACTTAAAAACTGAGTCCTTTCTTGACTGCGCCTGTGTGCATTATACCTAAGTGCTGAACGTATTGGCAGCATTTGCTTTTGGAACACAGGCTATTCTTGGTGAAAGCCTAATATTTAGAATACGAAAAAATAAATCTAGGAAATGCATCAGGAATTGGACATGAAGAATAACAATATCTGAAAATGATTACTTTCATAGGCTCAACTACAGAAACGACCACAAACATGCTGCATACCCACAACAGCTACACTGGAAAGGCATTGCACATGGATCAGACAAAACAAGGAAGTAAAGTTCATTTTGAGACGAACACAAATAAAATCATTCAAATGCCTAGTTCTTTACACAAGGTGGACACTCTACTGCTCCAATACTGATTGAGAATTTGTTATTGAAACTGAACAGCAGAAATTCAGCAAAAAACTCAAGCTCATACATTCATTTATGTCAAACAACTTGAGCTACTAAAAATATAAGCTTGCCGTAAAGAAACTCTTTGTTTTTTTGGATTCCCCTCGAGGGAAATCTCACGAGTCAAAATTCTATTCCATTTCCAAAACTTAGGCTAATCCTTCGCATTCGACCACCATTATCTCAGAACAACAACAAACCAGCCACCCAATTTCATTCAATGGACAATCAAAACAGACCTTTACAACAAATTCCCCAATACACGAAGAAAACAAAAACACCCGGAAAAAATAAAAAATAAAATCAAACTTTACAATTTAAACTGCAAATGACAATCCAACCAAATTCCAAAAATGAAAGAGAAAGAGAGAGAATGTACCTGGAGTCAGGAGCAATGGACTGAACAGTTTTTTCAACTTCATTAGCGAAAGAATCCGAGGCAGTCCCACTGGGATTTCGTCTCAGCCACTGCTGCTGCTGCTGTTGCTGCTGCAAATGATAATGATATTGCTGATTCTGTGCGGCCCTCTGACCATACTGTTGCTGAAATTGTTGCTGATAGTGAGAATTTCGATTCTGGATACCAGAGTTAGCGTTATGGTTAGGGTTTACTGTCCCAACACCACCTCCGCCGCGACCATTTCCGATTCCCGGTGGATACCTCCCTCGATTATTCATCTATAAATCAAATTCGAAAAGAAATTAAACAATGGCCCCTTTTACGGATTGGATCTTCCAATGAAACCAATGTAAAAAAAGTGCGTTTTGCAAGCTTGTTTTTTGTTCCAGACTGTTTATTGGGGTCTAGGAAAACAATGAGGCTAAAGATGGTGGCATATAGAGAATATTTCGAGAACCGAAGGACTAATGTAACAATTCATAAAAGTATGTTAGTTTCAATTTCGGTTTGGCCGGATTAAAATTTTGCCGGTTCAATTGTGAAAATCTTGATCAGTACAGCTCTACCCTCTTTAGAGTTTGTATGGTTAATATTTTATATTAATTTTTAATATATTTTTTTATTTCACAATTATTATTTTTAAAAAATAAAAATTTATTTTAAAACATAATTGATATACACTCTTATTTTTTTACATTCAAGATGCATTTACCCGATCTCAACGAGCCAAAATTAAAAATTTTATTTTCTATTGTGTAATATAAGTTATAGCTCTTATTTATCCGATTTATGAAAGCTTGATGCGAATAAATAAATTTTTATTTTACGTTTTTTAAGTTATATACTTTGAAGTCTGATTTTAATCATTGAATAGATAAAAATTTGAAATTTTCTTAAATTATTCTCTACCTTAGGAAATTCAAATTGTGCTTTACTTAATAAATATTTCCTATCACAATTAATTTTCTTCATGCTAAGTTTTTTTTTAAAAAAAAGAGTAAATGTTTACTCACAATTCTAGATTAACTAATGAACATCTTTAGTTCTTTACTATTGGGCCAAGTACATTATGGGTAAATTATGTGAAACCTTTTTCCAATAACCTCAAACTCAAACTATATATTAACCTACTTATATTATAAGAGGGCTGGATTGAATCGTGAGGGATAGGACTAAAGGCAAAAAAACAAAAATTCCATCCCTAAGGTGTTAGATATAATATAGATATTAACCTAGGCATGAAAATTTTACAGCCAACACAAGGTAATTACTTTGTACTTTTTTTTAAAGCTAAAAACAGGAAAAATTTAAAGAATAATGATACTTTTAATAACTTTTTATAATGATTTTTTCATAATAATTATGTGACATGTATAAAAAGATAAAATTCACTCATCACCCTATTTGAAAAATATAAAATAATAAGAAATGATTTTGTTTTTTTTATTTTTGCCACATCAGTTACTATAAAAAGTCATTATAAATATCGTTCCACAAATTTAAAATAGAGAGATATTATAGTTCATTGTGCGTCTACAATCTTATTGAGAGTGGAGTAAGAAAACTTTATCCAATATTTGCTTAGATTTTTTATTATTTATTTATTCATTTGCAAAAAGTCCAGATTTCAATAACTTTTGCTTTTGTGAGTCAATATTCATACGTTAAACATTTTTATTTTCTTTATGGTTATTGATTAGATGAATTCCACCTTTTGATATCTTATTCATATCAATTAAAGTGGATTTTAAATCAAATTTTCATAATCTCAAACCAATCGTCTGTAATTTACCATCTCACAAAATATAGCAAACAATTAGGGTGGAAACCTTCTCCAACTCTCGCAGGGATGCACATGTAAATAAAATAAAAATACAAATGGACATCATTTTTCTTCATATTAAAAATATATGTAGTCATAATAATTTATAATTTATTGGATACAAAATATAGTTAAAAAAACAATAATAAAAATGGAGGAAAAAAATAATTAAAGTGAATATGAGGCACACTTGACACTACTCAAACTGATGAATAGTTTAACACTTGAATATAGAGATAATTTAATATATATTATTTTTTCAATCTATATTCAACAAAAAAAAAATATTACAAATTTAATTTTCACGTTAATAAAGAGATATAAAATATACATATGCATCTCATTAAGTAAGTATACCATCACCCAAAAAAGAGTGTTTTTGGATGTATAATTGTTTATAACTATTCTTGACATCATATGGCATAAAAAAAATTATTATATATAATGGCATACTAATTCTCATCCCTCCAAATCCATGACTGCGGCTGGTATTGTAGTAGCTTCCTCAATATTATTAGCAGAATGCTCAGAAACCAAATTGACAAGAAAGTCAAAAATATCGGTAGCGATGATAGCAGAAACAACGTCTTCTTTGTGAATTGTTCTCCTCTTGCCTTGCATGGTCATCATCCAAGCCCTTCTCGTAATTTCCTCAACAAACAGCTCACAAGCTTTGGACAACACTATGGGTGCCTCCCCAGAAATCATCTTCACATCATCACCCGATTTCTTCATAATCTTCTTAATTCTTGCCAATGGAAATGAGTGTGGTCCTGTTTTCCCTGAGATCCCTCCTGATAATATCCCAGAATATGTCCCTGCCTGCCTCATCTTAAGTCCCCTCTACTTATGAGATAGAATTGATCAGTTCTATGTAATATATCTGTGTAATGCGTGTGAAACAGAAAATGATAATTGTTGTTCAAAGTTAGAGTGATTTGAGAGTGATGTGAGAGTAGTTATATATATACACATCACCTGAAATCTATTTGTCTACTTGGAAATGTGCATGAGCATCTCAATCTCAATGGAAGAAAGACAGGGAGGGAGCCAAGGAGGCCGGCCAGCCTGCCGCTTGCTGCCGGCTAAGCACAAGCACTCCACTATGGTGTTCTGCTTGTTATTTTCTTAATTGGGATTTCATGCCAAGTACTAGGTTTTGGTCAACCCACAGCCTATTGTTCATTCTCATTAACATTTAAATTTTTTTAATGGTTTTGGGGTGGTAATGGGATAGTAGACTCTTGGAGAGGATAATTGATTAACCTTTTATCTAGAAAATAATAGTGGTAAGAAGGTCAACTTACCTTGTTTCTATTCTATGCAAAAAATGATGTCATGCACAGTTTGCTTGATTTAATGAGTGGTTTTAATTAAAAATGCATTAGGGCACAGAGAATCTACGACTTAAGCTAGGAAAGAAACATATGAGATGATGAATTTCGTATCCCATATTCCAATTGAAAAGTTCATGAACTTCTAGCATTTTTTTTTTTTGGTAGTGCAATTGATTATGCCATGTTGCATAGAATCCCAACAATTAGCAACATCCAAGAAGAAACACGAAATCAATGGCAAGATTAAGTATATCAAGAAGAAAGTATGATTAACCCATTTTTAGGTAAAGTTAGATATGGTTAGAAATTCATAGCATGGGAAGAAAATGTATAAGGTATGGTATGGACATGGATACCATTTCGAATGTTCTTAAAACACACACACAACTACATCCTTATGTTTAGGATGATGGAAAACTTTTTTCTTCTTCGTAAGAGTATCCACTTACTTTAGTTTTGGTCTTTGAATTAAGTTTCTCTTCCTAGATTGATCAATCAAGTTTTGATAAACATCTTATGCCTATAATATAGATATCAATATTATGCAAATTTTCATTAGATAACCTCCTTGGCATTCCATGCATGACTTCATTGATGCTGCTTTTATGTATGTAATTTCATGGTGTATGGTATTAATTTAACCCATATTAATATATAGACTATAGTATTTGCTTCATTCAAAGACCAAAAATCTATAGTTGTCGTAGCCTTAATGACATATGTGGAGAAGTTCAGTTAAGATTTGGTCAGAGCACGAAAGTAAACAATTACATACGACAGATATTCATTAGTGTTCGAACTTGGAAAACAACTGGCTAGCGAACGAAAAATTCATTTTCTCCACAAGTTTAAATACATTATCCCATACATTTATATTATTAATATTCATACACTGTTTGATAACAATAGCGTTAGATTTAGTGATGATCTTTCTAAGAAATTGGTTTAAGCATTGGTCTGAAGATGACGAGGCAATCTTGGTAAACAGGATTAGGTACAAACGGCTGAAATGCATGCGCAAGTTTTAGGAAAATATATGCATATTTTTATACAACACGGCTAAAAAGCATAATTTTCAAAATTTTGATATAATCCTATCGATTTTACGATTTTATAATTTAAATTTATTAAAATGATCCCGATTCTAATTATAATTCTATATTTATTATGTGAATAAAATATAATTAAATTTACTAAAAAAACTTTCATATATAAGTAAAATTAAGATTTATCATTATATAAATAACTTAATTAATTTAATCATATTTTTATTAGCTTTTAAAAATAAATAAATAAATTAGACATAAATATCTTTCGATTGCTACGGCAACTAAAATATTGAGGAAATCATATAAAATGTTATGAGAAATAAAAATTGAAGTGAGATCATTTAATTATAAAGTATACATGAATTTTCTATATCTCTATTCATATATTGATTAATAATTCTTTTAAAAATAATTTATAAATTATATTTTTTCAATTTTTCTAAAATCTTACGATCCGATCATGCGATCCTGTTACCCTAAATCGATTTTGTGTAGAATTCTGATCCTATAAACTATGCTAAAAAGTGTTAAGTGGTCTATAACATCACTAAAAATCTATAGTACTATTGGCATGTTTTTGTATTTTGATAAAATATGATAAATAGATATGATTTATACAATTGATTTCTTATAAGAGAAGAAAAACTTGTTATTGTATTGACATATTTCTCATTCATCAATTACTCTTGGAGTTAATAGTACTTGTTTGATGGAAATGCTTGAAACTGGTTTAATATTGAATTATTATGGTAAGAGGATGATAAGTCCAACTCTGATTATGGCTAAATTGAACCATAAGTAAAAGTCTAGCCCTTGACAAAGTTAAAATCTTACAAGAAATAGATAATGAGAGAATGTTCAAGAAATTTTTTTTAGAAAAGACTCTCTTGTACTTAAATTACTGTTAGCTATAGAAAATGTAAAGAAAGTGGAGAATATCCATGGTTTCAAATTACCTTAGAAGTGGAGATTTAAAAGTCTATTTATACGAGTCACAAGATAGTGTTCTAATTAATGTTTTGGAAGAGTCCATTCCCGAAGATCGTTGTTTGTCGAATCATTGGCAAAACTAATTCAACTTCACTTCTATCGTATTCACACGACCGATCTAACCTTCTAGTTATTGTCATATAATTAACAAGAATAGAAGCACACAAAATCCGAAATGCTAATTTCAAAATTTGTGTTTGGAATTCTCAAATTTTGCTCTCAAGGTTTCGAATTTTCTTTTCTTGATTTTGCTTTCAAGAAACCGACTTATAATCTAGTCAGTGTTAGTTAATAATAACTCTATTTAGTCGCAACTGCTTATATTGTATGTTATGCTATGAGAATTCAGAATAGCCAATATATAGGCTTTGAAGAAATATTACATTGGGCTGTTCGAGTACAAAATCAATTAGACATTGGACAAACAAGTACAATAAACATATGGCTCAGATCCAATGATACACGCCTTCCTTGAGACAATATATTTGGGCCGGAAAGAGTGGATAGGATTGTCCATTGGGACATATGTAGAGCAAGAAATGAAGATACGGGCTCAATGAAGGTGAACAGGTTTATCTATTGGGCCACGTCTAAAAGAGGAAAGTTAAATATGACCGACAAATAATAAACGAGTTCAATTGCATAACCTCTTGATTTTTAAAAAAAATGTTACTACTACTTACAAACGTAGGCATAGCTTATAAAATGAGTAAAACAATTACTCCTATCCATTTTCACCTTTCTCTATAGAAAATGATTCATTAATGAAAACTTCATATATCTTGTGTTGTCTTCAGTTAAATTGCCCCGCGTTGAATCTTCTATTACATTTTTCTGTATCTTGTGACATATTTTAATAAATGAACATAAATTTTATAATTTATAACTCAATATTAATACAAATTACAAATTTTATATCAATGTACTAGAACGTGTAACAAATAATGACAGAAGAAAAATATTATAAGAAATGCTTTGCGAAATTTTCCCCATTGAAGTTGAAAGTAATCCAATATCTCCATTTCTTTCTTACTAGTTGACAAGTAATTAATTAGACCTTCAAAACAAGAGCCAAAGCAGTCCGTGATAATATAGTGTAATCCATATTTGTCAATCTAAATCAATCTCTATTGATATGGTTTGGATTACTGCTAACCCTTTTCGTCTTTCTTGAAGAAAATGAGTGTCACAAACTTAGCAGTTCTCCTCATGTGATACATTGGGACTTTAAGGCTGTCTAGAACATGATTATTTTTTTTCCTTTCATCTCTTTTTGATGCTCAAGATTGCTTGTGACACATATCTTGGAATCTATTCTCTCAAATTTTGTACTCATAAACTCTTTCTTTCTTTTTTTTCTTTGTGAATATGATGATCTGTTTTTCAGAAGATGACTCCCACTTGGATTGGCAGTCCAAAAGAATTGGACCCCTTTGGTTTTCTCTCTTGTTGGGTGTAGGGCAATTTAGTTTGTGTGTACTCAGTAGCTGATTTAATGGGGTCGAATACCTTCACGTGAGCACTTTCCTTTGTCGAATTCTTGTGCACATTGGGTCATGATTGCTTTGATCCCCCATACCCAATTTGATATATATGAAAAAAAACTTGTGCAATTTACATAATTCTCATTCTTATTTGTTGAATGATGATCATGCAAATCGAAATGTTCCATAAAATTGTAGTACTAAATATTGATTTGAATGGTTCTCCATTTCTATAAATTTTAACAAAATTCATCGTAAGCATGATGCTTCATTTTCATCTAAAAAAAGACAAAGATTAAGTTAAAATTACTAAAGGTAAATCTATATTTTATTTCAAAATGCATTTTTTTTTACTTTTGAATGTATATTGATAGCAACAGACACAAAAGAAAATCAAATAATACATTAGTGAACATTAAAAACGTTGAGAGATTTACTAGACACGTTAAGTTTCGTGAAAATAAGTTTAGGACAAAAAAAAAATAAAATGTGAATAAAGATCCAATAAAGATCCTATTTGTTTGGGATAGAGAATGGTTTTAAAAATATGCTGCCGTACATATCCTAAACTAAATCATGAGAAGGTACTCCGTTGGAGTTTGTAATATGCATATGAGGTTATTGGTCAAAGGACAAGACAATTACTGCCTTAAAACTTAAAAGCATGAAAGAAAGATGGAGCTAAATATGCTTTGGTCCTATAACTGTGGAATTGGGACAGATCTATTTCACCCTTTTTAGATTTCCTTTTTCTCCTTCTCATCTTTTTCTTTTCAGCAGACAGTTAACCAAACCCCTTGTTCAAGTTATCTCTTCACACTTTTGTCTGCTGACATTTTATGCCATCTTATCATGTGACAAAAAAAGATGCATAGAGTCATGCTCATAATACAAAGCAATCATCTGCTCGTGACCAAGAAAAGCTATGCATCAACAGAGCTTTATTTAATTTAATGATTTGCTCCTACATCATATTAGGAGGCTGCCTCTCTTTCTTTTTTTTCTTTTTTTTCTGCTCAAGTAATGCTGAAAGTAACGAGTCGAGAAATACCAAGATGCATTCCTTTGTCAAATATATACATTCAATTTTTCTATTCTTAAAAAATTCATTTTTAAATGAAATTGAATGGAATTAGCTATATTATTTTTATTGATAATGACTTTTGTTATTAAAAAAGTAAAGACTAACATGAAAAACTTTCACATTTAATAATGTATTAACATTTAAGTGTAGTGTGTTTTATAATTTAAAAAATTGTAATCAATTAAAAAAGTAGATTTTTTTTTTAAACGAAAAGAATATCATAATTAAGGCCCTCTCATTATATCCAAAAGCATGTCCTGATTGTCGGTAAATCTAATTTGCTATGTTAATCTTTTAGTAATCAAAGCATTTTTTTTCCTCCTACATTCCATGAAACTTATTGTTAAATCATTGGACTGGAATTACAAGGAATCGTGATTTAGGTTCATTTCTTTGCTTAGGAATCATATATAATCACACAAGAAACTTAAACAAGAGGAGAAAAAAAAAAAGTTAGAAAATCTCATGTCATATCTTCAATTAATGTGTGCAGGAGAATCATAATTCATAAATATTAGTGCCACTTATTGCATTTTGAATTCTTATATTGTGTCGGTCCATCAATGCAATTTACTGGATACCACTGGGAGTCACATTCAAGGGGCAGTGTATATTTATGTAAAATATGGTATTTATTTGTTGCTGTTGTGAATCACGACTACCAAATTGCAAAATTCAAAGCTAGAAAAAAAACTCAATCCATTATTAATTCATGCTTAAAATTTTTCTATGAGAATTTGATTTGGACAAGTTTTAATTCTAATTAATCCCAGATATGAAAAACATTATTTCAATTTTATAAGTTAATGTTTCAATATCGTTCAGTCGTGAGTAATAATCCATGGATGTGCATCGTCCATTTGTCCTGATTTAAAATTTCAACAAGAGCTTCAGTGAAACATCCCTTTTAAATCCTTCCATTGACAAAGCTATATCTCAATTTGATTTTGGTTACCGTACAATGCATTTTTTTCAACGACAATAGATCATTTGTTCCAACTAGTACGTATTAATTATGTTTCCTTAATAAAATAACATAATTTTATTAATAAATATTAAATTCTAACATAAAATGCATAATTCTAACTTTAATGAACTATAATATTTTATTAATGAAATACGATTAATTCATATTAGTTTGAACAGAAAATTTCACCTACCCCTAAATAGCCATATATTAGTTTGGACAGAAGATTTTAGCTGATCCTGAATAGCCAGAAAGTACGTCCCCTTGGTATGGATCATGCAACGTAGTTACAAGATTAACCATTCTTGGGTGGGATATCCAATCAAATGCATAGATAACTACAGCTAAACTTTCTTGCTGTAGTTTCTTAACAAATTGAGTTGCAGTATTAGTTCCAAAATGTCATTTTAGAGTTCAGTAATCGAGTTGAGGGGTAACTCTCAGTTTCATGAAAAATTAAGTTCGGCAAAAGTTGAAGGGGACGGACCATCGGGAATGATAATATTCATGTTTTGGAAAACCATCTTTATAGATTGATGCTTTTCTCCAAACAGTTTTGCATATCCAACAAGTTACTTAATCCTTTAACCCTACACTAATCTAAGATGTAGACCATCTTAACTTAAAATCCCCAAAGAATCAATATTTTGACCAAAAGGGCAAGTTTTCCTTTCTTGGGCATATCTGAATTTTTGGATATAAATTTGTAAATAATTTTCATTTGTGTATATAAAATTCATAATTACATAATTTGATATTCAACACTTTTTAGACGTTAGCCTCAAAAACTAGCAAGATTAATTTTTTGGGAGTAGTTTGACACACCTATCTACCAAGATTTGATTGGTATGAAAGAAATGGCTGACAAATACCACATTAATATCGAATTTACTATTTTGCTGTTAACTATGCTGTTGAAATTTGAAAACTTTAAATGCAGGCAGAATAATATAGACCATCCGGTGAAAGATCATAGGCAGTTGTACCCAGAGATTTTAAATTTTAAATTTTAAATTTTAATTATTAATTTTGTCTGCCTATTTATGGAAAATTAATGTAAAATTTATTTGAAATTCATAAAGTAGGGAATTTGAATCACTGACAATATATAGAAGAGGAAACCTTCATTGTGGGGATAATCAAAATGCCGATTTATGAGCATTTGATGCTCATACTCGCCACAAGTATACATAAGCTAGTGTAGGCTCCACGCAGTTTTTGTTTTCTCAATCCTCATTCTCTTCATGTGACCATGGTTGATACTGGACTTCAGTGCATTTTGCACAAAGTGATAATGATACACAAAATAAATAAATAATAAAAAATCAGTAAGATTGATTAGGAATTTTTAATTTAATTTAATTTAATTTTGCCAGATGGATGGAACATTATATATGTGTGTGTGTGTGTGAAGAGGAATTTTTTTGAGACAAAAATTTTCTTCAGCATTTAGTTAAACTTGCCGTGTATGTGGGGGTGAAGAGACACTCAGACACTCCACCTCCAAGAATTCGAGGATGTGATTTTCAAAAAAAAATTATATATATTTTTACGATATGTAATATCTCTGTCTCAGTTAGAGAATCCAAAAAAAAAGAAAAAGAAAATCAAAGTACTGGATTATTTAAAGTGTTAGTTAAAGGAAATAATTTTATATTTATTACACTATATAGAATTGCCTAGTTAGAAACAATTAAAGAATACAATTTCTGATTTCGGGTGAATAGTCTATTTACATAATAAGGGATAAAAAAAATGAAAATTACATAATTAATTTGTTGTACTAAAAATAAAGATACATTAATTGGATAAATGTAATTTTTTTTATTATTTTTTTTGGTCATTGTAGGATCAGAAAATCATATTTTTTGGTTAGGGTAGGATCAGAAAGTCATTATATGCCAGTTAGCTCCATGTCTTGGTTTAAAAGATGTGCTAGTGACAACAAATAAGCAACTAATAAAGTCAATTCATACAAAAGTGGCCATGGTTTGCATTGTGCATTGAAGGAATGGAATTTTCTTCAAGTTAGAAACACACAACTCAACCAGAATTGCCTTCCATAAATGAAACCCTCAAAAATTCTGGAATTGGAAACATGAAATGTCTATGCACATTGAAGCACAATGGGTGGTCCGCCCATGTGTTTTGGTTCATTTCACGGCATCCCTACTAGCATAATAGGTGGTTGAAGATGACAACCACCACAAAATGAAATGTTATGTTTGGTAATTGGTCCCGCCACCAAATTAAGTTTGGTCTATTGTGGGGGCTTTGGTCCCTTTAATTTTCATTTTTGTCAGTTAAGATTGAATAACTGAAAGGTGAGAAAGAATTTCTGACGAGTTTTGTATGCTTGTACTTTGTAAAGGTTTTGCTGTGCTTCTGGTTAGGATGAGTGGCTTGTACTTTGTAAAGGTTTTGCTGTATTTGGTGGCTTTCTGAACAAACAGTGCACATACTCACACACACACACACAGAGGCGGCTGAGAGAGCTCACGTGGGGTGGCGGTTTTCATAACAACAGTGGCTGGTGAAGAAGACCACCTCATCACGCGCAGCCCATGACCAGCTTTAAAGCCAAGAAAAGCTTGAAACAATGGAACTACCATCTCTTTTGCTTTTCCTTTGCGCTCTCTTGCAAGCTTCTGGGCTGTTCATCCCTATAGCATTAGAATCGTGATCATCTATGCATTACTCGTAGATAATATTTGTTCGCTTCATGGCGTGTTAAAAGTATTGTCGTACCAAACAAATGTTTTTTTTAGACCAAGGAGTAATTTTGAATAATTTAGTCAAAAAATTACAAAACGTGTCAAACTACCAAATCATACTCATTTAACCGATAATTAGTTATAACTTCTTTGTTTGTAGACGAAGTGGATTTAAAATTGTCTTTTATTTTAAGGTATAATTTGTATTCATACATTTTATATTCGTTTAAAGTTTGCTACCCAAAAAATGGCCATCTTTACTCCTTCACATTAGTCTCACAAATTTTTTATCCATCTCATTAAATCACAATAGAAGGCAAGAAACAAAAGTTACAAAACTAAATAAAAAAAGAGGAAACACCCAAAATCGTCCTCCACATTTCACCGAATAATCTTTTTCATCCTCCACTTTTAAAACGGGAACAAATAGTCCTTCAAATTTCAAGGACCAAAATTTGAAGGAAAATTTCATGACTAAACGTTCCCGTTTATGAAATTTGAAGGACTAAAAGTTCCTGTTTATTTCACAAATAGTACCAAAAGTTCCAATTTATGAAATTTGAATGACTATTTGTTCCCGTTTTAAAAGTGGAGGATGAAAAAGATTATTTGCTGAAATGTGGAGAACGATTTTGGATGTTTCCTCATAAAAGAAACTCACATCGGAACTATTCATATCCCTAAAACCAATGGCCCCCATCCCCCAACCATAAATTGTAGACAAAGTAAACTCAATTTTTTCAATATGGTCGCATCCAAAATTCCAAGTTTAATTTTTGTTTACTCTTTTGTGATATTATTTTGGACATTGGTTGTTGGATGAAATTTGGATTTGAAGCGTACGACACCGTCAAAACTTTGAACATTCACGACCGCGTAGGGGAAAAAAAACACAAACTATCAATAGAAAACAAGCACTTAGTCTTTCGCTGAAGCAACGACCGTAAACGACTAAGTTTATGTTGGTTATCAATCATGAAACAATGTCCTAAAAAGATTACAATGGATCAAAGTTTTCACAGTTGTATACTTCATAGGCATATTATATATAAACAAGCCCAAGGTGGCCGTATGAATACAAAAATGCAAATTAATCGTTAATGTAAAGTTTTCAATATATAATCCAACTCCAAACGTTTTATTCATTTGTTTGGTCGTTCTAGATTAATCAGTTCATCATTAATTAAATGATCAAATAGTAATGTAATTGTATTATTCTGTTGTTGTGATATTAATTAACATCTCAAGGGTTTCTAGAAATTTTAATCATTTGATAGGTATTAATTGCCTTGCATATTATATATTTCCACAACTGTTGTTCAATGGAACCTATCCTAGGTTATTTGTTCTTTTGTGAATTCTATGATCGATGATTTCTCTATGCATCTTGTTTTGCAGACAAATGCAGGATATTTGTTTTCTTTCTAATATTATTCTTTACTTTTTCAGACTTTTGATTTAGTCCCATGATTTTAATTAAGCACTAGCTTTTAATTTCTTTGACTACTTAAACTGTTGTTGAAACTAGTCAACTTAATTGGTCACTAACAAGAGTTTTAAGTTGGTTCCCATAAAATTTGTGATTGTACAATGGAGCTTTGGTGGAATTATGTTATCAAAATTGAAATGGTCCATTTCAAGAAACTTTCAATTAGTTCCTAAGACGTGACATGCAATGACATTGTACTAATCATCCAGCGTCAAAAGGTATTGTATTTCGCCGGATTCCACGGAAAGAAGAAGTTAATATTACCGTCTAAATGAGAATAGTTGCACTAATCTTTTTCTTTTTGAGATTATTTTTTTTTTAATTGAATTGATATATGATTGAGGAGAGAATGGCCAATAGTAGAGTGTATTTTAAAAAAAAATCGTAATATAAAAATAAAAAAAAAAAAAAAAAAAAAAGCAAAAAAAGAAAAAAAAAGCCAAAGAAAGCCACAAAGCCAAAAGCGCAAAAAAGCAAAAGAAAGACAAAAAAAACCAGATAAACCAAATCAAAAAAAAAAACAAAAATCATCTATTATACTATACTAATATAATAAAAAATCATCTAACTCAAACTAACAAATGCCAAAACAAATGTGGTGAAAAAAAAAAAAAAAACTCTCTCATCTCATCATCTCGTCGTGAAAAACAAAAGCGCAAACGCAGATAATAAAAAAGAAAGTCGAACTCGGCATCACAGTGAAAGCGACAAAAGACAATCTCTAATTTTGGAGGGAGAGAGCAAATAAAAAAAAAAAAAAAAAAAATCAAATTAATATAATATAGTTGCACTAATCATACGCCAAAAAGAAAGAAAAAATTACTTAAATAAAATCTTATAGAAACTTTGAAAACTCCATCATAATCCTCTATTTTTGTTGGTTCCCTAAGTTGACTTGACGTTGAGATGGGATCTTTATCTTTTTGATATTCTTTTTACCCTTCTAAATGAACAACGATTTTTGATTTGGGATTTTTGCATGCTTCACTTAATTTCTAGTATTTTAGTGATCATACAAAAGAAAATTAAAAAACAGTTAAAACTTTAAGAATGTTATTAATCTAAACGAATAACGATTCGTCTCCTAATTATTTTTTCTTTTAATTAATTTTCAAAATTTTTATCACTTTATATTATGATTTGAAAATAAATCCAGATATTTTTTCAACTGCTCAAAAACAAACCAAATAACAATGTAAAGACAAATCTTTGTAACTAATTGTTCTACCGACGGAATAGATGCATATAGGGTTGGTGGACAATGAAAAAGTACAAAAATTGTGAATTAGATTAGTAATTAAAAATGGAAGAGTGAGGAAGATTAGTAGGCCATTGATGAGTTAGACAAAGGTTTAGATAAAACAAATGGGGGAAAGAGGAGCTTTTTTTTCTTTTCTTGGTGTAAGGTCGTTCTCCGGAAAATTAATGAATCATCCATGATGATTATTAACCTAATTGAATTAATTAATTAATTCCTTAATTAAGTACGTAGCATCGTGTTCTTTGTTTGCGGCCGTAGTTGAGTAGTTGACCGTTGGGGAATTGGCTCCGTCTTTTCCTGACAGGCTCCGTGGACTCCAATGCATATGTTTCCAAGTAAAAATAAAAATTGACTATTATAACCTTTGTCTTGATGACCACCCAACTAAAGAAAAAAAAAATTCTCTTTCATTTTAGTCCAAAAATTGTTTTGTCTAAAATCTTTGCAATTTAGTGGGAGGGCTGGATTAGTTGTTAAAATGAGAATGATTGTAATTAAAAGTTCATACCTCTTAATTACGAAAAAAAAAGAGTAGAAAAGTTAGAAAGCAATTTAGCAATTAAGAAAAATTTTGTTTTGTTAATAGTTAGTACTAAAAAAATTTTTAGTGGGTATTTTTTTATAGAAAAAAGTATTTTGGAAAAAAAAATAAGAAGAACTTTAAATTATGTGAGAGGAATTTGAGTGGAAAAATTTAAATTTTAAATTTTAAAATAAAAATATGTTTGGATAGTTTATTTTTATTTGAAAATTTACTTATTTGCAAATAAGAATTACTTGTCCAAATAGACCCTTACATATTCTTATTTTTAGTGAGGGTGCTCAAATAAAAAATTTAGATCCAATTCGATTAGTATTTCATAGTTAGTGTTCCGAATCTATCTCTATAGTATAGATCGAATTGGTTTGATTACACCAAATTAAATCAAAATGTTAAATATATTATAAATTATTCGACCTATTTAATTCGGAAATTTCGAATTAGGTTCTTAATTTTTAATGCACAAAACCAATTATATAATTTTTTTATCTTCTTATTACGTAAATAAATTGTTCTTTTTAAATTACAAATTGTCTTTTATGATTGTCTTTGAATGTACAATTTTACCTTATATAAGTATACACGAAATATTTTCCCGTTTGTACTAATTCATTGTCAAAACTTACGTTGGAGATCTCCAACTTCTGCCTTTTCCTATTATGACTTTAATAAAGTAAAGGATGGTTCTGATTTAGATACATAGATCATACATATACAGTTGATTCAGATAATCAAAGTTGATTCTATATGGGGACAATTGAGGCCATCTCAAGTACAGCTCACACGCATACATGGAAGCTGGAAATTCGACTTGACATTGAGATGGGACAAGCTTTGGAAGATAAAAAAATGGTCATGGGATCTACTGTGATGGTTGGATTTGAGGAGGCCATTATGGGCTATATTATCAAGTTTCTTCAAATTCACTCAAAAAGAACTAAACAAAAAAGAAAAATCAAAGCTCCATGGCTTATCTACTCATATATTTCCAAAGTCATAGCAATATTATTGCTCTTGACAATTATTGATCCACTTTTTTGGGAAAACATATATACTTGTAGGTCTACAAATATTAAATAGCCCTCGTGATGTGTCCCACAATTTTTGGTATCCTATAAAGTATTTGGCTGAATTTCCACAGGCATGTTGTAAGATAGCGAGTGTTTGTATTATTTAATTTTTTTTTCTTAACTAAAAACTCGAATGCTATCGATGGTGTCAGACAGTAAATCTCGTCACTTGTGTAATAGTCACACAAAGATGTAAACTATATTGCATAAACTCACGTGTACCAACCAAATAGGTGTCAGCGGGAATATTGGGCTAGAATCTTACGGTTAATAACTTTGCCTTTTCTGAGCAATTTTTTTTGGTATCTGGAAATTCTATTTCAAGATTAAGTTTGCTTATGATTTGTATTTTAAAATGCGTTATAAAATAAGTTTTGAAATGTCATTTAAAATGTTATTTAGATTAATGATTTAGAATATATTTTGAATTGAAATATTATTTGAATTATAATTTGAAAATATATTTTGAATTTAAATATTATATGATTCGTAACTATTAAAACTTATTTTTAACTAAAATATTATAAAGATGATAATTAAAACATTAAAATGTAAAAGTTAAAAATTAGAGAATGGGTGTGTCTTAACGTTTCATTTTTTGTAGGCAAAATAAATTCATTTTAAAACACATTTGAAAATACTAGACATACAACATTTTACCGATTATAAATTATACTTTAGATAAAAATAAAAACTAAAATAACTATCCATAAACAACTAAGTGTATACAAATTAAGAATGGAATCGTAAATTTAAAATTGTAGTTTGCAAATCATGTTTAAAATTATAAATTTAAAAAGCCATCTAAATATCATACTCTAAAATGCGATTATGCTTTGAAATTTTGTGTTTGCAAAGTAATCTTAAATTTGTGTCATGATCCAAATGGTATTTTAAGTGAGAGTAAATAAAAACATATGTACAACGTTAAAAAGTGACTTAGAATCCAATGCATACGATGCGATTGGCATAATATATATGTGGAATTAGAATTTCTCGGAATCTTGGCTGAGTCAATTCTTATTAGTTAACAATTGGAGTGCCGGAAATTAGAATCTGCAACCAGGCATCCCATAGTGTCCTTAAAAGGGCATGATCGTCAATTGAACACCTAACATACTTACTCCCGTATGGACTTAGATCAGAGGACCCATAACAAATTTTAAATTAATTTTCTTTTTTCACCTATTATTTATTTATTTATTTATTTTGGAGATTTTCTCATAAACAAGTTTCAGTCAGGATTTGTCTTTAATTTTTAATTTTTGGCTTTTTGTTCTTTTTCTAATTTTAAAATTAAAAGTTAATATGACATCAATTATAAAAGTGTCATTAGTAGTAGTACTACAGTTACATGTTTTCATAGTCATGCGGTACTGCCAACTCTTCTTGCACATTCACAGATACTGAGAGAGGAAGAGAGAGAGGAGGAAGAGGGAAGAGAAAATTGGACACGAAATCGCCGCTCTGTTTCCCATTCAGATCCGTTTTGGGATTGTTATATGCTCACAGCTCAGTCGTGAATTCCCTCATTGTCAAAGAAAAGACGCCATTTTTCAATGGGTTGGACTTGCATTCACTGCTGAGTCCAGTCGGTGAACGCTGACTGTACCGGTTGCTGACTCTCGTTCTAGCGTTTTGTTGTTCCATTTGTAGTCAAATTCGAACTGGGTTTTGAGGTGATCGTTGAGTGGAATGGTGGTTTTCCGGCGAGGGTCGCCGGAGCTCCGGTGAGTTCAGAGGTGAGCTCCGGCGTGGACTGGAACTTTTTTAGCTGGGATTATGTGATTTTTTTGATGCTGGAAAGGTAGAAAATGTTTAAGTCGGCGAGATGGAGGAGCGAGAAGAACAAGGTCAAAGCTGTGTTCAAGTTGCAGTTCCATGCAACTCAGGTAATTCACCGACTTCTGCAATCTGAAATTTAGTTGCTTTATTGCAATAGTGTACATTTAGAAGGGTCTAACTTCACTTCACTTCTTTTTTTCTGCGTGTTAATGTTGATGGTATTGAACTGATTAAAGGTGATAAAAAATTGCAGTTTTTTTTAAAAAAATTAATAATCATTATTAGTTGCTGTTTTCTGTCTTCATTCCTTCTTCCTACTTCATTACAGAATATATGGATGGAACAATATCATTTTCATGATACTGTGAATGTTAGGATGGCCAGACAAGCATTTTTATTTGATTTGTGGACTTATGTAAAAGTAGCTAGAGTTGTGCGCTCTGTATCCCAAATTGTAGTCTGAAGTGTTTTCTTGGTCTGATTTTGTAAAATCGTTAAGATTTGGAAAATTTTCTCACCTGCATTTTCTTCAGTGGCAGTGGAGTGGATTTATTTATTAGTTTTTAACAAATTATTCGAATTTTGGTTATTTTCTGTTGGGATATTTACCAGTGAACTAAAAGTTACGCATTTTTTGTGTGGTTAATTTAGGTGTCAAAGGACGGAGGAGATGGATTAGTGATCTCAGTGGTACCTGCTGATGTTGGAAAACCGACGGTAAAATTAGAGAAGGCAACAATTCAAGATGGAAGTTGTTTTTGGGATACTCCAGTCCAAGAAACTGTCAAGTTTGTTCGAGAACCAAAAACAGGGAAGATTCATGAGCTACTGTATCACTTTCTTGTGGGAACGGTATGACATGTTTCTATCAGATGACTTTGAAATGCTTTGCTTTCTTTCCAAGTGACTTGTTTTTGAGAGTTGCTTCGAGGGGTACTTTTTGCAGGGATCATCAAAAGCGGGAGTTGTTGGGCAGGCTTCCCTTGATCTTTCTTGTTATGCATTGGCAACAAAAATTTCTTCCGTGTCTCTTCCCCTCAAGAATTCAAAATCAGATATTGTATTACATGTTAGTCTCTCCCTCTTACTGTATTTCATAGGCAAACTTATGCAGTTTGTCGGTCAATTCATTTACTAACTCATGCCTCATCCAATCTTCTTCAAATAGGTTTCTATTCAGCGGGTCCTGGAATCTGCTGATCAAAGGTTAGTATTTGATCCAATCTTCTTAAAATAGGTTTGTTGGTCAATACATTATCATATTGCTGGTATTCATTTATTTTCTTTCTTTTGAGTGGTGGGGAGAGTCTTAAAAGTATTTGAATGATAAAATTTTGTCTCTGGATTTCAATAGAGAGATCGAAGAAAATGAGAAAACTGCTAAGCCAAATTCCCAGGATAGGAGCTTAAGGGCACAGTTAAGCAATGGCGATATGGAGGAGAGCATCAAATCACATTCCACTGATGTAAGGTCTTAGTTCATCCAGCCAAGTTCTAAAATGTTCATGTTCATTTTATTTGTAGAAGTAAAATGGTGCAGATCTTGAATAGACCCAATTTTCATTACAAGATTTAGTACTCTGTTTAAGATACAAAATTATGAATAAGTTTTTCAATATTTTAGCCATCACTTTGTTTCTCAACTAGCTACTCTAGAATGACTGATGAATGCATATTTTATACTTTCCTTGATCCATTGTTCCAACAGGATACACAAGCCAATAATAGTATAAACCAAAGTGCTGAAATAAATGGAAACCACAGGGCGTCTAGTGGATCTGATGTTACAACTTCGAGTTTGGATAGCAGCATTGGACTTGATGCTCAGATTCAAATAAAGAATGATAACATCAAACCAGGCCCTAACAGCTTTCTCACATCTGTAAATAATGGCTCAGTGCTTCAGAGGCCAACCTCTGATTTATCAGCAGCAAACCATGAAGAGTGCCAGAAATCATGGGACTGGTTAGGAGGTCTTTCTCTTGAAGCAAGTACTGATGACTCTTCAGGCACCCCCAGAGAAGCCATTTTAAGAGAGAGCTCTCAAGAGGTTCAAGACATTGTGGCTGAAAAGCTTAAATCTGAGCTTACATCTTTGGCTAGGCAGGCAGAAATGTCTGAGTTGGAATTGCAAACTCTTCGAAAACAGATTGTGAAGGAGAGCCGAAGAGGGCATGAACTTTCAAGAGAAATAAGTAACTTGAGAGAGGAAAGAGACATTTTCAAAGAAGAATGTGAAAAGCTTAAGGTTTTCCAGACAAGTTTAGAGGAGGCAAAGGTGAGAAACAAGCTGCAATGTGAGGGAGCTGATTCTCACACTCTACTTGAGGAACTCCGACAAGAATTGGATTATGAGAAGGATCTAAATAATAATCTTCGAATCCAACTTCAGAAGACACAAGAGTCAAACTCTGAATTGATTCTTGCTGTTCGTGACCTGGATGAGATGTTGGAGCAGAAAAATAAGGAGATATCAGATCTTCTGCACAAATATGCTGCTTCAGATACTGCTGAAAACTTGGGAGAAGCAAAGTATAGATGTAAAATAGATGATGATGATGATGAGCAAAGAGCACTTGAGGAGCTTGTTAAGGAGCACAGTGACGCAAAGGAAGCATATTTACTAGAGCAAAAAATTCTGGATCTCCAGAGCGAAACAGAGATCTACAGGAGGGAAAAAGATGAGCTAGAGACACAGATGGAGCAGCTTGCCCTTGACTATGAGATCTTGAAGCAGGAAAACCATGAGATGTCATACAAATTGGAGCAGAGCCAATTGCAGGAGCAACTGAAAATGCAGTATGAATGTACATCCTCTTATGCCAATCTACATGAGCTTGAATTGCAGATTGAGAAATTGGAGAGTGAACTCAGAAAGACATCTCAAGAATTCTCAGATTCATTAAATACCATAAGTGAACTCAAGGGAGAGGTCAAGAGCTTGGAGAATGAACTTAAGGAGCGATCACATGAATATTCAGGTTCATTGGTCACCATAAGTGAACTTCAAGCTCAGGTCACGAGCTTGAAGAATGAAATTAAGGAGCGGTCACAGGAATACTCGGATTCATTGATCACTGTGAGTGAACTTGAAGACCATGTCAAGACCCTGGAGGAAGTACTGGAAAAACAAACTCAAGAATATGAAGCTGCTATGGAAGCTCTTACTAGTGCCAAAGTGGAGCAAGAGCAGAGAGCAATACGAGCTGAGGAAAGTCTAAGAAAAATCAGGTGGCAGAATGCAAGTACAGCAGAGCGTCTTCAGGAGGAGTTTAGAAAACTTTCTTCGCAAATGGCTTCTACATTTGAAGCGAATGAAAGCCTGGCTGCCAAGGCACTGAATGAAGCCAACGAGCTCCGTATACAGAAACGTCATCTTGAAGATAAACTTGAAAAAGCTTCTGAGGATCTCCAGCTGGTCAGGGATCATTACGAAGCAAGATTGCATGAGCTGTCAAGTAAATTGATAGCAATGTCCAATCACATTGAAGAGTTGCAGTCAGAGATTCAGAATTCTTCCATGCAACGTGAAGATCAAGTGAAGCAGTCTGAAGAAACCCAAATGCAACTCACCCAGGAAATTCAAATGCTTAAATCTGAAATTGAAACACTTAAAACAGAGAAGAAAATCCATTCTGACCAAGCAAAGGAAAGGGACTCTTTGACACTCGAGTTAGAAGAAATGCGGAGGTCATCCAAGGAAATGGAATTGCTATTACGGCAAGCTAAGAATGAAAGGGCTGAACTTAGAAGCAGGGTTGCTCTTCTGAAGGAGAAAGAGCAGACTTTGCTAAAGGAGCTACAAGGCATGCAATATCTGAAGGATGAAAAGGAATCAACAACTAAAGTTCTACAGTTGGAGGTTGATACTCTCAAAGCTAAATGTGAAGAATTGAAGACAACGTTGTCAGAGGACGAGACGGAGAAAGAGAACTTGAGAAAGCAATTGCTTCAATGCAAAAGTAACTTAAAGAGGAAAGAAGATGCATTCAACAGCATGGAGAAGAAAATTAAAGAGAGTAATGGCCGAGTACCTGCTTCGGATGGAATGAAGCCAACGCCAAGGAATAACAAGCTGCAGCAAATTCCTCGTGGTTCCAAGGAGGTCGCGAATCTGAAGGAGAGAATAAAATTGCTTGAGGTAAATGAGCAACTTTATTAAGTTAATCTTTGTACTGATATGTGCTGTTACTGTTAGATCAGAAACTAAAATATGTTTGATTTTCCAAATCCTTTTGAGACGTGTCTGTAAAAATTTATCATTTGAGAACTTGTTGAATTTTGTATTTGTTGGATATGATACAACATTTACTAATTCCCGATCAACAGGGTCAGATAAAACTAAAGGAGACTGCTCTTGAGAACTCAACAAATTCATTCTTGGAGAAAGAGAAAGATCTTGAGACTAAAATTGAAGAGCTAGAACAGAGACTTGAGGTCCTCAGCTGTAATACCACGAGCTTATGCGAAGAACACTTCAAGAAGGTCAGTAACTTCATTCATACTTCATTTCACATGCTGATCAGCATCCTGCTATCTGTTTTGAGAACCCAATTCAACTTCCTTGTTAGTGTAGACTGTCAAATTTACTTACAGGCAAAACAGTCTGCTATTCCATTGTATGTCAAAACCCCTATTATTGTAGCCCAGATATGCTTCAAGGATTTTGTAACTATCATGAAACAGCAGTTGCATGATTGTCCATTGCTGGATGTAGGTTGCTAAAGTTTCTGAGGATCTCGCTCTCTCAGAGGAACTGAGGGATGCTCCTGGAGAACAGAGCACCGAATCTTGCATAACCAGAGAAAATGGTGCTCCATCATCAATAAACAGGTATGTGTAAGCCCACTTGGAGCACATGCTTACAACTCAACCATTTGTATGATGGCCATTGTTATGTTCTTGCTCTGATCTTCAATAACTTGCCCTCTTAGCAGTCTCGAGACCTCGCCAGACAAAGAAGCAAAATGCTCAGCGCCTGAATCTACAGCTCCTGATGATTTGTTAAGTGAAATGACACTATTGAAGGAGAGGAATAAATTAATGGAAGGTGAACTCAAGGAAATGCAAGAAAGATACTCAGAAATAAGTCTCAAGTTTGCAGAGGTAGAGGGTGAAAGACAGCAGCTTGTAATGAGATTACGAAACCTTAAGAATGCCAAAAAGAATCCTCAACCTTGAGATAGTTCAAAGTTCCAAAATAATGTAAAAATAAAATTGAAAAGATCAAAATTTGTAAATTGTTTTTTCCCTTTTGTTTTTTGTTTTTTTGTTTATTTTTGTGGGTTCATGCATATAATATCTGACTTGGAGGACATGATATACCAAATATAAGGTAGTTTTCTACACCATAGGTTAATGTGTTTTTTGGCTCCATTCATGTTGTTTGTAATATCAAGCAGCTGTTAATGCTGCTGCCGTTAGTTCAATTCAAATATTCATTTTCATTTTCTCCCATTGATCCATCCTCCTCCGTTTTTTCATAAAATTTAAGCTTAAGTTGGGCTTCCAGACAAGCCCAGGACAATACAAAATCACATTTACTATTGGATTTCTTTCAGTTCACGGATTATATTCATATACAAGGCTCTGGACTTAGAATGAATGGACACAATGTCAGGCTTTTCAATATTAATTATAAATACCAACAAAATATCCAAAGGAGCTCCGGGCATTCAAACTTCATAAACTCAAATTCGTAAGAAAGATACAGAATTAGGGGGGAAGAAAGAGAGAAGGAAAGAACATAAAGGATGAGAAGGACAAGAAGGAAGGAGAATACAGAGGAAGAGAGAGGAAGGAAAGGAGGGAGAAATTTAGACTGAGTGAGGACAAAGGGAGAATTGATAGGGGAGGACGGAATGAGATTTCCATACATCAACCATGCCTGACTTGTACTGCACTCGATGGCTACTGGGACTTCTGTGTCCCCGGTTTCCTTGTCAGATCACCAACTTCTTTTAACTTTTTGGGGCATCAGTTCCATATATGGTTTTGCGACTTTACAAAAATCTGTGTTTTTGATAAATAGTCACCAAACCTGATTATTGCGACTCCCTTTGTGAGAAGGCACATTTTCTTCCGAAGTTATGGGGTTGTTTCGTCAAGTTCCTTAGAGAAAGTTATCTCGCATTTCTAAATATTTTTTACTTACCTACTTGTGTCAGTTTCAGGTATAGATATTTTTTCGCTTATAGTCTTTAGAGCTTTTCTGAGAGTATAGCATGGATTTCTTCAGTGCCGTAGCGCCAGCATCCTATTTGTACCATTATTTTCTGGTTTCAATTCCTAATTAAACATAAGGACATCGCTTCCTTTAATCACTACAATTACGGCATGAATTTAACTTGAACAGAAATCAGGGCCATAAGTAAGACACACCGTTTTACTCCAATTCGTTCTCCCTTTTCCTTTGGTAGTACGGCATCATTCTGACACACAACTTAATTTGGTCCAACCTTGCCCAGCTTAAAATCGGGCCTAATATTCTGGTAGGGCTAAGCCATATTTTGGTAGGCTGGCCCGCTGATGGGATAGTGACAAAGCCCGAGTTCCACATGAATTACTATTTATGGATGAATGTGTATAAATTGCATTTAATTTTTTTAAAAATAGTAATGGTGACATAGAAGATATATTAAAAAATATAAAAATATATTTAAAAATGTAAAAATGTGTTTTGAAAGTGTTATTGATACACCCTATAATATTTGGATCATTGTTCTCTTTTTTTTTCCTTTTTTTTTTGGAGATACAGTATAGAACTCAGTAGAGTTTAATTAATTACTGTAAGTCAACCAATTTTCCCTGATTATACTATCTGTTTAAAAGAGTTTATTTTTTAATTTGATATAATTTTTTTAATTATTAGGTATACTTAATATATGATTAAATGTATAATTTTATATTTATATTTTTACTTTTTAATTGTGGACCATATATAATCATTATTAATGAAATATTATAAAATTTTCATATAAAAGTAAACCATTTTTTTGAAAACAGAGAATTTTTTTGAAAGTTAGGCTTTTTCTTTAGATGAAGGGAATAATAACTTTTTCATATAATGAAAATAGAAGTTCAAAATGACGTAGAAGATTTTAGGCCCGCCGAGCTTAATTTCTAAAAATTCTTATTTCTCAAATGATCCATATACGATAATGCATACATATTATATGAAGCCTCTTCGTATGTACATGGGAAAGTTTTGAGAGAAATTGAGATTAATCAAAACTTATGATTGATCAATGCATGGACAGTGACAAGAGCCATAACCAGGGAATGATCAACTTGAGGTTCCACCACCATACTTAGTACATCTTCACCATAATTAACTCCCAAAGATGATTGCTTTTGTTTCACCTGCACAACCATACATGCACCATATTATTACAACTCAATTTTTTTTTTCCCTCAAAATTTTCCCTACCAGAGAATAATATGCCTCATCAAAGTTAAAGCTATTATTATTATTAATGTTGGGTTTCCTCTTTTGGCTCAGAAAATCTTACTGAGATTTATAGACACGTATATGAGTTCTACATTAGCCTTTAGGAAGATCTATAAAACGTTTAATAAATAAAATAAGTTTAAAATTTACTAATTTAAACTTTTAAATTTAAGTTGAGTTTTAACTTTTTTACTAGTGACTATGTGATCTATGGGAGAATTTACGTTTGATATGTGATCTATGGGAAAGATTGTTGATGGTCATAAGTAGATCTACTGGAAACAATGACGCTACTGAGAATTGAATAATTATTATGTCACAAAAGACGAAAGTTGTATCCGATTTTCTAAATGCATGGTTTAATTTCAGGCCACGTTTGAAACATATATGTTGGGACAAACTTTTTAGTGACTTTAAAGACATAAATAAAGAAACCAACCTCAGCGACAGGTATGCCATTAATGTCTATTATCTGGAAGGCTGATTTTTCTGGTGCTTCTTGCATAACATAACAGCAGGCCTCAGCACCATCACGCACCAAAGATACCACGTAAGTACTAACTCCCCCTTTGAAAGTTTTCCCATTTTTCCTGACTTGAAAGCTTGGAATCTTCCTGTTCAATTTAGCATGACCATTCAGCTTACAGCCATCCCAATGTCCAAAAATGGGTGTTTTCTGAAAAATGGTTCATCACAAAAACACGAATTAACGATCAAGTTTACGCAAAATTCATTGTTCAAAATTGATTCTGTTCGAGATTTGATTTTGGTACCTTTTGTTGTATGGAGAAAAGTACGTTGCCCCCAACATCCATGAGATCAACTTCCCTTGTACATTTTTTGCCATAGTTGTCAATGCGGTACACAAGTTTACCATTGGAATCAAAAACTGTGCAGCCCTTGCCATGGAACACGAGGGATTTCATCCACAAGGTGAATGATTCCCTTCTTGAGGTAATATATGAAGTAGAAGAAGAAGAAGAAGAAGAAGATGTTTGAACATAAATTTGAGCCATTGACAATAATGTTTACTTGTGTATGTTGATAACTTTGAGGATATGAGACTTGTACAAGAGTAGTACTACTTAAGCAGCTCCCGGAAGCGTTGAGAAGTGCATTAAAAAATTAGGTATGGCTGCTTATTGGGGACTATATATTAATCTCAAGTCAAAGAGTTGAGATAACTTCGTTCAAATGCATCTTTCAATGCCTTTATTTATTTATTTATATATATATATTTTTTATCCAATCAGCACACTTTATTTGGGGCAGCATATTGTTTTTGATCAATTATGTTCTTTTGGGCCATGATTAAAATGCCTGCATTTTTTTTTTTTTGGGTATATTTGGAGCCATAAAAAATGGTCAACGGGAAGATTTGTCCATCCAGCTAACTGCTAAGAGATCAATTTTGTCCAGTCACCTGTGGCCTGGATCAATCATACATACATTTCCCATTATTATTTAAACTGATCTTGTTTTGATTCTATTAATTGAACAGTTATTTTATTTTATTTTATTTTTGCTTCATTAATAAACCCTCAAACTGGAAAATCTATTAACGCTATATTTGGATGATTCTATTCACAATAGTAAGACTTAAATCCCCCTTTTTTAAAAAAGAAAAAGAAAATTCTTTGTGCTGTTACACTTCAAGGGCTTACCCAATAACTCGGATGGACAGAAAGTTTACTAAAACTAGAAAGATAGGGTTACTTAGGAAAGAAGAGTTCCAAAAGACGTTGAAAAAACTCTACAAATAACATAAAAACAACATCAAACGAAACACAACTACAAAAAGATTAGACAACAACAAGATAAGAAGTAAAATTAGCTATTGTTTTTCTAATTTTATTAAAATTTGTTCATTCAAAAGAAATATGAGCAAAACATCTTGTAATGGCAAAAATTCCTCAGTTAGTGTTACTAACATGGTTCTAGGACCCCTATCTCTTTTCGGATAATTTCCACATGTGCCTTGAGTTTAACCTAAGATTAATTAATTACTTCCACAAACCTTTACTAAGCAAAGATAAATTAATTTGACCTAAGATGCTGATTTCATAAGAAAGGAACATGTATGTATGCCAGTATTATCCTTTCATTAATCTACATGATTATAATATTTTCTACATATAGGTAGACAATGTCATACAGCTTATCTTTTGCCTATCTTTGACTTACCCAAAGTGTCATTTGGGCAATTAATTTAGTTTAACCACAAGTTTATTATGATTAGTTTAGAGATAAGATTGATCTCATAGAACCACAATTGGATGAACTCCCAAGTTTAAGCCATTAATTTAATGGTGTATCAACCCTAATTCCAAAATAGCTATAGCCAATAGAAAGTTGAGAGCAATTTTATAGTGGTGAAGTAACGTTTCCTGTCCTTTTTTGTACCTATTTCAAGAAGTGAAATATAAGGTTAGTCTATAAATTAAAACATGAATTATGTGTTTCATTTTTTTTAAAGGGCTATGAGGCTATACATTAGCAAAAACAAAAAATTGAAAGAGAAACCAAGAGTAATTAATAAAACAATAATCTTTTCAATACTAAATATGTAAAGCCACCACGAGTGTAATTTTGAGTACTACAGCGTCATCCGAACCATTTGACATATGATATAAACATCTTTCAAGTTTATTAGGAGGTTAAGGTAAAATTGATCCAAGTTAGTGAAAATAGAGTTTTTAAAGTTCACATTCATCCCCTCTGTGATTCAATGAAAATGGATAAGAGATTCATGGGATTGATGGGAAGGGATCGGCTTTTGGATCATGCCTTGAGTCAAACTTGCCTTTAGGTTTTTTTTGTTCATCAAAATTTATTTTTTTGCATGCACATTATCAAATGAATTAAATTTACAATAATATAGAGCCCCAATAAAAAAACTCATTGATTTGCTTTTATGCACATCAATAAAATCAATAAATAACAACATCAGTGTTTGTTTTGTTATGCTTGCAATAGCAAATAAAGGTAATTCCCACTTGTTTGATAAAGGTGTCAATAAGTTCGTCAACAAATTAATCAAAACTTTATACACGTTAGAGTAATTAAAATCAAGTGGCAGTTTTATATGCTGTTTCAAATAGAGTGGTTGTTTTATGTTCACAATGCGATAAGAATAGCATAAAGCAATAATATCACATGCATTTTCTTTCAAATGATGTGAGCATTATTAGTATCATTTTTAGGTTGGAATACAATACATGGATTCCAATCTAGACTTTCCCACCTAATTTCTTCATTCACACATGGTGCCACTTAATTTAATTAAAATCAAGATATCACATATATCATTCTACATCTGAATGGAATTATTGACTCTATTTATAATTCATTTCCAATGGATGAACCAATGAAAATGAAGAAATTAAGCTTTTTTTTTTTTTTTTTTGTGTTACACGCTCTACTTGCTTCTCTTGTTGTACTTCTAGTACTTTTTATATGTGTAAACTCTTATCAAAGTATATGAAAAATCTACAAAGAAATTAAAATCATGTTCAACCAACGAATCTTAAATTATTAGCTTAAGCACATAGAACAAGAAAAAAAAAATCCGTAACAACTTTGACCAACACAAATTTTGATTGCCTTTTTTACGTTTTGTTTTTTCCGTAGTTGTTGGCATTTGGTAATTTCATATAGAATTAACCAAAATAATTTGGAAATTACAAAATTTGGAAGCATTAATTATTTATTTATTTATTTTTTATTTTTTTTGGTATTTGATGAATGTGACTTTCTTTCTCCTATCTCCCTTCCTCTTTTAGCCCTTTCTTTCCCAGGAAAGTATTAGGTGATTAACAGCCACCATCTTAACAGCTGCATTGATTGTTAATAGCCCATAAGAACTTATTATATGGAGAATAGGTGTTCGGTGGTTTCAGATCATTTGATTTTTTTTTTCTTTTCTTTTTTGGCCATGCATATATACTAAAATGCATTTTAATCATGGCCATGATTTCAGATCGGATTTGACTCTTTTTTTTTTTTTTTGGCCATGATTAAAATGCCTGCGTTTTTTTTTTTTGGGTATATATGGAACACTTAAAAATGGTCGCCGGGAAGATTTGTCCAATATGCGGACTGATAATTAAGGCCTAAGAGATCAATTTTGTCCAATCATCTGTGGCCTTCAATCCATCATACATATATTCAGTTCCCATTATTCTTTGAACTGGACTAGTATTAATTGAATATTTTATATCTCTTCATTAATATATCTGCAAAGGGTATAACCTATTACCACACATATATTTGGTAATGTTTTTTTCTAAGAAGTTTGGGTTGTTTCACTTTCTATTTTTCAGCAAAATTTTAGGCTGTGTATAGATTGCACTTTTTAAAGTGTATTCTAAGAGGTAATGATCTGATGATCATTATAGGGATATTGTCTCTATTGTGATCACAATGGAAATGATTTTTTTTGTTTTACCATTCTACATCTTTAATAAGACTATAAGCAAAATTCCTATTTTGTTCCCAATGCTATTAGATATTATATGAGTCCATCTAAAAGAAGTGTGAACAAAAAAAATCTTTGTGAAAGCAAAAATATCCTTTATTAGTGCTACTAACTTAGTTCTTGAACCTTTCTCTTTTTTGAACCCTTCAATTTGACTTAAGATTAATTAATCACTTCCACAGACCTTGATTCATCAAGAAAGGAACATAATTATACTTAATTTCATTAATCCTCATGATTATAATATTTCTGCCCAGCTAAGTTTACCCAAAGTGTCGGTTGGGCAATTAATTTAATTTAACCACAAGATTGTAATCATTAGTTTAGAGATGAGATAGATCATTAGATCTCATATAACCTCAATTAGATTAGCTCCTAAGTAGGCTATACATGGTTTAAGCCATTAATTTAATGGTGTATCAACCCGAATTCCTGAATATCCACAGCCAATAACACAGTTAAGGTGTAATTTTTTAGTAGTAAAGCAACATTTCCTGTCTTTTTTTCTACCTAATTCTCGAAGTAAAATATAAGGTCAGTCTATAAATTTAGACATGAGTTATCTGTTTCATTTTTTTTAAAAGGGCCAATGAGGCTATGCATTAGCAAATACAAAAATTGAAAGAGAAAGGTAGAGTAATAAATAACAGCAACCTCTTTTCAATAATGAACAAATGAATATTCCAACACGAGTTATTGTACATAAAACATTATCCAAACCACATGGCAAGTTGGCACATGATGTAAACATCTTTCAAGTTGATCTTCTTTGCAAGGTTAATGTAAAATTGAGCCATGTTTGTGAAACTAGAGGTAAATCAAAGACCCAATTTTTCCAAAATTTTCTGCTTTAACTTGGAGATACCTACCTATTTTAAGACTGTGCTCGAAAGAAAATTACGAAATCTTATACAAACATAGCTAAAATAACGATAATTAAACTTTCTTCATATATGGTGGGAATCAACTCACTAGAAAATAACTAATACATTTTTAAAAAACAAAATAAATGATACCCTAAAATAGCTAAAGTCATATCAGTTAAAACTAAACTAAAAGTCTTTATTTGCTTCCATTACTATAATAAACTTCTACACCATAAAGGAAGAAGAAGAAAAAAAAAAAATTGGTTTGGATGTTGCTACTGATTTTGTAATGTCGGCTGTTGGAGCTAACTGTACCCATTTTTCTACTCATAATAATAACAATAACAATTACAATAATTTGTGAATTGCATTTACACCCCACATTAATTTTCCTTTCTAAATATTAAAAGAATTCAATAAATAACAAAAAAAAAATTGCATATGTTAATAAAAATCAAGTTGCAATTCTATATGCTGTTTCAAATCGAGTGGTTGTTTTATGGTCACAATGCGATGTGAATAGTACAAAGAAATAATATCACATTTTCTTTCAAATAATGCGAGAATTATTAGTATCATTTTTAGGTTGGATCCCAATCTAGAACTACCCAACTTTATTCATTTGGTGTACAAAAGATCTGCATAGCACACCTTCTGCTACTCTGATTAAAATCAAGATATCACAGGCACGTTATGCTTGATTCTCTTGCTGTACTTGCAGGATTTTTATATATGTGGACTCTGATCAAAGTGCATGAAAAGGCTACAAAGAATTGAAAATCATGCTTAGCAAACGAATCTTGAATTATTAGCGTTTTAAGCATGGAAAAAAAAAACCATAACAACTTAATTTGACCAGAACAATTTTTGCTTGCCAGCAATTGGAAATTTCATAAATCCAAAATAATTTCAAAATTACAATAATTTGCGTGCATATAATAGATGTGTATAGTTAGTCATCTTATTTTGCATTTTTATATTTTTGATATTTTTTTTTTATATTTTCAAAGTAACTTTTGTCTCGTAATCTGTATCTTCTTGATGCAAAAATACAAAATATAATGCAATTCATACATGCCTAGAAGGTCAAGGGATGTGCGAAACAAGAATGTGACGTGATTTTAAGTTATCTAAATTTAAAAACTTAAAATTTAGAACCATGAAATTGTAGTTTTCTATTATAACGGTTGCTCAAGTTTATAAAAATAAATGAGACTCCCTTGAGAAGGAATCATGTAGTTAATAACCACCATCTAAACCAATCAATGTATCCACCAAAAAAATTTCGATTTTGATTTTTTGAGAAAAGAAACAAAACTAGCTATCTCATTGCATATATTTAAAGTTATTATTATGGTTATCATTATTTGGTAATTAGATTGTCCTCATATGGAAGTCGACAATATGCTCAAATAAGATGACATTTTATATCACAATTCATCACCATAATCAGACAGGAAAACAAGGCCATCCATATGCTTCATTAAGGATGACATTTCATACCAAAGTTCATCACTATAATCAGACAAGAAAACAAGGTCGTCCATATGTTGAATTTTTCCTTAACCACGACACATGATCACAATCAGAAGCCAGAAAAACAAGCGTGTCTGAACTCATCACATCAACTAACTAATGAACTTGAAAGAACAAGGAAAGATTGTAATTTTTCCATTTGAATGATCACTCATATGTACAAGGCTGGGATTTTTTTTTGTTTAATTTTTTGGTTCTGCTCTTTTTCTCAGGGCATATGCATGTACAAGTAATCGATCAATCAATTTCATAGTTTTTTCATAGCCTATACATACAAAATCTTTTTCTTTACCCATGCATGGTAATGAGTAAATTAGTCAGATCATGAATCAATCCATCAATTTCAAAGTTTGTGATTGATGAGTTCATGAACTGTCATGAGAGCAACCATTAGCAATTGATCTGTCTCGGGTTCCACCACTAAGGTCAAGACATCATCTCCATAGGAAACACCTCTAGATGATAGCTTTTGTTTTGCCTGCAGACAAGACAGCTGATATTAGGCCTACCCTATTATTATGTCGGAAAATTCTTCCCATGTAATTAATTCCCACCAAGTTTTGCTACAATCACGGTGCCCTATTACTCTCCTATACTAACTGGGATTTAATGAGAAAAAGACTTTTGCACACCTATTGTCGGTGAATCGCCGAAAAGGAAAACCCCACAATCCCAACAAAAGTAGAAAAAAAAAATGCTTGTTTTGTTTAATTTTATTTCTTGTAAGAAGAAACAATTTATTTGATGGCCACCATGTTGGATATGGGGGAAAGGGGTGCTTGTTTGGGACAACTTCCTACCGTAATAATGGCAATAATGATTCAAAGAAGTGAATATTTACCTTTAGAAACTTAATAAGTAATAAAATTTAACCATTAGCATTTGGCAAATGAGTAAATTAATTTTCTTCTTCAAAGTATTAACTGATGATTATAATCTTGTCAATATCGTTCAAAATAAGAGATTAGTCTTAATTTCTACTCCCCTTAAATTAATTTCCCTTACGTGAAAGCAACAAAATTTAGTAATTATTATACCGCTTATTTAATTTTGTTTTTAATGATATAATGAGTTATCATACATGGAGGAAAAAAGAAACAAGAAGAACACAAACCTCGGCAACCAGCCGGCCGGCACTGTCGATAATCTTGAATCCCGATTTGCCGTCGGAGCCTATTATTCTGTAGCCAATTCCGGCAGCTTTATCACACCCCATAGCAACACGGTAGCCCATCTTTCCTCCAAGAACTTTGCAGCATTTTCTTACTTGAATCCATGGCCTTTCCTTGTTGACCTTTGAATCACTCCATTTATACCCTTTAATCCACCGCTCAAAAACTTTTATTTTCTGCACGACCCAGAATAAAAAATTGATTAAATTCAGTCCTTTATTTGACAGGAAATCATGGGTTGGCAAAGAAATTGTAATAGCCTATCTGAAAATATTTATTATACCTTTCTTTGAATGGAGAAGAGGACATCACCACTGAGGTCCATGAGAAAAACCTCACTGCTACTTCTTTGTTGGTAGTTATCCACACGAAAAACGATTTCTCCATTGGAGTTAAAGATTGTGCATCCGTTTCCGTGGAATATGAGGGACTTCAACCATACAGTGAATGTTTCTCTTGCTGCTGTCGTGTACTTAGATGAACTCGTGCTGCTGCTTACCAATGTTGTTTGATCAGGATAAACCTTAGCCATTGGAAATTTCTCAAGAGGAATACCAGGATACGGTTTCACTGACTGAATTTTAAGGTGGGGTTCTATTTTGGGATTGTTGATTTGGAGTTTGTGGAGGAAAGAGAGAGAGGATTGTGAAGAGAGAAGCCAGAGAGAAACTGGTGGTAAACTAGTACTACTAATTTGACCAAATAAGTCACCACGTTTTAGGCATTTATAAATGTGAAAACATAGCCCCCGTTTTGTCTGCGTCATTCCTATGGTATACTTTTTTTAACATTGGCTTTTGTTAATGCTAATGATGAGGTTTTTTTAAGTTTATGATAATGTTTCATTGATAAGTGCAGTCTGTCTTTGTCATGCCGTAGTCCATACCCTACATTTTGCCTTCAAAAATGGCTCTTTTGATTTGATTTAATTTAATCCTGGCCCATATCCTTAATTTTAACATAGCACTAAGCTTATTGATAATATAACTAATGTACCCCTTTTTGAGAGAGTTAAAATAAGTCTGCAGATGATCAATTGCATGACCTGTGTCATTCATGTGGTGGAAGAATTATCATCCAAACCATAGATATAACTAACAATCCTGTACTCATTTGGAGGTTTGCTATATGTGCGTGATGCACATGCAGTCCACTTGATTTGATGAATTGGATTGATCCAATTTTGATGATGCGCTGATCAAGCAGTCAGATGTGCCAGCTGATTCTGTAGGAAAGGCGGAGGATAGAGCAAAACACATATTTGGATACCATTGAAAATCACTATAGTTAGTTTTGTTTTTAAATCCATAACATCTATCCTGTTTCTACCTTAATAGTTTTGTTTTTTAATCCATAACATCTATCCTGTTTCTATCTTAACACTTAATCATAATATAATTTTAAAATTAACAATTCATTAGGCAAAAAACTCTGGTCCCACTGAATTTTTAACTTGGAGCAATGTCCTCTAGCTCAAAATCTAAAACTAGAAACTAATAGTAAAATTAACATTTCACCAGGAATCATATTCATCCCCTTATATAGAAAGACTATTCATGTGCATTTCACCAGTACAACTCTTGGTTGTAATTTTTGTCTTTTGGAGGACACAACAACTCAAGGAAATCGATCGATCATAAGCTCGTACGTTGGAGTTTGGGTCAAATAATTAATGCATGTATTTTTGTCTTCTTATTTGGGGGTACAAAATCACTGTTCACGTGCGCACCATTCATGCACTGATGTTCATTCTGTACACAAGGTGTAAACTCTGCCAAAATCCCCATTGTTCCGCAAGCAGAATCTCCAATCGTGCGGCCCCATATCAGATTTGAAGGCCATGCAACAACAGCTCTTGTGAAATACTACATCACATGCATGCATCATGCATGTGTTATTGAGCTCTAAAGAATATAAAAGTCGGTGGATATGTTAAGTTTCTGACGTTCAAAAGAAATTTCAATCTCGTTAAATTTTATATTTTGTATGATTGATGACAAATTATTGTGTGCAGTCAGCCTTGTAACAGTCAAAATATAAAATGGCCGATTGATGGGATTTATTGAAGGGAGGGAAGAACAACATCCACTGCATGTAGTCGAATGTAAGTTGGCATTTATCCGTTCTTTTCGAAAATATGTTGGTCTGAAAAAAAAATCAAAGAATTTCAATTGATTCTTTATCGAGAATTAGATGGTCTTTTAGAACAAATTTTTTATTTGATAAATAATATCGTTAAAATTATTACAAAGATTAAATTTTCATTTGTTGTAATATATTTTTAATAAAACGTCAAATATGACTTAGAATTATAAAACTAAACTCAAATCTTATTTAAAAAATGTCTAATTCAATAATAATTGACAAACACATTAATTATCTAGAGATGTAATTGGCATAATTAAACTTGGCCATGCTTAGATTAGCACTACAAGTCTACAACCACATTATTTGATTATTTCTATTTTCTAGTTGACGTCGTTCTTGGACATTGATGATTATCAATCCACTCATTCCCGAGATAAGTTTATCAAATTCTTCCATGTCAGCAAGTAAAGTATTCCTTTAAGGGAAGGAAAGCACAAAAAAGTGTGCATCAATACATGCATGGTTCCAAAGCACGAACGTTAAAAAACATCAAAAAGCATGCTGACAGAATGATGAAATCTCAAAAATTGAGTTAGCCCACTTCCTTTGAACTCGATTTTGTTACGTTCAAACCGAAGATGAATAGTGTATAGGTACCAATGTGGTCAAATTTGGGAGTTTTTCTAATGGATTATGACGAACCAGAAGTGTACAAATCAGCCTCAAATTAGAGATACTAACAATGAAATAAGGATTCAAAATTAGGTTGATGATGAAATCCGACATTATTCTCAACATGGATAAAACTAAGGCAACTGTTTAAGCTTTCACGTCAAATTCTTTGTTCCGCCTGTTGTTTGTACTTGTATTTTGTAATAGTTTTATGAATCCAAGCAGGCAAAAAGCTTTTTCTTCCTCGTTTTCCGATCTGTAGGGTTAATTAAGGCAATATATATAGGATTGGTGGGAACTGGGAAATCATCATTTAGTATAATTATCAATTCAATCTGATTAATTTAATGGTTTCTAAGTATTAAGGACTAGACCCAGATACTGATAAAGTTCCTTTTGGTTTTTGTGTCTCAATGTTACCTAACTTTTGATCTTTTTTTAATATCGAATTTCAAGAATGAAATAACGTTTGCAGTTTCTAGGAAAATGCATGGTTCCAGTTTTTTTTTTTTTTTCCGACGATTAAACGAACAAAATATGGGCATGATCAGCACCAATCTCAACATGACAATGTAGGAATTCCTTCCCCTACTAGTAGTATTATCAGAGTAAAATTTACTTAAGATTTAAGTGTGTTGAGTAATATATTCATCAAAGTGATCATAGTAATACTTGGTTATATTACTACTAGTAATTAATATTTTTATACATTTTGAATTAGGTATTAATTGGGAATGTGGTGGATGGAATGATACTGAAATAGACCCTTAAATGTTTCTTTTAGATTCTCTTGAATTTGAAAATTAATTTGCTTAAAAAATAAAAAATTTGATTCAAGTATGTACAGCAAATGTTCGAAATATTGTCTCTTTCTTGTTAGACTAGTGCACTATGACAAAGCATATATGCGTGAAGACTATTACAATCTATATAACCACAACACTCGATAAAATAAATTTAAGTCCAAAATAGTTCATACCAAATCTTCTAATTCTTTAATACTACTACATATTTGTATAAGGGCTAACTAAAGTATATGATCTTTTACTATTAATTTTTTATCCTTTAAATTTCACATTAAAAATTACAAATCGTATTAATTCATTAAAAAGAATTCACGCGATACATTTCTTTATGTACTCACTATATGGGAAGATTGCATTAAAAATAAATAATTCATTGATATATTTATCAAACGCCTCCAGTTAAATAGATTAAATTAATAAAATAACGTTTTTTTTTGTTAATAAGACATGATTAATATATAATAATTGAAACGAGATCTCCACTAATACTTACACATCAAAATGTTTGGTGGTGCGGACTTGGTTACATCCCATGTAGTGAAGAGGTCCTTGTCTTGGCAAAAAGTAGAGACGGATGGATGTCATTTTAACTCAAGTGTTTAGTGCGCAAAAACCAAAGACTTTGGGGCATTACATTTTTAAAAACTTCACCATCCTCAATATTTAACTATTTGACATTTGAAAAGCTCGATAAAAATGGTGATTAGATCACTAAACATTACTTAGGATTACTCACTTTTTACCAATTTTGATTGCTTAAACTAAGTTTCCAAGGTTGGTTTTGGTCCTAATCAAATTATGTTGGAAGTGGGATCTTTCGTGCGTTAGGCGGTGAGTAATTCGCACGGCGGCCGGGAGGAGCTGTCGTGTATTCCAATTCTGTGTTGTGCACAAATGCACGTTTTCCATTTGAGTGGTTAGTAACTTAGTGATGCACCCAATATTATTACTGCTGGACGTACACTAGCCCCCCATACTTGTCTTATCTACTTTAAACTCCATGAATTAATTTGAAAGACTAGGAATTAATTAGCATTGTCATGGTGATTGGTAGTCATGCCAAAGGGAGGCTTGAGTTGGTAAACCTTATAATTATAGTCATGTGCAGTTATTTTAATGGTCATTCACATAGTTTTTAGAATTCAAATCCGATTTTATTAATCCTACTACCCAAATTTACTAAAATGATTTCGATCCTAATTACGATCTGACTTTATTATGTGAAAATGAAATATAGTTCAATTCACTCAAAACAAAAAAAAACTTTCTATATCTAAGTAAAATTAAGATTTATCATTATATAAACAATTTAATTAGTTTAATCATACTTTTATTAGTTTTTAATAATAAATAAATAAATTAGATATAAATACTTTTCGACTACGACAATTGAAATATTGAAAAATACATAAAATATTATAAGAAATAAAAATTGAAATAAGATTATTTAATTATAAACTATACATGAATTTTCTACATATTTATTCATATATTGATTCATAATTGTTTTAAAAATAATTTAAAAATAATTTTTTTCTTATTTTTTCTAAAATCTTACTATCCTATAATCTGATTTCACATATTCGATTTTACTACCCTAAATCGATTTTGTGTAGGATTTGAATCCTATAAACTATAGTCATCCATTTTTACATTAAATGTCAATACATTTAACTAGTTTAGAGGCGAGTTTTCTCTCATTTAGTTAAGCAGAGTAGGACTGAATAGAGTAAGATTTAATTATTGAAAAAGAAAAAAAAAACTTACAATTGCCAAAAAAAATTTCATCCTTCTTTTGCTTTAGAAAAAGTAAAAGGAGAATAAACAGGTAGAGAAAATTATGGACATGATACAATTTCAACTGATAATTTGCTACGTGGACATCATCACCTGAATTTTTCAGAATAAGATGACAATGACCAACATTTGTCATGACATGGAGATGCATTGACATTTCGAACCAGAAAGAAAACTTTCATTATTATCTGCACGCATGAGCAAGTGCCGGTGACACCATTAGTGGTTTTCTCCCCAGTAATGGTTTCTTACCTGTGTTAGTTATTTAAAGCATTATGAGCGAAATGCTGTATCGGCTATACGAGAGATTTCATGTTTGGACAAGAATAATGTTAGACCATAAAACTCAAAAACATCTTAGTTTGGATCTATTTTGAAGTTTCTTCAAAATCTTCACTCTTTGGACCTAACCCTTTGTGTCTAAAATGAGGTCTTTATGCCTCTTTGTTATCAAACACCATTGATCCCTTCTCGTATCCCATCAAGGAAACTTAAATGCAAAATTTGGGTTTTTTTTTTTTTCGTTTGGGGGGGGAGTTAAATCGGCAATACTGTTAAGGGAACCAAATTGTGTTTTTTAGAGAAGAAAAAAAAGTAATCTCATGCAAAAGTTGCAAATTTTGTAACCAAGTATATATGATTAATGTCTGCTCATTGCATACATATGTAGAATTCTTAACCCCACATTTAGGCACAAAGTTATGCCACCATCATTTCCACTTTATACTTTTGTTGGCTAACTAATTAAAGTAATTCTGCCAATTGAGATTACTACACAAAAGAACAGCTTTGCTTATATTAAATTGACATTTGAGGCTGCTATACATGATTTGTTTTTACTAAATTATGAAGGGATCAGTTGAAATAAACATTTCCGAGGGACCAAAAAGTCGTGTTGCGAGACAACGACATGCTTTACTTAGAAGGCTGCGAGTCGTGTTTGTTCGTGATGTATGACTCATGCTGACAAATGCAATAAAAAATACAAGAAAAACTGTTACATATGTTGTGGAAAAAAGGTGGGCGAGTGAAAGCTTGATCTTACGTTTGCAAGCTGCTACATACTTAGCCTTAAAATGACACAGTAAGAAGATTCCCATGTTGTGTGTTCATACTTCTCAAGTCTCAACTATGGGGACAAGGGAGTAAAAATTTGGAATGTGTTTTTCTTCTTTTCCTTTCTCTTTTTTGATTTGTCGGTAGAGGGTTTTGGGATTGTTTTATTGCAGTTTTTGGGTGAAATTTTCACACTAAATATTATAGCATAAACATGAAAGAGGTAAAATTAAGAAAGAAGAATTATAAAGAAGGAATTCAAATATCTCTTTTTCAACGCGATCAAAATGAATTAGTAAAGTTTTGAACGTTTAGTGAGTTTGTGATTGTCTTATCTTTCATCATTTCCATAATCTTTAGTGTGCTAAACTGCTAAAGAATTATGCTCGTTTAGATGCAGCAATATAATGTGAGTTCAATAAATGAACAAAATCTCAATGAATATAGAAGAGCTTACAAAGTTTACATACTCCGATCCTCAATTATTGCTGAAAAATGGACAATCAATATAACATCTCACAGACCAAAAACAGAAAAGTACAATGTGCAAATATTCCGGCCAATTTTAATTGGCAAAACTGAACTTCAACATTTGAAATACATGAAGCTAATTATTTCGCTGTTCTTACAGAAGGGCTATCATAATAAATATATATGTCCATTAATTAATAAGATTTTTCATCATTTCTTGTCTTCCTTTTTCTCTTCTTTTTTCTCCTCTTTCTTCTCTTCTTTAGCTGGACCAACTGATATGATGTCTATTTTTCCAAGTTTCTTGAGCTTCTTGGCAATTGCAACCGTGTCCATTTCGCCGACTATGGTCATCTTCTGATCCTTGGTATCAGCAGCTATTGAATCCACTCCTGCAACACAACAAGAAAGCAAATTATAACATATATTAGTCTCAAAATCAATCTCAGAAACTATAACTAAAACGTAGATATCTGATTGAAGATTACCGAAAATGTCAGCAACAGCCTCGATGGCTTTTTGTTTTGTCTTCTCATCAGTCAAGGTCATTAGTTTCACCACAACTTTCTGCTATTGATTAGATAAACCATGGGGAAAAAATAAGGTAAAAACATGCAGATGATGAAAACAACAGGATAGGAACATAATTAAAATGTCAAAAGAGAAGGATTAAGTTACCTGTGCCATGTAAAAGTCCAGAAACTTAAAAAGAGAATGGTTCCAAAAGCAAAATAAACAGGCGGAGATTACTTGGAGAAATGAGATGAAGACAAAGCGGGGTCCTGCTAATTGAGTCTTCAACTGGTCCTACAATAAATGTATCAGTGTTGGCAGCCGCTTGAATAATAATGTTCAACAGGAAATAGGGTCAAAATCCAACGAGGCATTATTTTTCATGCTTCCTCGTGATTTCCTCCAAGCTAGAATAAAAGATCAAATTAGATTTCTCTCTAACTTCTTGTAATTGGTTCATCGTGAAAATGCTACCAATGGACTGTTTTTGAATCATACGTGCGACAGTTAAAAGTGATCCTTGTCACATAATATTCCATATGGGATGTTTCGTCGACTTTTCCCTCTATCCAACTATTTCGAGTTTAAAAGATATAAAATCGCGTTTATCTTTATAAAAATGATGAATTTGAATGGTGAAGTGGGAATCTGAATACTATAAAAATATGTGATTTTGATCCAACCAAGTGAAATTTGCATATTACGAGATTATTGTGATCTTTTGTGTAATCCCTTTGGAGATTACATATAAATTATGGATATGATTATGATTACGATGAAGGAAAGTGTAGTTTGCATCAGTTTGGTAACCAATAGATGCACCAAAGAATGCGATTAAGAAAAGGGATCAAAATATATCTATTAAAAGTTTTAACACTGGTTTAATGACAAATGTTCTAGTTTGTTTAATTCATTTGTACTAGTAATTAGTTAATTATTGTGCACGTATGACTCATAAGGTTGCAGAAAGAAACCAAATTAAAATATATATTAGTAGATGTATTTGATCTCGATGTTTAGGAACTAATAAAATGGACTAATACATACGGGTCTATAGCACAGCCCATTACAAAACAGACAATTTTCTCGTTATGAAAGTGATAATTGTAGTGTAGTAGGCCTGGGCTTTTCAAACGATGAACAGACAAAATTTCCATGATCAGATGCCAATTCTGGGAGGGATTTCGGTTGGTTTTTCCAATTTTGATTTTTCCCCCTTTTCAATTTTAATTTTTTTTAATGGGGTTTGTACTAGACCTGATCATGGTTTTATAACCACTAGTTACGGTTTCAAAATTACCGGTTCTTCCCTTTTTGATTCCCGATTCCTCTAAATGTGGAATCAAAATCGAACCTTAAAAATACTGGTTCCAATCCAATTTCAAAACTACCAGTTCATGGTTCCGTTTCGGTTTGATTCTTATTCGAATTATGGTTTCACTTCTAATTATAAAAAAAAATTAATTTAAAAGTTGTAAAGAAAATATAACTTAAGTATACATATGACTTACACCTAAAATTAAAAATGAAAATGATAAAAGAGTAGAGTTATTTATATTTTTTGAAAGTTGTAAATTTTGTTATAAAAAATATATAAATTGGATTTAAAAGTTATAAATAAACTATAAATTAGTCTTAGAAAAAAATATAATTTGCACTTACAATTAAAAATTAAAGTGACAAAAGAGTATATTTTACTTATATTTTGAAAATTGTATTTTGTTTCTTAAAAAATATAATTTAAGCTTAAAAATAGTAAAAGAAATATAATTTAGATTTAGAAAAAAAAATAGAACTTGTCTTTAAAATTAAAAATGAACGTGAAAAAAGAGTTTATATTTATATTTTATTTATATGCAATTATTTTTTAAAAAAAAATTACACGATTCGGAACTAAAACTGAACTGCCAGTTCCGATTTTGGTTCCACATTTAGAGGAACTAGAACTAAACTGCCAAGCACATTTCTGGTTACGGTTCTTGGAACCGTTATCCACTATTCCGATGCTGGTTTGGTTCTAGTTTAGTTCCAATTTGAATCAGAACCTTTGTCACCTCTAATTTGTACTCTTTTTATTATTTTTTTTTATAAAAAGGTCTATTTTTCAAAAAAAAAAATTGTCCAAAAAAGAGAGTTCATTTTTAGACAAAATTTCTGTATTAGTTTTTACTAACAAATATTATGTGACCCAAAATTAAAAGTAAAAATATAATATAAATTTGTGTATCAAATATGTTGTATTGAATAACTAAAAAAGAATTTGTCCTTAATCAAAAGTAGATTTTTTTTTTTTGAAAATATTATATCTGGATTCAAAAGTTAAAAGAATATAACAGGAGAGATGATGGGGATTCAAAGGACTAATAAAAGAGTTCAATATGTGAAAATTGGGTTCCATACTAATTAAGCAATTTTTTGGGATTTAGTAAAAATAAATTTGTGTATAATATAAAAGTAAAAATATTATATAAATTTGTGCATCAAATATGTTGTATTTAATAACTAAAAAAGAATTTGTCCTTAATCAAAAGTAGATTTTTTTTTTTTTGAAAATATTATATCTGGATTCAAAAGTTAAAAGAATATAACAGGAGAGATTATGGGGATTCAAAGGACTAACAAAAGAGTTCAATATGTGAAAATTGGGTTCCATACTAATTAAGCAATTTTTTGGGATTTAGTAATTTGGCAAGCCATTGATGTTATTGTATTCATTTTTCTTAATATTAGTTGACTTTGTACATTATTCCACTATAAATTAAATAAAGGATCTTCTGCCGGATCTGTTAGGTCTTGAAATTATATAAAAATGGAAATATCAATCTTAAGAATCATATTTATATCTTTGATTTACTTCTAAGTTTTACTGGATACATCTTATATATTGCTTTTGGACAATATTTTCAGAGATCCGTTTAAAACACATAAGTGCTAATTGAAGTACTCAACATTCTAATTAATTAAACTAGATAGATCAAATCAAATTGGCACAAACAAATACTATTCTCAAGTCTCAATAATAATAATTAAGGAAGAATAATAATAATCTTAGTGACTTTTCGCAATGACAAATCAATGTGACAAAAATAAAAAAAATAAATTTTAGTTATTACACTAATTAAAAAATACAAAATAGTAACTAATGATTTTATTTTTTCATACTTATCACATCCTATAACTTTGTATTGTAGAGAGTTATTATAAATATTATTACTCATTAATTAAGAAGTATTACCGTAGTTCATTTAACCATTTAATGGCACAAAAATCAAAGTAACAAAGAAAAAAAAAACACAAATGGATCCCTTCCAATAAAAGGATGGATAAAATAAGCCTTTTCCCTAAATGTAATCGTGCAACATAGTTGCAGATCAAATTAAGAGATTCCAAGAATTGAGTGCGGGGTTTTGGCCAAGTGTGGTATGGTGGGCTAACTGAAAAGTGAAAACCAGCCATGCACAGGCCTGGATTTTGCAATGATTTATCAAGCACAACAAGGCTGCGGAGGCCACCACTCAAAAAGAGTCTTGGAACTTCCATAACCATCATTCTCGTCCTCTTTGTTGGTATGACTCATACTTTATATTCGATGGACAACGTATTGTCCCTTGACAATCATGTATAGGTATTGTATGTCTTTGGATCTCGAATTTCCTTTGTAGTTTAGATTTAGACTCATAAATAATTATTGTGCTTTAGAATTTCTGTCGTCTATGTTTTGTAATAGAGTGATTGTAAAAATGTATAAGGTACTAAATAGTAAAAACCTTTTGTTGGACATAATCTTACACTGAGTGAATTAGAGTAAATCGTGTATTTCTTTTATTTTTTTCATTTTTTACTTTTGATTACATGTGTGATTAAATGCCATAAATCCAACACTCTTCCTCCCCTTAGCCGTCTGGATTTCTTCTTCTTTGGATCGATTCTGTAAGTTAGTTTCTAATTAGAAACACGTAACAAAATCCCATTTCATTTATTTTGATCCCATAATTTTTTTTTATGCAGTCTCTGTTGTTGCAGATGCATATAGTCAAAGAAAGGCTCAAGTGGTATTGAATTTCCTCTAAATTGTTCACTGGGAAATGTGACTGCTCAAACTTGTTCATCATCCAACTACCCCATAAGTATTGATGACACGATGGTATTCTCAAATAATGTGACATGTCCTGAGTATTTTCGCTGGATCCATCAAGATTTGAACCCCTTTAAGGTCACTGGAATCACGAGGGAAATGGTGGAAATAGCTAAAGAAACAGCACATTTTGGGCTGGTGATTGTGAAGGGAAAGGATTATGTGGAGGATTACATGAAATATATACAGACTAGAGATGTTTTTACTTTGTGGGGTATTTTGCAGCTTCTGAGACGTCGCTATCCCGGAAGGTTACCCGACTTGGAGCTCATGTTTGACTGCTATGATCGTCCGTTTGTCGATTCCGGAAAGTATCATGGGCCTAATGCCATAGCTCCATCACCATTATTCCGATATTGTGGTGTCCCGTGGACACTGGACATTGTCTTCCCAGATTGGTCTTTTTGGGATGGTAAGTTGTGACCTCCTTTCACTTCTTCTAGTCAATTTGATACAAAACCAAAATCAAACTTTGAAAAGTCTTTCTTTATTTTCAGACCAAGAACAAAACAAAATAAATTTTGAAAAAGAAAAAAACAATTTGAATAACAATTTGAAATTGTTATTTTATGTTATTTAAAACCACTCCAATGGTCAAAAAATTCAAAAAGAATCGGTTCACTTTTTTTTAATTAATTACCTTATTTTTTAGTCGTTGATTTTTACTTTTTTTATTATGTTTTTGCCCGTTAAAAGAATGAAAACAAATGTGTTGAACTTCCATAAATGGTTACATTTTTGAGTCGCTTCAAATCCTCTGTCCAATTTTTCCCTATCTTACTTTGTCCAATTGCATATATAACATCGTTTCACTTAAAAAAAAACTTACTGCTTTACTATTTTCTTACAAGTCAAGCCAACCTCTAAAATAAAATCTTGCAAGCCACAGCTGTTGCCGCTACTTTGCTGTCCACCATTTCGTTCATAAGACAAACCAACTCCATAAACCTTTTTTTGCTACAAACCAAAGTCGCGGCCAACCCCCCAAAAAAAATTCTGGAAACCGAGCATTCCCAGAAAAAAAATTATTCCACAAGCCACCGCTAACCCAAAAACTAATCATTTTCTTATGATGAATGGATGAAATTACAATTATTTTCTCTCTGCAAAAATCAGTTTTGGTGCCTTTTATCATATTTCAGTAGCCAAGGTTATTGTGCATGAGCCAAACTATCAGTTTCAAAAAAATAATAATAATTTTGGGTTGGCGACGGTTTTGGTTTGCAGAAAAATATTTTTTAGAGTTGACTGATTTGTAGTAAAATACGAGACGACAAAGTGAATTTTTTTTGAGTTGATGACAGTTTCACTTTATAAGATTTTATTTAGCTTGACTGGTAGGTAAATATTGAAACCAACAACTTATGCTATTTTCAGGAAGACAATGTTGTATATGCAATTGGACAAAGTAAGATAGGGAGAAAAATTGGACGGGGCATCCGAAGTGATTTTGAGTTTTAGGAAAAGTTTCTTTTGAGTCACAAAAATTGTGAGATTAATTATTGAGAGCCAACTTTGATATTTTGAAATGGTTTAGGTTCATACGTTACACAAGAAAAATAGGATAGACTATAGGTACAACAGCCAATAAAATGTTAATGGTAGGATAGACTTAGATACAAAAGTTTAAGGTTATCATTTCATCCATTTTGTTTCAAATTGAATTTTACTTATTGCTAAACAAGTAAGAAAATTAATCACGGACTTAAAATGTTCCTAATGCATATTATTGTATTTAAAAAAAATTTCTTTTCTTACTTTTTACCTATAAAAATTCAACATGTAAAAGTAAACAAGGAAAAAAATTCTTAATTTAACTGTAATGACAGTAGAAAATTAATGGATTGTTTATTGTAAATATAAATAACAGTACTACTTTTTATAAATATGTATCGTGTTACCTGCTCATTTTTCTAATTACTGATCCAAAGGAATGTGTGCAGGGCTGAAATAACATAAGACCATGGGACAAAATGCTAAAGGAGCTTAAAGAAGGGAACAATAGAACTAAATGGATGGAAAGAGAGCCATATGCCTATTGGAAGGGGGTTACTGAAACCAGAAAAGGCCTTCTTAAGTGCAATGTTTCTGAAAAACAGGACTGAAATGGTCGCATCTTCATCCAGGTATTCTTAATTTCTTGACATTTATGTGAGCTAATCTCCTGTATACATTTTCTGTTTGTATCATCTCTGATCATGCGAGGAAATAATTTACTAGGAAAAATCACGAAAAAATTTACCATCACTTGCACATTTTGCAGGATTGGATCCGTGAGTATGAACAAGGATACAAGCAATCAGGCGTAGGAAACCAGTGCACTTACAGGTATAACAGTAATAATTTGTGCTTTCTTCTTAGTTTCTACTTTTTTGTTTTTCTTTTTTTGGGTATTAATCCCATGATGAATTCAATCTTGAAGTAGAATTTTGCTTGCTCATTTATTTTCTTGATTCAGATACAAGATCTATAATGAAGGATGAGCATGGTCTGTGAGTCAGAAGTACATTTTAGCCTGTAACTCACCAACATTGCTTGTCAACACAAATTTCCACGATTTTTTCTTGAGAAGCCAGCTAAACCATTGCAGCACTACTGGCCTATAAATCAAACAGACAAGTGCAGATCAATTAAATTTGCTGTAAACTGGGGTAACTCCCACAAGAAAAAATACCCTTTTAATTTGTAAAAATGTACCCTATTAAAATTTCTTCACTGAGTAAATCACCAACTAGTACTTTTTTTATTCCTCAGGCACGGGAAATTGGAAGAACAGCTAGTGAATTTATTCAACAAGAGCTCAAGATGGAGTTTGTTTATAATTACATCTTTCATCTGCTAAACGAATATGCTAAGCTTTTGAAGTTTGAGCCAAAAATCCCTGAAAAAGCTGTGGAATTATGTTCAGAAAAAATGGTTTGCCATGCTGAAAGTGGACCAGGAAAGAAGTTCATGATGGAGTCATTAGTGAAGAGTCCATCCGAAACAAGCCCACGCAGTCTTCCCCCTCCCTGTGACCCTTCTGTTCTCGTTGCCCTTTTGAAGAAAGAAATTAATTCATTTAGGCAAGTAGATACCTTGGAAAAGAATTTCTATAAGAATTTGACAATGGGAGCAAGAATATAGGTTCATGGGATGAAATTGCTTTTTTCATAAATACGTTATAAAAACTCACAAGTATATGAATGAGGTTGAAAAATCACACAACTTGAATTGAACTAACTTACTCCAAACGTGAAAAAAGATCTTGACTCCAATTTAACTAACTATATTGAAATACAAATTTTTCTAGTAGAATTGAAATTGGCATGAATTAAAAATTTATAAAGATTTTAGATCGAATTTTATAAAAAAAAAAATTAATAATAGCATATTTTCAAATAAACATTATAATTGAGTCTGAATTCAAAAAAAAATTATAAAAATGTAATCAAATTTAAGAAAAAAAAAATTCTCCAATTCCCAAAGAATTTCATATGTGGAACATTCTAAACATTATTTTTGTTGGCTGAAAAAAAAAAACAATGCTAAAGAACAATGGGTCAGCCTCTATAATTAAAGATAAAAAATTCAGCCCCACCGCCACCATCCCCCAATTTAGTAACTAGAAGATCCATCCTAAGAAATCGTTTAACAAACCTTCCGCCTTTTAACAATTTTGATGTGACCCCCAAACCAATAAATCGTAGTGGTTTTTCATTTCTTTTCCCACCAATGGATGCGCCTTCTTTTGCTTTTAATTCAATTTACAATCTTCACATTGAAGTCGACACCAAACCTACCCTCCTTCAATTTCACAATAATTCTAACCGTATAAATCAATCATTGAAGAAAAAAAATTCCATTCCAATTAATTATCTTTGAAATTAATGCCCAAGTCGCTTCTTGCACCAAATTTTTCAGACACTTATAATTGTGTCAACATTACAATAAGCATCCAACCCCATCACAATGACATGGCTAATGTTAGTATTTTAATGCCAAAATTCGACCTTTTCAACGCCCTTACATAGACAATATGGCACAAGTGCGTTATATATATATATATATAGATAGATAGATAGATTGGGGTGGATTGCAAAGGACAAAACATATTTGCCATGCTAGATATGTAGTGATTTGGTTCTCTCTTGATCATTTCTTCATTTGCAATTGAATTCATATTTTTAGTACAACATTTGTTAGGATTATCATAGATAGAAATGTTGTAAAAATATTTACGATCGAATAAATAACCCTACGAACTGAGAACAAAAAATGAAAAAATATATATACACACACTAATTACATGTTTGTTAGTGTTGTTTATATTGATTAATAAAATACACTAATGAGGGTCAACAAGCATATCATGATGTAGTTTAACACGCATGAGGGTCAAAGAGGGTAGGAGTATCTAAGAGAAGCAATAATGTTTTCAAATCAAAGGCTTTTTACTTTAAAATTGTATGGTCCTGTAATGTCTTGCTTGGAAGCACTGTCATGACTCATGAGGGAGCCTTTGTGTTTAAACAATCTCCTTGTCCTTTTGGAACCCTAGAATATCCAAATGATCTTTTATTATTATTAATGCCCAAAAGTTGATCAAGGACCTAACTTCTTCTTTAAAATATCATCATTGGTTGTCTTTCTTTTTTCTTTTTCTCATGGCGGATCCCTACTCAATGACCTAATTAATTAAGTTTAATTAATTCATATGCGTAGTGGTTAGGATTGCTAAAGTCTAAATCGGCTCCACAGTCTCCCCTTAATTGTTTCTGAAGAAGTTTTTAGACTCTATATGCATTTATTAATGTCTCTACATAATGATTAACTAATAGGATGGATATTAGTTATTATAAGTTATTAGATTAAAACATATTTATACCAACAAATTGCTTAAGCATTAATTCATCATACTTATCAATAAGCAAAATTGCTAGTTTATTACTTCTAGTTCTTTAAATGAAAGGGTTGCTGTATATATTGGTGTACATTTTGAAAATTTTTTGCATGAATGGTATACGGCTGATAGGTGGTCACCATGCAGATTCATTTAATTGAGGTAATAAACAAAAGGTTTGTCTAATTTAATGAGCTGCTAGAATTGAATATTTGAGATACAATGGTCCAATAAAATCTGATTAGGGTATATGTAGATTGATATAATAGTTGTATTAACAATTAATTAACATTTGAATATGTGCACAATTATTGTTATTGTGTGATCCCAGCGAACATTTAGTACTTGTTAATTTTTAAGGAATAAAAGTGTGATTCTTTCTATATTATTTTATTTTTGGCTTCTAATATAATAATAATTGAAAAGGAAAAACATCTGAGAAATTGGGGAATGGTTGGTGAGTGTAATAATGGGAGTAATTATGGCTGAGGGGTGAGAATGGAGAGGAATCGTGATTCATGTTGAATCTTCAGACACAGTTCTCTTTACATTTTTTTTTTTTTGGTTTAAAAAATCGGATTGTATAACATTTCTATTTAATTAATTTTGACCTTACATTTCTTTTCTTCGAATCATTTGCTAGCAAAAACATAAGGATTGGCGTTTCGGCGATGTATTTCAAAATATATTTTTATACTTTTAAAGTTTAGATTATATTTTAAAAACACATTTATTAGTTATGCATAAAAACATAAGTAATTGTATTTCACTTTTACTTTTTACAATCACTATATTAAAAAGTGTAAAAAAAATTAATTTGAAATACAATTTGTATAACATTATAAGATTCCTTTGATTATCGAATTAGTATTATTTTGGAGGGTAAAAAATTAAGTTTAAAGTTGCAAAGCTAGTCTCAACATTTAAGCTTATACAAATTTATCATTTGAGGATCTCAAATTGCATCAACAATAAGTTAATAAATTTTATGTGTAAAATTTCTTGTAAAATTAGGTGAAACAAATTTTCAAAAGCTCACCAAAAAAAAAAAAAAGATTGCTTAATTATAATCAAAATGTGCATATTTGAAAGTATTAGTATTATTTAACTAATACATCTAATCATATTTAAAATTAAAAGTATGATTTTAGTCGCTGAACTTGCCTCAAGGGTTATCTAACCATTAAATCCTCTTCGATATTCCTTCTTCTTTTTCTCTTCTGATTAAAGAGAGAACTTTGCCCAACATTGTGTAAAGTGTATACATACAATTATAATAAAATATGATTGTGAAAAAAAGAATATAATTTTTAATGATAAGAGGTAATTAATTAGAAAGCGATGTGTCTAATTCATGACAGGAGCTTCAAGAATAAGGAGTTTTAAACATATACGTTAAAACAGCATTTTAGCTAACTACGACGGGTAATCTATAATACTAATCTTCTATGATTAAGAAGTTCATCATACAAATTAAATAATCTTGTTAAATTAATGCTCATCTCTCCAAGAAAATGAAAACCCTTATTTTCTCTAATGCTTTAATAACAATTAATCAAGGATGTTTTATCCTTAGGGAAGATTTTTCATTGCATTAATCTCATATTAATCAAAGAAAACAATTCTACAATATATAATCAATTATTAATTCTATAAATTAATAATAATTTGTAAATTTTTATCCAAAGGAGAAGGGGCCTCTCTCCACTTGTGGTAGATTGTTCATTAATTATCATACCCTGACTAAGAAGATATTCTGAGAGGGAAACATCAACAAGACTATTTAACAATTAGAAAATATTGGCTACAATGGCGTTTTTTTAATTTTTGATTTAAATATTTTAAGAAAATTACATGTAAATGCAAACTAATTTTGAATTTCCTAAAACAGTGTATGAATAGAAATCAAGATTATACCAATGTAACAAAAACTAGTTTTTTGAACATTAAAATCCAATATAGTCATTGTATTTGTAATCAATTTTTACATCTTAACATTAGAGTTATTTTGGTTACTATACTTTCTAAAAACTAGAACAATATTAAGATTTTTCTTCTAATAATTTTCTTTGTCTTCAATATCTATATGTTTATACAAGAGAATACTATAATACTTACGAATTGAAAAATTAAGAAACTAATTCAAATAAATTTAAATTATTAGTGATAGTGACTTAACAAGACAAGCGTCAAATAAAGTCAATATTTCATTATAATAAAAACAAATTACTACTATTTTAATCATCAAAAATGTTATTAATAAATATTTTGGGTCAAAATACAATGTTAAAACAAAAATTGCACCAGTACTAAAATATTAACAAAAAGTGGAGGAAAAGAAAAAAACAGAAAATGCAAAAGCCGCCCATTTCGATTAACCAAAATGGGAAAACAAAAACATTCCATTCATCAATTCTCTGTCTCCCTCTCTCTCTCTCTCTCTCTTCAAGTGTTTGTGACTCTGTGTAAAATTTGAGTTGCAGTAGGAGTTGCCTTGATACATATCATATTTTATCCATTTCTCCAACAAAATCTTTTTTGAACTCACTTACTCCAAGTGTTTTTCTGACACCAAACCTCTCACTTTGAATCCAAGTTTCCCTTTTTTAATTTTGAAATTTTTTTCTGACTTCACTGTGTTTCACTTCCCACTGCTTCGCTTCACTTTCTGGGTTGTTACATTGTTTAGATTCAGAGTTTCACACTTAAGTTTGCTCACAGTAGTTAGTTTTTTCCACCCAACGACCCCCACGAGAGAAACCTTTTGAATATTGCCTTGGTATTCTTGTTTTTTCTTGGACATCTTATCCACTGTTGTTATTTGCTTCCGTGTTAATTTCACAAATTTTGGCGTTTCTTGAAATCCCAGTTCACGTATTGTGGAATCTATTTCTGGGTGCGTTTTTTTTTTTCTTGGAATTTCGTGGATGCTGTTGGTTTTTTCTGGTTCTTTCGGTAGTGGGATTTTGTGAATTCGCTACTGTTTCTTGAAGCTGGAAGAAAGATGAGAAATTTTCCTTTTTCTTTGTTTCAAGTATTTGTACTTAGCTTAGGACTCATTGGTGAGACTATTGGAGCGTTTCCGCAGAATGAAGGTATGAACTGCCGCTCTGCTTCATATTCTTTTTACTTAGATCTTGAATTTTAGTCATATTGAACTTGAAGAGTTTATTAATTTACCACAATGTGCTTTTAATGTTGCTGCTGAGATTAATGTTGGATATAAATTGGATGTAATTTTCGAAGATCTCCCGGAGTTAATAGTGGTAGTTGACTATAATTATGACTGTGTAACTAACAGCTGCATTATGCATCACTGATTTAGAAATTCTTGATTATGAATTCTGCAGTTTATGCCCTAAAAGCCTTTAAGGAAGCCATATACGAGGACCCATTTCTTGTTTTGTCAAATTGGCAAACCTTAGACTCAGATCCTTGCGACTGGTCTGGCATTTACTGCACAGTGGCTGGAGATCATGTCATAAAGCTGTAAGGAAATCCTCTTTGGCTATGCACTTGACAAAATATCTGTGCGTGTTATTGCAATTCCTATTTGTGTGTCTTTCTGTGTTTTCCGCAGTGGATAAGTCCTACTCTTAGATGCCCAACTTTATGGCATTTAATCTGTTATTGCTCCTGCTACTAATATTCTGTCAGTGCCAATGCTGGATTTTTATTTGTTTATTTTATTTTGTATTGCAGTAACATTACTGGGGCATCTCTAAAGGGTTTTCTTGCGCCTGAGTTGTCTCTTTTGTCATCTTTGCAAGAACTGTGAGTTTTTATTCTATTAACTGACTTTTATTTGCATTTCGCTTACTTCAATTCATGAAACGAAAAATAATGTTGTATGTTGGTGATTTATAGAATTTTGCATCGGAACTCACTGATTGGTACAATACCCAAGGAGATTGGCTTGCTGCAAAACCTCAAGGTTTTGGATTTGGGTGTGAACCAGCTAACTGGACCTATTCCACCTGACATTGGAAAATTAAGAAGCATCATTAAAATGTTGGTACATGTGCACAGTTACATATTGAGGGTTGGCACTGTGATTTTTTGCGTTATCTCAAAGTTCTCTAACTTTGGAAATCTGCTGGTGTCTTATGTAGAAATCTTCAATCTAATGGGTTGACAGGGAGGTTGTCTCCTGAGCTTGGTAGTTTGAAGTCCCTTGAGGAACTTCGGGTTGATAGAAATAAGCTCCAAGGGACTGTCCCTGCCAGTAACAGTTCAGATTTTGCTAATGATGCACGTGGAATGTGAGTAGAAATTAAACTTCTAAATCCTTTTGTGTCCTTTTTTGTTTTTCTCCCTTCCCTTGGGAACTGGGGGTATGATATTTTTCAGCCAATTGGTACTATCCAAAATGAAGTTGAAACTCAAAGACTTTGTCTTGACTTTGTAATGTACTTGCTTGTTTAGTTTCATAGGTGGATTGGTTGCTCTTTGGTTCAATAGATAATCTCTCTCGGTGGTTGTGAATTTTGCTTCTGAGAGCGCAGTTCTCTTAGTAATTATGAAGTTAATGAATTTTGACTCTATCAGACTCTCTAGTGTGGAGCCAATGGGTCTGTGCCGCTCATCTCAGCTGAAGGTTGTTGATCTTTCATTCAACTTTTTCATTGGAAACATACCAAAATGCTTGAAGAGTTTTCCGAGGTGGTATTTTCCTCTGATTTGCTGTTTGGTTTTTACTTTTTGTTATATTTTTTGCCAGTTCTATGTGCCTAATGTTTTTAATATTTCTCTGTAGGTTGAGCTTTCAAGGAAATTGCCTGGATGATAAAGATCCTAAGCAACGCCCTACTGTGCAGTGTGGTACGTGACACTTCCTTTGTGCTTTATTTATGCGTAAAAAGTAAGGATGCAACTGTTCAAATTTGGATAACTTGCCTCTCCTTTTAAACACCTCTACTTTATCAGAATTGACTGACTAAATATTTCACAATCTTTCAACTCTATAACAGAAATTTTTTCATGTGATTGTCTGCTGTTGATTTTGAGTAATTTTTTTTTCTTTTTTGGTTTTTTTTTTTTTTGGGGGGGTGGGGGAGGGGGAAGCATCTTTTGGGTTGTTTTGCTGATTGCACCAAACTCAATGAAAATCAGATGCAAGACAGCAAGTGTTCAGCATTTTGGCAAGTAACGATTCTCTGTTTTTGTTCAGTCAAAGGTGGTGCTTCAACATCAAATGGCCATCCTGCAGTCAGTACCAACCACCGCCCTGTTGAAGGCGATTCCAAGCATCATATGTCCAGTTCAAAACCTTCCTGGCTTTTACCACTGGAAATAGTGACTGGGATTATGGTGGGAACCCTTTTACTTGGTGTTCTTGTCTCTACTGTTCAGAAGTGGAAAAATAAACCATATATTAGAAACCCATGGAAGAGATCAGCAAGTGAGAAGCGCCATACTACTATTTGCTTAGGTTTGTCTTTATTCCTGCCTTGTTGCCTTTCAATTCCTTGAACAGTCTTTCAGTTTCTTGTGGTATTCGATTTGGTGGTGCGTTCATCTTGAGTTAAATGATGTAGAGACATTTTATTTTAAATGGGTTTTACAGATTCTGAAATTCTCAAAGGCGTAGCAAAATTCAGCAGACAAGAACTTGAAGTAGCCTGTGAAGATTTCAGCAATATCATTGGATCATCCCCAGACAGCCTCGTCTACAAAGGAACTATTAAAGGTGGGCCAGAAATTGCCGTAATATCTCTTTGTGTCAAAGAAGAGCATTGGACAGGCTATCTTGAGCTTTATTTTCAAAAGGAGGTAACAATAAACTGTGCTGCTTTTAAGAAATTGCCATAATATCTTTGTGTTAACCTTTGCATCCTATGCTACTTTTCAGGTGGCAGATTTGGCAAGATTAAATCATGAAAATACTGGGAAGTTACTGGGGTATTGTCAGGAGAGTAGTCCTTTCACTAGAATGCTAGTTTTTGAGTATGCATCGAATGGGACCCTGTACGAGCACCTTCACTGTAAGGATTTTCTTGACTCTGTTCCGTTTCTTGAATTTTAGATGTTTAATGATCTTGAAACTTGTTCATGAGTTTCATATGTGTATTCTAAACTCCATGCATACAGATGGAGAAGGATGCCAGTTATCTTGGACACGGCGAATGAGAATTGTAATTGGCATAGCTAAGGGGCTAAAATATCTTCATTCAGAACTTCATCCCCCTTTTACGATATCAGAACTAAATTCTAGTGCAGTGTATCTTACTGATGACTTTTCTCCTAAGGTAAATCCTAAGACTTTTATCACTTGGAAACCAAATGTCCTAAGGCCCTAGGCTTTTGTGTATGGTGGGCTTGATACTGTTCTGGATAATTACTAGAATTTCTCTTCCCAAATCATACCATGATTTTCCTGGACACTTGAAACAGTTTGAAGATGTTATTTGAGTTGGTCAGTGTTTGCCATTTAGTCATGATTGCTGAAGATTTTACTGAACTCTTACACGTTCATAAGAATAATTGGAGCCTTGTAAAAGATGCATACTCTTACATGCTCATTCCTTATGAAACTTTTTACATCTGTTCAATTTTTTTTCAACTCAGTTTTGATTGTATTTTCTGCAACTGGTGTGAAAAAAATTTGGTTTCGCTGTCATAGTGATTCTGACAAATTCCTACCACAGCTGGTTGATTTTGAGAGCTGGAAGTCAATCCTTTCCAGATCAGAAAAGAATTCTGGTAGCATCAGCAATGAAGGAGCTATATGTGTCCTTCCAAACGCCATGGAGGCACGGCATCTGGATATACAGGGTAACATATATGCATTTGGGATACTGATACTTGAAATAGTGAGTGGGAGACCTCCATATTGTGAGGACAAAGGTTACTTGGTGGATTGGGTAAGAACTTGATGTCTGATAGCTGAATATTTTTCTCCTCATTAGCAATTGATCAATTACTACTCAAACAAGATTGCTAAGAACTTTCTTTCTCCACTTTTGCAGGCCAAGGAATATCTTGAATTGCCAGAAACAATGCCCTCTGTGGTGGATCCTGAATTGAAGCATTTTAAACTGGAAGATCTTAAAGTGATATGTGAAGTTGTAAATATCTGCATCCAGCCAAGTTCCAGCAGCATCACTTCGATGCAAGACTTGTGTGCAAGGTTGGAAAGTGGCATTGACACCTCTATAACGGCAGAGCTCAGAGCATCTTCTTTGGCTTGGGCTGAGCTTGCACTTTCATCTTAACTGGTGGCACAACAAAGCTAACACTGTAAATCTTTTCGTTTCTCGTTCTCCTTGCTAGTTCTTATTGAAGCGAGTGAGGTCATGTAAATGTTGGTTGTTATTAGAGAAAAGGAGTCTCAAAGATGGATGATCAAATACCAATTCATTGTATACCACTGACCTATTAGGCAAATTGATTGATGTGAAATAGCAGATGAAGCTGATGTTGCAAAATTTCTCTGTAATATTCTCATCCTTGTGGGATGATAGATTGTATCGTTTATGGAAATTGTGGGTGCTGGTTAATCTTCATTGTCCCCTGAAATTAGTATTATTCCTAATTCTTGGCATAAGATATCAATTTGTGCGTGGCATTGATGGGATTGACTTCGTTTAGACCGTCATCAGCAGTCCCAGGATTCCAGAAGGTTTTGCTATGCATTTTAATCCCGCGGGGGAGCGAGGGATCTCGTATGCAGTTTACTCCCGCCGGGGAGCTAGGGATTTTGTTTTTTCATTTATTATATATATATATATTAATAAATATATTATTTATATAATTACATATATTATATTTAATTTATTATTACTATTTCTTAATTATTTGATATTTTTATATTGTAATATTTACATATATTATATTTAATTTATTATTACTATTTCTTAATTATTTGATATTTTTATATTGTAATATTTTATTATATTTTATTTATATACTTGATTTGGAATTTATAATTTATTAATTGTTATATTTGTATATTATAATATTTTTAGATTAATTTTAATTATTATTGTATAATTAAAAATATTAAAATTTAAATTTTTATATATTTCTTTTTATTAAAAACGGCACTCGTTGTTGCCATTCCTATTCTCTCAACTTCCGTTTATATTTTGATATATTTTGATTTGATTTTCCGAATTAAAAAAATTTAATTAAGGGAGTTTTTGGTTAGTGGATTTAGATGAGAATTGAATGCAATAAATTATTTGGTTTGTAGGTTTAAAATAAATGAGAATAAAATGAAATCGGTAAACATGGGTTTTAACAAAACTTGAAAAGAGTTAAGTTTAAATCTCGAGCTTCAATCAAAATGCAAAAACAACATAATTACTATTATTTCAAAATTCATACCTAATAATATAATTACTATTATTCTATTTTTAAATCCTTCAACTTAATAATTTAATTCAATTTTATCTACTTGAGAAAATTAGTCAAAATTAGTCAAAATTAGCCAACCAAATATTTTCTAGTCAAATGAAAGAAGAAATTAGATACGTTTGTCTTTTTCTTCATTGTTATAACACGGCAACATGGTGTCTATATATAAATAATGGTTTATTAAATTGTTAATTATAAGACTCAATAATTATTTGATTTTGAAGTTATCATTAATCTTTAATTTTCTTGATTTTATTTGAATTTAAGTTCAGCTTACTTTTTTTTAACAAATGAAAATATTAACTTTATAAAATCAAATTACAAATTTATATGATCAAAATAGTAATATACTATACATTATTAAAAAAAAAATTAAAAAAAATTAGTGATTTTGGCATTTGTATCATGTTTGATCAATAAAATTAGGAATTTTTTTAAAAATAATTCAGCCTAGTAAACCCTCAACTTTTGAATAATTGAAAAAATAGACGAAAAGGTTATTCATTTTTACTTTTCCCTCACAATCAGTTTTTCCAATTTGTCAAGATTAGTAGAGATTTGTTTAATTTTATGGATGGAGAACTAGATTTATTTATTTAGTGCCGGAATCTATGAATTTATTGATATCTTAATAGGTTTAAAACACATTTTCGCATCTTGCAATGTAAAGCTATTGCACTTTTCAATTTATTGTAAAATATCACTTTTGGGATCTATACGAGTCTGCATCTCAAAATGAACTTTTACGTTTTTTAAAATACCTTATTCATAAATAAATTTTTGTAGAAAAATGTGAAAATATATTTGCAAATATAATCACATGCACATCTTATCTCTGTCTTTTATGATTTGGATTTACAAATATCTCGTTTTAGTTAATTTTGGATTAATTTTGTTTGTCCAAAAATTAAAAATAAACAGTGTTTTCATCCACTACTTGATACAATTATTTATTTCTACTTGTGCCAACATAAGTCTAAAAGAATTACTTCTCCTGACTCAAAGAACAGAGCTCTTTCTTGTCCCACAAAAATAGTCTACTTTCAAATTAAATTTCTAAAATATTTTTACTAATAATAATTATGTATATTCAAAATTAAAAAAGTAAGAATAAAAATATAAAATTAATTAATTTGGTGATACGTTAAATGATTAATAAAAAATTATATCTTAATCAAATTAGACTATTTTTTTAGGACGGAGTAAGTATGTTTTAAATGGATTTAAGTAGGCTAACAATGCTCATTATACTATTCGGGTCAGGCATTGATTTGCACTCCATTGTTTTTGGGTCTATTTTCATCTTGTTTTCCTAATATTTTTGTCCTGTGTATTGTGAAGAATTAATATGTTTTTCGACAGAAAAATATGCAACCTTAAGATCGAATTAGAATGAGACCAATGTTGAGCACGCTAAAGCTAAATGATGAAAATGTCTCCTTAGATTTTCTCTCATCCTCTTTCAAAAATCTACTCTTTGTTTATTCTTTTGTGATCACAAATCTAAATCCTCTTAATCGTTTTATATTTTCTTGTGTGCTCCCAAATCCAAATTATTTTAACCTTTTAACATTTTCTTGTGTCTTATTTTATTTGGTTGGCTTTTCATGCTTAAAATACAATTTCATACTTAAAAATTGTAAGAAATTTCTTGTATAATTTTTTGAGTTATTAAATTTCCAAAAAAAATTATATGGTTAAAATTTCAAAATATTCATATAAAAGATATGAAAAAATAAGTTTTATAAAGATATGAGATCAAATTATAATTTTCAATTTTTAAAATTTTGTTTAAAAAAAGAGTAAAAAACATAGTGGTCAAATCTCGATTTGACCTATTTTTTAAAATGTTCATATTAGATTAGCGGTCTAATCGGTCTGGGTTTGACAACTACTACGAGAACCCGAGTGTAAGAGAAACCCTCACCTTCCGCTTGCTCTGTTGTCATGGAATTGGTGTCATTTTGTAAATTGATTTTAATAAAGGTTAATAGAGGGTCCCTTGTATAATTCTGATAACTGTGGCAGTTAAACATAACTAAATTAGCTTGCGGTGGAATGATGTATATATATAGGTAGCTATGTCTTCATTCTAGTAACCATCTCCCTCTATTCTAATAAAACCTCCGCAATCTTGATTCTTTCTTTTCCTGAATTGAACTCATTTGAAGCTTTGCTTCAGTCTTTAGTCGCAGGCGCGGATTAGCGCCAGTAGTCTATCTAATTTAGTGGAAGTCTTGTCTAATTTGGTGGACATCCAGAATGAAGATCGCCTGCCCATGTCTGACTGGCCTATGAAAGAATGGTTTTGTTACCACTCCTAGTACAACTTTGATAGTTCTAAGGACCTACGAGTTGCATGGGGATTACAAGGTGGAGTGATAAAACTTGTGAAAATAGATTCCCCTGCCAAGCGGCTCTAGAAGAACAAATTCCGCTCGTTATAGGGGCGGACGGTCGAGGGGTGACAAATGACATCTCTCATATGTCAAAATTTTCATATATAATAATATTAAAAATTAAACTGAGAGACTGTACTTGTTTAAAAAATATTAATTGACTAATAAGAAAAGAAATATTTATTAACAAAACCTCTTTCTCATTTTGGCTTTCAAACAAAAACCCCTCTTTAAAAAAATACAGATCGTTATGATTCCTATAAGTCTCATCCCTTTCTTTAGTTCAAAGAAATTGCTGTGACTTTATATGGTTTTTTTATTAATCATCTCTTCAAACGTAATTAACTATTTTATTGTTTAAAGATATGTCTTTATCTCTTTTGTCTTTTCCAATTTTTTAGAATCTTCTCTATTTTAGATTTATTTGTTTTCTTTGATTTCATTAGATATTTGTTTTTTTGAAATTGTTATGATAATTTTTATGCAAATAAATTAAAAACATAAATGCTGACTTTTTTATGAAATTTTGTGGGATTGGGATTTCCTAAATCCCATTGAAATCCCATCAAGAAAAATTATTATGAGTTAAATGGTAGTCGGTGGTGGTATGGCCACTACCAGCTAGCCAATGATAGTTAGCAGTGGCCAGCCGGCGGTCCAATCACCTGTCCAATCATGATTTTAAAATAAAAAAATAAAATATACTTCTTTTGTCCCAAAAAAATAAATTCTCTTTTAAAACTTTTATTTGTCCCAAAAAAAAATCTACTTGTAAACCAAAATTTTAAAATATTCTTAATAATAATAATTACGCATACTCAAAATTAAAAAGTAAAGATAAAAATATAAAATTATATGTTTAGTAGTGTATTAAATGAGTTGTACCTCCACAAAAAGTGGACTATTTTTTTGGGATGGAGGGAGTATTTATTAATAATATATATTTAAAAATTTAAAAATAATTAAATTATCACTAATCATTGGTTTTTAAATAGTAACTAATAGTTATCCAATATTACTCAATAATTACCTATTTAACTATTCTCATTGGAACCACCCATAGGTATCCCACAACCCTCTCAATAAATTTTTCTCCCAATAATATTCCTCTCAATTATTTTCAATGGGTATGAGAAGCTCAATAACTCCTATCCCATTGGGTACCCATTGAAATTATAAAAATATTGTTATCTCTATTTCCAATTAATAAATATATATATTAAGGATAAAAAACACATCACAACTAACTTTCATCTTTCATCTTTCTTCAATTTATCTCAAGATTATAAAACCCCAATTCAAAAAATAATCCAAATTCATTTATGACGGCTGCAACTACCATAGTGCAAATCAAAATAGACCCAAAAACAGCCACAAACATGACATTAAACCGTCGCCCATATCTTCGTCAAACTTGCTGCTTATAAACAACTTCACATAAATAAAATAACTCCTTTGTAAATGCTTGGTTCTCTTTGCTTGGATAATTGACAAGTGCCACTTTCTCATAGAACAGCCTCCTTAATTCATCTCCAGTAAGCACTATATAACTTTACCGAATGAATCACCACTGAATTTCCATCAAGTATGGTATTGATGAGGGATTTTTAGGGTTTTATATATATATATACATATATATATATATATATATATATATATATATTTTTTTATTTATTTACTTGGAGGTATCTTCACATTTACTGATCAAGCATGTCCCGAACTTTTCTCATCCTATGACCCACTAAGGTGCCCTGTTGCCCAGTAACACCATGTAAAATCATAGAAATCCTTGTGTGTTACGTGACCCACCAGGCCAAGCATAGTATTAATTCTTCAATGTTAGATGAAACCGTCCCAAATTCCACACCAGCAACGATAGTCAATGTTTGGTCCCAGGACCTCCCTTGGAGTTACTCCCAAGTTTTGCCCGTGAATCATCCCTCGAGACTTTAGGGTTTTATATTGATGGAGAGAAATTTAGATATAGATTTTGCATGATGCATTTTTATTTAATTATTTAAATTGTAGGACGTGCTCCAAAATAAATAAATTATTAAATCGTTACAATAATACAAATATTAACATCACGGTTAACTTACTCATAAATTCCTTATGGTTTTAAATCTTTGGACCCTATGTCATGCCCGTCAAATCATATTTTTTATTAGCTTTTTATAATAACATTGAATTGAACATAATTAACCACAACCATAGATCCTGCATCCCTTCCCTGTAGGGAGGCATATTTAGTAGTATCAGCCACCGGTGAATTACTCGCACTTTTACGGAAGGAGAACCAAAAGGATAACCAGCTTGGAGAGGATGATGGCATGGCATCTATGGCTTTTATGGAGTTTCTAATTTTGATGTGGTTCAATTGGATGTGATGAGAGGGCAATGGAAAGAAATTCCTAGTTTAGGAGATGATGCTATTTTTTTTGGGGCATGGCGGGATACCATTCCATTTGCTCAAATAAGGTAGTTTTTATTCACCTACGTAATTTTGGAACTAAATAGCTAAATGTCTAAGTAAATAAATACGAAACATATAAAATATAATTAATCTCGCGGTAAACTAAGTTATTATTGTAAAAATCATTAAATATAACTAACTATTAGTAAGAATTTTATTCTTAGACAAAAAATAAGCTAATTAAGATTTAAATCTATATGAAATTCTGATCATCTATTAAAGAAAAAATATCGAACTCTAATTTTCTGAGTATAGTAAAACCTAACCGCATTTATTTTTGTGAGCTTGGCGTAAAGATTGGAGGTCGTGGCAGTATATACTTTCCATCATATTGGATAGCTCTATCTTTTTGATAATTCATTCTCACATAATATTAGTGTTCATGAATGATTGGCTCTTAAAATTTAGGATTCTAGAGTCGTAAAATTCTCTATGTTAATTTAATCTTAAGTATTTTGTTGTTTATGTACTCTACATCCACAACATTTGTTAGTTTACATATGGGATTCTTTACCTTGGTGATTTTGGTATTAGTTTACTTTTGGTATTTGTATCATGTTTGATCAAAATTAAGATTTGTGATTGTTTACATTTCTGTCATGTTTGGTTTTTGTGACTTGGTATTAAACCCATTAACTTTTCCTTTTCCCCCATGCTACTCCCTTCTCCCATATTTGTTTAATTTCATGGATGGAGAACTAGATTTTTTTTTGCTTTGGGAATGTAAAAAAATAATTTATAAAACGCAAAAATACATTTGATAGTCAATCCGTATGAATCATCTTTTCAAAATACATTCAAAGTAAATTTTTATCTCATAATTTTTAATTGAAAAGTGTAAAAACGTATTTTGAAACTCACTCTTCATTTTAGAATGGGCTCCCCATCTATGTCTTTTATGAATTGATTAACAAATATTTCTTTTAGTTGATTTTGGATTATTTTTGTTTGTCCAAAAATTAAAAATAAAAAATGTTAGAGAAAAGAGTATATTTAATTATATTTTTGAAAACTTGTAAATTTTGTTGTAAAAGAATATAAATTAGACTTAAAATATAACTTGGATTTAGAAGAGAAAAAATATAACTTGCACTTACAATTAAAAGTTAAAATGAAAAAAGAGTATATTTTACTTATATTTTGAAGATTGTAAATTGTTTTTTTAAAAAAATATAACTTAAATTTAGAAGTCGTAAAAGAAATATTATTTAGATTTAGAAAAAAAAATAGAACTTGTATTTACAATTAAAAATGAAAGTAAAAAAAGCTTATATTTTATTTACATATATATTTATTTTTTAAAAAAAATTATACGGTTCCAAACAGAAACAAACTGTCATTTTTTGTTCTGATTCTACATTTTAAGAAATCAAAACTGAACCGTCAAATCTAGTTTTGATTATAGTTGTTGAAACATTTATTTTCCATACCAATTTATGAACTGAAACTGTCAATTTGGTTCCTATTTGAATTGAACAAGAACCGTGGTCACCTCTGCTCTAAATGAGGCTATCAAAATGAACATCCTTCGCCGAGGTTATCAGACATTTTTACTGCCCAGTATACTTCCTCCTTAATCTCCATGGCCTAAGTCTAGCAATATTTCGACAAAGAATTATATTCCACATGGATTTTATTAGGCTAATCACTCACTAATGAGGCTCGTTATACTTCTTGGGTCAGCATTCATCTGCACTTCACTGTTTTTGGATCTGTATTTGGGTCTATGATGAGTCCATGCGCCTACATGCTTTCTTGCATGTCGTAAAACGGAAAGTGAATTTATTCCTGTTTTCCCAATGATTTCGTCCTGTAAATCGTGAAGAAATAATAGGTTCTTGGCACAAAATCAAGATTGTTGAACCAAAAATTATGATCAAACATACATTTTTTTGACAATGTAAATGATATATACTTGTAGCAATATCATAATCAAGAAATCGGATACCAAACAACACCCCATTGAAGATAATTCGCTTTGAATCAATCCATTTTACAGAAAATAAATGGATTTTCATATTAATTAACAAATTAAAAGAGGAAGTTTCAATGGAGAAAACACGACTAATGTCACTTCTTTAACTAACCACCACTCACCATCATCATACTACAGTACAAAATCTTTCAAACTATATCCCATTGCAAGAGCAAGGAGAGTATGGTATTTCAGTGCTTGGCACGAGAGAAATGATTATCATTTGGGTTCCTTTTTCCACTGAAAACTGCAAGTGCTTTCCTAACGGGAGGCTGAAGTGGAGCTTTCTTATCCGTATGGTGGACAAATATGTCATCTGGCATAAAGACACTTTCTCCCTACAGAGCAAAATAGACAGTGTTTTGAGTCATATGGATGATCTTCAAAACAGAACCATAAAACAAGCAAACAAAAGATAATTGATGTGGACTGGGGAAGAATAAAACATTTCAATACTGACCTGCTTATTCTGTTTCCTTGTCTTTGGATACAAAAACTTCTGTGGAAGCTGATCTTCCCGTAATATTGGGTTCTTGCTGATGGCATCTCTGCCCCCTTGAGGTAAAGGGAGAGAAAACTGCAACGTACAAAAAAATACCAAAACAAGATGATTACCACATGTGAAAGGTGGTGTGTATTATTGGACACAGCAAAGTTCAGTCACCAAGATGCTTAATAAACTTTAGATTATTGTGGTATTGCCTTCCCTAATCAGCCTACTTTTACTCACCATGGCATTCACAGATTTAGACAACTTCTGTGAACGAAATAATGAAAAACAACCTCATTTCACCAAACTAAGAAAACCCAGCTGCAAAGTCTAGATTCCTCAATTATACATTGATAGTTATTAAAAGCAACAAAAGTGGGTAAGAAGTTAATTATTCCACATTGTGAACATAAAGGGAGGGGGGGAAATCACTTAGAAATCATACTCTACTATGCTTCATGCATCAACCATAAGCAAAGAGAACTTTCTCAAAATTCTTCAAAGAACATAAACCTAAGCCAGGTACTCACTTTTGTTCCACGCACTGAGATACGTGGTCGCCGTGAAGCAAGAACAATACCATTTTCACCAACTGTTACAGCAACTTTGCGCAAAGTGCCTCCATTCCCACAGCTGGGGCAGAAAACTCTACCAATATCTGTCGTCACCTTGTAGCAGGCATGGCATTTCAGTACCCACCTAAAGTTACAAATCAAACATGTAAATACACATTTTGCCAAGTTAAGAGGGCAGGAAGGACAGCATCTCTGATGTAATGCAGCATCACAAGCAAATTGTCACATAACAATGCAATGAATCAAAAACTGTGCCATCAAGAAAGTGTAATGTAGTCTATATACCTATGGAGCTCCCGGATCTGCATTCCTCCTGGTGCAAGGAGACGCAATCCCATCTGAAGAAGCACATTTTGCATTGCATAGTCACTAGTCACACAGGCCACACTTGATTCAGACAAAGATCGGACCATCCAGCTCTGCTCACTACTATCATCATCCAACTGTGATGCATCAATACTTTCGCTATTCAGGCTTGTCACATCTAAGTTATTTAGTCCCCTATTGACCCCTGTATCTTCATCTCCATCTACAAAAGTCTCGGTGTTATCACAGGTAGCTTCAGCATGACTAGAATTGAGCTCTCCATAGGGAGATTTCAATTCTTTGTTATCAGGAAGAGCATCACAAGATTCTTCTTCCAGACACATTTGGTGAAAATTTGCACAAACATCTTCATCACTATTGCTCGTTCCACTGATCACATGCTTGTCTAACTTCTCATCAGGAAGCTTCTCAGAACCTTCATGCACAACTAAATCAGGAGATTGAGTATCATCATGATTTCCATTTTCCAATTCATTAGATGTGTCTTCATTAACAACCTTTTCAGACAATGCCTCATGCATTTCACGCCTAGCTTTTCTTCTCAGGTATCTCCTACGAGTACTGCGACCTACAGCAGGTAGCCAATCCCCTGCAGTATCATCAAATTCTCCCTTTGTTGCATCAATTCCATCAGCCACCATCTTCTTCCCTTCAATCTTAACGTCAATTTTCTTAGTTGTATATTTCTTATGGTTCCTGAGACCATTATTTGCATCACCATCTTGATTCTCAGAATTACATTCAACACCATTTCCGCTCAAATCATTTCCTAAACCATGTTGCTCTTTAGAAATCACATTCAAGTTCAAATCTTTCAGGGGAAGAATTCTTGACTTGGAGTTTAACTCATCCCCATCCACATGCTCCAATGCTTCCCATTCTTCCAAATTAGGGACATTAGAACCCCATCCAGGCATGTCTTTTTCAGGAAGCCTTTTGACATTAATCGAGTGGATAGGTGGAGGGCTATCCCTAAGATGCTGAGTTCCATGGATCTGAGCCTCCAATGTATATGTTAAAGCAATCAGCTTAAGATCAACATCTGAAAGTGTCTGCAGATCACCAGTTGCTCTTGCAAAGTTGACTACTGTAAATTCCCACAAGTGAAACTGTTAAACAGGCAGTCAACACTGTACAATCAATCAAAGAGAACCTGTGCTTGTAAGAGTAGATATATATTAGACTATCTATTAGGCAATCAAAATTGCCTACAAAATCTAATAATACCATTCTTCAGAAACGGAATCAACTCTAAATAATGCTTCCTCATTACAGAGTTAAATTTATCATGAATTACCATTCTTCTGATTTTGATCACTAAGAAAATATGCAAACACGTAACAACATCATCAAAGGGGCCAGGGTAGACTGATAAAAAGGAGGGGAGAGGAGAGGAAATCATCCTTGGATAGTACCTCAATGAAATTAATGCTAAAAGGTAATAGGAAGCCTTCTTTATAGAATTAGCTTAATAACAAACAACCAACTCCCGCTAGAAAATTGTTCTCTTTCTCAATTTACATTCCTTCCACGCTTTAATTCAAATAATTACCCCAAAATGCAAACATAAAACAAACCCAGAACTATAATGAAGAAATTTTTTTAAAAAATGCAGCTTTAAAATTTATATGCCTAGAAATACTCCCATTAGCCCAAGAATTTAAAAAAGAAAAAAAAAGCAATAAAATAAATTTATCTTGAAAAGCACCTTTTTTGAGTGAATCAGGGGACGGTTCCAAGGTGTCAACAGAAAAAGGGAGGAAATTGAGAGAGTGACGGGAGTTGGGGTCACGAATTTCGCCGATTACATCCGAAACCGAAACAAAACGGTCGGCGACGTGAGCCAGAGATTGGCCGCCTTGAATAACGGCGTTGGCGTCCACTACTGCCACTGCGATACCCTTGGTCGACTTGCAGCTGCCAACCGACACTCCATGGTTCGCCGGGCTAGGGGAGACGGTGGTGGAGGAGGAGAGTTGCTGCTGCGGTGGCGGTGGTTGTTGCTTCAGAAGGTTGCTCCAGCTGGGCGGAGCTGAAGAATGGACCTCCATGCCAGCGTGTGAGCGTTTGCGCCTGTAAAACCCTAGACACACACTATAATACATTAATACGTGTTTGTAAGACATTACCAAGACGACGTCGCTTGTTAGTCACATACTCACCCCTTTTTTTTTCTTTCCCAACAAAAATTACTAGCATATTTTCTTTTGAAAAAATCACTTTTATTCTAATCTTTTTTTCAACTTTATTTTTGTGGGATACTCAAAAAAAGAAACTTTGTTTTTGTGGTAAAAGTTTTTTAGTTCCTATATACATTTTTTTCTACTCCATCCATATCAAAAAACGAGCCCACCTTAAAAAAAATTCCTATATTATTTTTATCAATAATTATGTATGATATAAAAATAAAAATAAAAATACAATGAAAAAATTATATATTTAAAAATATATTAAATGTATTATATTTTATAATTAAAAAATTATATCTAATCAAAAGTGAACTTTTTGTAGAACGAAGGAAGTAATTTTTTTAAGTTTGATTTTGTTTTTTATCACTTTGATTTTTTATTTTTTTTTACTAAGAATATTATTCTTCTTCTCTTAAATGGCATTATAAAGTTGGTAAAAAAAAATTAAAAAGTTTGGGTGAGAAAAATGCACAAAATATAAATTGCACTTGGAGATACAATCCATCCATATATCCTCCAAATTTGCTTGACAGCATTTATATAAAGAATCACTCAATAATACTATAGTATTGCACAAAATTTGGCCTAACAACTGAGTCACAAAAACTTAGGAAACAAATATGAACATTGGTGATAAAAGTTTCCCAATGTGAAGAAATTAATTAAGGTACAAATTTAGTGAGCCTTAAAACGACCATATATCAAGATAGAAACGATTCTGCTATTACATGGCTCCTTGTTTTCTGAATAAAACCAAGTAATGCAATGACAGGGATTGTAAAAAGCCCCCAAAAAATGGTTAAATATCTGTGCTTGAATCCCAGGAAACAAAGGAGCCTAAATAGCTCGCCCTTTCACAATGTCAATGCTCATCTCACTCGGATCTGTTGCCTGCAATTCAACCTGAATGCCATCAAGTTCCCTCTTGAATCTATCCTTGGAACTAGCATACAGCATCTTGCTCCTCACTTTTGATGTATCAGGAGCCCTGTAAATGTAACAACGTTAAGGTGTATGCTGCGGATTGTCAAAGAAAAACGAATGAATGATGATCATTCTTCTGATCTCAGTCAAGGGTAACAAATTGTGGCAGTTTCCATGATTAGTGTTTCTTAGGTATCTTCCATTCATAACTAATGTTGATATATAGAATGCAGGACAAGATCTGTGAAGAGATTTTGCAACAAAAACTGAGAGGGAAAGCAATGTGATTACCATGCAATGAAGAAAATTTTGCTTTTTTGGACATTTTCGTTTGTTGTGAAATCAAAATCATAAACAGCATAACGGCACTCATTGGCGGGCAGACTGGCAGTAAAATCATCATAGCTTTCCTCAGGTTGACCAAGCTTCTCAACAGTCACCTGTTGCTTCTTTTCCTCAATCTTGAACACAATGAAGCGATAGTTCCTCTTGGCTTTTAACTCCAAGAACTTCAGCTTGCATTGGTCATCCACGGCCATCCCAGATGCAGAATTCGCCTGAAAAATGTTGCATCAAAGAGTGGAAGCAATAGTGCACGTGTGCATTATTTGATGGGTTCAAAAGCATGAATAAATTGTCTTCCAACAGATCATGTTTACTAGTTCTCAATGGATTAGAAACAAAAAGTAATTGATCATTCAAAACATTAATATATAAATTTTAAATGAATCGAAGCCACATCGTAATATCAAAGTAAGCTACATTAATTTTGATTGCATGGCTGATAAAAAATCTTCACATTCTTATTGAGAAGTTCAACAATGAGAAAAAATGCATGCTGCATCCTGTATTTGCTAATATATTATTCCTTCCTAATCCCACTGGATTCCAATGTTCATTTGTGATTTGACATGGGAATGTGTAAGATAAATCCAGTGATGTGCATCCCTGAAATTAGATTCATCCAACCAACATATCAAAATGCAAAGCTTAAGCATTTGGCATCAATACTAATCCCGACGATTCCAACTTTACAATGCAAATCAATCTTTTCTATCGGATGCCTAACTAACAATGACATGATGATATCAGGGTAAGATAATGGATGATTCTTCTTGACAATGTTAAACAAGCAAGAAACAAGTTGAAAGTTTACCATTTTGACCGCCAATGAGGTATGAGCCTGTGAAATCCGAAAGAGAGAAAGAAAGATAAGGGAGTGGGGGAAGGGAGTGGCAAAGAGCCTGAATGGAGGACATTGGGGAGTAAAAGAAGTAAAAAAGAAGATCCTTGATTTTTGGGGCTCTTAGAGGTGGAATTTCAAAGGATGGAAGAGCATTAGGTGGACAAAATGATGTGGCTGCTTTTCTTGAAGTTGTTACACTTTCTAACATTACAAACTCCAATAATCCTATCAAAATATCCTCAATTTACTTTCTTGCTTCCACTTGTAATTTTCAAAGGAAATCTGTCCCAAATTTTGAGTCCCTTCTTTTTGGAATCCAATATTTCTGTTTGGCATATACCATGTTTAGAGAAAATTTTAACACAATTTGTGGTAGCGTTTGCTTTGAGGTTCCGAACAATGCTAACAGCATTGTTGATTTGGCAACGTCTTATCTCCAAAATAATAATAATAGTAATAATTACAATAGTAGCACTTGTTAAGTACTGAAAAGCAAGCCATTGTTCGATTAAGGTGCTCCATCTCCTTCTCATTTATTTCCCCGCAGCAATTTGGCTAAGTTAGTGACAATGAGGATATTATTCAATCGCACCACAGCAATTTTGCGTAAATGGTACAATACATTACAAGCCTCCATTATTCAAGTAATTCCAGAGTACACCCAAGTCGACATTCCCCCCTGAAACTATGATTCCAATGTTTTTGCAGTCCTTCCAAGCAGGATTGTTCTTGAACCTGTCGGATAAAACAGCAGCAAGACCAATGGCTCCGCTTGGCTCCACTGCAACTTTCAGAATCTCATAACAAAGCCTCATGGCTTCTATTATCTCGTTATCCTCTATAAGTATGATGTCATCAACCAAATCCCGGACAACAGGCCTGCACGAAAGCAAAGGAAAATTTGTCAAGCATTTGAAACCATTCATAGTAACTGCGCCAAGAGAAGAGAAAACAGAAATCATTATTCTCCTGAGAGAGAACGAAGTGAGTTGAAAATTATATACATATAGTTTAAAGACATCACAAGTTAAAAAAGCATAGCAAAGATGACACTTGCATAATGAGATGGCAAGTAATTATGCAAATAATGCACGTAATAAGGAGTCTCAATGGGCCAGCAATTAACATCAAATAAACACAAATGCTTGCTAATTGTTTTATTCCTTTCAAAGAGGGGGAAAAATTCAAACTTCTGTCACACCCTCTTTCCTTCTTACTGCATGAACTTGTCATACCATGTGAGTTCACCAAGAAAAGCTCGAAGTCCATCAGCAATTGTGTTGGTTTCTGGTAACCTAACAATCTCACCAGTTGCCTTTGACTGAGCTGCATCATCTGCACCCTTTGGCTCAGCAGCGAGAATTCTGATGGAAGGGTTGATGGACTTAGCAGCCAATGCCACTCCAGAAATCAAGCCTCCACCTATAACATAAAGGTTAAAAATTAAACCCCATCAGCTTCCAGTTAAAACATGACTCACTGATGAGAAATTGAATCTTCAAAGCAACATACCACTAATTGGAACGATGATAGTGTCAAGTTGTGGTACCTGCTCCAACAGCTCCAATGAAATTGTGCCTTGCCCACTGCAATGACAAAGCCATTTGACAAGCACAGCTTTTTCTCTCTAATATTTAACCATTTCATAAAGCTAATAATAATTGATTATTGTACAAAGGCTGACAATTAAAGTTAACCTGTCTTTTACCAAGAAGCAGAGAGAACATTCTGAATCCCCATTTTGATTTGGATGAAAATGATAAACAATAATTAGAGGACCAGAGGCAGTGGATTCAAGAAACAAATGAAACATGTGATTCCTTTATACCTCGTAAAATTAATGCTCAAGGAATGCTGAGCCACAATTAAAATTTTGACATAACTTCCCCATCTTTTGCTTCATGATTACGTAATCTAATAATATGCAACATTCCACAACGAAAGCTTTTTTTGGAAACAAAAATCAAAGTACACAACTTTGAATTCTATCTACTGGAAAAAATTAATAGTAGGGTACCTGATAATTCGTCCATCATTATATGGATGAACAAGCACACCACCAGTATCTTGCAGAACCTTCATTGCAGTTTCCTCCCTAGATTTGAGAGCAGCCTCACACCAGATAATCTGGCCACCATAACGTTTGATATTCTCAACTTTGCATTTTGGGGCATTTTTTGGCACAACAACATATGCAGGGATCCCCCGTAGTTTTGCGGCCAGAGATAGTGCTGCAGCATGATTACCACTATGATTATTGAATCAGGTGATATTCATATATGTTTAAGAATGGTAAATGAAATAAGGAACAGATCAGCATAGGAAAAAACCTGCTATGAGTTACCACCCCTTTTTTCGCCTGACTGCCTTCAAGTGCAAATACAGCATTGCAGGCCCCTCTGAATTTAAATGCTCCACTAAAAAATCATTGAGAAATATGGACCCTGGTTAATATTTAGGGATGCCTGAGAGAAATAGAAAATGATCCACAAGTAACAACATTGCACGTATCTTCCATGGGATTCTTACCCCTTCTGGAAACATTCACATTTAAAATACAGCTTCCTCCCACAAAAGGAATCCAATGTTTCTGAGGAGAGGACTGGAGTTCGGTGTGCAAATGAGTTGATGCGTAGTTGTGCTTCTTTAATGGAGGAAATATCAGCAGCATACTTCTTACTAAATGTTTGAGTATCTCGTTCCATCCTGCAATGTGAACAAACTCTATATGAATCCATTTGAACTTGTAAAATGTTAAGCCAATTATGCAACCACCTGGGTTTATGATACATGACCAGTTGGCCTACGAAATAATGAAATTTTTTCCCGAAAAGAAGCTAATGGTCACGCAAGAAGTTTAGCACAGAAGATGAACGCATGATCCAAAGATAAATATTTTCAGCACCCTTACTTTATAAAGTAGTGTAAAAATCTTTGCACTCAATATATAAAAAAGCGACTGATATCTAACCAGCATTATCAAGAGTAAAAGGCATAAAGGAATCAAATTACATTTGAGATACTTGAGACTAAAAAAGAGCCCAAATCATACATTCACAATTACCATCCTGAAAATCTTAGTTAATCATCAAAGGCAATCAGCTACAGATTAGTTAATCAGTGTCCCAAAAGTTTCTAGATAATCAAGCTTAAGCTCTTCCTATAACTGCAATCAAACTAATATGCAATAAATAAAGCTACTAACTACGCACAATACAAAGGAAGATAAAGCCCAGGTGATTAAAAAAAATTAAAAATTTATTTAAAAATATCATCTTGAACCGCATTAGTAAAGGGTTTTCTCGGAAACCCAGAACAGAAACTAACTCCGAGTCACTAGTAATTTACTACTTCTAGAGTTCATGCAACACAGGCATCCCAGAGAAGGATACGCATTACTTACAGTTGTAGAAGAAGAAATCCCTCTGTTTTTGGTTGAGGTGGGGAAGAAGCGGAGACTGCAGGGAAGTTCTCCGTCACTGTGTGACTGTGTTCGACGAGTATGGTTTTGGGAGATATGGGTCAACTGGAAAAGACGAAGGCAGGAATCTGCAAGAGTAAAACGTACCCCGCTTTTGTGACGTCTGTTTCGCTTGGGTCGGCAATTCGCAGCCGGCTCCCTCCTTCCTTTCGTTTTGGGCCTAACGCAGGCCAGTACTATGTGAATGAGGTGGAACAACCGAATATTAAGAGACAGAGGCATCTGTTTGGTTCGTTTGTACTCATAAACAAACTGTTTAGTATTCATATAAAATTTATTTATTATTTATTTAAAATTCATTTATATTAAAATAATATAATAAAATATATATAATAATATTAGTAATCATTTATGAACATATTAACGAATTATTCATAAACATTTTCGATTAATATGTTAATGAACATATTCACAAACACTTATCAAACACTAATAAACGAACTCGAACACAAATATAAAAACTTAAACAAACATGAGTCGATCTCAAACAGTTTTAAAAATAAACGTTTATATTTGGCTGGTTTACATCCATAATTATATCTTATAATTTAAAAAGAATTTATATTCAATCAAAAGTTTTTTTTTTTTTTTGAATAGAGGGAATAATAAACCACAATGAGAAAATATAATTAATAAAACCAACAAATACAACTATACCAAGCAAGAGCAACATGAAAGCCGCAAACCTATGGCTGCGCATCATATATTAAAATTGCATTACATCCAAAATGAAACTGAAGTTAAAAGATCTCTCTCTCCTAATGAGATATCAGAACATCTTCAAACTTCCGATTTCTGTCTCTTCTTTGATTTTCTTTCCTGAGATTGCTCTAATGACCCTGAAGAGGTAATGGCACTATGTTCTCTTCCAGAATCTTGAAGAGACAGATCAATGGACCTAATTGGCTCATCAGCATGCCTTCTCAATGGAACCTTTGAGGTGTCCCCTGACCCAGATGCTACAATTCCATTTCTGCCACTAAGTATCGAGGAAGTATACCCGCTCCTGGACCCTGAATTTCTGGACCTAATACCTTGTGTGGGGGTTGAGTAACGATTAGCTGAATTATTCAAGGAAGTAGCAGACCTTTCTGCCATTTTTTTAAAAACTGAGCGATTGGATTCTGAAAGTTCTCTTGGCTCCGGATAGTGCACAATTGAAACCTGTCGTGAGATCTTCCCAACTGTTATGATTTATATGTTAGATACAATCATAGTGAGTCATCATTCTACTAACACAAGAGAACAAGAACATGCACTAATGCAGCTCTTAGGTTTGACCAGTGAAATTACTAAAGGATTGTATTAAAGGTAATATTTCTTGCAAAGCAATACAGTATTGGAAATCTACTACAAACACTGGAGCTTTATCAATTGCCAAAATTACTGTAAACACTTGGATTTTTCCTTGGATAAGCTGTACTTGGAAAAAATTCAGTCACTTTACAATACGTCTTAGCATTCAGCTACTTAGAAAATGTGAAAATACCATTTGCACAACTAAAACAAACCAGTATATTAGGTGTTCTAGGGAAGTTGTTAAAAACAGAATTCATTACCGATTTTGCACTCTGACGATGACGGTAAGAATACAGTTGCTTCAGGCTCCTGTGATTTGTAACTAACCACTTCATACTGTTTTCCTATCACAACATCAACACAAAACAAAATATCCATCATTACCAATAAAGATCCCCCAAAACAACCTTGGAAGCATCAATTTGGGACAAGACATTGGGCAGGACAAGAGAATACAAAAAAGATAACACCCCATTACCAGATGTAGCCTCAAAAGCACCCAGTGCTCCATCATTGTGAAGCTTCAATGACACTGCTTGCCCATTGAAATTTGGAGTCTAGAACATCCAAGAGAACAATCAAATTAATTAGCAACAATTGATAAATAGAACTCTCAAAACCACAAATATGGACTAGAGTTTGTTTCAGCCCACAAGCCCTCCATTTCAGTCAGGGGAAAAATGTTTGTGGCAAGCAAATATATCTATTTCACTTATTAGTGGCAATAGAAATACTGGACAACTGAGAAAGATCTAGCTTGCAATTTAGCTTTAGCATAACATTTAATAGTCATCATTTTTTAACTTGCTCCATAATAGTTAAAATTCCAAAAGAAAAAAAGTAATGAATGCTTCAAATCAAATAAGCCTTTGGCTCTCGCAAAATTGAACCAATTTCACTCCAGTATCAGATTTAATCATGTTCAGATTCCCAAATTGCATAATACGCCAACATTGCATTGCAACAGAAAAAGAGGGACTAAATTTCCATAATTAAGCTCTTCAATTCTTAACAAGACTCTACATAAGAACATATAACTCATTATACACACACACACACACAAACAAAAAGCATGACTTAGTCAATTATAAATATCAGCAAAATAAAAATTCAGCAATAACACAATTTGTCATTTATATATATATCAAAGTACAACATCACAATTCAAAATAAAGGGAAAACAAATGAAACCAAAATGTTGTAAAAATTGAAAATTAGTAGAAGGGACAAGTGGATTTACTGAATTAAGGGGCCATTGAATAAGCCAGAGCTCCGTTGCGTCAGTTAAATTGATATCAAAATCCCTGTTAAACTCTTCAAAATCTTCTGTTGGTTTATATTCTCCCACTTCAGCAGTTCCTTTCATTGTTTTCCCACACCAAAGGCTAGTATCAAACAATCCAATCCCTGTTGAAATATGCAATTTCACAATCTTATTTTTATCAAAATCCAACAAATGTGTAGTTTCAGTTATTCAATGGAAGAGCTGTGGGGCGGGGACAGTTCAGAGATGGAAGATGAAGATGCAATTGAAAAAGTGAAACAAGGGAAAAGGAAGGGACTGAGATTGGGAGTGCTGGTGGAGTAATCCCCAGAAATCCATAATTTGGTGCAAAAAAGAGTACATTTCTGCACAGCCCATTTAAATAGCGTGAAGAAAAGTTACATGGTGGAAAAGATACAGTACAATTTTGACCTGAAAATAACCGCTCTTCCTATAACTGCAATCAAACTAATATGCAATAAATAAAGCTACTAACTACGCACAATACAAAGGAAGATAAAAGCTCAGGTGATTAAAAAAAATTAAAAATTTATTTAAAAATATCATCTTGAACCGCATTAGTAAAGGGTTTTCTCGGAAACCCAGAACAGAAACTAACTCAGAGTCACCAGTAATTTACTACTTCTAGGGTTCATGCGACACAGGCATCCCGGAGAAGGACACGCATTACTTACAGTTGTAGAAGAAGAAATCCCTCTGTTTTTGGCTGAGGTAGGGAAGAAGCGGAGCCTGCAGGGAAGTTCTCCGTCACTGTGTGACCGTGTGCGACGAGTATGGTTTTGGGAGATATGGGTCAACTGGAAAAGACGAAGGCGCGAATCTGCAAGAGTAAAAAGTACCCAGCTTCTGTGTCGTATGTTTCGCTTGGGTCGGCAATCCGCAGCCGGCTCCCTCCTTCGTTTCATTTTGGGCCTAAGGCAGGCTAGTACTTAGTGAATGAGGTCGAACAAGCTGGCGTCAGCGCCCAGCTTGGGTAAACATTAGATGGTTATGTATCAATTTAGACCCAGCCCATTGTAAGAAAGATGGACTATGTTTTAACATGTACCTTTGTTTCTAAGCCTATACGAGGTCTTCTATCCATGCTTATTTTTTTGGAGATAACTCCTAAAATAGTATGGTGAATGAACTTTTAGTCTTTCACTTTTAAAATGAGAAAAAATAGTCTCTCACATTTTATAAATATACTCTTTTGGTCTTTCGTCACTATTCCGTTTGTTTTTTAGTTAAATAAGCCCAAAAATATTTATGAAATAGTGACAGAAAAATAAACGGAATAGTGATGAATCACTAAAATATGTGAGAAACCATTTGAGGGGGATTATTTTTATTTTCAGCTCATCAGAGCATTTGGGTATGTCATTCCTCATATTTTGGGTATTATCAACATTTATAAATGAGAAATTATAAATCGAATTGTCGAGTAAAAAAAAAATAGACATTATCATATAATTTTGTATTTATTTAACTTATGACTCGAACGGCTAACATTCGTCGTTGGGTAAACTTAACCTAAATAATCCATTAAGTAGTGTCGTAATATAGCTCAGTTAATCAATTCACCAGCACCTAACGCTTGCGTTCTTTTTAATTTTATTTTTAAGACAAGAGAGCTGATTATAAGACAAGCATCTAACATTCTTTTTTATTTTCATATTCTACTCAATTTTGTGTTGACGATTATTACGACGATATCTGTTTCCCTTGTCAACCAATAAAAATAAATAATTACGTATAATGATTTTCTTCTTTAATCAAGGATATTATATATGAGGAAACACCCAAAATCGTCATCCATATTTTACCGAATAATCTTTTTCATCCTCCACTTTTAAAACGGGAACTGTAAGAAAATTAAAACCAGAGAGTTTTGAATAATTGTTGTATATTTTCAATCCATCGTTGTACAATGTTTTGTGTATTTATAAGCTATGAACCCTATACTAAATATGGCAATTAGATAATTACAGATTATAAGGGATATATTACAGATTATAAGGGATATGCACAAATATGGATATATACAAATATATTTGGTAGTGGTAGTGCTGATCTTCAACAGATATGTTTGGTATGGTTGCTCAATCTTCAACACTCCCCCTCAAGCTGGAGATTTGTACAAGTCAAAAACTCCAAGCTTGGAAAGTATATGCCAATGATGTCCACTGTTCAGTGCTTTAGTAAGCAGATCGGCTGGTTGCTCCTTGGTGGATACGTGGCGTGTTGCAATGACACCTTGCTGGATTTTCTCTCTTACATAGTGACATTCTACTTCAATGTGTTTAGTGCGCTCATGAAAAATCGGATTAGCTGCTATTTTTTCTGCAGCTTCATTGTCACAATAGAGTAAAGCAGGTTTCTTTATATGAAAACCAAAATCTTTGAGAAGGCTCATGATCCACACTATTTCACTGGTGGTAACCTGCATGGCTCGGTATTCGGCTTCAGTTGAAGATAATGAAACAGTGGGTTGTTTCTTTGTACGCCAAGAGATTAAAGAATCCCCAAGCATGATGCAAAAGCCGGTGGTGGATCTCCTTGTCATTGGACATGTGCTATAGTCTGAATCACAGAATGCTCGTAATTCAAGTTTTGAAGATGAGGGGAATAGAAGACCAAGACCTGGACAACTTTTCAAATACTTGATTACTTTCAAAGCGGCTTCCATGTGGGATTGTTTTGGATTGTGCATGAATTGACTGAGGAGTTGAACTGAAAATGTGATGTCGGGTTTGGTAAGATTCAAATATATGAGTCGACCAACTAATCTCTGATATATTGAAGGATCTTCGAGAAGCGGATCATTGACTTGCTCATTTGAACCAGTATCATATTCAATGGATGTGAACTTCTTGTTTTGCTCCATAGGTATGACTGAAGGTTTAGAACCTGCTAATCCAGCCTCAGATATCATCTCTAGTGTGTACTTGCGTTGACTTATTGATATACCAGCTGGAGATCGAGCAATCTCAAGACCAATAAAGAATTTTGATTGACCAAGATCTTTCATAAAAAATGTGACATTGAGATACTGTTTGAGATCAGTGATACCAGCTTGACTGTTGCCTGTAATCAGTATATCATCAACATAGATAAGTAATGCAACGAAAGAATTACCCTGAATTTTTGTGAAGAGAGAATAATCATGGCAAGACTGATGAAAGCCATGCTGGAGAAGAGCGTCAGTGAATTTGGCATTCCATTGACGAGATGCTTGCTTCAACCCATATAAGGATTTCCGCAGTCGACATACCAAATTCTCCCCCTAAGTGCGAAATTCGGGGGGTAGATCCATGTATACTTCTTCGGAAAGATCACCATGGAGAAATGCATTTTGTACATCCATCTGATAAAGATGCCAAGCATGAATGGCGGCAAGTGTGAGAAGAAGACGGACAGTGACATGCTTAGCAGTTGGAGAAAATGTATCTTGGTAATCGATCCCCTCTCGCTAATTAAAGCCTTTAGCCACAAGACGAGCTTTATACCGCTCAAGAGAACCATCAGCATTATACTTGACCTTGTAAACCCATTTGCAACCGATTGGATGACGATTAGAAGGCAATGGAACCACATCCCAAGTATGATTGGTTTGAAGAGCATGAAGTTCAGTTTCCATGGCAGTAACCCAATTAGGATTGGTAATAGCATCTTGAAAAGTGGTAGGTTCTTGAATGGCCGAGATGGAAGCAATGAAATGCTGATAGGAGGGGTTACATTTGGACAAGGAAATGAAATTGGAGATGGGATAAAGGGACGTACAAGATGCAGATGGCAAAGTAGAGCAGATGTAATCAGTACTTCATATAGGCGGTCGAGAAGGACGGCTCGATCGACGAAGAGAGACGGCTAAGTTGGGATCTTGTGTGACTGAGTTCGGTGAAGAAACAGTATCTTCATCCGAAGAGGAAACAGGAGCAGATAAAGACGCAACAGGGGTAGGATCAACTGTAGAAATCGGGTTGGCTACAGGATAAGTAGACAAAGGTGGCGCCTCGTCGAACCGTACAGCTGGAGATGTCGAATCGGTCGGAGCTGCAGGGGATAATCCTGAAGTAGAAGTGGAAAATGGAAAAACATTTTCTTGAAAAATTACATCTCGACTCACAAAGAATTTCTTCGAAGCGGGGTCATATAGTCGATAACCCTTTTGAGTAGGAGGGTAACCCATAAAAATGCAAGGAGTAGCACGTGGACTAAATTTATTACGTGCACCTAAGGTGGTGGCATAACAACGACACCCAAAGACACGAAGATGGTCAAGTATGGGTGGTTTGTGAAATAAGAGTTCAAATGGACTGAGACCATGAATAGAAGAAGAAGGCAACCGATTAATGATATAGGTTGCGGTTAGGATGCATTCACCCCAAAAATGAGATGGGATGTGAGCCTGAAACATTAGAGCTCGTGCAACATCCAATAAATGACGATGTTTGCGTTCAACAACTCCATTTTGTTGAGGAGTATGAACACAAGAGCTCTCATGGAGAATTCCTTGAGTAGCAAAGAATGATTTACACTCAGTGGAAAAAAATTCGGTCCCATTGTCAGAGCGAATGCGGCGGACAATGGAACCAAATTGAGTAAACACCATAGATACAAAATGTTGAATTTTGGAAAAAACTTGGGATTTTGAGTGTAAAAGAAAAGTCCATGTGGCACGGGAAAAATCGTCAACAATGGTGAGAAAAAATCGTGAACCATCATGATTAGTAGTCCGGTGAGGACCCCAAACGTCCATGTGGACTAATTCAAATGTGGATGTGGTTGTATTAGTCCGTGTAGGAAAAGCCTGGCGAGTTTATTTGGCCAAAGGACAAATTGGACAAGAAAAAGATTGAGGACACGAAATTGATTGACCAAGTGCATGATAAGATTTTAAAGAAGAATGACCAAGACGTTGATGCCAAATGTCATAACTAATATTATTGCAAAAAGTTGAATTACAACTAAAAATATTTTTTGGAATACACAAGGCATTCTTTAGGGAAGTTAAATAACCTTGAAAAACTAAAGAAAATGAATCTGGAATGGAAGAACATAAAAAATATAATCCTCGATCATTAAAGTCCGATGAGCCCAGTCAAATGCAGTCTGAAAGACACAAAATTCATCGAAAAAAATTGCCACACAATGATTATCTCGAGTAAGCTTACGGACAGATAGCAAATTATGTTTAAAAAGTGGAGCATATAGGACGTGTGTGAGGTACAAATTAGGATAAGGTTGGTAATGACCAATATGTGTGACAGGACTAGTGGATTGATCGGGCAATGTAATGGAAACGGGTGTTTGACAGGGAGAATAAGAATCTAAAATAGATAAATTACAAGTAATGTGGTCACTGGCACCGGAATCGATAATTCAAACGGATGAAATGGATTGAGAAGGTAAAGTATTACCTGAAAAGTTGGCGATGGAGTCCGAGGTCCCCATCTGATTTAAAAGGGCGACAAGTTTTTGTTGCTGATCTGTGGTGAGGTGAAGCCCAGAGGGACCGCCATAAACATTGCCCGGGTTAGGGGTTGCAGAGCCCAAAATCCCTGCACTGGAAGAAGGATATGGATTAGTACCAAAAGGAGTGGAGAGAGGGCCAAATCCAGATGGGGGAAAAGGCCCATTAATGGCCGTATTATGGGCTAAAGGCCCAAAACCCGATTGTTGTTTTTTCTTTGGGCCACCTCGTTGCTTGGGCTTCCAATTCGGAGGATAGCCCACAAGAAGAAAACAGGCTTCACGGACATGGCCTGGCTTTTTGCAATGAGTGCAAAATAGGCGTGGGCCATTTGGCCCATTGATGGTTGAGGCCGAAGTGGGCTCGCCTAGCCCAATGGAGTTAGATGAGGAGCTTGGCCCAAAATGTGATAAGTTAGATGCTGGCCCAAAACCTATAGGTGAAGAATGCAACCCAAAAGGAGAAGCCTACAACGGGATTGACCCGCCTTGTCGGTAGATTTGACTCTCTTTACGGGCGATAAAGCAGCTCCACCGTCGGCAACGGCTGAAGAAGAACCGTCAATGGAGGTGCGTTGATGGAGGTCCTGTTTGGCAAGTGCATGAAGCCTCTCAAGAGACATGAAATCGTCCCTAGCAAGAATATTGGTCCGTAAAGTCCGAAAATCATCCGGTAGAGCTAAAAGAAATTTCATGGCCCTGTCGGTATTTTCATGAACACGAAGTCGGTCATTAACCTGGCATTGACAATGGCCACAAGAGCAACGAATTAGGGGTTGATAGATGTCCAGATTGGTCCAAAGGTCTTGCAAACGGAGATAGAACGAAGTGAGTTGAGAACCGGAGGCACCGGCGGCAAGTTTGGCTTCACCAATAGCTTGCTTGATGGAGAAGATTTGAGATCCAGAGACACGGCCAAAACTATCCTTCAAGGTGTTCCAGATGGCGGCGACGGTAGGGAGCCGAGAGACCATAGATTCAAGTGAGGGGTCGACGAAGTGGGTCAACCAGGTTTTGGCGGCCGCTTGACATTGATCCCACTTCTCAGCCGCCACCGCGTCATCTGATGGTCGTTCGAGGGCACCGGCGAGGAAGCCGAGTTTGTTTCTTGCCAGAAAAATCGTGCGGATTTGATTGCTCCAAACCTGCCAATTGCCTTCGCCGGTGAGCTTGGAGGAGACGACGCTGCCTGTCTGAAGGTCGGTGGCGGTGAGATGAAACGGGTCGCGCGGGACTGACAGAGGTACAGTGACGGTGCCGGAGAGTTGATGACTGGTGTCGGCCATGGTGTTGAACGGCGGTGGATGGGCTGAAGTTGCGGCTGGTCGCGGGGGCAATTTGGTAATTTGCCAACTGGGTGTGCAAATTAGGGTTCGGTGATGAAGAAAGGAAAAACGGGAATTTGGCAAAAAAGAAAAAAACACTCTCACTGATTGGTTTTAAAACTTGAAGCAGAAGCAATGGTGAATCGACTGCTCTGATACCATGTAAGAAAATTAAAACCAGAGAGTTTTGAATAATTGTTGTATATTTTCAATCCATCGTTGTACAATGTTTTGTGTATATTTATAAGTTATGAACCCTATACTAAATATGGCAATTAGATAATTACAGATTATAAGGGATATATTACAGATTATAAGGGATATGCACAAATATGGATATATACAAATATATTTGGTAGTGGTAGTGCTGATCTTCAACAGATATGTTTGGTATGGTTGCTCAATCTTCAACAGGAACAAATAGTCCTTCAAATTTTGAGGATCAAAATTTGAAAGAAAATTTCAAAATTAAACGTTCCCGTTATGAAATTTGAAAGGCTAAAAGTTCCCGTTTATTTCACAAATAGTACCAAAAGTTTCAATTTATGAAATTTGAATGACTATTTGTTCCCGTTTTAAAAGTGAATGATGAAAAAGATTATTTGCTCAAATGTGGAGGACGATTTTAGGTGTTTCCTCATTATATATTGTAAATCACGGTGACATAATTGATGGAACTGCTGAGCCTATAATCATAAGTCAATGGATGTTTTAAAGATTTTTGGTACATTACATTGACGTAATTTTCAATACTAATTAATTTTTCCCAAATAACCACTATTATTACTATATCGTCTTCAAAGTTTTTAAGTATTCCCTAGTAATTAACATGGCCCTCGCACTCTCAGTTGATGATACTAAACCTCGTCACGTTACGAAAGCGTGATATATAATTCACGTAAATATATATGGCATGCAAAGTTGCAAACCTCTCCCAAAAGTCATCCATGTCAATGTACAATATTTTTTAAAATGTATTTTTAAAATTTTCAAATAACTTTTATTTTATAATTATTAATTTTAAAAATATAAAAATATAAAAATATATTTTAAAACACACTTGGTATACAAAAATTATAAACATCAACCACAAATATGCATTGGGCTTTTATAAAAAAAAGGTGAAGATATAACTTCCAGAGATTGTGATTGGATAAATTAAACTATTTTAGATAATACCTTAATTTGAAAAGACATGTGAATAGAATATATTTCTTATTGCGAAGCCTTGCGTTGAGTATTAAAGTTGACATTTAATTTCTCCAAATTATAGGAATGAATTTTTAAAATGTGTTTTTGTATTTTTTTTAAATACTTTTTTGATTTTTAACACATCTCCTATCTCACAATTATTATTAAAAAAATATAAAAATACATTTTAAAATATTGTCCTTATAAGTTTATTTGTGTAGATCAATATCATCAATTCAATGCCCCATCAATCAAGCTTGAATTATACATAATTTCGTTGAGAATATTTTTATGGAAATTAATTAATTTCAATTTTTTTTAAAGAAAAAATGAGTTATTAGAAAAAAAGAGCTATTACAAAAAAAAAAATTTGACCATTTACTTCCCAATTTATTCGGATTTTGTCCTCTTTTTGGAGGTGATATTGCGTTTGGATCAAGTAGCTACGTGATGTATCTATGTTCGATTTTTATCCAGCAACTCTACCTGTCGTTTGCGATACTCCGTGGTGACCAACAAGTTAAAGTATTTTGATCTGCTTAATTAATCTAATTATGTGGCTTTTGCTTTCTCCAATTATGTGAGTCAGTTGATATTACTTAGGCTTCATGATGTGAGCTTTTATTGTCATTAGGCAATGCTGTATATTTTATTGTTTATATTTAATATAATAATCGTTTATTTGAAAAAAAAATAAAAATAGAATTGCATTATATGGAACGCATTGTTTGTGATAAGTCGTTAATTCGTCATATTTTTAGTTACTAATTCCCTTATATTTTGATTTTATTTGAGTTTAATTGGAAAGAATTGGGAAAGTTTTGTTTATTTCAAGTTTTAGGAAGCTTTAAATTAATTTTTACTAAATTTAAGTATTTTGCAATTTTGTAGGAAGGAAACTGCTTGGAGAAAGATAAGGACCGGAAAGATTTGTTTGCATCCAAAAGTTACGATTTTAGTGGAGAAAAGAAAGGGAAGTTGGTTAACAATGCCATGGCGTGTAACTTGTTATGCCATAGCATGGAGTAAGATGGCAGGCCAATTACGAAAAAGGAAAAGATTATGCAAAACCGGTCAAATCATATCAGTCAAAAAAGTTTCACACGCTGTTAACTCCTAGTCTTTAGGAACCAGAACAAGTATAAACAGAGGAGACTAGTATCAAAGAAAAGAGGTTCCTTCTTGGAGAGAAAAAGAGAAGAAAAAAAGAAAAGGGAGTTCGGGAGAAACCGCACAGGCCAAGGAGCATCGGTTCTTTCAATTTATTTTGCTTTATGATTTCTCAAATTATGTCTAGCTAAATTTTTCTTTTCAACCAAGGATTATAAGGTTTGATTTCAATTAATTGTGAGATTTCAGTTTTTCATCGGTTTCTTTGATTTTAAATATTATATATTCTTTGCAAATAAATTTATTATTGTTTTGAATGTTAAACAAATCAGGCCTGTTGTTTAATAGTTAAATACAATAATCAGTCAATTAGAATAAATTCATGCAATTGTTCTGAATTAGTGACAAATAGCAAATTTGAAAGGTAATCAACGCCTAAAATTTATGCTATAGGAATATATATTCTAGCTTAAATAGACTAGGTCGACTTCCGAGTTTATTGGCTAGAGATTGGGTCTTTACAGTTCTTAATGCAATTAACGGATATAATTTATAGATCGTTATCGAAAATTATGTCTGTTAATTAGGGAAATAACCTATAGGTCGTATTCTGAAAGTTATCGACAATTTTAGAAGAGATTGGTTGTTATAGGACGGATCCTTAACGACTATAACTAATCTATTTGAAATACAAAGAGTTATCTTTTAAATCGATGATCAATTAAGACAATCAACACCGAAATAAATCCCTGGTTGAAAGCTTTTCTTGAATTGAATTTTTCTTTTATTTATTTTCTTGTTTATTGCCTAAGAATTATTCGTTTAATTAGTTAAAAATCTCCAAACCCCCGTTTGTTACTAAGAAATAGGAATGGCAATTTCCGGGTTCGGGGTCGGGTTTGCTATACCCGAACCCGAACCCGAAATTTTATGTTATACCCGAATCCGAACCCGAACCCGATCGGGTTTTATTTTCAAACCCCATACCCGACCCCGATCGGGTTTCGGGTTCCCCGCGGGTACCCGAAACCCGAACCTCAAAACCCGATCCCGAAACCCGAACCCCAACCCCCCGAAACCCGAAACCCGAACCTGTGAAACAACTCTATTTTTTTCATATATTTACCATATTTTTCAATAATTTTTACATTTTTTAATAAAAAAAATTCCTTGTATGATGTAATGTACTAATATTATTGTTACTATTTTAATATCTCAATTACTACACTAATGCCATTATATTACAATTATCAAATCAAACGTATTAGTTATAAATATTTGACTTATTTAACAATTCAATAAAACTAAACAATATATGAAGCATTAATTTAATGGGAAAAAAAGTAATAATTTAATGAAAAAATTAATAAAGTTTTTAAGATTAGTATATATGAAATACTAGAACTATATATCTTTTAATAAAGGACATTCAAATCTTGCGTTTCTTACAAGTTGAAGTATCAACATCTATTATCTAATGGTTGTTTTATGGAAATATACAATGTCACCAAGATTATTAAAAGTACAAAATAGTGTCACTATATAGAAAAACATTTTGTTTGTTGTTTAAGTTTATTTCATTCAAAATTATAAATATATTCATTTATTCAATTCTTATATTATATTTAATCAATTCTAATATATGAGTAAAACTAATATAAATACATATCATATGTACTAGCAATACAAATCAATTGGTCAAATGCTCAAAACACTAGCATTTAGTTAATAAGCTCCATAATCTTATATATTTTTGATAAAGTACATATAAATAAATATGAAGCAACAATTTAATGAAAAAAAAAGAAGCAATAATTTAATGAAAAATTTTATAAAGTTTTTAAGATTAGTGTATATAAAACACTATAACCATATACAATGTCACAAAGATTATTAAAAGTAAAAATGGTGTCACTATATAGAACAACATTTTACTTATTATTTAACTTTATTTCATTTAAAATTATAAACATGTTCATTTCTTCAATTCTTATATTATATTCAATCAATTCTAATATATGAGTAAAACTAATATAATACATGTCATATGTAATAGTAATACAAATCAATTGGTCAAATGCTCAAAACAATAGCATTTACTCAAGTAGCTCCATCATCTTATATTTATATATATATATAACACTTCTTATATGTATAAATATAACTCAATGTAATTTGTATGAATGATGAATCATACACTCTATGAGTTATGAATTTAATGATGACTTAATATGTATGTATAAATGTATGAATTATAACTCATAGCTTACAATCTCAAATAGTTAATTAGACTTGCAAAGCATAGTTATGACATATAAAATGCTTATTAATTATTTTCTTAACGTCATTACATTATAAGTAGTTCATTGGAAGGTTACAAGACAAATAACTATTGAAGCATAATCTTTGTACTATTAGAAGGAAGTTCCTTTCTTTTTGAAGTAAAATAGAGTACAAAAGCAAAAACTAAATTTTTTATAATTAGTTAATTGTACTAAAAAATAATTATACTTATTCTTTTTGTTTCCCTAAAAAAAGAATTTATTTTTAATTTCTTTTTGTTTAAACAAAGAGAATCCACTATTAAATAAAAGTTATGTTGATATGCTCAATTATTTATTTTACAAACACGAGTGGCAAGGAAATATTATGTTGCATATTTGTTGGGGGTGAATAGAAGTAATAGCTTGTGGCAAAAGTATAATTAGAATGAGTAAATAAACATAAATAAAAAATGGATAAATAAAGTTCTTAATTTCAAGTGGTATTTTTTTTTTCTAAATCAACTTTGCTACATATTTACAAGTGACAAATACTAAATATAAAAATTAAAACATGAAATAATATTAAAAATATATAAAGGACGGGGTCGGGTTTTTTTCGGGTTCGGGGATCGGGTTTTCCCCGAACCCGAACATTCGGGGTCGGGTATAGGTACCCCCATACCCGCCCCGAACCCGAACCCGAACCCGAAAAAACCCGGTCAATCAGGTTTTGACCGGGTTCGGGTTTCAGGTAACCCGTCGGGTCGGGGGTAATTTGTCATCCTTACTAAGAAACAAGTTTTAACTAATCTCTGTGAATTCGACCCTACTCACTGCTACTACAAGTTTCGATTTAGAGGAGGTTTATTTTCGGTTGGATTCAACACCCACCAGTTTGGCCATTTATTGACTTTTACTTTATGATCATGCACTACTTTAATTTTTCCAATTTCGGTTGGATACGCATGCATACACGTAAACTCAACTACTCAATGAATCTGGACGCTTCCAATAAAATCCGGTCCATATACTGAATAATGAATTTGGACATATATGGAGATTTTATCATTATGTGTTAAAATTCTTCCATTTTATTTTTATTTTAGCCTGGGAGACTTTGAACTCTGAATTTCATTTTAAGGAAACATTTCCAAAGTGAAATTTTTAGCTCGTGAAAGGGGTAGATGGGGTAGAAATTTTAGAAAAAATCAAAAATTTAGGCAAAAAAAGGCACACTGTAATAGTTAAAAAATATTTTATACATTCGTTATACACATAAATTGATACAGTTAATAACACTTAAAAGGGACTGTTCATTGATATGTAAAGTGACAAAAAGGAAGAATTTATATAATTTATTTTTGTATCAAAAAGAAAAATAGAACGAGTTGAATATATATATTTGTTCCCAGCTTATTGGTTTGGAGATGCATGCTTTCCTATATTTCCTTTATTAAATTGGGTAATGGAGGTGGATGTTCTGTCAAATCTAGAACCTAAGTTTGTTTATATTGGACAAAATTATTTCATTATTGTTTCAATTTCCTTATTTTCATCATGGCAATAGACACAAATAAGTGGGATTTACAATAAAGAATACGACACTTGTTTCATCATTGGCGATACAATGTTCATTAAGAGAAAAATAATAATAATAATAAAGAAAAAGGTTAGTGCTTCATATTGAACATGTTAGGCTACGTTTGGATTGTATCATGTTTAAAAATTTTATATTAGAATGTGTGAAAGTTTTGATGAAAATTTTTTATAAAAAAAAAAAAGTGATACAAAAAAGTATATTAGAGAGAACTTTTTTTAAAATAATGTAAGAAAAATTTTAGAAGAAATTTAAATTTTGTTTTTTTGCATAATGAATAAGTGCTTGGACCTACTTCAAAGTCAAATGTAATAATATTACTATTTGATTTTCAAATAGGGAGTATATAATTTATTTGTGAAGTTTATATGATATTGAATTTTTTCACTTCACAATCTAACTTTTATATTGAATGTTCCAAAAATCATGATAAATATATTACAATATTTGCATGGGGTTAAATAGTGACGTTGGGGTTGCTTTATTCGTATATAACTAGGATTGTGACGTTGATATTGTAATGTTCATTGGGATTATAAAGTAAACTCTAGTGTAAAATTATTTAGTGCATAGTTATTTAGTACAAAGTTAGTCTAGTGCAAAATCAATAATTTCCCGTGAATATAGTATGTAAAGTGTGGTGAATTATAATGATTTACTTGGTTGTGGCTAATCTAGTACAAAACCAATATTTTGTGTGGATAAGATATGTGAAGCGTGGTAAATTGTAATGAACTGTCTAAATGTGGCTAGTCTAGTGCAAAACTAATAATTTCACGTGAATACATTATGTAGAGTATGGTGAATTGTAATGATCTACTTAGTTGTGGCTAGTCTAGTACAAAACTAATATTTCGCGTGGATATGATATGTGGAGCATAGTAGATTATAATGATATATCTGGTTTTGGCTAATCTAGTGTAAAACTAATAATTTCTCATGAATATGGTCTGTGGAGCATAGTGAATTAGAATGATCTATTTGGTTGTGGCCAATCTAATGCAAAACTAATAATTTTGCATGGGTATAGTTTTGTTGCGGCTAGTCTAGTGTAAAATTAATAATTTGGCATGGACTTGTAGGTGGAGCATAGTAAATTTTAATAATCTACTTAATTTCATATGAAAAGTATAAGGTTTCGTTTGGATTGTGATTTATTTTAAAAAAAAGTTATATTAAAATATGTGAAAATTTTAGTAGTTGTTTTGATAGAAAAAGTATTTTGGAGAGAAAAATATGAGATAATTTTTTTTAAAAATTATGTGAGAGAAATTTGAGTGGGAAATTTTAAATTTTAAATTTTAAGATAAAAATATGTTTGAATATCTTATTTTTGTCTAAAAAACAATTTTTTATAAATAAAAACTTGTCCAAACGAAGTCTAAAATTTTTATATACGATTTATATCACCATGGGTTCCCTCAGGCTAACTTTTGTAAAACTAGCTTTTCCATTGGATTCCCAAAAACCGTATTAACCCGGGAAATATGGATCGAGGGCCCAACATAACCGGCCCGGTTCCAGTGGATAGAAATCGTAACAAACTTTTTTTTAATCCTATTTCGGTGATGCTAGTTGTGTGTGGGGACTGGGAATGCTTACATCGTCATCGTACATTTATGATGTTCATTAAAAAGGATTATCCCCTTTAAATCGTGGCCGTACGTTTTCTTTGGACCCCATCCGAAGACTTTTTTTTTTTTTTTGTGGCGGTTATTGTTGCACTTTTTGCTTTCAGAACCCAACCACTCCCCACATTTACAAAAGTGGCCTATTTTCATGTCAAGGTGATGAGAGCCATTACCTTGGTGATGTACAATGAGGGGGATCAAATTATTTCGTATTTAATGATGGTCTCTTTATATTCTTTTTATTTTGACTTTAATGCATTATTATTGTTCATCTACTCCGAGAATCAGTGCATTTATTAGTAATATTTGTGTATTTTATGTGCTTACTATGAGATGTTATTTGAATAAAATATTGTTTTGATTATCATAATATTTAGAGTGATGGTAAATTGTACAATATATCATGTGTATTCAAAACACTTTTTTTTTTTTATTCGGAGACTCTGCACCAAACGACTATTCAAACCTCTGGCCAGGCACAAACTCTAGGGTTTTTGTGGATAAACTTCACCCCACAGTCGTATGTAAATTCAATAGTACTATAAAATTTTGAGACAGACAAAGGACTCCCTATTAGTAATTGACACTGAGAAATGAAATTCCCAAAAAACTTGTTATTTTTATTGATGAGAGAAGGGAGGACATTTTTGAATTTCTATTATTATAGTGAATAATAATATTTATCATTAATTTTTAAATAAAATGTTACATGATTGACAAGATATTTATACGATAAGATTACAAAATGATTATTTCTCAATGTTTACAGGCCTCAATTAATGAGAGATTTTATTAAAAAATTTCATTGTATATTATCATGAGATGGAAATGTTTGTTTATTATCCCAATATTTTATTAGATGATTGCACAAAATATATATTATTCTAATATTTTATTAAATTTTTTTACTATGTATTACTATTAGATGGAAATGTTTGTCTATTATCCCAATAGTTTATTAGATGATTTGCATAAAATGCATAATTTATAAACGCCTTCAAAACTTAACTTTCATTTTGATAATTTTACTTATTTAATTTGTTAAGATGTGTAATCATGTCTTATTTGACCGACTTTGTTGACCTTGTCTATTGGACACCTTTCATGACTTTAGGCAAATTATTCGTCGCACAAAGTAATCACCAATAGTAACACGTAACAAAAAAATCCCATACTATTAATTAAAAAATTAATGATATTATTAGTAATTTATTATAGTAAAAATTTATAATAATTAATATTAAAAATATGAAAAAATAATTTTTTTATTATTTTATATTTTTTTAAAAAGTGTAATAAATAAATTTTGTCTTACATAAGTGATTATGTCACTATAAAAAATTATTAAAAATATCATTAATCTTAATTAAAATCTTGAGAATCAAAATCTAATACACCCTCCATTTTCTTGAAAAAGAAGTTCACTTGAAAATTAGTAAATTTTTTTGTTAGTTATGAAATACAACAATTTTTTATATACAAACAAACCTGGGAAACATTTTTCTTGAAAACATGACTACAAATTAAAAAGAAAGAGGTAAGGGGAAATTCATAGATTTAATTAATTAATTTTCAATTTTGCTTTCATTAAAAAGAAAAAAGAAAAACTTTTTCTCTGCCTTATAAATAAGGGCTGGCCGAAAATGGTTTGCTTGAAGCCACGTAAAGCGGTGTCAATAGTGTAGGGCAACACGCAATTCATCCATTCTCATTTCACCGCTTGTTCAACTTCAAAAAACCACATTGAATCCACGAAAGCCCTGTGAATTTTGTAATCTACAGGTGTCAAATATCAAGAGAGCAGGAGAGATCACAGAAGGGTTTAATCATGGCGACCAAGTTTTTATCACTGGCGGCATGCATAAGAAATGAAAGCAGGGATCTGTCACCCAGGCCACACTACCCATCAATGCCGAAATATCCAAATGGGATTTCATCTGACGAAGAAAAGAACATGCAAGGATCAGAATCCAAGGCTCTGTTCTCGGTTATAGGCATGACTTGCTCTGCATGTGCTGGTTCGGTGGAGAAAGCCATTAAAAGGCTTCCAGGGATCAAGGAAGCCGTGGTTGATGTCTTGAACAATCGAGCCCAAGTCATGTTTTACCCCAGTTTTGTTAATGTAAGTTTTTATTGTTTGCTCTGATCTGTTTGATCATTTGTTTGGTTGGAATTCTTCCTTTTATGTCCAAGATTTAGAGTTTTTGAGTGGTTGCATGTGGTTTATTTCCAGCTCTATGCTATTTGATTTTGCAGCGTATTACTGTGATCTAAAGTTGGTTGAATTTCTAACTTTCGAGTCGGTTTGCATTTGTTAAATTTAGTTAACAAGCTAATCAAATTAAAGAATTTCTTAAACGTACCACCTTTTAAAAACCTATTTTATTTGTCTGGTGAAAATTATATGCTTAATCCTGCTTATCTCTATCTCAAGCGTTAGTGGTGGTGGTGTCACAGTTCTAAAAGTTGGTGAATAGCACTGGTTGCAAGTAGTTGCTTAATTTCAAAGCTAAGGAGAATCAAAACTTAAGTGGGGCAATGCTTGCTCATACAGAAAGTCTAGTCCTTTATGGAGATTCCTTACAAGGAAACAGCTTTTGGTTTTATTCTTCAGTCTAACTCTTGGGAATCTTGAATGCAAACAAATTTTTGGACAATAAATTAAATGTATAATTTCTCCGGTGTAGTTTTCATATGGTGGCGGAACTTGTAGTTGATTATGTGGTGGTGACCAAAAAGTCAACCTGTTAGATGGGATCGGAGAATCTGTATTTTGGTGCCATTCAGGATGGGGCTTCCAGGTCTAGTGATGGTTGGCTCGGTTGACATAGTATAATACTGAGGACTGAGGAGGCTGACTTTATCTGGTTCATAGCCTAGATTGAAAAGTTAAATTGTGTTTAACAAGAGAAGATATAATATAAAATTGCTTTATCTCTGTTTTTTGCTATTTTCTCAGTTGTACATAAACTAGAGATTGTCTGATGATAAGTTATGGATTCGTATGTATTAATAGCTTTCTTGATCTCCAAAAGATTGTCTTGGATTGGATCATCTATGGCTCTATTTACTTGCTGTTGGGAGTTGTGACATATCATCTACTAGTGTAAAGCCATCAGATTGGCTCAGGATTTGGGATGCAGAAACTGCATCATATGAACCAGGGAAACACACTAAAGCAGAAACCCATTTTACTGAAAACTAGATCATGGGACTTCCCTGCAAATAGAATTCAGCAAATAGGTGCATTCCTTCCTGACAAGCATGCTTATTATTGACCAATTATCCTTCTAATGTTCAGGAGCAAACAATCTGTGAGACCATTGAAGATGTTGGATTTCAGGCTGCATTAATCAAAGAAGACATAAGTGAGGAATACATTCAAGTATGCAGGATTGGCATAAAAGGAATGACATGCACTTCTTGCTCCATGACAGTTGAATCAGTCTTGCAGGTTATACCTGGTGTGAAGAAAGCACAGGTTGCTTTAGCTACAGAAGAGGCTGAAGTTCATTATGATCCAAAGTCTTTGAGTTGCAACGAGATCTTGCAAGCAATAGAGGATACTGGGTTTGAAGCAATTCTTCTTAGTACGGGAGAGGATAGAAACAAAATACAGTTGAAAGTTGAGGGAATACGTACCGATAATTCCATGAGGATAATTGTAAATTCACTTCAAGCTTTACCAGGGGTAGAAGATGTAAAAATAGAGCTGGAGCATCAAAAGTTGTCCCTTTCATACAAGGCAGATGTAACAGGACCAAGAAACTTCATGCAAGTGATTGAATCAACTGGATCAGGTCGCTACAAGGCAACAATATTTCCTGAAGGGGGAGGAAGAGAAGCCCATAAGCAGGAGGAAATCAGACAATATTACAAGTCATTTCTTTGGAGCTTAGTTTTTACCATTCCTGTTTTCTTGACCTCCATGGTTTTCATGTATATTCCCGGTCTTAAGCATGTGTTAGATGCCAAAGTTGTCAACATGCTCAGCATTGGGGAGGTTTTAAGATGGGCCCTATCTACACCAGTGCAGTTCATCATTGGCCGACGCTTTTACACTGGATCATTTAAAGCGTTACGCCATGGATCTCCAAACATGGACGTTTTGATTGCCTTGGGAACAAATACAGCATACTTTTACTCAGTGTACTCTGTTGTCAGAGCTGCGAGCTCTTCAAATTTTGAGTCCACTGATTTTTTTGAAACTAGCTCAATGCTGATTTCGTTCATTTTACTTGGAAAGTATCTTGAAGTTTTGACAAAAGGGAAGACATCTGAAGCTATTGCCAAGCTCATGGACTTAGCTCCTGATACAGCAACCTTATTAACCCTTGACAGTGAAGGAAATGTGACAAATGAAGAAGAAATAGATAGTCGATTGATACAAAAGAATGACGTGATCAAAGTCATTCCTGGAGCAAAAGTAGCTTGTGATGGACTTGCCATATGGGGTCAGAGTCATGTAAATGAGAGCATGATAACTGGAGAATCTAGGCCTGTAGCTAAAAGGAAGGGTGACATGGTGATTGGAGGAACAGTCAATGAGAATGGGGTGCTGCATATTAAGGCCACAAAGGTTGGATCAGAAACCGCTTTGTCCCAGATTGTTAGACTTGTTGAATCAGCACAAATGGCTAAAGCTCCTGTGCAAAAATTTGCCGATCGCATCTCAAAATTCTTTGTACCTCTTGTAAGTGTATAGCTGATTAACATATTCTGGTGGCTGCTGTTTTTTTTTTTTTTTTAAAAAAATAAAAACTTTAGGTAAGTTTTTACTGGGGATCAATGTACAATGATTCATATTTCACATTACGCAGGTCATTGTTTTCTCCTTTTCCACTTGGCTTGCCTGGTTTTTAGCTGGAAAATTCAATGGCTACCCAAAATCTTGGATTCCTTCCTCTATGGATAGCTTTCAACTTGCCCTCCAATTTGGCATATCTGTCATGGTCATAGCCTGCCCATGTGCCCTTGGTCTTGCTACTCCAACGGCTGTTATGGTTGGTACTGGAGTTGGTGCTTCCCAAGGCGTACTGATTAAAGGTGGTCAGGCATTAGAAAGTGCACATAAGGTTAGAATTTGTTCACTTGCTTTGCTTCTCATGATTGGAGAAAATTCCACGCAGTTTTAAACCTTTAATCATTTTACAGGTGAACTGTATAGTTTTTGACAAGACAGGGACCCTCACAACTGGAAAGCCCGTGGTTGTCAAGACAAGGCTTTTGAAAAATATGGTACTTCGAGAATTTTATGAATTGGTTGCTGCAGTTGAGGTAAACTATATCTGTTTGAAACTGTTGTTAGTTGATAATACATGACACCACCTGTCTTAATTTTTTGGTGAGCTTTGGCTTTATCTTCTGGTGTACTGCAGAAGTCATGTTCTCTAAATTTTATATTCTGGTGTACTGCAGAGATCATGTGCTCTAAATTCATGGGAATACATTTGATTGATCCCATGTCAAGACTTACCATGTTGGTTTATATAAAACCAGTGTAAAGTTTGATGCTCACTAGGCTCTATATCAAACTTGTTCTCTTGCATGCTCTGATGTCCTAAGAAAGTTGTTAGTCCATAACAATGTTTACCGAAACCAGAAAAATAAAGTTTAATGCTCATTGATTAATCAAAAGCTGTAAATAAGATATCTTATCAATGCACTCGGATAAAAAGTTGACAGTCTGCTGTTCATTAACTCATCAGGTCAATAGTGAGCATCCCCTAGCAAAGGCCATTGTTGCATATGCTAAACAATTCCGGGAGGATGAAGAGAGCAATCTCTGGCCTGAAGTGAGGGAATTTGAATCCATAACAGGACATGGTGTAAAGGCTGTTGTCAGAAACAAGGAAGTGATTGTGGGTAACAAGAGCTTAATGTTGGAGAAGAATGTTGCCATTCCAATTGATGCTGAAGAAATTCTGGCAGAAACTGAAGAATTGGCTCAAACTGGGATTCTTGTATCTATTGATCACCAGTTAGTTGGAATTCTGGCCATATCTGATCCTCTGAAACCTGGGGCCAAAGAAGTTATTTCCATTCTCAATTCCATGAAAATGAAGACCATACTAGTTACAGGGGACAACTGGGGAACAGCTCATGCTATTGCCAAAGAAGTTGGAATAACTACTGTAATTGCAGAAGCCAGACCAGAACATAAAGCTGAGAGGGTGAAAGAATTGCAGGTAGATATTGCAGAGTTTTTACTTAATAATAATAATCTCTTTGCCTCCCTGTTAAAACCTGGGTTTATAGCTTAGGCTTGTCTCAATTGGATACTTGTCTCTTTCATCTAGAATTTCACATTCTTTTATTTTCAATATATGCATTATTTCTGATGCATATTATTTGCTTCTGTTTCTAGGCTTCAAATTCTGTTGTGGCAATGGTGGGAGATGGAATAAATGATTCACCAGCACTTGTAGCAGCCAACGTTGGAATGGCAATTGGAGCAGGTACAGACATAGCAATTGAAGCAGCTGATATTGTTCTCATGAAAAGCAACTTGGAGGATGTGATTACTGCCATAGACCTTTCAAGAAGCACCTTTCGCAGGATTCGCCTGAACTACATCTGGGCTCTCGGTTATAATCTTCTTGGCATCCCAATAGCTGCTGGTGCACTCTTTCCGTCCACTGGATTTCGCTTACCACCATGGGTTGCAGGAGCTGCAATGGCCGCCTCTTCTGTGAGCGTTGTGTGCTGCTCACTTTTGTTGAAGCATTACAGGAGACCTAAGAAGTTGGATACTCTAGAGATACAAGGAATAACTGTGGAATAAACAAAGGACAATGCTGGAACACATAACTAATGTGACATTAACAAAAACTTGTAAATTGTTAGTACTTCTTCTGGCTCAAAGTTAATCTCTTTCTTTTTCCTTTCTTTTTTTCTTTTTGGCTCTTTAGATTTCGTCATTGCATACTGCAAGTCCTTTTGCTTTCTGATATTGTATCCAGCAAACGAAATTCAGACGTTGTATTCATTGAAGGGGATGTAAATACAAGGATAAGGAAGTGCCTGTCATTTCTCAAGTGCATGCAGAGTCAATCATCAATTTAGTTTGAACAGCTTTTCATCAAAGGGCCTTCTGGTATTCTCTAGTTTGAACAAATGTGCTTTAACGTAAAGCAAGATATAGATGGCACCATAGTGCGAGACTCAGAGAAATAAAAGAATAAAAAGTAATTAATATATAATTAAAAAAATTACTAGATAATAAATTAAAATTGTACTTTTCAATTTATAATGTTTTTTTCTTGGGATGGTCAGATAAAGTCATTTGTCAAAAAAGAGAGAGAACTTTATTGGTTATTTCTTCCATTGATAAAGTAAGTGAAGTATTAATGTGTGCTTTGGCACTAGTATAAAAAGAATGAGCACGTCTAGAGAGAAAAGCAAGTAATGATAAAGTGTGTTTCCACTTTCTCTAAACTTTTTCTTTTTTTAAGGAATGTTTAAAATCATTCGATTTTCATTTGAATGGATATTCGATCAGATCGAATCATAAAAAATTTGGATCAAATTCGAATTAGAGTGGTTTTTTGTCGGATTTGATTTTTTTTTTTCTTTTCATATATAATATTAAGGGATTTAACTTATATTTGAAATTAATACTTTCATATTAAAAAATTATCTATTTTTATATAAAAAATAATAAATAAATTTCATTTAAATATTTTAATTTGTGTATTTTTCATATAAATTAATTTGTGTATTTTTCACAAATTAACTAATTTTAATCAAAGAATTATTTGAATTATTAAATAATACTAATTTATATTTTATAACTAATGTTAGATATTTTTGAAAAGAAAAAGTTATAATTTTTTTTTTCATTTAGATTAAAACGATCTAGATATTGAATTATATTGTTGAATCGATTCGATCCACAAACCAAAATGAACACCTTTAAAGAAAAAATATTAAATTTTTTACTTTGATTTGGGAAAGGTGGGAATGTATTGATTCCAACAAAAAATCCATTACATGTTTACACTTTACACGCGTTCCCTTTTGTGGGAAATCTTTTCTTCCAGTTTGCATTTCTGTTTTGCATAAAATGCCAGACAGATAACGAACTATTAATATGTGACAAGCCAATCTGATGCTTTGCAAGAGATGCCGGCAGAGTGGGATTCTTTTGCAAAGCCTCAGTATGCATCAATTCCCAAGTGCACAAAATGATCTGATGAAGAGAAGAACATTCAGGGATCAGAAAAGGCTTTGTTCTTAGTTATAGGCATGATTTGTTCTGCATGTGCTACCTCCGTTCAGAAAGCCATCAAAAGGTTTCCAGGGATCAAAAAGCAGTGGTTGGTGTCTTGGATAATCAAGCCCCAGTCATGTTTCACCGTAGTTTAGTTAATGTAAGTTTTATGCCAACAAGAAAACACATTCTGCCTCTTGATTTTGTTTCTTTGATATTTTTTAGTTAGATTCTGATATAAGTAGTGGTAGTGGTGCTGATTTTGTATGCTTGCAATTTTCAGGGTCAAACAATCTGTGAGTCCACTGAAGATGCTGGTTTTGAGGCTAAATTAATCCAAGAAGGCTCAAATGATGAATCCATTCTTGCATGCAGGATTAGTATAAAAGGAATGACGTGCACTTCTTGTTCCACTATAGTAGAATCAGTCTTGCAGGCTATCCCTGGCGTGCAGAAAGCTCGGGTTGCTTTTGCAACCGAACAAGCTGAAATTCATTATAATCCAAAGATTTTGAGCTGCAATGACCTCTTGCACGCCATAGAGGATACTGGATTTGAAGCCATCCTTCTAAGTACGGGGGAAGATAGAAACAAAATACATTTGAAAGTTGATGGAGTACGGACTGACAACTCCATGAGGATAATTGTAAATTCACTTCAAGCTTTACCAGGAGTAGAAGATATAAAAATAGAGTCAGAGCTTCAAAAATTGTCCATTTCATACAAGGCAGATGTAACAGGACCAAGAAACTTCATTCAAGTGATTGAGTCAACTGGATCAGGACGATACAAGGCGAAAATACTTCCTGAAGGGGAAGGAAGAGAATCCCGTAAGCAAGAGGAAATCAGACAATATTACAACTTATTCCTCTGGAGCTTGGTTTTTACTATTCCTGTTTTCTTACTCTCCATGGTTTTCATGTATATCCCTGGTCTTAAGCATGGACTAGAAACTAAAGTTGTCAACATGCTCAGAGTCGGGGAATCTTTAAGGTGGGGACTATCCACACCAGTGCAGTTCATTATTGGCAGACGATTTTATACTGGCTCTTTTAAAGCATTACGCCATGGATCTCCAAACATGGATGTTTTAATTGCCTTGGGAACAAATGCAGCATACCTTTATTCCGTGTATTCAGTACTGAGAGCTGCTACATCTCCCAAATTTAAGGCTACTGATTTTTTTGAGACTAGTTCAATGCTCATTTCATTCATTTTACTTGGAAAGTATATTGAGGCTTTGGCAAAGAGGAGAACATGTGAGGCCATATCCAAGCTTATGGACTTGGCACCTGAGATAGCAACAATATTAAACCTTGATGATGAAGGAAATGTGACAAAAGAAGTAGAAATAGATAGTCAACTAATCCAAAAGAATGACGTGATTAAAGTAATTCCTGGTTCAAAAGTAGCTTGTGATGGATTTGTGGTCTGGGGAGAAAGCCATGTAAATGAGAGCATGATAACTGGAGAATCTAGACCTGTGTCAAAGAGGAAGGGTGATATGGTGATTGGAGGAACACTAAATGAGAATGGGGTGCTACATATTAAGGCCACAAAGGTTGGATCAGAAAGCACTCTTTCTCAAATTGTCCAACTTGTCGAATCAGCACAGATGGCTAAAGCTCCTGTGCAAAAATTTGCTGATCGTATCTCAAAGTTCTTTGTACCTCTAGTAAGTGTATAATTTATTTTCAAATTTTCTCCTTTCAGGCTTTCACTTAATGTCCCACATTATGGAAAGGTAATAGTGAATTAATTTATGTTATATGGGATCAATTAACGATTTTTATTCTACAGGTTATTGTTCTTTCTTTTTGTACTTGGCTTGCCTGGTATTTAGCAGGAAAACTGGATGGCTACCCAAAATCCTGGATTCCTTTCTCTATGGACTGCTTTGAGCTTGCCCTCCAATTTGGCATCTCTGTCATGGTCATTGCCTGCCCTTGCGCCCTTGGGCTTGCTACTCCTACTGCCGTTCTGGTTGGCACTGGAGTTGGTGCTTCTCAAGGTGTCCTGATTAAAGGTGGTCAGGCATTAGAAAATGCTCATAAGGTCAGAGTTTTAGTATCTATAGCTTTACTCCTGAAATTGGATACAACTTCTAAGACAAATAAAATTCTCTACTTAGTGTTACCACTTCGAAGATGTTTGCCACTTCTGTAGGGGCTAACATGTGAAGCATCGGGATGATTTAACAGGTGAACTGCATAGTCTTTGACAAGACAGGTACTCTCACAGTCGGCAAGCCTGTGGTTGTAAACACGAGGCTTTTCAAAAACATGACACTTGGAGAATTCTATGAACTGGTTGGTGCAGCTGAGGTAAATTCCAATCTATTTCATATGATCTACGTTGAGATTACTACTGATCTAGACCTGCCTTTAACATTTTGGATTAACTGAGAGCTCATATACTCTGCAGAAATCATGTTCTTTAGAAAATTTTGACAATCCACTAAGATTGCTCGCGTGTAAAGACATGCATTTTTGGTATAATGTACATTATGTTGTGAAAATCATATTGTAAGTTGACTGTGTTAAGTGTGTATTAATGACACAGCAAAAGAAAAGGTTAAACCTCAGGTTTGTTTCTAGTGAACAGCAGGGTTTCTGCAAAGCATGCCCTGCTGCTTGATTAAATCAATACAACACACAAGTCCATGATTTCAAATAAAAAGTTGACAGTCAGAGGTTTGGTTTAACTCGTCAGGTGAATAGCCAACATCCTTTAGCCAAGGCAATCGTTGAATATGCTAAAACATTGACAGGAGATGATGGGAGCAATGTCTGGCCTGAAGCCAAAGAATTTGAATCCATAACTGGTCATGGTGTGAAGGCAGTTGTTCGCAATAGGGAAGTGATTGTGGGAAACAAGAGCTTGATGTTGGAAGAGAAAATTCTCATTCCAGAAGGGGCTGAAGACATTCTAGCAGAAACAGAAGGATTGGCTCAGACTGGGATTCTTGTCTCTATTGATCGTGAACTAGTTGCATTTCTTGCTATATCTGATCCATTGAAGCCTCGGGCAGAAAACGTCATTTCCATTCTCCATTCGATGAAAATAAAGACTCTATTAATCACGGGGGACAATTGGGGAACAGCTCGCGCCGTTGCTAAAGAATTGGGAATTGGTGACGTTGTGGCAGAAGCTAAACCAGAGCACAAAGCTAAGAAAGTTAAGGAACTGCAGGTATATATATGGAGTTTGCTGCATAAAATAATTAGTCTTGTTGCACCCATGTGAAAATACAAATTCGTATATTAGAAATGCATCTGCTTGATACCTTCTACTGATCATTTTCCTTTTCACTGAGACATTCCTAATTTTCACATTCTTGCTTTGCCAATATACATATTGTTCTTGAGGCTCTGTAACTTCAGTTACTTGGGTTCGTAGGCTTCAAACTTGGTAGTGGCGATGGTGGGGGATGGAATTAATGACTCACCAGCACTTGTAGCAGCCGATATTGGAATGGCAATTGGTGCTGGTACGGACGTTGCTATTGAAGCAGCTGACATTGTTCTGATGAAAAGCAATTTGGAGGATATTATCACTGCCATAGACCTTTCCAGGCACACCTTTAATCGAATTCGTCTGAACTACATCTGGGCTTTGGCATATAATGTCCTAGCCATCCCAACTGCTGCTGGGGTGCTTTTCCCATCTATAAGATTTCGGTTACCACCATGGATTGCAGGGGCTGCAATGGCTTCCTCTTCTGTGAGCGTTGTTTGCTCCTCCCTTTTGTTGAAGAACTATAGGAGACCTAAAAATTTGGATACTTTTGCTACGCTGGGAATAACAGTACAATGATTGTTTATTGGCAAACGATAAGGTAGGTAATGATGGTATGTTTTATTTTCCTCATTTACTACTGTTGATCAAAATGAACTACCACAGGCATACAGTCGGGCTTTTTAATTTTCATTTGAGAAGGCTAGGGATCTAACAGTGTTAAGCAGTCGATTGGCTTAATCATTGAGTGATGCGGCAGTTCCACTTGCAGTTGCCATAAAACTCCTTCCAAAGAAGTAAGAAATCTGGAAGCAAATGTCTTGTACCAAAGATAATTCACCCCTACTTGGAATCACAATGGAGTGTTTCTTTTCCAATTAAATAGGATGCCATCTGTTTTTCCAGCACCCAAATAAGGGAATTCTTACCCAGAAACTGTCAAAAAAATTGTCTTACAGTTCTGGATTTTCTTTCATTCACTAGGAAGGATAGAGTACAGTAGCACGTCAGTCAAAAAGGAACCAGGAGATCCCTTTGGACTTCAACACTGAAGTTGCTCTCTCACATCTTTGAAGACAAGGCAGCCTTGCTGCTGATTTTCATTTCACTGCTGCTCCCATTAGGCTGCATCTTCATTAGCTTTGCTTTAACTTTAAAGAGGATGGCATGAATCTCATCAAAATGAGGTTGTGTTGCACTTCTTGTGTCATCAATCCACTTCAGAACTTTTTTGTGTGGGCCCAGAATTCGGTTCCGAACCTCCTCATTCAATACCTGAACTCAACAATGAGAGATGGAATGTAAGATGAAAAAATGTTGAAAATAAGGCCTCTTGTAACCATTTTCCCCAAAGGGGGCAAAAAAGTTACAAATCAAGAGAGCTTTAGCCAGAATACAGGTTACATCAGAACCTAGATGCAGGATAACGCACTGCAACTGAATATATAAACAGATATACTTCTGCCTGAAAGAAAGTCTGCATATTCATCACATCAGAAATATATTGAAGCAAAAAAACATCCTTGGAAAAGTAACTCCAAACAGTATCTCAATGCAAGAAAGGGGATAGTTTGCAGGGGATCCAACTATGCATTCCAATTTAACAATGCAGTAGACACCTACTAATATTTACTTGGGGTGAACTTTAGATGCCAAAAAATCATTTGAACCATGGATAATGTACAAATCTAAAAGCAAGTTCAATGAGCTGTCAAATATGAGTCTCTGAACATTTTGGCCAATTTTTTGTGGCATTTAGTTCCAAAGAAGGAAAAACCAACACGTATTAAAGATTTTAGACAATATCTTCCTTACATTTCTGAAGTATGGACTTCAACTGCAGGAGAAATAAGGAAAATATATAGCCAAGAAAAGAAGGAAAATAGATAGCCCTTCAAAATTATGATGGATTAATATTTTGCCATGATAATCATTTGGCTCTGAAGGTAATAAGGAAACTCCACCATATCAAAATGTAATACAAGAAATGAAATGAAATGAAAATGACATCTCTTTACCTCAAGTTGCATAATTTCACAGACCAAACTCAGGTCTGCAATGGAAGGTTGCAAGTTTCCCAGCAGAAACCGTCCACTTCCCTTGAGCCAAAAAGATTCAATCTTTGCAAGAGAAGCTGATAGGACTATTTCAGCTTGAGCTGCGGCTTTTGGATTCAAGGGCAGACCAAGTGCAGGTCCAAGTGCAGTATTAGCAACAAATGAAGCTGCAGACAAAAGCATTGTTCACACTCTGTCCTATTGGAAAGATCTCAAAGAGCAGTTAAAACATGGCATCAGTCGATTAACAATATAAAACTCATCAAGGTTTCCTATTTTTTCCTTTCCATTTTTATCGGCAATGAATTGGAAAACAATTCCTTCCGTAGAGATTGATAGGCTTCAAGCCTTATTTTTTTGTTCAAATTGAACTCCATTTTTTTATTGTCCCTATAAAGTTAAAAGAGGTGAGAACACAGCAATCATAACTATGGAACAGCTAACCAAAGCTAAAGATATTGCACCTGCACCCTGGCGTAAATTGGAGTGATGCCAATCTAAAACCGACTCAATCTTTGCTGTTATGTATAGATCTGCAGGATACCTTCAAGAATAAAGAATAAAGTGAAAAAAGATAAAGATACCATTTATTAAAGCCAATCAAAAGTAACACTTAAAGATATATGCAAGGGGATGGGTAAATTCCTGGAGATAGTTTGGTGTAATGAAAAATAAATATACAATTTTGGATTACAATCTCTTTTGTGCTGGTAACAGAGACTGAAAGGTGTAATGAAACTCAGTACAGCTACTGGTTTATCAAACTCAATGTGTAACTTTTGTGAATGAGGACGTTGAACTGGTGAAGAAATAGTTAAACTATTATAATGTTCAGTCTTCAAGGTCCTTTAGCAAAGTCAAAAGAAAGTTTGAGGAATGATTTCCAAACAAAACAATTGACACAAAATGTACATGTATGCTCAGGTGTGCACTCATTCTCTTCACTCATAGTTTCACAAAATATAGAATTTAGAGAAAGAGATCTTCTAGACATTAATCAATCTCTTAGTTATTCAAGTGGACTTACCAATGATCTGCAACTCCAGGAAAAGCACAGGCCAGGTATCGAAGAATAGCATGACTGCAGAAAACCTTAAAGGTGTGAAAACATTCCATTTAATCAAAAGCAGGTCAAGAAAAAAATCATATATAGAGACAAAATAGGAAATTTAAGTAAGAATAGAACAATCCAAAAACAACTGCCTCTTTTGTTTCTCATTTGCTCTTCATTTCTTTTTTTCTTTTTTTTTTTTGGCTGGGTGCGGGGGAAACGGGCATATAGAGAATGCTAAAAGGTAAAATTAAATCATCAAACTTTAGACTTTTCAGTGCAACATCAACTAACAACTGTAATGATTTTCTGTTCATTAATTATCCTTTGGGGCAACCTTAGCAGGAAAGAAAAAAAATTCCTGTGACTATTTCCAACATGGAAACCATTTCAAAAGCCAAAAAAGACAAAATCTTTGGATCAACAAAGCAAAAAAGAAAAATAAAATCTCCCATCCCACCTCTCAAAGAGCTTAAATCTTCCATCCACTATTGCTGGGAGTTTCTTCATGGGATTAATTTCTAAAACAAAAATAACAAATTAAAACTCGCATTCGACGAGAAAGGGGAAAAAAACATTCTTTATCATTAGGAACTATACAAGAAAGAGAAATTCAGAAACAAACCAACCTTGAAATTCAGGAGATAAGTGCTGGCGTTTGGATATGTCAACTTTTACCTCCTCAAAATCTATGCCATTCGCCCTTTACAAGAAAAAAAAAAAACAAAATCCCAAGAACCCAAAAGGAAATTGCAACCATGATTAATGAATAAATAAGTTTCAAAAAGAGAAAGAAAAGATTACCATCAGAGAAGAAACAAAAAAAAAAAAAAAATGATTCCTGGCGAAAGTTCAATGTAAGAAATGTATATATTTTACCTGCAGAAGATCAATATTGCACGGGATGGTTGAGACATATGATCTACATACAACTTCAGCTTCATCTTTCTTCAGCTTCTCGCTCTCTCACGCACACACACAGTATGAAGAACAGAGTAGACTACAGACTCCAAAGTTTTTTATCTTGAGCTCTGACGAACTGAGGAAGAGGGGAAATGATCAATGATGAAATCAAGATAGATTTTCAGTCAGCGACTCAGCAATGTTATAAAAATCGGGCATAGCTACTGCGGGACCCAGTAGGAGATGGCTGAAAGTTATTTGGGTCTCTGAAAAAGTGGGCCTCCAGTGTCTGGATTGGACCTTTTCAGAAATGGGCCTCTACTCCATGCTCTGGGCTCACGTGGTTACACGGTACTATCAGAAACTCAATTAACTACCATGAAAAATTCTTTTTGGGATATTGAGTCAAACTAAGGGTGAACGCATTTTGATCCTTTTTTTGATATAGTGAGTGTTCTATAAAAAATATATTAAAAAAAAATTAAAAATACATTTTAGAATAGCAAATCAGACACATTATAAGTTTTATTAAATTAAAAATTTCCTAGGAAGAAGAGGGCTTAAATCTTAGTGCAAGTCGAGTTAGGAATTGGTTATTTGTTATATTTTCTTAAATTTTCTATTTTTTTTTCCTTGAATTCTAGAATTAAAGGTATTTATGTATTAATTTCAAAATGTGTTTTTACTACTTTCAAAATAATAATTATAAAAAATATATATATTTTTTAAAATACTAACCATACACAAGTAACACATGGTCAATTTTGTTCCTTACACATTAGTACTTTTAGATTCTTGTGCCCTCAGCATCTTTGTTGGATTACAAATGGCTTGTCCAGCGGTGTGCTTTTCATTTTGTAGTTTAGTGAATTACCTTATGCACATATATGGTTAAAAGTGGTCTCGCAGGAGTTTTGTCATTCTGGATGGTAGTGATCTTTTGGCAGGACTCCTTACAATATACAAAATGATTATCTTATGCAAAAATATGATGTGACTCAACAAGCGCTCAGTATACAGGTGATACAATGATCATTGGAATATCTTCATACAAATCACTCTTGTCAAGCATCCAAACAAAACACAGAACAATTACTTTATTCAACAGCAAGTGAGACATACTCTTGTAGTTATAGAAACATTGTACTTTATGCTGAGTTATTACTCTTTATTCAACAGAGACATTGTACTTTATGCTGGATGGCATTTTGATTCACTAAGATCTTGATAAACAAACTGGAACACAACTAAATTAAGAGATATAGCAGCAGCATGTCAACATTCTGTGATCTGCAAATTTTTCAGCTGGCTTTTGTCTGACCACTCTCTCCTTCAGAAGGCTTCTTCTTGAACATTTCTTTGGCTCGGAAGAGGGTCGTATGGATTTCATCAAAATGAGGTTGTGTTGCTTTTTTGGTCTCATCAATCCACTTTAGAACTCCTTTATGAGGGCTTAAAACTCGTTCACGAATCTTATCATCCACAAGCTAAATTCAACAGTCAAGTGGAATGAGATATTTTTACATAACATGACGTTTCAGAAATAATTTCTTTGTCATACAAGGGTCATGAAAAAAGAGGACCAAATATATATATATCCGTTTTCCTTTTCTTAGAAAGGGCTTGCATGGAAAAGACTCTTCTGCACATTTTTAGCCCAAAGCAAAAGTGGCAAGAAGAAAAAGATAGAAAGACAAGAAAACTTGACCAAGACTGTATTCCAATTTAGTGAAGTCTTAGAACTCTATTGGCTAGTTGTTGCAATCAACTTGGCATGCATCCACAACAGACCATTTTAATCAAACACATTGTCACAACTAGAAAAGCTGACAATATATTGAATAAACTTTTGATTATAGAAAATGAGTTGACAATCTGAGTATTCAAGCAAGTTTCAATATTGTCTCAAACAGGTGCATATCTTAAGCTCATGCTCCAATACCAGGAGATACCTACCTACAGAAAACAATGACTTAAAAATTTTGGGACTACACATAGTTATGTTTAAGAAGAGGAATATTCCTTTTCCTAATATGCTAAACATAGATTCTAGAGTTCATAAAGAAACTCATGAGACTAATAAAACAGTGCAAATACCAACACAAAGAAGGAAGTGAATTTTTACCTCAAGTTGCACAATTTCACAAACCAAACTCAAATCTGCAATTGAAGGCTGGGAGCTACCCAGCAGAAATGACGCATCCTCCTTGAGCCAAAAGGTTTCAATGTGTGCGAGAGAACGTGACATGAGTTTTTCACCTTCATCTGCTAATTGGGGATTCAAAGGCAGACCAAGTAGAGGTGCAAGAGTAGTCCATAGTATTAAGTCAACTGTAAAGATAAGCATTGTCAAGAGTCATGTCCAATTAGAAACAGCTCGAGGGCCAACGAGTACCATAATACTTATGACAATCATAGTATCGCAAAAAACAGGGGCTATTCACAGATGTAATTTGTTACCAAAAGAAAAACCACAGTTCTTTAAACAGCTCTCCTTTTCCAGTTTTTCGCTCTAGCCTCTATTAGGGTAGCTTAGATGACAAGTACATACCAATCCATTTTCTAATATCTATGTCAAGATTCATAATGCATGGTTCGGTTGAGATTGCATCTAATCTTATGATATTTGAAATTGCCTCCCAAGGGATCCATAAAAAAACCAAGATATACCAATGCTTAAATTTGCCCAGCTAATGAAATGAAGGATTAGTACCTGAACCACGTCTTAAATTGGAATGATGCCAATCTAAAATTGAGTTGATTTGTGCTTTCTTGAACAGGTCTTTAGGAAACCTTCAATAAGAAAAGAAAAAGCAAAAGAAAATTAGGAATATCAATTGACAAAGCCCATGAAAAATATTAGTTAGTGGTTAAAAGAATTAGGAATAATGCATGCACTATAGAAGACATGTTCCATCCAAGATAGAAACAGAAACTATTAACTTAAGTACTTAATCCCTATTGCCTTTTTTCTAAATGGGTATAGCGATGTAATTAACCAAAAAACGGCGAGCATTGTAGGATGTCTAATTGGTGAAGTATCAGACAATCTTGTGTAAGTGGTCACTTTTCAAGGTCCTAGTAGCATACTTGAATAAAATTGCAAAGTAGGACTCTCCAGAAACCATTTACAACATCTGCATACCTTATTGTTAATGTAACTCTCAGAACACTATCATGTTTTGACTTGTCCTTCTATTCATTAATGCTTTGTCTTATAAGCATAATAAGAACTAATCTGAGAAGTCTACTAACCAGTAATCAATTTGGAATAACAATAACGAGACTCACCAATGATCGGCAACTTGAGGGAAAGCCTCGACTAGAAAGTGGAGAATTGCATGGCTGCAATAGACATTCAATATGTGAAAACCATTAATTTTGTTGAAAGCAGGTGCAGCAATCAAATTAGGATGGGAGAAGAAAAGCATCTGAATTTGGGAAATAGGCCATTTGATGTAGGAGAAGTGAAAGGGAAAAAACTAATTCTTGAATATTTGAAAGCTTCATCACAGATAATGATAATTACTTCTATAAGAAACCCCAAGTTCAACCCCTTAAAATAAATTATTATTTGTCCCTACGACTTCCTCATACTGTACTATAGAATATCTACACTTTCTATGCTAAAAAGTTTTACCATTGAACTGCTTGACGTAAAGTATACTATCTCCCTAAAGCAAACCGAACCGAAAACCGAATTTTTAGATTTTTGGGTTTTGGATTAAATCGAAACCAAACCGAAACCCGAATATATATTTATTTATTATTTATATGTATATATATTATACGTATAATTATATATAATATATATTTATGTATTATTTATACGAATATATATTATTTTTATAATTACATATAATATAAAAAAATAAATTCGGGTTCGGTCAAAAACCGAATAACCCAAATCGAATAAACCGAAATCCGAATAAACTCGAACCGAAAAACCTGAAAAACCGAAGAACCCGATGAATACCCCTAAGCAAAACTAACACGCAACACAACAAACAGCACACAATGCCTGACTTTTCCCGTCTGCTCATTAAAAGATAAGAACAATCCAACTTTACACTATTTAAGATTACCTCTCAACGAGCTTAAAGTCATCGTCCACAACTATTGCCGGCACTAGTTTCCTGGGATTGACAGCTGCAACAAAATCCAATGGGAATTATATTTGATGAAACATGAACACAAAAGATCATCCAATGTTAATTTTACACAGAAAAAAAAAATGTTGTTCATGGCCCTATTAACAGATTACCTGCATATTCAGGAGATCTGTGCTGTCCCTTGGACAACTCAATTTTCACTTCCTCAAAGTCAATCCCATTTACCCTGTTCATCAACAGCCACAAGATTACCAAATCAAAATCAAATATTGGCTTCTTTTTTTTTCATCATATCATGACAAATATCAGGAAAACAAAGGAAAAAAAACACACACACACATACACAGAGGATTACGAAATTTCAGCAACAAAAGAAGCGAAATAAATTACTTGCAGAATATGAGAATTGCACGGGAAGGCTGGGACATGCGATCTGCATACACTTTGAGCTTCATCTTTGTCTCTCTTTCCCACTTCACACACACTCACACAATGACAGCAAAAACGTTGAAGTTTGAGCTATTGTAGTAATAATGGTAGTAATAACTGGCCAATGGGAGAGACACATCGGTCAGCATGATTGCCGGGACCGGGACCACTTAATTAGACAAGGTGGAACCCACCAGATAATATAAATTGGGCCTAAAGGGTTTTGGGCGATGGGAAAAACAGGCCTTAAACAAACAACAACTCTGGGCCGTGAAACTAATCGCTATTAGCTTATTTTGGTCGTGGTAATGGATTGAGAGAGTTGCCTCGATTTGGGAGACCAACGTTGATGTAGACCCATTTGTGGCCCACCGAATGGGATGAGATGAGAAACAGGAGACAGAGGCCGTGCATGAAATGCATTAAATGAGAGTTAATAATTGAGTGGGCCTTCGTTTTGGAAATCAGAAGAAATATTTATATTCATGGGATCTTATCATCACCGCAGTCCAATCCATGTAAGATTATGTCACCAGTCCCGATGGACAACGCCCGTCCAAATCCAGCACCTCTCTGGCTCTCTGCCTCTCTCCTCCATTTGTTTCTTCCTTTCTTTTTTTTTTTTTTTAAATTAAATGGTTTTTGAAATTTTGGTACATTTTTTTTGTTGGCAGATCTGTTTTTTGATGGAATTAAGGCCGGTGTATACAGTTAACGTTTTAAAAAAATTTTAATATATTTTTTATGTCGTTATTATTATTTTAAAAAATATAAAATATATATTTTAAAATTTAATTTATACACATTTTAGTAGCTGTTTTAGTACTTTTGTGGTGCAATTATAATTGTATTTTTTAACGTTTTTTAAATATTTTTTAAAATTTAAATTATAAATATTATTATTAGTAAAAATAATATAAAATTTTACATTAAAATAAAGGATAAATATAATTTTTGTAATGTAAAGAAGTTTATGTCTAACACAAATGATAATTTATTATTTAGAACACAATCGCTAACCATTGAACATCAAATTCTGGTTGGAATTTCTCACGCACAATGGCGTCAATACTCGTGCTTGAATTTTAAAGCATTTAAATAACAAACCATGAAAGAGAGCCCATGGCATTATGGCAATGGCAGGGACTTGTCATAAATATATGGAATGGAGCCTGTTCATCTCCTTCCCCCTTTTTGATTTTTTCCACTTGCCAATTTAGCTGAGTTACATTGAATGGATCCTTTGCATGTCCCAACTTCCAAAAGATCCAAATGACTAGAAAAAAAATTAGAAATTAGAAATGTAAGGGCATAGATTAATTATATTTCAAAATGAATTTTTACCTTTTTTATGAAGTGATAAATATAACAAGTAAAAAGTGATTAAGAAGGCATTTTTAATGTTTAGTTTGTTACTTTATTATATTTTTGAAATAATTTTCTTGGATTTCATAAAAATAGAAGTAGCAGCTTTAATGGCACTTCACTGAGGTCCCATCCCTTAAAAGAAAACAATTTATGAACTTAGATTTTTCCTTTTGGAGCCATTAGTTGAAATTGAAATGGGTCGTAGTGTACAGTACTGTTTTGATCGTATCACGTTGTTTGTTTCCATCTCAGTTATTTGACTTTATCTCTTTATCGTTTTAGTACAAAACAAATGCCTGAATTTAACGTTAATAACACACCATTATTTTCATTTTTCTTCCCGTAATGTCATCACTTTCTCTTATGGCAGTAGAATAAAGTTTAGTTTACGCCTATCAATGCGATGCGTCTGATTATGGACACATTTTGGTAGCTGCAATATTACTATTCTCCTTCTCTTTTGGCTTCACATGCCCTCTTCTTCTTCTTCTTCCTCCTGTCCTCAACAGCCCACCCAACGATCTTTCTTTCTGACTTTCTCCTCCTGAGTCTTCACCTTCTTCAACATCCTTTTTTCCTCTGGGGTTCTCTGTTTTTGTATGCGTGTTTGAGCTTTGAAGGCAGTGGTTAACTTAATTTCTTCTTCACTGGCAAAGATGGAGTCTTTCTGAAGCTCAAGAATGTTGGAAAGTTTGGAAGCTTTAATCTGAAGAAGAAAGTGTACAGAATTTAATCATTGTTCTTTCTTTCTTTTTGGCACGGATAAATTGCATTTCTTGAAGAAGGCATCGTCAGCATTTGTAAACTTTTTCTTGCTCTTGTATTATCTTTTTGTTTTTTTGGGTGTAGCGTGGGTGTGAATTCTTCTGGTTTGGTGTTTGATAGTTCATGCAGCAGCTGTTGTAGCCGCTGCCAGCATTTGCCTCTTGGTTAAAATTTTCAACTGGAAAGGGTTTGATCTTTGAGACCCATATGTGGGAAAGAAAGAAATTCTTATTTAACTTCAGAAAAAACCAAAGACTGGATTTTTTCGAGCTCTTTTTTAAAATTTCAGTTCGGAAACAAAGATCCACCCTTTTTGTGCCTTTTGGCATACTTAGCACTGAGATGGAGCTTAATGTGTTAAACACTGGCTGAATTTTGCTATATTTTTAATTCACTGCGTGTGAGGCTCTGAAATTGACACAAAGAGAGAAAAAAAATTCCCTAGTGTTACACTTCCAATCATTTTAAAGTTGACGACTTTTTGTTATGATTAAAGGGTTATTGTGGCTTTTTCTTTTTGTAATTTTGTGGCATGACTCTTTCCTGTTCTTTTGCAATTTTCTTTTTGCAAGATCAATGAGTTATTTTGGGGCCATTGTGGAATATGGTATAAAGTCAGTACAATCAGATACGACTAAAGTTCATGTGTGTTGGATGTAAAAATCCTACGTACAAAAATCACGCAGCGGAAAGACGATAAAAAATTTATTTGGAGACAAACAATAAGGTAGGGAAAAATCCTACACTTCAAAATACAAACAGTAGGAAGAAACTCCTACTTCTCACAATTCTATTTTCTTGGTATCAGAGAAAGGGTTAGATGATTCGGTTAGTCATCCTCCTCAACCTTCATACTTTTATGACAATGATGATGAGGTCAATCAACCTGAAATACCTGAACAGCAACAAGTTTCTACTCAACCTATTCCTGTGCAGTCTGGTCGGTCACAAAGACAAAGACGTTTACCAGCTCGTTTGCAGGATTATGTTGTTGATGGTCACTCTCAAAATTTATCTGACGAAGATGTTGTTAATTTTGCTCTCTTTGCAGATTGTGACCCAGTTACTTTTGAAGATGCTGTTCGTGAGGATCACTGGAAAAAAGCAATGGCTAATGAAATTCATGCCATTGAAAAGAATGATACTTGGGAGCTCACAAATCTTCCAAGTGGCAAGAAACCCATTGGTGTCAAATGGGTTTACAAGACGAAGTACAAGCCCGATGGAGAAGTAGATAGATTCAAGGCGCGGTTGGTTGCTAAAGGTTATAAACAAAAACCTGGCATCGACTATTTTGAGGTATTTGCGCCTGTTGCTCGGCTTGATACTGTTCGTTTAATTATTTCCTTAGCTGCTCAAAATGGTTGGAAAATACATCAAATGGATGTAAAGTCTGCGTTTTTGAATGGTACTTGAGGAAGAAGTGTACGTTGAACAACCTGCAGGATTTGTGAAGAAAGGTCAAGAAAATAAGGTGTACCGTTTAAAAAGAGCCCTTTACGGCTTGAAGCAAGCTCCAAGAGCGTGGTACACCCACATTGATTCTTTTTTCGTTGACAGTGGTTTTCAACGCTGTTCTTTTGATCATGCTTCATATGTGAAGACATCTTCTCATGGTGCGGTTGTTATCGTATGCTTATATGTGGATGATCTAATATTTACTAGGAATAATCCCAAGATGATTGCAAAATTCAGGAAGGCTATGATTCGACAGTTCGAGATGACAGACATGGGTCTTATGTCATACTTCCTTGGAATTCAGGTTTCGCAGACTAATCAAGGCATTTTTATTTGCCAAAAGAAATATGCTGGAGATATTTTGAAGAAATTCAAGATGGACGGTGCAAAACCAATCTTGACTCCAGCTGAAGAAAGATTGCGTTTAACCAAAGATGGAACTGGCACTTGTGTGGATCCTACTTATTTTAAAAGTTTGGTAGGGAGTTTGAGATGCCTGACAGCTACAAGACCTGATATCAATTTCAGTGTCGGCTTAATAAGTAGATTTATGGAAAATCCACGTCAGTCTCACTTACAGGCAGCTAAGAGAATTTTGAGGTACATTAAAGGTACTCAAGGTGAAGGAATCTTTTATGCAAAAAGTGATCCTGTTGACCTTCTTGGGTTCACTGATAGTGATTAGGCTGGTGACACTGTTGAGAGAAAGAGTACTTCTGGTTATGCTTTCTTTATTGGATCCGGTATATTTTCGTGGAGTTCAAAGAAGCAACCAGTTATAGCGTTATCTACAGCGGAGGCAGAATACATTGCAGCGGCTAGCAGTGCTACTCAAGCATTGTGGCTTAGAAGAATGCTAGATTTTCTTCAACATAAGCAAGATGGAGCAACTACTATCTTGTGCGATAGTACGTCAGCAATAAAGATGACGAAGAATCCAGTGTTTCATGGTCGAAGCAAACATATCGACATCAAATTTCACTTCATTCGTGATTTGGTTCAACGAAAGGAAATTGTGATCGATTATTGCAAGACCGAAGAGCAAGTAGCTGATATTTTCACGAAAGCGTTGAAGATGGATTCGTTTATGAAGTTGAAGAAAATGCTAGGCATGATAAGTTATGAAAACTTAGTTTAAGAGAGGCAATGTAGTAGAATTAAACTAAGTATCCTAATATCCTATTGGGTTTATAATTTGTAATTTAATAATTCTATTAGATTTAGAATTATTAATCATATTGGGTTTTGGTTAGTAGTTATCAAATCAAATAGGTATAGGGTTTAGTTGAGTCCTATAAATAAGACATGTTATTCATGTTTTAAAATACAGAGAAAAAACAGAGAAAAATAGAGAGAAAAAGAAACTCCTCTTTCAAAAGCCGCAAGGCTTGTCTTCCAAAATATCAATTTGTTTGTCTTCATAAGTTGATATCCAGAAACTCAATTTTGTTGCTTTTTGTTTGGTTTGTGCGTGGGCCCGAAAGTCAAAATCAATTTGTTTCTTTTGTTTGCTTTAGCCGCCGGCCAAGTCAACTTCCAAAATTCAAGTTTTTCTTGAATTGTTTTGCCTACGGGTTTTGGAGTCTTTTGGGATTTATTTATTTTGATTCCAACATCAGTTCTCAAAGTTTTAATGGAGTAATCATGTAGGATGTAAAAATCCTACGTACAAAAATCACGCAGCGGAAAGACAACAAACAATTTATTTGGAGACAAACAATAAGGTAGGGAAAAATCCTACACTTCAAAATACAAACAGTAGGAAGAAACTCCTACTTCTCACAATTCTATCTCTCTTGGAGTCTCTCTCTTTTTTATTTTTCTGAGTCTCTCTTTTTCTTATTTTTCTAAGTCTCTCTATTTTTCTCTGTTTTGCGGTTTTAGCGATGGATATTTTTCCAAATACGGAAACATCAATTGCCTGGTGTATTTGAGACAACGCCAGACTGTCGTTTTGTTTCGTCGCCTTAGTAGCATCCTCTGCTAAATTTTCTTGAATATAAGATAACAAATCAAACGCGTTGAGATGCGTTTCCATCTGGATCCTCTAAAAATTGTAATCTTGTTTACCCTTTAATTTGGGTACGGAACAATTAATATTCCGATTTGCCATAATTTTCAAACACCAACCAATGCTCTGATACCACATGTAGGATGTAAAAATCCTACGTACAAAAATCACGCAGCGGAAAGACAACAAACAATTTATTTGGAGACAAACAATAAGGTAGGGAATAGTCTCATTCTTTTCCATGCTGCATAGCTCAAACTTTCTTTTTAACGTCAACAAGTTACTTTGTTGAACTTTGTCAACGCCTTAGTAGCATCCTCTGCTAAATTTTCCCTACCTTATTGTTTGTCTCCAAATAAATTGTTTGTTGTCTTTCCGCTGCGTGATTTTTGTACGTAGGATTTTTACATCCTACATGTGGTATCAGAGCATTGGTTGGTGTTTGAAAATTATGGCAAATCGGAATATTAATTGTTCCGTACCCAAATTAAAGGGTAAACAAGATTACAATTTTTGGAGGATCCAGATGGAAACACACCTTCAAGCATACGATTTGCTACAGTTCATTCAAAAAGAGATACCAGATAATGCCGATGCCGAAACCAAAAGAAAGGTATATTTGACCTTATCTCAAATTCATCAAGGAATTGATATGTCAATTTTTCATAAAATTTGTACGGCTAAAACTGCCAAACAAGCATGGGATATTTTAGAAAGAGCTTATATTGGCATAGATTAAGTTAGAAAAAATAACGTGTTATTGTTGAAGAGAAAATTTGAGTTGTGCTCTATGGAGAAATTTGAAACGATTGAGAACTATTTTTCCCGTTTGTTGGATATCAAGAATGAGATGAAATTTAATGGGTGTATTCTTGATGATAAATTTTTTGTGGAAAAAGTTCTTTATTCAGTATCTATGAGGTTTGACTATGTTATTGCACTTATATTGGAGACTAAAGACTTATCAACTTTGAGCATTGAAGAACTACAAAATTCATTAATTCTTCATGAACAAAGAATTGATGGGAAACTTGTATTAGAGAATAAGCCAGTGAAACAAATATCAAATCCTCAAGATACTACAATAATAGAGAGAAAAAGAAACTCCTCTTTCAAAAGCCGCAAGGCTTGTCTTCCAAAATATCAATTTGTTTGTCTTCATAAGTTGATATCCAGAAACTCAATTTTGTTGCTTTTTGTTTGGTTTGTGCGTGGGCCCGAAAGTCAAAATCAATTTGTTTCTTTTGTTTGCTTTAGCCGCCGGCCAAGTCAACTTCCAAAATTCAAGTTTTTCTTGAATTGTTTTGCCTACGGGTTTTGGAGTCTTTTGGGATTTATTTATTTTGATCCCAACATCTGGTATCAGAGAATTGGTTGGTGTTTGAAAATTATGGCAAATCGGAATATTAATTGTTCCGTACCCAAATTAAAGGGTAAACAAGATTACAATTTTTGGAGGATCCAGATGGAAACGCATCTCAACGCGTTTGATTTGTTATCTTATATTCAAGAAAATTTAGCAGAGGATGCTACTAAGGCGACAAAACAAAACGACAGTCTGGCGTTGTCTCAAATACACCAGGCAATTGATGTTTCCGTATTTGGAAAAATATCCACCGCTAAAACCGCAAAACAGAGAAAAATAGAGAGACTTAGAAAAATAAGAAAAAGAGAGACTCAGAAAAATAAAAAAGAGAGAGACTCCAAGAGAGATAGAATTGTGAGAAGTAGGAGTTTCTTCCTACTGTTTGTATTTTGAAGTGTAGGATTTTTCCCTACCTTATTGTTTGTCTCCAAATAAATTGTTTGTTGTCTTTCCGCTGCGTGATTTTTGTAATCAGTTCTCAAAGTTTTAATGGAGTAATCACTTTGCTTCTCAACATACACTTTAAAACTTTTAAAAGTGTCACAAGCATCAGACTTATTGTTCAAAAAATAAACCCAGGCTTTTCTACTGAAATCATCAATGAAAGTAATAAAATACTTATTACCTCCATTAGAAGGAACATCTACTGTACATAGATCAGAGTGAATGAGTTGTAAAGGTTCTTTTGCTCTCCAAGCCTCGCCTTTAGGAAACGGGTCTCGATGCTTCTTACCCAAAATACAAGACTCACACTGTCTATGGTGAAAGTTGAAAGAAGGCAGCCCAAAAACAATGCTATTCTTAGCCAAAAATTGCAATCCACGGAAGTGAAAGTGCCCAAATCTCATGTGCCACAACCAAGTGTCATCAACCTCAATCGAGTTAAAGCAAGATGAACCACCACAATTCAAAATAATAGGAAATAATCTGTTATTGCTCATATTCACCTTTGCAATCAAACCCAATCTATCATCAGTGATGGTGCAAACACGTTTACGAAAACGTAAATCATAATTCTTCTCTTGAAGTTGACCCAAACTCAAGAGATTTTGATGCAAAGCAGGCACATAAAACACATCAGCAACAGCACTTTTTGCACCATTCTTCAAGGTAATAGGAATATCACCTTTAGTAGAGATGTGAATTTTGATGAGAAAGGTGTCTGGGATTGGTCAGAAAAAGGGTCAGATGATTCGGTTAGTCATCCTCCTCAACCTTTATATTTTGATGATGACAATTATGATGAGGTCAATCAGCCCGAAATACCTGAACAGCAACAAGTTTCTACTCAACCTATTCCTGTGCAGTCTAGTCGGCTACAAAGACAAAGGCGTCTACCAGCTCGTTTGCAGGATTATATTGTTGATGGTCACTCTCAAAATTTATCTGATGAAGATGTTAATTTTGCTCTCTTTGTAGATTGTGACCCAGTTAATTTTGAAGATGCTGTTCGTGAGGATCACTGGAAGAAAGCAATGGCTAATGAAATTCATGCCATTGAAAAGAATGATACTTGGGAGCTCACAAATCTTCCAAGTGGCAAGAAACCCATTGGTGTCAAGTGGGTTTACAAGACGAAGTACAAGCCCGATGGAGAAGTAGACAGATTCAAGGCGCGGTTGGTTGCTAAAGGTTATAAACAAAAACCTGGCATCGATTATTTTGAGGTATTTGCGCCTGTTGCTCGGCTTGATACTATTCGTTTAATTATTTCCTTAGCTGCCCAAAATGGTTGGAAAATACATCAAATGGATGTAAAGTCTGCGTTTTTGAATGGTATACTTGAAGAAGAAGTGTACGTTGAACAACCTGCAGGATTTGTGAAGAAAGGTCAAGAAAATAAGGTGTACCGTTTGAAAAGAGCCCTTTACGGCTTAAAGCAAGCTCCAAGAGCGTGGTACACCCGTATTGATTCTTTCTTCGTTGTGATGGTTTCAGTACCGCTTTTGATCATGCTTCATATGTGAAGACATCTACTCATGGTGCAGTTGTTATCGTATGCTTATATGTGGATGATCTAATATTTTCTGGGAATGATCCCAAGATGATTGCAGAATTCAGGGAGGCTATGATTCGACAGTTTGAGATGACAGACATGGGTTTTATGTCATACTTCCTTGGAATTGAGGTTTCGCAGACTGATCAAGGCATTTTTATTTGCCAAAAGAAATATGCTGGAGATATTTTGAAGAAGTTCAAGATGGATGGTGCAAAACCAATCTTGACTCCAGCTGAAGAAAGATTGCGTTTAACCAAAGATGGGATTGGCATTTGTGTGGATCCTACTTATTTTAAAAGTTTGGTAGGGAGTTTGAGATACTTGACAGCTACAAGACCTGATATCAATTTCAGTGTCAGCTTAATCAGTAGATTTATGGAGAATCCACGTCAGTCTCACTTGCAAGCAGCTAAGAGAATTTTGAGGTACATTAAAGGTACTCAAGGTGATGGAATTTTTTATGCAAAAAGTGATCCTGTTGATCTTCTTGGGTTCACTGATAGTGATTGGGCTGGTGACACTATTGAGAGAAAGAGTACTTCTGGTTATGCTTTCTTTATTGGATCCGGTATATTTTCGTGGAGTTCAAAGAAGCAACCAGTTATAGCGTTATCTACAGCGGAGGCAGAATACATTGCAGCGGCTAGCAGTGCTACTCAAGCATTGTGGCTTAGAAGAATGCTAGATTTTCTTCAACATAAGCAAGATAGAGCAACTACTATCTTGTGCGATAGTACGTCAGCAATAAAGATGACGAAGAATCCAGTGTTTCATGGTCGAAGCAAGCATATCGACATCAAATTTCACTTCATTCGTGATTTGGTTCAACGAAAGGAAATTGTGATCGATTATTGCAAAACCGAAAAGCAAGTAGCTGATATTTTCACGAAAGCGTTGAAGATGGATTCGTTTATGAAGTTGAAGAAAATGCTAGGTATGATAAGTTACGAAAACTTAGTTTAAGGGATGCAATGTAGTAGAATTAAACTAAGTATCCTAGTATCCTATTGGGTTTATAATTTTTAATTTAATAATTCTATTAGATTTAGAAATATTAATCATATTGGGTTTTGGTTAGTAGTTATCAAATCCAATAGGTATAGGTTTTAGTTGAGTCCTATAAATAGGACATATTATTCATGATTTTATACACATAGAGAAAAACAGAGAGACTTAGAAAAACAAGAAAAAGAGAGACTCCAAGAAAATAGAATTGTAAGAAGTAGGAGTTTCTTCCTACTGTTTGTATTTTGAAGTGTAGGATTTTTCCCTACCTTATTGTTTGTCTCCAAATAAATTGTTTGTTGTCTTTCCGCTGCGTGATTTTTGTACGTAGGATTTTTACATCCAACAATGTGTCCTTAACCGGTACTTTAGCTTGAAGCATGTGTTCAAACTCATCACTACTTTTTTCTTGGTTTCTTATAATCCACTGTAATTAATACTTGATCATGATCGGAGATACTAGTACAAAGTGTTGGCATGTAATGCCATGGCATGAAAAATTACATGCCATGGCATTGGTATGCAAAGTATGTTTAATATCCAAGTTCTATCTTTGATGAGCATTGATGTAAATTAGCCTATAAATTAGCTAGATTGATATTACCAAATTAAGATAGAATCATGCTACCCTAATTGTAAGGAATGTACATATTCTGTAGTATTCAGTTACCATATTCTGTAGAAGAAGTTTTAGGTAAGTTCTTTGTAAAATTTGTATATGTATCATGTCTGGATTTCAAGGAATCAATAAGAAAAACTTTTCTTCTTTTCTTCATGGTATCAGAGAGGGTTAGGGTCTGCTACAAGTCATGGAGAGACAGGAAATAACAACAACACCACCTTCGAGTGAAGGATCTACAGCTACGATTCTTGAAAATGATACAACTGCGATGAAGCAGTATTTATCACAACAACAACAAAATACACCAGCAGTGACTGAACCTTCTGCCCCTGCAATTGCTATTAGATTCAATGCTTCCAACTATGGCTTGTGGTCTCAAGTCATCGAGATGTATGTCTCTGGGAAGGATAAGTTGGGATATTTGATTTGTGTCGCTCCACAACCACCATGACCGATCCTCGGTTTTAGGAAGTGGAGCAATCAAGATGCCACCGTAAAAGGATGGCTGATAAACTCAATGGAACCAGCACTAAATTGGAAATTTTATACGATTTCCAACTGCAAAAGCTGTTTGGGATTCCGTAGCAACTACCTACTTTGACGGAACTGATACATCCCAAGTATATGATTTGAAGCGGCAAGTGTCGCGGTTAAAACAAAATGGAGGAACAATCGAAACCTACTACAATAATCTTCAGGCTCTCTGGCGAGAAATAGATTTTCGACGTCCAAACCCCATGATGTGCGCTGAGGATATCACAAGATATAACTTAGCCATTCAAGAAGATCGAGTATATCTCTTCCTTGATGGACTTGATGATCGCCTGGATAAGGTACGAGCAGATGTGCTACAGATCCAACCATTTCCTACTGTGGAACAAGCATATGCCAGGGTAAGGCGAGAAGATCTCCGACAAACTGTTATGCTTTCATCTGGAGAACATGGAGTCTCGGGTGGAGCTATGATCTCCGCCATGAAGGGTTGACTCACCAAAGCTAACGCATGGGAAGTACCAACAACAGGAGGGTGCTCTCACTGTGGAAATTCAAAACATACAAAGGATAAGTGCTTTAAACTTCATGGTAATCCTGAGTGGTGGGATGAACTCCAGAAAAAGAAGAAAGGGAAGGCAAAGCACTGGGAAAGAACCGCCAGCGATTTTAGTTTCTGGAGGGGCTGAATTGTCCTTAGTTCCCAATCAGAGTGCATGTGCCGAACCCAATGGTAAATCAGGCTGTGCTTATTCTGTCTCTCACACGGCCAAGAATGATAAATGGATTATTGACTCGTGAGCAACAAATCACATGACTTTTGACTCCCAAGATCTTGCCACAACAACTTCTCCTAAGATTGACCATTACAAATGCAATGGACAAAGTTCCAAACAGAGCGAGCAGAGATGTTCATCTTTCTCAATCTATTTCTCTTCCAAACACTTTATTAGTACCATCTTTATCCAATAAGCTATTGTCGGTAGGACAGATCACGATGATTTACAATGTTTTGCTTTAATGCATCCCGATTTTTGTATATTTCGTGACATTCGCACGAAGGAGATTATTGGACGTGGTACTAAGAGGATGGGTTATACTTCCTAGATGATTTCAAGACAAGGGGTTATGGATTACACACTCAAGGTCGTCTAGACAAAGAAAAGACTTAGTGTGGTTGTGGCATCGCCGATCAGGACACCCTTCTTTGGATACTTGAAAGTTTTATTTCTGAATTGTTTCGTAATTTTTGAGTCCCGCTTCACATGTGAAACTTGTGTTCGGGCAAAAGTCATCGTGTTAGTTTTCCTCCCAAAGATCAATAAAAGGACAAAACCATTTGCTTTAATCCATTCGATGTATGGCCATCTCCAATCTCTACAATTTCGGTTTTAGATGGTTTATTATTTTCGTGGATGATTGCACACGTATGACTTGGCTCTATCTAATGAAACACAAGGATGAAGTTGTCACTGTATTTGAAACCTTTTATGAGATGATTAGAACACAATTCGTGTCAAGATTCGTGTCCTTCGAATCGATAATGAGGGGAATTTGTGAACACCAAACTTAGCACCTACTTTAACTGCATGGTATTACTCATGAGACATCTTGTGCTTACACACCACAAATGAATGGAGTGGTGAGAGAAAAACCGACATATTCTTGAAACCGCAAGAGCTATTCTCATAGGTGGCCATGTTCCTAAAAGATTTTGGGATGTCTTGTCATAACTTCAGGTATCCGATGAACCGAATGCCTCACGAGTTTTAAGTCTTCGAACTCCATTACAATGCTCACGATCATGTGGAAATTCTGGTGCTTTGACTTTACCTCCAAAAGTATTTGGATGTGTGGCTCTTGTACATTTGCATAAAAATCAAAGGACGAAGCTGGATCCATGTGCCGAAAGGTGTATGTTTATTGGATACGGATCACATCAGAAAGGTTACAAGTGCTATAACCCAAGTACCAAGAAGTTTCACGTCACACTTGATGTTACTTTCATCGAGTCTGAATTTTTTTATCCACCATCACAACCGAGTATTCGTCCCACAGAAGAAGAGCTGGATACAAATTGGTGGGATATTTCGAATACAGAATTGCCTACGGTAACTTCTACGATGGAAAAGCAACCTGCAGTCCCAACAACTATGATCCAGCCTATGATGGAAGTTGGACACTCTGTCAACAATGAAAAAACTGAACCCAACAGTGATGATATTCCAGCCGAGCTTCAGGGATTCTGTGAAGACCAACAAAGTCCTATCAATCCATCTCCCTCTTTAGTATCCACCCCAACTCCTGCGAATGCTCCTGAGGTAAACACTTCTTCTCCACCTTGTGATAATTTACATAGTCGCAAAACATATGTTCTTCCTGACAGGCATAATCGGGGCAAGCCACCCGACAAATACTCTCCTGAAATAAAAAATCGAACAGCAAAGTATCCCATTGCAAATTATGTGTCAACAAGATTGTCACCACATATCAAGCATTTATCGGAAACGACGGCTAAGGTCGCTCGAGAGAGGGTGGAGGTGGCTATGAAGGATCTGAATGGAGAGCACCATGAGAGATGAGATGGAAGCCTTAGAGAAGAATGGGACGTGGAGGCTAGTTGCTCTTCCACCGTGGAAAAGGCGGTGGATCGTAAGTGGGTTTTCACAATCAAGTATAAGGCGGATGGGTCTATCGAACGATACAAGGCAAGGCTAGTGGCAAAGGGGTATACATGCATACATACGGCGTCGACTACAAGGAAACATTTTCTCCAGTGGCGAAATTAAACACCGTGAGAGTTCTGTTATCACTAGCAACAAATTTAGACTGGCCCTTACATCAACTTGACGTAAAGAATGCATTTCTTCACGGCAATCTGAACGAGGAGATTTACATGAAAATCCCACCGGGCTACAAGTGTGATGGTAATCCCAATGTTGTCTGTAAACTGGACCGATCTCTCTATGGATTGAAACAATCTCCCCGTGCCTGGTTTGGGAGATTTAGTTCTGCTATGAAGGCGTATGGATATGGGCAGTGCACGGCTGATTTTACTTTGTTCATAAAGAGGTGCAATGAGAAAATAACTCTTCTTATTATATATGTTGATGACATTATTATCACAGGCAATGATCATGCGGAGCGTGCAAGACTCATGTCTAAATTGAATGGTGACTTTGATATGAAGCATCTGGGAGAGTTAAAATATTTTCTGGGTATCGAAGTTGCAAGATCAAAAGAGGGAATCTTCTTGTCTCAACGGAAATATGTATTAGATCTTCTTTGAAGTTGGAATCTTTGGAGTGCAAGCCGATAGATACTCGATAATACAAAACCATAAGCTTCATGAAAGTCCGTCAAATTTCTCCCGCCGACGAGATAGGTACCAACGACTGGTAGGAAGACTGATCTATTTATCTCATACCCGACCTGACATTTCATATGCTGTAAGTGTGGTAAGCCAATTCATGCATGCTCCCAAGAAGGACCACATGGATGCAGCTTGTCCGAATTCTTCAATATTTAAAGTCCGCTCCGAAAAGGCCTGCTTTGAAAGCATGGTCATCTACATGTGGAAGGGTATACAGATGCAGATTAGGCGGAAATGTTACCGATAGGCGCTCAACTTCGGTTATCTTACGATGGTTGGAGAAACCTTGTTACATGGAGAAGCAAGAAGCAAAAGTAGTGTCTCTTTCTAGTGCGTTGAATTCGTGAGGAGTCGCAAAGGAGTATGCGAGCTACTTTGGTTAAGAAGGTTGATGACCGAATTGGGTTACTCTCCAGAGGTCGGAATGAAACTTTATTGTGATAATAAAGCAGCCATAAGTATCTCTGAAAATCCCGTCCAACATGATAGAACTAAACATGTGGAGATTGATCGTAATTTCATAAAGGAAAAGATTGAAGAAGGAGTCATTCAAATACCATTCATCCGATCGAGTGATCAACTAGCAGACATGCTAACTAAAGCTATATCTGGGAGGGACTTCAAGATCTCGCTGTCCAAGTTGGGTATCAAAGATATCTTTTCACCCACTTGAGGGGGAGTGTTGGCATGTAATGCCATGGCATGAAAAATTACATGCCATGGCATTGGTATGCAAAGTATGTTTAATATCCAAGTTCTATCTTTGATGAGCATTGATGTAAATTAGCCTATAAATTAGCTAGATTGATATTACCAAATTAAGATAGAATCATGCTACCCTAATTGTAAGGAATGTACATATTCTGTAGTATTCAGTTACCATATTCTGTAGAAGAAGTTTTAGGTAAGTTCTTTGTAAAATTTGTATATGTATCATGTCTGGATTTCAAGGAATCAATAAGAAAAACTTTTCTTCTTTTCTTCACAAAGTGCACGTGGTTCTGAATAAAAAACATAAGAAAAGTGTTGATCTGTTATTTTGTGAATCTTATTGACTTGTGGGCTCCCTTTGTTGTTAGGTTTGGACCAAGATGGGAGTATGTCCTAATAGTTTCCTTTATCGACTTGAACAAATGATATTATATGATCAAAAGAAGGTGGATACTTTTATGGTTACCTGATTCTTGTATAGCTTTCTTGTATCCTATTGAGCATGTTAGGATTCAGTGAAAATGATTTATTGATTTGTCCTTATTAGTCGCGAATATAGGCATTGCTATTATGGTGGGCCTAATGCTCTAATTATTGTTGGTTCTTATGAGTCCTAAAACTGTTGATGATTCTGTTATTTGAGTGCAAAAGATGTGTTTCATTCTGTTGAACTTCTAACTAGATACGGTTTGCATGACTTTCTGGCACTTATCCTCTTGTTAATAAGGAAAGGGCATTTGTATTTGTTGATCCATTCTCGTCCGGTAAAGCTTGATCCTTTTTAATCTTATTTTCTATATTCACTCATTGAAATGCTCTAAGCTGCTAATCAAACCAAAAAATCCATTGGAACTATTTTCATTATTATATTGACTTGACTTTTAGACAAGTGATATATAAGTATTGTATACTTTCTTTTGACATTTCTAAATTTTTTCCTGTAGGTTGCGTCCTGTTGATTTAAATATTCCACTGACTGCTGCACACTGCACTTGGTCTGATGTATATTTCCTCATGTCAGGTTCTTGCAATTAGTTCCTTCTGAACAGAAGCCCAATTCCCTCTATTGTTAGCTCACCAGATGGCTATGAACAACCTGAAGTTAGGTGTTGAAGTTGTTAGTGCCCACAATCTCCTCCCGAAAGATGGGCAAGGTCCATCTAGTTCTTTTGTGGAATTGTACTTTGATGGTCAGAGCTTTCGTTCCACTATCAAGGAAAAAGATCTCAATCCAGTATGGAATGAGAGCTTTTACTTCAACATTTCTGATCCTTCTAATCTCCAGAATCTTAATCTTGACGGTTACATCTACAATAATGTTAAAGCCACTCACTCCAGGTCTTTCCTTGGTAAGGTTAGCATCAGTGGGACTTCATTTGTACCATATTCAGATGCTGTTACCCTGCATTATCCTCTTGAAAAGCGTGGCATGTTTTCTCGTGTAAGAGGAGAGCTTAGCCTAAAAGTTTATGTTACTGATGACCCATCAATAAAGACATCTATACCAGTTTCTGATTCTGTGGACACTCAAATACTCAATGGATCAGTTGGAAGTCTGCAACCGAACAATTTCTCTAATGTCAAATCTGAGGCACGGCACACTTTTCATCATCTTCCCAATCCCAATCAGATCCAACAGCAGAATCAATCTCCTGCTGTTGTGGTACCCCAGCAACTAACAAAACATATTGCTGATGGGATGAAAGCTGCTGAGCCACAGCCTCCAAAGCTAGTGCGTATGTACTCTGCATCATCAGCACAACCTGCTGATTATGCCCTCCAGGAAACCAGTCCATATCTTGGAGGTGGACGAGTTGTAGGTGGTCGTGTTATCCGCACAGATAAAGCATCATCACATACTTACGATCTTGTTGAGCAAATGCACTTCCTTTTTGTTAGAGTTGTCAAGGCTCGTGAGCTACCTGCAATGGATGTTAGTGGGAGCTTGGATCCGTATGTTGAGGTGAAGATTGGAAATTACAAGGGAATTACTAAGCACATTGAGAAACAGCAAAATCCAATATGGAATGTGGTATTTGCATTCTCAAGGGAGCGGATGCAAGCATCAGTGCTTGAAGTTGTCGTCAAGGACAAAGATCTTGTTAAAGATGATTTTGTAGGTATTGTCAGATTTGATCTAAACGAGCTTCCAATGCGTGTTCCTCCTGATAGTCCTTTGGCTCCAGAGTGGTATATGCTTCAGGACAAGAAGGGAGAGAAGATAAAGGGTGAACTGATGCTTGCAGTCTGGATTGGCACCCAAGCAGATGAGGCTTTCCCTGATGCATGGCACTCGGATGCAGCAACACCTATTGACAGTTCTGCAGCTACACTGGCTGGAATTCGCTCAAAGGTTTATCATGCTCCTCGTTTGTGGTATGTTCGTGTCAATGTTGTTGAGGCACAGGACTTGATTCCAACAGAAAAGGCACGCTTTCCTGATGCATATGTGAAGGCACAGATAGGACACCAAGTTATGAAAACAAAGCCAGTCCAGACTCGGAATTTTAACCCACTCTGGAATGAAGATCTGTTATATGTGGCTGCTGAACCATTTGAAGATCATCTTATTCTTACAGTTGAAGATCGTGTGGCTCCAGGAAAGGATGAGATCCTTGGGAGGGTCATTATACCACTGGCCATGGTAGAGGAGCGTGCTGATGATCGCATTGTGCACTCTCGTTGGTTTAATCTGGAGAAGCCGGTGATGGTGGATGTTGATCAGCTAAAGAAAGACAAGTTTGCTAGTAGGCTTCATCTTCGGGTCTGCCTAGATGGAGGCTACCATGTACTTGACGAATCCACCCACTATAGCAGTGATCTTCGCCCAACAGCAAAGCAGCTATGGAAGCCACCAATTGATGTTTTGGAACTTGGCATCCTCAATGCTGTAGGTCTTCATCCTATGAAGACACGAGATGGAAAAGGCACTTCGGACACGTACTGTGTGGCAAAGTATAGTCATAAGTGGATCCGAACTAGAACAATTGTTGATAACTTGAGTCCAAAGTTCAATGAGCAATATACTTGGGAGGTTTTTGATCCCGCTACAGTTCTTACTGTTGGTGTCTTTGACAACAGTCAACTTGGAGATAAAGGCACACCTTTAATCGAATTCGTCTGAACTACATCTGGGCTTTGGCATATAATGTCCTAGCCATCCCAACTGCTGCTGGGGTGCTGTTCCCATGTATAAGATTTCGGTTACCACCATGGATTGCAGGGGCTGCAATGGCTTCCTCTTCTGTGAGCGTTGTTTGCTCCTCCCTTTTGTTGAAGAACTATAGGAGACCTAAAAATTTGGATACTTTTGCTACGCTGGGAATAACAGTACAATGATTGTTTATTGGCAAACGATAAGGTAGGTAATGATGGTATGTTTTATTTTCCTCATTTACTACTGTTGATCAAAATGAACTACCACAGGCATACAGTCGGGCTTTTTAATTTTCATTTGAGAAGGCTAGGGATCTAACAGTGTTAAGCAGTCGATTGGCTTAATCATTGAGTGATGCGGCAGTTCCACTTGCAGTTGCCATAAAACTCCTTCCAAAGAAGTAAGAAATCTGGAAGCAAATGTCTTGTACCAAAGATAATTCACCCCTACTTGGAATCACAATGGAGTGTTTCTTTTCCAATTAAATAGGATGCCATCTGTTTTTCCAGCACCCAAATAAGGGAATTCTTACCCAGAAACTGTCAAAAAAAATTGTCTTACAGTTCTGGATTTTCTTTCGTTCACTAGGAAGGATAGAGTACAGTAGCACGTCAGTCAAAAAGGAACCAGCAGATCCCTTTGGACTTCAACACTGAAGTTGCTCTCTCACATCTTTGAAGACAAGGCAGCCTTGCTGCTGATTTTCATTTCACTGCTGCTCCCATTAGGCCGCATCTTCATTAGCTTTGCTTTAACTTTAAAGAGGATGGCATGAATCTCATCAAAATGAGGTTGTGTTGCACTTCTTGTGTCATCAATCCACTTCAGAACTTTTTTGTGTGGCCCAGAATTCGGTTCCGAACCTCCTCATTCAATACCTGAACTCAACAATGAGAGATGGAATGTAAGATGAAAAAATGTTGAAAATAAGGCCTCTTGTAACCATTTTCCCCAAAGGGGGCAAAAAAGTTACAAATCAAGAGAGCTTTAGCCAGAATACAGGTTACATCAGAACCTAGATGCAGGATAACGCACTGCAACTGAATATATAAACAGATATACTTCTGCCTGAAAGAAAGTCTGCATATTCATCACATCAGAAATATATTGAAGCAAAAAAACATCCTTGGAAAAGTAACTCCAAACAGTATCTCAATGCAAGAAAGGGGATAGTTTGCAGGGGATCCAACTATGCATTCCAATTTAACAATGCAGTAGACACCTACTAATATTTACTTGGGGTGAACTTTAGATGCCAAAAAATTATTTGAACCATGGATAATGTACAAATCTAAAAGCAAGTTCAATGAGCTGTCAAATATGAGCCTCTGAACATTTTGGTCAATTTTTTGTGGCATTTAGTTCCAAAGAAGGAAAAACCAACACGTATTAAAGATTTTAAACTATATCTTCCTTACATTTCTGAAGTATGGACTTCAACTGCAGGAGAAATAAGGAAAATATATAGCCAAGAAAAGAAGGAAAATAGATAGCCCTTCAAAATTAAGATGGATTAATATTTTGCCATGATAATCATTTGGCTCTGAAGGTAATAAGGAAACTCCACCATATCAAAACGTAATACAAGAAATGAAATGAAATGAAAATGACATCTCTTTACCTCAAGTTGCATAATTTCACAGACCAAACTCAGGTCTGCAATGGAAGGTTGCAAGTTTCCCAGCAGAAACCGTCCACTTCCCTTGAGCCAAAAAGATTCAATCTTTGCAAGAGAAGCTGATAGGACTATTTCAGCTTGAGCTGCGGCTTTTGGATTCAAGGGCAGACCAAGTGCAGGTCCAAGTGCAGTATTAGCAACAAATGAAGCTGCAGACAAAAGCATTGTTCACACTCTGTCCTATTGGAAAGATCTCAAAGAGCAGTTAAAACATGGCATCAGTCGATTAACAATATAGCGCTCATCAAGGTTTCCTATTTTTTACTTTCCATTTTTATCGGCAATGAATTGGAAAACAATTCCTTCCTTAGAGATTGATAGGCTTCAAGCCTTATTTTTTTGTTCAAATTGAACTCCATTTTTTTATTGTCCCTATAAAGTTAAAAGAGGTGAGAACACAGCAATCATAACTATGGAACAGCTAACCAAAGCTAAAGATATTGCACCTGCACCCTGGCGTAAATTGGAGTGATGCCAATCTAAAACCGACTCAATCTTTGCTTTTATGTATAGATCTGCAGGATACCTTCAAGAATAAAGAATAAAGTGAAAAAAGATAAGGATACCATTTATTAAAGCCAATCAAAAGTAACACTTAAAGATATATGCAAGGGGATGGGTAAATTCCTGGAGATAGTTTGGTGTAATGAAAAATAAATATACAATTTTGGATTACAATCTCTTTTGTGCTGGTAACAGAGACTGAAAGGTGTAATGAAACTCAGTACAGCTACTGGTTTATCAAACTCAATGTGTAACTTTTGTGAATGAGGACGTTGAACTGGTGAAGAAATAGTTAAACTATTATAATGTTCAGTCTTCAAGGTCCTTTAGAAAAGTCAAAAGAAAGTTTGAGGAATGATTTCCAAACAAAACAATTGACACAAAATGTACATGTATGCTCAGGTGTGCACTCATTCTCTTCACTCATCGTTGCACAAACTATAGAATTTAGAGAAAGAGATCTTCTAGACATTAATCAATCTCTTAGTTATTCAAGTGGACTTACCAATGATCTGCAACTCCAGGAAAAGCACAGGCCAGGTATCGAAGAATAGCATGACTGCAGAAAACCTTAAAGGTGTGAAAACATTCCATTTAATCAAAAGCAGGTCAAGAAAAAAATCATATATAGAGACAAAATAGGAAATTTAAGTAAGAATAGAACAATCCAAAAACAGCTGCCTCTTTTGTTTCTCATTTGCTCTTCATTTCTTTTTTTCTTTTTTTTTTTTTGCTGGGTGCGGGGGAAACGGGCATGTAGAGAATGCTAAAAGGTAAAATTAAATCATCAAACTTTAGACTTTTCAGTGCAACATCAACTAACAACTGTAATGATTTTCTGTTCATTAATTATCCTTTGGGGCAACCTTAGCAGGAAAGAAAAAAAATTTCTGTGACTATTTCCAACACGGAAAGCATTTCAAAAGCCAAAAAAGACAAAATCTTTGGATCAACAAAGCAAAAAAGAAAAATAAAATCTCCCATCCCACCTCTCAAAGAGCTTAAATCTTCCATCCACTATTGCTGGCAGTTTCTTCATGGGATTAATTTCTAAAACAAAAATAACAAATTAAAACTCGCATTCGACGAGAAAGGGGAAAAAAACATTCTTTATCATTAGGAACTATACAAGAAAGAGAAATTCAGAAACAAACCAACCTTGAAATTCAGGAGATAAGTGCTGGCGTTTGGATATGTCAACTTTTACCTCCTCAAAATCTATGCCATTCGCCCTTTACAAGAAAAAAAAAACAAAATCCCAAGAACCCAAAAGGAAATTGCAACCATGATTAATGAATAAATAAGTTTCAAAAAGAGAAAGAAAAGATTACCATCAGAGAAGAAACAAAAAAAAAAAAAAATGATTCCTGGCAAAAGTTCAATGTAAGAAATGTATATATTTTACCTGCAGAAGATCAATATTGCACGGGATGGTTGAGACATATGATCTACATACAACTTCAGCTTCATCTTTCTTCAGCTTCTCGCTCTCTCACGCACACACACAGTATGAAGAACAGAGTAGACTACAGACTCCAAAGTTTTTTATCTTGAGCTCTGACGAACTGAGGAAGAGGGGAAATGATCAATGATGAAATCAAAGATAGATTTTCAGTCAGCAATGTTATAAAAATCGGGCATAGCTACTGCGGGACCCAGTAGGAGATGGCTGAAAGTTATTTGGGTCTCCGAAAAAGTGGGCCTCCAGTGTCTGGATTGGACCTTTTCAGAAATGGGCCTCTCCTCCATGCTCTGGGCTCACGTGGTTACACGGTACTATCAGAAACTCAATTAACTACTATGAAAAATTCTTTTTGGCATATTGAGTCAAACTAAGGGTGAACGCATTTTGATCCTTTTTTTGATATAGTGAGTGTTCTATAAAAAATATATTAAAAAATTTAAAAATACATTTTAGAATAGCAAATCAGACACCTTATAAGTTTTATTAAATTAAAAATTTCCTAGGAAGAAGAGGGCTTAAATCTTAGTGCAAGTCGAGTTAGGAATTGGTTATTTGTTATATTTTCTTAAATTTTCTATTTTTTTCCCTTGAATTCTAGAATTAAAGGTATTTATGTATTAATTTCAAAATGTGTTTTTACTACTTTTAAAATAATAATTATAAAAATATATATTTTTTAAAATACTAACCATACACAAGTAACACATGGTCAATTTTGTTCCTTACACATTAGTACGTTTAGATTCTTGTGCCCTCAACATCTTTGTTGGATTACAAATGGCTTGTCCAGCGGTGTGCTTTTCATTTTGTAGTTTAGTGAATTACCTTATGCACATATATGGTTAAAGTGGTCTCGCAGGAGTTTTGTCATTCTGGATGGTAGTGATCTTTTGGTAGGACTCCTTACAATATACAAAATGATTATCTTATGCAAAAATATGATGTGACTCAACAAGCCCTCAGTATACAGGTGATACAATGATCATTGGAATGTCTTCATACAAATCTCTCTTGTCAAGCATCCAAACAAAACACAGAATAATTACTTTATTCAACAGCAAGCGAGACATACTCTTGTAGTTATAGAAACATTGTACTTTATGATGAGTTATTACTCTTTATTCAACAGAGACATTGTACTTTATGCTGGATGGCATTTTGATTCACTAAGATCTTGATAAACAAACTGGAACACAACTCAATTAAGAGATATAGCAGCAGCATGTCAACATTCTGTGATCTGCAAATTTTTCAGCTGGCTTTTGTCTGACCACTCTCTCCTTCAGAAGGCTGCTTCTTGAACATTTCTTTGGCTCGGAAGAGGGTCGTATGGATTTCATCAAAATGAGGTTGTGTTGCTTTTTTGGTCTCATCAATCCACTTTAGAACTTCTTTATGAGGGCTTAAAACTCGTTCACGAATCTTATCATCCACAAGCTAAATTCAACAGTCAAGTGGAATGAGATATTTTTACATAACATGACGTTTCAGAAATAATTTCTTTGTCATACAAGGGTCATGAAAAAAGAGGACCAAATATATATATATCCGTTTTCCTTTTCTTAGAAAGGGCTTGCATGGAAAAGACTCTTCTGCACATTTTTAGCCCAAAGCAAAAGTGGCAAGAAGAAAAAGATAGAAAGACAAGAAAACTTGACCAAGACTGTATTCCAATTTAGTGAAGTCTTAGAACTCTATTGGCTAGTTGTTGCAATCAACTTGGCATGCATCCACAACAGACCATTTTAATCAAACACATTGTCACAACTAGAAAAGCTAACAATATATTGAATAAACTTTTGATTATAGAAAATGACTTGAAAATCTGAGTATTCAAGCAAGTTTCAATATTGTCTCTAACAGGTGCATATCTTAAGCTCATACTCCAATACCAGGAGATACCTACCTACAGAAAACAATGACTTAAAAATTTTGGGACTACACATATTTATGTTTAAGAAGAGGGATATTCCTTTTCCTAATATGCTAAACATAGATTCTAGAGTTCATAAAGAAACTCATGAGACTAATAAAACAGTGCAAATACCAACACAAAGAAGGAAGTGAATTTTTACCTCAAGTTGCACAATTTCACAAACCAAACTCAAATCTGCAATTGAAGGCTGGGAGCTACCCAGCAGAAATGACGCATCCTCCTTGAGCCAAAAGGTTTCAATGTGTGCGAGAGAACGTGACATGAGTTTTTCACCTTCATCTGCTAATTGGGGATTCAAAGGCAGACCGAGTAGGGGTGCAAGAGTAGTCCATATTATTAATTCAACTGTAAAGATAAGCATTGTTAAGAGTCATGTCCAATTAGAAACAGCTCGAGGGCCAACGAGTACCATAATACTTATGACAATCATAGTATTGCAAAAAACAGGGGCTATTCACAGATGTAATCTGATACCAAAAGAAAAACCACAGTTCTTTAAACAGCTCTCCTTTTCCAGTTTTTCACTCTAGCCTCTATTAGGGTAGCTTAGATGACAAGTACATACCAATCCATTTTTCTAATATCTATGTCAAGATTCATAATGCATGGTTCGGTTGAGATTGCATCTAATCTTATGATATTTGAAATTGCCTCCCAAGGGATCCATAAAAAAACCAAGATATACCAATGCTTAAATTTGCCCAGCTAATGAAATGAAGGATTAGTACCTGAACCACGTCTTAAATTGGAGTGATGCCAATCTAAAATTGAGTTGATTTGTGCTTTCTTGAACAGGTCTTTAGGAAACCTTCAATAAGAAAAGAAAAAGCAAAAGAAAATTAGGAATATCAATTGACAAAGCCCATGAAAAATATTAGTTAGTGGGTAAAAGAATTAGGAATAATGCATGCACTATAGAAGACATGTTCCATCCAAGATAGAAACAGAAACTATTAACTTAAGTACTTAATCCCTATGGCCTTTTTTCTAAATGGGTATAGCGATGTAATTAACCAAAAAACGGCGAGCATTGTAGGATGTCTAATTGGTGAAGTATCAGACAATCTTGTGTAAGTGGTCACTTTTCAAGGTCCTAGTAGCATACTTGAATAAAATTGCAAGGTAGGACTCTCCAGAAACCATTTACAACATCTGCATACCTTATTGTTAATGTAACTCTCAGAACACTATCATGTTTTGACTTGTCCTTCTATTCATTAATGCTTTGTCTTATAAGCATAATAAGAACTAATCTGAGAAGTCTACTAACCAGTAATCAATTTGGAATAAGTGAATAACAATAACGAGACTCACCAATGATCGGCAACTTGAGGGAAAGCCTCGACTAGAAAGTGGAGAATTGCATGGCTGCAATAGACATTCAATATGTGAACACCATTAATTTTGTTAAAAGCAGGTGCAGCAATCAAATTAGGATGGGAGAAGAAAAGCATCTGAATTTGGGAAATAGGCCATTTGATGTAGGAGAAGAGAAAGGGAAAAAACTAATTCTTGAATATTTGAAAGCTTCATCACAGATAATGATAATTACTTCTCTAAGAAACCCCAAGTTCAACCCCTTAAAATAAATTATTATTTGTCCCTACGACTTCCTCATACTGTACTATAGAATATCTACACTTTCTATGCTAAAAAGTTTTACCATTGAACTGCTTGACGTAAAGTAAACTATCTCCCTAAAGCAAACCGAACCGAAAACCGAATTTTTAGATTTTTGGGTTTTGGATTAAACCGAAACCAAACCGAAACCCGAATATATATTTATTTATTATTTATATGTATATATATTATACGTATAATTACATATAATATATATTTATGTATTATTTATATGAATATATATTATTTTTATAATTACATATAATATAAAAAAATAAATTCGGGTTCGGCTGAAAATCGAATAACCCAAACCGAATAAACTGAAATCCGAATAAACCCGAACCGAAGAACCTGAAAAACCGAAGAACCCGCCCGATAAAAACTTCTAAGCAAAACTAACACGCAACACAACAAACAGCACACAATGCCTGACTTTTCCCGTCTGCTCATTAAAAGATAAGAACAATCCAACTTTACACTATTTAAGATTACCTCTCAACGAGCTTAAAGTCATCGTCCACAACTATTGCCGGCACTAGTTTCCTGGGATTGACAGCTGCAACAAAATCCAATGGGAATTATATTTGATGAAACATGAACACAAAAGATCATCCAATGTTAATTTTACACAGAAAAAAAAAATGTTGTTCATGGCCCTATTAACAGATTACCTGCATATTCAGGAGATCTGTGCTGTCCCTTGGACAACTCAATTGTCACTTCCTCAAAGTCAATCCCATTTATCCTGTTCATCAACAGCCACAAGATTACCAAATCAAAATCAAATATTGGCTTCTTTTTTTTTCATCATATCATGACAAATATCAGGAAAACAAAGGAAAAAAAAACACACACACACATACACAGAGGATTACGAAATTTCAGCAACAAAAGAAGCGAAATAAATTACTTGCAGAATATGAGAATCGCACGGGAAGGCTGGGACATGCGATCGGCATACACTTTGAGCTTCATCTTGTCTCTCTTTCCCACTTCACAGACACTCACACAGTGACAGCAAAAACGTTGAAGTTTGAGCTAATGTAGTAATAATGGTAGTAATAACTGGCCAATGGGAGAGACACATCGGTCAGCATGATTGCCGGGACCGGGACCACTTAATTAGACAAGGTGGAACCCACCAGATAATATAAATTGGGCCTAAAGGGTTTTGGGCGATGGGAAAAACAGGGCTTAAACAAACAATAACTCTGGGCCGAGAAATTAATCGCTATTAGCTTATTTTGCTCGTGGTAATGGATTGAGAGAGTTGCCTCGATTTGGGAGACCAACGTTGATGTGGACCCCTTTGTGGCCCACCGAATGGGATGAGATGAGAAACAGGAGACAGAGGCCGTGCAGGCCATGGATTGATATTTGAAATGCATTAAATGAGAGTTAATAATTGAGTGGGCCTTCGTTTTCGAAATCAGAAGAAATAATTATATTCATGGGATCTTATCATCACCGCAGTCCAATCCATGTAAGATTATGTCACCAGTCCCGATGGACAACGCCCGTCCAAATCCAGCAGCTCTCTGGCTCTCTGCCTCTCTCCTCCATTTGTTTCTTCCTTTCTTTTTTTTTTTTAAAAATTAAATGGTTTTTGAAATTTTGGTACATTTTTTTTGTTGGCAGATCTGTTTTTTGATGGAAGGAATTAAGGGTGTTACAGTTAACGTTTTAAAAAAATTTTAATATATTTTTTATGTCATTATTATTATTTTAAAAAATATAAAATATATATTTTAAAATTTAATTTATACACGTTTTAGTATCTATTTTAGTACTTTTGTGGTGCAATTATAATTGTATTTTTTACGTTTTTTTAAATATTTTTTAAAATTTAAATTATAAATATTATTATTAGTAAAAATAATATAAAATTTTACATTAAAATAAAGGATAAATATAATTTTTGTAATGTAAAGAAGTTTATGTCTAACACAAATGATAATTTATTATTTAGGACACAATCACTAACCATTGAACATCAAATTCTGGTTGGAATTTCTCACGCACAATGGCGTCAATACTCGTGCTTGAAGTTTAAAGCATTTAAATAACAAACCATGAAAGAGAGGCCATGGCAATGGGCCAATGGCAGGGACTTGTCATAAAATATGGAATGGAGCCTGTTCATCTCCTTCCCCCTTTTAGATTTTTTCCACTTGCCAATTTAGCTGAGTTACATTGAATGGATCCTTTGCATGTCCCAACTTCCAAAAAATCCAAATGACTAGAAAAAAATTTGAAATTAGAAATGTAAGGGCGTAGATTAATTATATTTCAAAATGAATTTTTACGTTTTTTATGAAGTGATAAATATAACAAGTAAAAAGTGATCAAGAAGGCATTTTTAATGTTTAGTTTGTTACTTTATTATATTTTTGAAATAATTTTCTTGGATTTCATAAAAATAGAAGTAGCAGCTTTAATGGTACTTCACTGAGGTCCCATCCCTTAAAAGAAAACAATTTATGAACTTAGATTTTTCCTTTTGGAGCCATTAGTTGAAATTGAAATGGGTCGTACAGAACTGTTTTGATCGTATTACGTTGTTTGTTTCCATCTCAGTTATTTGACTTTGTCTCTTTATCGTTTTAGTACAAAACAAATGCCTGAATTTAACGTTAATAACACACCATTAGTTTCATTTTTCTTCCCGTAATGTCATCACTTTCTCTTATGGCAGTAGAATAAAGTTTAGTTTACGCCTATCAATGCAATGCGTCTGATAATGGACACATTTTGGTAGCTGCAATATTACTATTCTCCTTCTCTTTTGGCTTCACATGCCTTCTTCTTCTTCTTCCTCCTGTCCTCAACGCCCACCCAACGATCTTTCCTTCTGACTTTCTCCTCCTGAGTCTTCACCTTCTTAAACATCCTTTTTTCCTCTGGGGTTCTCTGTTTTTGTATGCGTGTTTAAGCTTTGAAGGCAGTGGTTAACTTAATTTCTTCTTCACTGGCAAAGATGGGGTCTTTCTGAAGCTCAAGAATGTTGGAAAGTTTTGAAGCTTTAATCTGAAGAAGAAAGTGTACAGAATTTAATCATTGTTCTTTCTTTCTTTTTGGCACGGATAAATTGCATTTCTTGAAGAAGGCATCGTCAGCATTTGTAAACTTTTTCTTGCTCTTGTATTATCTTTTTGTTTTTCTGGGTGTAGCGTGGGTGTGAATTCTTCTGGTTTGGTGTTTGATAGTTCAAGCAGCAGCTGTTGAAGCCGCTGCCAGCATTTGCCTCTTGGTTAAAATTTTCAACTGGAAAGGGTTTGATGTTTGAGACCCATATGGGGGAAAGAAAGAAATTCTCATTTAACTTCAGAAAAAACCAAAGACTGGATTTTTTCGAGCTCTTTTTTAAAATTTCAGTTCGGAAACAAAGATCCACCCTTTTTGTGCCTTTTGGCATACTTAGCACTGAGATGGAGCTTAATGTGTTAAACACTGGCTGAATTTTGCTATATTTTTAATTCACTGCGTGTGAGGCTCTGAATTTGACACAAAGAGAGAAAAAAAATTCCCTAGTGTTACACTTCCAATCATTTTAAAGTTGACGACTTTTTGTTATGATTAAAGGGTTATTGTGGCTTTTTCTTTTTGTAATTTTGTGGCATGACTCTTTCCTGTTCTTTTGCAATTTTCTTTTTGCAAGATCAATGAGTTATTTTGGGGCCATTGTGGAATATGGTATAAAGTCAGTACAATCAGATACGACTAAAGTTCATGTGTCCTTAACCGGTACTTTAGCTTGAAGCATGTGTTCAAACTCTTCACTACTTTTTTCTTGGTTTCTTATAATCCACTGTAATTAATACTTGATCATGATCGGAGATACTAGTACAAAGTGCACGTGGTTCTGAATAAAAAACATAAGAAAAGTGTTGATCTGTTATTTTGTGAATCTTATTGACTTGTGGGCTCCCTTTGTTGTTAGGTTTGGACCAAGATGGGAGTATGTCCTAATAGTTTCCTTTATTGACTTGAACAAATGATATTATATGATCAAAAGAAGGTGGATAATTTTATGGTTACCTGATTCTTGTATAGCTTTCTTGTATCCTATTGAGCATGTTAGGATTCAGTGAAAATGATTTATTGATTTGTCCTTATTAGTCGCGAATATAGGCATTGCTATTATGGTGGGCCTAATGCTCTAATTATTGTTGGTTCTTATGAGTCCTAAAACTGTTGTTTATAATTGTTGATGATTCTGTTATTTGAGTGCAAAAGATGTGTTTCATTCTGTTGAACTTCTAACTAGATACGGTTTGCATGACTTTCTGGCACTTATCCTCTTGTTAATAAGGAAAGGGCATTTGTATTTGTTGATCCATTCTCGTCCGGTAAAGCTTGATCCTTTTTAATCTTATTTTCTATATGCACTCATTGAAATGCTCTAAGCTGCTAATCAAACCAAAAAATCCATTGGAACTATTTTCGTTATTATATTGACTTGACTTTTAGACAAGTGATATATAAGTATTGTATACTTTCTTTTGACATTTCTAAATTTTTTCCTGTAAGTTGCGTCCTGTTGATTTAAATATTCCACTGACTGCTGCACACTCCACTTGGTCTGATGTATATTTCCTCATGTCAGGTTCTTGCAATTAGTTCCTTCTGAACAGAAGCCCAATTCCCTCTATTGTTAGCTCACCAGATGGCTATGAACAACCTGAAGTTAGGTGTTGAAGTTGTTAGTGCCCACAATCTCCTCCCGAAAGATGGGCAAGGTTCATCTAGTTCTTTTGTGGAATTGTACTTTGATGGTCAGAGCTTTCGTTCCACTATCAAGGAAAAAGATCTCAATCCAGTATGGAATGAGAGCTTTTACTTCAACATTTCTGATCCTTCTAATCTCCAGAATCTTAATCTTGACGGTTACATCTACAATAATGTTAAAGCCACTCACTCCAGGTCTTTCCTTGGTAAGGTTAGCATCAGTGGGACTTCATTTGTACCATATTCAGATGCTGTTACCCTGCATTATCCTCTTGAAAAGCGTGGTATGTTTTCTCGTGTAAGAGGAGAGCTTAGCCTAAAAGTTTATGTTACTGATGACCCATCAATAAAGACATCTATACCAGTTTCTAATTCTGTGGACACTCAAATACTCAATGGATCAGTTGGAAGTCTGCAACCGAACAATTTCTCTAATGTCAAATCTGAGGCACGGCACACTTTTCATCATCTTCCCAATCCCAATCAGATCCAACAGCAGAATCAATCTCCTGCTGTTGTGGCACCTCAGCAACTAACAAAACATATTGCTGATGAGATGAAAGCTGCTGAGCCACAGCCTCCAAAGCTAGTGCGTATGTACTCTGCATCATCAGCACAACCTGCTGATTATGCCCTCAAGGAAACCAGTCCATATCTTGGAGGTGGACGAGTTGTAGGTGGTCGTGTTATCCGCACAGATAAAGCATCATCACATACTTATGATCTTGTTGAGCAAATGCACTTCCTTTTTGTTAGAGTTGTCAAGGCTCGTGAACTACCTGCAATGGATGTTACTGGGAGCTTGGATCCGTATGTTGAGGTGAAGATTGGAAATTACAAGGGAATTACTAAGCACATTGAGAAACAGCAAAATCCAATATGGAATGTGGTATTTGCATTCTCAAGGGAGCGGATGCAAGCATCAGTGCTTGAAGTTGTCGTCAAGGACAAAGATCTTGTTAAAGATGATTTTGTAGGTATTGTCAGATTTGATCTAAACGAGGTTCCAATGCGTGTTCCTCCTGATAGTCCTTTGGCTCCAGAGTGGTATATGCTTCAGGACAAGAAGGGAGAGAAGATAAAGGGTGAACTGATGCTTGCAGTCTGGATTGGCACCCAAGCAGATGAGGCTTTCCCTGATGCATGGCACTCGGATGCAGCAACACCTATTGACAGTTCTGCAGCTACACTGGCTGGAATTCGCTCAAAGGTTTATCATGCTCCTCGTTTGTGGTATGTTCGTGTCAATGTTGTTGAGGCACAGGACTTGATTCCAACAGAAAAGGCACGCTTTCCTGATGCATATGTGAAGGCACAGATAGGACACCAAGTTATGAAAACAAAGCCAGTCCAGACTCGGAATTTTAACCCACTCTGGAATGAAGATCTGTTATTTGTGGCTGCTGAACCATTTGAAGATCATCTTATTCTTACAGTTGAAGATCGTGTGGCTCCAGGAAAAGACGAGATCCTTGGGAGGGTCATTATACCACTGGCCATGGTAGAGAAGCGTGCTGATGATCGCATTGTGCACTCTCGTTGGTTTAATCTGGAAAAGCCGGTGATGGTGGATGTTGATCAGCTAAAGAAAGACAAGTTTGCTAGTAGGCTTCATCTTCGGGTCTGCCTAGATGGAGGCTACCATGTACTTGACGAATCCACCCACTATAGCAGTGATCTTCGCCCAACAGCAAAGCAGCTATGGAAGCCACCAATTGGTGTTTTGGAACTTGGCATCCTCAATGCTGTAGGTCTTCATCCTATGAAGACACGAGATGGAAAAGGCACTTCGGACACGTACTGTGTGGCAAAGTATAGTCATAAGTGGATCCGAACTAGAACAATTGTTGATAACTTGAGTCCAAAGTTCAATGAGCAATATACTTGGGAGGTTTTTGATCCTGCTACAGTTCTTACTGTTGGTGTCTTTGACAACAGTCAACTTGGTGATAAAGGTTCAAACGGTAACAAGGATCTAAAGATAGGAAAGGTCCGAATCCGAATTTCTACACTTGAAACTGGCCGAGTGTATACTCATTCTTATCCATTGTTGGTTCTCCATCCTACTGGTGTTAAGAAGATGGGGGAATTACATCTGGCAATTCGCTTCTCATGCACATCTTTTCCAAACATGCTGTACATCTACTCACGACCATTGTTGCCGAAGATGCACTACATAAGGCCTTTCACTGTTATGCAGCTTGACATGCTGCGACACCAAGCTGTGACCATAGTGGCAGCAAGGCTAGGTAGAGCAGAGCCCCCACTTAGAAAGGAAGTGGTAGAATACATGTCTGATGTGGACTCACACCTCTGGAGCATGCGTCGGAGCAAGGCGAATTTCTTCCGTCTGATGTCAGTTTTCTCAGGATTATTTGCTGTTGGGAAGTGGGCTGGTGATATCTGCATGTGGAAGAATCCAATCACAACAGTGCTTGTTCATTTGCTATATCTCATGCTTGTTTCGTTTCCAGAGCTGATTTTACCAACAATTTTCGTTTACATGTTTCTGATAGGAATATGGAATTTCCGGTACAGACCAAGGTATCCTCCACACATGAACACGAAGATATCTCAAGCTGATGCTGTTCACCCTGATGAACTTGATGAAGAGTTTGACACATTCCCAACCAGTCGAAGTCCAGACCTGGTTAGAATGAGGTATGATCGACTGAGAAGCGTAGCAGGAAGGATCCAAACAGTTGTGGGTGACATTGCAACTCAGGGGGAGCGTTTTCAGTCACTGTTGAGTTGGAGAGACCCCCGTGCTACTGCCATATTTGTTACATTCTGCCTGATAGCAGCATTGGCAATGTTTGTGACACCTTTCCAGGTAATTGCTGCCCTGGCAGGCTTATATGTAATGAGGCATCCCAGATTTCGGTATAGGTTACCTTCTGTGCCCATCAACTTCTTCCGTAGGCTGGCCGCAAGGACTGACAGTATGTTGTAAATTAGTTCTGTTTTCTTGGTTATTGGTCCAAATAACCCACTCTAGTTAGGCCATAATAATCTTTTCTTCTGAATGTTTATGTATTATGTTCTAGTCCTTGCAGTAGACATCCATATCATTCTCTAGCTGTACTGGTAAGTCAACTTTACGTTGCTGGCGGTATAATAAAAGTGTTCTAATGTGATGCTTTCAGCTAACATTATGAGAATCCACATTTAATTTGGCATGTTCTTGTTCCATGGAAAACAGTATTCTTGAGTTCATCATCTACAACTTTTGTCTCTCTATGGATTCTTTGGTGATAAAGGGATGCACTTCTTCTACAATGTGCCATTTGACCCAAATTTTCATGAACAAGAAAATTTTCCTGATCGTCTGCTACAATGATCTATTTGACCCAAATATCACCTTACTGGCAAGAGATTATTAAACAATGATTGAAGTTTTTTGTTTAATGTATTTGACCTGATTGATGCATCATGAATATAGCTGAACTTTCAGGATGAGTAGAATAATTTTTCTGCGAGGAGGGGGCAGTTGACCTTTTTGGCTTACCAATCCAACGAGGAACGTCAATTATAATTTGCCCACTGGACAAACTAAACGTGGCCACTATTAGATGGCCACAATTACTCGAAAGAGCACATTTTTCGGATAAACTTTTCTCCTGCTACGTGCCGCCATGTCCTAATAGTTTGGTAGAGATGCAACTGCCCCTCACTATAAAAGCACAATGGAAAGTGAAAAAGGAGTCAGAATAGATTTTTGGAATCAATATGGCAGCCATTTCCATGCCTAAGAAGAAATCTAGAGCACCCAAAAAAGTGAAGGCGAATGAGTTTACTCTCTCTCTTTGGTTCTTAACTAAAATTCTTTTTCGCATTCCTGCTGCTATTTTTCTCTTGATTCTCATCTCTCTCTGGTCTACTTCCGCCACCATTATCTCAGGCAACGTAGTCCATATATGTGTGTCATCTCAAAAGCTCAACCTATATTGCATTTCTGCTGGGACACAGCCAAATTTCAATATTCCAGTTCCACATGTCAATGGAAGCTCAAATTCCCCCAGTGCAGAAGAGACTCGAGATGGAAGTTCAGTTCCTGATCATGATAACAGCAGGGCGAAAGCCAAGAATGAGAGAATGGAGATTCTAATTAATGGTGGAAGTGGAGTAATGGATAATGTGAAAGATGTTAACAACATTGTGCTGGAGAATTCAGTTCTTATATCCCACAGGAAGGAACTGGAAGCCGTCACACAAACTGAAAGAAAGAATAGCACTGAAATTGATATTGTGACAAAGGATGTAATCCCTACCAACTATAGGAGCAGTAACAAAAGCATGGATGAGGAATTGGTGACTGCCTTGATAGATGTGGAGCAGCAGCTACATATTCATCGGTCATGGATATCTTCTGATCACAGGCACACAAGTTGTAATGGCAGAGGAATTTACGTGTATGATCTCCCCTCAAAGTTTAACAAAGACATAATGGCTCAGTGTAATGACATGATTCCTTGGGCTGATCTATGTAGTTTCTTCAGCAATGACGCATTAGGTGAGCCCATACAGAAGCTTGGTAAAGGCTGGTGCCAGACTCACCAGTATGCATTGGAGCCAATATTCCATTCAAGGGTTCTAAAGCATCCTTGTAGAGTATACAACCAAAACGAGGCCAAGCTGTTTTATGTACCGTTTTATGCTGGACTCGACATCTTAAGATGGCATTTCAAGAATGTCTCTGATGATGTTAAAGACTCTTTATCCCAAGAACTGGTAAGGTGGCTCGAGACACAAAAGACTTGGTTTGAGAAATCTGGTACAGATCATGTCTTTGTTTTAGGGAAAATTTCATGGGATTTTAGGAGATACAATGCATCTGCGTGGGGCACGAGGTTCTTGGAGTTTGATGAAATGCAAAATCCAATAAAGCTTTTGGTTGAAAGACAGCCATGGCATGTCAATGACATTGGCATTCCACATCCGACATACTTCCATCCTCAAACAGATGATGATATAATCATGTGGCAGCAGAAGATTGTCAGCTCATATCGCAGAAACCTCGTGAGCTTTGGGGGAGCTGCAAGACCTGAATCTGCCAAGAACTTAAGATCCATATTGATTGAACAATGCATTTCAGTAGCCAGTGGTGACTGCAGATTCCTGAACTGCAGCTCAGGCTCTTGTGATCAACCTGAGTCACTAATTAAGCTCTTTATGGAATCAGAATTCTGCTTACAACCTCCAGGCGACAGCCCAACAAGAAAATCAGTGTTTGATTCTCTTTTATCGGGTTGCATTCCAGTACTCTTCGATCCCTTCACAGCTTACTATCAACATCCTTGGCATTTACCAGAAGATCATGAAAACTATTCCGTTTTCATAGACGGAGATGAGGTGAGAAACTTGCAGGTGAATGTTGCAGAAAGGCTTGCAAAGATTCCCAAGGATAAAAGAGACAGCATGAGAAATATATAGTCTATGAACTATTACCAGGACTAGTATATGGAGATTCAAATTCAAAGCTTGAAAACTTTAACTACGCCTTTTCTATAACAATGAACAATCTGATTGAAAGGGTGAATAAATTTTAGTGACTAGAGAAAATTGGTAACACATTAATGTATATTTAGGTCCTTTTCTAGTACATGATAGAATATCAAACCATAATAACCATCGGAGACTGCAGATTTCTAGATGTAATAAAGTAATCACTTGTACTTTGTCATAAAACCAAATGATAATACGGCAGAAAAAAAATTGTAAAACAAAAATAACTAGTTAATTTAGCATTATCCTCAGATGTTCCATACTATTTTATCAAACTCTGCCTCTCCACCGCTACTCACTTTTGTTGCACTGCCTGTTCGATCAAAAGGCAAGATTTAGAGTTATGTCTGTCTTTTAATATGCTTGTATAAGATAGAAATGCTTCATTGAACGAGTCTTCCAAATTTTCAAAAAAGAAAGCAATTTTGAACCAAAATGTGTGAAAACTGAAAGGAGCAATGACTCATCCCCAAAATGTGAACCCTTTTCTGCTTTTGTCCATTCCCATCCTCCACATTACATGTTCACTTACCTCATCTGTACTATCTTTGACATTTAATTTAACCCCATACGATATCAGAACATTAAACAAAAGGTTCAAATACATCAACTACAAAAAAACAGCAAAACATTTTCACAAACAATGAATGAAGATTTATACAATTATGCCAAACTTAAAAGGAAATTTGGGGTGATAAATTTTCATTTGAAGGCTTCTTGAACCAACTGGTAAACCAAAATTCACTCCGCCTTCCCATCCCTTGGGTTGACAGTTGACACGCTTCACAGTTCACAATCACCATTCATTGTCAAATTATTCCCGTTCCCATTAACATTTCACAATAATCGTTTCATCATTGTGAACGTGATGATTAACGTTACACCGTAAACAACATATCACACGTTAGGACATTACGATCCCACGTTAGGTTATCGTCTGTCTGCCACCTGTAGAATAGCCGCCGAAAGTCCCATAACATTGCCATCTTTCCATCCACAGATTAAATAACAGTATGAAACATCTTAATCTTCAGAAAAATCTACCCTGACAAAATCTATATATATATTCATATCCCTCATGTTCTCTTCCTCGTCTCGCATTTTCTTGCGGAGGAATTTTGGGTTACCAAAGCAGTTTTCTTCGATTCTGACTAGAACCGATTTTAATTCCCTGCATAATTCTTCAACTTCTTTTCTCTCTCAGCCCATAAGACCCAGGATTTTGAGTTCTTGGTCTTTGACTTATAAAACCTCAAAAGAGTCGTCTTTTTCCGGTTCTAGATTAGATCATACAATGGCCACCCAATCCAACGCCCCTCAATCAGTCCATGACTTTACTGTAAAGGTCTGTTTTTTAGCTCTAAGATTGCATTTTTCTTCATTTATTTGGTTCGTATTCTGCTTGTTTTCGTAAAAGGTTTGATTTTTATTTGTTTGCGCTACAGGTGTATGCCTTGATTAATCGTTTTAAATTACGTTTGTGCATGTCCAGATATGTTATGCTAATTTGCTTTTGTTTTGTGGGGTAGCGCTAGTTTAACTTTCGAAATTGATATTTTCACTCAGGTTTTACAATCTTTAGTATGTGCGTTTATCTTAGTTGCTGCTTAGAGTTGTTTCAGTTGATGGATTGATGAATTACCACTAATCAACATTTAAATTAGAGTCCCAATTTGTTTTTGCAATGGTAAAACTTCATTTCTTTCTGCTTCGGTATGACTTTCTGAAGGTGGCGATTATTGATGTCTAATAGTATAACTTGGTTGAAGTCGTTTTGATTTTGGTTATTGATGTGGTATTATTTGGTAGAGTTCGAGTATTGCTTAACGATATGCATCTGTTCCAAAATTTGTAGTTTTTGTTCCTGACAATTGTACACGTCTTTTGAGTAGTAATTGATATGAAAGTTTTCTGAATGCTTTGGTGATTGCAGGATGCTAGAGGAAATGATGTTGATCTTAGCAAATACAAAGGAAAGGTTCTTTTGATTGTCAATGTTGCATCCCAATGGTATGCATACGAACTATATGTTTCGTCTTTTGGTATTGAAATGTTTTACCTCGGAACATGTTGTTAAATAATGAAAAAGTGCTCAGATTTCTCCTCAAATTTCTAGTGATTGGTTTATCATCAGAAGTTTGTCCTTATCAGAATAGCTAAAAAGTTTTCAGAAAAAGCAAATGAATCACAATGCATCTAAACATGAATTCCCTCCAATCATGTCCTCCCCTCTCTCCTCCCCACAGTTGGAACTCACTTGTCATAGCTAGTTATCCATGTGCTTTTAAGAACAATCTCATGGGAATGATGATGCATCCTTATATGCATGGAGTTGCTCTATTATGGAGTTGTCTTCATTATTCCTTGAAGACTGATCTTTTTAAATTTTAGGCCGCATATTTTTTGAGGATTTGGAAGAAGCTACCTTTCAATATTCGCTATCTTTAGGAGTTGTTCACATCCTCAATTGGGGAATCTTTTATTCTTTGATAGCAAATTTCTGTTTTGGAAACAGTTTCCATTTTCACCAACACGGTCCATCTGTATTGTTAATTTTGTTTTGTTTTTAATAAATCTAGCAGTATTTTTGAAGTCAACTTGCAGATACACTTACTCATAATCCATCTTGTTATGAAATTTAATCCTGCTGGCCAGATTAGTAAGGATTCAAGCAGGCTTGCTAATGTTGCTGACATCATTGAGCTTGAATTTATATTGTTCCTAAACTAAGGTGTTTGTATGTTTTTCACTTGCTGGTAACTATGCTTTGAAAGTTTGTTACTGTTTGATATTTATGAAGGTTTTCTTTAGTGAACTTGTACATTGACTGCTTTTCATGTATTGATTTATTTCTTTCCCTCAAACCTTGTTGCTGTTGCAGTGGTCTGACCAATTCAAATTATGCGGAGTTGACAAAGCTGTATGAGCAGTACAAGGATCAAGGTCTGAGTATAGTTCCAGACAGAACCCACAGAGGACAGAAATTTCAACTTTGTAACTATTTGTTAGGTTTCCAACTTAATAGTTAATTTCTTTTATCCCCTAATGCAGGACTGGAGATTCTTGCATTTCCCTGCAACCAGTTTGGTTCACAAGAGCCTGGAACTAATGAAGAGATTCAACAGTTTGCTTGTACCCGCTTTAAGGCTGAGTATCCGATATTTGACAAGGTAGGAGCTGCTAAAAGCCTATTGTACTTGTTTCTAGCTTTTCCTTTTCCAGCTTCGCTCCCATTGCGCCACAAATCCTTTGTTCTTTCATTAGACAACTAACAGTCTCAAGCAGAATGCAATGTGCATTCCTGTTTAAGTTCTTTGGTTTGTTTGGATATACATGGCTCTGAAATTCCAAACTCATTTCGTGTTCTTGTTCCATTGAACATTCAGGTGGATGTAAATGGTTCAAATGCTGCTCCTATTTATAAATTCCTGAAGTCAAGCAAAGGGGGACTTTTCGGTGACGGTATCAAATGGAACTTTTCAAAATTCCTTGTTGATAAAGATGGGCATGTTGTTGATCGCTATGCTCCCACCACATCTCCTCTGAGCATAGAGGTAAAGACTATTTTCTTCATTATGCATTATGCACAAGTTATGGTGATTTTTAGACAAGATATGGTTGGCATCGTATCACACTAACTGCATTTGTTTATCTAATGTTAAGTGACAAAGATTTCTTTTCTCCTTTACAGAAGGATATCAAGAAACTACTCGCAAAAGTTTAACCAGTGCTATGGAGTGAATGTCTGCGTGAATCAGTGCTTCTTGTTTAAACTCTTTCTGTACTTAAAATATTCACTTTCATGGAATCATCTCCTGGAATAAGGAAACTTTGGTAGAGCTTGAATTACTTGGCTTAGATTGTATTTCCCATCAGTTGACTGGAGTATTTCCTTTTTCCCCTTAAATTATTGTATAAAATAATCTCCATGAGTAAGCAGAATTATGGAGTTGCATGAACTGCACTGGCCAGATTATGGTTTCTGTTACCTGTCGTAAAGTTTGTTTAGTACATCTCAGTGTGAAACTTTTTTTTTTCTTGTAATATTTCATTCTTCACGTGCGAGCGCTGAATCAACTTGTTTTTCTCTGCAAAATCTTTATCCAAAGACAGACAATATCGATCTAAAATATGTGACAAACGCAAAACCTGTTGCATATGCGATGCGTGCCTGTATTACTGTTGTAAATATGAATAAAAACCAATTCTGTCGCTCTTTCCTCATTTTAACAGTTTCTTTTGTCCTTTAATTCTTCTTTTAAGTAAACTTACAATGTTGTTGACCCATGTGCAGAAGTAAATGAATGTTATTTTCACTAACTATTCATATAATTGAACCTGGAAATCAACAAGGGAAATGCGAGATAATCAACTGCCAAACTATGTGGCAGAAAGCAAGCAATTTATTTATTATTCAGATGGCTAAACACAATGGAATCTATACATTGGTAATCCTTTCAAAGAAATAAACCTACAGACCTGAGAACTCGACATTACATCCGTATGCTAGCATTGAATACTCCCTATGAGAAGTTACACATTTTTAAACTGCAGAAGATGGGGATTAGAGATTTACATGCAAATATTAGAAGCAAAAAAAAAGCAAATCTGAAAAGACATGCGAAGAAAATTAATCCCCAGCTCAGATTCAAGTCAACTTGTAGTAACAGTTGTTTTCACAAAGAAGAATCTGATAGCCTTTGGCGCAGGGACACTTGAAATGAAGAATCAAACAGTCCCCTTTTCTTTCCACCCACACTGCTTTCTCGCCAGGTGCTTCACCTTCTGTCTCTTGACTCATTGGTACAGGCTCATCCACCTGTGTCCAAATTCAGAATGTCACTTTAGTTTACAACTACTAAACCGAAAATATTCAAGAAAGTTCACAACAATTAATTACACATAAAAACTGGCACTATCCATCAAACTATCAAGAAGCATCAATAAAACAAGAGGATTGATCACAGAAAGTTAAACACGCCACAAAGATTGATTTAGAACGGAATGAAGATCATAAAAGAAACAACAAAAACAACATAATTGACCCAAGAAGGCAAGATTCAAGAAAACAAAAGGGACTTGAAAGGAGAATATAATGACAGATTTGGAACCTTGGGAAGGTTGTCAGTATGTTCAGAACCAATGTCCTCTTCACCTTCTTTGATGACTTCATTACACCAATGGGTCATGTCTCTCAGCCTATGCTTCATTCTATTCAGCCTCTGCAATTAACATAGTAAATAGATTAATGGCTTAAATTGGAAAAAAAATGGGGCAAAATGAATTAGGAAAACAATTATCAACAACCTTGAAAATTAACAACCTTGGTAACAGGACTTTCTGCTCTGACATAAGTGGGATCAGAGACAGTACGGTAAAGAGGAGCAGATGGCGATGCAGCTACAGAATTGATCGTAGAAGTCACGGGCGGCAAGTGATGGTTCAAGAAATTTCCCACAGCTTCATTCGATAATTGATCAACACTAAAATTCCTGGGTCCTGGAGAGTTGATCGGAGCAGAAGCAGTCCTGCGAAGAACAGGGGATGTCGCACTCGAGACACTGGATGGAAGTGGAAGTTTATTGAAGCCATGGATACAGAAATCCCAGGTGGAATTTGTGGCTGCCGTGGAGGAAGAGGGTGGTTGGAAAGTGGCCCTTTTGGAAGATGGTTCTTGCTGGGAGGGAGACGATGATGAAGAAGGGGACTGTCTCATAGTGGAGCCACCCCCACCGCCACCTCCACATTTGGTGGATTGATCCACGAAGGAAGCGAAGAGTGGGGCAGATTTGGTGTTGTTTAGGTGGCTGCCGCCATCGAGAGTGGTGGAATGGAGGTGGTGGAGCATTGACATGGCGGTTGGGTCAGATTCTTGACGGAATTCATGGGAGAAATCTGGACGTTGAGTACTCATTTTTCCCTTCTCAGCTCTGTAACCGTTTTTTTTTTTTGGAAGACAAAAACCGCGGTAAAGAAAAAGAATAAAATTGTAAGATGGAGAACCTTTTTTTTTTTAATAAAATTGTGAGGTATTGTATTGGCCCAACAGAAAGTTTAGAGCCTGACCAGATAATCTAACTGGTTGGCCCAGCCCAATCTCAGTTACAAACGTGTTTTGGTTTTGTGTATGGTAAATCCAATAGTTAGTCCAGTTAAGTTTTTGGGCAAATGCTGTGGTTTTCTAGAAATGTTTGTTTTCATTTTACAATTTTTTTGTTTTGTTATTACGGTTTAAAGGTTGTGAAATAAAAATTATTTAATAAAATATATAAATACATATTTAAATATAATACATGCAAAGTCAAGTATTTATAAATTATGTTTTAAAATATTTTTTTAATATAATAATTATAAAATAAAAAATATACTAAAAGAATAAAAATTGTCTTAAAAGAGTAAACATGAGTTTTATAATGCAATTTAAATGCACCTTAGTTTATATGCAGTTACAACATTTCATATTTGTAATTGATTCTGTTTTACATAAACAAAATTTTTTTTCATTTATAAATGGTTACTTTGTTAATTTATATTTTTCTGTATAATAATTTATTAAGGACAACTTTTATCTCATATACTCTTGTTGATTTCCTTTGTATATTAGAAAAAATAATAAAAAGATTACTATTTTTTTAAAGAGTAATAATGCATACAAAATTATTTCAATGAATAATTTTTATTTGGATGACATAAAGCAATTAAATACCAATCATTCAAGTTATTCAATAACATTTTACTCTATCAATGACATATTATCAATTTTATTGTAAAAATTCATTAAAAATTTTGACCAAATAAATCATTACTCTTTTTTAAATTTAATTAAAGAACTCAATATTTATGTCTTACAAGTCAAAAGCTCAGTTGGGCATCCCTGCAGTTTTTTCTGAACAAAAACAACCAGCCCGAATGGAATGCCAATCCAAGAAAGAGCCACAATCAGTTTTCGATTTCACTGTAAAGGTTAGATTTTCTGTATCTTCTTGAAGCCATCCTTGTATATGCAAACATGGGTTGTCATTGATTGTTTATGTGGTTTTATTGCTTTAGATTCAGGGATTAGTATGGCTCCTTAAGGAGGTTGCAAAAGAAGTGATCAACTGTGATAGTGAACTGTTTGCTTATGTTTCTCTGATTCTACTGGTTTCAATTCAAAGTTATGATGCTACATAAAGTGGGCACCTTGAGAAATCTTGCAGTAATGGGTTTGAAAGATTGTGTTCATGGGGTTGAAGTATGTTTTTTAAGCTCAAAAGGGCTAGTACTAGCTGAACCTTTAATAGAACAAAGGATGAAGAAAAATCACGTCTTTTTAATCTGGATGTTTAATTTTACCATAATGGACGAAGTTTTGGAGGAATTTCTTTGAGGTAAAATGATTTAGATTTGTTAGTTTGGACTTTCAAGTGTGAACTTTCTTTCTTTTTTCTGCCACCATCCTTGGCAGTAGCGAATTGTGCTGTATTTTAATTTGTTTTTGAATTTCTGTTCTTCAGTTTCATGCTAAAATCAGTAGATTGATGCAATGAATGCGTACTACTGCAAAAGTCTTGATTTCAGCTTAGTGTTTAAAAATAATTCCAGGATGCTAAGGGGAATGATGTGGATCTCAGCACGTACAATGGAAAAGTTCTACTAATTGTCAACGTTGCTTCCAAATGGTAAAGTTTTGTACTCTTTTATCTAGGCTTTCGACAATCATATATGTTTACTATTTATGCTTGTGCTTCTTTCTATTGTTCTTTGATCTTGTTGCCAAAGTGGGATGACCAACTCAAGCTACACCGAGCTGAATCAACTGTATCAGAAATACAAGGACCAAGGTTAGTGTTTCAGAGAGTATTTGTGTGTATATCGTGTTTGAAAAGAACAAAATTTATAGCTTTGTGCACCCGGCATAGAATCCCAATGGCTAATGTGTTTTACAAAACCACTGACATTGTTTCTCGTATAGGTTTGGAGATACTAGCATTTCCCTGTAATCAGTTTGGCAAAGAAGAACCTGGGACTAATGATCAAATCTTAGATTTTGTCTGCACGCGGTTCAAGTCGGAATTCCCCATCTTTGACAAAGTAAATCAAATTTACCTAACCTTCTCTACGGAAAGCTACTTCAGAAGTTGGTTTTGGTTAAACACCAATTTGTCTGCCACTTAGATTTGGCTAACGTGAATGTGCCTAAGTTAAAAGGGAACTCTACATGGGTAAAATTCAACGTTAGATGCATTTGCTTTCTAGAATCCATTTTTTTAAATCAGTAAGCTTCCCGGTTTGAAGATGAAGCATCTCACTCCAGAGACTATAAGTGCATATTAACTGCATATTCATGTAACAGGTTGAGGTTAACGGCCCAGGCACTGCTCCAATTTATAAGTTTCTCAAAAAAGGAAAGTGGGGAATATTAGGAGATGATATTCAGTGGAATTTTGCAAAATTCCTGGTTGATAAGAATGGGCAGGCTGTCGATCGCTACTACCCTACTACCTCCCCTCTTACAATGGAAGTAATACCTGCTCCTGCTATCATCTTGTTATTCTTTTAGTTATATTAACGTGTTAGTTGATTTCAAAACCAAACGCAACTAAATATAGTATTCACTCCTGCTAGTTCAACATTCTGCATTAGTTATCATTGTGTGTATACAGTGTGTGACAGGTTTAATGCTTTTCTTCCTTTCTGATCTTGTTGCATTTGCAGAGAGACATAAATAAGCTGCTGGGCATCTTGTAGATGTCACAAGCAACAAGGGCTTAGTAAGGAACAGCCTTTTGATGTCTGTTGTGCCTTTAACTCTGTATTATCAATCACTATTTGCAGAATGTACGGCATTAGCCATATGAAAGTTGTACAATGGAAGATTATGATAAATTCATTCCTGAAATGCAGTTTTAAACTCATTTTGTGGTTTGATCATCCATTTTGGCAACATGGTTGAAGTTGACAAGAAGTCCTTTCCCTTTGTAAATTGACCGATCCCAAAGATGCTCAAACCGTTCCAAGAGCATCTTTATGGGTGATTACGACTAAATTGGAATCAAACTAGTTTTGGTACCACAACAATAGTTCAATATGGGGAATCCAGGAATCAATCATTCAATCCTACCTAGTTAAATCACAGGCAGTAGAAAGGAACAAAACAGATGAAGCAAAATAAAATCGATCTGACAAAACGTACCTGTCACATGTTAACAGTTTTTCCCATCAAATGAACATGATTATGAATGTTCCAGCAGAATAATAATCAAGACACAAAATGAGACGTAATCACAATTTGTTGTTTAGTTCTGTTATTCATTCCAAACAAAATCTCAATTTTCAAAATGGTCCAGCAGCATATTTGTTTGGCTGAGGTGTCAGTGTCATTCCATTGGACCATTGCTACTCAGTACTAACAAATTTCTCTTTAAATAAACATAGTACTTCATATTCCATAACAACCTTATCAACTGTCGATCATCAGTCCTCAAAAGCCAAGGAAAAGCTTTCGTTGTCATCCTACATTTGTGCAGAACTGTTGTCATGGCAAGTGAACTATCAGTCCATGACTTCACTGTAAAGGTTAGCTTTCATGTTCTTGTGTCCTACACTTGCAGGAAGTTCATGCATATTGAAATTGGCATTGCACGCATTGTTTTAGCTTCAGAATGTGGAAGCTAACATGGGCAATGAGTACTTGGCAAGATTTTTTACCCGAGAAAAAAAATAGTAGTAAAACTTTGAGCAACCATTTTATTATTTGTTCTGATTCCATTGTTCTCGTTCCCATGATTTTTATGAGTAGAGTACTGGTTTGAAAAACCCTTCAGTCCTGTGATATGATGTTGAGTAGTGCAATAGAAGAATTGGTAATTTGTATACTTATAAGCTTTAATAAATTTGCTACCAAATTGGGAAACGTTTTGGCTGCTGTGTGGAAATAAATATTTGAGTAAACGAATGAAGATGTAAAAATCATGCAAAGTTGGAATATATGCTTTGTGGGACTTGTAATTCCAAGAGTGGAAGACAAATTATTCAACTTTCTCCATTCTTGGACCCCAGCATGTAGTAGATCACTTTTTGGTAGCATTCTCTGTATATTTCATGCTAAATCAGACTATGTCAAAGGCCCAAGCAGATTTTCCTTACTCTTGCTAAATGATTGATTACTCGAATATCTATCAAGGACATTTAGTTATAGCTTCATCTTACAATTAATTGCAGGATGCAAAAGGAAATGATGTGAATCTCAGCATTTACAAGGGAAAAGTTCTACTAATTGTTAATGTTGCTTCTCAATGGTAGATTCTATTTTGTATTTCCTCTCTGTCATTTTGTTTCTGTATACATATGGTTCCTTGGTCATGGCCAAAAAGCATGGTTATCATTGATAAAGTATATTCATAGATAGCTTCAAGACAAACACTACTGGATATTAACAGAACCATTGCCAGTTGATTTTGAAATTTTGGAGCTTTCCTGCCATTCGAGTTTAACCAATTATACTGTCTTATTGACAATTTATCTGTTAACTTTTTAAACCATCTTTTGATCTTTTTGTACCAGTGGGCTGACCAACTCAAATTATGTCGAACTGAATGAAGTGTATGAGAAGTACAAGGGACAAGGTTTGTCTATTAGATCATACATGTTGCTACTTACAGGTGCAATCAATATATATCGTGTATTCAAACGGATCTCAATATGCTAGTGGAACTTCCAAGTTAATTAAGGTTGAACTTCTTTGAAATGGGGCGCAGTAGCCTCCTTTAAAGGCCAAACATAGTGATTCAGGCTGCCTGATTTCATTTTATTGTTTTGATATCAGATGCTTGATCTTAAAGTCCCTGTAACTTTTTATCTTCTTTCCAATATAGGGCTGGAGATCCTAGCATTCCCATGCAATCAGTTTGCTGGGCAAGAACCAGGGAGTAATGAGCAGATAGTAGACTTTGTCTGTTCCCGCTTCAAATCAGAATTCCCCATATTTGAAAAGGTATATCCAATGAACTACACCATATGAAGAACAAGAAACATCTACTTTCAGATTCTTGGATTGGTTAACTCCAAATTATTGCCATTATTAAGTAATTTAACTGATCATAACAGACATCTGCAGAAAGAATATGGTGTATCAGCATCAAACTTGAATCCAGATGCATTTATTCTTATCTTTTCAATTTGGAGACATTTTTCATCATTGAACTTCTGTGACAGATTGAAGTGAATGGAGAAAATTCTGCTCCACTTTATAAGTTTCTAAAGAAAGCAAAGTGGGGGCTATTGGGAGGTGATATTCAATGGAATTTTGCTAAGTTCCTGGTCGATAAGAATGGACAAGCTGTTGATCGCTACTACCCAACAACATCCTCTCTCACAATCGAGGTTTCTGCTAACTCTCTCATTTTTTTCAGCCCAGTTCTTGAATTTAAAACAAAAAAGAAACAACTTTCTCATGGAAGTTCCGAGAGATCTTTTTTGTGAATATCATATCTTCAAATTTTCTTACCTGGTCATATTGTTCTTATTGTAGAGAGACATAAAAATGCTGCTGGGAGTTTTGTAGAAGCCAGTAGAGAGAAGGGCGTGAGCAGTCATTTGCTGTTGGAACGACCAGTGTCGTCCTGCTCCAGCCCCTCTTTTTCCTAAGTAGTCTAATAAAATTTCGCAGAAAGAAATGGAATGTTCTGAAGTACCGTGTTTATGTGCTTTGAATTTGAACTGAGTAGCATTTGATGGGATGATATGATTTGACCCTATGATCCATTGTAATATGAAATGTAAAATCATTATCTTGCTTCAATAAAATGTCTTTTTTGTTTTTTTCCTTTAGCACTTTGAGATGATCAAGGAAAATGTAACAGCATAGCTTAGAACAGTTTTTGAATGCTAAAATCAACTCAAAGACGATATGTTTTCATGCATTGAGAGGAGCATATTGTAGGGGTCGGGGATACAGGAATCTAGACTTATTAACTTGCCAGCTCCAGCTCCTCCAGCTCCTACTGAAGTTACATATTTGAGCTCCTTTATTTTTGGGACTGCAATTGATCTGTCGCCAACAAAAGGATTCTAAGAAAACAAGCAAATTAGGAAGAACAGCAAATATGACATATCTGCGGCCTCTAATCATCAGACCAGAAAATTTCCATCCATCCCCAGTCATTCTTGGGGACTTTCAATGCCTCCCAAACTGCGGCAGAGGCATCAACGATATTATTTGGACGAGGTGGCTGATAACCATGAACAGAGTCACATCCCATGGTTGAGTCACACTCATCGACCACCATGGCTTTAACACCTCTTCCATTTCCATAAATGGTAATGTTCTTATGGCACCTTTTCATCCCATTGAACCATCCAGTGGAAAATGCCACCACTGGTATCTTGTTGGAATGGAACTTGTCACATTCAGAAGGTCCACCACCATCACCGCCCTTCTGAAAGTTATTCCCGTTAGAATTGACTTAGTACGTTTAGAAACAGGTGGCGAACACTTGTAGATTGAATAAAACTTGTTTGCCCGACGGCAATCATCAATACCAGGATCACACTTGTCTTTTTGTGCTTGTGTTCCCCTGATTCTGCCACTTGGTTTGCATGGTTTAGCTTCCACCAGCCCCATCCCACAAACCATGGCAATCAAAATGAGAAAGAACAAGAACCCCATCAGATCAAATTGGGCCTGGTCTCTCATCTTTTATTTCCTCAGCTTTGCGAAAGAGTTTCTTATGTGTTATGGTGCAAATAAGTTACTGAGAGGTCCTGGAATTTATAGCACAGCCATCCAGAGTGATCCCAACAAGGAGACAACCTTCAACACTTAAAACTTTACGTTTCTTGTTGTTTCTTCTTCTTCTGTGATCCGGGTCGTGATGCATTGAAATTGGAAGTATTAAACAGTAGGCCTTCATTGCCAGGCTACTTTGTAAGACAAGAATCACCTCGTAGATATCAACTTCATAAGACACAAATGGTTAATTACAGGAGCCTACATTGGTGCTGTATACTGCCTTGTGTAGATAGTTTGGCCTCTTATATTACCCCTTTAAGTTATTTAAGCATTTTGGCATCTAACAAAAATGAATCCTTGAAGATTCAGTTGAAGTTGGCCTGAAAAGAATCCCCAGGTATTTGAGTGACAGATTCGTTTCCAGCTTAAAAAGAAAAAAGGGTAGGGGGAGGATTCCTTTCCTTGTGATTCTTGACGTAAAACTAGTTTGCTTTAACCATATAGCCTGGCTAGGCTAATGGGAATATCTAAATCCTAACGCTGGTGGTTGTTTCTCATAGGCTTGTTAAAGTTACCGTCGAGGAATTTCAGTCAATTGGTTGGTATTTGTAAATGTTATCTTTAATGTTAATAATAAAATCTTTATATTTTTGGGGGGATTGAAAGAAGAAAAACTTCATTTTCCCACTGTGGAGAATATCCCTTGTTCTCATCCACTAGGCTTTTGGAGCCAATGTGGAAGCCAAAGCCTGGAAGGGAACCATGAAAAATGGAAATTGAAAGGTTAGAATGAGCTGAAATGGCAGAGAACTTCCTGGCCAAAAATCTAACTTAACCCGCAATATCAATGAGTTTCACAATCAAAGGAATGAAATTACAACAATATGTAAGACTCAAATAAGTACTCTTCAATTTGTTGAAAGATCCCCAAGTTTATGCTGAAGACCATATTTTACTTCCTAGCAATATCCATAACGCCATTCTACTTCCGACAATTCATAATCTATTGCTACTAAAAACACTAAGAGAAGTAGCTTTGTTACAGAATATGTTAGCACAAACCATCATCTACTGGTGGCGGGGTGGACGATCACAAGTCAAGAGTTTGCTCATCTCCTGGCGCGGTTCATTTACAACAACAACACATATATACAAAAATTGCCATGTGTCAATTGCAGCAAATTTTATTATCCGCGCGTCAGGTCAATCTCTGTCTGGGGATTCCTCAAATCTTGCCGGGAAACAGGAGGCCAAGCACCTATTCCAGAATGTGCAGTAGGATCTTGACTAGAAGCTATGCTAACCGGTGCCGATGACTTCTCATCAAGCTTAGGTACAGAACTTTTCTCATCTTTATCACTGCCCTCTGCTTTGGTCTTTCCCTTGGTACCACCAAATACAAAACTGCATACTACGACCTAATAAAACATGCGAGATTCATTGAGAAACCTTGCTTAGTATAAAAAATCACAAGTAACAAATTATTAATTGATCCAGCCACATCATATAACCACAACACCCAAAGGCCTGCAAGCGTAAAAGGGAAGCAAAACAGGAAAGAAAACGAGGGGAGAAAAGAAAAATATGCTTCCCAACATAGCTATTTCTACCTGCCATTCATTTTCCCAGGCCAACAACATGAGAAAGAACATAAAAAAAAAAGATTGACAACACAAAATGATGCTATAAGTTTTCCCCGTTTAACAATACAAGATTGACAACACAACAAAAGAATTTAAAAATGAAAAAGGAAAAAATGTACCTGAGTTGAGCTTGATGCTATAAGTTTTCCCCCTATTGCACCCCCAATAACGAGCCCATCAGGACTACATACAGAGATGCTAAGACCACCAGTCCTGTTACGAGGGCCACCACTTTCAGCAACCAAATAAGAACCCGATAAGCATAATATCTCAAATCGGCCCTGAACAAGTAAATGAAGAAAATATCAGTTGTTTTCAATCCATGCAACAAAATTTTTTTATCAATTAATATCAACATAACTTACAACCATGAAATGGAACCGCACACATTTTTGCTGGGTTAGTTAAAATCAACAGTAAAAATTTTTCCCAAAAAATAAAGAGCAGATCATAATAAGTACACATTATGCATACAATTTTTGTCATGTAAGGAGTTACAGTTACACAGAAAGAGGAAAAAGTTACAAGAAACATTTACACCAGATAGACTAGGAAACAATAATCACACCTTTACATTTGACTGTTTTCTCCATACTGTATTTAACAAATAATCATGGATTACTTTAAGTAGCTGCTAAGAATATTGACAAGTTTTGAGAATATCAAAACAACTATTGAACCAGCACAAACTTCAAAAGAATGGAAATTGGGTTCTATAAATGAATCTAAAGACACATCACTTCTTTTTTATTCCAGGGCCCAGCAACTACGAAGTTGTTTTACTTCCAATGGTGAATAAAGGCTTAATCGTTGTTGTTGTTATTGTTGCTGCAAATACTTCCAAGCCAATGGCAATACTTGCAAATGTTCTCTTACAGGGTAATTGAATACAAAGGAACAATAATGCTAGATCTTAACTTCCCAATGAATTCCAATATCTATTATCCTCATATAGAGTATGATTAGCAACTAATGTCAGACACTAAGCACCCTTGCATAACAGCTACCATGTCTAAATCTACCTACTAAATGATTCGAGTGTAGCGTACAGACAAAAAAGATCAGTAAAACATTTCACCAAAACTAACCAAAGCAAATAAATGTCTCCGTGTATTATGTCACCGATGGAACTTAAAAGTTTAGAAAATCTAAGTTGCCTTAAATAGACTAATTTTACAGCCCAAAAATAACATTATTGGGGCACTCACAATCAGACACACACAAAGCTACCAAATGCTGTGTACCAAAAAAAAAAACCGAAGGCAAATAGACTATGGGTTTGACCTCATATGTGACATTGCCACCAGAAGTTGTTGGCTGACGTAGGGTTACGGCAGACACAGAACCATTAGCTGACAAAATGCACAAAGCCCTGGGTCTTTGTTGGGCAAAAGACAGTATCTTTGCAGCAATATCCTGCAGTGATATATCAATAATTAGCATTCTGTACAGCAGATGGTTCACACAACGAATTGCTGGAATGTGAATCAATAACAAATAGCCCACACTTAAAAGTGTAAGATTTTTAAGAACCTCCACAATATCAGTACCATTGGGATGGCCCCTAACTGTTAATTTCAACAATTATGGAAACGCCAAACCAACAGAATTGCAGCGATGCATATTTTGTTAGTATCTGAAGAGATCCTGACAATATTCAGCTAAAAGTTCTCTCATCTCTGGAATCAAATTAGAGAATTGAAAGTAAATGAGGCATTGAAAGTCCATAAGTACATTCAGTTGGTGCCATTATTTGTCTGTGGCGAATTTGAAATACAGTAAAGTAGGACAGGCCACATACTCGATATGTTGCAGAAACAGAGCAATATCACATACCTCTCCAACTCCAACATGAATGACATGTGGTGTGAAAGCTAGTCCCGCAGTACTGTTCATCCAATCACCTGCGAAATAAAGCTATAAGCCAAAAAAGAAAGACAGAAATGTACAATCCAACCCATGATAATAACAAATATAGCACCAACTGAAATACTATTTTCAACTCATAAGCAACTAGGATTTCCTAACCTAATTCTAAATGCACCAACGTCCCTCTATTCAGTGTCCTCAAGAACCATAATTTTTGATAAATTTTTCATCATTACTAAAGTTAATCGCAGAGCATGCCATCTTTATGATTTCAGTTACAGTAGCCGAAAATTTTTTAAGTATCATAAAAGGATTTTATCAGGAAAAAATGAAAAAGCTCATGAAATCAATTATGAGACATTCTAAAATGTCATTGGACCTACTTAATTACAAATACTGCAAGAAATAAAAATCTGGTTATGGGTAATCTAGTTTAAAATGAATTCTCCATGAAAAAGGCTAGATGCCATTAAAGATTCGATCTTGCTGCAAAAAAACTTAAATTATACTAACTAATATTTATCTAAGACAGATTTAGACTAAACAGAACAGCAGCAAGTTAGAATAACATAAAATACTCAAAATTAACCCAAAAAAGAAAAAAACACTCACCAAGAGGAGCCAATCGTTGCTTCCACCCAGTCCCAGGCGGCCGCCCTCTGCTCTTTTTTGAGCCACCAGGTGTAACTGAACCTGGAGATGGCGTAGAAGACATGGGAGACAAACCTAATTGCATATTAGCCCCATCAGGGGCATACTTCCGAGGCCTCCCTCTTTTCTTCTTCCCCGTTTCACTAGGTGAAACGCTAGAAGCCATAGACATACTAATGCCATGAGGGTAACTGACTGAAGGGTTCTCTACTTGGTATGTAGACCCCATAGGAGCACCACCTCCAACATTCGCCTGAATTGAAATGTTAGGGTGGTTGGAAAGGGTTTTAAAACCAGGAGGAGTAGGCAACCCAACCCCAGTTGGGTTCACAGAACCCCCACCACCAACGCCAACATTAGACCCTGAACCAGACCCACCAACCCCACCACTCCTATTGAGGTAATATGAAGCTGACCCCGAAAGAGCCATTCCTTCTCTTCCATCCATGCATTTACCCGGTAGTATTTACCACCTAAAAAGACTCTTATTTTAACCTACTCTGAAATAAAAATTCAAACTTTCAAGCAAAAATACAACTAGGCCAAATCTGAAGCTGACCCACCAATTTAATTGCAACAACCAACCAAAATCTTACCAAACTACAATATTAACAATATCAAAATTAAGCACCCAGAAAACCTAATTCAGGGTTTATCCTGGGTTTTACAGAAATCACGGGAAAAGGTAGTTAAACTTAGAAAAGAGCAATCTTGAACCAATACTCACCCAGGCAAAGTAAACACGGAAGGCAACCACCAAAGCTATAACTTGAACAACTTAAGGACTAAAGATCACAAAGTTTAAAGCTTCTTAACGAGAATGCACAAAATCCATACTTGCACAGGCCCCAACACCATAGCCTCAAATTTTAGCAGTTCTTAACAGGGTTCTGAGGCAGATAAAGAAGAAAGGAAAAAAGAAAAAGAAAAAGAAAAAGAAACCCTAGATTTGAAATGGGGCAGAGGAAATGAGAGACTGAGAGAGAGAAAGAAAGAGGGGTAGCATGAGTTTTGGGAAAGAGGGAGGGAGGGAGCGTAAAGACAAAAGCGAATGAAATGAAATACACTAGTAAATATTGAGCTTTTGAATTAAAGAAAAGAGAAGGCAACTTTCTTTTTGGTATTTAAAAAGAAAATTTGCTTACCATAAATCAATGATTTATTGGGGAGGTTTAAACAGTCTCAGGGTCAGGAGGGATGGCGTAAGCTCTCTGACTTAAGGGGGAGGCTTGTTGGAGGACAGTTGGGAGCACGTAAGAAGTACCTACTTGTCTATATCAGAAGACTTATGCCACTGTTTCTGTAATGTACCATTATTTCTTAGGGCAGGGTATCCTTTTTCAGTTTTTTTTCTCTCTCTTCTCCTGCCCTCACTGATGAATTTAATGTGACCTTTTTGTGCGATTGCTGCATTGCTTTTGGACTTTAGATAGTTTTATTTAAAAGAGTCCAGAGGGGGGGACTCATGAGTGAGAGAGAGACTGAGAGACTGATGGATGAATGAATGAAAGAAAGAGTGAGAGTGAGAAGGCGTTGAGTACTTGAGTCAAAACTCAAAAGAACTTTGAAAATGAAAAAACATTGATGGTAAGAAAGTTTAGCAGTTCAAAGTTCAAACCAAAAAAGAAGAATTAGTACCAATGTTACCAAAAAAACCATCTTTGCATTTTAATAATTCTCTTCAAACCTTTTTTTTTAACATATGACAAAACAAGAAGAAATTCATATATGACAAAACAACCTTAGAGGTTCATGTTTTTCATATTTGTCATTTTCCCTACTTACCAAGTTCTATAAACTCTAAAAGGAAATGTTTTAACAGCAACAATATTAAATTATTAGCTATTCAAACGTTATTATGGGTTGAATTTTTTTCCTTCAAGAAACAGAAATCTCATAAATGTCACATTTTGCTTAGTCGCCAGTACATCCCTATTCAAGTTGGTTTTGATATGGAAGTAAATCCATCTATTAAAAACTGTCTTTAAATAGCTAAAGTAGGTAATTGAAATTCACTTTGTATCAGACCTTGTACTAAGGTTAAAGACTAGCCCGTCAAACTCCAAAGCCTTATCCTCAAAATTTTCACCAAAGATACAAAAGAGAAGTTTTGGGATCAATATGGAACTTCTCGTGGAAAACATGAGAATTATTAGGAAGATGTACCTTGAAATCTTGGTTTTGGTACGTTCCGTAGGTAAAGTTTGTGTGCCTCTTCAAACAAAAACAAATAGTACAACTGTACAATTACGTAGGTATTTAGTTGGGCATGCCAAGATTATCACGTGTAAAAATAGTCCAAAAATCCAGCCGATAACTTTGCCGAATAAATAGACTTTGCCAATTTTTTTGCCAATGAGAAGAATAAAGATCAGCCACAAATATAATGGACTAATGGAGACCGACTGCAATTGCCAATACATAATGATACAGCATCGGGGTTGATTAGACACAATACTTGTAAGGTCGACAACTCAACATATGAGAAAATCGCCTTTGCCGGTCTAACATGGTGGCTTGGACTTGGAGCATGGCCATCGCATATGCGCCGACAAGATGGTCAATTTGACTATCTCACCCGAGGGTACAAATCCTATCTCCATAATCAAGGAGTGGCAGTGAAAAACCATTTCTTTTAGAATTTATAGAAGTATTTACACTAAAAAAAATTTATTTAACTTTTATTTTCCTATTCAATGCTTGAAAAATTTTTAAAAAAATGTTTAATGATGTTAGCACACATTTTACAGATTCATATTCGAAAATTTCCTACCCCATGATCACAGAACACACACCCTGCATATTTGAGACAGCAAGGGGAGAGCTGTGCAAAGATGTATGTTTAGGGAACAATGCAATCACAATACTTGGAAAAAAGTAACAAATATGACTAGAGTTCCAGAAAGTAACTAGTGGCAAAGGTTTTGGGAATCTTACAGTGAATGAATGACAAGGATACACTGATTGCAATTATTTTTTAGGTATAGATTTACAAGGTTAGTCATGAGAGATATACTACAGGAGCTTCCCTTGATTTCCAGATGAAGATACTTCAGTAGGGTGGGTGGCATTAATACCCGAGATCCTATATATGTGCACACTCTGCTAGTATGCCCTGTAATAAGATCAAAAAGAGCAATTATACAAGCACCCCTCTATTCATCTTCACCCGCAAATTTGAAATAGCTAAGACATTGTTTATGAAAATTGAGAAGCACTGATCCTGTTACCAGGATATCAAGAGCCCAGATTTCTTATGCAAAGTTGTATATACTCCAATAGAAACTTTTACTATGAAATTATATATAAGCTAGAGAAGGTGTTTTACTACAAAATAATATTGAGAAATTGTTTCTGAGAAAAGAATCAGCTCTACTCCAAGGAGGTATCAGTCGATTTTAAACTCTGACTTCTGTTTACAAAATCCAAATACCCCTGTTAAAGATGAGCAGTTGCATTAGATATAAAGGTAAACCAAACAACGAAAATTATAACTCCGAAATTTACAAGCTAGTTAACTTCTAATCAATGCTAACATAGAAGTGTCTTTGTAGCAAAAAACATGCCGCACACTGGTTTGAACATGATATTTCAATAACTGATATACATAATCCAGAAAGGATATCACATCCTCCTATAATGCCACTCCCTTCCAGTCATCAGAAAAGTGCAATTGCTCAGAGCTCCATCAAGATGAATCCAGGATCTCATCTCAGAATATTTAATTCTTACTTCTCACAAAGGTTAATTGACCTACTCCATCAAATTCCATAGGGAAATCAATGAAACAATACTGACAAAGAAGATCTTACCTGTAGAATTCCAACAGCAGCAAATTTGTCAACCACTGTCTTAGACTGCACTGGGTGCAAATTCAGTGGCTTCAAGAGAAATTCCACATTCTGTCAAGAAACAGTTCACATCATTACTTAGTACTGTCAACATCAGGAAAAATGGCTACAAGGGATGAAGATCTATAACTATAGATTGAAAAAAGAAAAAAAGAAAAAAACAAGCGGGAATCCAGAAGCACCAGTCCAGCAAACCCAGAAACTCATTCAATTAAGTGGCAGGTATAAGCAGGGTTCAATGTTGCAACTTTCAATTGAGCATTGGACTAAATTTGGCTGTCCACAAGTGCCAACCAAATAACCATTTAAAGTAACAACAATTTCTATTGCCTTTATCAACAGCTTTACTTCATACTGTCATTAACTTAATGAAAATTAAATTTTCCTACATCAGTGGTTAAAAGTACCCACCTTTGAAGTAAAACACTCATCCCAGAAAGTATAACTTACACCGTCAAGTTTCCCAGTTTGACAGAGATCATCAATGAAAAGCTTCACACGCACGGCCTGAAAGAAGAGGAAAACTATCAAGTCAGAGTAAGTGAAAGACCAAAGCGATGATAATGGTGAAAAATAAATGCAAATTCTTTTGTTTCTCAGAATAAAATATGCCTCACTAAAAAATAAATAAGAAAGAAGATAAACAACATCTGGACTGCTTCTCTGCTGTCTATTGAAAGGGTAGCCAACTACAAAGCCCGTCAAAGAAAGCTGAGAGATCTGTGGGGAAAAAGTAAAAATTTCACTCCAATATGAATCTTATAAACTATTAAGCCAAATACAACCACCAAATAAATTTCACAATGCTGATAAAAGGCAGAATTCTATATTGATAGAGCAAACAAAACAATAACAACAAATAAGGAGATAGCAATAACAATGACTCACTAGAACTTGGAAATCACTGGCCATCAAGTCAATGTTAGTTTTCGTCCGTATCAGAACACTGCAAAAAACAGCTGTCTTCAGACCATGCATTTTGGAGTCACGTATAAATCTAACTAAACAAAAAACAATTACTATGTCGTACATGTTATCATTATCACCATCAGAAGATTGCATCTTTAGATACCAAACAAGCTATGTTACCTGAGAGGTGATGCAATCTTGTTATTTACATCTGAAACAGCCAAACCAACATATTTATCACCCACGTCTAGACCGAGTAAACGGTTCCACTTGAGCGAATTCGTCTTAAGCAATTCTTGGAACAAATTGGCTGGTTTCATGTACTTCATCTCTATAAGTCACCAAACCCCATAAACGTTTTTAGAACGCATTTAAATCATTCGCAGCCCAACGTAGTGCATGTAAAACCAAATGCACAACAGAACCCAACCAAAAAAAAATCTTGGGATGTAATAGGAAAGAAAGGAAACCAGTGAGCATTATCACAGGGCATCAGTTAGACATTTTCACAAACACATTATGAACTAGACGAAATATTGGAAATCAAACAACATAAACATAAACACAAACATCATACGGACGACATTGGACTGCTGGGAAATCTCTCTCCATCTATACTCATTTCACACATTCATAAACTCATAAACTCAAAAACACATTCATACCTCTGACAGGGGAAGACGATAGCGTTACAGCATAAAATGATTTTTGGAAGGGAAAATCTTCTCATACCAGCATTGCTATTGGCCTTTACGTGATTGACGACTTTGAAGTGGGCCAATATTGGGTACACTAGTTAAAGCCCAGCCAACAGTTCGAAAGTAGCCGAGCCGGTAGACGCTCTATGACCTTCCCAGAGGTAAATGTTCTAATCTCACCAATTGCAAATAAGCCCAACTTATTACACTTGCTGTCTCGGTTCTTGTGAATGCTACTTGTTTGGTGGAAAAATTCAAAATCATATAAGTTCCATATGGAAATTTCATATTTTCTATGTGATAATTAAGTAATTCATTACAATCCACTATGTTCTACATGTCCGACTACATGAAAATCTCATACTTTTTACATGAAATGGAAGTAGTGATATTTATCTCTGATATCACTTGTTATGATTTTAAGAGCAACCCACCACAAATGCTAACTTGTGTCAGGTGAAAGAAACAAAAAACCATGACAATTTGTCACAAATTATTGAATTCATCAGTAAATTGGAGAAAGAAGAATTTGTAGGCGGAAGGAAGAATCAAGAAAGGAAGGAACAGAATGAGAAAACGAGGGAAATTTGCATTGATAAGCTCAGCCAATTATCACACACATACATAATTACACCCTCTTTACGTCGTTCTGCTAATCCCATTTGGCCTTTTTGCATTTCAGCCCCTTTCTTTTTATTCTTCTTTCACAACATACATTATCACACATTCACGAGCAAGAGGGGAGAATAGAGAAGGACCTGATCTCCACTGTCCACATTGTGTAGCGAGATAGAAGCCCATTTTTGTGGACGAAAAATAAATTCAATCTCACAAAACGCATTGGGAACGAGATGTATTCTAGAATTTGTCATGGTTCTCCATGGAACTTATGAAAAAATTCAAAGCCATATAAACTCCTCGTGAAAATCTCACACTTTCCATGTGAAAACCAAATAATTCATGACAATTCACCACCTTCCGCATATCCACCCACACAAAAATCCCATACTTTTTAAGTGAACCTAGTAATATCCCATATAAAAATTCCACTTTTCACATGAAACAAACAACAATAGTCTAACTTTGATTTCACTCGTCATAATTCTTTAAAAAATCCAGTACAAAAAATAACCTGTGAAGTGAAAAAAATCCAAAACCATATAAACCCTCATAAAAATCTCATACTTTTCATGAAAAAACCAAATAATTCATGACAGAATTATCCAAACTATATCAATGGCCCAAGTAAAACATAAAGTGGGTCAAAACTTGGGCTTATGTAAGTGAACCGCATAGATAGAAGAAACAAGATGTAATTGGTATTTCAAAGGAAAATGCCCATCTCTTGATTTATTATAATCTTGGAGAAGAATTGAAATTCTACCAACTAGAAAACAATGGGAAAAATCCAAAGAGAGAGAGATTAAATGGCAAGAATTAATTGAATGAATTAACTAACTACGGTGAATAATGCCTATCTACATTATCTATCACTATCTCGCACATAAAAGAATGGAGTGAGGCTCTCAAAGTTTGCACGTTTTTGCGCCAGTCTTCTGAAAGGCTTCCTCTGTCTCCACAGTAATCTTTCAATACCCCTGGAATGCCTCGCAGCATCCGTTGTTGCCACCATATCTGCATCCCTCTTCGCGGATTTGGATGTTCTTGATTTCTTTCTCAATTCTGATCGCCTTGGCGATGGCGTTTGGGGTTCTTGGACTTTGCCACTAGTACATCTGTGGATTCATAGAAAGAAGCAGCATTGATAGATTACGATGATGATAACATGTATCGTCAACAATCAAGCTAGTAAATCGTAACCAAAAAAGGGCACAATTCTGCATATAACAATTTTGCACAAAAGATCAAGTCATGTCCCTCTAAAGGGTAAAAATTTATATATTGACTTGCCTCTCCTGCGTCCTTGTTAGCATTGATGAACACAAATCTTCGTTTGTATGAGAGTCACAAGCTGGACATATATAAACCTTTGGTGGAGAGGATAGCTTGATGCAATCAAAGTGATACCACTCATCACAATTATCACAGGCAATCATTGCTCGTTGATCATAAGGTCTCCGACAAATACAATAAAGCATACTTCGGTCCCTCAACAACTGCATGGGCCAGATAAATGGAGTAAAGAGTATTGAGTATTTACCACCAACAATACAAAAGTCAAAGAAGAAAAAGAGGTGCAAAGGCAGTCTCACGGATTAGTTTCTAATTACCTTGAGTTCCTTTTCACAGACCAAAGGCAATTGTTCACCTTCAGCTATAAGGTCAAACACTTTCTCAAGCCCCAGAGCTCCTCCATCCATCGATACCTGCTGATAGGAAGACAATGAGGAATTGGATAGGAAAAAATAACCACACCTAACCATATGTTACAGCAGTAGGTATGACCTTCTTTGCCGTATCAGCCCATTGCAAGCCAAGATGTCTCACTTCTGTCAGTTTCTGTCTGAAGTAATCTTCCGGAGGAATGCTTATAGCCTGACCCTAAAGCACAGGTATGAAATACATTAGCCAATAATCCTGAAAGGTATTTAAACTATCATTCCATGTGTGTACTAATCTAATCTGTAATTCCATTTGTAATAAACCATGAATCAGAATCTAGGTCATCATCTATGGAAAAAAGATAAATTGTAAGATGAGATCTGAATCATCTAGCATCATCTTAGTAAGCTTCTGGGTGAATGACAATCTGAATAGTCCCAGTAATTTTCCAAGCACAATTAGGACCCGCTCTCCAAATCTGGCAACATTCTGAACCCAAAGAAGGGTAAACGCTTTTTTCACAGCAAGCAAACTTTCATACCATGTCTCCAACTCTCAAGATATTAAAATTCAGTTAATCCATTAGTAATTTTGTCTTGAATGCTTAACAGAGCAATTAACATCCCATCTTATTTTGGTCATTACTCACAAGCATCATCTTTCCAGCTGCTACTCCTTGGGAGCTATATTGCATTATTACTATTTGGCAACCACCTTGTGAATGAAGTTGGAAAAAGGAACTACAGATACCTTCAACAATTAAAAGGTTCTATACCTCCTTCAAATGCCTCTGAACTTGTTGTATGGTGGGCTTTTGTGAACCTTGTAACAGCTTCTGAGCTCTAACTTTCCATGAATTTCTTGCTAAAACAAGCTCAACTTTGCTGTTGCTACGAGCATCATAAACACCTGCCATATCTATTGCCTATGAAAGGTAGAAATGTTCCAATCAGAAATATGACATCGAGCACAATGCAAAAATACAACAACATAATGATGAACCATTAACTGGATATTCTCTCACAGATGCCTAAGCAAAACAAGTTAACAATAAAAGCCAGAAGGCAAGATAGAGAACCTTCAACGCGATGACAATTTTCTCAGCAACAACATTGAGATCTGTGTCTTGATAAGACAATGCAAAATCTGTTATTTCCATTAAGCAAGCACTGCATTCAACAGCTTTCTCAACAATTTGGTGAAGTATGCTTCTTTCCTCAATCCTTGCAACAATGTGCCATTGTGACCAAATAAGTACATGTATACCACAATCATCCACGGAAAACAAATTATCTTAAAAAGGATCTAAAATTGCAAAGAATAACTTAAACATCAGAAATATGACCTAACCAAAAATGTGAGGAGAAGAAACCCAAACACTCCAAAAGAAAAATCTAAAAGTAGAATCCAGCCAGATGAAATAAAATTTTCTTGTTGCAGAGTAAAGTAGCATTGTTGTTAGAACCATGCAAGAAACCAAAAGAGAATATTTCTCAAATATATGAATTTCAGAACAATTTGTAATCCAGGAAAAAAGAATAGCATACAATTTGTTAAGAATTAAAGGAAGCAGCTCATTACCATAAGCAAAGACTCTCAGCGTCTGATAATAGCTCAACGAGCTTATTGAAATCAGGGCATTTCTGTCTAATTTTCTGCATGATAAAATTATTAACTCAGACAGAAGATTAAAGCTGTATGAATTTAAATACTTTGAAATTTGTAAGACTACTTGTACCATGAGACCACATTTGTTCCTAGAGATTTTCCCACTCCTTACAAAGTTGCAATAGTGGCAAACATATGTAGCTCCACCATTAGCATCTTCAAGTGATGACCCAACACACTGCAAGTGAAAACTGTATACGATAGCAAAGGCACATATGGAAATCAGAAACAGTTTTAAGATTTGTATAACTACATAAAAACTTCCTTATTTATTAGTATCACTGCCCTTTATATGATCCCCAAAAGAGAGTAAATTTATATTAACATTCTCATAAATTAAAAGGCCCATGAAGGACTTGAAGGGAGAAATTCCCAAATCACTCTACTCAAATCCAGAACTGGATAAGGAGGTAAAATTATTACTCAGTAAACTAAAAATTTACCAGTCTTTGCAAATAGAGCAAGTCATGAGCTTCTCATCATGACTCTCAATGGAACAAGAAATGCATGATGGTTCTGCTTTGCAGCACTTCAGTTTGTCACATATGGCAAAGGATCTATCAAGGCTGTTCTTTATCTGCAAAACAGTTAAAAAATCGATCAAAACCATTAGAAAGGTATAGGACACCATTTATTGAATAGGATCAAATCAATGTTGACAGGTGATCATGTCAACCTCTAAAAGAGTAGTAGTTAGCAATATTCCATCTCCACCAGAAAACCCAGCAATGTCCTTGCAATTCTGCTTCCACTGCTCTACCTTTTGTACTTCAGCCAAAACCATGTCTAGTTCTGAGCAATAGAAGGCATTGGTGATTCCAATTTCCTGAACACAAGTTCATCACATTATTACTAAAACCATCTAAACAAGGTACAAATCCAATGTACACAATAAGGAAAACTGCTACACAAGAAGCCGACCAGAAAAGACCACAAGGTTTATGTACAGATACTTCCATTACAACTACAGTGAGAAGAAGCAACAACAGCAACAACAACCAAACCAACAAAAACAAAAACTACTACAAGGCAATCCTAAAGGAAAGCTGGTCCATAGAAACCACAAATTTGAATGCACAACACAGCGTGCAAATAGACATACATGTAAGGAAATGTACTAAACGATCAATACCAAGCTAAGACTAAGATTCCTTACTTTAAAACTGGATATTAACAACAGCAAACCAGTATACCAGGTCAAACTGAAGTTCTTACAGACTAGGATCTGGTTTGAAACATTCCAAACACTACTTGGTTCAATGAATAAACTACATTCTAGATGAATATATGAAGAAAAAAGACTGTCTTTTGGGTGTTTCTTCTCCTCTATTTTTCATTATTACTAATAGTACCTTCCCTTTCTTTGTGTATGTGTCAGGAAGTTCCACAATCATAGAACAGTTTATTACCTTTAAATGCAGTAATGACGTCCATGATCGATCATCGCAGTTAAGCTTGAAAAACTGAGCCACTTGCTCCAGCCACAAGCTACAAAAACAAGGATAATGAGTTACAGCAACATATAGGAAAATCTGAAAAAATAATGTAACTGGTAAATTGCGATCTTAACAAGCTTCAGCAAAATCCTTCCAACAGTAAAAAGTTTCTACATTAAAGCATTAGAACCACCACAATGGCTGTGGTTAGCAAATCCTAGAAGCTTCTATCTCTTCACTCTTCTCAACTATAGGCAAAAAAGATAATCAAATAGATTTTCTTCCACCATACTAATAAACCAAAACCAATCTCACATACAAGCTGGAAAATTGCCAGAATAAGTACTATCATCAAAAAAGCAACTATTACTATCACTTAATGCAAGTTCAAGAACATGAATTCCAAATACATAAACATAACTTCTAAAGGCAGTACGAGGATGAGGAAACTCACTTATGTTTGTCAATAGCATCCTGAATCTGACGAACCATTAGAGGGAATGAGATACCAAGTTTCTGCAATTTGTCAGACATCAGATCAACCAAGGTACAAATACAAATACAAAGAAAGAAAAACACACTCCAGTCCCCCAGAGAAACAGGAATTGCAAACAAACAACAGCATCATCTTGAACCTATCAAGACACATGGGTGCTAATTGAAAAATGTTACCAAAAACATACAGGCACGCATTAACATGTGAAAAGGTGATATAGATTCGTATATGCATGAGCTTCAAAAAATGGCCAGGACCATAGCCACACCTTTCCCTTGACGAAGCCAGGATACACTGTATTTACTATCTAATAAAGTACCAAATAACCAAACAAAGAGATACCTGAGACAGCTCAAGAACTTTCTCAGCATCACTCAACTTGATCTGTCCACTGCTGCATGAAGGGAGAACTTCCACGGCTTTGCTAAGCCAGTTCATTCCATCAACTAGTGTGGAAGGTAAAGCACAGGAGGCATATGCATCAGGTAGTTGGCAGGAAATCTTCAAACATGCCCCAACTTCCTATGACAATAATAAAAGCAAAACCTTAAATGCATCATTTCTTTAGTTTGCTTTCTTCCAATGACAATAATCTTCAAACATGCCCAATAAGGATATTTCATAACCCAAAGATTAATCACTTTCTTTAGTTCATCTGGTAGTTCATTATTTTATGGCAAGCAAGAAATCTCAAGACAAAAGGCAGGTATAGTCATCCACTGAAGAATTGTAAATTACTAAAATAGGCAAGAAATCCATCATCAACCACTTCTTGTATGAACTTCATAAGAAGAGAATTACAAGATCTCTGCTAGTTTTCCAGATACATATTAATCAAAATCCTATTTTGAAGATTAGAAGAAGTTTAGGAACAATCCAGGCTTAACAAAGATATGGTGTCAGCCTCTGAACTTCATCAAAAAATAATATTAAGAACAGAAAATGTTTTAATTCCATTTAAATACCACCAACCTGAAGAGTGGGAATAACATCACAGAAAGAAAGGGCCTTGGAACACCATCTGACAGTAGAACATGCATCTTGAAGCTTTGAAATCACATCAAACTCCAGGCAAAAAGAAAGACCAGTTTCTACGATGGATTCTAATGACAAGACTTGATGTTCAATTTCCAGAACCAAACTACTGGGAATTCCACGGAAGATAACACTATCATCCAACGAACGAACTGTGTCATCCAGAAAAGAATTGGCATTCTGCTCCCACTTGATGCATTTTTCTAGTACTGCTTGAAGCATTTCCTTCTCTCTTAAGGATACCTTCAGAAACTTTGAATCTGAAACCAACTCCTGCAAAATTCAATGAGGTTTCATATCATGGCCTAAAATCTCGGATAAAGAGAACAATTTGCAAGACAAGAAAGAACCTTCAAGGTATCAAGTTTGAGCAAGGAACTAGAGACAGGTGATAATGATGAGTCGGGAAACAGAAATGGTCTGGACTTGCTCAACCATGTCTCGGCCATTAACAAAGCATTCTTGACATCATGAAGTGAAGGTAGAATAACCCCTATGTCCTCAGAAGTCCTAAATCATCAACTGAAGATATAAAAATTGCTCCAATTATAAGCATAAAATAACTCAAAAGAACAGTGTACAAAACAAAACCTCAAAATATGCTCAAATTCAGACATCTCCGCCTCATTATTAAGAACTTTCTTTGCTCTTTCTTCCCAATGCATAGTGACCACAAGCTTTTTTGAAATATCAACAAACAGCTTCTCCTTTTCGATCTGCAGCCTGACACATTTTGATTGTAAGATCTAAAAATTAGCATAGCAATAAAGTCATCTTTTAAATTTTACTTTGAGAGGGGATTGTCAAGAACATACATATTTGCCTCAATGATCAATTGCTCAAGGAAATCCACATTCATTTTGGATTCAAGTGCCTGAATCGATTTCACAATGTTCAATAAGTTCTCAACAAAAAAGAAATAAACTGAAAAAACCAGCAGGTAAAAGGTTGGACAAATGAACAGCTTAAATGGAAACAATGGTCCCATGACCAGAAAATTTATAAACTAAAATTTCATTATTTTGCAAACAAGAAAAAGAAGCAAAACTTAAAACTGCATAAACAAAGATGACATGACAAAGGAAGTCTTAATTGAGAAATGTAGAAATTAATAAAGAATATATCTTGAGACTTGAGTTATGAGCACACCAACTATTTCAGGAGTAAAAGAATTAAAAACACAGCAGTACCTTCAAAGCTTTGACCCTGCAACAGGCTTTTTTCAGCTCGATGCCAATACGAGGCAACTCTTCAACTACATACATCAAAATGAACCAAACAATTAGCATATACAACTTCAGACTTATATAAGGTACATCAAACATCAGCCAGTATCATTTTTCAGACAAAGAAGAGCATAATTTTAAATGTGCAGAAACAATACCTTCAACTTTCAGTGACAAACCATCACTCTGAATGGAAGTTAACTCATTAACAACATTTTCATGATCCTCCAGGCAATTAATATTTGCTAAGATGTGATCCACACGCGATTTCCATGACATAGCATCATGATAATATTCTCTTAAAAGTTTTAGCTCTGGTACGTCAACAGTAAAACCATCATATTCTTGAATATGCAATTGAAGTTTCTGCCAAAAAAAATAAATAAATAAATAAAAGTAAGAAATGCTTGCAATGTTATTCACTTGCACCCTGGATAAAGGAGAAAAAATACATCAACAGAAGGTTCAAACCTGTAGGCAAATAGAACCTTTCAACATCTCACTGCACCCAGAACGACAAGATTCTACTTGGCTTATCAAGTCTGAAAGAATTTCACCTTCGGGAAGTTGGACTTCAAGTTCCAATAACTGAAAGACCAAAAGAGAAACAGAACACTTAAACACTCAAACTTAGGAGAATGATGTAGCAGCAATGCAGAAAATCAGCCAAAAGTACCTCAGCCTGCAACCTATAGAGGACATCTGCTTCAACACTAACAGGAGACTTCTTCTTCTTGATGCATTTTCTAACATTTTCAACCCAAACCTGAAGAGACTCAAATTGGAATGATATCAGCATCCCAACCGAAACAGAATTCAAAATACAAATCCTAAACCAAATGCAGTTCATATGGGAAAAGGTTTGAAAAGGCATTAAGGTTCAAAAAGAAGACCTCATCTTGAACCATGCTCAAAAAGAACATAACGAAAGCACATCCGGACAGCTCTTTCAGACGAAAAATAAATCCAAGAGAACAGAACCATATCTATTTTGTAGAAAATATAGGGCCCCTAAAAATTAAATTCTGGAGACATTCACAGTAAAGTAAAAGAAATTCCAGAATTTACAAAACAAGAAGAGGGATCCACTTACATACAATCTAAGAACAAGAGCTTACAATATATGATAATTGTTTCAAAAAATAAAATTTTACAGAACTATGCTCTCATGAAAAATCATTTGAAGGATCAACTTCTCTAAAAAGTTAAAACAGATAGAGAAAAAACATAACAAGTGCATAGTGTTTTAACCATTGTAAAATATGAATATATGAGTTACAAAAATTCCAACAGTGGGCTTTAAAGAATCATTCCAAGAGTCGACCTTGGTAGACCTTATTTCAAATTCAATGTCATTTCCATAAATTGCATTCAAATTCGAATTTTCAGTAATTACATAGGTCACAAATTAAGCTGAAATTGCAGCACTGACCATCAGAGCTTAACAAACCATGATAAAAATTGCAAAGGGAGAGAAGAAACAAAATGATAAATGATACAAGTATTCCTAGAATAGCGTTCTCTACACACGAAAATCTGTGCCATCATTAAGGAGAAAGTCAGATATATCATGATTTAAGAAATATGAACATAAAGTTGGGAGTGATGTCTTGTAACATTAAGACATTCGAAATATGAGTAAAATACCTTTACTGAAGACAATTTCTCAAATAATTTCTCACTTTCTTTCACAAAAATTGGTGAAGCAGAAGTCTTCTCATACAAAATCTCCCAATCAGCTATCTGAGGTGTCAAAATGGTGGTGAGCAAAAGTCAAACATATAAACAGAACCAAGCATACAGTACATTCAACATTGTCGTAAGAACTACCTACATTCATTTAAACCACCTGAAACAAATTATTTGTCTACAACAATCTCAGAACTACGTACATTCATTTAAACCACCTGAAACAAATTATTTGACTACAACAATCTCAAAAACTAGTTGAGGATTAAATTCAAGGAAACTCTTACAGAAACTGTTGAGCACACAGCAAGAGCTTGCTCAATTTCCTGAATCAGCTTTTTAGCTTCTTGTTGGTATTCCTAAAACCAATAATAAACCAGGGATAAATGATGAAAGGACCAATCAAGAGAATATATATTAGAGAGAAGACCAGCAAGTGAGTCCAACCTTAAGTTTTATATGGCAAGGCTCATTGCAAGGTACGGGGTTTACAGACAGCAGCTTGTCAACAAGATCCATCTGCACATGCTCCGTTTCATGATGGGAATCACACAACCAGGATTCCAGTTTAGAAATACTATCTCTGACAGCTTTTGCCCAGTTCTGAGCTTCAATCAGCTTCTTTACTGTGTCTCGTACCTATAATCAAAAGACATGTTTCTGTCATAAGTAATAGAGCCATGTACTTCAATGAAGCAGGAAATGTAATATAGAAAATTAGAGCTCACAGGATCCATTTCAGAACCAGCCCAAAGAAATTGTTGAGCTTCTTTTATTGTGCTTGCATAAGAATCACGGGAATATGGCTTCTCAAGTATCTTGCAAGACTTGAATAGCCATTCTTCAGCATGCTTTACATGTGCAGCATAGCCACCTTTAACCTATAAGGAATCAGTTAGCGATGATATCAGTTAGAAAACTAGTTCCAAAGAACAAGCCATGAACATATGTAGACATCATGGAGCTATTTACCCATTAGTTTTTGCTTGGTGCATTAATTAAGATGACATGTGATTGCCATGCTTACAAGAACTATAACCGAACCTCTTAAGCATAAAAGGTACTCAACCACTGTAATTCTAAGCCCCATAGCTAATCACAAGTTTGACCATCCCATTCTCCAATACCTCAGCACAATTATTTGACATTTAATTTAAGGTTTTCCAAATCCAGAAAGGAGTTAAAACCATGCATAAGTGGTCAAAACATAAAAGAGTGTGCGTGTGTGTGTGTGTGTGTGTGAAGCACAGTTAAAAAGATGCTCCCATAAATAATGAGTTGTAAAAGAGGATAAAAAAAGACAAAAATGCAATTCCAAAACCATGACAAGGTTGCAATAGAAAAGGAAACTGCATAACTACAGTTACAAAAATGCAGAGGAAAATTTTCTTTATCTTATATTCTCGATAACCAAAAATAAATCTAAACCAAACCTTCTTTGACGAAGGACCTGAATCCTTCGTACAAGAAAGTTGTCCCCGCGTATCATTCGGTGAGTCCTCAGAACTAAGTTTTTCAGTCCTCAGCACCAAATCACTCAATTCTGCCAAAGTATGACGATAAAGAAGTCGGTGCCTGTTAGCCTTGCATTCACAAAGGTGTTCCCAGTGCTGCATCATACAAAAGAAACAATTAGGCATTACTATAAAAGAAGAAAATTCTAGCAATTTACACCAAAAAGGTCTACAAAGAATACAATCACAAGATGTAAAGTGTTTAAGATTTTCAAAGCAATGACTGGAAAATCTGTACACAGCAGATATAAAACGTTGACAGATAACAAAGAAAAACAATAAAATAATTTTCTGACCATGACCAAACAAAGAATCTCTTCCAAAATCAATGACTGGAAAATCACTACAAGGCAGATATAAAATCTTGAAGGATAACAAAGAAAACAACAAAAATAATTTGATATTTAGGACCAAACAAAGAATCTCTTCCAATGTAGATAAGCTGAATCTGCACATAAACAAACAGCAAGTGACAATAATTAAGATTTTCTCAGAATTTGAACCAACAATAATGAGCTGTACTTTCTTTGAGGTTGTCAAATAAGAATAAAAAATAGAAAGGAAAACAGAATAATGTATTTAATTTTGAAAGCTTGAAGAAGACAATCTAAAATCTCTGCAAGGTAAGAAACAGAGAAGGAAAAAAAGTTGCTTTTTTAATTCTCATTTTATTACTCACCTCCAAACAAACAAAAGATGATGGCCTGCAGCGGCAAACAACAGCAGAAAGATAAAGATATTGCTGGCATATGATGCATGTAGGGTCCTTCACGTCCAATGCCACACTCATCAGCAATAATGTAACAGAATCATAATTCTATAGTATGTCAAAGGTTAATCGACCAGAAATAGATTACAGAAATACCTCTTCGGTACCAACATGCTCAGGATTTTTTCGAGGTGACATGGGAGAAGAACGAATGATACCATTTCTCCAAAGCCGCTCCCTACAAGCCTTCTCCTTATCATATATCCTAAGCAGTTCCATTCTCAAGTAAACTGATGCTTTCTTATCAAAGTTGCTCTACAACAGAAAGGACATAGTGAGCAAAAGCAACCAAAAACCAGACAAGTTCCAAAAATAAAGCTTTCCAGTTAGTGCAGCATGTAAACAAGTATATGACAAAAAGATACTAAAACGACAAGACTAATGATGCGATTTTACAGCAGCTATCCATAGGAGGGTTTGAAGGAATACAGAAGAACAGAAAGTCAGGGCAGGTTAAGATTGGTTGCAACATATTTAGACAATTAGGACTATAAGCTTATTGAATTACAAAGAAAAATCTTGATATGTTGCAGAGAAATAACAACAATAAACATCTCAATTCACATCATGAAAGCAATTCCGCATTATTTTCAGAATACAGGCATATTTGGATAAAAACAAAACGGGAAAATAAATAGCTATTGTGGACAATAGAATGAAAGGTACAGTAAAGTGGGAAAAAAGCAATCAGAAACTTGTTCTGACCATTTCCTTAGTACAAGCTAAGTCATCCAGGACGTAAACCAGAGACCTCGGAGATTAGGTAAATCATCACAAATAAGGCCCTACAATAACAAAATCAACAGCAACAAAACAAATTGCTCACTCAACTTTCAAATCTCCTTTCACTCAGAAGTTCAAAGCTCTACAATACTATGGGGAAAGGGAAATATGTACTAACAACATTCCCAACCGCCTCAAAATCAAAGGATACCAGAAAACATGGAGCATCAGAATGATACAGGAACGCCATCAGAATAAGTTACCCATTCAAGAAAGAGCTGATAAAAGCTTTAAAAGGAAATAAGATGACGGATCGATATCAATTTTCAGAAAAGGATCCAAGTCTGACAACCTCAGTAACACAGTAACACAGTACAGATGACTTGAATAGCAAACCACATGATCAAAAAGAATGCAATCTCTTCTTCTTTAAAGAAAGACCATAGACTAGATTGCCTAAAGAGAAAGGACTGCATAAGGGGGGATAACACCTTTGCTACCACACATAGAAGTTCCTCATGGGACAAAACAGCAGGTTTATGATAAAGTTGGTAGAGCTCTGCTCCAAAACCACCATGAGGCAGCCAATCAGCAGGTGCAAAGTTGACAGCCTCAGCACAATTTAGCCCTGCATATTCCAAGAGTAAATAAGCTCCTCAACACCAAAGAAGATGAGATAACCAAAGCCATTGATGAGTAAACTATATTTTGCTTACCTAGGTTGAAACCTCCATGATAAGATCTTGGGAACGTAATGATAAAGTTACCAGGCTCCTGTAATAAACAACAAAAAGATAAACCAAACGACATAGACTTCCAATGCAAAGGTAAAAATTCCTTCTTCCAAAGCCTAGGGGAAAGTTACAATAAAGGCCACTTCAGATGCAGAGATAAGACTACGTTTACCAATTACTTCTTTTATTCATTTCAGAACACAATATGTATTACAATCTCAATGACAAATGCATTTTTCATCTACAGTCAATCTCCTGCAAACAATCTCATAGGAAATCCTCTAAGAGAACACATTTCAGCAAATTTGAAATGCTGGAATTAAAAGTAACACATTACAGAAATGAATTCCAAAGAGGAACAACAAAAACTCTAAGGGTATGTTTGGAGTGTGATGTATTTGAGAAAAGTTGTATTGGAATGTGTGAAGGGGTATTTTTTTATAGAAAAAGTATTTTAGAGGGAAAAATGAGAGGGAAGATTTTTTAAAATTATGTGAGAGGAATTTGAGTGGGAAAATTTAAATTTTAAATTTTGAAATAAAAATGTGTTTGGAGTGTGATGTTTTTATTTGAGAAAAGGGCCTACTTTTTCTATTGGCAAATAAAAATGCTTTGTCCAAACATACCCTAAAAGAAAATGACTTCTTCTTGCCAAACAGAGAAGATACATATAGAAAAGAGTTTGCAACCCACAATCATAATAGAAGTCAGTAACTCAAAATTCTTAACATACAAATGGGCAGGCTTGTTATGCAGTTCTATAATCTAATCTAGAATGTGATACCTGTAGAACACTGTAAACAGGAACACCACTTTCTTGTAACACACTAGGATTCAGCATTGTAACAAGCTGGAACAAGAGATCTGGTTGGGCCTCAAACAGATCAGGAAGACTGTTTCGCATGACCTGCAGAAAGATGGCAATCAGGCATGTACTTGACAAGGAAATATGAGAAACCTCAACTGCAACTGACTTTCCTACTGCAAGTAACATTAGAAAGTATCAATTCAAAACTGATGTAAAAGACCGGGTACAGAATTTCTGAGTACCAAAAATAACTTATCCAAATTGAAATTGGAAGGATACAGATCTTTTGGTTGCTTCTTAGGTAGGGAGGTTCAGTGGGAAAATACTAAGGAGGTTAAGTGGGAAAGTAATAAGCTGCACATTACAAAGTTCCAATTGTAATGACATAAATAAGAATTAATAAAAGAACATGGGGAGAAATAACAACCAATGTAGTTAGTAAGAAGCTTCAAGAAAACTTTAGAATGCTTAAACAAACCTAAAGATTGCAACAGCAATAAATGTTTACAACTAAAACTAAAAAAAAAATCAGCTATCTAATTCAGAAGAATCTTCGTCAAGACAAAGGAAACAATTACCAATCACACTAGGACATTCCTACATTGTTGCTTGTAGACTTTAAACAAAAACACAGCATAAGAAAAATCAAATACAGTGTAAAATAAAATTAATGCAGCAGAGAAATATACAAGTGAGTCCTTGTATCATGTCCTAGAAACCATTGCAGCAACAATAAAAAAACAAAAGCATTTTGCCATCTAATCTGTGAAATTAAGGGATAAATCAGCAGCCAAACCAAGGAGAATAACCTTACCTTCTCAAAAGCATCAGCTTCACCTCCAGGAACACTATACCAACATTTTGGTTCTCCCCTGAAAAAACAAGCAACAATGACTTTCAAATTCAAAATGCAACAAGCATACTTCACAATCCAGTATCTCTGAAATCATAACAAAAATGGCAGAGGTTTTGCGCGAGGAAATAGAGCAATCACATGCCTCATCAGGGAGTATCTTTGTTCATGATAGATCATAAATAGTATCCAGTAGGAAAGTTTGAAATAGATGCAATGCAATACACTTTGCAAGTTAAAACAGTTGTTAGAATCTCAATTTGCCTAACACTTTCAAGATTTGCAAGTAAAACAGGTCATTGCGATCTAGAAGTGAACAGAACTATGCACACAAACCAATAATAATATAAAATCATAAACAGTTGCAAGAATGAAGCCCAAAGTTACAAAACCAATAAAAAGATGTACCTACCAGTGAAGGTAATTCATAGAATAAAGGCAGTGGTCCTCAAAATGCCAACAAAATGATGAGAATAGCATCCCAATATACAGCCAGGGCACCATTACACCAGCAATCCCATGATGCACTGCTCTAAGCATTGAACCTGGTAGTTTGGGTAGGTTATTGAGATTCCATGGGCTAGCGCAATATTCATCCCACAACTCAATCTCAATGGATGATGGTCTTTGGTCTTTTACACGCGGAAATCCACTTCCACACACAGAAGTATCCAAGTCACTGCCATACATTACTTCAATCTCACCAACTGATCCCTCTACAATTTCCCAAAACTTCTTCTCCAATTGCACCCGTGAGGTGACAGTTGATCCAAACCATTTCTTCTTGGCCCGCTCAGCCACACGCCTAAAAGCTTCCAAGGAAAACTCTTTACCAGGGACAAACCCAAAGCTATCCTTTTCAGAATTCACACACTCTAAGCAGTACCAATTACCCAATGGAACTTGCTTTAGAGGTGGCGATAAGCAATAAATATGCCAACCCTTGTTACATCTATCACACAAAAGCATTACTTCTCCATGCAACCCACTTTTGCATTGTTCACAGATTTGATCATAGTCTTCTTCCTGTCGTTTGCGAACTTCAACTTTCTCACCCTCACTATTCTTTCGCCTTCGCTTACAACTTGAAAATTCAACTTCCCCACTACGATTTCTCCTCCCTTGCAATCCTCTCTTACAAGACTTATCTTTTGCTTTATTGATCTTATTATAATACTCTTCGTAGTCACATAAATGCTCTATATACAACAGACTCAATACATGCTTGGCACACTCTGAAATCTTCTGATTAGGACGCACAAAGCGGAAAACATCCCCCCATTTTTTATTCTTCACAACATTATCATAGCCTCCATATCTTTTCACAGAATTAAATAATTTACACAAATCCAAATCCTCCCCTTCAAAGACAACCCTTTTTTTAGCCTTCCTACCAGAGTGCTCCTCCAAAAACCTATTGTACTCCAACCTAAAGGTCTTTGGATCGGACGAGGAACACCTTGCCTGTAATTGATGAATGGCTTGCGTTTTGGTCGGAAAAGTGAATGAATCTAAATCCAATGCAAAGGGGGGCTTCCAGCTCTTAGGTGGGACAATCTTACAAATTCCATATTTCTCAGCCTCTGGCCTGATCTTATCTAGAAACTCTAAAGGGTCTTTAAATTCATCCTCAGTTGGATAATACACTGGCCCTGATGGTATATTCGAAGAACCACTGGATGACACACAAGTATTTGGCCCTAACACACCCTTTTCCACAGCCCTTGGCCTCCCTTTCCCCATCAATGTCACAATCTCATCTCAAACTATAATACCACGCTACAAAAGAAATACATGCAAATCCCACATAAATATCTCCACAAAATGTCTTAACAGCATCACACGTGAGCAGCAGCAATTCCAAACAACTCCATATGAAAAACTGAAAAATAAATTCACATCAACAACTTATCATTAACGGGGTTTTTGAACTTACCTTTTTCTGGGAAACCAGGTATAGAATGAATGATGATTACAAGCTTTGAGAATTTATGCTTTTCTCTCTCCGAATTTATGTTGGTTATTTTTTGTTTGGTGCGGTTTTTATGAAAGTGAGAAAGGGAGTGTTTTTCTCTCGTTAAGACTCGAGAGCATGTTCGTGCTGTTTTAGGTTTTGCCCTTTGTGGAAAACTGGCGTTTAATCCTCTAGGTTTTGCGTCACTGAGTTGAGGAAATTTACAAAAATGCTCTCGTGCGGATTTGTTATTGGATTTCTCGTGTTTTCTCTTTCTTTCGATGCGGAAGCGCGTGAAGTTATGCACTAGAATAATTGCCGCTTTGGTGTGTGGATCAACGGTTGTGATTGAGACGTGGGTTCACGCGATGAAGTGGGGCGTGAGAGTTTTGCGGGAAGTAGTGCACTTGTGAGGAAACTGTCCAGGTTTCACCAACGACCCGATCGGAGGTCACTGGAATGTGTCAAGAATGAAAGTCATTTAAACGGACGGTCTAGATTTAAGTCAAGTCAATTTTTTTCCTTTGTTTGTTTTTTATTTGAGTTTGTGTAAACTCAGGTCAGAGATGAAGTTAGGAAGAAGATAGGAATTGGGCTTGCCACTTTGGAAAGTTTCAATGGAAAGTTTTTATTGAATTTAGATTTTTTTTTTATTTTTTTTTTTGGCCTTGTCAAATGTTTGAGAATATCCCCACAAGTTAACAAAATTTAAACTTAAAAAAAAATATAAAAAAAAGTTAATCATTCCATGCCTCCATTTGGGTTAAATTGCATATGATCAATTTTTTATGTATATAATTTATTTAGGCAAAAAAATGTATACCGTATGATCAAGTCTTGTTCATCCATCATCAATGCATGTTTTTTGACACTGGATGTATCACCACATTCATTGAACTTATATGATTTGCGCACGCTTCACAAACCGGGCGTGGGACTAATTCTCTAAACTTGTCAGATTTGCCTCTAATCCTTACAGTAATATAATCGAAGAAATTCAAACCCACAACCTACGGGCTTCCTAACTCCTAGGGGCTTCCTTTCTCTATTCAAATAACGATTTATTTCAGAAATAATGACACAAAAGTTCATCGGGATATGATTCTAGATTTGTCTTTAACTAAATTGCAAAAGGTTGGAAAAGAGCTAGTAACACAGCGGTTAGAGCCTTAGGTACCCATGTGAGAGGACGCATGTTATGTAATAGCATAAAATGTTCACTTTATAATAGTATAGGTACTTCCCTAATACTTCTCCTTTCTCCAATGAAACAAGTATCTTTCAAAAAAAATAATAAATTTTTTTGCAGAATATTTGCACTTTTTTCAATGGGGTAAATTGTAAATTATTATGAGAGTTTTCCATCTAAATGTTAGGTTGCGTATGAATTATTTTTTAGAACGTCTTTTTTTTATAACATTTTATATTGTTAAAATTGATTAAACGAGTATTTATAATTCACTATGAGATAAACTTCTATAGGATGCTTCAATCCATGGTAGGCTTGTAAAATAGATTTTGAATTATTTTTTAGATAAATATCCTGATTTTTAAATTAGTGATAATATTTAATTTAGCTGAAAACTCGAAATATAATTAAGTCTTTTTTTGTCCTTTACCCATACGACCATAATTTATTTATGTTTAAATTTTGAGAGTGTAAAAATGTCTTCTGAAATGGGCCTGAAGTCATCAATAATTCAATACTCTCGCATGTTTTTTTACTTCCCGTTATCATTCGTGAAACCTTTTATGGGTCTAGTTTTGTGCGCATTATATGTTGGTCTAAAATCTAATACTCATAAAAAATAATTCATATCTTATAATTTTATATCATAATGGATAAATGTGTTTTAAAATGTAATCCATACTACTCATTCTATTAAAAATATATATATACACTTTAATTAACGTACAATATTTTATTAGTTATTATATACAACTTATTTAATACACAATTAAATGTAAAATTGTACATTTTTATAGTTACTTTTAATAATTTGGTTTAAAATTTGACTTTTTTTTTGTGACGAAAAAAAAAATCATGTGAACTCTTTTTTAATGATAGATGGAGTATTATTTTAAGTGGAAAACATACAATGTAGTGGTTAAACCCACATGGCAAAAGAGGGAAAAGGATATGCAAATGAAAGAATACCCAAAAGTATCATTTACATTATAGCGAATGATCTTTTTTGTCATTCACTTTTAAAAAGGGAATAAAATATCCTTCACAATTCATAAATTGGAACTTTTGATATTATTTGTGAAATAAACGGGAACTTTAATTCATTCAAATTTCATAAACGGGAGCGTTTAGTCTTGTAATTTTCCTTCAAATTTTGGTCCTTGAAATTTGAAGGATTATTTTTCCCCATTTTAAATGGAGAATGAAAAAGATTATTCAGTGAAATGTGGATAACGATTTTGGGTATTTCCTGTATACAAAATCATCCCAATTATGTGTACTATTAGCTAATTCTAGTTCCGAAAGTATCAATAGCGCCAATCACCAACAGAGAAAAACAAAAACTTTTGTTTCATTTAATACATGCAATTATTTTGCTCATGATCAATCCCTTTGAACATCTCCCAACAACTTATCTTTATTTCCGTTGTTAATTATCAGTCAGTTGAAACTTGTTTAATTTTATTTTTTAAAACAGGTATACCTTAAAGACAAAGGTTTAACATCCTATATGCTGTTTGCCATACATAGTTCTCGCATGTAGTGAATTGCCCAATTTATTGTTAAAAAATAATGATAAAAATGACACTTTGTGGTTATAGCCACAAGTGGCTCACGTTCCAATTTTTCTAAATGGCTTTGGTGTTGTCAATCTCAACAAATTGGATTTTCAATATCAAAATAGATGGAATAACTATTTCCATTACTATCCATAACTAAAAGAGTGTGATCAGGGATAAAATTCTGAATGTCCTTGACAACGAATAAAGAATCAACCTTGCTGTAATTATAATCGTGACGACCTCTCCACTCCTGAATGCTTTTACTCGTATCTTTTTCTTTTATATTCGGATCATCGCTTTCACTAATATTTTCAATAGAACCAAGATTGTCCATTGGTTTATTTAGCCCACACCGGCTATAATCACTTTGAATTAAGAAACAAACATCAACATTTATTATTTTTTTCCTTTTTTTATCATAAGCGATATATATATATATATATGAGTAATGACTGAGATATTGACAAATTTTAGTGATTTTGTATAGTGATTAACGTCACAACAATGAAAATATAAAATTATCTCGTATTATTTTGTGTTTTGTAATGAAGATTGATGTATAATTTTGTCTTTTCATGATTGACACGCCAGTCACCATATAAAGTCACTATAATTTGTCATTAACCAGTTGGCTTGGAGTCCCTTTCTGCTACCACGATTAACCGGAAAGGAAATTGCTTAGTACAAAATTGAGAGTTAGAGACTACAAAAAAAGCTTCGTTTGGATTGTTCTTATTTAACAAAAGTTGTATTTGATTATGTGAAAATTTTGGTGGGTATTTTTTATAGAAAAAAATATTTTTAAGGAAAAAATAAGAGGAATTTTTTTTTAAAATCATATGAGAGGAATTTGAGTGAGAAAATTTGAATTTTAAATTTTGAAATAAAAATATGTTTGGATATTTTATTTTTGTTTGACAAAAGTTAACTTTTTGTAAATGAAAAGATTGTCCAAACACAGCTTATTTTTCAACTACAAAAATAAACTATCCAAACAACTTTTTATTTTCAAATTTAAAATTTAAATTCTCTCAAAAAAAATCATATTATTAAAAAAAAAATTCCCTCCAATATACTTTTTTATATATATTATTTTTATAAAAAAAATTAACAAAAATTTTCACACATTCCAATACAAAATTTTCAAATACAATACAATTCAAATATAGCCTACAATTCTTATCGTTGCTAGCTTTGTACAAACCGTATTCAATATCTTATTAGTACTAGTGAGTCTGCATTCACTAAATTTATCTAATAACAAAAAGAGTTATCATAAGTAATGCAACGAATGTTGCAATATTTTCTCATAAATATAAGCCAAAACAAAATAACATAACTAGCAATACGTATTATACTCTTAATAAATAGAGAAAGAGAATTTAATTAAATTGTATTAAGAAATTGACAATTTAACTATTAGACAAAAAAAGCGAATGACACTATTATTTGCATATACTCGAAGGAGGGTGTAAGCGATCGGTTTTAAAGTAGATTCCTTTTTCATTAGATAAAAAAAATGATAAAAATTTGGTGATTCGTTACTAAATTTATTCCAATTTCAAGAGTTCGGATTAGAATTCATACTAATATATCGATTTCAACTTCATTGAACATTTCTCAATATTATGTCTAAATTTGTGTCAATATTTATATTTGACAAACCATAACTTATGGTTCGTTTGGACAATGATATATTTGAGAAAAGTCGTGTTGAAATATGTGAAAATTTTGATAGGTATTTTTTTTTGATAGAAAAAGTGTTTTTTAGGGAAAAATAAGAGATTTTTTTTTAAAAAAAATTTATACGAGAGGAATTTAAATAAAAATTTTTGAAATTTAAAATTTAAAATAAAAATATGTTTAAATATTTTATTTTTATTTTAAAATAAAATCATTGTCCAAACCAAATCTAGAATTTTAGAACTCTTGCTGGCGGCTAACTTGGTTAGGCCAAGTTGGACTTACGGTGGACAAAAAAGGAAAAGAGAGAGAGTGGGTGGGGGAGAGGGAGTGGTAAAAAGAAGAATTTGAATTAAGCTTGAAAAGTGGGAAATGAATAAATGTAAAGGACTGAAATGAAACTTGAAAATTATGTTATGGACTATTGTAGTAATTTCTTTTGTTGCTTTAAAATAAAAAAGAAAAGAAAAAGAGAACAAAGAGGCCGTCCTGCCCGTTACAATTGTACTTTCCATTATATATTTATTTTGTAATCATCATCAACATTTATCCAAAAAAAAAAAAGGAAAAATATAATTACATTACAAGTGAAAAGTAAAATTGTAAGACCTTGTGGGATTAAATATTAAGTACCTTCTCTGCATTATTAATTTGCGTAATGATAAATCATAGTAAACTTTATTAATATTTAAAGTTATATTTATTTAATAAAAATTACTAAATAATAATTATTTTAATTAGCGATAAGAACTTGTAATATAATATTTATCTATTTGATATGGAGTTGATAATTACAAATTATAACTACCAATGAGCGGTAAAAAACACATACGATCCATCGGTAAAAATCCTAAATTGTTTTTACTATCTTATATGTTGACTAAAATATGTTCAATAATGGAAATAATTTAGAATTGTTTTTGTACCCATTAGACGTGCAATTGATTATGCCCTTTTTATAATTCAATCCCACTACTTATGTGCCCCCAAAAAATAAATTTTTTATTAAAAAGAGTATTTTATGTCGGTGGAAATTATTAAAAATAATAAAAATAAAAGACCCAAACCAAACGGGGGAGCGCTCTAGACACTGCCCTGCACTAAAATGAGATCTGCACTTTGAATATCCAAATCCAGTTCTTCATGTTTTGCTCGTATACAGGTATTCCAGGTTCATTCTTCTTTCAATTTTCCATCAAAGTTTGAGCATATATATATATGCAGCTGTAGACTAGAAGGGAAGGAAAATCGAGGGGTCGTTTTGATTAGGGAATTTGACCGACTTCAGCTGGATAAAGAAGCTTCCCTTTTTTTTTTCCCCCAGGTTTCCCAGAAGTTTATATATATATATATATATATAGATATGTGCTTCTGTCTCCTAAATTTTTGTGGGTTTTGCAGTTTGTCTTGGTTTTGGTGATTTTTAACTGGATTTAGTTTGTGGGTTTTGAATTGGCTTGTTGACTTAGGTGGACTAAAGGGGGAATTCTGTTTGGGAGCTGTTTTGTTGCTGAGGGTGCAGAAAAGTGCAACTGTGGGATCCAGAATGGGGATCTTTGCTCTCTTTAGGTTGACCCTCTTGTAAAAGGTGATTTCTTTACTTATGAGTATAATGATGTGGATACATTTCTTTAATTTTCTGAATTTAATGCAAGATTCAGCTGAAAGATTGGAACCTGTAGGTGTGAGCGGGCATTTACTGTCACATTTTCGTAGTTGCCATCATTTTCGTAGAATTTTTTTTTTAAAATTCTTAGCATTATTGGGTAGTGTAAAAAAGAAAGAAGTGCATTCTTACTGCGTGTTATTTGTGGGGAATTTGCGGCGCATTGGCTGTGATTAAGTATGTTAGTAATTTCCTAGAATTTTGTCAGATTTCTAGGAATGAGTGGGATTTGCTCATGGTTATGGCGTTGTTGTTTTCTCATGTTTTTGTTTGTGCTTTGCCTTATTAAGTCAATGATTGGTAGTATTTAACACATTTGTGTCATTATTGGAGTTCAGTAGAACGACTAAATGCACAATACCATGTATGAATAGAATGCTGTCTGCTGAAGAATAAAATTCATTGATTGCTGGTTTTTGGAAAAGTTTGGTTTTGTCTTCTAGGAAGAGTTTAACTGTTGCTAATTTGTTATGTGAAGTCAGATGGAGAATTTATGATCTTTATCAGTTGCATGTTTTTGTAAATCTCTAGGCATTGACGCTGTTGTCTAAAAAGTGGTTTCGGGATGGGCTGCGAATGTTCCAAATTACGTTCTTGTTGGACGTCAGAACAAAATGGTAACCGACATGAGCCCCTCAATGCCGGTATTGTAAAGCACTTATCATTTTTTTTTCCCTTGATGATATCTTTGGTCATTAGAAAGTGAAAATTGAGTTTTTTCATGCACTGTTATTCTCCCTTGGTGCAGAAAATGAGGAGAAAAGCGAAGTTAGTGACTTGCCTGTCTTCCGTGAATTCACTGTTGAACAACTCAAGATAGCTACATCAGGGTTTGCTGTAGAGAACATAGTTTCAGAGCATGGTGAGAAAGCACCAAATGTCGTATACAAAGGCAAGCTAGACAATCAGAGGCGTATTGCTGTCAAACGCTTTAACAGATCTGCTTGGCCAGATACCAGGCAGTTTATGGTCAGTGTTAACTTGTTTAGTTTATTTAACTAGCTGTTCCTCTCCATTAATCAAGAGCTGTAAAGAACAGTTTGTCATTCATGTTCTCTATGTTGCTTCCTTTATGCCTACTCCTAGTTGTCCTCGGTTGAATAACTGAAATCCAATTAAATTTTTTTAAGAAAAATTGAGATACTTGAACCCTCTATGTGGAGGTAGGATGAACTCGTGATCATTTGGACTAGACATAGAACATCCTTTTAGCTCTCTTATTGAAGTAGTGGTTGGATGATGATTCTACACCAATTATATACTTGTATTTATTTCACAATGATAATGCTTTCGCAGTTTTTTTCTGTTCTTTTCTTTTTCTTTTTTTGTTTGCTAAATTACCATTCTAAGAGAAGTTTTTAATATTATGTTTGATAAAAGCTTGGACACTAATTCTTCTGGTATGAATTTTAGGAAGAAGCGAAAGCTGTTGGTCAACTCCGGAACCACAGATTAGCAAATCTGCTTGGGTGCTGCTGCGAAGGTGATGAAAGGCTACTTGTGGCTGAATTCATGCCCAATGAGACACTTGCAAAACATCTTTTCCACTGTGAGTTTCCTTTCTATGTTAATCTATTTTCTCTGCTCTTTGGCTCAGTTTGGCATGGGTTATCTTGTTCATGCCACTTTTTACCAGTGATGTGCTGCTTCCAAACCCATTGACCTCATTTCTGAGCCATTAAATCTTTTAAAATTTGAGTGAAATTCCAATAGATTTCATGTGGTATCACTTTTCACAGCTTTAGCTTGATGGTCTTATAGTAGCACCTTAGATATGTTTGAACTCTCTATGCTTTACTTTTTACTTCTTTCCATGGCTTTTGCTCAGGTCAACAATTTTTTTATTTTTGAACCCATGGTCTATTGTTTCAACTTTGACTAGCGTTTTAGTTACAGTTATAATCTTATTGTTTTTATGATTTTGTAGATTAAATATTTGCAAAATTAAGTTGATGACTACATTGTTTTAATAATGATCAAGCTTCATTTGGATATTGACCCAGGGGAAACACAACCCATGAAGTGGGCCATGCGGTTAAGGGTGGCTCTCTATGTGGCACAAGCTCTAGAATATTGTACAAGCAAAGGAAGGGCACTTTACCATGACTTGAATGCTTATAGAATAGTTTTTGATGATGTAAGAATCTCCTTTAGTTCGACTATGTTAGCGGTTGATCTTGTCCACATATTCCAAAGATAATGATCTAAATGATATATTGAGTTACCTCTTCTTAATCTAATTTTCTATATTACAGGATGGTAATCCCAGGTTGTCATGCTTTGGTTTAATGAAGAACAGTAGGGATGGAAAAAGCTACAGTACAAACCTGGCATTTACTCCTCCAGAGTACCTTCGGACTGGTAAAATTTGACAGCAATTATCCTACCTGAATTTAATATATCTTCAAAGCAAGATATATGTAGATTGTAGATTCACTACTACAGCAACATTAGTTGTCATTTTTTTGTTTTCCTGATTCCAATTCTTCTTAGCAAAAAATGGCACGTCTATGTTAGAACCTGATAACCAGTGGAAACTTGATTTTACTAAAAGCTTGAAGCTTGGCATCCACAGCTCATTTCTTATGTTACAATTAGGCTTAGAACCTGGAAATGGTTAAAACACCTAAACTTTATCAAATATTTGTTCTCTGTTGCTGTTTAAGCAAATTTATTGATTGCATTAGGTCTTAAACCAGTGGAAAATTTAATGAGTTGTTATTACTGAAAGAACTTGGGGAAAATTACTATAAACTTGAGTGTAACTCATTAGATGGTTATTTCAGGAAGTATCAATGAGTAATTTCCTATTTGTGGAGATGCGAGAAATGGAGGAAAGCCACAACTGTATTATGAGACTCTGTTGTGTACTTATAGTTCGATCTCAAGAGATATTGGAACAGCATAATGTTGAATTTTGACTTGGAGACATGGCAAAAAAAATGTAGGTCTGGGTGCAGCAGACTTTGGAAAATAGCATCGTTTAGTTTTATAATATGAGTAATTTCAATTTTACATGTGACAGATTAATATGGTTGTTTTCCCCCCATGGAATTTTGAAACCTAAGCAGAACTCTCAAAAAGGCCTTCGTCACCCTTATACTAATCTACGCAAAGGATATAACACTGCAGTCACATTCTTTATGAATAAATTTAGTTTATCTGAGGGGAGCCGAGTATTTTACAGGGAAAGTCAAGACTGATGCAAGATGAACTTTTATTTATTTATTTATTTTTGGGTCTTTGAGCTGCTTATTGTTGATCTTTTATGTTACCTTCTGGTTGTGTACTTTGAAAATATAAAATCTCATTATTATAGGATATTCTTTCTTTTTGTAGGGAGAATAACTCCAGAAAGTGTGATGTATAGCTTTGGTACACTTTTGCTTGACCTTCTCAGTGGAAAACACATTCCCCCAAGCCATGTAAGACTCCTTGCTGTCAAGTGCTTTTTGGTATAAGAAATTAAGCTTTCCACTTGTCGCTTTTTTATACAATTTATTTTCTTTCTTCTCTTTTTAAATACTGTTTTTTTATTTTAAGGTTTATTTTCTATTTTGATAGTCTTTTCTCTTCTGTATAGATGGAAGTCATTTATCATTATTGGTAGAGTACTTAAAAGCACATAAATGAGTTGTGCAATTTTTTGCCCTAATAAGCACACAAGTGCAGAAATCAGTAAACTGGTTTTTCTGCTTTACATTTGATATTTCTTTTTGAATGGAATATTAGGTTACAGTTGACCTGCATATATCTGTTTAAACCACTCTTTTATGATCTTCTGCTCCCAAATAATGACGACATAAACCATCCGCCTAATGTAATTTGAAATTTTTTTCAGGCACTTGATCTGATAAGAGACAGAAATCTTCAGATGTTAACTGATTCTTGCTTGGAAGGCCAATTTTCTGGGGATGATGGAACAGAGTTAGTACGTTTAGCCTCAAGATGTCTACAGTATGAGCCTCGCGAACGCCCAAATCCAAAATCATTAGTTGCTGCATTAATTCCCCTTCAGAAGGAGACTGAGGTTGGTTTGCTTCCTTTAGTATTTTGAAAATAAACTGCTTTAAGAAGCTTTGTTGACATTTGTGAATGGTACATTAACATGGTTGTATCCTCTATTCTGAAATTTGAAGATGATAAGATCTTTTTTTGTGTTTTGGCTGAAATTTATTGATCTGTATAGTTCATTTAGTGGATTTTACTGGCTAGAGGAAAGCTGGTAGTGATGGATATTGTTCATTTCTGTGATGGAAATCAGTACGTTACCTACTTGTTTCTGCCATGGTAGAATCATGACCTGTTGGGATTGACCTTCCATTCCACTGTCTCAATTAAGGTGTGGTCAGTAAATTTCTATAGTATAGATGTCCTGTAGAAGAGCTGATTTTGGGTTTTTCAATAGGAACAATGCAGGAATAATGTGTTAGACATCAGCAGGGACATTGTTTTCTGTATAGGTACCCAATGTGATTCCAAGTTGAAATGCATGATGTTTTGGCGATTCTTTCAAATGTGATTGGTAATATGATTGGTGTGCCCCGTATTTCTTGCATCAGTGAAACTCTTATAGAAGTTGTTTTCTAGGTTCCTTCCCATGAATTGATGGGCATACCACATGGTGGAGAAGCTATGTCACTATCTCCTCTTGGTGAAGCTTGCCAAAGAATGGATTTGACTGCCATGCATGAGGTCCTGGAGAAGCTTGGCTATAAGGACGATGAGGGAGCTGCAACTGAGGTATGTAATGGAATGGATTATGCTTTTCATGAAATCCATATTCTATGTTATCTGAAGGTTACACTAATTGGCTTGAATTGAGCAATCACTCTTTGATCTTTTCACTTATACATTCATTCAAAGATTATGTATCTGACAAACTTCATGCTTCTGTTTTATGATTGTCATTTTTCTTCTTTGCTTATGTATCTAATAGCAAACTTTAGGAGTGTTGGTGATGGTGATTTTATAGTGGTTCAAGAGATGAAGGAAGGCTGAATTTTGGGTTGGCAGAAAAAGTATACTTGAATGGTCTAGGTTAAATTTTCCATAGCTAGGATATTTTGCCAGAACCTTGTTGTATGAGAGGAAGTTCAAATTTTCAGCAATGTGGGCGCCTTGAAGTTTTGCTAGCTATTTGGACATTTGATTTTGCTGTTGCACTATTGATAAAGTAGCCCATTGGAGTTTTTTCCTTCTATCTGCTACTGAAGTGTTGTTATTGGAATTCTGATGGTGGCTTGGAACATTCAGGGGAATTAATCTTAATTATGTATTGAACAGTTAGTGGGATGCATTACATGGTCTCTTTTCCCCAATTTGATTAGATGCGTTGCTCCTGATATTTAAATTGATTGTACTGACTTCTCCTTTCTTGCAGCTTTCATTCCAGATGTGGACAAACCAGATGCAGGAAACCTTGAACTCTAAGAAAAAGGGTGATGCTGCTTTCCGTCATAAAGATTTTAAGACTGCAATTGAGTGCTACACACAGGTTAGATCTCCAAATGCCTGTATCGACTTGCGAAACTGGATTTACATGTGAACATCAACATGGGTTGTTGCATTTGCTCCAGAATTCGCTAATTGATTTCAACATTCCCTTCCTTTTTCTATAATGTCTTCAATTTATCCTCTTCAGTTCCTGTCTTGAAACATTCTGTCAATTATTACATAGTTTTAGTAGGATCCCATTCCTATATTTCTGATTTACATGAACATGCTTTGCTCTTGGGCTAATACCCAGTGTCCTTTATTACAGTTTATTGATGTTGGGACCATGGTCTCCCCAACTGTCTTTTCCCGCCGTAGCTTGTCCTATCTCATGAGTGACTTGCCACAAGAAGCTCTAAACGATGCAGTACAAGCACAGGTGATATCCCCTGTTTGGCACATTGCTTCATACTTACAAGCTGCTGCTCTTTTTGCTTTGGATAGGGAGAATGAGGGGCAAATCGCACTGAGAGAGGGTGCAGTTCTTGAAGAGAAAAGGAATACAACTTCCTTAAGATGAGAATTTAACCCAAAATTAGCTATTTTCATCCTAAATTGCTCCTTTTTGAGCAAAGACAGAAGTCAAATACATCTTTGGTTTGTGGGTTCGGAAAGCTTAGAGGCTCTTCACATGTTCAAGTGCAAAAAGAAACATGAACTGAACACCACAAATGTTATCATTGCATGAGCTGGTGGTGTGGTCTTACTGAAACATTCTTTTGGGAACATGATTAGATGATTTTATTTTGGTTAGGTTGGTAGAGTCTTTCCCTGTTGATAGTAGACTGAAGCTTTCCCGATTATACAAAATGTCTTTGGGGGATTATCTATTGCCATTGTTGGAATTTGGAAGGAATCCCATACTTTCAAAAACTGAGTCAGGATTTTTCTTGTTACATGCACAGGATAGTTGGAGAGCATTGGCATGCTGTAATTTATGTACAGTGCTACATGGCTTGTTCATCCTTTGAGATTTGGCTGTTTCTTGTACTATTTGTTTTGAATTTCAAGGGATTTTTTATCCATTTCCATTTCTGTCATTTCCTTCAAGGGCCATGGAGCATTGTTCCCCCTCTTTCAATCCTTAACTTAAACCTATAATAAAATTATTAAAAAAAAAGGGAAACTTATGCATGCTTGCATGGCGAACTGCGGATACCTCAATTTTCACGGTGTCGGTGTCATAGAATTCTCGAGGACTATTTGATCGGACATGAGAAAATATTTGTATTACTCGAAAAAAATGATAAATAGTGGTTCAAATGTATAGAAAAAATAATATTTTTTAAAATTATACTAAATACTGTTAGAGTGTGTTTTGACATTCAACAACACTTGGCCACAAAGTAATGATATTTTTGAATAATTCCTAAGAAAAACAAAATTTGTCAACACAAGCAATTTCTGAAAACAAGAATTTTGTAGCGCATTTCCATTGTATACGCGTGTTTGAGTCCCAATATGCAAATCTTGCCTCTATTAATGCAATGCGCATGTGAATCAGTTTCAAGATATTGAGATAACACAAATATCTATAGGTACAAGAAAAACAAAAAGAAAAAAATCATTGGTGCATTATATTATATCCAAACGTAATTATCAAATATCAACCTTCAGTCCATTGTATACTGTATAAGAGCATCAATAATGATAAATATGCAAAACTTTGTCATTCATAATCACCACCGAAAATAACATAAATTAATGCAATGATTCAACAGCAATCAAATCAAGCCTTCTTGAAATCTTAGGCTTCCACAGACGCCTCATGTTCATCATCATATTCTTCATCATCATCAGCCACTGCATCTTGATATTGCTGATACTCTGAAACCAAATCATTCATGTTACTTTCAGCCTCAGTAAACTCCATTTCATCCATTCCTTCCGCAGTATACCAATGCAAGAAAGCCTTTCTCCTGAACATCACGGTAAACTGGTCAGAAACACGCCTAAACATCTCCTGAATCGATGTTGAATTTCCCATGAATGTGGAAGACATTGCCAACCCTGTTGGTGGAACGTCACAAACGCTTGATTTCACATTATTTGGGATCCATTCAACAAAGAATGATGAGTTTTTGTTTTGCACATTGATCATTTGCTCATCAACCTCTTTTGTGCTCATTTTGCCTCTGAACATTGCCGAGGCTGTTAAGTATCGACCGTGGCGTGGATCAGCAGCACACATCATGTTCTTGGCATCCCACATTTGTTGAGTAAGCTCTGGGATGGTGAGGGCTCTGTATTGCTGTGATCCTAGTGAAGTTAAGGGTGCAAAACCAACCATGAAAAAGTGTAGACGTGGGAATGGGATCAAGTTCACGGCTAGTTTTCTAAGATCAGAGTTGAGTTGACCAGGAAAACGAAGGCAACATGTTACACCACTCATGGTTGCCGAAATCAAGTGGTTCAAATCACCAACTGCACCAAAAAATATGACAAAAGGAATCACTCGATGAAATCGATGTAGATAAACATATAAAATGAACAATCATAGATATCAATTATCTCATCCTGTTATCCTGCCACTAATTTGCGATTTATAGTAAGATTCTTCTTCAAAGGAGATTTACAGTAAGGTTATTTTTCAAAGGATTAAGGCTTTGATTGTCGGTGGGATATAGTCTTGCCAAATCTTCTTAAAAACATCAATTTAGAATGCACGATAATTTTGTTGAAGGGCATATGAAATTTGTCAAGGGGTGAAACTGTTTTTGCATGATTGAAGTCACTCATAATGGTGAAAGTAAAGTTGTGCAGTGTATACTGAAATTCTGTGACTTACAGCTTGGATTTGTGAGCTTGAGTGTTCTGAAACAAATGTCATAGAGTGCTTCATTGTCAAGGACCATGCACTCATCAGCATTTTCAACCAGTTGGTGAACAGAGAGTGTGGCATTGTAGGGCTCAACAACAGTGTCTGAGACCTTAGGAGATGGGAACACTGAGAAAGTCAGCATCATTCTGTCAGGGTACTCCTCCCTGATCTTAGATATCAGTAAAGTTCCCATTCCTGATCCTGTGCCTCCTCCAAGTGAATGGCAAATTTGGAATCCTATGACATTACAAAAAATGAGTTCATCATAATGATGTATGTAAACCTTTATCATTGTTCCAGGATAAATGTTAAAGTCCTGTCATTTCATTACAATAAGAAACAGCATTTCATGAAAGTAAATGAACTAAGATTCATTTTACCTTGTAAGCAGTCACAATTCTCTGCCTCTTTACGAACAACATCTAGGACAGAATCAATCAATTCAGCTCCTTCAGTGTAATGGCCCTTTGCCCAGTTGTTTCCAGCACCATTTTGTCCATACACAAAGTTATCAGGTTTGAATATTTTCCCATATGGTCCAGTCCTCAAACTCTCCATGGTTCCAGGTTCAAGATCCACCAACACTGCTCTAGGAACATACCTGCCACCACTAGCCTCATTGTAGTAAACATTGACTCTCTCAAGCTGAACATGAGAGTTGCCAACATGGTTCCCCTTGGCATCAATGCCATGTTCATTACAAACAACTTCCCAAAACTTGCCACCAATTTGATTGCCACATTGCCCTGCTTGGATGTGAAGAATTTCTCTCATTCTTTACGCAATATAAATTTGTGGGCACTTATCAAAATTGTGATATGCTAAAAGATAGAAAATAATTGAGGTATGAGAGCAAGGGAGGGGACTTGAATGAGAGTAATCAAAATTGTGATATGCTAAAAGATAGAAAATAAATGAGGTATGAGAGTAAGGGAGGGCACAATAAACGTTGAATGAGAGTAGGCTTTTGAAGTACGAGCAGGAAGGATATTGATTGAGACTTTGATATTTTTCTCCTCCAATCTCACAATAATGTAGGGATTTAATTAATAAGTTCACGTGGGTATGTTTTTGCCTATTTTTAGGTGGCAATGTCAACTTCAACAGGAATTCTTAGCTGGAAAATGAAGTAGACATCCACCAGATGAGTGTTGGCCTGAGCTATCAATTAGCTAGATTAGTATTACCAAAATTAGATAAAATCAATTTACCAGATTTGTAGAAAATTTGGTTATTCAGTAACCATATCTGTGTAGTTAGTTACCATTATTAGTAGGAGAAATGTTAGGGCCAAACGTGTATATGTATTACCAGCAGTCATTCAATAGGAAAAATGACAAACAATTAAACTCTTTTCTTCATGGTATCAGAGCAGGTTTAGAGCTTGTTGTCATATGCCAATAGAGGGACAGGAAGTCACTACAACACCACAAATCAGTGAAGAACCAACAGCTACAACGATCCTTGAAAATCTTTCAACTGCGATGAAGCAGCTTTTATCACAATAGACCTCTTCATCATCGACGGAGCATTCTGCCCCGGCAATTGCCATTAAGTTCAATGGTACAAACTATGGCTTATGGTCCCAAGTTGTTGAGATGTACGTCTCTGGTAAGGACAGGTTGGGATATCTGACTAATGCTATCCCACAACCAGCCTCAACTGACCCTGCTCTTCGGAAGTGGACTACTGAAGATGCCACCGTGAAAGGGTGGCTTATAAATTCCATTGAACCTGCACTGATCGGAAATTTCATTAGATTCTATTTTGACAGGACTAATACGTCCCAAGTATATAATCTGAAGCGGCAAGTGTCGTGACTAAAACAGAATGGCAGACTCATTGAAGCATACTATAATAATCTTCAGGCCCTCTGGCGAGAAATCAATTTTTGCCGGCCAAATCCCATGATGAGTGCTGATAATATTGCTAGATATAACTTAGCAATTCAAGAAGATCGAGTTTATCTCTTCCTTGATGGATTGGATGATCGCCTTGATAAGGTTAGACTTGATGTACTACAGATGCAACCATTTCCCACTGTAGAGCAAGCATATGCTCTGGTAAGAATAGAGGATATTCGGCAGACAGTTATGCTGACATCTGGAGATCATGGATTATCTGGTGAAGCTATGATTTCCCGACGTGAAGGGGCAGATTCTTGACCACAATTAACAATGGTAGGAGCACCAACCCAGGTTGGTAGAAAAAAGGGAGGGTGTTCTCACTGTGGGAATTCACGACATATGAAGGATACTTGTTTTAAACTTCACAGGTATCCAGAGTGGTGGGAAGAATTTCAGAAAAAGAAGAAGGCAAGGAAAACGGCTGGAAAGGGAAGTGCTCAGGTAGCAATAGGTTCTAGAGGGGCTGAATACTCGTTAGTACCAGATCAAGGACAGATGAAGAAACCTAAGGGAAAGCGGCTGGAAAGGGGAGTGCTCAGGCAGCGTTAGTTTCTGGAGATTAAGGAACCAAAAGTAATTTAAGATGTGTTTTTTCTGTCTCTCATACGGGCAAGAATGGCAAATGGATCATTGACTCCAGAGCATCAAACCACATGACTTTTGACTCCCAAGACCTTGCAACGGCCACTTCTTTAAGGATTAACCGAATTACAAATGCAAATGGTCAAAATTTCAGCGTAACTGGAGCAGGAGATGTTATTCTTTCTGAATCTGTCTTTTTTCCAAATACATTATTAGTGCCTTCTTTATCAAATAAGTTATTGTCAGTAGGACAGATTACAAGTGATTTATAGTGTTTTGCTTTAATGTATTATGATGGTCGTTTTTTCCAGGACATTCGTACGAAGGAGATTATTGGACGTGGTACTAAGAGGGATGGATTATATTTCTTGGATGATTTTAGGACAGGGACTGGTCATGGATTGCACACTTAGGGTCACCATGACGAGGAAAGAGGCTTAGTTTGGCTATGGCATCGTCGGCTTGGACACCCTTTCTTTGGATACTTGAAAATTTTATTTCCTGAATTATTTCGTAATTTTTCAGAGTCATTATTTACATGTGAAACTTGTATCCAGGCAAAGAGTCACCGTGCTAGTTTTCCTCCTAGTATCAATAAAAGAAAGAAACCATTTGCCTTAATCCATTCTGATGTGTGGGGGCCATCTCCAGTTTTCACAATTTCTGGTTTTAGACGGTTTGTTACTTTTGTGGATGATTGCACTCGGATGACTTGGCTATATCTAATGAAACACAAGGATGAAGTGGTTGCTATATTTGAAACTTTTCATGAGATGACCAAAACACAATTTGATGCCAAGATTCAAGTACTTCGAACTGATAATGGAGGGGAATATGTGAACACTAAGCTTAGAACTTATTTTCACCAGCATGGTATTACTCATGAAACCTCTTGTGCTCAAACACCACAACAAAATGGTATGGCTGAATGAAAGAACCGACATATTCTTGAGATCTGGCCACAAATTAGCTTTATCCAGCACCACAACCAAGAGTAAATACCGAAGAAGAAGAGCTGGCCACAAATTGGTGGGATATTCAGAATATACAGTTACCTGCTAGAGAGCTGGTGTTGGATAACAGTATACCGATGGAGCCTACTGTTCCAACAACTATAATCTCACAACCTGGGCTAGAAGTTCTACAACCTGCGGACAATGTACAGACTAAATCAAGCAATGATGGTATTCAAGATGAGCTTCGGGAGATTCCGAGTCCAACTGATTTAGGTGAAGACCATAATGTCGCCACTAAACAAACTCTTATCCATCCATCTCCCTCTTAGCATCCGACCAAACTCCTACGAATGATCCTGAGGTAAACACTTCTTCTCTATCCTGTGATAATTTGAATAGTTGCAAGACATATGTTCTTCCTGACAAGCACAATAGGGGCAAGGCACCTGACAGATACTCTCCTAAAATAAAGATTGGAAATCAAAGTATCCTATTGCCAATTATGTGTCAACAAAGAAGTTATCAGCAACATACAAAGCGTTTATCGCAAATGTCTCAGCTCAGCCTATTCCCGAGAGGGTAGAGGAAGCTATGAAGGATCCTAACTGGATGGCAGCCATAAAGGAGGAGATGGAAGCCTTAGACAAGAATGGCATTTGGAAACTAGTTACTCTTCCACGGGAAAAAAAGCCAGTAGATTGCAAGTGGTTTTCACAATAAAGTATAAGTCAGATGGATCTATTAAGCGATACAAGGCATGGCTCGTGGCAAAGGGGTATACACAGACGTACGGGGTTGATTACAAGGAAACATTCTCCCCAGTAGCAAAATTAAACACTGTGAGAGTTTTGTTGTTTTTGGCAACAAATTTAGACTAGCCCTTGCATCAACTTGACGTAAATAGTGCATTTCTTCACGGGAATTTGAAAGAAGAAATTTACATAAAAATCCCACCTGGATACAGGTGTGATGGCAACTCCTATGCTGTGTGCAAATTGGAACGATCACTCTATGAATTAAAACAATCTCCTCGTGCATGGTTTGGGCAATTTTGTTCAGCTATGAAGCAGTATGGATATACGCAGAGCACTGCTGATAATACTTTGTTCTTGAGGAGGTGCGATGAGAAGATAACTCTTCTTATTATATATGTTGATGACATCATTATCACAAGAAATGATCATGCAGAGAGTGCAAGACTCATGTCTCAATTAAATGGTGAATTTGAGATGAAGAATCTTGGAGAGTTAAAGTATTTTCTGGGAATCGAAATCTCAAGATCAAAAGAAGGAATCTTCTTGTCTCAACGAAAATACGTATTAGAACTTCTTATTGAAGTCGGCATACTGGAATGCAAGCCAGTTGATACTCCGATCATACAGAATCATAAGCTTCATGAAAGCCCAAATCAGAGTCTTGCAGATAAGATTGGTACCAACAACTTGTAGGAAGACTAATTTATCTATCTCATACTAGGCCTGACATTTCATACGTGGTAAGCATGGTAAGTCAATTCATGCATGCTCCCAAGAAGGGTCAAATGGATGCAGTTGTTCGAATTCTCCAATATCTAAAGTCTGCTCCGGGAAAAGGTCTATTTTTTGGAAAACATGGTCATCTCGATGTGGAAGGGTATACAGATGTAGATTGGGCAGGTAATGTTACCGATAGGCGATCTACTTCTGGTTTTCTTACTATGGTTGGAGGAAATCTTGCTACATGGAGGAGTAAGAAGCAAAAGGTAGTGTCTCTTTCAAGCGCAGAAGCTGAATTCCAAGGAGTTGCAAAAGGGGTATGCGAGCTGCTTTGGTTAAAAAAGTTGATGACTAAGCTAGGTTACCCACCAAGGACAGGGATGAAACTCTTTTGAGATAATAAGGCAGCTATAAGTATCTCGGAAAATCCCGTCCAACATGACAGAACAAAACATGTGGAAATTGATGGAATTTTATCAAGGAAAAGCTTGAAGAGGGTGTCATTCAAATCCCATTCATCAGATCATGTGATCAATTGGCAGACATGCTAACTAAAGTTATATCTGGGAGGGACTTCAAGACCTCACTCTTCAAGTTGGGTATCAAAGATATTTTTTCACCCACTTGAGGGGGAATGTTGGCGTGAGCTATCAATTAGCTAGATTAGCATTACCAAAATTAGATAAAATCAATTTACCAGATTTGTAGGAAATTTGTATATTCAGTAACCATATTTATATAGTCAGTTACCATTATCAATAGGAGAAAGTTTAGAGCCAAATGTGTATATGTATTACCATCAGTCATTCAGCAGGAAAAATGACAAACAATTAAACTCTTTTCTTCAATGAGGATACGTTTATAAGAAGATTTATGGATTTTTTTTCTAACCATATAAAACAATTAGGAAGAATTGTCAGGGCTTGTACCTTGGATTAAAGGATAGTATTGATTCAGTTTTTTCACCAAAAAGAAATCAAAGAGTTTTTTTGCTTGTTATATATCATGTGTACATAACTACCAATCCATTTTGACAGTTTTCTGTAACCAATATTTTCATTTGCGTATAACTCTCATCTCATTTTGTGGATTTCGACCTCTACATTCTTTTCGTTTACTTCATGATCCAAGCTTCATTGGAACTTTTTGCGCATTTTTGGTTTCTTAGTTACTGAACTTCCAAAATGGCTGAGCATGGTTTTGGTTCAGGATTTTAGCTTTGGTACTCCTCTGAATGGATTCTGCATAATTGGCAAAATTTCTAGTGGGATATAGTATAGTCATTACCTATCCAATGCAATGAAGTAGTCAATCATTGCATAGCATTTTTTAAAAAGCGTCTCAGAAGGATTCTACCCAGTTGAGTCAGTATTTCATCAATATTTTCATGATGTAAGAAAGTGTAGTACCTTGCTAGTTTAAGCGAAGTCTTGTGATCCTTGGTTATAGCAGTTTAAATAAACTTGTCTACTTTGATAATTGATGGAGAAAATGGTACAAAATATTTGTTAAGAGAACATTAAAGATTTCAAAGTTAGAGCACTAATGCATACATCTGGCACAATGGCACTCCCTCATCTCTCTGCAAGCTGTATGACCCAAGAATCCAATGACATGAACAGAAAATTCTTTATTACCTTTTTTCTTCAAAAAAAAAATGTTACTTTTTTAAAGTTTGAAAAAATCCCATCTGAATTTCTGACAAGGAAAAATCAAAACAAATCTATCCCTTTTGTTAAACAAAACTTAATTAGAAGCTAATCAAGGATTTTAGGCCTGATTTGAGACACTTTTACGAGTGTTTCTTTAATTGGAATATTTCATTAGAGCATTGATTGGCATGAAGTTGTGATCAGTGGTGACTAGTGAGCTAAATAACACTATTAAGATTAGCTGTCCTTTGATCCTTTCTACCAATAAACAATACTGCATAATCACACCAAAATATTAAGATATTTCAACCAACAGCCACCCATCACTTCAACTTGTAATTCTTCTCTGCAACTGGAAAATAAATTGGCGTGGAGCTATGACTAGCAAACAATAGCAATGAGCAATCATTCAACCACAGTGAATAAGTCCACAGTCCAAAGGCCCCATACCAATCTTCATATTTTTGTTTGTATACAGAGAATGTCAAGTCCCATCTGCATTTTGGACCTAGCACAAAAACTCCATCCGGGCACAGCATTCTTTTCTTTTTTGGATCAAGGCTTATTAGTTTTGGCAACCAAAATTTTGATATGCTGTTATTTCTTGTTAGAACTCTTCTAGGCTGGTCTCATATCTGGAAAATACTCTATTGACTTTGAATGTGCATGTTCCCTTCAAAATGGTTGTGAAACTTATAAGCTGTACTTGGAAGATGACGGGAACCAAGGCACATGGCAAACTAGGACAGCCACATGACAGTTACACGGTGGCAGCAGCCAAATTTGACTAGGGATCAAATGTCACCTTGCAAGCTGCTATGCAATTGGCGAGCAAACAACCACCAAATCAAAATGCAATCAGTATAACATGGTTGTCTTTTTCTTGGAAAATTTATTCTTTGCAAAGGTTGAGAAAATTTCACAATGTCATATGCATCAGCTTTACATTCTGGACAATGATAGATATACATATACCAACTATATAGCCTAAAAATGAAAAAGATGATTATAGTGGGATAAGCAAGAATTGCAAGAAAACGAAACATTGCTATGAACCCATAACAAGGAAAATAGTAAAAATTCATTTCATTATTCGATCCTGAAAAATTGGCCAAAAGACTAGAGGGCATTTTTTGAGGTTTACAAAAACATGAATCTGTGAAGCGAGGTTAAAAGCAAGGAACCAATTTGTTGAAACTTAATAAGTAGCAGAGAACACAAGCTCAAGTCTAGGTCTTGCAAGTTTAAGAAACTTCTTATATCTAAATTCACAAAACTCTAATAAGTTCCACTCGTTGACCAGTAGACAGGTACATAAAATGCTGATAAGATGAAGAAAGTGACTCTAGTAAAGCAGCTCCTCAAACACAGGATCTACATTCTGTCCCCACTTCTCATCGTACAACTGCAGGAGCTTCTCTGCAGGTGTTACACCTATCAAAACACACATGGTTAGTAATGCATGTCTACTGAATATGTATCATCGAGGTTTCCTTTGGGAAGGGAGGACAATGACTTCATATTCTTAGCATTAAATAGAGTTCGTATCCTTGGAAAATCAAATTTTTTTTGACAATAAATGGATTATACATCACTCTTCATTGATTTGGAAAATTTGTATTAACAGATGCACGAGGAAATAGCCATTGTGTAGCCATCAATTTCAATTTCACTACCATTCAGATGCTCCATACGAGAGCACAAATGAAATACTAGAATTAGGTTGCAAGTAACCAGAAAACACAATTTACACAAGTAATAACGTTTAAAAGTAAAACACTACCTGTTTTCACAACCTCGGTGACTTCATTCAGGAATCCTGTTTCCTTAAAGCCTCTCCTCTCTAAGCCATCCTGCGTGTGAGAAATTACATGTGATAGGCAAAGCATGAATAGAGAACGGTGTAACAATCATCCAATGCTAATGTCTTTCTCACTCACCTTAGCCAACTGCACAACCTCTTGTGCAACATGCTTTAGCAACCCATCCCGAAATGGTGTTTTCAAACCACTCTTTATTACCTACCACATAAGTTGGAATAAAAATTGCTGCTTCTCATCAATCCTAATGTTGCAGGCAAAGCTTAAACACCAATATTTACTTGCATAAGACTCTGAATTATCTAATATGTTATCATATGGTTGTAGCACAATAAAATGGAAAAATGAAAACATATACATGACCTGATACTATGATCTTTGAAATGTGAGGCAACCAGTATCCATTTCACAAGGGAAGAACATCAATGGCATAAATCCTACCAAGTGCCCTTGTGAAAATTACCCATCAACATATATTTTGGACTCACAAAATAGAATAGCTTAGTTACAATAGAAATTTTCCCACCTCTTAATTCCAACATGTGGGCCTTTTAATGTCATCCCCATAATGGAAAAAAGGAGTGTACAGATACATGTTTCAGAAATATGAATGCAGAAATATCTTGCCTCGTCTTCATGGAATTTTGAAGTACAATAGTGAGTAAAGTATGGAAAAGTAAAAAGATATGAAAGAAAGTGATAGCAAGAAAGTAAGAGAGGTGCTCCAAACTCCATTAATTCTTAACCACCATTCCCAATCAGCAGTTTACCCTGGCTGATGAATGGGATACTTTAAACTTAATAGACTTCGATTTGCAGTAAGAGCAGAGGCAGTGACAAGGAAGCAAATTATGCCAATAAAATGTTACTCATGGCTATTTACTGAAAAATATAAATAAAAAACAAACGACTAACGTCAAATATATGAAAATTTTATCACCTTATTCCTCAGCATTTGTCTTTCCTCTTTTGTCCAGTCAGCAATGATGTCCAGGACACTTTGCAAGGAATCCTCATCGTAAAGTATACCCACCTGGAAAATTAAGATAATAGTTTAGTAAAATTTATTCAATATCTGAGTTCACATCAAGGAAAGAAGAATAATATTTCAAAAACAGAAGGATGTGCTTAAGGAAATCAATACTAGATGTATCACATGCTTATGTCAATTCAAATTCTTAACTAAAAACCAATGAATTCTCATTACCCATTCTCCCCCTCCCCCAACCACAGAAGATATTGGAAAAAAAAAAGGAAGAAAGAAAGAAAGAGAGAAAAGTTTAAGGGACCAAACAATCTTCCTTTACAGTTTTTTATACTCAGTGGCAAGAGAGAAATTACTAGCTGTAGGCCATACAACCATGTACACGTCACATGGGTCATGAGCAGCAAGACTTTTTGGAAGACAGTCTAGAGGACAACATGAACATTTGTTAAAAATGCTTCAGGTTTTTTGTCACGTTAACACTTCTACTAATTCTTCCCAAATGATACAACAAAATGTTACATAGAAAATTCAATCAAGAATCTCTGTACCCAAAATGCAGGCAGTGCACATAACCTCCTCCAAGGCCCACCATCAGCTCCCCTCATCTCCAAATATCTCTTTAGCCTCACCTGAAATGAAAAATAGATAAGGACTTCAGTGCTAATTCGTGCATAAAGTCACATGGCAAACTAAAATGAGAGACATACAGAATACTATTAGCAAATTAATCTCAGGTAAGAGGGTAGACCTCAGGAAATATTGTTGTGAGATGATTCTCCCAGTCATTCAACGTAGGATATTCACCCGGAAGAGGAGGGAGTTTTCCCGCCATAAAATCCTGGAAAAAATTTACATGGAAAGATATCTTTCACATCCACTGAATTGAAAATATTAATTAGCATACAATCCATAGAGACATTCTTAACTTCAGCTGCATACCCGAAATGACATTCCAGCACAATCGACATACTTCTTTTTCCGATAAACAAAATACATCGGGACATCGAGAGCATACTCAACATATTGCTCAAACCTACAACAAGACCAATAAAGAGTATTATTGCAGTATTAGTTCAACCATTAAGGCTATATTCAGAAGCTATCATTAACTTCTTGTCCTTTCTTTCTTTAATGTTAGATACAAATCAAGAACATCATTTAGAGCTAATTGTGTGGAGCCTATGAACAAAAAAGTTAAAAAGCTTCAACATTGTAAAATACTTTTAGAGGTCAAACACTAGTGCAGCTTTTATATAGTCTCCCACTAAGTGTTCTCTTACAGTGACAACAATCAGTCAATAAGTAGCAGAGAAAATAACAGAGAGAAAAAGGTAACTCATGTATCTTAGATCACAAAGCCTGCAAGTTAGACTCCCTGACGAGTGTTGACTTGTTTCCAAACTCATCTTGTGAAAAGAGAAAGATGCATTGTGCGACTTATCACCCAATTCATCCACAAAGCTTGGAGCACCTACCCAAAAGATTCATCAAATACAAAGGGAAGCATGCCTGCACGATTATTATCTGTATCTGTCCAGATATGGCTGCTCAAAAAGGAAATAGAATTTGTGAGATCCTAGAAAAATAGGTGTAAATTCAACAAAATAACCAACAACAGATAGTTGTTTAAATACCTTCTCATGCTAAGATAACCATTTGGTTTTCCTTCAGTGAAAGGTGAATTTGCAAACAATGCGGTGGCAATCTGTTTCAGAAACCAGTTATTTTTCACATGATCAAATTTTTTTCCCTGAAAAAAGATATGAAGAAGAATTCTCACAGGCTGCAGTGCCAGACCAGCTCGGAACTTTCTTATCATGTCAGCTTCAGAACTGAAGTCCAGATTCACCTGCCAAAAATGGCAATATATATATAACTGTATTTGTATACATTCATGAATTCTGCAGAATCAAGGAGACAATAATGGAAGAGAGAATTCCGCCAGAGATTATTATCCATTGTTAGTGTGCTGTGACAGTTCCATTTAAAAAGAAAAACAAATTCTCTCACCTGAACAGTACATGTCCGAAACATCATGTCAAGCCCGAGTGTGCCAACTTTAGGCATGTAATTTTTCATAATCTCATATCTTCCCTGAGCGATAGTACTAGTAAGCATATAGAAAAGAGAGGCTTATAGAATGAAAAATAACAGTGTCAAAACCATAAGTACAAGTCTTAACAGTTAACTGAGTAAATGATATGCTGTTTAGTATTTGTATTACCTTGGGCATTACAGGTATGTCCTTTAATCTCCATTTGGGCTGGAAACCAATTCCCAAGAAACCTATGCCCATCTCCTCTGCAACAGCTTTGACCTGTGCAAAATCATGTCAAAACAAAAGTCACATTGCAGACAATTTTTTTTTTTTTGGGTCACACACTAGCTCAACATTTGTGTATTTGGAGGAAAAAGAGTGATAATTTTCACGAGGGTAATTCCCCATTAAAGCACTATAAATTTTGTCTAGTAGAGCTTCAGTACAAAAGAACAAAAATGATAACTTTATCAAAACTAGTGAAACAAAAGGAGGAAAAGAAGTTTTACTTTCTCAATTGGAAAGAAATTGAAAGAAAATTTTTTCTTGCAGATAATAAACCTAGACAAATGCTAAAAAATAATAAGCCTAGCAATTCTGGTCCACAATACTGAAAATAACTTATCTAGCAGACAAAGAAAAAGGCCCATGACACTAAAATTGGAATGCAAGAATGAGTAATTTTCTCCAGGTCCTCAAAATTAATCATAGACATTAAACTAATCCTGGAAGAACTCATAAAACTTTTTTGACAAACCTGGTAAAGATGTGAATTGACCTCCGCACATGTTTGATGTAGTGTTTCAAGAGGTGCACCACTTAACTCAAATTGGCCACCAGGTTCCAATGATATGCTTTGCTTTCCCTGGCCAGATGATGTAATGGTTTGTCATAATTATGCCAAAAGAAAGATCCATTTCATCCAGTTTGAGAAAAATTAATCAAAAAGAACGATGATGGAGAGAAAGCTAAGAAAGTCAAGAATAAGTTGTCTAGCATCACTAGTAACTAATCCCATATGAAGTTGAGATCAGGAAAGAAACACTTGTATATACCTGTTTCAGACCAATAATGTTGTCACCTTCCATTACTTTATCCCAATCAAATCTCTCAGAAATACCATTAAGCAACTCTGCTATTTGTACGTACTTCATGGGCCGAAGAGTCCCAAACTCAAAGCCAAATTTTTCATGCTCAGTACCAATTCTGTCAAGTCCAAGGAATTGAAAGAAGGTATCGCACTCAACCCTCTGCTTAAGATTAGATAATTTCGCAAACACACATACAGAAACATTTAAAGAAACCGCAATAAATAACTGAATGACATAATTTATTGTACGAATTCTTCCATAAAAGTTCAGTGTGAATATTTAAATTGCAAATGCTAAAGCAGATTCATGTATTCTTTTAAGACATAAAGCAACAAACAGGAACTGTTTATGCAGAAACAAAACAAAAAAAGATGCAACCGAAGATCTAAGTACCAATAAAAGCTAGAAGTTGAACCTCCATTTCTCCTTAGACTTGCACCCAGAAGCTAGGTAACCTACAAGATCGTCCTTCGTGAGAGGCTCAGTAGCAACAACGGCATCCTCCGTAGGAGGGCTTGCAGCAACAATCACTTGGTGTCCCCTTCTACTTCCTCCAGTGCCATCAAGATGCAAACCTCTTAGTGGCTTTGTGGAAGAAAATCGCAAGCTGAAAAAAACTTCTTTGACTTTGGAACCCTCAATATTGTTTGTGGAGCTATAAACCACATTATGCCCAGCTTTACATCTCGCTGTCTCTGATTGAATGCAGTATGACGGAGCTGACTGAGATATCAGGGCCATTGTTTACCCCTACAAGCCATAAATTCAAACTGTCAAAAAATATCTGCTCGTATGAACCGTAAAGGTCTACTATATACGAGCTAAGCAAATACAGAGATGAGGAAAACATAAAACATTTAAAAATTCTGCACCCCCTGTATTATCCATGGCATGCAGCATGACAATTTTCTTGCTGCAAGTTTATTCAAGAGTAACACACGCAGCAGTAGAGTTTAACTTTGCACCAATTTGCCTTCCCAAAAACAGTTTCAACAAACAATATAATGAGAGTATAACAAGCTCCATCTGTCCAAAGAACAAACATCGGGCCTTCGAATCTATGTCCAATAAGCCACATTAGATTCACAATCATACACCCAATATAACCTAATTACAATAATCATAGCATAAAAAAATACCATCAATACTACAGCTCTGCATTAATACATCATTAAAAAAATGACTCTTGACGTACATAACGAAACAAAACACCACTCTTGTACAATTCTCATATGGGGTGGCATCCAACTCCACTCATAATCAAGCAACCACAAGAAAAGGTAGAAATCCCAACAAAACAACACATGGGATTAACACAATAGCTAGTAAAAACTCGATTCTTAATATATGCAAGTCAATGGCATGGCAAACGATAGCAACATATTCAAGACGGGATACTAAATATCTGCAACTCACAGCTAAAATTCTTTTGAAAACCTGAATAATTTCCCGGTTTGGGACTGCGAACTGGGATTGGATTGAGGAAACAGGGGGATAAAGAAAGACGAATGAGCTCAAAAAACGGTGTCAGTAATGGAAGATCTTTCTTCCTCTCTGCTGCTTTATTGGGTTGTGCGAACTTTAAAAAGAACGGTGAAGGCGATTAGTGAGGGGGGCACCGGGTACTAAAATATTGCGGCACTATCCTAACTTTTCCCACGATACTGACACGTCATCTCGGAATAAATAAGGTACGGAAAAGGTTTTTTTTTTCAGATAACATATAAATATTCCGTCTGCCGCCTAAAAAAAAAACACTTTTTAATAAAATATTATGTTTAGCACAATAATAATGGAGGTATTTATATTAAAAAAATAAATATAAAAAATTATAAATTTAATAATACATTAAATATATTATATTTTATAATTTTAAAAAGTATTTTATGCTGCAATTAATTATTTATCCTTTTAGTAATGATTGGTTTTTCCAGAATTCCCAAAAAAAAAAAATGTTCTAATATTTCTCCACTTTTACTGTTTGACTATTAAGTAATAATAGTGGAAAAAAAATGTGGGAGGTTTTTTGACATCACCCTCCCTTTTAGGAGGCTAGTGCTGGGCTGCTGGCGGCTTACAAAAGCTACAAAGTGGCCTATCTTTTTGGCACGAATGACCATAAAATGAAGGTTATGCCCATTGTTCTTAAAACACGTATTTGCATCTTTTGGTAAAATAAATATATTTTTTTTCCAAACAAAAAAATTTATTAGTTATTAAATATAATTTATTTAATTTATTATTAAATATATAATTTTATAATTTTATCTTATTTTTTAATTTTGAATATACATCTTTGTTATTAGTAAGGATATTTTAAAATTTTAATTTAAAAATTAATTTTGTTTTATAAAAAAGAAAATTTCAAAGTGAACTATTTTTTAGAAATTGAGGGAGTATATGAATTGTGTTTAAAATGTAATTTTATATTTTCTGATGTGGTAATTGTATGATAAAAATATATAATAAAAAGTAAAAATATCTTAAAACATATAAAAATGTGTGATTGAAATCATGATCAAAACACACTCAAAATCCTACCAATCGTATATTTTATTTCCTAATATTCATTAAATATTCTATATATATATTTGTTGTGTCTTAATTTGTCATGAATCATTCAAGACAAGGATAAAATCTTGCCTCTTTATTTTATGCAAACTTAAATTATATGTTTATATTTTATTCTTACTTTGAAATTATACATATCTCATATATCTTAGGTAATATCACGCCTGAATGCAATGTCTCTGGTTCTTGATATTAGATACATGCATGTGTAATGTGTAATCATTGCTTTCCAATTTCCAATTTCCAAAACAAATTTGAATACTACTTACGTATGAATGCAAACAACTGATCCTATTAATTAGCATTTCCTTTCTAAATAGGTAAAAAAAAAAAAAAAGTTATGTAACCCCTCGAAGTTGCTATGAAAAATACATCGGATTTCAACGTAACACGATCTAATTCAAAATTTTCACTTTCAATGTCATAGTATATCATTTTCCTACTTACCAAGCACCAATGATTTCTTAATAGGCCCAGGAAAAGGAGAAGGACAAGGACAAGTTATTTTTAAGACTTTTTGGAGACGAGAGGAGTATACACTGTAGTCCTTCAAATTCCAGTTCGGCCCATTACAAAATCAATTCAATCCTTGAGATTTGTTGTTACCAAAATCCAAGTAAGAAACCTTTTTTTTTCCAGACAATCTCCCAAGAGGCAAAGCCTAACCCACTTAAATGGCCTTTAGTTGTTTAGCCCATTATAACCTCTCATACTGAATATATTTGTCCAGGTTTTTTCACATGCTTTGATGCTTTTTTTCCTTCTTAGGCGAGGAAGGGATTGGGTAAGTGCAGAAAATGGCAGAGGAGACTACTGGTTTAAGAACCATACTGCCATTACTGCAATAATGGCAGAGGAGACTACTGGTTTAAGAACCATACTGCCTGATTCATGGAAACGGCAACTTCCATTCTGACATCCCCTAGAAACTCAGATGTGCCTATATTTACAGCTCTACGACTGCAACAAAAGATTCAAATCTTAAAAAAAAAAAGCAGCAGCAACTAAAAGCAGATCTTAGAAATCATAGGTATTCATATAATGGTGTTATGAAGCATGATGATACAATATAGACTATAATACAAGTCCAATGTGGACCATCTTTTCAATTTTCCTTTGATCTTTCTGTTGTGGATCCTCTACTTATACACAGGATTTACGAATTAGAGTAAGCACAACATACTGTACATTAGAAAGATGTCACCAGAAACTGTCATCGACATCAACACTTGGGTGGGGAGCATCTTCTTCCTCTAGCTCCATCTCCAACTCTGGTTCTCCAAATTCAGCTGACTCAATATCTGCAAGGTTTTTTAAGTCAACCACCGAAAGCGCATCAAGGCGCTTAACTACCAAGTCAGCCGCTCCAAGCTCATAGAGTGGATGTTTGCTAGCAACAGCAACACATTTCATCCGTGCATCGTGGGCAGCCTCCACAGTTTGATTAGAGTTCCCAAACACTATACATCTTTCAGGTAGGTATTGTATAAGTTGAGCTGCATACATAAACATCTCTGGATCTGGCTTACCCCGATATACGTCCTCTGCTGTAACAATGACACTAAAGACCTTTTCAATCCCGATAGCAATCATTGCCCCATTCAGTGTTTCTCTAGGCCGAGTGGAGACCAAAGCCATTGGTGTTTTGTAATGCATCAAGATATTGACAAATTCTTGGGAGCCAGGTTGAAAACTATAAATCCCACCCTGCAAAGCTTGATAGACTTCCTCCTTCCGAGAAGCCATTCTTTTCAACTGAACAGGATCTCTTGACCAACACAGAACTTCTGATATTGCTTGCTCGTTCTTCATCCCTTCAATTCTCCGAAGAATGAAAGCCGGAGGCCGTGGTTTTCCTTCTTCCTCGGAAAGAACCAACCAAGCTTGTTTTTCAAGATCAGGATTGTCTTCAATAAGCACACCTTCCCACTCAAATATAGCAGCTAACCATCCGCATCCCATTCTTTCTTGTCGAAGTAATGGATTCTGAAGTTCAGGATTATCAACCCTATTCCCTGGTGGCCACAATCCTGGTTTTCTGTCAATACCAGTATCAATCTGGTATCTAAAATCCCGAGGTCGTCGCCCTTCTTCTCTATAGGCATATGCCTCCTTAGTCAACTCCATCGCCTGACACTTTATCAGCCAGCGATCAGGTCTTAACCTTCCCAGACATGAAGGATAAGAAACGAGCCTCCTAACGACAGATTTTGTGGGAGGAAGCTTGCATGAATCAAAAGGCTTCCGTTTGCTTGAAACATCCTTGCAACCATAACCTCCACACACAGGGAGATGTCCTAGGGACGTGGAGGTAAATGATTTCAACATCTTTAACAAAAACTGATGACAACCACAGCCAAATTCCTCTTCGTATAAATATTTGACGATATTCCCCTTATATTGGTTATCCTCCTTCAAATTCTTACGGGTAAACTGAAAGAGAACCTTTAAAAACCAACTAAAATTGGGCTCAAGATTCCTCTACGGACTGAAGTTGCCTGAAAATGAGGCCGGGCTTTTGAGTACCTTTAAGTTCTTCCAATCTTCAAGCAAAGCCTCCAAAATAATCCCTCCTTATCACATACAATCCAGTAAAGGAGAAACACTCGGAAGAAACCAATATGAGACTCCAACTTAAGATTCCAAAACCCCCAGTGCAACTTTATCTCAACAGGCTCCCAATTCACACAACAATATATTCCTACAAACTACTATTTAAATACAAAGAACCTTCTTTTGAGAGAACTCACAGGTTATTCTCTATGACTCAAAAAGTGGCAAAACAATAACAAAAAACCACAAAGATCCCAACTTTATTAAATACCCATTAAAGTATTTCCATTATCACACAATCCAAACACAAAACGAAGTATAACCGACCCACCCAAATCAATAATTATTACATTAAGCAACTGTAGACACCTTTTAAAAGACAATAAAATACACAACCCAGAAGCAGAAACTTGAGAAAACCACAAAATGAAAAAAAAACTTTATTACTGTATTATGTAAGCAGAGTGAAAAACCAACCAAATTTAGACAGATTGAAGCTAGTAACGGAAACCCAATTGAATAAAAATCTCAAATTTATCCGAGATGAAACTAGAATACTGAAACAATACGTATTACTACAGTGGGAGGTATATACAGGTAGAACAAAAAAACAAGGAAAGAACCTGAAAGAGTGAAAAGGGAGACCTGCAAGATTAGATTGATTTTTTTTGGAGGGGTTGTTTTTATGTGGCTCGGAGGCAGAGAAATTGGAACTCAAATTTCAGTTATCGCATCATAAAGAAGCTGTAGTTCTCTTTATTTTTTTTTATTTTCTTATCTTTTATTTTTTTTTAATTTTATTAAAAATAAAATTAAAAAAAAAAAAAAAAAAAAAAAAAAAAAAAAAAAAAAACATTGTTAAAAAAAAAATGAAAATTTATTTAATATATTAATGGGGGCTTGCTTATCCAAATCGCTTGGATTCTAAAAATTAAAAAACCAAACAAAAATCGATATCGATAATAATTTTTAGTTTTATAAAAAAAATTTCCAAACCAATTTCACCCGATTAAATTTTTTGATTGATTACGGCCAATCACCGTTTGAACCGAATGTGAAAAACCGATGTGGGGGGTGTAATATTGCTTTGGCTGCCCAAATTCTACCGTTTTTATTCTTTTAAAAAAAAAAAAAAAAAACCCCAAATCGATAGCCTTTAGGTTTTCACTTCCAAATCGTAAAAACGGTTCAATTCCGATTTTGACCGATTTGATTCCGGTTCGATTTCAGTTCCAAACCGGGTTGAATTTGGGTGAAACCGAATGGTGGTGGTGGGGCTGCCGGCGAGTTGCTTATTTGTGTCCAAACGACACGTGGCTCCTCTGTGAATCTTTCATGAATTTCCGTTTCTTGATCTCCTCTTGGAATTTGGCAAAGTTTTGTCCTAAAAACAGAAGAAAAGGTACGAAAATATTCTGAATTTTGTACTAAAAAATAATTTCCCCAGCTAATTGGGCTAGATACAGAAACTGAAAATTGGAATCAAATGTATTCTTTTTCATGTTAGGATCAAACATATATCTTTTCATGTTTGAATTGCGTAAAATTATATTTTAAATTATATTTTAATATTTTTTTAATATAAAAATTATGTGTAATAAAATTGAAATGCAAAACATTGGTTTGTAAAGTGTAAAAATAAAATTTGAAATGCCAATTGATGTAGTTCACACATTGAAGATTCAAATCGATTGCTGTATTTTTATTCTTCTGAATTAATTTTTACATTTCAATATAAGAGTTATAAGATAAATTTTACATTTAGAATGTAATAATTACTTTCAAAAAGTAAAAAAAATATAAAATGAATTGTATATTTATACAAAACTTTAATCTTTAATCATACTACCACGGCTTATTTTTAATGTTTACATTTCATCATCTATTTGATAGATTCAAATTTCGTCTAACCATAAATACAATTGTTATCGAAATAAAATACATAGTGAACTAAACAAGCATATGTATATATTGCTTTTCATAACTTTTTTAAATAGTAATTACAATATATATATATATATATATATTATATTAAAAATATAAAAATATATTAAAAAGTATAAAAATATATTTTAGTATATTAATCCATACACACTCCAAATTTACATTTGCAACAAAACTTGAGTTGTGTTATGCATCTTTTATTTTTCAATTAAAGGTTAAAGTCAAAAGTCAAAAGTCAAAAGTCAAACTTGAATTTTTTTTGTCAATAATTGAAAGAAAACTAAAGTCATCTATCCAATTTGAAGAAGAGTTATTTTTCATTTGGTATAATTTTTTCAAATTTACTTAATATAACACACTATTGAATGTATATTTTTTATTTTTATTTTTATTTTTATTTTTATTTTTTAAGTATAAATTATACATTATTGTTATTGGTAAATATAATACAATAATTTTACACAAAAAAAAAAGTAAACTTCACCCAAAAAAACTCCCTTTAGGGGCATATAAATTGCGATTCAAAATATTTTTTCATATTTTTTGAAAATAATAATTATGAAATAAATATATATCAGAGATTGTAAACGTGTATTGGACAGTGTAAAAATGTATTTTGAAAGTGCAATTTATATATAATCGAAAATTTTAAAACTGAACTCTATTGAGACATAAAGATCTTCTGTTTTTTTTTTCCAAGCTTTGATACGTTTGAAGTTTATGATTTCCATACTAATATTGGTAAGAAATTTGGAACCTGATGGTCGAAAAGGCATGTATCTTTGGGCTTTCATCTCTTATCATTGAAAATTTCCAACCAAATGGTCCATTCCCTCAAGAAGAAAATTAGCTCCAATTGCAATTTCTTCACACAATAATCGAAAAAATCGTGCATAAATGGCATTTTGCAACTTGGCAAAGAAAAATGTCAACGAATATAAGATGCATTCACGTTTTGAATTATTCACATTGTGAAGAGCCCTTTGAACCGCATTCACAATCCAACAAAATGTTGAACATTATCTAGAAACAGCCAAGAATTACATGTGTTATATTTTATAATTTGAAAAAATTATGCCAATTATCCCTTTGCACGATTTAAAAACTTAATTTAGTTCCTGATTTGTTTTAAAGTTGAAATTAAGTCCATAAATTTAAAAAATTGGTTCGAGATTTTTCTCGAGCTAAAATAATCCCAAATCGAGAGGTATGATTCTTTATTAAATCAAATTGAATTAGAGGATTCTTTTTAACCATATACCTAATTAAGGCATTAAAAAAAATTGGAATTGGAGAATAAAAAATTAAGGGATAATTTACATTATTTACTCATAATGTAAATTATGGATAGGGTGATCGGAGCTAAGAAAGATGAGCTGGAGAAGAAGATTCTCAAACACAGAGAAGCCCCCAAATTTGCTGCTTGATAACCCTACTTCGTTGTTTATTTGGACGGATGGCATAAACATCTCCTCCTTTTTTTTCCCTTCAAAATGTTGGTGTCCATAAACATAAGTTCGTGTTTTTTGCACGAAGTTAAATATTATGATAATTGTTTGTCTTACAATTCTTTTGGTTCTGAGGATTTTGTGCGTTATCCTATCAAAATTTTAATTTTGTTTTTGTTTATATTTTTAGGCCGAAATTGAAATTGAAATTGGTTTCTTCACGTAGGTTATCAGCTAAATCCCGTAATGGATGCGAGAAGTGGTTTAGTATAACTACAAATTCAAATTCAAATTCAAACTATTTTAGACATAATTGAGCTCATTTAACCCATATAAAGAAAATAATTTTGCAATCCAGAGACCGGATTCTAGCATTTGTTCCACTCGAAGAAAATAATGTTGCCTTAGCCACTCGAAGCATTTGTTCCATATACTTGCCCGCAATTGTTAATAACACTACAATACAGAGCTAAAATTATCAGAGATGCCAATATTTCATTCCCATCAACTTCATAGAAACTCAAATTGGCTCATTTGGTTTTTCTGTTCTGTTTGTCGGGCTGAATTGGTGGGTACTTGGTGGTTGCTACTTGTGTTTTTAAGGTGGGGTTTAAGAATTTTATAGATTTGATAAAAAGAAATGTTTGAAATAGAATGAAATAATAGTAATTATGTTGTTTGGTATTATTTTGTAATGGAATAAAATAGATTTTATATTAAAATTAAAATTAAATATCAATATTAATAAATTTATTAATTGATTTTATATTAAAATTTAATATTAATATTATAATAAGTATATTATTATTTTATATTATATTACATTTAAGAAAATTATATCTTACACTAAAAATATGCAAAGTACATGTTAATTTGTAAAGAAAAATAATTTATACCTGTTAGTAAATTTTTTTTAAAAAAAAGAGAAAAAATAGGTAAAATGCTCGTTGTAAATCAGTGCTCGATTTGCAACTGTTTTACACGTTACTTGCGTCTAATTTAAATTAATAAATATAAAAATAAAAATAAAAATTTGACAGTTGCAATCGAATTTGCAAAAGTCCGTGACGTGGTGGGGTGCGCCCACTGGCCGTCATGCCAACGACGTGGAGTCATAAAAAACCCATGATTATTGAAAGTACATCAGACTGATGTGATTGGCCGTACACCCACGCCAGCCAAAAAGGGCTTCTGTAGGTGCTCGCGATCGTGTATATTGTCTTTTGCGGAGGTCCACACTGATGTGCAGTTGAAAGATTTTAATGAAATTGTATTTTAAAATATATTTGTATATTTATAAAATTAAATATTATGTAATAAAAATTATTTTAAAAATATAAAAAATTATTTTACATTAATTTGTAGAGATAATCTACAAAATAGTCCGTCACATATATAGAAAAGAATTTTTTAGTCCTTCACAAAAAAAAAATGAACCAATCAATCTCTCACATATATAGAAAAGAACTTTTTAATCATTCACAAAATAAACAGAACCAATTAGTCCCTTATATATATAGAAAAGAACTTTTTAGTCTCTCAAAAAAAAAAAAAAAACTGAACCAATCAATTCCTCACTTTCATACATTTAATCGATTTTGGTCCTTTTGTTAATTTTTGTCAATTTTTGTCAAATTTTTTGTCAAATTTGCCAACACGCGCCATAAGCATGATATTTGTTGAGCGTTTTTTTGAAATCACAGAAAATCATTATTTCTTAAAATGTTGATTATCTCAAGGGTGGTTGCCCTCTATCTCTGTGTGTTTGTACGCCGATGATCTCAAAAGACAGCCATTTTTCCGTTAATTTTTGAGAACCTTCTGGTAAATTGCAAAAATATTCCCTTTGTTTTCGAAATCAATTTCCCTGAAAAATATCCATAACATCCACACCTTGTTGATATATATCTCTCTATCTCTCTCTAGGTCTAGACGAGACTGTAATAAAATTTGTAACAATCACATAAAAAAGAATGATTTTTTGTGCTTCCAAAAAAGCCTTTAGCAAATAACACGCTTCAGGCACTTGTTTTGAATTTTAACGGAAAGTTAGACAGAAGTAGATTAAATATATGAAAGTGTCAATCGATTTTTTTTTTAATTTTTTTTATGAACTAAAAAGTTCTTTTTCATATATGTGAGGGACTGATTGGTTCATTTTTTTTGTGAGGGACTAAAAAGTTCTTTTTCATATATGTTAATGACTAAAAAATATATATATAAGGGACTGATTGGTTTGTTTTTTTTTTTTTGTAAGGGACTAAAAAATTCTTTTCCATATATGTAAAGGACTGATTGGTTCTTTTTTTTTTTTGTGAAGGACTAAAAAGTTCTTTTTCATATATGTAAGGCACTATTTTGTAGATTATCTCTAATTTGTATACTATTTTTGATTTTTTCTACATTAAAAATTTAAATAAATATAAGTTAATAACAAAAAAGTGAACCCTTAACATGACAATTTAGTATAATAAAAATGAATATTAATTGTACAAATATTAACCCATTATAAAATTCATACTAGTTTATTACCATGTGTAACATAAATTAACACACAAAAAAATATAAATGGTGGTCCATCACTCCATTGTGTGTGTGTGTTTTTTTTCTTTTTAACATTTCCAATAATTGAGGCTCCATAATTGATGCTAACCTTTAACAACACTTCCACGTTCCACCCCATTGCTAACTTTTAACACTTCCACCCCATTGCTGCCGCCGCAACTCACGGTTCAAAAATAGTATAGGTTCTCTTTATTTTCAATATATAGTTATTGGTTTGCTTTAATTTGAATCTGCATTGTTTGGTTATATATATTTAATTTGAATAGTCTATGTACATATATCGCATTTTCAATGATCATGAATTTGCCACGTTCTTACTTGTTACCTATCAATATCCCAAATAAAATATTCAAATGACAGTAGCAATCGTGAGAGATTCACGTCATGATTTTTTTGGAAAACATCATGATGCAGTTGTACCACATTATGATTAAGTTGGACCTTTTAGTCAATTCCCATGCTAATAAAGAGAGGTCAAATCATAAAGTACAAATTTTAATGAAATTATTTTCTAAAAAAAAAATATATATATATATATATATATATTTTTTCAACACTGGAGGTATCCCCACTCAACCAGAGAGATTTCATCACGCACTGCTTCACCCCGCCGGCTGAACCCATACGGGACCACCGGAAATGCCTCATCGCCATACTTACCTGTATGACTAATCCTACAGCGCCACGTGGAACCGCCCCAAATCCCACAATGGAACGATAGTCGCGGGACTCGAACCTGCGTCAAGAGATTGGTGTAGTGCCGCTCTTACCACCTGAACTAGCCCGCGGGGGCCTAAAAAAAATATTTTAAAGAGAGAAGAAAATTTGTTTGTAAGAAAATTTTTTAAAAACTATATGAAGAGATTTTAAAAAGAAAATTTTAAATTTTAAAATAAAAATATATTTAGATATTTTATTTATTTTATAAAAAAAAAATAACATCTACGTGATATTCGACCATTCCCATGATTTGACTAGGAATCCAATCAATAAACATAAGTCGTGAACTTCATAGTCGCCACCAATCAATTAATGTTGGCCTGCTAGAATATTATTGAAAGTTTGCCACTAGACCTTGACTTACTTGGATACTTGTGAATTATTGCTTCTAACGGAGTGTTTTTATATTTTTTAAAAATAATAATTATAAAATAAAAAATATATTTAAAAAAAAAAAGAAGATAAAAACGAGTTTTAAAAGTTTTGATTTAACAAAAAATTAGTTGTTTAATGTTAGGTCAAGGTATGATGAGGGTTCAAATTCTTCTTTGGATAGACGAAAGTACGGTGCTGAATGATGGTATTCAAGGATGCATGACTTTCATGGCTAGTGATAGCACTTCATGAATGTTCTTTTGTTTTTTCCTGTTTTTTAGGTTTCTACAGTCAAAGACTCGCATTGTTAGTCAAAGACTCGCATTCAGTTTCTTGTTACTGTTGGTATATCACATTTAAATAGTTTGATACATATTTTGATTATGTCAAACACCTTCATTCTAGTGGCAAACTATTCTTTGGATGACAAAATAATATATATACAAGTAAGACAGAAAGAATAAATCTTCATATATGAAAAATAATTAATAATTATGAACCTTAATGATGTAAACATTGATAGATATATAGAGGTATGGGAAATGTAGTTAGAAAGAATTGGTTAATTTAAACATTAGTGATAAAATCTTTATTATTTAACCAACCATATTTAGAACTCTCTCCAAGATTCAAGCAATCCAAATTAACAACACGGGTAATGTGGGAAAGGGATCGCTTGTGCTTTCGTGGATTGGTAGTTTGATTTTTGTGAAGAATTGTCGTGATTCTTCCTTGGAATCAAACGAATGTGAGTTAATGATGTTGAGGATGAATTTTGTCTTGTGTTCGTTTGTTCTGTTCATTCCAAGTGTAAGGCAAGGTTTTTATGTCAAAAGTCTTTGTTTTATCTGTCTGATGGCGGCTGAGGAAATGTGGCCAATTTATCAATTTTTAAAGATAATGAGAGAAAATGCTGAAGAAGCGCTGGTTTTTTATCAACCGGCTGAATTAATGATGTATGCGGGTCCATGTTTGGCCGTCGTCCAAACTTGACCGCCATGGGGTGCGGCTGCGGTTCAGACTGGGAATTTATGGGTTTGTACTATGGAGAATGGAAAAGGCTGCATGGGAGACCGTGACAAGGAGGACAAAGAAGTTATGACAAAAATATAAATGAAGGTTTTCTCGTTCTCATTGTTGTGGAATACAGCGATGAGTGAAAAATAATTAGTCGCGACAAAATAATTGTCATATGGGAAAAATAATTGTCATATGGGAATGAGAAAAAAATATTTCATACATCTATTTCATTACGTAGTGAAAGACAATTAGAAAAATAGTTTATTTATATAATAAGGGGCCCAAAAAATAAATTTATGCTATACAACAAATGCATATAATTTTTTTCTAAAACGAGAGAAAGAAAAAAGAATATTACTTTTTCTCTTTTGGCATAATTTTTTTTGAACTTATAAAGTATAACACATTTAATGTATTAGTAAGTCTAATATATTATACTGAGTTATTACTAAAAATAGAGATATTATACGAATCAATTTTATTCAAATTGCACTTTTTTAAAATAAATAAAATTTTTGAAATTAAACTCTTTATTTAAGTGGAAGTGCATGGTTGTGGGGGAAAATAAACAAAAAAATTGTTTACAATAGTCTATGTATAGTTGCCATAAAACTATACATGAATTGTTGAGATCTATTGAGATTTTTGCTTTCTTTTTCCCTTTGATAAAAGTTTAGGTTCTCTTTATTTTCAATATATAGTTGTTGGTTTGGTTTAATTTGAATATGCATTGTTTGGTTATATATTTAATTTGAATAGTCTATGTACATATATGGCATTTTCAATGATCATGAATTTGCCACGTTCTTACCAATCAATATCCTCGAATGTTCGCTCCAATTCCAATAACGTAGCAATTACGTTGTACCTCCGAGTCTATTCCCATGCTAAGAAAGAGAAGTCAAATGATAATGTCAAAAGTAGGTTTGAAAGGAGATTTTTAATTAAATTAGGATAGGGTAATACGAGTTCGTTATCATAAAATTTTCCACGCACCATTTACCCGCGCTGCCTCCGCTTGAAGGCAACCGCTTGACTCCGGAGCTGATTGCGTACCTACAATTTCCCTTCGTTTCAGTTATTGCAGCAATAACTTAGGCTATGTTTGCTTTGGAGTTTATTTGAGAAATTTTATATTCTTTTCATTTTAAAAAAAAAGTTTGTTTTGGTTAAAGTATAAATTTTTATTAGTTATTGAATACAATTTATTTAATATATTACTAAATATATAATTTTATATTTTTATTCTCACTTTTTAATTTTGAGTGTACATAATTATTATTATTAAAAATATTTTAAAATTTTAATATAAAAGTAGACTCTCTTTCTTGTACAAAGGGAGTATTAAAATAGGTGAAAATTTTAGTGAGATTTTTTTTGGAAGAAAAACTATTTTAGAAAGAGAAGAAATTTTGTTTGTAGGGAATTTTTTAAAAATCATATGATAAGATTTTGAGAAAGAAATTTTAAATTTTAAATTTTAAAATAAAAATATATTTCGATATTTTATTTGTTTTATGAAAAAAAAAAAACTTTCATATCTAAACTATGATACAAACATAGCCTTAAGAAAAGGTACAAGAAGTCCCTATGATGATCAATGTCCTCGAAAATGAGCAATTCTAGTGGAATTGATTATTGAGGTTAGTATCAAAATTGGAAGTGCATGCTTGTTATACACGCAAGTACCAAATTTTTTAAGGGTGTATTAGGATTTTGAATTTTTTAATACATTTTTATTATGTTATATTTTATAATTATTATTTTAAAAAATATAAAAAAATATATATATCTTGAAATACAATATATACACCCCCTCAATTTATTTGACTCTATCTACTCCATAGAGTAGGCAATAGAATATCAATATTTGATTCTCCACCAAGTCTTCTATGGTGTTTATTTATTAATAACTAAGGAGCTGATCATGTTATTTTGTTCTATGGGCAGAAGACAACCGTGTAGTTGATTTCTCCAGGGCAAGTGAACGTGCTAGTCTCGTCATCATCAGGGTAGCTGCATGCATTAGGGCACCTAATCTTGAAAAACCTGGAGTACTGGGTCGGTCCACAGTCGCCAGTGTTACAACAATACATATCAGTCTTGAACACATAGCAAGGGTTGTTGCAGCCTCCAGGAGCTCTGAGCTTATTAGGGCACTACCCGTTAATGTCAGCGTCGCACCTAACCCCACGGCAGGCCTTTGAATTGGGACTGATGTCCATTGGCAAATTGAAGCCATCAACGAGAGAGATATCGAAGAAGTTACTGTGGTCGAATAGGTTCTGCGCGTATTCTGCCAGGGTGTTTGGTGGTTGGCCATAGTCAATACATTGGAGGATTCCACCGCAGTCGCCGGTTTGGCAGCGCCCGTTGCCGTTGCCATCAAAGTTGCAGCCGGTTCTAGCCCAAATACGAGCTTCAGTTGCATTGGGGTTCACAGTAATGGACCACGATTGGCCAGGGTCCAATCGCTGGCCACCACCGGGTATAGCAGCAGCCAGACAGTGAAGAGACAGTTGTTGCGGATATCAAAAATGAGCGCATGGGTGAAAGCAAATAAAGGGGAAACGAAAAGAGTAGAAATGCAAAGAAAATTGAGGGTTTTCATGGTTATGGGACGATTAAAAGGTTCCTGCTACAATGGATGAGCTTAAGAGTTGAGGGTGTGTGCGCTTTATCTATAAGGATTGGCACATGGGGAGGGAGGGAAAAAATGGTTTAAAAACGTCGGAAATTTTGAAAATTCCAAAGTATTTAGAGATGAGAATTCGATGGATTGACCAAAGAACTAAGAATAAGTCATGATAGTTAGGGTTGGCATGGCCCACACTTCTAGCGTGTGGAAAGACTCGCATTGCGTGACTTTAATCGCTAGTGCTAGCAATTCATTCATGAATGTTCTTTTTTTAATTCTTTTTTTCTTTTTTTTTAGGTTTCTACAGTCAAAAATTGATGTCAAGTGATAGTTTAATCTAAACACGTGTTAGTATATCACATTTAAATAGTTTGATACATATTTTGATTATGTCAAACACCTTTTTTTTTTTTTAAATAAAAATCATCATATATGAAAATAATAAATATGAACCTTAATGATGTAAACATTGATATATAGAAGTAAGGGAAATGTACTTAGAAAGAATTGGTTAATTTAAACACCAGTGATAAAATCTTTATTATTTAACCAACCATATATATGACTCTCCAAGATTCAAGCAATCCAAATTAACAACACGGGTAATGTACCTCTGTTTGGTGTAGGAGGAGTGAAATTGGGATTGTTTTGACGTAAATATTATATTCAATTTAACAGAATTATTTTGTTATATTCAAACAATTATCAATTCAAGACATTTCTTGAATAAAACGTTACCAATTAACTAAACCAACAAAACAAATTTCTTTTTGGATCAAATTCTTTGTGCTTTTGATTTGTACCAAAATATATAACCTCCTTTCATTTAAGTGTATAGTTCCCAATAACGTTATTTATGTGGGAGGATCTTCCTCACTAATAACGTTATTTATGTCCTTATCCCCCCTTCTGTTTATTGTCATACCGCTCATGTGGAGTTTAAAAAAAAATAAAAATTAATGGTCTCCATACCTTATGTTTACCATTCTATTTTCTACCAAAAGAAAGTATTCAACTATACAAATCATCTTTCTTTTTTCTCTCCTATTCTATAGTATGAAGATATTTTTTTGAATTTATTATTATTATTATTTTCTCAATTTAAAAAAAATAGCTCAATATAGATTTAATATAATTTTTTTAGTTATTAGAGTATAATACATTTAATGCACTGTTAATTGTGTAATATATTTTTTTAAAATTTTTGTGTCATGAGTACTTATTGTGAGTATGGATAATGTAAAATTTCAAAAGAAAGATGACCTATTGTCAGTTTCAAACGGTCCAAACTTTAAAAATCTCCCAACAAAAAAACACGCAGTCACACAGTGACCAGTTACAACTCAATGGTATAAATGCCTCGGTGGCGTACTCCACACACACTGGACTGTTTAAACTCTCTCTTTCTCCTACTCTGAGTTTCCCGCTACTTCGTGTCAATCCCCAAAATCTCTCTCTCGCCTTTCTTTAAACTTCCTCATCATCTCCTCCGTTAAACCCTATCGTCTTCCTCTTCCTCTTCTCCTGGTCGGTTATGCATGTTTGAGTCCATTAATCCATATGTTTTCCCATTTTTTAATCTGTCTGTTATGCCAGGGGAAAGGGATCACTTGTGTTTTTGTGGATTGGTAGTTTGATTTTTGTGAAGAATTGTCGTGATTCTTCCTTGGAATCAAATGAATGTGAGTTAATGATGTTGAGGATGAATTTTGTCTTGTGTTCGTTTTTTCTGTTCATTCCAAGTGTAAGGCAAGGTTTTTATGTCAAAACTCTTTGTTTTATCTGTCTGATGGCGGCTGAGGAAATGTGGGCAGGACCGCAAGAGTTTTTTAAACTTTTTTAACCAACTTCATATTAGATTAAATCATGAAATACTTAACAATAATGAAAGTTATTTTCAAAATTAAAATTAAATTGTAAAATCTAACAAGAGAAATTTTTATTTTTGGAAATGTTAATGAAATGTATTTTTGATTATCTTATCTTTGCAAAAGTAACTAAAAATAAATTGTAAAAATTATTGTAATGGATGCATATGTAAAGTTTTTCTATACGTGGGCTTATGTTAATTAACGTTATTTTGGACTTGGTTTAATAAAATTAGATATAAAGACTTTTAATTAGTCTAATGTGAAACTGGTTGATGTGGACTGCAGTTAGTATAACCTGTGATGAGGGGTTAAGGTTTAACTTTAAATATTTCCTCCCCTAAATCTAATCTTTAGAAACACTTTCTACTAGTAGAGCATAACATCCGACACGCTTGCGGCCGCCCAAACGGCAAAGAACAAAAAGTCTAAACCCTCTGAACCCGCAGCTAAATAAGCGAGTGCTCCTTGGGCAAGGGGCACGCGCGAGCAGCCCTTCTTCTTGAGTGCCGAGTTCTAAGCTACGATTTCCTGAGTCCTGTGATGCCTACTACTCCAGTTGACCATTCTAAATCATCATTCACCAGAAATCTTGACCTCCTGCATTTGCTTACGCATCAATTTCCCACCCCACCTACTTTTTGTTGGCTACCATCATCCACTTATGCCACAGAAAAAAAGAGGCACACTCATTAAACTCAATTTATACAAAGAGTTATAAAACTAAAAAACTTAGTCATGATCGATTCTAATTTCACATATAGTTATGAATCAAAAGACTAATATACGATTTTTTACTTCTATTTTTATATTCTAATTATGTATACATTTGATCTTGGTTTATGCTATTTATGTGCTAACAGCATACATAATAACTAATATAAATATCTAATTGGGATAATTTTTTTAGTATATTGAATTGAATTTAGTTATCTAGATGGTAAAATTCTTATTAATATTTCAATTAGCACCATTACAATAAAAATTATTTTACCTTTTAGTTGAACAAAAGAATTATATAGTTCACAGAGTAAAGTAAAAAAGAATTACAACATAAAATCATTATAAATTTGTAGAAGCCAAACAAATTTTTCCTTAAAAATTTAAAAACTAAAACTTCCTAAAATTTTAGAAAAAAAAATTGGGCGCTATTTAAAACTAATTCTTATAGAAAAGTGTATAGTTATTTTCTCAATCATTTTGTTTTTAAAAAAGGACGCAGTAATTCATTGTAGGCTACAGTTGATTGCTATTGTTGAAGCATTAAGCAATTTTTCCCAAATAGACAGTTGATTGGAGCAAGTATACAAGAAACTTTTTTTTTTTTTTTATCAAGAATCAAAATTAATTTATCTGAATACAATGCGTAAAGATTCATTTTTAAAAGGCTTGCCACTCCTGTCAACTGGAAACACTGAGTTGAGTTGCTAATTTGAAGAAAAAACATATAAAATTGGTGGAAAATTACTCAATTACAGCAACCACCCCTGCAGCCTTGATCTTATCTATGATAGCATTGGCATCTTCTTTTGTTAGACCTTGCTTGAGTGTGACTGGAACTTTCGAAACCAGATCTTTTGCTTCCTTCAATCCCAAATTTGTGATGGCACGAACCTCTTTGATCATCTTCAGTTTTGAAGCGTCATCAAATTTCTCTAGTTTAACATCAAATGCTGTTTTCTCTGCCTTCTTCTCTTCAGTCTTTGAAGATCCAGCACCTGGCCCTCCCTGGTCTATGTCCATACCCTCCACAGAAATAGGCTGCATTTTGGGAAGATTTAATCCGTGGGTAAGCGTGTGGCAAATCATTTCACGGTCTTCAGGAGGTAGGGCTGCAATACGGTCTGCAAGCTGAATGATCTTATATGAAGGTGGTGGTCTAGGGCCATATGGACCATAGAAAGGAGGATACTTGTATTTAACGATCTTAGAATTAGGATCCGTGGGAACAAAATCAGTCTGAAATGAATAAGACTGCAAAGGGCCTAAAACCTTTCGAAGAGTTGGATGGCCAAGGGAGGATCTAAGTACAGAAAGATTCATGATTTGCAGATATTTAGTAAAATGCTTCATGGGAAAACTTAAGTCCGGTAAACCAGTGCCTTTCGCTTTACTAGAAGTCAACCAAATAAATTTACTGCAATTCTCCCTTTCCCTTGTAGAAGTTGGACCTCCAGTTTCTAAGTCAGGCTCTTACCTAAAGGGAAAAACGTAAGAGTGACTGTTAGTCTGCTTGCATTTTCAGGGATTAACATTTCGTTACATAAAAGAGGCCTACTGATACAAGTAGTTACTAGGCGAGAGGACTTTGTATTTCCTGATAAAATTTGTGTTGTTGCTCAGTTATGGTGTTTTTTATGATTTGATATATAGACTATTGTAATGGTAGAAGATCAAATTGAACCAAAAACTCTAGTAACCTCTCTAATTTTGCATGGAAAAAAGGTTCTTAATTTGCTACCAAACAGCATTATGCCTATATGCCTCAATGGAACTCAGAAACAATGACTGTGTGTCCAGTATAATGATCGTGAAATTGTCAGCAGAATGAGAATATCTAGAGTAGAAATTCCAACCTCTGATATATTTGAAGTATGAAATGCTCCACGTTGAACTCAATAACGCCTATGGGCAAACTTAAAAACAATGGACACAGAAGCTTCTTGTTTCTACCTCGTAAAACAAAATTTCAGAGCAATTCTGCATAGCATTCTTAGACAACAACTCCCCTCCAAAAATTGCTAACTAAATGCTAAACCTAAAGACAACAACTCCCCCCAAGCAGCGATCTTCAGAGTAGAACTCCGTTCAACAAGCAAAGCATAAAGCAAATGCAAATAAGAGAGAAATCAGCCCCAACAAACTACATGTCTAGAACCACATAAATCATAAACCAAAAACTAAAATCAGAAAAAATCATAACCATTCTTATAAACCAGAAGCCAGAAATCAGAAACTAGAAGTCTAGAACCACAGAAATCAGAAACCAAGAACTAGAAAACTAAAATCAGAAGAAAAAAAAAAAAAAACCACATTCAGCCACATAAACCAGAAACCAAAAACCAGAAAATTGAACATCGGTGCACTGCCAATTAACAATACGCCACAAACCACTTAATGAAGCTGTGAAATGGGAAGAAAAAAGTACAAGTGCAGCTGCAATTCTTCCACCATAAAAAATTAATTATACTTGTATCAGCAGAACATGTGCAACTCCCTCTTCACCAAATTCCATTTTTCTACTACCCTTCAGAAATACTACAATTTGATAGGAAGAATCATAGCAGAAATAAAGATACAATTGGACAAGAATTAAATTGCTGACTTAAGCAGGAATTCCACTTGGGGCTACATACAATTTCTGGCAGATTGTCTGGCACAAAATTTCCACTTGTGTTCTGGACCAGAAATTAGACCAAAACCAGATTACCTTAAAATCTGTGTTTGGTTCACACACAAAAATCTGACGGCTAAACAGAAAATTAGCACAAAAATACTTACAGATGCTCGGCCGACGAACTGAATGCGAGGACGGAGTACGAGCGGACGAGACGACTGATGGCGAAAGATGATGAGGACGGGTGACGACCGAGGATGAGAGAAGATTGAAGACAAACGGAGAACGATGGATTCACAGCCGGCACCCAAATTACATTAATCATTAAGCAATCCGAAACCCAAACAGAAAATCAAAACCGAAATTTGGTTTAAATCGAACCGAAACCGGAAAAACCAAATCCATATTGAAATATTCAGTTTCCGTTCGGATCCGAAAATTGCACACCCCTGCGGATTGCATTCAGGCGTGATATTAAGGTATTACCTAAGATGATGAGATATGCATAATTTAAAAGTAAGAATAAATATAAACATATAATTTAAGTTTGCATAAAATAAAGAGGCAAGATTTTATCCTTGTCTTGAATGATTCATGACAAATTAAGACACAACAAATATATATAGAATATTTAATGAATATTAGGAAATCAAAGATAAGATTGGTAGGATTTTTTTGAGTGTGTTTTGATCACAATTTTTTTACGTTTCAAGATATTTTTACTTTTTATTATATATTTTTATCATATAATTACTATATCAAAAAATATAAAATTACGTTTTAAATACAATTCAAATACCATCCCAAAAAAAAGTCAATTTAAAAAAAAAACCTCTTATCCAACAAAAAAAAATCAACTTTTAAACTAAAATTTTAAAATATTCTTACTAATAACAATTACGTATATTCAAAATTAAAAAATAAAGATAAAAATGTAAAATCATATATTTAGTGATGTATTAAATGAATTGTACCTAATAACTAATAAAAATTTATATTTTAACCAAAATAATTTTTTTTGGGACGAAGGAGTATATTTATTTTACCAAAAGATGCAAATACGTGTTTTAAAAACAATAGGCATAACTATTGCAATGTCTGATTCCTAATATTAGATACATGCATGTGTAATGTGTAATTTTGCTTTCCAATTTCAAAACAAATTAATACGACTTACGTATGAATGCAAACAAGTGATCCTATTAATTAGCATTCCCTTTTTAAATAGGGAAAAAAAAATGTAATGTAACATACAAGATTTCAATGGATTGACGTAGTTTTTCTATTATGTGTACATTCCTAAAATGGTAGTGTTTTTCAAAAATGAAACTTTGTTGTTCAGCATTTTGAACTAAGTATCCCTTAGAAGGTATTGTTAAAAGATCATTAATTCCTAATGAAATAAATGTAGCAATATATATGCTATTCCAAAGTAATTTATTAATCGACTAATAAGACGTTTCATGGCAGTTCCATTAATCGCTTTATTGTGGGCTACTATGAAAAACATCATCAGATTTTAATCATAGCACGATTTAATTGAAAATTTTCACTTTCAATGTCATAGCAATATCCTTTTCCTACTCACCATGCAACAACGATTTCTTAATAGGCCAAGGAACAAAAAGGAAAGGGAAATGTCATTTTTAAGACTTTGGAGACGAGAGGAGCATATATTGTGGTCCAAAATCGTGTGTTTCCAAATTCCAATCCGGTTCGTTTGGACAAAGGCATTTCTATTTGTAAATAGAAAAAATTGTATTAAAATATGTGAAAATTTTAGTGAATGTTTTTTTGATAGAAAAAGTTTTTTAGAAAGAAAAATAAGAGAGAAAATTTTTTAAAATGATGTGAGAGTATTTTGAGTAGGAAAATTTAAATTTTAAATTTTAAAATAAAAAAGTGTTTAAATAATTTGTTTTTGTTTGAGAATTTTAGATTTTCCTTTCCAAACATACCCAAATTTCTCCTGACAATCTCCCAAGCGGCAAAGCCTAACCGACTTCAATAGCCTTTAGTTGTTTAGCCCATTATAACATGTCACACCAAATAGATTTCTCCAGTTTTTCACATGCTTTGATCCTCTTTTCCCTTCTTAGGCGAGGAAGGGATTGGGTAGTGCAGAAAATCTCTGGCGAAGAAGTTACTGTAATAATGGCAGAGGGGACTACTGGTTAAGAACCATACTGCATGATTCATGAAAAAGCCAATTGCCATTCTGACATCCCCTAGAAACTCAGATGTGCCTATATTTACAGCTCTACGACCGAAATAAAAGTATCAAATCTTAGAAAAAAGAGCAGCAACTAAAAGCAGATCTTAGAAATCATAGGTATTCATATAATGGTGTTATGAAGCATGATGATACAATACAGACTATAATTGAAGTCCAATGTGGACCATCTTTTCAATTTTCCTTTGATCTTTCTATTGTGGATCCTCTACTTATACACAAGATTTATGAATTAAGAGTAAGCACAACATACTGTACAATAGAAAGATGTCACCAGAAACTGTCATCGACATCAACACTTGGGTGGGGAGCATCTTCTTCCTCTAGCTCCATCTCCAACTCTGGTTCTCCAAATTCGGCTGACTCAATATCTGCAAGGTTTTTTAAGTCAACCACCGAGAGCGCATCAAGGCGCTTAACTACCAAGTCAGCCGCTCCAAGCTCATAGAGTCGATGTTTGCTAGCAACAGCAACACATTTCATCCGTGCATCGTGGGCAGCCTCCACAGTTTGATTAGAGTTCCCAAACACTATACATCGTTCAGGTAGGTATTGTATAAGTTGAGCTGCATACATAAACATCTCTGGATCTGGCTTACCCCGATATACGTCCTCTGGTGTAACAATGACACTAAAGACCTTTTCAATCCCGATAGCAACCATTGCCCTATTCAGTGTTTCTCTAGGCCGAGTGGAGACCAAAGCCATTGGTATTTTGTAATGCATCAAGATATTGACAAATTCTTGGGAGCCAGGTCGAAAACTATAAATCCCACCCTGAAAAGCTTGATAGATTTCCTCCTTCCGAGAAGCCATTCTTTTCAACTGAACAGGATCTCTTGACCAACACAGAACTTCTGATATTGCTTGCTCGTTCTTCATCCCTTCAATTCTCCGAAGAATGAAAGCCGGAGGCCGTGGTTTTCCTTCTTCCTCGGAAAGAACCAACCAAGCTTGTTTTTCAAGATCAGGATTGTCTTCAATAAGCACACCTTCCCACTCAAATATAGCAGCTAACCATCCGCATCCCATTCTTTCTTGTCGAAGTAATGGATTCTGAAGTTCAGGATTATCAACCCTATTCTCTGGTGGCCACAATCCTGGTTTTCTGTCAACACCAGTATCAATCTGGTATCTAAAATCCCGAGGTGGTCGCCCTTCTTCTCTATAGGCATATGCCTCCTTAGTCAACTCCATCGCCTGACACTTTATCAGCCAGCGATCAGGTCTTGACCTTCCCAGACATGAAGGTGAAGGAGAAGAAACGAGCCTCCTAACCACAGATTTTGTGGGAGGAAGCTTGCACGAATCAAAACGCTTCCGTTTGCTTGAAACATCATTGCAACCATAACCTCCACACACAGGGAGATGTCCTAGGGACGTGGAAGTAAATGATTTCAACATCTTTAAGTAAAACTGATGACAACCACAGCCAAATTCCTCTTCGTATCAATCTTTGAGGATATTCCCCTTATATTGGTTATCCTCCTTCAAATTCTTACGTTTAAACTGAAAGAGAACCCTTAAAAACCAACTAAAATTGGGCTCAAGATTCCTCTACGGACTGAAGTTGCCCGAAAATGAGGCCCGGCTTTTGAGTACCTTTAAGTTCTTCCAATCTTCAAGCAAAGCCTCCAAAATAATCCCTCCCTCCTTATCACGTACAATCCAGTAAAGGAGAAACACTCGGAAGAAACCAATATGAGACTCCAACTTAAGATTCCAAAACCCCCAGTTCAACTTTATCTCAACAGGCTCCCAATTCACACAACAATATATTCCTACAAGCTACTATTTAAATACAAAGAACCTTCTTTTGAGAGAACTCACAGGTTATTCTCTATGACTCAAAAAGTGGCAAAACAATAACAAAAAACCACAAAGATCCCAACCTTATTAAATACCCATTAAAGTACTTCCATTATCACACAATCCAAACCCAAATCTAAGTATAACCGACCCACGCAAATCAATAATTATTACATTAAACATCTGTAGACAGCTTTTAAAAGAATAAAATACACAACCCAGAAGCAGAAACTTGAGAAAACCACAAAAGGAAAAAACTTTATTACTGTATTATGTAAGCAGAGTGAAAAACCAACCAAATTTAGACAGATTGAAGCTAATAACGGAAACCCAATTGAATAAAAATCTCAAATTTATCCGAGATCAAACTAGAATACTGAAACAATACGTATTACTACAGTGGAAGGTATATACAGGTAGAAGACAAAAACAAGGAAAGAACCTGAAAGAGTGAAAAGGGAGACCTGCAAGATTAGATTGATTTTTTTTGGAGGGGTTGTTTTTTTGTGGCTCGGAGGCAGAGAAAATGGAGCTCTTTAAAGGGGTCGAATTTGGGTGGAACCGAATGGTGGTGGTCCTGCTCCCGGCGAGTTGCTTATTTGTGTCCAAAACGACACGTGGCTCCTGCGTGTATCTTTCATGAATTTCATCATTTCTTGATCTCCTCTTGGAATTCGGTAAAGTTTTGTCCTAAAAAATAAGGAAAGTTCCGCAAATATTCTGAATTTTGTACTCAAAAATAATTTTCTTCGTTAATTGGGTTAGATACAGAAACTGAAAATTGGAATCACATGTATTCTTTCTCATGTTAGGATCGAACATATACCTTTTTCATGTTTGAATTGCGTATAATTATATTTCAAAATATATTTTTATTTTTTTTAATATAAAAATTATGTCGAATAAAATTGATGTGTAAAAGATTGGTTTGTAAAGTGTAAAAATAAAATTTGAGATGTCAATTGATGTAGTTTAAACATTTAAAATCCAAAATCGATTACCGTATTTTTATGCTGTTAAGTTAATTTTTACATTTCAATATAAGAGTTGTAAGATAATTTTTACATTAAGAATGTAATACTTACCTCCAAAATGAAAAAAAATATATATAAAATAAATTGTATATTTATACAAAACTTTAATCTTTAATCATACCACCACAATTTATTTTTAATATTTATATTTAACTTGTTAGTTTCATCGTTTATTTGATAGATTCGAAATTTGTTTAACCATAAGTACAATTATTATCCAAGTAAAATACATAGTGAACTAAACAAGCATATGTATACATTGCATTTTATAACTTTTTTTTACACTTTTTGAAATAGTAATTATGATATATAACTTATATTGAAAAATTAAAAAGGGTACAAATATATTTTAGTATAATAATCCACAAACACCCCAAATTTAAATTTGCAACAAAAATTGAGTTGTATTATGCATCTTTTATTTTTCAATTAAAGGTAAAAGTAAAATAATTGGATATCTAGACGCAATCTTGCTAAAGAAATAATTTAAAGGAGGGAAAATCCTCTTTCCACATGCATCCTTTTCAAGCAACAATATTTTATTCGAGTGAAGTGAACCGTTTTGATAATGGATAAGCGCTTCTAGAAGGGGGCAAGTTTACATTTACACTTTAATAAGAGTAATGATTATGGTTACCACGTAATCACTATATAAAGTTACTTATAAGTTATCATTATTTTAATTATTACTCTTTTAATAACCTACCGGTCTATTACTGTTATTCTTATTCTCGAAAGTTGAATATTTTTTTGTCAATAATTGAAAGAAAACTAAAGTCATCTATCCGATTTGAAGAAGAGTTATTTTATATTTGATATAATTTTTTAAAAGTTATTTAATATAATACAATTAATATATTATTAAATATATATATTTTTTATTTTTATTTTAATTTAAATTATATATTATTAGTAGTAGTAAATATAATATAATAATTTTACAAAAAAAAAAGTAATTTTACCCAAAAAAATCCCTTCGGTGCATATAAATTGCGATTCAGAATACATTTTCATATTTTTTGAAAATAATGATTATAAGATAAATATATATTTAAAAAAATAAAAGTATATTTGATAGTGTAAAAATATGTTTTGAAAATGCAATTCATACATATTTGAAAATTTTAAAACTGAACTCTATCGAGACATAAAGATTTTTTTTTTAATTTAAATTATATATTATTAGTAGTAGTAAATATAATATAATAATTTTACAAAAAAAAAGTAATTTTACCCAAAAAAATCCCTTCAGGTGCATATAAATTGCGATTCAGAATACATTTTCATATTTTTTGAAAATAATGATTATGAGATAAATATGTATTTTAAAAAATAAAAGTATATTAGATAGTGTAAAAATATGTTTTAAAAATGCAATTCATACATATTTGAAAATTTTAAAATTGAACTCTATCAAAACATAAAGATTTTTTTTATTTTTTTCCAAGCTTTGATATGTTTGAAGTTTATGATTTCCATACTAATGTTGGTGAGAATTTTGAAACCCGATGGTCAAAAAGAAGTGTATCTTTTGGCTTTCATCTCTAATCATTGAAAAATTCCAACCAAATGGTCCATTCCCTCAAGAAGAAAATTAGCTCCAATTGTAATTTCTTCACACAATAATCGAAAAAGCCGTGCATAAATGGCAGGTTGCAACTTGGCAAAGAAAAATGTGAACGAATATAAGATGCATTCACATTGAAAATAGTATCCCCAACCCGTGCCGAATTATTCACATTGTGAAGAGCCCTTTGAAACGCATTCACAATCCAACAAAATGTTTAACATATTATATAGAAACAGCCAAGGAAACAACGTGGGAAACGAGAATGAAAGGAAAGGCGTGGTCCTTGATTGGGTAGAGATTCCAGAAAAAGGTGGCTCTATACATATATAATTCCAATTCAGGATGAGCCCACAAATTAACACATAGAATCACGCGGATCATTCCATTTCAAATCATAATTATTTTTTAGCAGATGTCTAATCTTGGAAAAATCATCACCAAAATTTGCTATTCAAAAGTCCATTTTCAGATATAGCTTGAAATTTTTAACTTTTTATTGATGCTAATACACGGTTTAACTTATGTATTTGAAATCTTTAAATGTACTATAGGATGTGTTGAAAATAAAAATTAAAAAAATTGTTAATTCAAAATTAAGAATGAAAATGATGATTAAATTGATTGTGTTTTAAAATACTTTTTTATTTTATTTTTTTAACTTAAGCTTATGAAATATATATATTTTTTAATGTATTCTAAAATGTTGTTTAATTGTGCACACCTAAACAGACTTAAAAAAGACATAAATCATATAAATAGAGGGAAACACATAATTTATTATTTCTTATTAAGGATACACGTCTTAATATAAAAGAGAGGGAAAATTTGCTAGATATGTAGTTAAATATTTTCAAATTTCATTTATAAGTTACCACTAACCTTCAAATATAGGTTGTATTGTATTATTGGTTTTATATAGAGTTGTTTATTTTTATTTACAAAATTACAATATCAATAAAATCAATTTAACTTGATTCGAAATCGTTTATTCGAGTTAAACATTTATACTGTAGTTAACATTTTAATTTAAATTAAGTATTATACATTATTTTGCGAATATTAAATTTAAAAAAAAAAATGTCAATGAATATAAGATGCATTCACATTGAAAATAGTATCCCCAACCCGTGCCGAATTATTCACATTGTGAAGAGCCCTTTGAAACGCATTCACAATCCAACAAAATGTTTAACATATTATATAGAAACAGCCAAGGAAACAACGTGGGAAACGAGAATGAAAGGAAAGGCGTGGTCCTTGATTGGGTAGAGATTCCAGAAAAAGGTGGCTCTATACATTTATAATTCCAATTCAGGATGAGCCCAAAAATTAACACAGAATCACACGGATCATTCCATTTCAAATCATAATTATTTTTTAGCACATGTCTAATCTTGGAAAAATCATCACCAAAATTTGCTATTCAAAACTCCATTTTCAGATATAGCTTGAAATTTTTAACTTTTTATTGATGATAATACACACCTGAGTAGGTGGTTTAACTTTTGTATTTGAAATCTTTAAATGTACTATAGGATGTGTTGAAAATAAAAATTAAAAAAATTGTTAATTCAAAATTAAGAATGAAAATGATGATTAAATTGATTGTGTTTTAAAATACTTTTTTATTTTATTTTTTTAACTTAAGCTTATGAAATATATATATTTTTTAATGTATTCTAAAATGTTGTTTAAATGTGCACACCTAAACAGACTTAAAAAAGACATAAATCATATAAATAGAGGGAAACACATAATTTATTATTTCTTATTAAGGATACACGTCTTAATATAAAAGAGAGGGAAAATTTGCTAGATATGTAGTTAAATATTTTCAAATTTCATTTATAAGTTACCACTAACCTTCAAATATAGGTTGTATTGTATTATTGGTTTTATATAGAGTTATTTATTTTTATTTACAAAATTACAATATCAATAAAATCAATTTAACTTGATTCGAAATCGTTTATTCGAGTTAAACATTTATACTGTAGTTAACATTTTAATTTAAATTAAGTATTATACATTATTTTGCGAATATTAAATTAAATATAAAAAAAAAAATCAAAACTCTCGAAAGATCCACTTGTCGACACGTCTCACTAGAGGAACGTGTCAAACTTGAAGTTGTCAATGCGTACGAATTACGAAATATCAAGCACGTTTATACGCATTTATGATTTTATTAACATACCCAAACAAAGACAAAAAAAAAAAAAAAAAGGCTTTACTTCTAGTTGGCCGGCCTCATTGATGATTGTGAAAAGCTCAGCCTTTTTTTTTTTTTTTATATATATATATGTATAAGTCCAGAGTGTGTACTTTTTTTCCCCTTTAAATACCCTCATCATGCCCCCAGGGGGTTGGTTCAGTGGTTTCTCACAAGGTCCTCCTTGTGGGAGGTTGAGGGATCAATTCTGGATGGAATTGGAAAAAAAAATACCCTCATCACATTTTTTTTTTAATATAGGTGAAAAATGTTATGAAATATTTTGATGATTGATGTGATATTTGTGTAACATAAATTACATAAAAGAATAAATTATTTTTTTAATTACTATATCTTTATTTTGTCCAAACTTTGACCATCGGCTTTCCGCAGAATTCTATATGTATTTATGAGATCGAGTATGAAATTCTGTTTATTCACTTAAAATTGAGTATCCCTTTCCTGCTAGGATTGGAAATTCTGTATTTTCCATATCCATACGATTGAGTCCTTAAGTTTCCGAAATAGTGTAAAAAGAAGTGCTTCGAATCATTCCTATTTGACTCGGACTTGTTCTAAAAAAGTCTAGGTATTTCGAATTGTTTGTTGACACAGACAAAGCCAAGGAAAACCTCTGAAATCATTTCAATATTGAACTTTGGACATATAAGAATTCCGAATCGAATCTCTTTAGAAAGAAGATTTTTTGTCTCATGGTAGCTTGCTCCAGTCTATATTCATTTTCTCAAAAATAATCACTAAACTTATAAAAATACTCCAAAGTCACTCCGAGCAACTCCCATCATATGAAATGGGTTCAATATCTAATTATAAAACCCTTGAAAAAATATGATGAATTAAAATATAACTGCTATGCCAAAATTAGGTGCAAAAAATCAACCGAACAGACATAGTGAATAAATCAGTAATACATAAACAAAAACGGCAATTGGGGCAGATAATGGAGGGGTTTTAGGGAGAGGGGTAGAGGCAGATGACGGCGATGGCACCATTTTTCCTAGCTGACGTAGAAGAAGGCAAGAGAAAGGAGAGATAATAAGAGAAAATAAATGAAAAGAAAAAGAGGGAAGAAAAAAAATATAAATATATATATTTTTTAATATGAAATTCCTTTTTTCCAACGAGAGGGGGGCATCAATCAACATTTAATGAATGTAAGATTAAGTGACTGACTTTTGAGTATTTTTAAAAGTTTAATAATTATTTTTTCAAAAAAAATATAGTAATTAAAAAAATAATTTACTATATATAAAATGTTTTAATAACTAATATTATAGTTATGTGATAAAATATGTTAACTTAGTTAGTAATTATTATGAATGAGATAATTTTTTATTTTGTTGAAATCTCTTTTTATGTGAGTTATAAAGAAAGTAAAATCCTCTATATGTGTCATAACTCATAATGAAAGAATAATATAAACGGAATAAAAAATAATAATTGCATCTATGTTTCATATTTTTTTCATTTATTTCGATAATTTTATTGATCAATTTGATTATTCTTTTTTATCTTGATTCTTTTCCAGTATAAATAGATAAATTCTGTTCATAGATTAATGAAAATTTGCAAAAACTTCTATTTGCCTTATAATTTTACGAGACTTTTCCTTTTTATATATAATCGTTAAAATTCATTTTCTAAAAATAGAAATATAAAATATATATATCTATATTGCCACCTATTTACTCCTAACCAAACTTTTTTATCATTTTTTAAAAAAATATTTGTGTGTGTATGTTTTAATGTCTTCTTAGTATTTTTTTAAAACAATTTCGTTTTACTTTCTAAACCATATAAATTTTAAAATGATAATTTTAAACTACGATAAATTATATAATTAAATATTATTTTCTTTATTTGTGAAAAACATACTAAATTGTGACTTTGAAGTGTAAGATCACATTACAAATAAAATAAAAATGTTAACTTTCTTATAAATAGTTAAGTTTATTATAATAGTTTTATGTGTTTTAATAATAGAGTATTTATGTTATGTATTAACTTCGCATCTTAGATTTAAAATATTTTTAATAATGTATATTTTAATATTACATTGATCAAAACAAAAGTATATCTTATTATTAATAGTGTTCAAAATAAAAAATACATTTAAAATTATATATATAATTTAATTTTAGCTTTTAACATAATTTTTCTCATTTTTAATTGTATGTGGAATAACTTTATTTTTCTAATTTTTTTTTGAAATATGTTGCCAAAATTTAACCAAAATATAATATATGATTAACATTGCTTGATATGTCTATCTTTAAATATTAGTAGAAAAGTTCATATAATTAATTATTTAATTAATACTTACATGTTGAAATTGAAATACACACATACATAATATCACAATTCCGAACATCCACATTTTTTAATTATTTATTGTTTACCCCACATAGTGAAATAAAATTTTATTCATAGTTGATTTATTGTTTGTTATGCAAATTAATTTTTAAAAATATATGATTAGTTTACTATTAACAATAGTTGAAATTGGTATAAAATATTAAAATAATTATATGTAAATATAGAATTTTTTTTTGTGTGATAGTACTCGTAATTTAATTTGATAATTATAAATTTTTAAATAATATTAAATAATATTTAGAGTTAGTATTAACATTTTGGAATCAAAATATTTAACTTGATAAATGGGAAATATGTAAATTTATTTTGAATATCATGTTCTATATTGTTCTTAAATTATAGTCCTAAGCATTTTTGAATTATAAGTATTAATAATTATTAAAATTTCAAGAAAAATTTTGCATAAATTTTGAATCATTTCATTGGTATTTTAACTGATTTTACTATATTTTGTGAACGATAATGTTTTTTTTTTTGTTAATTTAATATTCATTTGTATAATTACATTTCTAACTAAGGCATCATGTTTTTATATTTAAAAAAAAAAGAACCAAGGGCAAACAAATAGATATAAAAGAAATATGTAAGTGTACATGAATTATAAAATTATACAGTAATATAAATTAAAAATCAACTTTGATTAATTTTAGATTTTATAGTCGATTGTATTTGAAGTAAAATTTAAATAACTGTTAATATTTTTTAATTAAAAATAATAAATAAAAAATACTTTTAAATAGAATTAATATGTTAAAATGATTCAAAAATAGTTTCAAAATCTCAAAAAATTATACTTTTACCGAGGTGCGACTTGCAACTTATAAAAAAACCTATTGCAACTTATATATATTTATATATATATATATATATATATATATATATATATATATATAGATGTATGCAGAATGAAAAACCAACCAAATTTAGACAGATTGAAGCAAATAACGGAAACCCAATTGAATAACAATCTGAAATTGATCGGAGATGAAACTAGAATACTGAAACAATACGTAATATTACAGTGGGAGGTATATATAGGTAGAATAAAAAACAGAAGGACAGAACCAGAAAGAGTGAAAAGGAAGACCTGCAAGATTAGATTGATTTTTTTTTTAATTTTTTTTTAGGGGTTGTTTTTATGTGACTCGGGGGAAAAGAAATTGGAACTCCTCAAAGGATAGGAATGGCAATTTACCTCCAACTCGACGGGTTCCCTGAATCTAGTCAAAACCTGGTTGACTGGGTTTTTTTCGAGTTCGGGGATATGAATGAAATCCGGGGTTAGGTTCTGGTTGGGTATGAGGATATATATACCTGCCAGAACCCGAATAGATGAGTTCGGGGAAAATCCGATCCCTAAACTCGAATGTTGGGTTTGGGGAAAACTCGAAAAAAACCCCAACCCTGATCATTTATATATTTGTAATATTATTTCATGTTTTAATTTTTATATTTAGTATTTGTCACTAGTAAATATGTAGCAAAGTTGATTTAGAAAACAAAAAAAAAAGTACCATTTGAAATTAAGAACTTCATTTATCCATTTTTTATTTATGTCTATTTCCTCATTCTAATTATACTTTTGCCACAAGCTATTACTTCTGTTCACCCCAACAAATATGCGACATAATAATTTCTTGCCCTTTAATTTAATTGATTGGATTAGAATAATTGCAGTATTTTAAATTTATATCTTTTCCTTTAAATTCTTAGATAAAGGCACTCGAAAAATATTCAACTCTTTAATACTACTTTTAAATTATCTAACTCTTTCCCATTTACTACTAGCTAATCTTGTCAAAATCAAATACAAAATATTATTTAATTTATTTTCCAAGTAAAGGGTTTATGGCATTTAATTCTTTTTTATTTTTTTCACTAGATTTCCCTAGCATACATCTGAAAGCAACATCAGTACTGTTTTTTTTTTCCTGTTAAAACTCACTTTTAGTCTGTATTTCAATCAAACTTACTAATTCTAAGAGTTTTTATCTTACTTCCAAGTCTTCATCTAATAATTTTATTTTTAAATTTTGATACGTATAACCTAATTTTCTTTGATAGATAAATAAAATCACAAACAAATGGACCAAATAGTAAAGTTGTTTACAAATTTTCTTAATAGAAGTATATATACATACATATATATATATATATATATATATATATATATATATATATATATATATATATATATATATACATCATAATTAAGGTGTTGCACTCTAGATTTCTATTTTAATAAAAAAAAAATATATATTACATTGAGTTATATTTATATATAACACTTCTTATATGTGTAAATATAACTCAATGTAATATATATATTTTTTTATTAAAATAAAAATCTAGAGTGCAACACCTTAATTATGATGTATATATATATATATATATATATATATATATATATATATATAAGATTATAAAGTTAATTAACTAAATGCTAGTGTTTTGAGCATTTGACTAATTGATTTGTACTATTATTACATATGACATGTATTTATATTAATTTTACTCATATATTAGAATTGATTAAATATAATATAAGAATTGAAGAAATGAGCATAGTTATAATTTTGAATGAAATAAAGTTAAATAACAAACAAAATGTTCTTCTATGTAGTGACACCATTTTGTACTTTTAATAATCTTTGTGACATTGTATATTTCCATAAAACAACCATTGGAGAATAAATATTGATGCTTCAATTTGCAAAAAAACACAGAAGCATTTGAATGTCTTTTATTGAAAAATATATGATCATAGTGTTTCATATACACTGATTTAAAAAACTTTATTAATTTTTTCATTAAATTATTGCTTCATATCTTGTTTATATGTACTTTATCAATATATATATATATATATATATATATATATATATATATATATATAATAAGATTATGAAGCTAATTAACTAAATGCTAGTGTTTTGAGCATTTGACCAATTGATTTGTATTACTATTACATATGACATGTATTTATATTAGTTTTACTCATATATTAGAATTGATTAAATATAATATAAGAATTGAAGAAATGAACATATTTATAATTTTGATAATTATATATTAAAATCTTAATAATAATATTAATTTATTAAATCAAAAAAGAAAAAAAGAAATTTATTAAAAAATGTAAAAATTATTTAAAAAGAAGATAAAATAATTGGGAAAAATAGAGAAAATAATATGTATAGATTTATTAATTGATCATATTAATATAAAATGTTATGTTAAATGACTAAATTTTGTATTAAAATATTAAGGGTGCAATTGAAAGAAATAAATATATTTTGAGGATGTGATGGAATAAAGTTAAATTTCATAAACATATTTTGATAAGTTATTTAAATGAATAAAAAAATTATTTATACTTTTATTTCATAATAAAAATGCAAAAAAAGAAAATTAATAACATATTAAAATAAGGATTGAATTGTATAATTTGTATTGGCATTTTCCTGATATTTGTATGGTGATCCAGCCGCATGAAATTTGAAATAGAATGATAATGGATATATGTACTTATCTTGATGGGACTTGCAACCGAATTACTAACACAAGAATCAAATTTAGGTTGAAAAGACCCAATCCTAATTGCTAAATAAAGATACTTGTAAAATTAACAACACCAACATTTGTTTGCCTTTTTTAGTTTAATTGACTTGGCAATGAAGATTTTGCAATTATTCCGTCAGCCTAAGCTGTGTGTTAAAGTTTATGGGCAGGTACTTAGAATTTTATATCAATTTTAAAGTTTATGGATTTTTTGGCCTTAATTTGATATTTCAACTTTCGAAGACGCTTTTTTCAAAAATTAGGAACATCAAGCTGCACAAAATAATTTTGTTGCAACACCTGACCCCTTTCTTCCCTTTTCCATTCTCCCTTCCCCGCCGCCGAGTCGCCAACTGCCCCCTTCCCCTCCAATCTTTCAGTTCTCCCGCCTCTCCATCGCCGGATCTGTTCTCCCCGACTCTCCTTCCTAGAGCCTCGGCCAGCATCTCCCCGCCTCTCCCTCCCCTCTCTTTGTTCAGTTGTCCTCTTCGACTTAATCACTCACAAGAAACCACGTTCGACTGCAGCCCCCTTTTGAGCCTCGTCTCTTCTCTTGCGGTTTTCAGGTAAAATGAAGGATTTTGTTAAGCCAAATTTCACTTTCCCTTCATTGAAATTTCCTAATTTTACCTCGTGATACGCTTCCCTGATTACTCTTTTGCTTATTTTGAATAAATTGCTGAAAGTTGTTCTCTTGTGTTGTGTTAAGGGTTTAATTGCTTCTATGGTTAATAATTTTGTTGGCTGTTGGTTTTGTCAATTCGGTGAAAGTTTCTTGAGTTTTTTGCTTTCTGGGCTGATCACTTTCTGAAGTTATACCCCACAAATAGAATCAATGAGGAGAATTTCATGAAGAAACAACATTTTTTTCCCTTTGTTTACGTCTTTATGTAATGGTTGTTTAGGAGTGAATTTTGGGTCTTTTGTGTGATGGGAAGCATACGTGCTCTTGGTCTGTTTTTGAATTGTTCAAACTGGTGTGGTGCCTCCTGAAAGTAGAATTTTTGTGATCTTTATCTGATTTCTGTTACTATCTTTGGCCTATACGAATCCTTCGAGTACTTGATGCATATTGAGATCAACAACAGGCATTTTTGTCTTGAGCTTCATGTTTCCTCAATGCGGTGGAAACACTGTGAAGGCTTTTGATCGGACTATAAGGATGCCTCTCCACCTCCTTGACTTAAGGATGCTTCCTACACCAGTAACTAGTTGCTCATAGCCTCATAGTCAATTTGTGGGATCAAACTTTACATTAGTAGATTTTTGGCAGCAATTTCAAGTCCAATGAAGATATGCTGAGTTTTATGCTAGTATCTTTTGTTCTATTTCAGTTTTCCAGATGGGCATGACTTTAACTACTTAACAAACCAAAAGAATTCATCTTACATCCTAGTACTACTGCTCATTGATTAATTAGTTTTGGTATAATGATAGATGCAATATTTGTACCCAAAAAACATTGGAATATTACACTCACCTCTCCAAACATGTCAAATCTGTTGGAACAGAAACTTCTTTGCATACGAACTCTGTTTTTTTTTTTTCCTTCCTCTATGTCTTGCAGATTGGCAAAGAAAACGGATTGCAAATCTTTTTCGATTGATCTTTAACTTAATTAGTATTAGTAGGATTAAAAGTATACCATGGGCTGAGTATAATTTTTGTTAATTATTAGATTATCATTAAAAATGTAATTATATATTTATATTTTTACTTTTTAATTATAATTATACATCATTATAATTGTATGAGAACTAGAGAAAAGATTTTAAAGTTTTTTTTTTCGGGTTCGGGGTTCAGGGTTAACCATCTTGGTCGGGTTCGGGGTCCCCGCGGGGAACCTGAAACCCGACCGGGGGCGGGGATGGGGTTTAGGGTTAAAACCCGATTAGGTTCGGGGGCAAACTAAAATTTCAGGGTCGGGGATGGGTATAGGAAACCCGACCCTGGATCCGAAAATTGCCATTCCTATCAAAGGGGTCGAATTTGGGTGAAACCAGAGTTGTTAAACTCGGACCGGACATTGGTTCTGTGTGAACCGGTTTGACCGGAAATTGGTCCAGTATCCGGTCTGAATTTTACAGGTTCGTTTGAATTATGTTGTATTTGAAAATTTTATATTAGAATATGTGAAAGTTTTAGTGGAAATTTTTTATAAGAAAAAATAAATTAGAGGAATTTTTTTTTTGAAATAATGTGAGAAGAATTTAGAAGGGAATTTAAATTTTAAATTTTGAAATAAAAAGTCATTTGAATATTTTATTTTTTTAGTTAAAGAAATTAACTTTTTGTAAAAACAAATGCTTTTTAAATAGAGCCTAAATTTTAAAATCAGTAAAACCTTGTCACCTATGCATAACAAACGTGATGTGGCATTATTTCCGTCCTAGCTGGCTAGACCCAGTTGAAAAATAAGCGGCCTCCATCACATAGAAGGATTTTCTCTGGTTTCCTTCCAATCGGCAACTCTCGGCAGCACTCTTCCTGCTCCTCTCCTCCTTCCTCCTCCTTGTTGAAGAGTGCCTGAATTATCTTTCTCAGTAAATTTTTTATTAGAGGATAGTTTAATCTTTTATCGTCTAGTTTCATGTTTTTGGGAGATTTATTTGATATTGCATTCACCATTTTTTTTCTCTTCAAGGGGTTTATCCACTTGCTTTTTGAAATATTTGATAAATCACTGAGATGCTTTTGTTTGGTTCTGGTGGCTTAGTCATGATAATAGAGTTTAAAATTGTTTGAAGGAATGCAATATTTTTTAGGATAACAATTTAGGTTATCTCAAATTTGGTCCTGAAAATTTTGATGGCATCAAACTAAATCGCAACGATGTGTCATCTATTTGTGCTGAGTTGCAAGTGGTACAAGATTATTTCTTGGTTGGGTGAGCAAGTGGTGAATCTCTATCCATATTTATGTTGTTACTCATGGAACTGCCATGTTATTTTCACTTAAAAAAATATATACGTTTATCCTCTTATTTATGTACAATTTGCTTGGCCTATACTGTAGGGTTGGGTACTTTAGTGTCTTCTATACTGCACAGCTCAAGGACCCCAGTTGCTCTCCAAATCATGGTCTAGCAGAAGTTTATTGAAATTTTGAGGGTTTCCTAGTTTGACATCTTCTACAAAATATGGGTAAGAAGAAAGTGTCATCAGCAGCATCAACAAAGCACTCACACTTGCAGCTGGCTCCTTCATTAACATTGAGAGAAGAGTCTAGTGGGAAGAAACAGAGTAGTGTAAATGTCAAGTCCATCCTGAAACTAGACTACTTAAAAGGCCTTTCTATTTGGGCCAGTGGTGAAGCTTGCATAACTTCGCTAGGTGCTGTTTTTGGCCAACGTTTTGCTGCCACTGCTGAAGCCTTGGGTGTTCCTCCTGACCCTGCACTGTTCTCTTGCCAAAGGTATCATATATTCTTCCCTTTATTTGGTTTTTGGTGTGTACGAGAGTACATGATTAACATCAATAATGTCTAATTATTATAGTTATGTTTGATTTTGGTAATTGTTGGACCTTTGTGTACAAAGGTGGGTGTGTTTTGGGTTTAATTCCCACAATAACTCAATGCACTTTAAAGGGTTAGAATCAAACTGAAATTTTGTCTGCAGTAGATTTATATGCAGTAGATTTATATCCTACTTTTGGTAGTGAAGCAATGTGGGCTATCAATATATTTAATAGATAAAAAACTGAAATACTAGATGACTCGATTTTTTTAGACTAAAACAGTACTGCATTCTTGGAAATTCAAGTTGCTATGAAGTGGAAAAGTATTGTGTTACTTGGTGATGAAATAAGTGAAGGTTGTTGAGCATGTGAGAATGGTATTAGAGATTGGGTTCTCCATCTGTTAGGCTATGCAAGTACTCCATTTACTAATTTGATGTTTAACAGCACCAAGCAGTATGATTCTAAGTCCAGATGGCCTGTGCTTTCTGCTTTATCAATCAACTAGCAGTATGGTGGTGCTTTACACTTGAAGACTCTTTAATATTTGTTGTTCGGGGAATATGAAACTGTGTATCAGGAGATTTGATTTGATTTTCATTATTCTGCAGGTGTGAATCTATTCTTCAACCTGGTTATAATTGTACAGTTCGGATTGAGAAGATTAAAGCAAAGGTGAAGCGAAGACGTAGATTTTCCACCCAGAATTGTGTGGTTTACAAGTGCCATTTCTGTTCACATCAGAATCTAAAGAGAGGAACCCCAAAAGGCTACATGAAAGAATTATGTCCACCAAAGGCCAAACCACTGCCTTCCAAATCAGATCTCACTGAATGGTCTCCAGTTAAGTGTTTGGAAGCAAAGGTTACGGCAACTAGCAAAGATGATCCCATGCCCAAGAAGGATGAAATTGCCTCACCAAAGATAGCCAGCGATGACCCTGCAGTTAATAGTCCTACAACTCCATTGATGAAAGTAGGTACTTTGTTGGACTTGGAGAAACGAAAAAGAAGTAAGTCAAGATCCAAAAAAGCTGTTGAATCCGAAAGCAGTCCCATTACCATTGATTCTGAAAAAACTACGGTTGCATCAAGTAAGCGGAAGAGAAAATCTTGGACTAGTTTAAAGGACATCGCACAGCACAATGAGCAGGATAGCAGGCGTAATTTGAGCAACTTAACTATCCCATTCCTCGTTTAACATTAATTATTTTGTTAGGAAAGGACTTTCCATGTTTAACCTAGAGTCTGTTAACAGTGATCTTTACAGAACTCTTGTTATGTAGTTAATGCTGGAATCCTCAATTTTGTAGCTTTTTCTTGTGTTTCCATAAGAGTCTAGCATCTACACTTCTTTGTGTATTAGTTCAAATTTGTACATTTGGAAGATATTTCACTAGCGGAAATGTATTCCCTGCTAATTTCTTATGTAGCAAAGATGTAGGATGCTGTACTGACATTGTTGCTCTCAATGCATGCTGCAAGTACTTGAAAGCGTGGTCAATGTTCTGAAATTTTGGACTACACAAAATTTAAACCTTGGTGGACTGGTTATGTATGGCTATGGGCATTACAATTGTTTGACTTAGAGTTAATGTGTTAACATATTTATAGGTTAAAATTAGGAATTAGGGGTTACACTTTCAAAACATTTTTAATTTTTAATATATATTTTTTATTTTATAATTATTAATTTTAAAAATATTTTTATATTTTTATATTTTTAATATATATTTTTAATATTCTTTTTTATTTCACAATTATTATTTTAAAAAATACCAAAATCCTTTTAAAATGTTGCTGATTCTGGTTTAACATGAGAGGAGCTGGTTTAAATAAGCATAAAGATAAAAGAGATATTGAAAGGATGGCTATTACGCAAATAAAGAGAATTATGCGACCTTTTACCAACCTCTACCACCGCCTCTGAAAGTATCACTTGGCGCGTTAATAATTCGGAACGCCTCGCTTATGCTTGATCAGTAACACACTCTCAGGCTCACACGCGCAGAGTAGAAAATGGGAAACCGTAGGTTCATGGCGACGAGTGATGACGAGGACGAGGCTCCTCCGCCACCTCGGAATACTAACGAGGAGGGGAAGAGGAAGAGAATGAAGCTCGCCGACGTGGAAGAAGATGAAGTAGAGGAGGTTACGAGGAAGAGAATGAAAACCGTGGAAGAAGAAGAAACCCTAGCTCCGAGCGGTGGTGAGGAGGAGGAGGCTGTGCAGGAGGATGCCAAGCCCTTGGGCGAAGTGATTAGGGCTTCGGGGAAGGGAAGAGGGAGGAGGAATCATTTTGAATCATTCGAGTATGATGGCATTCGCTATGACCTGGTTAGTGATGTATTTTTCAAATTGGTGTAAAGTTTTCAAAAACGTATTTTGATTAATTTGAGTTTTAATCTCCATGGATGATACTATTGTGAAGTTGCTATTCTCTTGTGAGCCGTTAATGTAAAGGGTTGAAACTTTTTGAATATTCGTGCTTGTGATTAAATTTGGGGCATTTATAGGCCGCTCACTGTATCTAGAGTTGGTTGTTGTTTTCTATTCCGTTTGGTTTGTCTGACAATTTGGTTTTGTAAGGGTCTTTTTATGGGGAAAAAAATGTTGGAGAGAAGCTGGAAAAATAAGGGGCCGGGATGAAGTTCAAGAATATTTCTTTCTATCATTTTAACATTTGGAAACAACACGAGGCAAATGGATTAGATGTTTGTGATATGCTCTTACTTATAAATAGAAAAGAAGAGTTAAAAAATATATGTGCGATAGGTTGTCGGCTGTATTAGCTGTGGCATTTCTTTGATATGTTCTCTAATGTATTTTTATGTACATATTGCCCAGAAAGAGAAATTTCTTCTCTCTCCTTTTTTTTTCTTTTTTTTCTTTTTTAAATAAAGGGAAAATGACTCATGAGGAGAATTTTACTGTTGAAATTATTGGAGATTTTAATGTAGGACTTCTGTATTTTCACATGATGGCCCATTGCGAGTTCTGTTTTGAGAAACTATTATAGTTGGGGATCCTTCTGCAGGAATTATACATCGGTATTGATTGTTGTAGCTTCTGATTTTTTATTTTTCAATAGGAGGATCCTGTGCTCTTAGTTCCTGAGGAAGCAAATCAGAAGCCCTATGTGGCCATAATAAAGGTAAATGTGCATTCTCTAGTTTGTTCACTTAGCTGCAGATGGAAAATGAAAATTACATGCCCTTCTGGTTTTGTTCAAAGTTTTCCAGTTAGGCTAAGGTACCACATACGTGAATAATTTATTAAAAATTGAATATAGAAGCATTTTACATTGGCTTTCTTAGAAGCTGCTATTATGTTTTGCCACCACCTTTGTTTTTTTCTAGGTGAATGTTATATTTCAAGGGCTTTTGGCTCTAATACAAGTGTGCTGTATGGCAGGTTTTACTTGAGCTCCCATAATTCTTTTTTGTCTTAGTCTTGATATTACAGAATGTTTTAAATACGCTCCTGGTGAACTTCTATCTTGCCTGTTTACGGGTGGTCTCTGTTCCTACTTGCTATAAAACTCTCTGTTTTGGTGGTGTCTTCTTCTTTCTTCTTCTTCTTCTTTTTCAGTTTCTTGATAACCAATGTCCTTTTGAGCATCTTTGATAATGGTTTTCAAGGGAAGTGTTTGTGACCCTTGGAATGGAACTAACAGTTTATCAGTGAAGGCATAACATTCAATTTTTGGTTGTTCTATATGTGAGGTGATCCTACTAGATTGAAGTAGGCATAACACTGAATTCTGTTTGCAGGACATTTCTCAGACAAAGGATGGGAGCATGATGGTAACTGGGCAATGGTTTTACCGTCCTGAAGAGGCAGAGAAGAAAGGTGGTGGAAATTGGGAATCCAGTGATACAAGAGAGCTCTTTTATAGTTTCCATCGAGATCAGGTTCCTGCAGAATCTGTCATGCACAAATGTGTGGTGCATTTTATACCTCTTCACAAGCAGAGACCCTACAGGAAGCAGCATCCGGGTTTTATCGTGCAAAGGGTATACGACACTGAACAAAAAAGGCTTTTCAAGCTTACAGATAAGGATTACGAGGATAACAAACAAGAAGAGATCGATCTCCTTGTTCAGAAGACAATGTCACGCCTAGTAGATCTTCCTGACATTGAGCCAGATAATACTGCTATTGATCAGGATCACCAAATGAGGAACAAAAGACTTCTTAGGAAAAAGAGCATGACACCGCTGGATGTTACCCGAGAGGAGGGGGTATCCACAAAACCGGGCCAGTCTCTTAAAGTTGAGACACCAGGAAGTTCTGCAAGTAATACATCAGAATATTATACCATTCTTTCAAGCTTCAAGGCCCTAACTGGTGAAACACAGCGGGATAGGTGGTTGGAAAGACTACTTCAATCAATTCAGTTTGTATGCACTCCTGCCAATGATGGCCAGATTGATGGACAAGGAAAAGTGGCTCCTGAAACTGGAAACGAGATCAAGAATCTAAATGTAAGGAAAGTTGTTTGCCAGGTTCTACTAGAAAGATTGTAGCTTTATTATCTTAAAGCCTATAATTTGTCTAGATGAGTGTACAAATTGGCAGAGAATGATTCTTGTTTTTACCAACTACTGTTTCTGGTATTTTTTCCCCCCTTCAGGATGGTACATCTCTTAGCTGGCCAGACAAAGCTGTGCCTACTGTAGCTGCACTTGAGAAGGCATCTCATGAAGCTCTGTCCTCAGATTTTCAGAAGTACAATCAGAAGATGCGGCAACTGGCATTCAATCTTAAAGTAAAATCTTGCCTTCCTTTGTCTTGTACGTCTGTAGATTTATTTGTACATTAAGTTAGGTAAATTGTGGGGTTCCACAATGGCTTCATACCTTAAATTCTGAACATTTTGCAGAACAATGCTGTTTTAGCGCGACGACTTGTGAAGGGAGAGTTGGAACCTTTGAAAATATTGAACATGACGCCTAATGAATTAAAGGTATGGCCTCTACTCCTTATCATGATCTCATGGTATCTGGATCTGATTTCCTTTAACTTTATTTCCTTGGATGGATGAAATTTTCTGCAAGTGTCATCATCTTTACTTCGATTGGCCGTTGGTTTGTCTGACTTTTTATTATTTATACAGACTTACATTGCACTTGTACATGAGTATTGACACCCAATAAATTGTTGCAAATTCATTTATTTTATGGTTTTTCATTTTTGGCCTCAAAATGTTTCAAAATGCCATGCAATGACAGTGAAAATTTGTAGTGATTGGAATCATGAGCATTTAAATAAGTAGATTATTCTCTCATGGCTTAAAGTGCAATAAGCCTACAGTTTTTCTCACCTAATGATCAATGCCTTATTATTAGCACAGTTGGTTCATGGAGCAGCTAGTTCTGTGACTTAATACTACTGCTTCTCAAGTTCCCTTAAAATGCCTTTTTTAGCCTTTTGATCCGTGCAATATGTTTACCTTGCCAAGATGTTGTTTTATGGTTCAGGAGGGTTTGACAGCAGAGGAGATAGCAAGCAGGGAGCCTGAGGAGTCTGAGCGCATTCAGGTAGTAGTTTTTATTAATTCAAGGTTTTTGTTGAGCTTAAGTTTTTATGTACAAAAAGAATAACAGTTTCCTGAAATAGGGAGAAAGATTCTTTTGAGATATGACTTGTATTCAGTTGCACAAAAGTAGTTTTTCTCACTCATATATTGGTATTATCATCTGGAATTTGTTCTCTGTGCCCTTTCAATGCTTCAATGTCTCATCGTGGGCATCATTGAGATTGTTGGTTTGTAGAGCTACTTACTAACCTGAAAATACCCTAGTGTTTATTTGGCTTCATAACATGAGAATTTAATTCTTTTGAACTCTTTTGCTGCACCAGCAATATGATGTGAATTTGTCTCCCCCGTTTTTAATTAGTCAATAGATGTGTAGATGTTATTAACTTCTCATTCTGGTTTATGATACAGATGACAGATGCTCGCTGCAAAAGGTGCAGGGAGAAAAAAGTTGGTCTTAAAGAAATTATTCAGACTGGCCATGGGGATCGATATCAGGTTGGTAGATTTTTTCACTGGAACGTTCTCTCTCTCTCACTCTCACACACAAAAGCTATAACATGACATAATCTGTCATGATCATATTATGCTTTCTGAGTTTGGATATGGTAGTTTTTTATCTTGGGGAAAATTGTTTCTCGCTCTTTGGCTTTCTTGCCTTTGTTTGCATGGGTTTCTATGTGCTTATAACTACTGCTTTTCCTTCTTTTTCCTTTCTTATTATACAAATGTTAGAACTTATGGATGCTTCATCACTAATTTATGTGGCTTTCCCAGTTGGAGGACTAGTCTGCTTTCAACTAGTACACAAACAATTTATACATCTTTGAGTTTTCGTTGACTTAATTATCAACCCGTCTGTTTCGGTTTTTGATTTCAGCTGGAGTGCAGTGCTTGTGGCAATGTGTGGTATGCTTCTAGAGACGAAGCATCTACATTGACAATAGATGAGGCTAGTTCTACCAGGACTGTTGGGACTGTACCTTTAGCGACCGCCAAGTTTGAAGATGTGGAAAAGAAGTTGGTTAGTCCCCGCAGAACTGACAAGTCAGATGATGATGTTCTGAATCTGAAGAAGACAATTGAAGCTTACATGCCTGTTGTGGATAGTCAGAAATAATCGAAAAAGCTTACTAATCATCTTAACTACGAACTAGAAACTACTACTGAAGAAATTAGTCATGTTGTGTTAAACTTTTTAGGTTCTCTCGTGCTAGATTGGGTCGTTTGTGCTCAGAAGGTGTAATGAGGCTTTAGGTGTATATTTGATTATTGTTAGCATTTTATTCTATTACTTGTTTGAGGGATGATTTTCCACCGGGACTTGTGTTGTGTAGCCATGGAGAAGAATACGAGAAAGTGAGTACTTTGTCTCATAATATTAACACCGATAGAGCGCGTTGTGCTTCAAAAATCCGGCAAAGGGTCAAACGGCTCCAGTTTCCCGTAGGAAAAATATCCGAGCAACAGACACGTGTCATGTTCCCCTATGATTTAAGTATCCCATGTACTGTATCGTGTCGGATTAAGGAACGAGAAGGTTCCGAAATTCCATGTAGGATTCGGAAACCTAATCCACGTTCCTAGCTCATTATATACGGAACTGTTTCCATCGCTCTATTTCCTCGTTCGTTTTTCTGCAGCCGCCGCCAGGTTCTGTAAGATCTCTCGCCAAAAGGGTTTAGGGTTTTGTAAGTTTTTGTTGTGTTTCTGAGGGGGTGCTTGGTATAAATGGAAGATTTAGGAATGGAATGAATTTGTAAAATGGAAAGGTTTAGAATAGAATAGAATGATAATAATTATGTTGTTTGGTATTATTTTGTAATGGAATGGAATAGATTTTATATTAAAATTATAATCAAAATAATATTTTACATTATATGATATTTAACAAATTATATCTTGTTCAAAAAATAGAAAAATATTTTTATAAATTAGTAAAATTTATTTTTAAAAAATTAAAAAAATAAAATGTGGCGTGCGCCCATTAGGCGCGCGTCACTTCAACCAGAAAAACAAAAGTAGCGTATGTGGATTTGAAAAAAAACAGCCTCCCCTAAATTTGAAGAAAAGATCCATGTATGAGTTTTATTACTGTAAAATATATTCCAAACCCACCTACCAAAGAATGTCAATTCCTTCAATCCTTCCCATTCCCCCCTAATCCCCCTGTACCAAACACCCTGTCAGTCTCCACTCAGGAATCGTTTTTCGGGGAAGCTATGACCATGAGGGATTGGTCGGATCTTCGACATGACATGCTGGAGCGCATCGCCCGACGTCTTCCCAGGATCGAAGATTACGTCGCATTTGGTGCTGTTTGCACCTCATGGCGAACCGCTGCTTCGGACAAGAACTTTAAGGGGCTCCGATTATGGCAACAGATTCCATGTCTGATGCTTCCTCCGGAGGACGACGAGAGCGATGTCCATCGCGAGTTTTACAGTTAGATGGAGAGTGAAATTACGGATAGGATAAGGTTACCGCAGATTAAAGGCAAAAAATGTTATGAATCCCTTGGATGGTTGTTAGCTGTCGGTGACAATGGAGATGTGAGTTTGTTTCATCCTTTTACTGGGGCCGAAATTCCGTTACCAAATCTGAATCCTTTCTCAGAGTATGATGTAAGAAAAATGGTGTTGTCCTCCAGCCCTACCGACGATGCTGACTTTGTTGTAGCGATCATTTGGGAACTTCAGAAATTCTTGGCATTCTGGAGGCCAGGGGACATAAGTTGGAACAGAAGTAAGTTTGTCGGATCTACATACAGTGATGTTATATTCTCCCATGGCCAATTCTATGCTATTGATTATGGGGGCTATGTCTTCGTTCATGACATCAAGGGGCCTAACCCCACCACTGCCAAAATAATTACTTGTTTCGGCACTGATTCCATTTCCTTATGTGACGTGACAATATACTTGGTAGCTCCGCTCCCGGAATCTTGTTCATCCTCACAGAAATTGCTGCTAGTGACACGAGATGGTTCAAAGCTATATGAGACTGATGCTGACGATGATGCTGATACTCCGCCGACGTATGGTGCAACTACATTTCGAGTGTTCGAGTTGGATTTAGTACAACAAAACTGGAAAGAGATGAAGAGCTTGGGTGAAATGGCAATATTCCTTGGTTATAATGCCTCAATGTCAATGTCGATGGGGGTTTCCTCTTCCAAAAAAAAAAAAAAATGGGCTCCCGGAATCATGCCAAATCGTATTTACTTCACGGACGATTGTTGGGAAATGCATTGTTGTGTTCCAAAGCAAGCTGGGAAGGACATGGGGGTGTACAATTTGGAAACGGGATCCATTGAGCCTTTTTTCAAGGGCAATCCAAGGCGTGGTCCTATTTGCCTACCCATTTGGATTACACCACATTTTTAGTTCATTGTATAAGCCTGTATTTCTTTTGTAATAACTTTGTATAACTTTTTTTTTATCTATATGGATTTGTTATTATTATTATTTTTACATTATATATCATTACTCAATAACTACTTGAATAAGTTACTCAGTCAATAATCACTGAAATGATTCAATTCAATTTTTGTTGTTACTCATTAAATAATCACCTTAAGCATTGAATGTCACATTGGTAGGAATGAAAATCTACTAAAAAAATTCACTATAAATATTATCATTCTCAAATAATTTACTACGCACTTGGTAAATTTTTTTTTTTAAAAAAATAAGAAAAATTCACGTGCATAACATCATCATATTACACGTAGCTCTTTGAGTACTTGTAGGTGGGACACGGTAATGGAAAAATAAGTACTTTGTGTGGAAATTTATCAAAAGGATAAATGTAGGTCTGTTTGGTCAAAGAATTTCTATTTGTAAATAGAAAAAATTATATTGAAATGTGTAAAAATTTTAATGAGTATTTTTTATAGAAAAAGTTTTTTGGAGAAAAAAAATAAGAAGGAAAATTTTTTAAAATTATGTGAGAGAAATTTAAGTAGGAAAATTTGAATTTTAAATTTTAAAATAAAAATATGTTTGGATAATTTGTTTTTGTTTAAGAATTTTCTTATTTGTAAATAAGATTTTCCTTTCCAAACAGACTCTGAGTTAGCATTCAAAAGTATTCAATAATAAAGTGATTATTGTTTAATGAATTTTGTCATATATATTCATTAAAATATTTAATGTAACTTTTATCACTCGAATATCAAAATTTTTGTGACTCAACTTTGTTCTTACAAAATTAATGTCGAAAAAAATTGAAAAAAATCAGACATTCACGATTACTAATGAAAGATTTATTGAAAAGTTAAAAATTATTAATTTTTAAAAAAATCGAATGGATTCAATTTCATATATATTCATCAGTCATCAAAAAATTTTACCTATATATTTTTACCGTAAAAAATGTAATTAATGTATTAGTGGTTGAGTATTTAAAGGAAGGAAATAAAAGTAAAAAAAGGAGTACATACTCTGGGCCTGTAAATATAAAACGAGCATCGAATTATACAAAAAAATAATTGGGCTCAGCATTTCACAATCTTTCAATGAGGCCGGCCAACTAGAAGTAAAGCCTGGGCCCTGATGATGGTTTTTTTTTTGGTCTGGGTATGTTAATAAAATCATAAATGCGTATAGAACATTTAACATATTTGGATATTAAACATTTAACGCTTTTAAAATTACTAATCCCTCAACAACGCAGCATAGGAAAATCTTTGGGTAAAATTCGGGCCTCTCCAAATATGAAATTCCGATTCGATCGGTTTTGATTTGATTTAAACTGATTAGTGTTTTATGATTCATGTTACGAAACAGATTCTTATAACTTAGATTGGTTTGGTTTGATTTTCAATATTCATAAAATAATATATGATATTTAGTTCAAATTAAAATGTTAACTATAGTGTAAATATTTTATTTGATTAGATGAGAAAATTTCGAATCAAGTCCAATTGCTTTTGTTTATACTATGATTTTTTGAGTAAAAATAAACAGGTTTATGTAAAATCCGGAGTACAATATAACCTATATTTGAAGGTCAAATGGTGACTTTAACTTATAAATAAATTTTGAAAATAAAAAACTATAATATCCAACAGGTTTTCCTCTATTTGTGTTAAGATGTGTGTTCTTAATAATAAGCAACAAATTCTTTATTCCACAAGATAGATTATATGGATCATATCTCATTATTACATTATAATGAAAAAATATATTTTATTTAAATTTATATAATTTGTGTTATTTTTAATAGCTATTTTAAAGTTTTTTTAGGAATGTCTTTAGACAACATTTCAAAAAAAATAATATTTTATATATTTCAAAATGAATTTGTATATTTTATTAGAAATTTTTTATTCCACCACATTTATTTCAAAAAACTAAAGAATATATTTTGAAACACAAATCACATGCATATGTCTTTTCAACTTTTAATTTTAAATTAATCATACATATATTTTTACTTTTTTGCCTGATTTATTAGTGCATTTAAAAATCTCCAGGACATATGTTAAACCACCTACTCACATGTGTATTATCAAAGATAAGAAGTAAAAAATTTTCATCTGAAAATTGATTTTTCAATTGCAAATTTTGGTGAGGATGAAAAAATAATGATCTGAAATGGAATGATCCACATGTTTGTGGGCTGGGCTTTCCTGGGTTGTTTCCTGATAACATTTAAGATTTTGTTGGACTGTGGATGAGTTTCAATTTTCTCTCCATCTCATGGTAAAGGAACCATAATAGAAACATTTGGGGCAAAAATGGAAAAAGTTGGAATTTAAACGAATACGAACTGATCTCGAATAATGTTAAAAATAAACAAACAGTTTACGAATGATGTTCGTTCATTTATGTTCAACTCGTTTACACCCCTACTCCTGTAATCTCCCAACTCCCTTCTAAATTTCTCTAACCTTATCCTTTATCCCTCTCTTTATGGCAAAAACACCAAAGTTTCACCCAAAGTTTATCAGGTGGAAATGTTTACTGTGTGATCGTAAATTTGACATAGTTTGGAATTGATGGACACAACACTCAATGCCATAGAAAGTTTCTTGAAAATAAGTGCAACACTTGTCATAATGTCTTCAACACGAATTCAGACTTGTATATACATGAATGGGCAGGTGACAAGAAATAGGGGTGTATAATTTTCGAATTAACTCTAATCCCTCAACAACGCCGCATAGGAAAATCTTTGGGTAAAACTCGGGGCTCTCCAAATACAAAATTCCGATTCGATTGGTTTTGATCTGATTTAAACTGATTAGTGTTTTATGGTTCATGTTACGAAACAAATTCTTACAAGATTATCCTTTCATCTTCATTACAAAGCATAAAATAATGAAGGATAATTTTGTCTTTTCATGATTACCACGTCAGTATCTCTACAAAGTCACTATGATTTGTCATTATCTCTATCATTACTCTTATTAAAAATAAGAAGTAAAAAATTTCCATCTGAAAATGAATTTTTCAATTGCAAATTTTGGTGATGATGAAAAAATAATGATCTGAAATGGAATGATCCACATGTTTGTGGGTTGGGCTTTCCTGGGCTGTTTCTGGATAACATTCAAGATTTTGTTGGACTGTGAATGAATTTCAATTTTCTCTCCATCTCATAGTAAAGGAGCCATGATAGAAAAATTTGGGGCGAAAATGAAAAAAGTCCCGAGATTAGTTCAATTGAATAGAAAACAATGTCGTTCCAATAAAGAACTAGTGCAATGTGGTCGTTTTGATTTCAGCAGCTGCAAAATCGGACGATCCAGAAAAGAAAGTTAGCCACAATTAGGATTAATTAATGACAATGTATAAATGACGCCAAAATTGGAAGACATGGTACTATTTTTCCTCTTCCTGTATAGGGATGTAAATGAACTAGTTCGTTTTGGTGAATAGTTCGTGAACAAGTTTGGTTATATTTGTTTATATTTATTTGTTAAGTTAAACGAACAGATTTTATTGTTGATTTAATAAACGAACAAAATATGAACAGACATGTATTTGGTTCGTTTATATTTACGAACAAATCCGTTTAGTGTTCATGAATCAACTCGTTTATTGTTCGTTTATATTAAAATAATAATATAATATAATATATATAATAATATTAGTAATTATTAAAACATTAGAATATTAGTAATATATTACAATATAATATATAATAACTTATACGGTAAATATAATATAATTTATTGTTTGTTTAATCATTTACGAACATGTTTATTCAATCATTAACGAACATGTTAATAAGCTATTTATGAACATGTTCTTTTAATGTGTTAATAAACATGTTCCCGAACTGTTTATGAACTCTTATTGAACACTAATAAACAAACACAAATATGAAAACTTAAACGAATACAAGCCAATCTCGAACAGTCTTAAAAATAAACGAACAGTTTACGAAAGATGTTTGTTTGTTTATATTCAGTTTGTTTACACCGTTACTCTTGTAATCTCCCAACTCCATTCTAAATTTTTCAAAAAATTCAGTTTGTTTACATCGTTACTCTTGTAATCTCCCAACTCCATTCTAAATTTTTCGAAAAATTCTTCACCTTTTACAGTTAGCTATGACAAATTGGTACTGTATCCAATCTTCTTTGCCATTGGCCGGTAACTAGTAACCTTGGCCTTCATCCCTCTTTAGGGCAAAAACACCAAAGAATCACCCAAAGTTTATCAGGTGGAAATGTTTACTGTGTGATCGTAAATTTGACACAGTTTGGAATTGATGGACACAACACTCAACGCCATAGAAAATTTCTTGAAAATAAGTGCAGCACTTGTCATAATGTCTTCAACACGAATTCAGACTTGTATATACATGAATGGGCAAGTGACAAGAAATAGGGGTGTATAATTTTCGAATTAACTCGAATATCCGTCCAAATTCGATTTTTCAAATTAACTCGAATATCGAATCAAGTTCAAATCTTCGAATTAACTCGAATATTTGACCAAATTCGAATTGAAAAATTCAAATTCGATTTTTTGGTTTTGGGTTTAAATCGAAATTCGAATTCAGTTTTTGAGTTGGCAATTTCGAATTCGAATTCGATTTTTCGGTTTTTGGTTTTAGAGTTTATAGTTTTGGTTCGGTTTCAACTCAAAAACTGAATTCATTTTTTTTTGTTTCAAATTGAATTTGAATGTAATTCGAATTTGATTTTCTGTTTGATTTCAAACCGAATTTGAAAACTCAAATTAAAAAGTTATATATATGTGTACAATTCAGTTTATGTATAATTTCATTATATATATTGTAGCATATTTAAATATATATTATGTACATATATAACTCCATAATATATAAGAAAAATAAATATATATAATATCAAGGTGTGTATTTTAACTTTTTAATTTACATTTTGTTGTATACAACACATATTTAGAAATTATATACAAATAATGTGCATATATAAATGTAATTATTTATTTATCTATAAAACTACTTAGTTTACAATAATATATATATATATATATATATATTGGACAAAAGTATTAATATTGTGATTTTAATTTTATTCAATTGTTGAATATGTTAAAAAATTATATTTCATAAGTCTAATTTAATAATTACAATATAATGACATTAGTATAGTAATTTAAATATTAAATTGTACAAATGTCATTAGTATAGTAAATTAAAAAAGATTAAATATTGGAGAAGACTAAATGTAAATTTATTAAAAAAGTGTAAAAATTATTTTAAAAAATAGATAAATAAATAAAAATTATGGCCGAATTCGGTTAATGTGGCCAAATTCGAATTCAGCCAAACTACTCTGGTTTGGCCGAACTCGAATTCCATTGAATCCAACCGAATTCAAAATTTGGTTAATTTGATCGAATTTGAATTAGAACCAAAAGTCTAATTTTGAAATCGGTTTGATTTTTAGTTTGAGTTTTAAAAATTTTCAAACCCAAAGGAGAAACCGAAAAACTGAACAAATCCACCATTTTGCATCCATTAGAACTGTTAGCAAGTTCTTGATATGCATTTCAAGATTTAATAATTAATTTACTGATATTTGTTTTTTTTCTTGGAGATCATGGTTGGGTTCCACTCAATTTCCTGGAGTTTTCTGGTGCATTCTGACATTATTATTTCTCTGCATATTCAAGTTGGAGCGTTGTTGCCTTGAATATAGATTATAATTACATCGCAAGTGGGGGCTTGTGAAGCATGAGAGCATACTGGTAGCCCTTTTAGTGCAAGATTTTAGTTGTGCTTGAGAATGGGAGCGATAATAAGTAATCCTGGCAGAAAGATTTTTTCCACTCGGTCATATTATGTTGTCATCATCTTTGTAATGTTACATGTCAATTATGGCAGATCCTGCTTGAAGTCTCATCATTTTTTTGGTACAAGTCTTGATATTATAACTATAGGATGTGTTAAATAGTTGCTAGCTGAATTTCCGTCTTGCCACTTTACGTGTGTTCACTCTTCTTACTTGCTACAAAATTGTCTGTTTTGCTTGGTTTCTTGATAACCAATGTCCTTTCGGTTATCTCTGATAATGGTTTTCAAGGCAAGTGTTGCGATCGTTGGGAGGGTGCAAACAATTTATATGTGAAAGGCAAAATCACATCAGTTTTGATTGTTTTATGTGTGAGGATATTCTACTAGATAGGTTATTATTACTTTTCATGATTCTGTTAATGTACATATAGATGAAATGTGACTCTGTTTGCAGGACGTTTCTCAGACGAGGGATAGGAGCATTATTGTAATTGGACGGTTTTACCGTGCTGAAGAGGCAGAGAAGCGATGTGGTAGAAATTGTGAATCCAGTGATACAAGATATCTCTTCTATAGTTTCCATCAGCCTGCAGAACACATGCGTGTGGTGCATTTTTTACAACGAATGATTTTCCAGCTTACAGATAAGGATTATGAGGATAAAAAACAGGAAGAGATCTATCTCTTTCTTCAAACGACAATGTCATGCCTAGAAGATCTTCAGCCAGTTAATGTTGCTATTGATCAGGATCACCAAATGAGGAACAAAAGATTGACACTGCTGGATGTTACCGGTGGGGAGGAGGTATCTGCAAAACCAGGCCAGCCACCAGGAAGTTCTGAAAAGTAATACATCAGAATATTATACCATTCTTTCAAGCTTCAAGGCCCTAACTGGTGAAACACAGCGGGATAGGTGGTTGGAAAGACCACTTCAATCAATTCAGTCTGTATGCACTCCTGCTAACGATGGCCAGATTGATGGACAAGGAAAAGTGGCTCCTAAAACTGGAAACGAGATTAAGAATCTAAATGTAAGGGAACTTGTTTGCCAGGTTCTACTAGAAAGATTCTAACTATGCACAGGGAAAAAGGGAGAATACGCCAGCTTTGACCCTGAAATTTTTGGAGGATGATCAGTATGTAGTGGATTTCCATGCGCAATTATCCACATTGCAAGCATTCTCAATATGCGTTGCTGTCTCGCATACCATGGAATCCTCTATCATAGTGAAGCCAGAGAAAAACGAGCCATTACTGCAAAGCGATTCTTTGAGGATGTTCATTGAAGGGGAGGTTAAAAATCTGATGAATGCTGCCACAGAAGAAGGAAAACGTAAAGACAACAAAAGGATGGAAGCAGTATTGCCATCTTTTGTAGTGAACCCACCCTTCTCTCCCATTGCTTGTGTATCAGCTTGAGTTCCATTCTTAATAACACAACTAATTCTGGGAAACCATAACTGCACGAAGATGGACTCAGCAGACGTACAAATTGTTTTGGAGCTGGCGATGTTGCTAAACAGGGATTAATGCCTATTTGAAGAAAAAAAACCTGAGGGATAAGTCATTCGACTCATTCACGCCATCACTGCTTCATGAAGCTGAATCAACTATGCAAACAATCCATGATTCCATGTTCAGGAATGGAATGGAAAGATGCATCGTTGCTCCACATTGGGGGTCACTGGATTGGAGTTTAACCCTTGCATCGGTATACTCCGGCCTCATGCTCTTCCAATTTAGAGCCAACACACAGAATTAAAACATCACACTGTTTATATTGTTAGTTAATATCGAGGGAATAGTCATCATTCTCAATTGGTAAGAGGTTATTAGTCATTCAACCATTTACTTTTTGTAATTTATGGCGATTATAGGGTTTAGTGGAAGTAGATCCTCAAGTTTTTCAGGAAGATTTCACTCCAGTCATAGAGCCAACCTCGCTCTTGTTCTGGGACTCTGTATCTATACATTAAGGGAAAATTTAACCCCACTCATCATCATTCTTTTTCCTGTTGCTGGCATTGTTCTCATTTTCAAGCTTATTAGCTAACTACTCGACGAATAAAAGAAAAAAAGCTTAAAATGATTATAAAACAAGATGTGGAAATACACTTGAAATTACAACAACTTGATCAAATTGTCTACATTAATCTTCTTGAAGATACAAAAGAAAGAAAGCTACTGATACCAGTTTCAAATAAACGTAATCAAAAGTGATGAGATTCAGATATGCAGAGTCTCAAAAATATGCAACCCATCAAAGCCCAGACGGAATTTCAATCCCATGAACGACTTCTTGGGGTTGCTCCTATCATTCCCAGTATTCTTGATCTGCAACTTTTCTCCAGTGGGGCAAGCTTCTCGTTCTTGAGTATTCTTTCCGCTACTTTTCTGGCTGGTATTCATCTCAACCTTGGGCGGGAGAGGCAAAACGAATTCGTCCCCAAAGTAGTCTGCGCAGACAGTTCCAGCTGATGAATGTAACATCGACATGGTCCCTGATCACCACCGGAAAACAAGAGCGATAGAGAGAAACAAAATAAAGCTTCTGAGTCTTGAAGATGAAAGAGAATGCTGCCTTGTGTTTTTGTTTATATAGAATTGGAAGGGAAAAGTTACCAAATACAAAATCCGTTTCCAATACAGAAACGGGAAATTTTGACTAAAATATCAAAAACTTCGCCGTTGCCGGGGATCGAACCCAGGTCACCCGCGTGACAGGCGGGAATACTCACCACTATACTACAACGACTCGCCTGTTGAGGTGGGTTTCAACCAAAACCCTCAAACAAAAGCAACCTAAAATTGGACACAAAACACAACCTTTATTTCCAAATTTGTTTTTGTAATGTCCAAAATTATAATTGTGAAATAAAAATTATCTCGCAAACATGAAAGATTATGCCAAAATACGCAAAATTACAGAATTCATATACCAAGTTACAACTCTAAAATCCATAGGAAAGGGAGGTGCATCATATTTTCAGCAATTTTAAGAGTTGGGATTTCATTTCAAGACTAAATCCAAAGGAGAGCAACCAGAGTTGTGGGCAAAATATACAACAAATCACTAATTTGAACACAAAATTTGTTCTCATACATGGGAGAGAGAAATAGGTTTCCTTGGAGATATTGCACATTCCTTTGTGCAAAACTGATCATCCCATGTCCCCTCTATCCATTCAATAGAATCAAACATCCTAAAACCATCCTAGACAACATAAGAAAATAGTCAGCATGGTTAGTTACGCCCTATTTGAGCAGCTTGGTTGGGCTATGACGGCAGAGCTACCAAAATTCGTCACTCCAATCTTTTAATTTACTAGAGTTTCACATTATGCTGCTTTCATCCTCATGAAGATCATCCTCAGATTTTTCAAGGGCATTGGCTTGAACTTTGATATGGGAGCCATCAAATGAAAATAACCTCTTCAAAGATTCATATGATGCAAAGAAAAGTCCTCCTTGAGTCGTGTACATAAACAATCTTGGAGTCAAGCCCCTGAAATATCAGAAAAATTGATTATTACAAAACCAAGCAAGCAAAACCATCCAGTGCATAAAACCAGCATCCGCATGCACAACACATCTTTTTGCAAGTTTGGTAAAAGAAACTCAATGTATGTAACAAATCCTCACCTGTATAGACCTTTTAAACCTTCATTCCAAGCAATGTCTTTAAGTGTATCAAAGACACCAGGATACTGGTGCTGTCCAGGGATCTGCAAGATAAGACTTATTACTTTGTTTTTCATTTGGTGAGAGAAAAAAGATCAGTACATGCTTAACAGAGTAAATGTCTGACAACACTGATCACAAATTTCCCAACAAGGTTAAGATTAGCTTGGTGTGATCTGGAAAGCAACATACTATTAACAAATCAAATTAACTACAGACATTTAACCTGTGTTTGTAATCTTGTCTTGACGACGTCAAAGGGAGTGCTGAACAATGCAGCAGTAGAAGCAGCTAATCCTCCAGAAACCAACTGCAAGAACACAAAAAAATACATTCAGAAAAGGGGTGTTAATTTATTTTGGTGCTCAAATGAAGCAGAATCTCAAGAAAATGACTTCCATTCAGCAAATTGTTACCACTTCTAAAAGAGAAAGAAAACACTAGTAAGTGAAAACCATTCTTAATCACAGCAAATCTGTTAATGACTTGACCACTGGAGAAATAGATGAAGCTGATCATGTTATCTAGGAAGTGAGAGAACTGACCGTTACAAATGTATTAGTTTGACCATCCAACTGAACTGACGACAGCAATTGCTTCAGGCTCTCATACGTGTAGAACTGTAAAGTTCAGTAAATTATAAGTTTACAAAGAACAAGCTGAAAACCTTGTTTGTAAGGAACAAAATTATTTTTTTCAAAAAAGGCTTTGGAAGAAGGCAAAAAGTCCGACTTGGGGAATTGAGAACTACAATACAAATTAATCCACAATCTAGAGTTTGCGATCTTACCTTGATGACAGAGTGTGGAACATTTCTACAGAGTACCGCTCCCCATCCAGTATATAATGAAGGCAAACCACCTTTTTCAATTATCCCCGTAAATGCATTCCTGTGGAAGGAAAAACAAAGAAAAGAAAATTATAGTTTGAGGAATTCAAAGGCACATATCAGATAAACTCGTAGAAAATATCAGCAAGTTTACTCTGATTTTCAGAGGGTGAGTGTTAGAATGCAGAAGGAGATCATGCATCAAAATCAGTGCCGTCTTTTCATTCAAATAATAATATTGTATAAGCAAGACCCAAAATAGAGATTGATAAATTACATCAGATTATGACAGGACAAATTTAAGCAAGAATCTTATAAATTTTACCAGCAGTTCTGATAGCGTGAACTAATTTGCATCTGCTGCTTTATACGTTCACTTGGAGTGAAAATGAATGAAGTAGCAATACTTGCACAGCCCCCAGCCATGCAGTGAGCCACGGATTGATACCCCTGCATAAACAAAGTACAAGACTTCGGATCATGATGATGACTACCATTGCCATACATGAAGCCCCATCTATTTTGCTGCCTAATTTTCCCAGTCAACCTGAAGTTAGGAAATAGGCATTTCTTACCATGGGGAGGAATGGAAGTAAAATCCCCTTTATTGATTCATATGTGAATGTGTATAATGCAGAAATTGGTGCCGAGGAAGCAATATTGGATGAAATTCCACGGTAAAGCCCAGTTATGCCTGGTGAACAACCCGGAAGTATTATTTAGGGTTCTTACATATATATCTAATCTGGCACCAAAATACACTAATCTCTTATTCATTTTAACTGAAAGCGAGAACCATGACTACTACTACCGAGCAGTCACTTGAGGTACTCAAAAAGCCACACACCTCTTTGAGAAATTATTGATTGGCATATATCATGAAGAGATTTCTGATCAGCTCGGCAAGACTGAACTACAGTTTTAATTGTGTCCACAGGATGTAGAGACAAGCTCACAAATATACCAGCCATAGCTCCTGCAAAAGCATGCTCCTGTTTTGCAAGTGCTCTATTGGGCTTTTCCTTCACTGGGAAACCAATCTCCACTTTGGAATTCTTCTCAACAGAAAAATCTTGCTGATGATTAATTTTATTCCTGTCTAGATCAGGTCTAACTGAGCATTCGCTTTCATCAGTATTAGAAGCTCTGGAGGGTACGGGTCTTCCCAGAGAATCTGCACAGAGACTTGAATTTGGAATCTTGGAACTGCATGTTTCTATGTCTTGCACAGGCTCATGCTCAATCCATAAAGTAGCAGAAGAAGACTTCATACTGCTATTAGGATCATCATTTTGACCAAGCAAAAGCCCTGCAAGTTTGGTTTTCTCACTGTGCCGGTCCCCATTCTCTATGATCAAATTATTAGCACTACTATTTTCATTCACAGATGTATGGCAATTCGCAGGATCACTCATATTAAGTCCAGTGTAGGATTCATCATCATCATCATCATCATGTTTCTCCATACCAGCAAAGTTCACCGGGTGTTCTTGATAAGGAAGAGCTCTTTCAGTCATCCATCCATATGCTTTATGCAAATAACAATCTAGACCTGTATTTGAAAAACTTCTTTCTTTCAAGCGCTCCTCAATCATGTGATCATTACTTTGAAGAAGCCCCCTAAGAAGGGAATTAGTTCCAATAGAAGGTTGAATGAATGAAATCTTCTCTTTTACATTTAGAAATCCCAGATATCCACTGAGCATTGGCAGAGAATCCCCAACTGTCACCAAGTTGAAGGGGTGATTTCGATTGTCGGCCGCCATATGCACACTACATGTCCCATCCTCATAGGAATACCAGAGAATGTTGCATCCCTGGAGGCAGCGACTTTCATATCTAGTAGTTGATTTAGGGACTAAAATAGAAAGAGGACCGGTTACACTATACCATAAGGAACCAAGAGCAGAAATGAGCTCCCCTGTGCTACATATCTGTGAATCTCTAGGTTCAGGAGTTCTTCGCTTCTGCTTATTAGCAGTAGGAGCAGAAACATAATCATTAAGACCAAAATCAACAATCTCAATAGATGCTCCACGCAATGAACCATGCCCATACTTGATTGAAGGTTTATCTCGACATGGTGGTTTACGACTCCCAGACATTTTATATTGAAAATTATAGACAAGCAACTGTTATATGGATAAATGATGCTGAATTAGGAAGCTAAATTAGCACGCAAAATCTGTCTAGAAGGAGCGAAATACAAACTCAAAATTCCAACGGCAAACGCATGGAGGTTTTTATTCTCTATCTGAAGGTAAATCAATGAAGAGCACATCAACTGAATATTTGGCAACTGCATCACTTATAATGTAGGCAACATTTCCATTTTGATGGCTCTGTCATAGCATCTATACCATTTCGTTTATAAGACGCACAGGCAGACAGCAGAAACTGAATAAGAAAATAGAAATGCCATCAGGGATCGGAAGCGAAATTTAGCCATTACAAGGTCAATACTTCACTCACTTGTACGCTCCAGATCCAATCATAGAGTATTACATCACTACGTCCCAAAACTTAATCAAGATTCTAACTTTCTCAAATACCCATAAAATGAAACAACAAAAAGCAATATACTTTTCTGCCAAAAAAACAAGAAAAAAAAGCCTATATAAATGAAGCACAAGCCCAGAACCCAAAACCCAGGGCATACCTGACTCTGAAAGTTTGAACTAAAAAGCAAATCAAAACTCAACTTCAAAAACCATCTTTGCACTACCGGAAGCCAAACAAGGAATAAATATGTATGGCCCAAAAATGATAGTATATCATGAGTTCTACTTAAGAACAGTTGTCACCTCAGTAAAGTTGAACCCTTTTCCACACAAAGCTGAATTTGCAGTATCCCCCAATCCATTTCCTGGGAGATTTTGAAGCGAGATACGGGCAGCAAATTTTGTGGGAAAGTGGATTTTAAAGGGTGAGGTTCCAAACTTCCAATGGAGGGCGAAGAGTAATTCTATAGAATTTCCACCTACAGAAGAAAAATAAGAGAAAATAAAAATGTTGGTATGTATTTTATTATTATTATTTTTTACTAATAGAAAATTAACCGTTCCTTGGAATTGGGCCTTGGTTAGATTTCTGGATGTCTTCTTCTTTGTGCTGAATGTTGGGCCTTGTTTTCTTTATCATGTGAAAAAGTTTTCCAATGGAGGGCAAATTTGATGTTTCTTTGTACCGAAAGCCATGGGGAGTTTGGGCCTTTATTCACCATGCGAAAAAGTTTTCCAACGGAAGGAACAAATGTCTGAGCCCGGGTTCGAACCGGGGACCTCTAGTGTGTGAGACTAGCGTGATGACCAACTACACCACCCAGACAATATGTCGGTGCAAAGAAATGAAGATATTCCTAGAAGAAGAAAAGAAATTGAACAAAACCAACAAAGGAAGAATCAAGAAGGATATTTCTTTCTAACTTGGAAGACTGAAAATTAAAATTTTTACTAATATAATCTTTCTGTCAAAAACCAAGATTTCCAAGGGAGGAAGATGCCTGCAGATTTGGGATTGATTTGGTACCAAATTGTGCTTTAACATGTAGTCACTTATTGACTAAATTGACATCAATGGATGTGCCACTTATGCTGATTGGTACTCGCGCCAATTTGTTCGAATCATATTACTTAATGTCGATAATAAAAGTAATAATATTTATAATGATCATTTTTAATAATTTATTAAGATTTACATGGTAAAAATGATATAAATAATTAAAATTACTATTATTTAGTTACTCTAATCTTGTAAACGTTATGTTAATTATTAGGAAATTTTATTAAATTTTTTTACCAACTTAGGACATTGAATTCATACTCTCTGGGATGATGTGAATTCTAATAGTATCTAAATTTTACGTAGGATGAGTCACTATTTCATCATAGGCTTTGTTATTATAGCATATGGCTCTTGCGATAATGAATCCCACTTCGATTATTTTATTTGAATATTATGTCGTTTGTGAATCGTTGTCATGGTGTATTTGGTTGTTTGGCTTTCGTTGTTTGTTGTTGCAATTTTGTGAGAAATCAATGAAAATACGTACGATAATATTGATTCATGCAAACATTATTTGAGGTGTTGGTTTTGAGGGATGAGTATCTTCTGCATTTTCTACGATATGGACTATCACTTCAATGTCATTATGAAGATTTTTACAATTATCAGTGAATCACAACTTTATTATATTACAATTAGTAAATTGATTTTTGCAACGTGAACGTTTTTTTAAATGTTTATATTACCACATCAAAGTTATTATAAGTATTTATTAAATTTCTCATATATGGACCACTAGATCAATATCTATGGCAAGTTATTGAGATTTTTTTTAAAACGTTTTCCAACTTGTGTGATTGAATCATATTAGAGAACGATGGGTTTGAAACCAAATTTAAAACTCAAAAAAAAAAAGAAGCAAAAACACAAAAAATGCAGTCTATGATTGATGAAACAATGCCATATTTTTAGACTGTTTTTTTTTTGTGTTACCATGATTTCTGGCCTTGCTGGTGTATACTATCAAATTCAGACATGCACATGTTTTCAGATGTTCGTGCAGAGTCATGATCGAAGCTGGATTTTGCTAGCATATCATTCCACTGAAAATAATTGGGTGGTTTTGATGAGCACTTTCACACATGACAGTCGATCCTAAATTCCTAATCTTCATGCATAATGGGACATTTTTAAAATATAAAATAGCATACCATATATATCTACAAGGAGATAGAGGTTCGAGATGAAGGCCTTTACCCCATTGCATTTGCAACAAGTGTCATCAGAAACCATTTGAGTAATTAAATGGCTGATTCAACTCCCCTGCTCTCAAACTGTTCTTCAACTCATCTTTCTTCCAATGCAGAACCCTCTAAAGCTGACACTCTTGAAGACTTGATCGAGCCTTACATTGGAGGCTTCAGGTGGTCTCAAGTTTTACAGGTCATGCTTATTTCAATGGCTTCCTTCTTTGAGGCTCAACAAACGTTTATTACTATCTTCACTGATGCTAAGCCTTCATGGCACTGCACACAAGTTACCAACACAACTTGCCATTCAGGGTCAAACATATGTGAACTTCCACCAAATTTATGGCAATGGGACCGACCACCGCGCACATCCACCGTGTCTGAATGGACCCTCCTCTGTACAAGCAGCAAGATTTTGCCAGGCCTGCCGGCATCATCTTTCTTCATGGGGTGCCTGCTTGGTGGAATCATTCTCAGCCCCCTTGGAGACTCATTCGGTCGCAAGAAGCTACTGATCCTTTCATGTCTAACAATGTCCGTGCCTTCTATACTCATTGCTTTCTCCAGAAATATCTGGATCTACTCAGGTTTGAGAATGTTAAGTGGTTTAGGTCGTGCTGCAATTGGATCATGCGTCCTCGTTCTATCCACAGAGAGTGTGGGACAGCAATGGAGAGGCAAAGTGGGAGTTGTTGGATTCCTTTGTTCTACTCTTGGTTATATGTCTTTACCTGCGTTAGCTTATATGGTTAGAAGTTATTCGTGGAGGAGTCTCTATCTCTTAACATCCACTCCAGGGATTGTGTACTGCATACTAATACAGTTCTGTGTTTACGAGTCACCAAAATGGCTACTGCAACAAGGTAAAGTACGCGAAGCTGCAGCAGTTCCCAATATGAATATAGATCCTAACCGCCTGAAGTCAAGTTTTTCCATGGTGCATGCTAGTGACAACAGACCACAGAACGCAGCCAGTAACCGATCGCTCATCAGAATTTTATCGAACAGAAGCATTCTTCAACAGCTAGTGTTGGCTATGCTCGTCGGATTTGGCATCGGATTGATTTACTATGGCACACCATTGGGTCTTGGGAGCATAGATTTCAATCTCTACCTGAGTATTGCATTTAGCGCCCTGCTGGAGATACCATCCGCAGTAATGACTTTCTATTTGGCTAAATGCAGGCGAAGAACTTCGCTTCTGGCATTAAGCACCACCAGTGGTATATGTGGCATTATATGCATCTTATGCGGGAAATTAGGGTGGCTGCAAATTGCACTCGAGCTTACATCCTTCTTTAGTGCCTGTGCAGCATTTAACCTGTTACTGATCTACGCAGTAGAGCTATTCCCAACAAGCGTGAGAAATTCGGCAGTTTCAATGGTCTGGCAGGCCATAGTGTTCGGTGGAGCAATCAGTCCACTAGCCATTGCCATTGGAGAAAACTACAACAAGATTCTACATCATTTTGTGTTTGGGGTAATGATTTTCATTTTAGGATCACTAGTCCTCTTCCTAAAAGAAACTACGGGTTGTACTCAGCACACAGATCAAAGCATATAAGTATCATGTCTCTGTGTGTGTTTGTGTGTTCATGGAGTTTGGTTTTCCCCCTCAAAAGAGGAGCAAGATTGAAATTTTGGGCTTCTTTCTTTATGAATTGACATTAGTCCGAAGCAAGAATAACAATGAAATGCCATTTTATATCGAGCACTCAAGAAAGTGCCTGCTACTTCAACATGTATCGTGAATACATAGAACTTGTGAAACTCCATTCTAAGCAGTTTCACTATAACCTACGACATGTACTTAAAATTAACTTTTCTACATCTATTCTAATTTGTTAACGTCATAATTAAAAAGCTACAAATGGCCATGATTTCAGCAATGGCAATCACAATACAAACAAGAAGGATTGCAATGCTTTTCCTGTTGAATTTGCCTACTTACTGCCATCGTTTTGAAGGTTTACGCAAATTGGAGCTGCCTTTAAGTGAAGAGGAGCTGCCTTTGAGTGAAGAGGAGTTGCCCGAGGTGATTCTTTTAGAACCTGTCAATAAGAAGTAACAAGGGAAACAAATTATCAAATAAAACCATCAGGAAATAGTAGCAAGAAATATATACTGATGAATGTAAAACAGAGACTTGCAGGATTTCCAATTGAATCAATTCCTAAGACTTCAATCTAGTTTCAAAGATGAAGCAAGGGCTTTGGTACAAGGGGTACAGAGGTTTCTGGAGTTTGATATTCTTACTTGCAGCTTTTGAGGAACTCCTGTTCGAGGACAACTGAGAAGCTGCTGTACTTGGCTTGGGGTGGGGTCTGGGAAGTTTAGTTGGGGCATTGGGCCTGCAATCAACCACCCACCCGTTAAGGACAAGCAAAAGAGATAATAAACATCAGAATTCAAAGCAAATTCATATCCCCTTTCCTTTTCAAGGTAGCAATAAGGAATTCAAATAATTCTATGTAAGCATTGAATTGGTAAGAAGCCAAGTGCATAGACGGCTGAAAATCTTTACTTTTGGGCAAAATCTTTAATAACAAACTAATTTACTTATTCTTTCTAGCAATACAGAAAAGATTTTGGCATGAAAGAACCATAGGCCATCGACAATATAATTGTGTGCCAGGGAATGTATGAACATGAACAATTGTAAACCAAAGTCCAGTCTGCAGTCAAAAGATACTAACTAAACCCTAGCATTAGTCAACTTATCTTTGTCAACTGAAAATATTTCGTATACTAATAACAAGATTTATCAACATGTTCAAAAACAATAAACATAGATAGCCAGAGTATTTTTTTTTTTGGGTCAGCAGCAGTGAAGTGCAGAAGGGAAATAGGAAAACTTACTTTTCTGTGACCTCTTCTGGTTGTTTTGGAGTCTCAGGAAAAAGAGTATACTCTACAATACTATTGATTGAACCATCAGTTTCTGTTCCCATTGAGAGAACACTGTCAGATATATCACTTAATCTCTCTTCTGAATCTGCATCTCCAAAACCCAAGAGCTCCATGTCATCATTATGGCTTTGATTTCCATCTGCTACAACAGACTTTGAATCCATATCCTCTATAAAATTTTGGTCACCCTGCACTAATGCAAGCCTAGATTGCTGAAAAATGTCCTTTTGATGCTTGAAGTCTTCCACCGATTGCGGAGAACCGGCTTCAGAAGGCCTATCACTGTACTCGGAGTTGTCAAAATCAGAAGCAGCTTTGACCCCAGAGCTTTTCCCCACTGACTGTCTCCGGCTTTGCCGAGAAGTTCCCACAGAATGCCTTCCAGGAGAAGCTGACCCATATCTTTGTGTACTCATTCTCTGTCCTTCACCATTTCCATTGCCTTTGAGCAGCTGTAACCTTCCAATTTCCTCGTCCTTACTTGCAAGTTGGTCCTTAAGGGTAGCCACCTGAAAGATTTTAGTTGGTACACTGTAATCAAAGAACTAGCACAGATATAATAATATGAATATAAATGACTGCAAAAGTATATTGGCTTCAAAAAAGTTAGCAAGTAGTTGCTTATAGCCACATAATCAGTTCAGAAGATGTTTGCAGGCAGGTTCATTGTTCATCTCAAAAGCGGAGGAAATATTCCAAGAAAAGGTAAAACATTATGCATGCAAAGCACTCCCATTTTCATGACAGATGTGCAGTAACAAAAGCATTTCATGCGACGAGATAGAATGTCTTAAAGTGAATCTCTTATTTCTCTTTTAAGATTCAGTGATATGCATTGGCTTCAAATGCTCGTCAACTAATGACGAATCCCATCAATCAGTACCATAATCAATAGGAATATCTTTCCACTTTGCCTTAATATCAAGAATAACAAAAAAACTTAATGAAAGACCATTAAGCTTATGATGTTCCCAATGGATTGATCAGACTTTTCTGGAATTTTTTGCCCTTTCTTCCATGTGATTTATTGGGTCAAGTCCACAAATCTGCATAATGAAGAGCATAAAGATATATACAAGAACGGATATTGTAGCCATTTGGGGATCATTTAACAGTAATTAAACTTAATGCAAGCCACCACATTGGGAATTCCAACCCTCAGTAACTTTCTGAAATGATTCCACAAAAAATAAAAAATAAAACAATTCAGTGAACTGACACACGTCCCCATCAACAAATAAAAAATCCTCTCTAAACATTCTCCCCATTGAGGATCCAAGAATGAGTTTGAGGATGCAATTGGCATTATTAGAGCATAACATGATGCAAACTCCATAAAGCAAAAGAACTCAGTTAATAAAACTATTACAGTACCTGTTCCATTAGTTCTCTGATACCCCTACCCTCTTTATTACTTCTTGCAGCACCCAGCTCAACTCCAGAAACCCTTTCAGCAAATTTCAGGGTACTTACAGTTTCCGAGAAGGATTCTAAATCTGGGTTAAGTTGTACAAACATAATAGTCTTTGCTTGTCCACCTATATGAAGCAGAAAGGAACCAAACATATCAGTAATTTACGATGGGAAACAAATTATGACAAATGAAAATTGTAAGAGATACTACTGAACACATATGAAACAGTACAATTCAAATAAAGTAACTTTAAAATTGTTTGCATACCTAAAGAACTTTGAAGAACTTGAGTTAATTTGCTGTTTCTATATGGCACATGAGTATTCTTTTGTGCCAGAGCAAAAATTACATCTCCAAGAGCGGATAAAGACTTATTTATGTGTTGTGCTTCTCTCAGTCGATCCCCTGTTGCTTCAGAGCGTTCTACTCTTTCACTACCAGCAAGATCAATCAGATGTAGACAACCACGCAAAACAGCATTGGTCTTCAAGTCTGTCCCACAGACGTGGACAGTGAGAACACTGCAATGTTTGAACTACAGTCAAAAACATTCCAGTATGTGAAATCTTAAGAATAATAAGACAAGCCAGACCAGTGTCTTAAGAAACCTGTGAGAGCGGCTACTTCTTTCATTGAGGGCAGTAGCACCAACAGCCCTATTCATTAACCCAATCTTCATAAACTCCAAAACATCTGCCGTTGATTTAACCGGGTGCATACTTGCATCAGGGACAGCTAAGCCATTTGGTTGGGTGGTACTCCAAATCCCAAGTGTGTGCAAGTCAAAGAAAAATTGGAGGTGGAAATATGGCGAAATGAACAAGAGAGAGCATTAAATCAGCAGTGTATTGTAGATAAAGCATCCTAAGAGGGCAATAAATGACAAAAAGTGACCAAATACGAATGAATCATTCCACTGAATTTAAAAGTGACCAAATATGAATGAATTTTTATACTTAAAATTCAAAAAAGTCACATTTCAACTTCTATTTTAGCGAAAAGGATATCTCTTCTGAGAGCTTTCATTGCTCAGTAAGTCACGCACTTGTTCGTTATATATTTCAACCATTTGTACGCCAATTTCATATTTAATGGAAGTCTTTCTGCTTCTGGAGATGTGGAACAAATCATTTAGAGCCCGATAATTGACTCCCCAATCCTCAACAGATGACACACTGGGACCGCTCTAGAGATGGATTAAAAAAATGCAAGAGAGAGTTCAATTAATACTTCATATTGAAGATAGTATTAGATCTTCTAACGGTAGGATGGCATACCATCGTATAAGTTTTCCCAGAGCCAGTTTGACCATAAGCAAAGATGCAAACATTGAAGCCATCAAGAACAGAGCGGATTAATGGTTGTGTGTCTAGAAACACTTCCTCTAAAAGAAATGCATACAAATACAAAGAGTTTAGCCAAGATACATCGAGTTTCAAAAAAAAAAATTGAGATATTGTGAGAATTCACATATAAGATGAGCATAGAATCATTAAAACCTTGAGTAGCTGCAGGACCAAAAACTTTATTGAACTTGAACAGGCGATGATTGTCTTTTCCTTGTTTTATGGGATTCGTAATTATCAGTTCTCCATTCTCTCCAATGTACTCTATGGTCGTTTGCTTTTGACTTTGTCCTGGAAGAAATGGTCTTATTCGACAGTACACTCTAATATTACCTGTAACAAAAAAAGCCCTGAGATAGGCTGAAGTTCATTTTCCAGCTCGACAACTCCTAAGGGTGAAAAAAAACCAAATCTGTAACCTTTTAAATCTTGGACCTCATTGTATAGCTTTCTATTTTCTGCAAGGACTACATGGTAATTCTGAGCAGCATCTACTAATCCTTTAAGCTCCCAACCTGATCAAGGTAAGATTTCCATGAGCCCAGCAGATTCAAGAAACAAAATTTTGTGAAAAGATAAACAAAAATATGTTGATTTTTAATCTTACCGAATTGATTAATTTCTTCAGTATAGACCTTTTTGGTCTTCAAAACCTCTTTCTTTATGGACTCAGACACAGCTCTCAGTTCCTAAAATTTTTTGTAGCAATAACATGTAATATTAGAGAAGATATCAACTGAAAAGTTTACTGTCTTCAGGACAACTGTCGATGAACCATGACAAGCATTGGGCAATTTTCTTCTATGCCTAAACACTTCTCATCACTGAAAGCAAGGAACATAAGGAAAAACACAAAACACATACAAACAAAAATGAACGTAAACCTGCAGGGATGCAAAATGAGAATCTATGAAGTGCTTGTAACCATGTTCTTTCCTTCTCCATCTCAATGATTTAGATTGTGAAAAAGCCTCCAGCTCTTTCACCTTCTTCCTTGACTCTTGCTGAAGGCGCCCAAGTTCCATTATTTTGCTTTCCAACTCAGCTTTAGTTTTTGTAGCTTGTGTTTCCAGCTGTGAACAATTCTTTTCGTACGTATTCTTTGCCAATTCCAACTCTTGTTTTAACAATGATATCTCAGTCTCATAGTGGTCCTTTTCTCTCATTACCCTGATTAAGTCTTGTTCTTCTTCTTTTCTCTTCTCATCAGCTCTCATCTTTTCAATCTGCAACAAGCAAGAAACATTATTGGCATTCTCTCATAGTGATGCCTTTAAGTGAACTACCCTATGATGACCTTGTACACACTAATTGAGCACACCAGCAAAAGGGTGAAAGTAATTATTTATGGAAAACCATCTGTCAACGCACAAGCTACTTAAAGATCTGTATGGTTACATTCTCAGACCTACAAATCATGATATAAAGAATGACTGCATGTTTACATCTGACAGAACACAAATGTACTGGAAATATCTTGGAGGTAGAAAGAGCACATGCTAAAATAGCTTCTTATTGAACATATATACCTGTAAAAATAGTTGGAAATCTAATCAACTTGATTTCCTGTGATGATATAAACTTTCCAACCTCATTTGTTGTGTTGTTTTAGGTGTTGAAAGGATAAGAAATAGATAAAAAAACAAAGAAAAAGAAAAAGAGAAGTACAAGACCGCAGTCTAAAAAATATATGTCAGGATAACAAAATGCGATATGTCACTCCATAATTCTACAACTCAAGTACGCCCTTAAATGCAAGACAATCACCTTCATCTGCTGAAGCTGGTTCGTTACGATCTGCAAGACCAAATAACAAAAGATTACTTTGGATTTGCAAAAGGACAAACAGAGAATATTACAAATGCAGAACTTCCCTTAGTACCTCATTTTCTTCTGTTGTTCCCATTGTAAGGGTTTCAAATGCTCTTATTTTTGACTGATACCTCTCTTCACGAGACTTAAATAAATTACTTTGCTGCAGCAGATATGATACAGAAATTCATGAGCACACCGGAGATTTGTAAAACATGTACTCCAGGGCAAGCATTAATCAGAGCATAACCTTTCTCATATTTTCTGTATGCTTAGAAGCCCGCTGCTCAATCTCTTGCACTACCAATTTTAACAAAGTTGCCACACGCTGAGCAACATGTAACAAACCACCAGTAGAAATTTTGAATATGAATTCAGCACGGAAATTAGAAAATCATAAGCACTACATGAAACCTCAACAAAGTGGTAAGGCATCAATTTGTCATACCTGAGGTATATCACCATTCTTTCTCTCAATATTTTCATCCAGAATCTTACTAACAACACTGAAAAGTGAATGAGTAGAAACATTCTGCAGAAAAATAATGAAAGCACATCAAAAGCATAAGCCACGGAGGTGGTAATAATAATAAAAAGAAGCCAAAAAAAAAAAAAAAAGTCTTTCTTTGCAGAAGAAAAGCAAGTACAATTACCTCTAAAGTGTCCAGCTTCATCATTTCTGAAATTCTAGAAGCTGAAAGTTCTGCAAGAGATCCATGCTTCAATTGGAACAGATCAGTGAACTTATTACCTTCATGATGATTTGCAGCAGTGTACAGGCCTGCATATGTGAAAAGGTCCAACTAAATTACAAGACATGCATAGATACCAGTCAACCAATTCTTCACTTACTAATGCACTTCCACAATGAATCTAAAAGCATAAAAATAAAGCGAAAGCGTTTGTCATTAGCGTAATGCAGATAATGGTAAATAAGCTATACAAAGCTTTAGAACAAAAAAGGTTGTGGACAATAATACATACCTTCAGCTGTACCTTTTGAATTTTCTCTTCGGTCAGAAAAATCACCATTGAGAATTTCACTTAAGCTACCTGGATCTCCATTTGCACTTGTATACACTTCCAAGTCTGGATTCATCGTAATCTTGAACAAAGATGATGTAGATAAAGTCAGGGAAACTCCTAGAACAAAAGGTTTTAATTACAAGACTTCAGTAAAATACAAATGAACATCTCATAAGAGAAACAGTAAGAACAAGCACAAAATCTTGACAAACTTGACAAGAGTAACATGAAATCCAACAAGTAACGACACATAAAAACAAGTATATTCCAGTTGAAAACTGAATCAAGTCACATGGAAATTTTATCACCCAAAGCAAGGATTTTGGATGGTCATACAAATAAAACCATATTCACAATCCTATTTCCAGCTGCATAATTCAATTTTCTGAAACCCCACCCCTCCAACTTGCCCAAAAAAAAAATCTCAATCTTAAATAGCTGACATCACACATATCCTCGTCCTTAAAAGAGTGTTTTTTTTTTTTTAAGGTACCTCTAAAAGAGTTATCTCATTTTGGAAATTATTCGGTTCACCCAACTAAAGCTTACATTCCTTATTCATTCTCATTTTATTTCTTCATTTACAATTCATATTGAGGGAATCACGGTACACGTTGTCCCAGCTTGAAACAAAAGAGCTCATCAACGAATAATGTCCCAGCATTACGAATAAAATGCAGACCCAAAATTCTCCTACGAGCCTAAATTAAAGTACTAAACTTTCAATTTAATTTCAGCTCATCTTAAGTCATTTCTACACATAAAATAACTTAAATTCCAGAAATTATCAACAAAACCATAAAACTACCAATTAATCTCCATAACATTGCCTCTTCCATTTTTTTTTTTTTCCCTAAAACCCAACAATCCAAAAATTCATAAACGTAAAAATGAGCACCATAATCCACAATTCACTCCAATTCAAATTAAACAAAAGAAATGCGACGGCATTGTGCGAGTATACCAACGAACACCCCACCATTGAGCCTGTAAGGCAGCTTCAAACTTCCTAAACTAAAATTCAGAACAAAAACTTCAAATCATCAAGGAAAAGAAAGATCAAACTTGAAAAAAGGTTTTAGAATTTAAACACTTATAAAAACAGATCCATACATAACATAAAACCCTAGAAAAATGTACCAACCTGAGAGACGAGGGAAATGACGGAGATCTAGATTCTAGAGAGAGAAAGCTTAAGGTGTTATACAGATTGACGACAATGCAAATTTAGCTCTCTTTTTTTGCCGTTATAACAGTTTTTTCAGTTTTTTTTTTTTTTCAAATATTTGTTTACTTAAAAAAAAATTAAAATGGAAAAAAGTTGGCTGCTTTTTGGGGAACGGGATTTTTAAGTAAGGTGGATTCGTTCGTCTGTGATGATTATTATGGTTGTGACATTTGACAATTTTAAGTCCTGCTTTTTTGGGAAGCTTTGCGCTTTTTCTTTTTTTTCTTTTTTATTTTGGGCGGAGTTGGAGTTGGGTGAAGGAAAATGAAATGTACTATTTTTTGTTTGTTTTTGTTTTTGTTTTAATTTTGGAGTTATGGAAGAAGGGTTGATGGGATGTAATGGAATTGGCCCAATTGGGATAGTTTTGAAATTGAGGGCTGTTTTTGGACTCCGTTCCCGCCTTCTAGTGTTTGTTTGTTTATGAGTTTTTTAAACGCGTGGCGGAGGCAAGATTGCTCATCGTTCATAATCGCTTAGTTTATTCTTGGGACTAAACTCAGCAATAATTAGGCAAGTGACAAACACAAATGGTATAATTAGAGAGTAATATACTAATATTGATGTTCTATTGATAAAGTGAACATCCGATTACCTGATGTAAAGTGAGGTGCTATCAAACTGTTCGATTGAATGTTATATAAATTATGACCTTATATTACTTTGCAAAATTTATTTCTTAAAACTTCGTATAATTTACGTTTCAATTCAATGCTTATATTAGTTTTTAAGGTTATTAGATAGATAAAATTTTAACATGTTTCTTCTTCTTATGTATTCATACATGTAATTTGATATTGTAAGATCGCATTTTAAAAAGAATTCATGAGTTGGATCTCATATGCATCATAAATTATGTCGAGGTTCGATGCTTATTATCCACTATTGAGTATTTCTAACACTAATAAATCTTGTAAAAAATAATTAATTATAGTGTCTCGTTAATAGAGAGGAACGAACGTAAACAATATATGAGAAATAATAATATTTGACTTTGAGTGATTATAAATACAGATAAAACTTTCAATGATATATTTCAATGACTAACATCACGGGAGTTATTCAAATAATTACTATAATTATTTAAAATCATTTTGTCACGCAAATGTTTTGTTGATTATTATGAAAATTCACTTAAATTTTTCAATATGAATTATCATTTCTGTTAATAATTTTCACATAATTGTTGCTAATATGAATTGGCAAATAGAATGTTGATGTTTTCACCTAATGGTTGCTAATATGAATTGGCCAGGTAATTATACGCAAAACATATCATAAGAAAAAGAATATATAGAAATTTTGCACGACTATAGGCTATTGCCAAATTGGGTACCGTGTCGTTAAACAGAAGAATTCACTTTGGGCTTTATCACTTGTTCAGGGCAAGCTAAGATTTAGCCAAGCCCAGTCCCGATTCTAATGACAGGCCCAAATCACTTTTAATTAACTCCACCGTCGACTATTGGCTCTTCAAGTCCATACAATTCCCGGCAGGATGGCGATGGAGGAAACCACTGGAGGATCGGAATCAGGACCTCAAGCACGACGATCATCGGAGACCGATCAGCAACCGCTAAATTACGAGACCTCCGATATCAACAATATCGAACAAGGACAAGAAAGCAACCTCAACAGTAATCGGAGCGAAGATTCCGAAAAAACGGCGCCGCTTACCCAAGGCAAGGAGATACTGAAAGCTATCCAATTAGCTGAGAGAGACTCCGTTGCAATCGCTCAAAGCTTCACGTCGCTCTTTGCTTCTCTCCGTTTAGCTCTCTGTCAGGTCCCTCTTTCGCTTTTTTTTTTTTTAATTCGTCTTATATTTTTGGGAAGGAAGGCGTAATCTTTATTGATTAATTTAGGAGACAAGTATATGTTTTCTGAAATAGGATGCTTTGTTGTTATTTTTCTATTTGTTAAATTTGCGTTTGTGTGTGTGTGTGCGTTTTTTTTTTTTTTTTTGGGTGAAGAATGTAGACAATTTGAGTGATAAAGAAGTGTTCTTTGAACCAGAATCTAAGCAAAATGTGGTTAATCTCAATGGTAAACTCTAGTACATATATAGTTGTGCCTGGTTTGCTTGGGGGATGTTTTATTTTGGTAGAAAAGGTGCTGTTGTGGCTTTGTCTGGCTAAGGTGTAGATATTGCTCAAGTTTGTGTCATATTTGGGATGATGATTGGTTTGCATATAGTTATGAAGTTGGCTACTTTTTGTTGAGTTTGTTAATGACGAGAATGATGATGTTATTACTAGGTTACAAGTACTTCTGTTGACCACATGAGTTGCTTAAACGATGCAGCTGGACGTCTTCAAGAGTGTGGTAAGCTTTCAACCTGTGTTTCCATACCAAATAAATAGAAAGACTTCAATTAAAGCTCATGTGGCATTTATGGTTTTATGACTATCAAGTATATCATACATACATGCCCTTCAGTGGCAAATCTTGTTGGTTTTCTTAGTATGTTTTTCTTACCTGTGTGACTGTTCCAATGTTCTTTGGCCATAAGCCTTGGTGTTAGCAATGCACCCATTATTGATGAATGCGTGAAAACTATGGTTGGGTTGAGTTTATTTTTATGCTTTGGCATTGGGGTTGATTTTTCAGTGTGCTTTAGAATCCTCGATAGACATTGGAGAACTTGGTAAAACCTTTGCTGTTCCCCAAGTTTAGAAGAATTAATCTGCAACTTGGTTTCATTAAAGCGAAGTGCAGCAATAGTGTTGAGGCTGTTGAAAAGTATAGTTGTGGTCGATGAATTTGCACTAGTAAATACTGTGGAACCATTTTTTACGTACAGTCCTGGATATTAAGATTGGAGTTTCTTGGACTGGAATCTCACTCAAAAATGTATATGGGAGATTTTATTTTTTGCTAATTTTCGTTATCTGTTTTAGTTTCTGTTATTGTTCTTTCATTTTATGAGACCGACCTGCTTTGATTTATGCTTTTGTCAATGTATCATCATATGGGTCAATATTTTCTGGAATACGTAATGGATGTTTGTTCATTTGTGATCTATGTTGATCTTACTGCATTATGATGCAGCTCTTGATGCAGCAACAAAAGGAAATCGCTACATAAATTCCTGTCTCAGGTATACTTTCTAGTGCTTGACTCTTCTATGTGTGGTGTAACTAGGTGGTTGAAGTTTCTTCTTTCACATATCTAGACATGAAGAATTAGATTGCTGGGTTTCTCACTTCATGCCCGGAACATAGATTTAGAGATGAAGATGCTGGTAGCCTGAAATCTTTCTCATATGCTTTTGCAATACTGCTTGCTTTGCAGATTAAACGAGGAAATGAAAGGGATTGACAATCTTGCCTCGCAGTTGTATCCTTTCTTAACATCTATCTTATCAAAATCCTCTAATCTTCCTGGTCTGTCATATCTCTGAAAATGCACATGCTTGCTTCTGTCATTCTGTGTTTCGTTTTATTTCAAGTCTTCTATACCAGGCAATCTTCTGCATTTTAGGAAAATTTTGTTATTTAGACTTGCCCTCAACATGTTTTCATCTTTACAAGGCTACTCTTCCGCAAGTCTTCTTTACGTAATACAATCCGAGAAATTTCCTTAATTCTTCGAAGAAAGATCCTGAGGAGGAATATAGATGCCTTGGACTCAGCTGTAAATAGGATGGTTCGATTTCCATGACCTGACCAAGTTGACAAACCACAGCATTGCATTACTCTACTGATGCGGCTACTAATCTCACAGATTGGTGCTTCTTTTGATGATACTCAGGAGGATGCCATGAATTTGACAGGATAAATTGACATTTGATCCTTTTCTTATTTTTAGATATATTGTTTCCCACTTTTTTAGTGGACAACCAAAAACGATGGATGGGCCTGTTACAGGCCCCCGTTGTATAAATCCAGTGAATAAAAGAATCTGGAAATCAGTAGAGGGAAGAATAGATTTCATTCATCAACCATTGCTTGCCCTTCCCCATTACAACCAACTATTTATCAATTTATTGGAACAGTACTAGAAGTTTCTATCTGCTTGGAACTATAGCTTCTTCATCCTTCCACCGACTTGTATAAACGGCTGCCCCCTTTAAGCTAGGAGACATCGCTTTATTTATTGGTTTAGTCGGGAAATTCATGACAGAAGTGTGGTCATGTTGGCCCATACGTGGTATGCTACTATGCTCAAATATTTCTGCTGGAAAACCCGCCAACACATTTCACCGGTAGTTGGGATGTCTGCTCAGGTTTGATGCGTTGGTTTTGACAAACTTCCATGGTTTCTCTTTTTAGTTTTTTACCCCAATTGGCAAACAATTTTGGGTCATCTTCTCATTCTCTGGAGAAAATAAAAATCATGAACTCATTATTGCAACTCATTTATAATGTATTCCATTGGCCAAGCAAAGAGCACAATCATTTCTATGCCGGAACATTTGGACAGTCTTCTCCTTTTAGATTTAGGAGGAAAATTATAAAAATTGTCATATTTTTGCCTTTTTATTATTATCTCATAAAAATTATCCCATTTAAGGAATTGCACATCTATATTTAATCACTTTATAATTAGTGCCGCAGAGCCATCTTTTAATTTTTTTAATCAAAATAAAAAACAAATTTACATTTTGGTCTTTAGATTAAGCTATTATACTAAAACTATTGGGAATATACACTCAGAGTTTATTTTTGAATAAAAGTTTTCTATTATATTAACTAATAATGGCCATATACTATTTAAAAATTAAAAAGTAAGTAAAGATAAAAATAAAAAAAAGAAGATACGTTTAATAGTAAGTTATAATCCAAAAAAAGTTAATCATAATGGAAGTGGATTCTTTTCTCAACTTTGTTTTTTGACTTAATTTTAGTCATGTCTCATCCTTCGATGAACTTTTACTAACTTTTAAGTTTTCGAGTTTTCAAAACATTAAATTCTCACGAATGTTTAACTTTTGTTTTTTTTTTTCACATGAAGTATTTCACATTTACTATTTTTTAGATTTAGCTTTGACTCCCTATACTCCCAGTGGCATGAACCCTAACGCCCCTCACATTTTGCTATGAGTCATTGTTCATACTCTATTTTAGAACATACCACTCACAATACTTCTGAACTACCAACATTAATAATCATGGTAGACACGGAATTTTGAACTCACAACTTACCACACAATAAGTGTTTTTGACTCCCTCTGTATGACTGCCTACTCTAGTCACGGGGCACAAATGTTTAACTTATTCAAACTTAAATTTTTTGCTTTCACTTCCTCAATCGAGACCAAAGGAATACGAATATTTACTTTCTTTTACCCTGACTCAACAATCTACATTCGTTTATCCAATACGTATGATTTTTTTATTAGAACAAAAATTTCTTTACAATGATGCAATCTCATAATAAATTTACTCAATCTGCCATATTACAAACAGCCCTAAAACAACAACACAGGGTATCAAATTTACAAAATCCAAACACACAAGACTGAGCATGATGGTGACCCAAAATGGTAACACTGTTAAAATTAATCTCAAAGTAGGCAGGAATTTTTCACCAATCCTTTTGTTAGTCGGCGAAAAGCCAACCTTCAAACTGACAAAATTAACTGCAGATTGCCAGACGTGCCAAACTCTGGTACTTCCACTGAAAAGATAGTGAATTTTTTCAGTAAACTAATTATGTACTGATCTAATAATAATTAGTATCTTAGTGAGATTTTGGTGGTTTGTGCAGTGTTTTTTTATTCGAGTTACATCTGTGATCATCAAAGTATAATATATTATCTGCACGCTTGGGTGGCTCAATGCATGCGCAAGTCCAATTAAATTACTGTGTAAGAAACATATGGATTTTTATTGTGGAAGTAGTTGCACCTAACTATACAGAAATAGGAAACTAACAGGCCAAAATCTCAAATTAAAATTCACTTTTTTTTTATTTCTTTTGTTTTTGGGTTCCATTCCTAACATTTTAACCTTGATTATACCCTCTTTTTTCCCTTGATTTTCACTCTATGGGCTGTGATATGATCTCTGTTCATAGTTAAAAACAACAAATACAAATTATATGTATATATATTTTTTTGAAATGATAGCATTGCTTGCATTTGCAGTATTGATGAGGATGATAATGGGGCCAATTGGTTGAATTCAAAAAAGAAATAATAGTAACATTAATCAAAAAAGGAGTAAAACGAGTTTTTTTTTTTTTCTTTTATCACTTAAGAGTTGTATGATATAAAAGTTTTCATACACGGCTTTAAATGAGAGAAAAGAAAAAGGAAAAATACTCATTTTGATTTTGACTTTTCTATTTCATTCTTTGTTTTTCTTTTTGTTATTTCAAAAATAGCTGCTTCAACTCTGAATTTTCAATATTTCTGTTTATTTCTCATCAAACGACTTTAGTATAACATATACATCACACATCATGATAACGCTAATTTAGAGGTATCAATCTGAGTTTTTGATAGTTAGACACAAATAAACGAAACTGTCTCATGTTTGCAAGTTGTTGTCCTAGTTATTATGGAGTGTAGACATCTTATTGCTGCATTTTGGACCACCAAGTTTCGCATACACACAATAATATAAAAACAGCAACAAGTGATGAGATGCAGTTTTCTCCTAATCAATGCATGATGCAAAAATTTGCCCATGAAGACCTAATTCCTTAACGTTTTGTGGGTTGTCTCCATTGGTAGAAACCCCATTGAAACTTCAGCCAAGACAAATAACAGTAAAGAATCATCCCCTGCTTATCTTCTGTCCTTTTTCCCCTTGACTTCTGCATCAGTGTACAGCATGAATGAAAGCTCACATTGGATGTGTGTAGATTTGGTTCAATACAAATTCTTCACTTTTATGCCTGCAGTGAAGCTGATCAGTTGAATATTAGTAAATAGTTTATGCCCTTCTTTGTTGTTTTGTGAAAACCATGTCTTTCTTACCATAGCACAAAACCCTTCATCATCCTCCTCCTTCAAAAATTATAGAAATCCATTTTCCAGAAAAAAAACTTATGAAAATTACCTTCCCAAGTTATATGATAAGAAGAGAAAAACCCATGTCTTTTCTTTTTCTTTATCTATTGGGGATAGAATAATTAATTTGAAGTGTCAACTTTTTGTTATCAAGAACTTTGATGGTACATTAATTTCAATTAAAGATGTGGTTGAAGTACAAAAGCAAATGGACAAATGAGGTTCATGAATCATGATATAATGCTTATCATATGGTCTATTAACTAAGTACCTAATTCTAGTGTTTTAATCTGCGTGTCGTATGCATTAATGCCCTTAATTATCTTCCTCTAAATAGTTTTAGTTCAAATGAAAATGGAAATAAAATTGTATGCAGTCCAATTGATTCCACATTTAGAATAATGCAAAATCGAGACAAGCATAAGTGCTTTAAAATATAAACTTTCCCAAATGGTAAATACTGACAACATCTAAGCAAGTTCTACTCCATTGCTCATTGTCCCTTTCAACCAATTCTATTCCTCATTACTCCTTATGTCCTAACAAGAGAGTCCATTTGAGTTAAATATAGTTTTTTTAGTTATTAACTACAACACATTTAATGTATTATTAAATATAAAATTTCATATTTTTATTATTACTTTTAAATTTTGACCACACATAATCATTGTTAATAAATGTATTATAAAATTTTTATTTTAAAATTAGACTCTCTTTTTTTTTTTTAAACAAATAAAGGTTTTGAAAGTATATTGCTTATTGTTCATTCCAACCAATACTATTATTAGTTACTCCCTCTGTCTTAAAGAAAAAAGGTTGAGCATAATTTTTTTTATTAGGTATAACACACTTGATGTATTATTAAATACATAATTTTATATTTTTATATATAATCATTGTGAGTAAGAGTATTATAGAGTTTTCATTTCAAAAGTAGATATTTTTTTTTTTTGGGAGGGACAAATAAATATTTTGAAAGTATACTTCTTCTTCTTTTTTCTTTTTCTTTTTTTTGAGATTGGGGGAGTGTAAAAAAAAAGAAAGAAAAAAGGAAAGGGTAGAGGTTGGAAGGGCCTCAATCTCTTCCTCAAAACAAATTAGTTATGACAAATTCAAGAGCCAAATGGTTTGGGAAAGCATTGATAGTTCATTAATAACTTTTGAATTTTATTTTCATTAATTTAAAATATTTAAATTAAGTTATTCATAGTATATAACAATTTATCATGGAGAGAAATGCCATCTTTCTTCTGTTTTTTTTTCCCCTAAAGAAAAATTTTGTTTCAATTAAGTTAACAAAATAAGATTGATGATGATGGAAACTTATAGTCTGAGTTGTGGAACCCAACCTTATAAATTTCTCAACCACCATATGCAACTAATAGTCATTCACATAAATGTCACTAAATTGACAAGTGAGCGGCAACGAAGAAGACAACAATTGTTAAAGCAATCATTTGTTGAATGAAACTCATAATGTTAATATGCCAATTGGCTAAAGTTATATAATTTTTTACCTTCTGTCTTTTTTTTTTCAATTGTATCCCCACATTCACTGACAGATGGAGTCTAATATTCTTCCAGAGCAAGTTTTGGCAATCAATAAGAAGGGTCAAACCCCTAACTTACCGTAAGAATGAACTCACGACAAATCAGTTGCTCTAGCCCCACGGGTTTTTACCTTCTGTCTTCAAAAAAGACAAGAAGAATTTTAAAATTTTCAATAAAATAGTAAAGTTTTCTATGGAAGCCGTTTTTGCTTTATTTGTAGGATTCCACTATTGGGTAGGTAAAATCCTTAGTCGAATAAGAGTCCAACGCATGGAACTGATGAAGTCAAAGTATTTCATCCATCAAGATCAAGAGGTTTTTTCTCTCACGTAATTTGTCGATAAACATACCACTTACGATATTTTTTTTACCAATAATAACGCGTATAATCCAAATATTAAAAGTAATATAAAAAATAATATTATGTTAAAGTGAATTTTTTTTTAATTAGTGAGCCCAATATAAAGAATTCAGCAAATATATAATTTTTGTTTTCTTGTCTCGTTGACTTTTAAATAGTTATTCTAATTTTTTTTTCCCACACAGCAATGTCTAGGCTATACCTAATCAACAAGAACCCAACTGTGAACTGGCTGGTTTTGAAAAAAAATACTACCTTCGTTTAAAAAAAAAAATTTAAAATTCCAGTTTCAAAACATTCATTTATTCAAAAAAAAAAATTTATTTTTGATATGAAATTTTGTATTATCCTTATTGATAATGATAATATATAACTCAAAATAAAAGTAAAGATGAAAATATAAAGTGTGTTATATCTTATAATTTAAAAGTTATACCAAATAAAAAGTACCCTTATTTTAGGATGAGAGAAGTAATTTTTCTTCAATATAAAGATTTTTACTAATTCAGTTTATTATTTTATTTTATATTTTTAAAATAATTCTTATTTTGTAATTTTATTTTGTAAACATAAAAATACTAAAATAAAATGCAATTTATATTAACATATTTTAATATTTTACTAAAATATTAAAATATGTTTACTAAAATGGTATGTTTAGTAAAATGGTGGTATGGATTGAATTTTATTTTGATCGGATGTCCGGTTGGAATCTCACAGCCAGTGAGCAAACATACCACAAAGTCAGAATTGGGCCATGTGACTCACAAGGGAGTATACTCTTTAAGGGCATGATCAATAGCCCCTTTTCTCCCCAAATGCGGCCTGGCCGCATGAAGCCAAGTCAGCAAAATTGCTGACTTGGCAATGAACAGTAGGAGCCAGACTGCATTGCCTGGCTTCTGCACCGCAACCTGGCCCCTTAATTTTTTTTTCCGTTTTATGGGCAAAAACGACGTCGTTTTACGTCAAAACGACGCAAAACAGCGTCGTTTATGGTCAGCGTGTCGTATCACGACACGCCGACAGCGGTAGCGACATGTGTGTTTTTTTTTTCCGAAATTGCCCCTACGAAACGGCGTCGTTTCATTTAAAAAAAAAAAAAAAAACACGCCTGTCAGCCTTGCGACGTGACGCGCCCCCAATAGGGCGCGCCACCTGTACTTTCCGTTGCAAACCGTCCAGCAGTTTGCAACGGCCATTTGAGGCTTAATTTTTTTTTTTAAAAAAAAAATCACCAACGGTCATAAAATTTCATCCTCTATAAAATGAGATGCATTTTGCATATATTTGGGTCAAAATCCTAATTTCATATTTTCCAAACTCTCTCAAAATCTCTATTTTCTTCCAAAAAAATGAATCCTTCTAACCCTTTTGGAAATAATCCACTCTACGGAAATAACCCTTCATTCTATAATCCATCATATAATGTTGGTCAATTTGCTTCTAATTCTCAAAATCCTACCCAATTTCCCCAAAATCCACCCCAATTTCCAACTAGTTTTCCGATAAATCCTACAATGTTTCAAGCTCAAGGGTTTCAACACCACATGATGTCCAATTTCAACCATCAACCAAACCGTGAAATTCCTACAAATGTTGATAATAAAAATGGCTCCGGAGACGATGGAGAAATGCAAAATAAGGCAAAAAAATGGTCACTTGAAGAAGACATGGCTTTGATTTCGGCATATATTCATATCACAACAAATCCGATTATAGGTACATCTCAAAAGAATTCTATGATGTGGAAGAATATATTTTCACAATATAGGGCGGCTCGAGAAGACAATGCCAACATCAATCCCAGAAATGTGGCCCAGATTAGAGCTAGGTGGAGGAGAATTTCTTCAACTGTGTCAAAATGGGTTGAAATTTTCGCAGAGTCGGAAAGGTTGAAAAAAAGTGGAATGAACGACGAAGATGTGCTCCGAAACGCACTCACAATATGGGAGCATTCGAATAAGGGTTCAAAATTCCAATTTATGGAGCATTGGAAGTTGTTGAGATCTTTTCCGAAGTGGGAATCCTACATTGGAAGAAATGTTCCTACTTCCAATGTACCATTTGATGATTCAAACACCCCCGAAACACCACACACCGCTAGTAGCGGGAAGAGATCACACACAGATGATGATTTTATTAACCTATCCTCTCCAATTGGCGAACAAGTTCCAATCAATTTAAAAGACACTGCTACTAGTCCTCTAAAACGGCCAATAGGGTTGAAAAAGGCTAAAAGCAAGGGAAAACATAAGGTCGGTATACAACTTTTTCCGGAGAGTCTGAGCATTGAAAGGCTAGGCTTATCCTTCTAAGGGAGGATAGTGGTCGAGAGGGAGAAGATTATTTTGGATATGAAAAAAATAGATGCCGATAGAATTGCTCATCAAGAGCAAATGGAGGCCGAGAGAATGAAAATAGAGGCTGATAGAATTGCTCATCAAAAACAAATGAAAAGGATGAAACATGAGCAAAAGTTTCAAGTTTGGCTTACTTTTGCGAACCGTGGAGAAGACAACTTATCAAACGCAGAAAAGAAAATGTTTCATAAGGTTAGCGAAAGTTTAGGGATGTAGTAGTATTTTATTTATTATGTTTTAGTATTTAATTTAGAGTATTTATTTTCATGTTCTAAGTTGATTATTAAATTTTATTTTAAATGTACTTTTAATTTTAAAGTAATGTTATTTTATTTTCCATTAATTGTTTTAAGTATTTCACATTTAATTTAGAGTATTTTTTTTCATGTTTTAAGTGTATTATTAATTTTTAATCTTAAAGTAATGAAAGTTTTTCTATTAATTGTTTTTTAATTTTTTTTTCATGTTTTAAGAATTTCATATTTACTTTAGAGTATTTATTTTCATTTTACATATTTCATTTTAAATTTAGAGTATTTATTTTCATTTTTAAGAGTATTATTAAATTTTAATTTTAATGTAATGTAAATTTATTTTCTATTGATTGTTTTACGTATTTTATATTTAATTTAAATTCATGTAATGTAAATTTAAGTTTTTCATGTAATGTAAATTTATTTGCCAAAAAATGTTTTTAATAATGGCCCAAAAAATTATTAAAGTTGTATTATTAATGTAAAAAAAGTTGATTATGGCTGCGTGAATAGTACTGGCCTGGCCATAAGCTGATGTGGCAGAATGAGGCCTGGCTGGTTTCAAGGGCTACCGTTGATGACCTAAATGAACAATCAGCCCCTACTGGCTTTGAATAATGAAAGGACCACTCTCTCCTGTCCTTTTTTTTTTTCAAAAAAAAAAAGAAAACTTTTGATTTGGTAAATTTTTTGCAGTTATGATACATTTAACATATTATTAAATATATTATTTTTTTATTTATACTTTTTAAGTATAAATTATATATAATCATTATTAATAAAGATAATATAAATTTTTTTTTTTGTTTCAAAGTGAAATTTTTGCTTTGACAAAGAAAAGTTTTAAAAGTGAAAAGGAGGAAGTATGTGTAGCAACCATTGAACTGAATATCTTTTCCAACTCATGACAACAAACATATATGGTTCTCAAATGGGACAGTTTGGATAACAAGGGACCATTCTAGTCATATATATATTATGGGAGTTTGTTTGTTTAGAGTTCAAATTTCATACATGGGAGATTACTAAATGATAGGTTTGTATTATCAACAATATAGTAAATTGTAAACCCAAAGTAGTTCATGTCTGCCACTGCATATATAATATGTACAATAACATTCATGTTTCACCATCAAACAATTCAGCAGAAGACTAATCATCATGTGTGTAATGAGTTTCAAAAAAAAACAGCTATGGGGGAGAAGTCTGATCTGACTGTCCTGAAGAAGTAAAAACAATAACAATAAAGGACGAGCAGGAATCCACGTCTCAAATTAAAGAGACGTACACAACAACAGTATAATGGCGACAAGATTGGAGCTTTGGAAGAACCAAAAGTTTTGGATTGGCAGTGGCAATGGCAATTCCTCAATGAATGTGCAATCATTGTATGCGTATAAAAGACCAATTATGCGCAGAAAAATAATGGCAAACTCGTGCTCGGGCATTACCCCAGCTCATCTTCCCATCACCCATTCCTTTCACGATTTCTCTTCTTTTGTCTCTCCTTTTCGCGATCTTGAATCAATACAATCAGCTAAAGTATGAAGGCCTTCGGAGCTTATTCGTCCCACAATCAAAATCCAACCTCATTTACAGCCGCCCCGCTTCAGCATACATTCTTAATTTTTTTGAAAATGAACTTTGTATGCTAGCCAAAAATTTGTGCAAACTAGATTTTTTTTTTCCTTTGTTTATTTTGAACCCATCTTCCACATTGATCATATTTGTTTCTGTTTGCTGGTACTGTATTTCTGTGAGATAAAAAAACAAAAACAAAAAAAAAAAACACTGTAACCGACACTAGAAAGAACAAGCTGGAAAAGCACAATAAATATAACTATTGGAGTAGTTCTTTTGTGTAATGCATGTATGATTATTGTATTTGTACCTGTACTGGCATCCATGTATAAGAACATAAAATGGTGTGGTTTGATTCTTTTGTTTTCCAGTAGGCCCGAGGGCTTCAGTTTCTGCCTGCACCAAAAGAACTGATATCTTTAGTGACTTTCAGTCTTTTCCAGCGATTTCCACATTCAAGCAATCAGGAAATTGATCTTGGTTTTCCCAAAACTGGACCATAATCTCCACTGTCCACCATTAACTCAGAATCCTCTGTATTGGTGCCAATATACAGGGAATTTTATGTTGCTGTACAGATAATCTGAGCACCAAAGCTACCCGTTTATTTTGCATGTTGATGCGAAAGTGGTCAGACTTCTAAGAGCTCACGCAAAAAAAAAAAAAAAAAGAAAGAAAAAAAGATACAGTACAAAGCTTTGTTGGCCATTGCTATTACTACGTGTTTAGCGGTTTCCTTTTACATCACAAGTGTAACCACATCCAGGAGTTTCAACTACTTCTTTAGTTCCTCAAAAGTTGAGAGAATAAATTTGCTGACTCTGGAATTCCTCCAAGAATGGTTATTACTGAGACACATGTGCATGTGCCTGGGGTCCCAAATGATCAGGGATTGCATTAAGTTTCATCTCAAGTTGTTTCATTTTCAGACTTGGAAATAAGAGAAGAAAAAATAGCTGTGCTAGAATATGGCGACAGGACTCCAAGCTCAAGATGGAGTCCTAGAGAATCTTAGGAAGCAGCTTGCTATTACAGTTAGAAGTATTCAGTGGAGCTATGCAATTTTCTGGTCCGTTTCATCAAGACAACCAGGGTATGATTAATGTCTTAATTCGTCTTGAATTGACTTGTTCTTTTCCCTCTCTATTTTCCGTTGGATCTTCTAAGCAAACTTTAGCTGCCTTTGAGCTTCACAATATCCCTCAATACAAACTTTTTTCTTCATTTCTGTAGCTGGTTGCTGTTGAGTTCTGAGGGAGAAATCTCTCTGCTAAAGGGTCTATTTCCACAAAAATATAAGATTCGAGAAATGTGGAATTGTCAAATGGCATTATGTCAGCAGATTAATTTCAGGAGAATATTTTGGGGTTGAAAGAACACATTATGTTTGTATCAAATTGGAAAAAGAAACACTAGTAGCCAAGGAAAAATATTTTGCTTGAGTTTCCTGTTGACTTTTTGTGAAGATGGCCTCCATATGTTGACAGTATCTCTAGCGATTAATATATGTATAGCTCACTGTTTCAAACTTGTATCTAATTTTTAACATAATCTACATCGTACATGATATCATATTGGCCTTCCCGTATCTCTTCCTCCTTTTTCTGTTTTGTTCTTCCATTTTGCAGGATATTATTAGTTCTTCATTTTTCTTTTGCTTCATAAGACTGGCTGTGGTGATATTCTTTTACCCATTGTTAAGAGGTAGTTAATATGATACATTATTATCTTTATTAAGAAAGATTTCATGACTGAATCTTTTTCCATGGACAAATGGAAATTTGTAGGGTGCTGGAATGGGGTGATGGGTACTACAATGGAGACATTAAGACTAGAAAAACAGTTCAATCTGCTGAACTAAACGCTGATCATCTGGGGCTACAGAGAAGTGAACAACTGAGGGAGCTTTACGAGTCCCTCTCGGGAGCTGAGACAAATCCTCAAGCTAAAAGGCCTTCAGCTGCATTGTCCCCTGAAGATCTCACTGATACTGAGTGGTATTACTTGGTTTGCATGTCATTCGTATTCAACATTGGCCAAGGGTAATCCTTTCGTAAAGTTGTAGAGCTTACTTTTCTATATTGCATTGCGATTTGGGGTCCAGAGAACCTCCCAAATGATGAAAGAATCTTGGTTTCCTAGTAGTATAAGGTTAGCATACATGTCATGCAGCCTAATTATGAGTACCTTACAATAAGACTAATGCAGTATAGGTTATGCTGATCAGGTCATCAAGAACACATTGCTGTTATAAACCAAGTGGTAACCAATAATGTTGCGTCCTAGCAGTTTAGCATGAATAAAAGGCATGGTATATTACTATGTCAGGCAGTCTCTCTTCCATACACGTTTGATATGCATTAATGTGATAAAAACAAACTAGACAGAAAGTGCATGGTACCTCATACAAAATTAGGACCATATACACATGCCCATGCATCTTCTTATTGTGAAACTTTTCTATAATTGCATGTGGTCAAGAATCATTTTAGATTCCTCTTGGAGTTGGGACCAATGTTATCATGAACTTCCATCACCATTGGGTCCACTGCAAGTGTGCAATCTTCAATGCACTTTAGGCAGTACCGAGACTACCTTCTTTTACTATGCTAACTTGTTTGATTGATTTTAATAAGGTTCTTGTATGGAACTTGGTTATGCCAGAGTTGACGGGGACAACTAAATGATCATTTTGATACCACTCAATGGATCTTATAATTGACTTGAACCTAATAATCATGCTAGCTTTTGTGAAAACTCATCAGATTGCCAGGACGTACATTAGCAAAGAATCAGATCATATGGTTATGCAATGCTCACCAAGCAGACAGCAAAGTTTTTTCTCGATCTCTTCTTGCGAAGGCAAGTAAATAACTCTTCATTCAGACTTTCTGCTTCAAAATTCTTATTTCTGTGTATTATGCCATTCACAGAAATCTAACATCTATTTCTTTTTGTTGTCTAACCTGAATCACTGGACTTGCATTGCCTCTTCAGAGTGCATCTATTCAGGTATCATATTTTCTCCTTCATCAATTTAGCCATAGGATTTAGGGTTTGCAATTTTTAATGATTGAAGACATGAAATTTAATGGTTTGCAAATATCTTGCGTATTTTTAGCCTAAAGGATGATATCAATGGTTTTCCGTGTAACTCTGATACTTGTAGACTGTTTTTTGTTTTCCACATCTGGGAGGTGCAGTGGAGCTAGGAGTAACAGATCTGGTAAGCCACTCCTGGATTAGTTCTTCACTTGAATATCTTTATATCATGTTGGATGACAAACATGATTGAGTCCTTGTTGTATAATCCTATGGTTCTTGAAGGTTGCAGAGGACAGAGATCTTGTTCAACATATTAAATCTTCTTTCCTAGACAATCCTTACCCCATGATTTCTGAGATTCCCTACTATATTCCTGTTAGCAGAAGAAATGAACAGAATATGATTGAAACTGATCTTGACCTGTTGGTTGAATGTGAAGAAGAGAAAATTAGTTCTCCCAACAACAGTACAAGTGGTTTTGAGGACGATCGGCAGGCAGAGGAATCACATATGGCGGAAGGCATAAATGGGGATGATTCTCAAGTACAAAGCTGGCAGTTCATGGATGATGAGATTAGCAATTGTGCTTATAACTCTATGAATTCAAGTGACTGCATATCTCAAACATATGCAAATCCAGAGAAAGGTGTTCCTCTTTCTAACCAAGCGAGACTTAATAATGAAGATTGTCTGCATGAACTACATGAATGCAATCAAAAGAAGCTGAATAATTTTGGTTTTCGAAGTGATGATGTTCACTATCAAGGTGTGCTTTCCACCATTCTGAAAAGCTCCCATCTACTGGTTTTGGGACCATACTTCAGAAATGACAACAAAGAGTCTAACTTTGTTAGCTGGAAGAAAGAAAGGCCAAAAGTTGTGCCCACAAATCATGGTGGAAAGAAGCAAAGATTGCTGAATAAGATACTTTTTGAAGTTCCCAGAAGGCACAGTAATTGGGTGCAAGAATCCAGTAAAGACAATGGAAAAAGAGAGAGCATTTCGAGACCTGAAGCTGATGAAATGGATAACAGTCATGATTTGGCAGAAAGTAAAAGGAGAGAAAAATTAAATGAAAGATTTGTGATGCTTGGATCCTTAGTCCCATCTAATGGCAAGGTAGTTAATCTCTCTCTGTTTTGATGATTACTCAATTGGTGATTCATGGACCGGGTATTTATTTATTTGCAGTCGCAGGTTGACAAAATCTCATTACTGGATAAGACAATACATTATCTAAAGGAGCTTCAGAGACGAGTGGAAGAGCTCGAATCCCGGAAAGAAGAGTTAGAGAAAGAGGCAAGAACAAGGAGAAATCAAGAAACTAAAGAAAGCACTTCCGATAACTACTTCAGTAACAAAGATGGTAAAGGCAGGAAGCCACTGATTAGCAAGAGAAAGGCCAGTGATGTAGCAGAAATAGAACCCGAAACTGATCATTGCATATTGAGTGAGAATTTAATGGAGGATTTAATTGTCAGCGTGATTGATAAGAATGCTTTGATTGAACTCAAGTGTCCGTGGACCGAATGTGTGTTTTTGGAGATTTTGGAGGCAGTGAGTAAGCTCAATTTAGATTCCCACACGGTCCAATCTGTCAACACTGGTGGAATTCTCTCTGTCACCATTAAAGCTAAGGTTTGACATCATTGATTTTAGAGCTCTGTCTTCTCATTTTCAATTTCAGGATCTTTTTATATCACTAACAGGAACTTTTATCTGAAATGCAGTTCAAGGGTTCAAAAGTTGCATCACCTGGTATGATCCGGCAAGCCATTCAGAGAATTATCAGGAAGAATCGAACATCACAATAATCATTAGTGGTTTTACCTTAACAACAGGGGCTTTGGTTAGCTTTGACCAGATATCTTTATTGCTAAGATCAGAGAAATAGCAGTGTCATAGACAATTTGATGTCTGCATAGTCCATAGTTGATAGCTTTGATTCCTAGGGAGCAGCAGTGCACAAAATGACGAATAAGTGGGTAAATATAACTACGTTTCTTCATCAAAATTTGCAAATCATTTGGCACAATCTTTTACAACAAGAGTGACCACCTCATGAGTGTAAGCCATAGAGCAGAGCCAGAGAGTATAATTTTACTGTACTTCAGATGCTTCCTACGACATCACTAAATCTGACACTAGGAACTAACATTCTGTTTTTCCCCGGTATAAATGTAATCCCAAATTTTAAATAAAACTTCAGTATATCTTCATAAATCATCCAGTATGATGCATAGAACACGAAACTATTCCCATTCAATTGTTGATGGCGGCTTGGAAGTGATATCTTGAACAACTCGATTCACACCACGTACATTGTTGCAGATCTTTCTGGCAACATCATCGAGGAACTTGTGCTCAAAGTTGTACCTACAAGTTGCAATAGAGAAAATGTATCAGTTTTAAACAGGGGCAAAAAAAAAGAGAGAAGAACCAATAATTAAGCAAATGGAACATTAAATCACAGCCAAAGAAAGTGAAAGTCAACATTTTAAAGCCCCCAGTCACAAGTGTTTTCACTAGTCCATTTATCTATTAAGATCAAAACAATTAACCCGGGTCACTTGATGGCGAATGCTTAAAATCAAATCATGGTAAATATAACAGAAACAAGTATCATTTATCAAGTACTGAGAAAGACAGAAAAATAATGTAACCAAAAAAAAAAAAAAAGTAGAAACTGAGAGGGAATTACCAGTCTGCAGTCATTCCATCTTGACTTGTGACGGCTCTCAATGCCACAACATGAGAATGTGATCTTCGATCTCCTTGAACCCCAACTGATTTTATTGGCAGAAAAACAGCAAAAGCTTGCCAGATAGAATCATAAATCCCAGCATCTTTAATTGACTGGATAAAGATCTCATCAACCTACAAAAAAAATACTCGTAAGAACAAAAGTACATTACAAAACCAATAAAGCAAGCCAGTATATGATGAGAAAAATGGTTCACAAACCTCACGGAGAATGTCCAAGGCATTTCCTTCAGTGACATCACCAAGAACCCTCACTGCAAGACCAGGCCCAGGAAACGGGTGGCGTTTTAAAAAGGCCTCTGGAACATTTAAAATTCTTCCCAAAGCACGAACCTTCAAATCAATTAGATCATCAAAAGAGATAAGAGGAAAAATAGATAATTAAAAAAGGAAATGAGACACAATTTCTTCAGGGTAAATAAATCTAAAGTAAAAAAACCTCATCCTTGAATAAAAGTTTAAGTGGTTCAATGAGCTTCAGTTTCATGTTCTTCGGAAGCCCCCCAACATTGTGATGGCTCTTGATTGTGTGGGAGTGGGTACTTTCAGTTCCTGGTGGCGGGCAAGATTCTATCACATCAGGATACAATGTTCCTTGCACCAGGTAAACTGGTCTCTTCCCTAATTTCTGCTCCAAATCATGAGCAAAAGCATCAAAAATATTGATAAATTCCTTTCCTATAATTTTCCTCTTCTGTTCAGGATCTACGACCCCTTTCAGAGGGCTAAGGAACTGCTCAGTTGCATCCACACAAGTGACGGGTAAATGAAGATCTCTCTCAAAAGTTTCCATCACCCGCTCTCTCTCCTTATACCTACAACATAAAGGAGAATAATCAGAATCCAAAATTATATTTCTTAGTTATTATTAACCTTCAAGGAAAAAAACTCTAATAGCATAATTTGCAAGAATCAATTTTCTCTTTAATATATTTGGAAATACTTTGGTCATGACTAGGCACAAGTTGTCAAAGCGCTATCTTCCTTAAGAAAATTTTGAATATTTAGATCATTACCCTATTGAGAGCTTTCCCATTTACTGAAATAATCTGATCAAATCAATTTTTAAAATTTAAGAACATTTTAAAGTGTTCTCATGTGCTTCTGGATGTTGCTTTTCTTTCAACTAAGAACTGATTTGAAAAATGACATCGAAGCTACTGTATAATGCATTAAGAAAAGGATAGTGAACATCAAATCACCACTTGAAGAAACCAAAGTGAACACAAAAAGGCCCATGCATTTTATGTGTGTCTAAAAAGAACAAGAAAGAGTAAATGAATGGGCTTATAAGGAGGCCTTGGTCATTCATGTCAGTAAAGTAGACTTTTTTGAACATCTAACAAATACATAAAGGATTGCTTTGATAAATCTCATTATAAAAGTCAACAGTAACACAGGAAAAACTTGTGCTACTCAGCTACCAGCCTACCATATTAGAAAGTATTAGTAATCAAACCTCAGTAAACCGTTATCAACAAAGACGCAATGAAGTCTGTCCCCAATTGCTTTATGAACAAGGGTAGCAGCAACTGTGGAATCAACACCACCAGATAGTGCACAAATCACAAGTTCATCAATTCCAACTTTTTCTCGGACAACTTTAATTTCTTGCTCAAGTACATCTTCCATGTTCCACTCAGCACGAACACCACAAACGTCAAACAGGAAATGCCGTAATGTTTCCATTCCTTCTGGTGTATGTGTGACCTGCCCCAGATGGAGAAAATTCATGAGACTCTGAACATAACAAACTTCATAGTTATGGACATACATGGTTGAGGATTACATCAATTACGTATCAACACTACTAGCTATGGAAATAAACAGAATAACTTCTTTCTAGCAATCTTCACATCATTTCATTCCCAATGTGAATATGTTAGTAGCTTATTGTTATTTATTATCTGGAGGCATAACAGTGTGTGTATTTGGCATATGCAGCTAGCTTCTTGGAGATAATAGGGGAAAAAATTACATTTTTGAAGTCAAGTTGAAAAAGTTAAGCAAAAGCAATAAGGTCGCTGAGCAAACAAACATAAGAATCCAACTAAACCAAACCTCCAAACCAGATAAACTATGTTTCGAGAAACAAAAAATGTTTGAATTGGGAAATATAAATGGCCTGAAAAATTCAGAAACATAAGCACTCTGAACTGGATTTATTTTCATTCTAATAAAAATAACAATGCAACCAACAAAAAACTCGCAAACTCAATGCACGAGAGGGGTGACAGAATTGGAATCTATTTTTAGAGAGAAGCTGTATACATCCTAAAACCATGAACCAATATAAAGTTACCAAATTTACCTCAGGATGATATTGCAGCCCATAAAACCTCCTCTTTTTATCTTCAAAAGCAGCCACCGCCCCCTGCTGACTCCTAGCCACCACCTCAAACCCTTGAGGCAATTTCACAGCCTCGTCCCCATGACTCATCCAAACAACCTGTTTATCCCCGACCCTTTTGTTCCCAAACAATCCACAAGCCTTCTCCACCTCAATTTCCATCCTTCCATACTCCTGTTTCTCCCCAACCCCCACTTGCCCACCAAGCTTCTGCACAATTAACTGTAGCCCATAGCAAATACCCAGAACATGAATCCCCTGAGACTCAACATACTCAATGAAACCAGGTGGAAAACAAGGCGAGTTTGCAGTGTGGACACTGTGGGGTCCACCAGAGAGGATAATTACTTTTGGGTTCTGCTTGACTATGGATTCCAGTGAGGCAGTGCCGTTGAGGCAGAGAGAGTAGATTGACAGGCTACGGATTCTTCGGGTTATGAGGTGGGTGTACTGTGAACCGTAGTCTAGGATTAAAACCAGGTCTGATTTCACCTCCTGAGAATCCATTTTGGGAAGGAAATAAGGTGGCTTTTGCGGAGACGATGAGCAGGGGTTTTTGGAGGGCTTTTCTGCCAATGGGAGGCTAGGGTTTTCTTTCTTGGCCTTGCTTGGCGGGAAGTCCACCAAAATATCTGCTTTTATAGTGGCTCGCTTGGGAATAATTTAAATATAATATACTACTAAATATATAATTTTATATTTTATTTTTAATTTTTAATACGAATTTTATTTAAAAATTAACTCTTTTTTATATAAAATTTTTTTTAAAATTATATATATATATATTTGGAACAAAATGAATGTTATTATTATTATTCTTAAGTCTCTTACTTTATATATGATGTCAAAATCAAGAATGGAATATTTGTAGCCTTCTTATCAAAAAACCAAACTTGGCACAATATTAAAGTTAAGGTGAATAAATTCCATAATGCACTTCATAGCCAAATCTTAAGGTGAATAAATTCCATAATGTACTTCATATCCAAATCAATTTGTGGTCAGAGCAACAAATTTCCCATCTTTAGGCAAATGAGATATGTAGACAGAATCAAATGATTTGTGATATTATGAATTGAATTATCCAACTCATCTCAGTGCAATAACATGGCATAGATTAAACCTGAATCCATTAAAAGAAGATGCAGCACTGCATTTTATTGTATCATGCCCGAGAGAATATTGTATACAGAACCAGAATGACATTTTGTATGTGCCATTCATGTGCAAGTACAGTAGACTTCATGCAGGAGCTGGAAATGAATGAAGAAGAACTACTCTTTTAACTTTTTAGATTTTAGCCCTTTGATGCATGCGAGTGAAGTTTAATCACTTCCTGGTCCTATTACCTTCTCTAACAATGTCAAGTCTAATCAGTTAATCATGCCCTAAATTTATAGTAGAAGCTCTGAAATAGGGATGTGAACTTCAAATCTGAAATTCAGGAATTGTATCCACCATTGAATCTTGCAGAACATCTTGTGCAATTTGTATCACTATATCTTCTGTAACGGGACAAAGTTCAATCCACGAGCCAGACTTTGTTACATCTTTACTGAGAAGTTGATCTAATGTCAGTTGGCCCTTTTCTGGAAAAAGGTAGTAATTAACTTCTTTCACAACCTGATCAACCACATTTGCTTCCAGTGGAACAGAACTGATACTTGGTTTGAGAAATGATAGGAAAGGGGAGTAACCAAAGTAGCTGTAGTATACTCCTACAAGGATTTCATGGATGCAGTCAAGTAGGAGATTGAGGTCACTATTTGATCCAACTTGGAATAAACCCACACTATTGAATAGATATGAATCTAGAGCGTGTTGAACAGAAGGATTAGTTGCCGAAAGCTCTTCAAAATTCAACTCTGAAGCTTGCATAACTGCTCTAACATATGCTGAGATATAATTATCTCCCTCCATGCAGGCAGCAACATCGATTTTAGGATCTTCAGTGGACTCAACATGTAACTTATCGTCAAAATCAATACGGCGCGGTTGCAATGTTGATCCAGCTGCAGGTATTCACGAACTTATTCAACAAACAACTCAGTGCAGAAAAATAGAAAGTTGGACTTTGCTGAGACCTACCTGGCTCAGGTACAACGCTTGTAGGACTATTGATATCTTCAGAGGAAAATGGCTCGAGGACAGAAACCGGACTGGGATGCCCTTCTCTATCTTTGCAACTGACCAAAATTTGTAATGCAGGTATGTCCAGAGGAGTTGAAGCAGGTTCTGCTGAAGATATTTGGTGATGATCCTCTGAAAAATCATTCTAAAAAGGGAAAAAACAGTTGCTGGATAAACAAAGCTGCAAGACAAAGCAGGAGAAAAGCGAAACAGGAAAAGAAGAAGAAATTTAAAGTGATTGTAGATCGACAGCCATGTAAAAGTAAGAAGGAAGAGAAAACAGACCAAACTTGAGCACTCCTCATCACGGTTATCCTCAGATGATTTGATTGTTTCAATGCTTTGTCCTCTGCAGGTACCATCGACCACGCCCTTTTCATAGGGAACCTCCACATTGCTTAAATTATCTGGTAACACACTTTTCTTTTTCTCAAGGAAGCTATCATGGCCTGCAAAACGATTTAAACTGTTACAATAGCACAATGTGAAGAACAATAAACGGAAGCATCACTGGGAATACCATTATGCTTAAGGTCTTCTCCTTCAGCACAGATGTTTTCGTGCACTTCAGTTCCAGCATGAATGTTTTCTAGGAGACTAGGCTTACTATCAGAAGTTATCAACTGATCATCAGATCTAAAATCAGTAGATGGCCGAACTTTTTTGTTCTGCTTCTGAAAGCTTTGGCAGTTTACTACCTTTCCTTTCTCCATATTGCTGTATGTGGACAATCTAATGGGTTCTGAAACAGAAGCACTCGTGTCCCTTTTAGGGCTATCAGGTGAAGAGAGGATCATCTCCAATGTTCTCAGTGGCAGTTTTTGTGGTAGTCTCTCACCAACATTCACACTTTCTAACCTTTCAGAAAGGTGTCTTTTTGCCTCCGTAAATATATCAAATTGAACTTTCTTGGAGAAGCTTGCAGTTGGTGAGTTCAACTTCTTACCCACATTATCATTATTGGTCTCAATTCCAGGTCCATCGCTTGATGGCAAACCTATTGGCTTTTGTTGCTTCTGCATCCTCTTGCAATCATTAGAAAATGTAGATTCTCTAGTTGACGTGCTATGACTGATCCTCATATCAGCATATTTCAAAGAATGTCTTTTGTGAGAAATTCTATTGTTATCAACTGAAATCAAATGCTGCTCTTTCTGGCTTTCTCCAACTGCTTGTTTCAGTTTTTTTTTAATCTCTTTTAAGGAGAAGTATGTTGACTTGATGTTCTGCCCTTTATTGTTAAAGCTTTGATGAGACTGAAGAGCTGAGCAATGGCAAGACAAATTCTTGGGATGTTTCCTACTCTTTGATGCTGGTTCCAAAACTACAATTTGATTTGCTCCAGAACAGGGACCACCCTTGAACGAAAATCCATATCTATCTCTAAGTTTCTTCCACAGATGATTATTCGTATTTTTCTTCTGTATCGTCATGGCACATTCAGGATCTCCGTACTTAGTTATGCCACTGCTCTGGCATTCTGAGGATTTAGAATCCCAAAGTAGCTTCCTTCTATCATTCTCTCTTTTTGGAAACTGCAGCTTTCGGATATGTTTCACTAACAGAGAATTTGGATCTTGCAGTAGTTTAAGGAATAAATCCCTGTTTAAACGCAATATTTCTGAAGCATCTGAAAATGGGGTAGATTTACCAATGGTAGCAGCTCTACTGGTGTATCTTCTGTTTATATAAATTTGATCTATAAATGCTTTAGCACTCATTTGAAGTAGTTGCAAATTGATCTCATCAAGCTGCTTGAACCTTGGAGTAATACTTCTCGGAATATCTCCATTAAATCTTTCATCCCGATGAATCTGACTGCAGATTTCTTCCAACATTGCTATGAAGTTGTGACTATCCAAACCTGATTCATCTGCCCTTGAACATTGATGAGGCCCCAGGTGAATTATTTTCTCATTTCGGTGATCTGTTGGCATCTGAGAAACTTTCTGGGAGGTTTTCCTAGCCTTCTTTGGATTATTTGCTGATTGATGGAGGCATCCAATATCCGAATTTGTCCGCTGCTCTTTAATAGCTCTTAGTAGTTCCTTCAATTGCTTCTCAGCTGGAAACTCTTCTTGCATGATATCCCTCACCTTGATCTTACATTCATCCTGAAACAAATTGATTTTGTAAGACATTATGAATCACATTAATATAGGTAAATTTTGAGCATTGGAAGAGGTTCAAATTCAAAATTTGTTCTATTTTCTTCTCATAAACACTTGAAGTGATCCATAGAGTTAATTCACAACAGTTTCTGAATAGAACAGAAACGAATAAGATCGCATGTCATATTTTTCTCTCATCCATACTGTTCATGGCATCCCAAAATCTGAGCCCCAATTTATACTATTAGTAGTCACTTACTTCAATGTCTTGGCGGCACTTATTACAGATGTTGGTTTGCTTATCAACCTTTCTTAAACGCTCTGCATCTGCAGGAAAAGAAGATAAACTTCCTCAAATATGGCAATATAAGACTGCTATCAAAACATAATCTATGATGCTTATTTTTCAGTTTTGATGAATACTTGCCGGGGAGTTGGGGATGAGGGGGTTCAAAACCATTGATAACTATCACAATTCCAAATGCTTTGACTCATCCAAATATAAGAAAGGCATCATATTGATTTGTTAAAATATTGCAACTCCGACTCTTGATATGAGCCTACACAATGTTTATAGATACAATCATCAGATTAAGGCTTGTAAAAAGCTTCATCTGGGCTGTGAAAGTAACTATCACCAACCACATTTAGTGCCTAAAATTCTTCAGTCCTGCAAAATATTTATTACCTGAATTGTGTTTGTGCATGATCTTCCCATTTGAAAGCATCTTCTGATTGGTACGACTATTCCTGAAATCAAACATATCAGCCAATCCCCATATACCGCTCAATTGGTTCTTGCTTCTTGGAAGAGGGAGTTTTAGTGATCTATTGTCCATGGTCAGTGTCTAATAACTTCAACACAAAATTCCAAGGTATTCAAAACTGCCTACATCCCCAAAGACAGCAGCCTGAAAGATGAAAATAAACAGCAAACTCAGAAGAAACATAAAAGTGGAGAGTCAAGTAGTATTACCAATTTCCACAAACATGAAACATTACTAGAATCTGCCGTACTCCACAATACTCTTTGGCCTAACTAAGAGGCAGATATTAGTAGATATCCTAATATTGAAATCTAAACAACATGATTTGGCTTGTAAGATAGTATTCATCAATTTTCTTTTCCTTGAAGAATTGATTCTGCAGCTCTTCCAATTTACTCAAGCCATAGTCTTAAGCATTCAGGGCATGGTTATTTGTGGAAATAATTGCTGAAAAAGTTACCTGAAACTTAGGAGGGTAAAGTGGAGAAGAAAACGGGTGTCTGCAAATGTACAGATATCGTTGTAATCAGCTGCTGAAGTTGAGGAAAACGCATATGTGAAAGACAGGAAAAGAGCGGCAGAGAAGGACACGGAAGAAGAGGAGAAATGTTGCATGCGTCCATGCTATCTTAGTATTGTATTTAACAAATATTAGGAGCCGACACTGACCTTTGCTGCCGGACAAGAATCACATATTGGATTTTCTCTATTCTCATGTCACAAGATTCACAACTACCACACCCCTGATGATAATTATTGAAAACCAAGAAGATTTTGTTGCTGGTTTTTCCTACTAATCTCGACCTCTTTTTCATCAACATATAATGCAGTACCATAATACCAACAACAGAAGAAAATGACAATGCGTGCATTAACCCAACCAAGGTACATATGTACATGTTATACTTTCCAATGATAAATCATAAAAAAAAACCTGAATTTGAACAATTATGAAGACATTCATTTGGCATACATTATCATTGAATTTTCCTTGTCTGATATTTTCTATGGAACTAGAATTTTTTTTTTTATCAACAAAAGTTACACTAAATTGTGCAATATTAACATTATAACTATTTTTGCCACGACCACATCTAGTCCATCAATTTTGTCTTGAAGTTATCATTTTGGCTTACCATCCCATCATACCCATAATGTGAAACACAATGAGGATCATAAAAGCAGTCGTTTTACACAATATGATTACATTAATGTAATAAATTAGGTCGAATATGAATTTAATTGACGAACGAGTAGATTAATCATGACATATTTTTGGTTAGAGACAATATAAAAGTACAGAGAGATTCCCTTTCGAAATGTATTTTAATACTTTCTAATATAATTATTTATATCTTTAAAAAAAAAACTTTTATCTCTCAATTATTAAATCAAAAAATACAAAAATAAAGTTTCAAAATTCAACCCATTCAAACTCAGAATTGAAGGAATGAATAATGAGGTAACAAACAAAATGATCTTTCACAATTTTTCTAGTAATTATTTTTATCCTTCACATTTAAAAAGGATGAAAAAAAGGTTCATAACATTTTGTTAGTATATTTTTTTAGTTATTTATCACAATTTCATTCAATTTCTGTCAAAATGACAATGTTATTATGACCAAAATTTGATAAAAAGTTATATGAAATTATGACAGATGACTAAAAAAGTATACTAATAAAATGTTACATATATTTTTTTATTATTTTAAATATAAAAAATATAAAAAATTATTCATCAATTTGTGAAAAATAATTTTATCGATTACCTCACGAATAATGAATAACAATTTTGTCAAATTTAAGAAACTGAACCAATTTAGGTATCACAAGTGTCAATACCGATTGCATATGCTTTGAAGAAAAAGACATCATAGATTAAGATGCCTTGACTTGTGTGAATATTTTATGGCAATTGTGATGAAAGTTTTAAAGAAAAGTAAGAGAATAAGGACAAAGTGATGTTAACATATAAGTAATAATATGAAGAATCTTTAATGCCACTTGGCCAATTGCTTGTACGTATAGACAAGGGTCCGTGACTTGTGGTGTTGCAGTCCCGGTGAAAATCAACAAATTGCTCAAGTTAACAATAAGAAAACAAATAATCATTGTTATCCCTTTTCACTCTTCTCCAAAAATATAGTAAAATAATGTAGTTTTCCTATTTTTATTCATCTTTAAAATTAATTGGTTAAAATTCTTTTTTTTTTCCTTCAAATTTTCAGGTATGATGATTTTAAAAAATATGAATTTTGGGGTTATTTTTTAAAGACACAAGTGTAATGGGTTCAATTTTTTATTTTATTTTTATTTTTTTGGGAGAAGAGTGTTTTACTAATATAATAATCCAACAAAACTTTCTTGTCAAGAACGAGTCAATGGCATGACAGTAAAATTTTAAGTGTTCATGCGAGAGGACACAAGTTCGAATTTTAGATAAATTGTCATACAATACAAATAGTATAGGTATTTCCCTTCCCTTTATAATAATGTAAGGCTTTAGTAAAACAAATAGTCATTAAAAAAAAAACCTTTCTTGTCAGAAATTGTCATTAATTAGAAATCACTCCTCAACTACTCGCAATTTAATAATGCTTGTCAATTTTTCCATCTACCCAAAATCAATCACTCTGATCCCTTTTTTGTTTAAGTTGTTTTCCAAACTGATCCACAAGTGATTGGATTAAATGTTTGTGAGTGTGTGTGTGCGGGTTTTTTTTTTTTTTTTTTTGGGGATTACAAATTAGGCACTTGTCGGCCACATAGGGAGCTGAAAACCATTTGCATAACCACAACTTCAAATTATATTTTCCCAAATTAGGTAAAATGTCATATTAAAAAAAATGTGAAATGTGTTCTATTTTCCAAATTAGGTATAAAGTTATTTTTAAAAAATATATAATGAATTAGGTAAAATGGTTTTAGCAAATCTCTAAAAAGGGAGCAAGTGTTCCGTGAACTGCTTTGATTTTTAAAAATTCAAGGTTGTTTTAACAACTTCCATAGCCCTTTTCTACCAAGAAAAGTGTCTACAATCGAATGCCACTCTTCATTGGTAATTGTTTTTACAAGTCACGCTAATTTTTTTTTAAGTAATGATATATATTGTGAAAAAGAGAATGTAATATAATCTTTTCGTAATCAATAGATTTAGTATTTATGCAGTAAAAATTATTAAATAGTATTTATGCAGTAAAAATTACTAAATTGTATTACTTTCATCATTTAATATGTGAATAACTGATTTAATCACTATAAAAGTTTGATATGGCAATACTTTATCAAAGTAATCACACTTAAACCCCATAAACAAGTTTCCAAATCGAGTAAAACATAAATAACATGTGATATAACATTAAAAAAATGGATCCCATGTTGAAATATCGCAAATACTGCTTTGTCCTGAGTTGTCACACAAAAAATTATAATCAATTTTTTTTTTATCTGACATTAATTTAGACTTACGAGCATTTAAAACCCTTTTTACCATAATGAACTTACGAGCATTTAAAACCTTTTTTACCATAATGAACTTAGTTCTACATAAACCCAACACGATCACGTAACGTATACATTATTCAATGTATCATATAATATTTTTAAACTAACACTAATTTAAACATAAAAATATTTAATGAAATCGAAATCTTATATTACAGGGATTTGAATCACATTCATATTCAACCGTATAATTATCAAAATTCATTAAAAATATCATTCACTCAATTAAAAAAACTAAAATCAGAAGTAATCATCTCTTACAAAACAACGAAACGTAACTAAACGAACGATGTAAATTAAACGACACGAAATTCTCCTCCTATTCTATGAACGCATCCCGAAATTGGCATCCAACATCAATGGTTTACTTCGATTGAGGGAAACAAGTACATTTGTTGGTCCGACCACATTTTCTACATTCGAGAATCGGGCCAGTGGTCAAAAAGCCCGTCGGTGCAAAAAACGATGATAAAAGACATCGGATTCTGACGTTGCTCACAAACGTACGTTGCCGCCCATCCATGCATGCCTGGTGGGGGGCCCCATTGGACTATCGGGTCAGGCCCAAAACGTACCATCAAAGGGACCACAGCCAATTATTATACTATACCTGTATTCGATTCCTTTGTTCTTTCGTGAATAGGTGCAATCGTTTTTCAATTTTCCCAAATGTTTTGGGCCCCTCTAATTTTGAGTAAATAAATAAATAAAACTGCTCATAATCTATTCCACATGGTTAATATAATTGACAACTAACAGATTAGCTCCAAATGTTGCTTAATGATGAGTATTGAACTGAGATTCAAATAATTCAATCCATGAAGAATTATGTGAATGGTAGTATAAATGATTACTGTTTCACATTTCTTTAAAAACACTTGTCTACAATTTGAAGCTACATTTATAAATATATTATGATTGTACCAAGTAAAGAGGAAAAATTTTAATCTCAACATATTAAACTTTTGATTATCTCACAATCCCAAGAAATTAATTTCAGTATCAAAGTGTCTAATTCGGGAATCATTTCAAAATTTATTTTACAAGTTTTCCGTTAGTTAAATAGTTCAAGAGCAATGCTTATTAAATCGAATGACGGGTATTTCATTCATTATTTAATATTTTCTAACATTTAATTTGATACGCTCCCAATGATTTACTATTTATAATGAATCAATCACTGTTGACTCTTCTGGTCTAAAAAATAACAAGAAGCTAGCCTCATCCTCACAAAGAGGGTTGTAGTGATTAAAGTTGAGTGACTGTAGTGTGTGTTGATATTTCTAACCTTTAAGATATCAATTAACTATACCTACCCAAAAATTTAAACATAACTGTTAGCTTTAATGTTGCAAATGTAAACGTTTGTTATGTTATCTTTTCCAACAACTGACTCCACAAAGGTTGTTAGGGTCAAGAAGGCAGGGGTTCAAACCCCCACTTCGTCATCCCCTCCCCCATTTGATCTCCCTCCCTCTTGGTGATAGATAGGGACCTACCTCATGTAATAGAATAGGACCCTCATGTACTCATGTAATAGAATATGATGATTGTAATGACACACAAAATTGTTCCAAAAAAAAAAATGACTCCACAAAGTACAAAAAGTCAACTCAATTATGCCTTGTTTAGTCCCTGGAGCTTAGAAGAAAGCAAAGTCTTTAAGTAGAATGATTAAAACACAGAAGAAATAAGAAGTCTTTGTTTAGTCCCTAGAGCTTAGTTGAAAGCAAAGTTTTTAAGTAGAATGATTAAAACATAGAAGAAATAAGAAGTCTTTGTTTAGTCCCCAGAGCTCAGTAGAAAGCAAAGTTTTTAAGTAGAATGATTAAAACATAGAAGAAATAAGAAGTCTTTTTTTAGTCCCTAGAGCTTAGGTCACGCTTGATTCAAAGGAATTGCCAATTTATTGCAACCTTATTTTTTACTTAACCCTAATTCATTTGTTTGGTTCAAAAGAATTGAAACTCCCATAAATTTCAATTACACCCAAAGCCTGAATTTGAATTCATGTCCATTAGTTTTAAATTGCAATTCGATGCAGCCTGTAATTGGAAAATTTATTTTCCTTATAATTTTATCTTTCAACTCACTCTATTAATCTCTCATCATTTTTCTCAATTTTCTTTCTCTCTCATAATTGTTCTTACTCTTCTTTCTCTCTTATCATTTTTCTTACTCTGATTTCTCTCTCATCATTTTTCTCACTTTGCTTTCTCTCTCATAATTTTTCTTACTCTTTTTTTTTCTCTCATTATTTTATAACTCTTACTCCTTTCTCATTATTTTCTCACTCTTCTTTCTCTCTCATCATTTTTTCACTCTACTTTCTTTCTCATAATTTTTCTTACTCTTTTTTCTCTCTCATCATTTTTTCACTCTACTTTTTTTCTTATAATTTTTCTTACTTTTTTTTCTATCTCATCATTTTGTAACTCTTATCCCTCTCGCATCATTTTATAACTCTTATTCCTCTCTCATCATTTTTTCACTCAATAATAAAATGTTTAAGATAATGGTATTTTAATTATTTCAATACTATTCATTAGTCATATTCACCCAAACCAAACACAAGAATGATGATTACACCCCATACAATTTATTTGAACTAAACTATTGAAAAACTCATTCAATTCAATTCCAGCCCAATTTAATTCGCACTGAATTTATATTCAATTATAACCTTATTCATTACAGTGAACCAAACGTGCCGTTGGTATTAATGGACGTGAGTTTCCAATCCAAAAACTATGATGTTTCGGGCCTTTGTTTGATGATGTTGGATTGTACAATAGAACTAAGGAGACATTGGGGCTTATTTGGATAGCCTTTTAAAATATTTTCTAAAATACTTTTTGAGTTTTCAATATATCTCTTATATCACAATTACTATTTTAAAAAATATACAAATATGTTTTGAAATGTTATTTATACAAACCCAATTCATTTGGTCAGTCTATGTGGATCTTATGGAGGCTGCTGATTCAGGCCGATGCTGTGAGCTTAATGGGCCGATTGGACATTGGAGATGGATTGCAATGCCTGCATTTGTACTCAGCTTTTACGCAATAAGCCCAATGATTATCAGAATTACTTTAGTCAGTGTATATCATAATCTCTAGACTATATAATGTGAAGACATAGATCATTTCAAAATTTGTTTTTATATTTTTTAAAGTAAAGGTTGTGAAATGTAAGACTTGATGAAAATATAAAAAAAATTATGATAAAAAACATAAAAATATATTTTGAGACGTAATTCAAATAATTTAACATTTTCTACAAGACTCATATAAATAAATAAATAATTATTTTCCACGACAACGAGTTTGAGTAAACAATATTTAAATTCGATATATGAATTCTTTAACATTTATAAATTCTTTTCAACAATTACAATTTTCTTCGTGAAGCTTAAAATAAACAAAAAAGCATACTCAAATTATTAATTTAACTAGTATTACGTCTCGATCTGGTAGAATGTAATCCATTTATCATCAAACAAAAAGAATCAATAAGAACCTTTTGTACAACTTAATATTAATATGTTTCAAAATCATCCTCGCTATCTTCCAAAAAAAAAATCTCGAATTAAATATCAAAATGATGAATTAATATAAATTTATCCACGCGATTATACACTTTTCGAAATAAAAATTAATCAAAGCCACCATAAACAAGGCCCATCCCATAACAATTTTGCATGAAGTAGAGAGTAATGATAGTAGTGAATCCAAAATGTAAAGGCCAATCTTCGTCTTCATCTCCATTTGTATTTTTTTGCAGACTATGGTCTAAACCCCTCGTCCTCAAAATCCATCTCTCTCTCTCACACACACACACACTCAACAATAGAGAGATAAAATGCCACTTACCTTCCACTTCCTCCCGCCATTTCTTCCAACTCAATTCTCTCCCCCTTGGAAACCCAAGCCTTCCTCAATTCTCCTCTCCTCCCTACGTTTCAGACTACCCTTGACGACCACCAACACCAGCACTGCTGTTTCTGCTGTCGGTCCTGACGGAAGATATTATCCAGACCCATCAGATGATGACCCTCCCGAAGCTCCCGAAGACTCGGAGCACGGAGTCGACAAATTCCAGCAGGTTCAAATTCAAGCTGCACGAGCCCGGCAGCGCCAAGAGGAAGAATTGAAGAAGAATCAGTCCATTTACGCGAATGCGCTCGCTGATATTGAGGACGCACCTGAGGGTCCTGCTTCCTTGAGTAATGACGATTCTGGGGATGATTTGTTTGGAGAAATTGATAAGGCTCTCGCCTTGAAACGGAAAGAGTTTGTTAAGAAAGGCCTTTTAAAGCCTAATCCAAAGAAAGAATCTGTGATTTTGAACGAGTCTCAAGTTGACACTGGCACTGATGAGTTGGAGCCCGAAGAGGTTGTTGATTTGGAGGAAATTAAGGAGCTTGGAGGGTTGACTGAGGTTAAGAAGGATGATATTTATGGTGGAAGTGACGAGGAGGATGATAACTCTGAAAGGTCTGATTTTGAGGTGAGTGATCAAATAAATGATGGCGAATTTTCTGATTTATCTTCGTTTGATATTGATTTTGATGAGGTTGGTAAGACTAAGGGTAGAATTATTGAACCTAAGTTCAGAATGAGTTTAGCTGAGCTTTTAGATGAGAGTAAAGTTGTACCTGTATCTGTTTCTGGGAATTTAGAGGTGGAGATTACTGGAATTCAGAACGATTCGCGGTTAGTGGAGAGTGGCGATTTGCTTGTTTGTTGTCTTGAGAGGAATACTGATGGACATTTGTTTTTGTCTGAGGCGGATAAGAGAGGAGCTGTTGCAATTGTGGCAAGTCAAGAGATTGATATTGAGGAGACATTGGGGTGTAAAGCTTTGGTTATTGTGGAGGACACTAATGCAGTGCTTGGCTCATTGGCTGCTTCTTTTTTTAAGTACCCATCTAAGAGTTTGTCAGTGATTGGAATCACAGGAACTAATGGTAAGACTAGTACTTCATACTTGATAAAGGGGATATATGAGGCAATGGGATTGAGGACGGGAATGCTGAGTACTGTGGCATATTATATCCATGGGGATAATAAGTTGGAATCTCCTGATACAACTCCTGATGCTGTTTTAGTTCAGAAGTTGATGGCAAAAATGGTTCATAATGGGACCGAAGCTTTGGTTATGGAAGCTTCTTCTCATGGACTGGCATTAGGGAGGTGCGATGAGGTTGATTTTGATATTGCAGTTTTCTTGAATTTGACAAGGGATTTAGATTTTCATGGGACTGAGGAGGAGTATAGGAGCACCAAGGCTAAGTTGTTCTCAAGGATGGTGGACCCAGAACACCATCGGAAAATTGTGAACATTGATGATCCAAATGCGGCTTTTTTCATGGCACAAGGAAGTTCGGATGTGCCTGTTGTGACCTTTGCATTGGAGAATAAGAATGCTGATGTTCACCCTTTGAAATTTGAGCTGTCTCTTTTTGAGACTCAGGTTTTGGTTAATACTCCACAAGGGATATTGGAGATTTTGTCTGGATTGCTGGGGAGGAATAACATTTATAATATTCTTGCCGCTGTTGCCGTTGGAATTGCAGTTGGTGCACCTTTGGAGGACATTGTTAGAGGGATTGAAGAGGTTGATGCAGTCCCTGGTAGATGTGAGTTGATAGATGAGGAACAGGCTTTTGGGGTGATTGTGGACTATGCTCATACTCCTGATGCATTGTCTAGGCTCCTTGATTATGTTAGGGAGCTTCGCCCTAAGAGGATTATCACTGGTATGAGTCCCTAACAATTCTTTTTTTCTGTTACTGGTAGAAATGTTTTGACTGTGATCATATGCTTGCAGTTTTTGGTTGTTGCGGTGAAACAGACAGAGGGAAGAGGCCTCTTATGACGAAGATAGCAGCAGAGAAAAGTGATGTGACTATTCTGACATCTGATGATCCCAGGAATGAAGATCCATGTAAGTATTCCAGCAGGAAATATATTTTCTACCCCTTGGATTTTATTAATTCAGCTTCACATTCAACAACCTTTGTTTTTCCATATAAGATCTTGTTTTTAGCTTCTGAAGCATTTAATGATCAGAAAAAGCCCTAGCCTCACATTCTCCCAGTTCTAAGCTACTCAGGTTTAGGACTTTCAATAGAAGAATGGAAAGTTGTATGGTTGCTGAAATTTCTGAATGCATGATTCTGATACACTTAACTTACTTTTACCAGTAGACATACTGGATGATATGCTGGCTGGTGTAGGATGGACCATGCAGGATTACTTGAAATATGGAGAGAATGATTACTATCCGCCTCTTGCTAATGGCCATAGGCTTTTCCTGCATGATATAAGGCGGGTAGCTGTACGCTGTGCTGTTGCTATGGGTGAAGAAGGTGATGTGGTTGTAAGTTTCTGAGCACCTCGCTTACCTTGTCTGTTAACTTTTGAGGCACTATTTTTTAGTGTGCATTGAATTTATGTACTTATCTCGAAATAAAAGTTTGATACTCCATCTAAACAAGTTGAATGACTTCAATATTCATTCATTGAAATTTCAAAATTTTGTGGTTTTTAATGTTAAACGCCCTTACTTTTATGCCCTGAAGGATAATGCAAACTTGTATATTTGAAGCCTCAGTGGATTGCGATGTCTCACCCTTTGCAGTTGTGCAACTAGTGTAAATTTCTCATGGCTTGTTCTGGATGTTGTATAAAAAGTTTGTAAATTTAAATTTATCTGCTGATCCTTGCTTCTCTAGTTTCTCATTTGTGCCAGTTGAAATGATCTCTCATTTAAACTACTAATTTTTCTCATTTTGTGTTTAAAACTTGCTTCAGGTTGTTGCTGGCAAAGGTCATGAAACCTTCCAGATAGAAGGTGACAAGAAGGAATTTTTTGATGACCGGGAGGAGTGCCGTGAAGCATTGCAGTACGTTGATGAGCTTCACCAAGCTGGGATTGATACAAGTGAATTCCCATGGCGGTATTGCTTTGCTGGAACTCTGTTTCGTTTTGCTAATTACTTGTTTAAATATTTCTGATAGTCTGACAAGTCAGGGCTGCAGAAATCTCTCTTCCTTTTTCTTTTTCCCTTCCTCTCCTTTCTTTATCTCACTGTTCTGCTATACTATAAGAGATTGTGACAAGTCTGCTTAGGTTGATGCATTTGGGCTATTATTTGCTGCAGGTTGCCGGAGAGTCATTGATATAAAACCACAATGAATATAAGAGCCTTATGAGACCATCCAAAGTCTCGAGAATCATTTTGAGGGAGCTTGGAACATGCATTCTGGAATGGCGAAGAGGCCTGCTCGAAGAATGAGATATAGCTGGAATTGGAGAAGAATGGGTCTTCAATTGGTCAAACGGCATTCCAAAGCTTCTGTTGCTTGAAGGGTTTGACAAACTAAGAGTTGTAGAGACACAGGAAATCTAGGTTTTGTATAGGATGGTATGTGCTTGGTTGTTGAGGATATTAGCGGATCCCCATTCTCCTTTATACATGCGTGTCCTATGTGTGAAGTTGGAAATGAACTAAAAAAATGTTCAATTATACTTCAATAATAGGGTAATTTACTGAACCTCAATCTTGAGGCACTTAGAAGGTATTTGTGACAATCCTCACCAAAGCCTATTAGAGCCTGGCATTCTTCTTATTCATATTTAACCATAGATCCATAATGATGAATGAGGGAGGAATTTGATTATATTCTTAGCTTTCTGAGGATTGAAATGGATTCGTCTGATAGCAAAGATGAGTCGTGCAGAGTCTGCTATTTTCTCCAAGTTTCTGTCCCCTATCTTCTATTCTTCTGCTGTTGTGTGATTAACTAAGTATAAAGAATTGATTAACTTCACCTTTCCCCTTGCAGGTGTCCCTTGTTTCTGCTGGATTTGATCGTTAATTCTGCAAGGAAAACATTGCCAGTTGGTGACTGCTGACAGTTCAATTTTGTAAAAAGTTTGAGTTAACATGTATCTCTGCATAAAGCATAGTTTGTGAATTTGGAACCATTTGAAAAGCGCATTTTGCTGACAAAAGTGTGTATTTCTGTACTTTTAGTATTGATGATCATGTTTTGTAAACTTTAAAAAAGATATAAGACAGTGAGGGAGGAAATGAGATCGACTTGCAAGCTGCAGCCAATGGAGCTAAGACTTCCAAAGCCAAATGGAGAAGGCCTAATATTAAGGTGCAATAAAAGGCTGTTTATTTCTCCAAACTTGCTCTACCGTTTCTAATTTACCGAGATGAGGCTCCTAGATCAATAACTCCACCACTTAGCCTTATGGATGATCCTGGTATTTTGCCTAATTGGACTCAACATGCATGACATTTTTTCCTTCCTCACGGCTAGTATTTTACTGTTCCTTTTCGTTGTTTATGGGGACAACGATTGGCTTATCCCTGAAATAAGCAAGAAACAAATGCCGGTTATTGGTTGACAAAGAACTTCTTGGAGAGGTGGATGTGAAACGTCAAAAATCTAGAGGTGCTTGGTTGGGGAATGAAATGAATTTATTTCGTTATTTGATGTTTGGTTGGGGGAAAAGAGAATAAAAGTTGGTAATAATTTTAGAAAATTGGGTAATAATTAATTATCTATCTCTTCCTGTAATCATTGATTATCTAAAATTTAATAATTATTTTTATTATATTATTTCAATTTTACATTCAATACTAAATAATCATCATTTTCTCAATTTTCTTTTTCTCTCGTCATTTTTTTTCACTTTACTTTTTCTCTCATCATTTTTTCACTCTACTTCTCTCTCATCATTTATCTTTCTCAATATACTTTCTATCTCATCTTTCTCAATATATGTTCTCTCTCATTCCTCTCACTGTTATTTTTTTTTTCTTATCATTTTTCTCAATATACATTCTCTCTCATCCCTTCGCATTGTTATTTTCTCTCTCATCCCTTTGTAGTGTTACTTTCTTTCTCATCCCTCTTCACAATTCATTTTCTCACTCTACTTTCTTTTTCATTATTTTTTTAACTCTACTTTCCTTATCATCAAATTTCTCTCTCATCTATATAATCACTCTATAATATTATTTTTTAATATATTTATTAATGAGGGTAAAATTGAAATTTTGACTTATTATTATTTCCATGATTAAATTGAACCAAGTTTCATTATTCATATTAATATCCATTATAGAGTTTGAACAAAACACTAACAATGCAATAATAATTTTCATTGCCATTGACCATCTCAATGAATTTCATTGTGATTTTCATTGTGGAATTCGAACCAAGCGCCTCCTTGGAGAAAAGGAGTGGGTAATGAGTGTAGTTGTTATACAAAGTAAAATTTTACAACATGAATAATTTTTATGGTAAAAGTGTAAATTTGGTTGACAATGTATGCATAAATTTGGTTAACAACTATATTATTATGTTTCTCAACCAATTTGTTACATTAAAATTAAGAATGCAACTATTAAATAAAAAAAAGGTGGTCTATGGTAACTTTGCAAGATTCCATAAAAATGGCATTTGTATCTAAACCTTGTTCCTTTGGACTAGGACTTTTGTTTCTTTCTAGTAAGAAGCATTACAATGTGCAAGCGAGGGAATTGCAGAAGAAAATTGCATTGAAAATTCTTGAAAGCCATGATCCTCTAGCCAAAAATGTCTTTCCCTCTTCAATGCATGAATCCAACCAAAATTGTCTTTCCCCTTGAAATGCATTATGCCATAACTACCAATACGTGCACGGGTTCAATGCCATGTAATGCACTTCAGAAAGAAGGAAATAAGGAGTCACCCTCCTAAGGAAAGCCAAAAGAAGAGGAAAGATATTTAGCAAGGCAATCTTGGCTTTCCTATTCTTGGCAACGTTTAAAAAGTGTTGATGGTGGATATCAGATATAAGTTTGATATTAAGAGATTTTGTGTTAATAAATCCCAAAAAGCTGTTATTTGATCACAGATAAGAAAGGATGATCCCATCATTAATTTCTCAGATGCACGCCATGCACCAATGGAATTCAGAAATCTAATAAAACAATAACTACAATTTACTTGTCTTCTGCCAACTCTCCACTCCTACTCAATAAATCACTCCCAAGTCCCAACCCATAGGCAGAAAAACTCTGCTCAGATAGAAACTGCGCAGTCAAGCGTAAAAATCGCATCTTTATCTTCCTTTGTCGATGACAGAAATTAATGTAAATTAGTAACCGATTCAGAAAAATCTTCAGCCAACAAAAGGGATTGAGAGGAGTCAGTCAAGCAGAGAATTGGGGATGAGGAGAGGAGTTTGCTGATTGAGTTATAATTGCTGTTTCATCTGCTAAATGAGAGACGGTAAGAATATGTTCAACTTGGATGGAAAAAGTTTCAATCTTTATGCCCATTTTCTTTGACTGGTGTGTTGTTCATGTTAGCGTAAATGGATATCTAGGTGCTTTTAAAATTTTAGTTTCTTTAATCTTATTGTTGGATTGCAATATTATGCTTTAGTTGAATTGAGATTAAAGATCGTGTCTTTCAACGTTTGTAACTACTGTACTACTAGGAAGTTTGAGGAACTATGAATTTTCTCTAGTATCTTTTGGTGTTTGCATACTAGTACAGTTCAGGACTAGTGTTCTTTAGCTTTGTATTTGGCTGGTGGATTTATTTGAGTTGAAAATTTTCCTGCTTTTTCATTCTGAGTGGATACTCGAGGAGAAAGACTAAATTGTGAAGGACAGTGTTAGAAAATCTGAAGGAGTGGGTCTTTCTTAGGAAATGGACGTGAGACATTGACACCCCTCTCAAACATAATGACTTGGGATAATATTTGGGACAGGTGTTATTGATGTTGGAAAGATTGGAAAATTGAATCAACCATCAATTCTTGCACAGTAGTTTTTCTTGGGGTTGATACCTTCATTTGTTTTCGCTGTGGTTTCATCAGAATCCCTTGATACATATTATGAAGTTCAAGGAGAAGTTTTGACCCAAGCTTGCTTGAGTATGATGGATATGGATCAAACGTTTCATCAACGATGGGATTTTAGGAGGAAAGATGATGAGGTTGATTCTTTGAGCGATGATTCAAAGTCGAGTTCAGGCGATGAGCCAGTTGGAAAGAAGCTTAAGCTTGTTCCGAGTTCACCTGAGAAGGATGAAGCAAATGATTCCCAAATATCTCAACAGAAAATCGAGATTGCAAAAGATAAAAAGCAAAATGAACCAGGAAAGAAAAGAAATGCTACCAATAAGAAATCCGAAGGGAATCGTGGAGAAAAGAGGAAGAGGAAGATGAAGATGAAGGTAAACCACCCTACCCTAGACCAAGAACCTCCACCATTATTGGGTGACTTCAAGATCTTCACAGATTCCCTTTTGGAGGAACTCAAAGTTGCAAGGAAGAAAATGTTTGCGCAGATGAGGAAACAGATAACAAAAATGGTGACCGCAAAGCCGATTTTGAAACCCAAAAAAAGGATCGGTCGTGCGCATAATTCTGGCATGCCAGTGCATCAAACTGGAAAGAAATCAAGTAGGAAAACTCAAACTTGCAATGAGGGGTTGGCAAAAGGAGAAAGAAGAAGCAATGGACAAAGGAAAAACAATGGAAAACTCAAAGTTGCTGTGGACAAAGGAGAAGCGAGAAGCTTACCTGCCAAGAAACCATTACTTCTTCCAAACAATTCTGATCAGATAGGTTCATCTTCATACTTGACATTACCTACTGTTTTGCCCAAGCCACAAACTGAAAGCCTGAGTAGGGATTCTTCTTTGTGTGACCATATTCAGTGTGGAATTTCTGGGACTAATACTAAAAATGCAGAGAGGGAAGACTTATTGGTTGATGCAAATAATCATCGTAGCTACCTTTTGGGGATCCGACCAGCTGAACAATTTGGAAATTTTGATCAAATTCCTTCAAAACGTCTGAGTTTCTTGAACCAGCAAAGCTCCCAAATAACAAGCATGCTTTCTGTTTTGCCTGTACCACTTCATCAATGGTCAAACAGTGGCTTCAATCTCACGAGTCAAAGTGTGGTGGAAAATCCAGCTCAAGAGAATAACTCAGCAAGTATGAGGATGAATGATGGAAATATGGGTTTTGCAGGGAGAAGCCATGCTCCGCCAGAATGCTTTGTTGCAAACACCATAAGCAGCAACACAAGCTATAGTAGCAATGGAGGAGGATTTGTATCATTTTGTTCTGGAGATATTAAGAGAGGCCTTCTCTAGCCAAACTATTTTGTGAACCACCAAAAAATGGGCATCAGCCAACTTCTATGAATAACTCCATTCAAAAATAAATTTTTTTAAAAAAAGTAACACTAGTTAGTTGTGCTCTTAAATTTAGTAAAATATACTTCTATAATTATTTATGGCGAGGTCAAGGACTCAAAATTCAAAATGCAGCATAATTTTTTTATTTTATTTTACTTATATATTGGCGACACTTTGGTTATGTTATCTGAATTCAGTCAACAAACAATAAGAGATGCCAAATATATTAGTCAATGTTTATGATCATCTTATCTCATGCGAATTTCAATACTTTTACGAAATGCTGATTACACTGAGTTTTTCTATGACATAATCAACTTTGAATTTGATGAAAAAATAAAGTGTACATTCATCTTCAACATTTTGTTTGAGTTTTTTTCTTAATTTTGAATATGAATATAGATAAAGCAACCATCAACCATCTCCATTTTGTAAGAACGTTAAATTTGGCAGAAAAAATTATTTTATGCTAGTGGATAAAACTCTCCAACTTTGTTAATAACTAGTTTTTGAGCCCCACTTAAGGCGTGAGGTGTATCCAGTGATATTTTAAAATTTAATAAATATTAATTTTTTAAGAAAAATTTTGTTTGGCTTTTAAAATATATAATTTATATTTTTAATTTATTTTATTGTATTTATGAACTATAAGTTCTTTTTAGTTAATTTAGTACTAATATATAATTATATTGTTAGTTAAGGTATCATGTAACATGTTTTTCTATTTTTTTTTAAAAAAATATTCTATTAAGAGCATATAATTTTTTTTAGTATGTGTAACTTTAAATAGTAAATATAAAGTTAATTCAATTAACTATTTAGTTAACACTAACATATTGAGATTAAAACATATTATAACTTTAAATATATATAAAATTTTATTTATTATTAGGATGTAAATTAATTTATTTAAAAGTATATTTAGTTAATTTAATAAGTAGAAATAATTGAAGCTAATAGTTATAAATATTTAAATAAAGATATGTAAATGTAGAGTATGAATTTTTTTTCTATGGATAAATATGACAATTATTTGTAATCATAATGTTCATAATTTATATAAATGGTTATATATTATAATAATTTTAAATAATATTTTAAATTAGCATTGATATTTTTTTAGTTAAAGTATATTTAAAATAATAAATGGGGATCAAGTTAAATTATTTTAAACATTTATTTCTATAATTTTTCAATATATATTACTAACTAAATTTTTTAAGATGAAAATAAAACATTTATAAATATATATAAAAGAAATATGTAAGTGTAGGTGAGTTACAAAATTTATATCACAATAAAATTGTTTGTTTGTTTGTTTGTTATCCCTACGTGTTAGGGTTGGTTTTTCTATTTATTAAGGTTATTTCCTCTACGTTAGATGTGTTTTTGGTGACTCTTTTAGTCGCACTTTCTTTAGTGATTACCTTTATGGGGAACATTAGCCTTGTTCTGTCTATGTACAAATTTACAAATTGTAAAATATCTGCCATTTTAGGAAAAAAAAGGAATATATATATAGAAACTCCTTTGGTTAAGCATTACAACGAAGGCGTGATGTATCAGGAGTTAATCACGCCTTTATTATTGGGCCATCGCATACAAGAGGCCGTAAGTTTCTCAAGTATCGTACTCAAAATAAAGGCGTGGCTACAAACTCACGCCTTAGTAAATCGGTCAACTTTTGACGTATTAATTAGTCAACGAAGACGGATAAATTCTTCCCCAGTTCTCCAACTCCCCAACTGCAGCCCGCACTCAACTTCGGTAGAACCGAAGCATTTCCAAATATTTTATTTTTCTGGTTGATCCTTCATTTCATCCTTTTAAGATTTGAAGATTTTTAGAGACCCAGAAAGATTAAAATAGCATTTTGGTTTGAAAAGTTTTTTTTTCTTTAATCTTTTCTATACATTAGTTCAGTCATTCACGACATGGCAGTTCAGAGTTCAGGGGCTACGGTGCACTGAACTTAGTAGATAATATTCACATTTATATTTATATAAAATTATAAGAAAGCGTCAAAGCTCCTGCCCTGGATTTCGTTTCTGATGGATTCTGGGAGAATTTCCAGTTTAATCTGTTTGTGTGGGATCATAGTGGTGGTTTTTATTGGCCCAGCTGAAGTTAGAGCTGGTGATATAGTTCACAGTGACGATTTAACACCCAAAAAGCCCGGTTGTGAGAACGATTTCGTTTTGGTACTTCATCTAATCCTCTATTTCTGCTCGACCCATCTTGGCTTTTTGTGATTTCTCAAGATGGTTTTTTTTTTAATTACTTTTTTTTTCCATTTGAATTTGTTTGCTTCGAAGAATTTGTTATTTAGTTGTTAAGGTTGTGTTTGATCTAGCATTTTTTTTTCCTATCCATTACTGTGTGTAATGAGTTTAGGGGACTTTTATTCTGAGGATTATAAAGTTGGATTCTGAAGATTATAACTAAGAGTCATTGCTTCCCCCGTTTTGCTCTTGCAGTTTCCAGTGATCCAGGGTTTGTTAAATTCTAGTTTATAAAATTCTGTGTTGGTTTTCTGGTTAAAGATCATTTTATTAAAGTTATTTGGTGTCTTCTTTGGAATGTCTAAGAACTTTTGAGTCTAATATACAATTCTGTGAGCTGAAAATATGTTTTTGTTCGTCTAAACTAATGGTTGAATGTATCCCGCTCACGTTTCCTCCAGAAGTAAAAAAGCATGGAATTAAGCTTTGCTCATGATTTAAACTTACTACTATAACTATTCCATGTTCTTTGTATACGGTATACCACATTATGATAACTTTTACCGTTACTTAGCCACTTGTGTACTCCTTCATCTGCTAGGTCAAAATTCGGACTTGGGTTAATGGCATCGAGAAAGCAGAGTTTGTTGGTGCTGGTGCTAGGTTTGGCAGAAGAATTGTTTCAAAGGAGAAAAATGCGCAGAAAACTCGTCTCACGCGTTCCAACCCTGGAGACTGTTGTGCTCCTCCAAAAAACAAGGTACCTGGTGCCTCAAGTTTGAAGGCGCATCATCATTTTTAGTATCTATCTATTTTCCTTGCTAAAAGAAGTACTTTATATATTTGTGTTAGCTTGCTGGCGATGTCGTCATGGTGCATCGTGGCAATTGCAAATTTACTGCCAAGGCGAATTTTGCAGAGGCTGCCGGTGCTTCAGCAGTCCTTATAATTAATAATCAGAAAGGTCAGGTATCTTTTCTAAATGTATTTATCCCTATAGACATGTGTCACCGAGAAAATTAATTCTGAGCTGAAGCTATTCTCCTGTTTCCTCATGTTATTCACCTATAGACATGTGTCACCAAGAAAATTAATTCTGCGCTGAAGCTATTCTCTTGTTTCCTCATGTTATTCTTTATTTTCTGTTGTCCAGGGATTTCTAAAAATATATAGTTATCATCTTGCTGCTTTATTTGGTATTAGTGTCTCTTTGCAGTTGATATTTCATATGTTTGAAGAATTATTTCAAATATCTGGTTATTATGACAAAGATGCTCAGCATTTCATAGCTTTCAGAGTCATTTATAAAGATCAGTTGGTTTATATGGGACTTATCTACCTTTCCACTGCAGAACTCTATAAGATGGTCTGTGACCCTGAAGAAACTGATCTGGACATAAAGATCCCATCTGTGATACTTCCTCAAGATGCTGGTACAAGCTTGGAGAGGATGTTGTCAAATGGTTCATCAGGCAAGCTTTTATTGTCAGTATGTGCAACAACTTGGATAAAAGAATTGTTTTGTGATTGATCTTTTGTTGCTTGGAAATAATATAGCACCTAGTTAGTTGACTGCTGGTGGAATGACTGTCATCTTTCAGTCCTACGTATGTTGTGTTTGAAAATTTATCTTAGTAGATGTCTATTGGTGGCTAAAAAGCTGTCTATTCATTTCTATTATTGGCCAGAAAGGTTTCTGATTCAAATGAAGTACATTTTGTAAATCACATTCCACTGAAACAAGAGTTTTTCTTTGTTCATGGATCAATTGTTGCCCTATAACAATCTTGACTTTAGAAAGGTCATCTCTTTGATAAATTAAGATCATTTATATGTCATTTTTGCACCCGCAGGGGGTGCTGGAAGAACTAGGAACATCAAGTATATTTGCTAATTCCTGCAGATGTATTTGAAAGAAAGATCCTCATATAGTAACAGTCGCCGCAGAAGAAACTATACATACTAGATTAACTTCTTACTCCCAACTTCCAATGCCTATTTTCAAGGGCATAATTAACAAAGGAGATCTGTCTTTTCATCTTGATCTATATATCATGATAATCTACTTGCTCTCCTTCCCCCTCTGTACTCATGTCTTTCAATGCTTATCCTGATTGACATTGTTCTTTTCTGTAGTTTCTGTGCAGCTGTACTCTCCACAAAGACCAGTATTTGACATAGCAGAAGTATTTTTGTGGCTAGCGGCAGTTGGTACCATCTTATGTGCTTCTTATTGGTCTGCTTGGAGTGCTAGAGAATTAGCTTTTGAACAAGACCAGTTGTTGAAGGTCAATTTTCTGTTTTGATTTGATTAACTGCACTTGAGATCTTTGCTTGAGTAGCCTGTGTTCATAGTGATAAACTTCTCTTGTATAATAGGATGCTACAGATGAAGTTTCAAGCAGAAAAGGTCCTAGTATGAGCAATGTGCTGGATATCAACACAATATCAGCAGTTTTCTTCGTAGTCGTTGCTTCATGCTTCTTGATTTTGCTGTACAAGCTAATGTCAGCTTGGTTCATGGATCTTTTGGTGGTTCTTTTCTGCATTGGTGGCGTTGAGGTGTGCATTATCCCCATGTGCATCCTTGTTTGTCTCATTTCAGTCTTATTTATATTCAGCTCATTTTCTTCTAATAAAAAGTCAATATCTGGAGTTGGTGTATTTTGTTGTGCTAAGGGATCTGCACCATTTTTCCAACATGCCATATGTTACTACAAATGTTGCAAAATTACTTATGTGTGCTTGAAGTGCAACTTCACAAGCGCCCCACCTCTACCCTGTCTTTCAACATGCCATATGTTACTAGACAGTTGCAAAATTATGAATGTGTGTTTGCAGTGCTACTTCTCAAATCCCCCACCCAAGTAATTTGCTATTAAATCCTGCTGCATTTAATGCTAGAGTTACTAGTTCTAAGTCCACCGGAAAAGGGTGGGAATCCATACATAGTTGTAATGCAACAATTTTGGGCATCTAGGCATGTTTCCTTTTGGTCTAAATTAAGAATCTAAGTCTGCCTTCTTTATCGTGCTTGTTCCACATCAAACAAATCTATAGAGAGGTGCTTTAAATTCTAAAGTTTCTATTTTTTTTATTTGCAGGGCCTGCAGACTTGCTTAGTTGCATTGTTGTCTAGGTATTGATTTTCTTTGCCTCATGTTTTATCCAGCCGTACAGATCCTCAATCACTTTTCACCTCCAAATGCAAAACCTGTGCTAAAAGTGCAGTTGCTTTGCTCATATAGCAAACTTGGGAATCATAATGAAGCGCATTTGAAGTTTAATAATTTCACGTAATTTTCTGCATGCATAAGATTGAAGATAGAAAGCATCTTCTATTCTGCTGTAGTTCAAGAAATTAAGATTACTTGGTGGTGTTGTTGCATGTATATAACAGAAAGTGGAGGAAGGTAAGATATTTTAACAAACTATATACTTTAAGCTTCAAGAGACAACTGGGAAGCTTGGACAGATTCATTTTGGAATGGTGTTTTGAGTTAGAATGTGAATTTATAGGCATCATTCTGCATCTTAAAATGCTATATATCACTCATGGACCTACATGATAATTAATAATAAGAATGGAGGAAGGAAAAAAAAAAAGTGTTGTCATAGTAAGTGGCTACATCAATTGAAACTTCTTATGGTTTGTGAGAAATGGTTTGTATATGCTGTTAGTTTTACATGCCTTGCTGGTGAACTTTCTTGGGAAATTTTTACCTATGTACAAATCTCTACATTAAGATAAGCTGATGGAGCGTTTCTAATCTAAAAGTTAAATTTTAAGCACTAGTTTTCCCAGAAATGTTTACATTGGAGTCTTACAATGGTGAATCGTGATCGAAAATGTACTCTCTCCTCTTCTTTTTTCTGTTTTTTTTTTCTTTTTTTTCTTTTTTTTTGTAATGAAGCTTTAGAGATCTGTCATGTAAATTTTCAGGTGGTTCAAAAGTGCTGCAGGGTCATTCATTAAAGTACCTTTGTTTGGGGTGGTTTCATACCTTACTTTGGCAGTATCTCCATTCTGCATAGCTTTTGCTGTACTTTGGGCTGTGTACAGAAATGCTTCTTTAGGCTGGATAGGTCAAGATATACTTGTAAGGATTGTTTTCTTGTTATGCTTCCAATTGGTGCTTGCATATTATGTTAATTTAACTTTAGATATTTGCTGATGTTAAACATTTTGTTATGATTTCTATTGGTGTTTAAGTATGATGTTAAGTTCTTAATATTAAATAAATGCATCTTTGATTTCCTAAATGAACTTTATTCTGTTCAAAGTGATATTCAAGCTATTTAAGACAGATGTGTGAAGCAGGAGAAGGGTGAGATATTGAAGAAGCAACTGTGCTTTTTGTGATTTTGTTTCCTTGTGACTCCTCTTTGTGACAAATAAAAAGGATATGCCCTAGTCATCCATCTAATGGACTGTATAGGTCTTGCAGTGCCTGCTCCTGAAACTGGTATTTCTGAAAATTTGATACATACTGCCACTTGTGTATGTAGACACTCTATTTCATATTTCAGGAGGAATTCCTTCTTATCCTTTTTCACCTCTTTGTATTAAAGGAACTCAGAAATACCTTATGATATGGTTCTATCACAAAAAGATGCTTCTCTCATTTTTTATTTTCTTCTCATGGCTCAATAACTGGATCATAAAAGATTTACAAATATGGTGAAAATGGACTGTTGCATCTTGATCTGATGGTGTTCTATTTTGCTCTTATTCATCAGGGGATTGCACTGATAATAACTGTTCTACAGATTGTGCGAGTGCCTAATCTCAAGGTATCACTCAGAGTCATACATAAATAAACTGTAGGGGCTGTAAGACTAATTTCTTCGATACCTTTCAGAATTCAGATTATTCTTTGTAGTCTTGGTGCATTTGTAAAGAACTTGCTTTTTAATGTGCAGATTTTGCTGTTTAAATATTGTATTGTGAAATTTAATCAAATATCTATGGAGAATAATGAGTTGAAGCTGAATCATAATGTAGGAAGTTGGAAATGAAGAATAGTGTTGTTATTTTTGTTAGACTACTTGCTATCACATTACTGGATTGAAAATGTTTTAACCTAGCAGAACTGATTTAGGGATATAGTTAATCTCCTCTTATCGTGGTTAACTCATAAATTGGCTTAACTTTAGCTTGTATCTACTTTAATTTTGGAGCAGGGTGGATTCTATTGGAAAAGTTGTTTATATGGTACACATTTATCATAGATGATATTGCTTCTGTTCCATATTTCAGGTTGGTACAGTTCTTCTTTGTTGTGCATTTATGTACGACATATTTTGGGTGTTTCTCTCGACAAAGCTGTTCAAAGAAAGTGTGATGATTATGGTGGGTATTTTTTAGATAATCCTTTACGCTATTATAGAGTGTAGATAAAAAAGGAATACTTTCAATATTAATTTTTGTCTTTCCAGGTTGCACAAGGTTATAAAAGTGGAGGGAGTGGTATTCCAATGCTTTTGAAAATTCCACGCTTCTTTGATCCTTGGGGTGGTTATAGCATCGTAGGCTTTGGTGATATTATTTTACCTGGGCTGCTCATAGCATTTTCACTCAGGTTTGATTTCTCGGCACAAACTTCTGTAGCACAAAAAGTTTTACTTTTTTCCTTCTAGCTTAATGATACCATTTTCCAACATTTTCTCACACTTTTGTTAAAACTTCTTGAATAGCAGAGATAAACTACTTTATGATCTAGTCAATACTTTGTTCATTAATGTACATCTTCAATCATGAATTATATCTCTAGATTACCTTGAGAAATGAAATTAACTTTGACACCTGGATACTGGTATATGGTAATTTCTTTCTGTTGGCTTGCTGTACATTGCAAGAATGACGCTTCTACATGTTTCTTCATGCGTCTAATACCTGACGATTAAATTTTTTTGTTGATGGGAGAGAGCATTGTATATGGTCTGCCTTGTCTCTGATGTAGTAATTTATTCAATCAGCTCCATTTGCCCTGCAGGTATGATTGGCTTGGAAAGAAAAGCCTCAAAGCTGGTTACTTTTTGTGGGCAATGATTGCTTACGGATTAGGTAACAAGAAGGATGCCAATTTTTTCCTTTGATTGTATTCTGATCTGTTCAAGTTCGAAACTTTTAATGCCCTTTTCTTTCTTTTCATCGAGCGTCACACACTTTTCCTCTGCAATTGTAGGTCTCCTTGTAACCTATGTGGCGTTGAACCTCATGGACGGCCTTGGGCAGCCAGCTCTCCTCTACATCGTTCCATTTACTCTTGGTAAATCTATCATGGGAAAGCGCGAGCGTGTTTCTTGAAATTATGGTAACCAAGTTTCTTGACGGCCAACATTTGATGTCCATGCAGGTGTCTTTTTAGCACTGGGTATGAAGAGAGGTGATCTAAAGATTTTGTGGACAAAAGGAGAGCCCGAAAGGGTCTGCCCACACGTCCGGTTGGAATCAGTCGAGTAATAATTACTAATTTCACATTTGTCAAACTACTGAATTATAATTAGTTTGTAGATTCTAATGTTGTGCACAGTAGATCCCTGATGTTTTTAATGGAATGCGACACTGATAATTCTTGAAAAGATATAAAGGCTTGTACACATTGTAGAAGAGTTTCCATGCGCATTGCAGATCAGAAAAACAGGTTTCAGGCTGTAATGGTCAATCATCAACCTATTTTCCTTCCCTTTTAGGTTGATCCTTTGCATATGGTGCTAATAAATGACATTAAAAGGATCCAAATAACCTACTGTTCGTATGGAAAGTTGTCACTAATTTGAACATGTTTGGCCCGATAAAACACCAAAAATTAACACAAGATGCTAATGGAAACTCCAAAAGGACAATATTGTAGTATTACATTCTGATGGGCAAATTTCCAGCGAAGCGCCTTGGAGCATCTAGCAAATCTTCAACATGAACCTTTTCTTCATCCTTCCCATCAAACTTGTGTACTTATCCCCCAACTTGAAGAGTAGCATTGCAGAGTTTGAAGAGATTTTCAGCCTCCATTTTTGACACTCTCTGTCTGTGTTTCTTCTTCTGGGTGTAATTTATGAACCAAATTCAATTCTCGAAACAGGGAGGAGCTGTGCTCAAGCAGTATGTGACTCTAATAAAATGAAACAGAAAGATAAGCGACAAGGAGGTGGGGAAGAGGCAGGGTTGGATGGACAATTATGCCTTTGATCGGGCCTAATCATTTTCTTAAAAGCCTACTTTGATGTGGTCTTTACAGCTTGATCCGTTGTTGCGTTTCTGTTTGGTTTTTTGTGGTGTGCCAATGATGGGTGTATCCAAAGAATAAATACTACCACCCAGGCTACATAATCAAAATCGGCCACAAGCCACTTCCCAGTGGCTACTCAACCATTGTTACGTGGGTTCGAATCTCCTTTACAACATTCCCAATATGTTTCATGTTTTGAGTTTACCAATTTGTTAAAGCGTTTCTATTGTATATACTTAAAAAAAAACAAAGGAAAATCGGCCACAAATATGATCAAGTTACATGGAAACATGTTTCAAGTTTACCAATTTGTTGGGGTGTTTCTATTCTATATACTACCTCCGCCTTAAAAAAAGAATTTAATTTTAAAAAAAAAATTATCCTATAAAATAGTCACCTTTTTTTAGTGTGAAATTTTTATATTACTCTTATTAATAATGATAATGTATAACACACATTAAAAAGTAATGATAAAAATATAAATTTGTACATTTAAGTGTGTATTAAATGTGTCGTATTTGTAATTTAAAAAAAAAATTATACCAAATAAAAAATGAACTCTTTTTTAAGAACGAAAAAAATATTATTTTACGTTTACTTAACTCTTATTATAATGATAAACAATTGTTTCATCTAATGAGTAGTATTACTATCGTGCTAAACAAGAGTAGAGCTTCAAAAAAAATTATAAAAAAAGTTCACTTTTAGCATAAGATTCTCGTATGCTATAATAATATATAACCCAAATTAAAAAGTAAAGATTTTTAATGTAAAATTATATATTTAATTATGTATTAAATGTGTTATACTTTATAAATTTAAAAAAAATATATATATATATATACCATATAAAAAAAATAAACTCATTTTTTTAAGACAAATGAGGTATAATTTATTCGTGTTCTTAAAATTAATTTATGTAAACCAAATTGTAGAAGTTAAAAAAATGTTAAGGGGCATTATGCAATAAAATTAGACACACTATGACCATATGGTAGACTTGGTAGTCGATTTGAGCCAAAAAGCTATGATTGCAAGTTGAACTAATTACTTGTTCGTGTTGAATCATTTCCATAGTGGATTGGTCCCAGTACCAACATTCTACGTGCTTGTCCCAACCTCCTAGTTGGAATATGGCACCATAAATACAAAGAATATCTGCCACTCCATCTGAAATAGACTACCTTCTAACATTTCGATTGAAAGTAGATATACAAAAACAAACTTTTGGATTTGCTCTAATGGTCATCCAACATGTGTTGAGACTGTTAGACTAAAAGATCAAGAATTCGAATCTCACATTTGTTATTTCTCTTCTCACGTACTTTATTTCTCTTGATTCATATGGTAGTTTCACCCTACATTATGTAATATGAGAGCCAACAAGAATACCATTATAATAGAATAAAATTATCCAAAAAAAAATGCAAAACAAATTTCGATACTTAAATTAGTTTTAAAATGGTTGGATAATCGAAAACATTATAATACAAGAATTAGAGTTTTCTTCCATTTACCTAATATGATCATAATGTATTCCCTACATTGTGTAACAAAAGAGCTAACAGAAATACCGTTATAATAAAATAGAATTGTGAAAAAAAAAAGTATGCAAACAAATTTCAATACTTTTAACTAAGTTTTCCCATTTATCTAACATGTTCATAGTAATTTATACTTAAAATTCAACATGATATGAACATATTTTTGCAAAAGTTTAAGATTAATTACACTTTTTACTTACAAAACTTTTCATAAGGTAGATTTCATAAGTCTCACATGATGGAATTCAATATTCATCAACCATCAATGATCAACCAATGTATTATCACAATTCAAAGAAGAAAAAAACCAATAATTTCAATATTAATCCCAATTGTTTTGTGCCATCAATCGTAATTTAAAATAGACAATACAACCCAAACCAACTCATATAAACAATATCTAACCATCACCCAACATCATATACACATCCCTCTAACAATGGCAAATTTCCTTTTCATTATTGTACGTTATCACTCTGAGCAGCGGCAGCAGCATCATCACAATTTTTTTTCCAACATGGCTGCCGAATTTTTCAATTATCCATCGTGGTACATGAGGCTAAATTTGGTCGGCTGATCCGTCGGTTTGCTGCCATATCATTATGTTTGCTGACGAGCCACGACCAACAACGATGGAAAAATAAGAGGTTTTGGCCTTTGGGAGTTCATGCTCATACACGTGGACAGCGCACTGAGGTTTGGGCGGTTGGCGTGCGGTATTCGAATAATCCCACTTCAATTCCTAACGTTTGGAGATGTAAATTCTTTGGTCTTTGGAGTGTACCAATGATTAATATTACTCTTGGACCAATAATAATTTCCATTCTTTCGTGTCTTTTTTTTTTTTTTGGGCAAAAAAAAAGTTTATGTTTGTTGGGCCCGTAGAGGTGACTTTTATGATTTAATGGTTGCTTTAATATTTATTTGATAAAAAAAAATAATTATAAGTTGTTGTATTCATAATGTCAAATTATACCGAGTTACGTTTTAATGTATATATAGAATATTTTCTCCTTTGACGTAAATTATGTTGGACAATTGCAGGTTTTTTAATTCTTTAAAAGTTGAGATTTAGTACCCCTTTCATAGTTTGAGAAATTAACTCTGTAATAAATATATTTTTTCTTTTTGAAGGATAAAAGGATAAAATAATTCTATAGTAATATTGAAAGACATCACAAAGGCAGTCGCAATGATCAGGACAGGGTGGTTGGTTACCAAAAACACAAACTTTAACAAAGTTGTAAAATTATGTATAGGGACTGCCGCTTATTCAATGTCAAAAAGTTAAAAGACAGTTGGTGACTTAATAATATGGTAATCAACGACTGAAAATCCAATGTACAGTGGCCATAAAAAATTTTCAAATCTCACAAGTGTAAGATTTTAGAAATCTTATTAAAAAAAGGGAAGTGTTTTTAAAGTTGTGGTATTTCTTCAACAAAATAGTACTAAATTTGAGAGCTAATACTCAATATAAGTTAGAGGGCTGCAATGAGCAATGTTTTCAATCAAATGCAAATTTGCCCACTTGTATAGGATTCTTAGCCAGTGGAAATGAGCATTCAAACTTTGCAACTGTCACTAACAAAATCAGTGCAACAACATTAACATAAAAATGTACTATCAATATTTTTCTTGTTTATGAACAAGAACCAAAATTCTGACAAAGAGATCAAATTGGTGATGGAGAAAGTGAACTATAAAGCTGCAAGAATGGACACTGGAGTGTGAGTGGGATGCATGTGACCTATGATTAGAGGACTGGGTATCCCTCCAATGCCGGATGCCAATTCATATTCGCATGAGCGTGACTGCGTGAGTTGTCTGGCCTGATGGCGTGATTACCTTAGCTGGTTCTCTTTCACGAATCCAAAAAAAAAACAAAGGGGATAAATAAATTGTTTAGAACTTGAAAATCTCCTGAAATCTGTGGCAGGGAATCATTCATAATCAGTTTCATTATTGATTCTATTCCAGTTATGTCCACCTAATCACAAAGTATTTTATACATCGCTATACTAAAATAGCGTAGTCAAAGAAAATTAAAGAGAATAGATAATTTATTTACATATAAGAAAATAAAAAAAAATTTATGTGAATGAACCGTTACATTAAAAATAAGAATTAACGAATGTAAAAAAATTATTTTTCTTCCACGAATGTATACTTATATCTACGAATAATGAATTAATGATATGAATATTATTTGTGCATAGTGCTTGCTATAGAGTCTAATTAAAAAATAATAAATACATTTTAAATTTTTTTAGAAAATTAATTATATGCCCCATGAATAATGAAAGAAAATCACCATGCATAAAATTCTTAATGTATATGAATTGCATTTCAAAATGTAATATAATACACTTTTTCAAATAGTAATTGTGAAATGAAAATGTATTAAAAATGTAAAAAAATATTTTAAAAATGCAAAAAAATAAAAATCTCCTTTTCCTAGCATGGTATCGGCGCGGCGATCCGAGAGGGACGTTACACTGGGATGACAAAAAAAAAAAAAAAAATGCGACGCGCACCTGCAGCGGCAAAGCAAGAGGCGCGTGCGTGATATGATATGTGGCGTTGAGGTAGTAAGGTGCTGCTAGGTAAGGATCCTTTTCCTAGCTCAACTACTCTGGACAACCCAAACGCAGCCATGCATTTTGATCACTATTTTTTCATATTATATGATTTGTACTTGGATAAAAAAAAAAAAAAACAAATAGGAGAATACAATAACGCTACTTGTATGATGATGCTCTTTGACAATAGTCCATTAAAGGACAAGCATATGAACAACAAAGTTGGTGATGGTAATGTTTGCTCTAGGTCTAGGGCATCTACACATCTCAATCATGCAAATGTAAATGAAACTAAAGTTTTATCTTAATTTGGATGGTAGGTCTCCTTCACTAGTTTTCGTCTCTCAGTGTCAGTATCAGGCCAACAAAATGTCTTTTCCCATTACTGTTTTTTTCCAAGTTCCTATCACAAATTCCACATGTTATTTATTGCCAATACAAGAAAATGAAATTGGAAAGAATTTGTTAGGTTTTCACAATTAATGATACCTGTAAGATTTACTCTTATTCCTCCTTATGAGTTCACATAACTTAATTCTTTGTGGTCCTTTACAATTACTTTAGATTTTTGTCATACCATTTGATTATTACAAATTTTATGAAGTCCCTCTAATTGAAATAAGACCCCAAGGGATAGACAGAGAAGAAAAAAAAACTCTTACTTGGGCTCCTAAGGCTAATTTGACATCCTCTATTCGGTTTATTATATATCAATCGTATTTCATCAATGAAATAATGTTATTTTATCAAAACTTTACTGATTAATTGTTATGCATTTCATATTACAGTTTAATATTTATTAATAAAATGACGTGATTTCATTAATATGACACGATTGACACATAATAAGTGAGACAAAAGATTTAAACTCTCCAAAAACCTATGAATTATGATTGAATTTCAACAGAATAATCATTAGAATTTCATAACCATTTGTTCCGTATTTCATAACCTCGTAAAAGTAAAATGCAAAATAAAATACACTCGAAAACTTGGAAGTACTAGATAATGCTAGAGAAATAAAGTATTTGAAAACAGATTAATTTTTATATTCCTCTATCTCAGAAAAAAAAAATTCATTTTGATTTAAGTATAATTTTTTATTAGTTATTAAATACAACACACTTAATACACTAATTTTTTAATTTTTTAATATTTTGATTATGAATATACACTATTATTATTATTATTAATATTTTAAAATTTTAGTTTTAAAGTTAATTTTTTTAGGATAAAAAATTAAAAATAAATTTTTTTTGGGATGAAAGTCATTGAATGAAAAAATAATTCTCTGTAATGCCTCTTGTTTTTTTTTTTTTTAAAAAAAAGAGGTAACAAAATGGAATACATTAATTATCATCATCATCCTACATTTTTATTCCTTCCTCCCTGGAATTATGACGGGTGAAGTGGCTAACAACTCACGGCCGGGGTAGAGTGGGCCATGGGATGGATCGATATCAAGTGAGTGCGATGTGATTTGGACCATAAGCTATGTTGGATTAATCTTAGCCGTTGGGCGGCGTGGGCCTTTACCACATGCAAATTCAAGGCTGTCACTTTCCGCAACGGTCACAAAAACAAACGGCTCTTTTTTTCTTTTCTTTTCTTTTTTTTTTTTTAATTTCGGCCTATCTAGAGCTCTTCTCTCAATTTGTGGCCATAAATTTTTCCCCAATAATAAAAAAGGTGACCTGTGAGTCTGTGACCCCTCTCCTCGGGGCGGCTTAACACTGAAAAAAGATAATTTTTAAGGGAAAATTGTGTATTAATTTTTATAAAAAAATTAATAAATATATAAATAGTCTATTTAAGGACTCTTTTTAACACATTTAATTTTAATTTAGTAGGTTTTAGACATTTCAACCTCGATTAAACAGGAACAGACTTTCTAGCTAACTTAACTAAAAGAAACAAAATCTCTAACTTATCAGTATTTACTTACACAACGTAATTTGTATATAATAAGAAATACACCTAATTCTGATTTATACGTGACTTGACGTTACTTTTTATCGTACTTAACTTTCCTTTCAAGTTAAACCACAAAATCTCCCTACCAAAAAATAAAACTGGACAACAGCAAAATTAAAATTAGACTAATTTTAAATCCATATGCTAAAAAAAATATAAAAAATCTCAAAAACAGTGTTTTTTTCTTTTCTCCAGCATTCCGGCTCTTGGTCCCCAGTACCTTAATACTGAATTCATCTTCTTTAATGGGTTTTTTTTTTCTTTTTCTTTTTAGTGTGTGTGTGATTAATAGTTTTACAGAGAGGTAGGTAGAGTTATTCAATCCAATTTGGACTTTTAGCCAATATAAGAAGAAAAATATAAAATTTGGCACCGTCCAAGATTTGTAAATAATACTTTGGATTTGTTCACGAAATATGTCACCTTGGAGTTCAATGAAACTATTCCATAGGTGTCAATTTCAAGTTCCATATAAATAATAGCCTTACGTAATTACCCCTTTTTTTAATTATATATTTCGTGGTAATTGCGATGACTATGATACTATGATTCAACAACACAACCAATTGTTTATTAACTACTAAAAAATATAAACGTTTTATTTATAATTGATATGAGTTAAATTACAATCAAATTTCTTAATCGATAACCTTTATTTTTTTAGGATGAATTTCACCACTAACCATTTAGAAATTATGTAATTACCACTGGTTGCCACGTAAAACTTAGGTATGCATGTCTCTTGCATCATAGCTCAAATTGACCATTTTTATTTGTCATTCCTCATGGCTAGGAATCTTTGCTTTAAAAAAAAAAAGGAATTTTCAAATAAAAATTCTAAAAGGGAAAGATGAATAAATGATAAGACCATTGTAGCATAATTGCTGCTATCTTTATATTGAAACCATTCTTTACAATTTTTAATTTTAGAAAATTAAAATATGTATTATGTTAATACATATTTATTGACATAGATAATTAAGTTTTATAATCTTATAAACAGTCCAATTGGTTTCTCTTGAGAAAAAAATGAAAATATTTTGTGACTGTGGCCTAATTATATGTTAATTATGGGTTTATATAGACAATTTTTTAAAGCGAATTTTTCTATTTTTTTAAAATAATAATTATAAAATAAAATATATATTAAAAAAATACATTTTTAAAAATCAACATCAGACCCTGTACCTCGTAAGAACAATCCAAGAAGAGACCATTGGACAATCAAAGACAAAAATAATTATAATTAGCAATAGAATAAAAAGGCTGCCCAAAATATAAAAGGGAAATGGATGACTTAAAATATTACACATGATATCAAATCACATTATTTTTTTACAAAAACTCCCTCTCTCAAAAAAAAATAATAATAAAAAATTGCTTAGTTGCCCACCTTGTGCTAAACAAAAGATGATTAGGTAAAATCAAATGGCCCCATACCAGCTAATCTGACGCCTCTTATAATCTGCGTCGCACAATAATTTTAGCGACACTCTGTACTGTAGCAGATAAGAACAACAGATACTTCCAATTCCAATACCCTGTCAACCTCTTTTCTCTCTCTTTCTCTCTGCGCTTTCCAGAACACTCTTCACTCTTCACGCTTTATCCCCTTCTTCAAAACCGTCAGTAATTACGAATTTAGGATTTATGTTATGCCTTCCTAACCAACCAAAAAACAAAATCTATTTTAATTTTAATATAATTTTTTTATTAATTATTAAATATAATATTATTTAATATATTAATTAAATATATAATTTTATTTTTATTTTATTTTTAATTATGAGTATATATAATTATTATTAATAAATATATTTTCAAATTTTAATTTAAAAGTATTTTTTATGCAATTTTTTTTTTAAAATATATTTTTTAGAATAAAAAGAGTATTAAATTACACTAATTATCCCCTCATATTTGTCTTCACTATAAGAGCATCACAAAGAATTGGTGTTTTTTTTTTTAAAAAAAAAGGTTTGATAGAGAAACTCCCCAATTATTAAGGGATAAAATATTTGTGTGTTGTATGAACAGTTTTAAAAAAATATTTTTACGTTTTCAAAATATATTTTTTATTTTATTATTATTATTTTAAAAAATATAAAAATATATTTTAAAATATTATCTATACAAATCATCGCTCATCACTCATTTTACTATTAGCAATTTCGTTTTCCTCTGCTTTTATCTAGTAATTTGAATTCTAATAAAATGAGCTCCCGTTATTATGATAATATATTAAGTGTGGGGTTTATAAGTTTACTTGCAAAAATAAAGGAAAATATATCATGTCTTAACAATTAAATAGAAGTTAAAAGAACTTATAATTTAAAAGAGACAATATATTTATATAATCACAATAAATAAAATTACGTGACTTGTTATATTAAAAATAATAATACAATAAATGTATATAATTTTTTTTTTTTTTGTAAACACAACTAAAAAAAACTTAAATTATAATTCTTTATCTTAATTAATTTGCTACAAAGCAATTAAAAATCATGAAACTATTACACTTAATATTTAGTCCATCATAACCACTGAAAGGAGGATATCAATTTTGAACACATTCTACTATAATTATGTCAAAACATTAGGCAATTCATAATTGCCATTGCAAATGTGCACTTAAGAGCTACCTAATTAGTAGACTTTTTTTTTTTTTTTTTTAAAAGAAAAAATTCTATACAAAAGAAAGAATGACATAATAAAAGTTGTACCACACGTTACGAGCAACCCCAACTCAGCACCCCTTGTATTTTTTTGTTTTCAAATTTTAAAATAACAAATTTTTTATAAAGCAAAACAAAATTTAATTATTACTCCTCAGCAGTATAAGATAAGCTCCAATCCCATCCAATCCCACTACTCTAGCTACTTTTGCTTGCTTTACTAGTTCAGTCGGGCAGTGAAGAAAGGAAGAAGAAACAGGGAGCTCAGAGCTTTGCCTAGTGTGAAGAAATGGCAGAAAGCAAGGAAGAAGATGTTAAGCTCGGAGCAAACAAGTTCAGGGAACAACAGCCCTTGGGAACAGCTGCTCAAACGGACAAGGACTACAAGGAGCCACCACCAGCACCTTTGTTCGAGCCAGGTGAATTGGCCTCATGGTCTTTTTACAGGGCTGGTATTGCTGAGTTCATGGCCACCCTCTTGTTTTTGTATGTCAGCATCTTGACTGTTATGGGGGTCAATAGAGCACCATCCAAGTGTGCTTCTGTGGGTATTCAAGGGATTGCCTGGGCTTTTGGTGGCATGATCTTTGCCCTCGTCTACTGCACTGCTGGTATCTCAGGTTTGTGACAGCACCCACTTCTCTCTTCTTACTCTATTTTTGGTTTCCAGTTTTCTTCCTGTTTTATTTTTTCTGTCAGGATTTTCAGTGAAGATTTTTGCTTTTTGTCCTCTTTGTTTGGTTATTTGCCTTGTTTTTTCCTCTTGTATTTCCAGTTAAAGCCTGAAAAGAGTCTTTTTTTTTTTTTTGCCTCACTCGACGAAGATGTCTTCCTTCTTTCTATACTTTAGTCCTTTGCCTGTTACCGGTATTTTCAGTGTAGAAGCTTCTTGATTTGTCAAGTTCTCGTCTTTTTTCTTTTATTATCGGTATTTGCGAGTAACTGACTGACCTTGAAGTCTTGGAAGTTTTCCTGAATTTAGAACAGACCAAAGTCTCATGTATTGCTTGTAGATGAGTAGATCTGCGTAAATTATTTTTCTAGTCTCTGTAATTTGTGCATAATTCGATTCTTTTCTTGTATCGTGACACAGGAGGACACATTAACCCAGCTGTGACTTTTGGGCTGTTCTTAGCAAGAAAGCTGTCCTTGACAAGGGCTATCTTCTACATGGTGATGCAGTGCCTTGGTGCAATCTGCGGTGCTGGAATCGTCAAGGGGTTCAACAAGTCAGAATACCAGTCACATAATGGTGGAGTCAACTTTGTGGCCCCTGGCTACACCAAGGGTGATGCCCTCGGTGCTGAGATTATTGGGACCTTTGTCCTTGTCTACACTGTTTTCTCTGCCACTGACGCCAAGAGAAATGCCAGAGACTCACATGTCCCGGTGTGTAATTAATTCTTATAACCTACTTTTCAGATTTTACATATTCTTGCTTTTATTTCCCAGATGAATGTCAATATCTGCATTAAATGTGATAGGTTCTTTCTTTTTCCCTGCATGGCTTAAGTTTTTTCTCACTTGATGATTTTCATGGTTATATTTTTCTTGTTATGGAAATTTAGTTTCTTGTAAAGCTCAAAGCCTGATAGATTTGTTGTTTTATTTTCCTTCTGTGGGTTGAGGGCAGGCCCGATGGGGTAACATAGGGTCTTGCTAGCTGAATACGCTGGCTCTTTACTCCAGAAAGCTTCTTCTTTGGTGTGAAATCTAAAGAAATTGATCGCAATTTTGCAATCTCTACAGGATCTGTCCACAGACCTTGATGTTTGCCTATTTGTTTTTATTTTTGTTACTGCTTGTTTAACGAGCCCATCTTCCTCTAATGCTTGCATGTTCTCCGGCCGGAAACAAATGATCGTCCTTATGGTGTTAGCTCAGTATACTGGCCGGAGTAGAATTGTGGTCGTAAGTGGTTCTTGGGAGTAGGAGTGGTTTTAACTTTTAGTCAAGCAAAGTGATGCGTCAACACATGCTAGCATGTGAAGTGTGGCATGATTGCATTTACTTTCATCCTGGGGGGAACCCACACTAACCAATCTACTTTAGAAATCATCTGTTCAATTTTCACAAAAACTAGTCTACTTTTGTTGCTTTTGTCAAGTTCTTTCAGTTTTATGGCTGGCTTTTTCCTTGTTTTGTGTGCGTTTTCTGTTTAATGATCATCATTATTGATAATTATTTAGATCTTTGGCAAGTTGTTTTGGCATTTTCTTGGTCGCCCTTGTAGAGATGATGTTATTATCAGAAACAGAAATGTGGATAAGGAGGAGGATAGCTAGCCCCTTGCTCTCTAAGTTACTCTTGATGGTGGACTAGAACAGTTTTGTGTTTCCATTCCTGCATTAATTATCACATGATGGTCTTGTTTGGATTCAATGGAATTGGAATTGAAAAAAAGTTTGGGAAAGATTGTTTAAGAGCTTGAAAGGGATTATTCACTTATATAGCTCTTTTTTCATCTTGCAGATTTTGGCTCCTCTTCCTATTGGCTTTGCAGTTTTCTTGGTTCACTTGGCCACCATCCCTATCACTGGTACTAGCATCAACCCTGCAAGGAGTCTTGGCGCTTCTATAATCTTCAACAAGGATCTTGGATGGGATGATCAGGTAAGTGATAATATAATTTGGTCAAATATTTCTGTGTTATATCATCTTCTTCATTCTTCCCATAATGCCTGCTAAACCACTTCTTCTATTGTGTTTGGTTTACAGTGGATCTTCTGGGTTGGACCCTTCATTGGAGCTTTCCTTGCTGCAGTTTACCACCAGATAGTTCTCAGGGCCATTCCTTTCAAGAGCCGGGCGTAAAGTGGGAACAAGTTTTATAACCATTTAAGCCCCCCCAAACGTACCTTTTTTTTTATTATTATCTCTTTGTTGTTCCTCCTCCCTAGTCTTCCCTTTTCCCATTTGTACTCTCAGTACTTGGTCAGTATGTGTGTGTAAATTATCAAGAGTGTATCCTGTATTTATGCTTGTTGGAACCTCCAATTATGAATGAAGAATTCTTCTTTTGTTTTGTGAGTTGAAACTTATTTTTCAATACAGTTTTATGCTTTTTAATTATGCTTGTTTTCTCAAGTTAGTATAGTTGGTGTTTTAATTTTTTTTTTGTTTCAAAATTATTATATTAAGAAGTATAAAAATGCATTTAAAACCGTAATTTATATATCCTCTTGACATGGTTTTGTAGCTTGCAAAATGGTGTGTGAGATCATTGGTTTATAAGCTATCATTCTTCATGAGTTGTGTTTGAGCAGGAGCGCGATAGGAATAATATTTTTTTGGTTAGGCAGAAATGATAACTTTGTTTGGTGAGACAAAAATGATAAGGTTTATATCGAGGGTATAACGTATGCGTGCGAGTGCGGTAGTAGGTAGGGCACATGAAATGATAAAAACGACAACGCTGGCTGTCTTTATTCGGTCATTCAATAATGAACCATCATTTTATGATGCCCTTCTTCAAGGGGTATATGCCTTTATTCCAACTCATCAAGGATTTCCATGGCGCAAAGTAGCTTCAAACTTTTGCCAAAAATATATAAAAGATCGTTGGGCCATGCGCGCTCTCCGTAATAATTATGATTCATACCTTAGCCAATTTAGCCCTTAATACAGATCATTCAAGTCAGGTTTTTTGGTTATTAGGATAGGTGAATTATTAAGTAGTAGTTAGTTCTTCTCTGCTTCCTTCCTTCTTGTCTCACGCGCTCAGAAAAAAAAAAAAAAAAAAAAAATGGTAGATAGAACTTACAAGAACCCAAGACATCGCTCACGCCGCCACCTCACTTTAGAACTTTTTAGTGTTACACTTTGTTTTAGCAGTATGCTGTAGTAGTTGTGCCTCCCCTTCCCTCTCATCTTTATGTTACGTAAAAAGGATAGGTGAATTATTATCGATTCATCCTCGAAAGAGCCGAACATGATAATTTTGCATCATCCGGCTCGAGTAGCAATCAAAAGAACCAAACGAATTCAGATAAAATCTATATGTTCTATAGATCCACACATATCATATACATCATATACATATATATATAAATATAAACATATAAATAAAAAAGCCACCATATAGGTCCATAGGGGGTTTCATTCTACTAGAAAAATACTAGTCTTTAATGTTTTGAGTTCTTTACTTATCATGTGATGTACTCTTTTTTTTTTTGGGTCTTAAAAAAGAATTTAATTTTTTTGAAGAAAAATTATCCAAAAAAAGGATTTAGTATAAATTTTTTATATTATTCTTACTTTGAAAAAATAACATTAAAAATATAAAAATATAAAAATATTATACATTATAGTTTATAAGTTTAAAAAATTTATATTAAATAAAAAAAAATTCATTTAAAACGAAAGGAATAATATTTAACGAATTTTAGTTCAAAAGTAATTCTCTCATGCTTGGACTCGATGTGATGTTATGAGTACTCAAATAATTATCGGTAAATTACTAAAATCCCCATGAGGTGGTTTGGGTCTATTACCAATCGGTTCTTGTGGTTTAACAAAATTACTAATACCCCTTAATATTTAGATTTCTTTAACATATAAGTTTATTTTAATTATTTCAGTTATAGCTTTACAAAAAATTAAAAATTCTAGATGAAATTACCTTTATTGCTTTAGTTTTTGCATTTGTTTTTTTTTTTTGGACAAAATTAAGATGAAATTTTAAAACTAAATTTTTTATATTATCTAAAAAAATGTATTATTATAAAATTTTACTTATTTCTAATTTATTTTTAATATATTATTATAAAAATATAATTTACTTATTATATTATTTACACTAATAATGATAATGTATAAATTAAATTAATAAAATAAAAATATAAAAATATACCTATAATAATGTATTAATTATGCAAGATATTAGGACAAAATTTTGCAAACTATTAGGATAATTTTTTTAAAAAAAAATTCATTTTTTTTGTATTTTATTTGTTGCATTTGTAGGGGGTATTTTTGTCATTTTACCTATTAAATCAGTTAAATATAATGATAGGAGGGTATCGGTAGTTTTGCCAAAATAATTATTTATCATTTTTATTTTGGAGTTGGTGAAGTTTTGATTCTTTATTTGTGGGATGGGTACTTAAAGTCTTTAATATTTTACTTTAGGCATACGTCAATTTTCCATCTTGAAGAGTACAAGTTTTTGTTACGTATTCCAGTAGTTATATGTAGGGTGACTTTTTAATTATTGCTATTTATTTTATTTTTTATTTTTTTTTGTGGCAATAATTTACTAATCAGTTGACATATTATGCTTAAGAAACAAAACACAAAATCAATGAAAATTCTTCTGGGTGAAGCCAATTTTATCTTAGGGACTTGAAAATCTTTGGCCCAAACATGCGAGCCCCATTTCATTAAACATTTCAGACAAACCCATGAACTTTATCAGTAGGCGATATTATTTATTCAGTTACCAATCCAATAACTTTAAAATGTTGTTCATCGTGGACCAAATAATTGACGTGTGGGCTTGAAAACTGGATCCAGTTTATTTGTTCCAAGCACAAGTTCATTGTAATGATCTTTTTAGTTTTCACATAAAAAGTATTTGGTTTCACAAGTTCATAACTTTTTGTAAATAAAACACAATCCAAATATTTCTAGTTTATTTGTTGAATTCTTTTAAATCACAATTTAACTTTTGTAATGGATTTGCTCAAAAACCATGACAGTGACTACGTTAGGATTTATATGATATCGGATTCTTGTATAGTCTTTTGGTTTTTTGCACAAGAAAGCACTGAATTTATATAACTTTGGATTCTTCTATCTTATAAACTAACTTTTGTAGTGGGTTCCTCTCGAAAATAATGATAGGATTCTTGATAAGTTAACTTTTATGATGATTTTCCTCGACAATCATAACAAATTAACTTTTGTGGTGAGTTCAAAACTTGATAAATTATTGATACAGTTTAGTTATCAACATAGACCAAACTGGAATAGTCATAGTCATGGGTTGGATACAGTTTAATTATTATTTGTGGAAGGTTTTCTTAAAAACCATGACAAATTAATTTTTGTGATGAATTCTTTCAAAAATCATGATAAGGAATTGATAAATTATTGATAGAGTTATCACATGGACTAAACTGAATTGTCACAGTCATGGGTTGGATACCGCTTAATTATTGATTTTCCTCCTACTCCCTTCTTAATCCTTTATCCTGTTTATTATATACTAACTTATCTTATTAATAAAATCATATAATTTCATTAAAATTAAACCTACTAAAATTTATAAATTTTATATTAAAATTTTAATATTTATTAATAAATAACATAGTTTAATTAATGAAATACGATTAGTAATATATATACTCTTTCTTTCCACAATCCATATCAACATAAAATTATTGAATTTTTTTATAATCCTTATCGAAATCCCTTCAAAACTATTTTTATATTTATATAGATCTCTTGGAATGGATTATGTATTGAAATCACTAGTATCCCCGTTTTTCGTACAACAAATTAATCGGAATACAGAATAAACTTTCGTCCATGTTTTGACCAATAAAATTGTATATTTACTCTTAAATTATACTAATTATTACCATTTTATGTAATAAAGTAATCACTCTATGCGCTATTTTTTGAGGTTTTTTTTTTCCTTTGGATATTTAAGAGCATCAACAATATTACTACTTTACTAGCATCTTCATTTTCTAATGTTATTTCAGTGAAATTTTGAATCATAATTCATTTCTTAGATTATGTATGGATGACATTTTAAAATGTTTCTCACGATATTTTTTTAATTTTTAATATATTTTAATTATTATATTATAAAAATATTTTTTAAAATACCATGACTGAATTGATGTAAACCACCATTGTGATTGAGAAGCTGCCTTTCTGACAATTCTTTGGCAATTTCTTTCTCCATTTTTCCCATTTGGAAAGCCGGAACAGAATAAAAATTTGGTCCATGGGTAAATTACAAATTAGGATTCCTCTCGAGGCATAAACTTGGACAATAAAATAACATGACAATTTTCAATGAGAGCGCTATTGCGTTCTGCTTTCATCTTATATTAGTACAGGATAATGCTCACTTTAATACATAGCCTGTGTACACATCGAGTATTACAGGAGAGAATATAAAAAGTTGTTTACTTTGTTCATTAAGGATTCGAGTCTTGGTAGCAAAGATGTGGCATCCTTGGAGAAAAGGGCCTTCTGGGTTCTGTTCCCAATCTACAGCTGAGGAAGTTACTCATGGGATTGATGCTACTGGCCTCACCGCCATTGTTACAGGTCTTTTTCTTATCTGGGTTTTAATCGTAATCTCCAGAATTGCCCAATCCTTTACATTAGGATGCTTTTTCAACTTGTCTCGCATGGTAAAGTTGGCAACTTTCTTTTTCGGACTGTTATGTTCATCATTCTATTTTGGTCGTTTGATTTTCTGTTTCTTGTTATGATGCTTCCGTGTATGTTTTTGGGATGCCTTGTTTCTTTTTGAAGATTGTTACATCAGCGGGTTTGTATCTTAATTGACCAGTTGTCCTCCCCTTGTGCACATATTTGTTTTATTTGTTTCTTATGCGTGATTGTTAGTTGCAGAAGCAGGTATAGTAATCCTTTTCACTGGTGCAAACACTTGAAATTGTTATGCGAGATAAATTTTGTTCCGCTCTTTCGAGCAAGTTTTGTGTGCTGATATTTGGTGCTTTTCCTTCTTCACATAAGGGGCATCAAGTGGCATAGGCACAGTGATCACTCGGGTGCTGGCGTTGCATGGTGCTCATGTAATTATGGCAGTACGCAATGTGGATAGTGGTCGAAAAGTAAAAGAAGATATAATTAGCAAGATTCCTGATGCGAAAATTGATGTCATGGAGTTGGATCTCAGCTCCATGGCGTCAGTTAGAAGATTTGCATCAGAATATAGCTCCTCGGGTCTTCCTCTCAACATTCTAGTGTAAGTTGACTAGTTAACCTGCGCAATATTTGATATATCACGCGAGTTCTTCTGTAAGTTTTAGTTAGCATTTTCACTTGATTGTTTCTAATTTGAGACACCTTTTGGTTTTTGGAAGTAACAATGCAGGGATTATGGCAGCACCATTTGCACTTTCATCGGATGGGATAGAGTTGCAATTTGCCACTAATCACATAGGTAATGTTCCCTCTGTTACTTATTAGTAAAATTTTCTTGTGATTGGAAAAAGTGTTAAGAAATTAGAATATGTGATGGTAGTAAGCTACTGAACATTGTTAATGAATTTCTTATCTCTCTCTTCAAACACAGTAAAGTAATTTTGGCATGCGTTTGATTCTTTTGTCAGCTAAGATTAGCTCAAAGCAAGTCTTACTAATGTATAGATTGAGATGCTGATAAATGTATTAATGGTCTACCTATATGTTCTATTTCTTTAATATGGAGTGGTTGGGAGCTCAAGATTTTAATTAAATAGAGGTGACCAAGGGCTTATTAGTATTCATGCCCAGCTACTCTAATGCCTGCAGTTGCTGTTTCAGTTTCCTGCTTAATTTCTAGGATTTTTGTAATGTAGTTTGGGACTATGGAAATGTTTCTTTCTTTCCTGTTATGAAACTTAAAAAAAATTGCTCTACTCTTGATGCTTTGTTGTCATAAGATATCTATATGAACACAAGAGATGGTGAGTAGCAGTAAAAGATGATTATTTACTTATTATGTAGGTCATTTTCTTTTGACAAATCTACTGCTGGAGAATATGAAGAGAACCGCAAATGACAGCCAGAAAGAAGGGAGAATAGTTAATGTTTCATCAGAGGGTCACAAAATTGTTTATTCGGAAGGAATTCGTTTTGACAAAATAAATGATCAATCCAGGTGACCCTTTTAGTATATTTTCACAGTTCTTGAAAGATACTGTGTGTACACTCTGACTCAGTTATAATTATAACGTAGGCGCTTAATTCTCTGTTAACAAACACTGAAATGATAGATCAACCTTATTTGAAAAGCATGATGAAGGAGAAATGTAGAATAATCAATTAAAATTTTGGTTCAGAAAATAAGATGAATTATGGTCAGTACATTTCGTGTCCATATACTTTACAAGCATAAAAGATGAATAAATGAAGAAGAATTTATTTGAGATCTCTAGGATAAGTTGAATTCAAATCTGTTGAAGGTTTTCTCGAAGTAACTTGGTATAGATCTTTTTCAGAAAAATATAGAACTGAATGTTTCTGATCCAATACACCCATTATTTGATATTTGGTTCCTTATCAGGTGGAGATTTAACTTCACATGACTAAATTGGATTAGTAGATTAAAGCATGTGTCATTTATGATTTCAACTCAAACTGGGTTTTAACAAAAATGCTTTCTGTTTTTTCTCTTCTTTCCAGCTACAAGTCTTTCTATGCCTATGGACAATCAAAACTTGCTAACATATTGCACGCTAATGAACTTTCGAGACACCTAAAGGTAATTTTCATTTATTATACAATACCTAAAAAAATGGCATTTTAGTTTTGGGGTACAATGAGAATGTTGTATTAAGATGTTTCCATTTACATTCTTGCAACATTAGATACTGCAACAGTAACAGACTAAACTGATTATCTTATTTTATTTTGGATAAAGGAGGGTGGAAGTTCTCTGATATTACAGCCACTTTAATGTGTTTATGATTTACAGATTGAGCTAGACCAATTTGGAAGTTCTGACATAGAAGTCAAGTTCATTTTTAGAATTTGACAATTTCAATTATTTGATTGACCTCAACAATATTTTCATATTTTGAACTCCCTAATTTTGACATGAATTCCGAGTTAATGAATCAGGTATCCTTGGGTTCAAAAGATGCAACTGAAACACACTTATTAGCTATCTCTGCACCATGGAGAAGGAATGATGTGAATATGCATCTAGTTTTATAGGCACACACATCTTTATGCATAATTTATTGATAAATAATTATCTGATATCAATTTTGATGGATATGGCTGGACGAACTTATTTGGCTGATAATTTTAATGCGCGAAGATCTCCACAATAACTGTAGTTATTTTCAATATTTGCCTTCTTAGCATTGCCAGTGGAATTTGGAATAACAGTCTTCTTCACTCCACAGGAAGAAGGGGTAAATGTAACAGCTAATTCTGTACATCCTGGAGCAATCTTGACCAACATTATGCGCTACCAGAAGTTAATGGCAGGTAAACCTCTTTACCTCTCTGTTCAAGACAATTCATTGTTTAGAATAATGTGGATTCGATATTTATATCCTCCTATTGTTACTGCAACACTAGCTGATTTTACCACAATGTAGAATCATGTCATAGGCATCCCCTTCCCTGTAAATAGGTTATTGTGTTAAGTTCTCGTAGTCCTATAACACAATAGATATTGCATATGGACATTGTGGTGCATTGAAATTTTTGTTTTCCCAAATAAGGCAAAGTAACCAGGAGAAGCAAACATTTTTCAAACTGGTTAATATTTGAAGTGGATCCATCGTGAAGTTTCATTTCGTGTGTCCATTCCTATACTTTGCATGCTATAATCAAATGATGAAGCTTCCTGGTATCCATTTATATGTTGCCCATTTAAAGTTCTCTCTTAGTTTGCTGTATTCATGTCCCATTCGGTTTGGATCATTGCAGTTGGGGCAAGTTTGATTTCCAGACTACCTTTGTTGAAAAATGTTGAACAGGTTGGTGTCACCTTCCATTGGTTCTTTGATGTAATTTTGCTAACATATCATAACAAGAAAGCTAATACAATTAAAGACAGTTTTGTTGCGCATTGCTGGTTGATGCTCAATTGTTCATACGATCTCCATTTTTTTACAGGGTGCGGCCCCTCCTAGCTATTTAGCTTTAAATCCACAGGTTAAAGGAGTGAGTGGGCAGTATTTTTCAGACTGTGATATAGGTAAATCAAGTGATTTAGCTAAAGATGGAGAGTTGGCAAAGAAGCTCTGGGACTTTAGTTTGGAATTGACAGAGACCAAGTAGCTTTGGTTTCTGAAGCCACCATGTCTAAATTGACTTGTGGGATGTAAATGCAGAGCAAATTTCTCTAAGAACATTTTTTCAAATTTCTTTAGTTGTTTGAGTGTGTTTCCATTTAAAGCTTAAAACTTGTGTGGATCCAGGGTTTTCTACTTACCATTCGAATGTTTGATCAAAGAGCTCTCATATCTAGGTTAAATAATTCATGATTACTTGTCCAAATGCTGGTTCAATCGTTCCATCTTATATGGATTCTTATATTTGTTTTAGTTGTGCCATCTTATGTGAATTCTTGTGCTCGAATTCTAATAAAGAAGAAGAAATTCATGATGAATGCAAGAAGAAAAACTAGAGAAACATTTATTTATCTACAAGGTCTCCAGCATCGTTAAAAGGTTTTATTTGGGAGTGGTCAGATTCAAGCTGAAATCCCACAATTTTTTGGCCAATTCTGTGTCCCGGGCAAGATCACTTGCTTTGGATAAGTTGCAATCTGAAAAGTATTCTCCACTTACTCCCTTGACTTGTGGATGCAAAGCTACATAGCACGTTGTTGCAGCCCCCTGAAACCATCAATAATTTGATACAGTTAAGCGATTCTCAGATCATCTTAGATGGATGCACTACGGGAGCAGGATATCCAGGATACATCAAAGGATCAACAATGATGCCTGCAACTTTATTTGTATTTCAGAAGAGAAAACAAACCTGTTGGAAACTCTTACCAAAAAATTTGCCAACCAATTCACCTATACCTGCATTTCCAAAGTGCAATGCACTACAAAATTCAGTACAAATAGGATATTGTATGAATAATTGGAGTATGTATCAACCTAAGGTTCCCAATATCCTGCCATTCAGTTTTTAGTAAATAGAAAGATAGCATATGTAGCAAAACAACTACAATATTGTGGTTTTGTCAGAGTTTCTTTAGTTTCAGTGGATTAATATGTTCGGCAATACCAAGAATGAACTAAGTATGATCTTTTAATTGACCGACAAAGATTTACCAGAAAGCAATCTGTTATGGCGCAGTAATCCTGTAGCAATGGTTCCCGGATGAAGTGAATTAGCAATAATTGGCACCCCCTCTTCCTGCTTACATTGAAATAGCAAATTTTTTGAGTCTCCAAAAACATACATAGAACTAAAGATCCTTGCAATGAAAAACAATGTTGAAACAAATGGTAAGGGGGTATCATGCGGAAATGCAGATATATACTACCTTCAATTGCCTTGAAAGCTCACTAATATGCAGTATGTTAGCAAGCTTTGATTGCCCATATTTGTACCTAATATTGGCATTGTCGAGTAAGATATATGTCGTTGAACTCTAGAAGTCATATCGTTATAGTCGAATGGTTAACTAATGACAAATTTGGCATCATGATTACCAGGTATCTTCATTGATTTTATCAAATTGTATCCCTTCACTGTACACAAATCTATGACCCGATGACGAAACATTGATGATCCTTCCTTCTATATGGCTCTCTGCTGCAGTTCTCTTCATTATATCCAGCAATAGGTTCGTCAAAAGAAAATGGCCTGCAAAAGGAATGATTATTCCATAGTAATCAAGGATAGAACATCACCCAAGAACTTCAAAACAGACAAGCCTACCCAAATGATTAGTGGCAAAATCGAGTTCTATTTCGTCCTTGGAAAGCGTAAATTGGGAAGCCATTACTCCTGCATTGTTTCTGTCAAACGGGAGGAAACATATTGAGTCTATCAAGTTGTGGAAACCTTGATTCAGACAAACATACTTGATAAGAACTTGAACAAAATGCTCTCACATGAGTATGTTTAGAGGCAAACCAGTGGCCTTGTATTCTGCAGCAAATTCCCTTACTGATGCCATTGAGCTGAGGTCTAACTCCATGACCTCAAGTTTAGCATCAGGGATTTCCTTATTAATTGCATCTTTGACAGATTTACCAGCATCTGTGTTCCTGACAGCCATGATCACATGAACACCACGTAAGGCAAGCACCCTAGCTGTCTCCACGCCAATACCACTTGATGCCCCTGAAATTACAATTCCACAAAACAATTGCCTAATCAAGTTTGATGGACAGGGAGGCCACCCCACCTCTTGTCATCTCAAATTTCATCTTAATCATGTGTTTATGTGACCTTTCTTATAGCAGAAAAACTTGTTTGTACCCCAAGAAATGAATAGTTTTACAGCTTCCAATCATATAAAGTACAAGAACATGAAAAGATTATGCAAATTTATTCATCATTTCAACTAGCACATCAGAGCATAATTAGGCACCATATATAACTATGCATGGTCATAATCATGAAGATAAAATTAAAGGGAACAAAAAAAATGGAAATCAGTCAATCATACCGGTAACAATAGCAGTGAGGCCAGTTCCATCAATCCCTTGAGTAACTTCCTCAGCAGTAGAACTACTTGAGAACCCTGAAGGCCCTGCCCTTTGGAAAATCCACATCTTGCCCTGACTTAGATATTAGTATCCACTAATCAAAATCCCACAAACCCAACAATAGAATCTTGAATCAGTACTACTTGATTTATAGTTGCCTTGTGTTAGTACATCAATTGAGTGAAGACAATGTCAAAATATTGACCAGGTCATGTATTGATTGCCTGAAGAGGAACTTTTTTATATTTTAATAAGTGAAACTCCAATGTTCTAAGTGCCATATTTAACTAGTTTCATGATATGGTACTATCGGCCATTTTTGACTGCTAGAGGAGCCTATTAGCATCTAGAAAAAGCAATTCAACATAACACTGGTCATAGTAGGAACTGCCAATTTTTTCTGAGGAAATAATCTGGCAATATAGTTGGTGGTATTTGACCACTTTGCCTATCGATTGCATTTGACAATATATTTTTATACTTTTAAAAATAAATTTTCACATCTTAATATAGTTTTTATCTCACAATTTAATTTCAAAAAATACAAAAATATACTTTAAAAGCCAATCCATGTGTATTTAGTAAAAAAAAAGTCATCAAACTCAAGGTTTTAACCATTCGGCCCATTATTGGTTCTAGTGTGAAATTTCGGAATTCAAAAATATTTGTGATTCTGTTATGTTCTTGAGAGAATTCACCACAAAAATTAGCTTGTGAGTTGGAAGAATCCAAAATCATATAAACTTTTTTTGGAAATTCCATATTTTTTATGTCGGAAACATATTCCAAATTATTGTATACAAAATACATGCGGAAAATGCCCAAGAATAACTTACTTGTATCACCGATCGGAATATAATCACACTAGGAACTATATCCACTATCCACAGATTAAGATGCTTCCTTTGCAGTAGAGAGAATTAGAAAAAGACTTTTCTTTTGTAGTTTTCTGCAGCACACCACAATTGCTATCTTGCTCACTTTCTTTCTTTTTTTTTTTATAGAAAACCTTAGACTCTTGGTAGTCCTCCAAAGACTTTTGGCATTTCTAACTGCCATGTTAGTGGGCATCATGGTGGACATCATGGATTAGTGGGCATCATGGATGTCCTTTTGACTTCATGGGGGTTATTTCCTTCATCTCCCACTCGCCCATGATAGTCAAAATATAACTCTCTCTTCCATGCAAAGTTCATACAAGCAAATAATCCGTGCGACCAGCATACACTGAGAGCTCGATGCTATACATCTGTTAGGAATATATAGCAGCTCAATTTGGGCATAATTCTTTAGAGTAAATTTTTTGTATGCATACCCTAGACCAATTAGTCACATTATATTTCTTTCTGATCTCTATATATATTGTATTCACAATTATGATTGAACTCAAAAGAATCATAATTGGCCGGCCTGTGAATACAAAATAAAATGTGACAAATAACAAATTGATCTTCCTCTTTCTTCAATCTCTTAATTTCAATTCAATTTGTTTTTCTAGAAATGTCCCGTTAGATCGCATCATTCATGATCGTGGGCAACATTCTAAGATAGCAAACATTGAATAAAAATTTTTAAGAATAAGATAAGAGTCATAAGGGCAGTCAATTGAGGACTTATCCTCGTGAGTCTCACACGGCTTGAAAGTTGAGATCAAAACTTTCGCCAACTCATTTGGTCGTCTTATGCTCACATAGTATGAAATATGTGTTACGGTATTCTCTCCTTTCCCATGGAGCGTATGTCTTTACATTTAATACCGTATAGATGATAGTTCAGACATTCACCATGTCTAACTTGAGTTCACATATCTACTCTTTTTAAATATCAATCCATCAGAACTCACATCTAGCATTGAAGACAAGTAGAGTGAAACTTGTGGGTCATTTCACTTTCGATCATAATCAATATTATGATCTCATCTTAACATTTTGTTAAGGCGACATACATATTTTAAACTTGAGCTCTCAATTATCACATAGATAATAAGTTTAAAATTGTCTCATCTCTATTACCACACAGTAATAAAGGTGATTACCCGTGTGAGTGGGCTAATCTTCTATCTGTCCGACATACTTTCAAACAACAAATATAATGCACAAAGCATTATATGATACACAAAGCATTATATATTAATGCACAAAGCATTAATATGCATAAATGTTAAATAAACTCTTAGGCAAAAATATCAAGAAATTGTGAACTTTTGGGAAATACAAAATATTCAGTACGTTAATTTCTACACAATCCTAGAGATTTCACATGTTTAAGAAACACATCTCTAGGGATTGGTTTTGTCATAGGATCTGCTATCATTCTATGTGTAGATATGTACTGTACGTTCACTTCTTTTTGTGCAACCATGTCTTTTACAAAGTTATATTTGGTATCTATGTGTTTGGTCTTACAATGAAATTTAGGATCCTTAGTATATGCTATTGCTGCTTGGCTATCACAGTTAACCAATATTGAATTTGCAGCACGTTTAGCAACACCTAAGTGATCATAAAATCTTTTAAGCCAAACACCCTCTTGCACTGCTGCTGAAAGTGCCACAAATTCAGCTTCCATTGTTGATAAAGCTATACAAGTTTGTTTCTTACTACTCCAAGATATGGCGCCATTATTTAGTAAGAAAACAAATCCGGAGGTTGATTTTCTCTCATCTAAATCTCCTCCCAATCAAAGATCGTGATAACCTTCAAGGTGCGATCACTTCCTTGATAACACAATGAATAGTTGGCAGTTCCTTTTAGGTACCTTAAGATTCTTTTGACGGCGATCCAGTGTGCTTGACCTGGATTGGATTGGTACCTACTTACCATTCCAACTGCATAACAAATATCAGGTCTTGTACACATCATAGCGTACATTAAGCTTCCAACAGCACTAGCATATGGAACACGTTTCATACGTTCCTGTTCTTGTGAAGTCTTTGGACACATTCTACGACTCAATCCTTCGCCTTTTGCAATAGGAGTATCTATGGGTTTGCAATCTTGCATATGAAATCGTTCAAGGATTTTATTTATATATGTCTCTTGTGAAAGAGATAATAATCTCTTTGAACGATCTCTTGAAATCTTAACTCCAAGAATATATGCACTTCACCCATGTCTTTCATTTCAAAATTGGAAGATAACCAATTCTTCACAATTGTTATAAACTCCTTATTGTTTCCGGCAATAAGTATATCATCAACATATAATGATAAGATCACATATTGATCCTTGGATCTTTTGATATATACGCAATGATCTTCATCAATCATGGTAAAGTCATATGATATTATGGCTTTATGAAAACGTATATACCACTGTCTTGATCGCTAAGGCCATATATCGATCTTAAAAGTCGACATACTTTTTGTTCTTGGCCTTTTGTTATGAAACCAACAGGTTGTTCCATATATATTTCTTCTTCTAATTCTCCGTTGAGAAAAGCAGTCTTTACATCCATCTGATGTAATTCAAGATCCATACTTGCCACTATAGCCAGAATTAGGCGAATTGAGGTAAATCTCACAACAAGGGAAAAAGTTTCTTCATAATCAATTCCTTCCTGTTGATTATACCCTTTCGCTACAAGTCGTGCCTTGTATCTTTCTATCGAGCCATCAGCTTTACGCTTTATTTTGAGAACCCATTTGTTCCCAATGGCTTTGCGTCCTTTTGGGAGTTCAACCAGTTCCCAAACTTGGTTTGAGTTCATTGACTTCATTTCTTCTTCCATTGCTAGTATCCATTTTTCCTTATCAGGGCATGTTAGAGCATCATTTGCATTTTTTGGTTCATCATTATCTTGTGGAACAATCATGAAAGCTTCCCCTTCAATGTCAAAACGTCGACGGGGAATGCTTTTACGACTTGATCGTCGTATCGAAGGTTGTTCACCTTGTAACATATCATGTTCCATAATGCTCCCACTCGGATTAGATAATGGTGGTATCGTCTCATCAAATGATTGAGATGACGATGGTGTATTAACTCCTACTATTGGAGTAATCTCATTATCTTGTTCCAGAGTTTCATACAAGGATAGGTCTTTACCTATCTCGCCCACTTTAGGAAATTCATTCTCTAAGAATGTGACATCTCGTGATTCCAATTCAGTAATACTCCCACTATCTTGTACACCTACAAACACATATCCTTTGGAGTGCTCAGAGTATCTTATAAAAATACTCTTTTTACCTCTTGCACCCAATTTTCCATATTTGTTTGAGGTATCGTGAGTATAGGCAAAGACACCCTGTGGTTTGAGAAAACTCAAATCGGGTTTTCTTCCTGTCCATAACTCATATGGAGTGGAAATAACTGATTTAGTAGGCACTCGGTTAAGTATATAGGCAGCAGTTAATAATGCATCACCCCAATAGGTGATCGGCAAATTAGCTTGTGCCATCATAGACCTAACCATTTCAAGCAAGGTTCTATTTCTTCTCTCCGCAACACCATTTTGTTGAGAGTCCTGTGAATAGTCAATCGTCGTTCTATTCCATTTTCATCACAAATATTTCGAATCGATCGGATAAATATTCACGACCTCGATCGGTTCTCAACGCTTTTATTTTCTTATCCAATTGATTTTCTACCAAACTCATAAATTTCTTAAAGCAACTTAATGCCTCAGATTTATGAGAAATCAAATAGACATTACCGAATCGAGTATAATCATCTATAAATGTGATGAAGTATATAGCCCCATGCCTTGCCCTTACATTCATTGGACCACAGATGTCAGAATGGATTAATTGCAAAGGAACCTCAGCTCTTGTTCCTTTTCCAAATGGTTTTCGTGTTGATTTTCCTGCCAGGCAATTTTCACAAATAGGCAAATCGACACTTTCAATATTGCCTAATAAGCCCTCTTTGGCTAGCCTTTTCATTCTATGTTGGCCAATGTGACCAAGTCTAGAATGCCATATGTTCACATCATTTTCATAAGAATTAGAAGACGTGAATAAGGAATAACATACATTAATGTTATTATTTAAAATATCCAACACAATAAAATCATCCAGAAAATATCCTGAACCATAATGACTTGTTCCCAAAGACAAGTCAACACCATTGATATGAAAGTTTAAATTAAAACCAAACTTAACCAAAACCAACACAGAAACTAAATTCCGACGTATGTCCGGAGCATATAAGACATCATGTAGGAACAATGTGCGCCCACCACGCATATTTAATTGGCAGGTGCCAATTCCTTTTACTTCCACTTTGGAGTTGTTCGCTACATATATCCACTTGGTTCCCTGTGGAATTCGTCGGAACTCTACGAAGGCATCTCTTTCCTTCGTTACATGGTCTGTGGCGCCTGAGTCTACAATCCACAAAGGATGAGATTCAGTAAGTAAAATAGAACTTGATACATAAGTTGTATTTTCAAAAATACGAAGGGTTCGTACCTTCTTTGGCTCGGTACAATCACGAGCAAAGTGACCCTTCTTACCACAGTTGAAACATTTCACTTTTGAAATATTTTTCTTGAAAGGACGCTTTCCTTTCTCATGTTGGTTAAGCTTTGGCTTTTTGCCTGAAGGGACTTTTCCCTTGCCTTTCTTCTTCCCACCTTGATACTTGCGTTTGGAGCCCGAAACTCCTTGTGAGTTAGAATCTGCATAATATATGTCAGTTTCTGGTTTGGCCGCTAACAAGCGGTCCTCTTCTAACTCAAGATGACGCACCGTATCTTCAAAAGTTTTAATATTTTCATTGTGGGTCAAGTGGACTTTCATATGCTCCCAATTTTGGGGTAAGGAACGAATTACTGCTTGCACTTGTTGCTCATCGGTCAATATGTGGCCAAGATCTTTCAACTCATAATCATGTTTGACATCTTCTCAAATGTTGTTTCATTGTATCTCCATGAGGTTTCTTATAAGAGTCAAACTTTACAGATGAGTTGTCTCAATTTGGTAACCGATGTACTACTAAACCTTGTCGCTAAAGCATTACATATCTTTGGCATTATCAAAACGCTCGAACTCTCGCATAACATCATTGTCCATGCTACTCAAAGAACATAATGCGAGCAAGAGAGTTCTTTCTGTTCCATGCAACAAATGCGTCTCTATCTCTTTGATGTTGAGCAAGATTTCCATCTTGTGCTCTTTCATAACTTGGTTAAGAGCTTCTAGTACTTCTTGCTCTTCTAGCACATATTGGATTTTCATATTCCAAATTTCATAATTTTCGCGTTCAATTTTTCTCCTTTGTTGATTCACTACAATGTTCTTAGATCTTTGAAGCCATTTCCTTTGAACACAAAGTTCTACAGACATATATGCACATACTATTAATGCCTATCATTTATGCATCAATTTTACACTAACTAATTATATTAATAATAATTTCATATAAGGTTTTAGATTCGAAAGTTCACTATGTTCCCAATCATCACCTAAAATCCCAATTTGAAATTATTATTAAAATAATTATTTATGTAAAAATTTAGTTCTTTCAAGTTACTAAAACTTTTAGAACTTCCCACATGGATTAAATATAATCATGTAAATATTCAAATATATATATATACACATACACATATATATATATATGCGAATAAAGCATAATCATATAAATATGCGAGTAAAATATGAATTAAACATGTTCATATAAATACTCAAATTAAAATAAACAGTAGAAATCATGTTTCATTCTTGGCTACATAAGAATTCTACTATTTACATTCTAATAAATTTAACCCAAACAGGAAATGACTCATAAAGTTCTTTTGGCAACTCTATGTTTGATTTCCCTAGCCAAGGAGTAGTCATCGCTATTCCCTTAGATTTGCGCAGGCTTGAGTTCATTGAAAGAATTGATGTTTTTGCTGCTCCTTTCTTTATGTATTCTTTCAAGAAAATTTCTACCGTCTTATCATATTCAGGAAATTCATTATTCATACTTTCCATTTCCCAAATATTGTCAAGCATTATTTGCCACTCTTCAGAAAGTGTTTGTCTCAGACAGAGAATTTTTCCATCATTAGGCATAAGTCCTCCTTCCCATATTACTTGTTGTATCATTTCATTGACCATGATAACATGATCCATCATGTTGAGATTTCCATCCCACCGGCAAATTGCTAATGCTTCTCTGCATTCTGCAAGTTTTGCTCTTTGTGCCGGTGTCTTTGCAACTTTTGGAGTTCTCATAAACATAACCATGATTTCTGTAACAAATACAGAATAAAGGATACTCATTATCCTTAGATACAACAAAGTAATAGGAAATCAATTTGAGAAACACAAAATTACAATTTTCCTGCACTGTAATTTTCCCAAAATTAGGGATCAAATTGTAATTTCAAAAATTTGGGACCAAACTGAAATTTTATAAGCATTTGGAGACCAAACAAATATTTTACAAATATTTGGGGATCAAACTATAATTTAAAAAATTTTGGTCTATTTGGTACACCATCAACTCATTTTAGCCACAAAACTTCAGTTTTTTGTATGCTACTTTGGAGACTTATTTCTCCTTCATCTTGGGTCCAAATTGATCATATCATATATCATTTTAAACCTTGAAGTATGTAGTTTTCAAATGTGTGGGTGGTGTAAATCATGTTCAAGAAATTTGAAAGATACAGGCCGTCAAACATGGTCATCCAAATCTGGAAAACAAATTTCCAAATTCATTCTTGATGAACTCACAACTTTGGAGACTCGAATCTCCTTCATATGAAGTTCAAATCGGTCATATAAGATATCATTATAAAGACTGTAATATCTAGTTTCAATTTGTATAGTATATGCAAATAGAAAACAAAAATTGAGAGAGATACAAGCAGTCAAACATGATTGCTTGAAAATTCCGATTCTGGAAAGCAAATTTCCAGATTCAGAATTTTGAGAACTGAATCTTCATTGATTCATATCTCTTTCGTTTTTCATCCAAATTACACATATTATATACCGATTTGAAGCCTGTAATGTCTAGTTTTAGAAACTATAACCATTACTGCCTATATCATTCCATATTTCTTTAAAAAGACCGTGGAACAGTGGCTGTTCAACATACTTGGACAAAATGGATTCATTCAAGAAAACATGAACATTCAATCCATTCATAGATTTCATGTTTGAACATGTTCTAAACATGATAAATATCCAGGAAACAAGTAATTCTATGCTCTGATACCAATGTCGGAAACATATTCCAAATTATTGTATACAAAATACATGCGGAAAATGCCCAAGAATAACTTACTTGTATCACCGATCGGAATATAATCACACTAGGAACTATATCCACTATCCACAGATTAAGATGCTTCCTTGCAGAGAATTAGAAAAAGACTTTTCTTTTGTAGTTTTCTGCAGCACACCACAATTGCTATCTTGCTCACTTTCTTTCTTTTTTTTTTTATAGAAAACCTTAGACTCTTGGTAGTCCTCCAAAGACTTTTGGCATTTCTAACTGCCATGTTAGTGGGCATCATGGTGGACATCATGGATTAGTGGGCATCATGGATGTCCTTTTGACTTCATGGGGGTTATTTCCTTCATTTTATATGGGAACCAATTGAAATCATGACGGATTCTTAATATAGTCCACTGGACTTTTCTCCACAATGGCCTCGTCCGTTTTCAAGAAGTTTTGGCTATTACATCCGTCCCGTTTATGATGCACTAGTAATATGTTTCTTTTTTTTCTTCTTCTTAATTATTTAACTCTTTTGGTAATATTATTTTTGGTTAGTTTTGAGTGTATATATTATGTAAGATTTGACAAAGTTACTTAATTTTATGCTAAAGATGAACAAGTTATTGATCATACTAAAATTCTTACACTCGTAATTTTCATATATTATTTCTGTTGATGATTTTTGCTATGTTTGGATTGTGGTTTATTTGAGAAACTTTGTATTAGAATATGTGAAAAATTTTGTAGGATTTTTTTTTTGTAAGAAAAAGTATTTTTGGAGGGAGGATAAAAATTGTATTGGAGGGAAAAAAATTTAAATTATGTGAGAAAAATATAGGAGGAAAATTTTAAAATAAAAATGTATTTGAATTTTTTATTTGTTCTATGAGAAAAAATAACTTTTCATACTCCCTTCATCCCAAAAAAAAAGTCCAGTTTGGTTTATGTATAACTTTTTATTAATTATTAAGTACAATACATTTAATATACTCATTAAATGTATAATTTTATAATTTTATATTTACTTTTTAATTGTGAGTATACATAATTCTTATTAGTAAGGATCGTTTAACAATTTGTTTTGAAAGTGAACTTTTTTTTTGGAAAAAAAATAATAATTTTGAGAGTAAACTCTTTTCTTGAAACGGATGAATTATGTAAATTATAATCCAAACATAGCCTGTGCATTATACTGCTGACCATCAGAACCCCTTTACCTTTGTTACTTCGCAATGTTGTTTTGTTATTATACATTTTATTTTCTGTCATTTAATTACGAAGTATTTTTTTGCTATATGTACATTAAACTAGTTATTCACGGTAAATACTATTACTTTATTTGAAACATATTCAATTTGGTAATCTTGAGAGCCCTTGTGCGTAGATAACATACATTGTTTTTAAAATAAAAGAAAAGTATTCTCACTATCGGGAATCACGATTTTTTGCCTTGACCATTACAACACATGTGTCGTTCAGGACATAAGAAACATGATGATTTGACGTCATCCTCATTTTTGTCTGATTTATCACCAGTATTTTGTTCAAGGTTTCAAACTTAATGATGGCAACTAAACATGAAAGTTGCACTAGTTGTGAGACTTAATCCAATGCCTTACGACACAAATTGACAACAATCATGTACCATCTATGTTTGATTTCATACTTGGTATAATCCAAAGTCATTATTCTTATTGGTTTACATAAGTAAAAAATTATTTTGAGAGACTACAAGAAGATCAAAAAATAAAAAAATGTATTAAAAATTATACACAAAAGAATACAAAAATATCTTCTTTAATTAAAAAAAATTACACGTAAAAGGATTAAAAACAAATTGATCTGATTCAAATCATCGTTCCTGAATGCACCCCTTTCTTTCAAGAGGGTCCGCGTAGAATTGAACTTTTTTTTTTTTAACGGACATAAAAGAGTGTGTGTACCAATATCCTAAAACAATGTGAATGGTGTTCTGAAACGTCAGGAGATCTCTATTAATTAAACTCCCTTACCACCAAACTAAACGACTTACCTAGAATGGTGTACAAAGAATAATTGGCTCATTCATAACAGCTGGGCCAATAAAGAGTCCCAAAACACTAGTAAGGGCATCTTCTCCTTCCTCTGCATTAATGTCTGGTACTACGTCATCTAAGCACTGCGCCGATGACCCTTCCTAAGAAGACTTTTTGCACAAAAACCGAAAACCACCCACCGCCCCCCGGAATCAAATCTTAAACAAGAGTCCAGTCGCTATTTACTGCCCTCAAGTTTTGGGATGTCACTGGATCATGTTTTTTTTTTATCCTCTTTTGGTTTTCCAATCATGTAGACAGATGTTTTGCTACGTCAATCCCAAGGAAAAAATGCAACGATACACCCATTTCTTGCACGAAATTGGAGAAGAAAAAGTGAAGCCGTCGCATAGAGTAAGAGTTTGTTTGGTTCTCTTTGGAATCTTTGATCATGACTAGCTCTGTAAAATGCAATGTAACATGACATTATGTTCTCTACAAACCAACTAATAAACACCATAATTTGTGTACCCCATGACATTATGACTTTGTTCTTTAAGTTACTCAAATTACACCACGTATGGCCGCTCCCCAACATGTCAACGTTGAGATTTTATTGAAATTTTTCGCTATGTATATTATCAATTTTCTCCAATACAAAATCTTTCATCATACAAACTAAATTTTTATAGGGATTAATGCAATATTCATATAGTAAAATGATACGAAAGATGATACGGGGTAATCATAATAATTACTATTTAATAACTTTTATTATATAAATATCATGTCAGTGATTAAAAAATTTCTATATATATAACTGAGATTAATGCAACAGGTTTAGTGTTTTTTTTAAATTTTTTTTATCACTTTTTAAACAATAATGTTGGCTTGTAGTCATTTATTGTTATTATGTGTGTTTTAATTACGAGATTAGGTGTGATCATGCTAATATTGAACAATCAAATGAGATGCTGTTAATAGCCGAAAATGTAGGTCAAAGGATGTTAATGATTTTTTTTTCATTAACTCATCTAACATTATAAAGTATGGCCAAAGTGTATAGCCTAGAGATCACTTTGGCCTCGTGACAAAATAATGTAAAAAATGGGCTTGCTTATGCATAATTTGGCAAGGAAACTAGGACTTGGTCCACCTGCCAATAATTCTACCTATATTGCTATGGGATTTATGGATTGGATTTGACAACCCTCATGTTCAAGGACTTGAAATTTGTGGGGCTTTAATTATTCTTATAGATTTAAAATTCCTCTAATTATCTACCATAAGAATATGTCGAGCACAAATAGTTTCCAATCCTGATTTGTTTGGCTATAGCATTTGGGGAAGGCATATAATGTAAGGAACACAACAATGTAAAACTTCTTTCCACATTTTCCTTGTTGGAAAATGTAAATACAACCATAAAATAGTACTAGGTATGGTAATTAAAATAAGAACTTCAGAGCCACAATTGACCATTAATTCCAAGGATATATGAACCCAAAAATAAAGCTAAAGAATTAGGGAAATGATAATCATAATTTTTTTGGAAAAAAAAAAGGTTGACAGAGACACTTGTGATAACCCATTGCCATTATCCCAGAGACACCCTTCCTCTTGATTACCACGTGAAGCTGGAAATGTATGGGGTCCTATTTGAAGCATCCCAATTCGCCATCAATTGACTGTGCTGTATGCCACAACCATTCACCCGCGACTCTTATCACATCCTAATAATGCATCATTACACACATATATATGTATTCACAAATCATACTAGTAAGCCACCCCATTAACCATACCAACCTCTGCATGGCAAATCCCATTAGTGAGCCCCTCCCCACTATGATGATTCTTGCCAATTTTAGCCAATATTGGACTCAAATCTCTTTCATGCACGTTAACCTTGAGTCCATATTTCATGAACAATGTCAATGACATTTTTTGCTCCACTTTGTGTCCCGGTGCCACGGTGAGCCGGTGGCGCAACAACACCGCCCCGGCGATTGATTTCATTTGCAAGAATGCCAAATCCTTACCTAAACAAATCCTAGGTCCTGCATTGAACGCCACGAATTTAAATTGGTCGTGAGGTTCGAATTTTTTCCCGTCTGGAGACATCCACCTTTCGGGCTCAAATTGTAAACTATTCTCGCCCCAAATGTACTTCATACGTCCAGCGGAATAAATCGAATAGGTGATATTGGATCCTGCCGGAACAAATGTGCCGTCAGGCAATGTATCGTCGGTAATTACATGCTTAGAATCCTCCGGCACCGACGGATATAGCCTAAGAGTCTCCGAGAGTGCTGCCTTAAGGTATATCAATTGGTCAACTTCTTCAAAGGCTAGAGGCTCATCAAGCCACTTGGAGGTGTCACTGCCACGTGTCTCCATCAGGACGGTGCAGAGCTCAAGGAGGATTTTCTCTTCAACTCTTGGGGTTTGGCCCACAAGCCAGAAGAACCAGCTCAGGGCTACTGATGACGTGTCACGTCCAGCTAGGATGAAATTGAGTGCCACGTGTTGAAGGAACTTGTCCGAGTAGGACTCTCTTTTCTTCATGAACCGGGAGAGGAGGTCGTCGTGAGGGGCCCCACCTTTGTGCTGACTCAGCAACTCCAGCTTGCGCGTGTTGATCACGTTGGTCATGTACTCATCCACGTGTTTCAAGCTCTCGGTTAAGCTGACTTCCATCCCAAGCCGAAGCCACTTTTTGATTTTCCAAATGAATTCAGGCAAAATGAATCTCTGCAGGGAGGCTTCGGTGGCTCGATCAAAAGCCGTCGCGAAGCCGTTCTCCGGGAGCCCCGCGGATAGAGTCTGTGGGTCCTTCCCAAAAGCCAAGCCGCATATGTTATCGAACGTGAGCCGTAGCAGAAGGTCTTGAAGATCAACCGGCTTTCCCTCCACCTGAGCCGTCTTAAGAATCGGGCAAAACCTCAGCTTAATCGCCCGGCTCACCCACCTAGCCATGGCTTGCCTGAGCGTCCTGGTGGTGAATTCCAGTGCGGCAGTCTTACGCTGGAACAGCCACGTGTCACCATCAGAATTAAAGATCCCCTCCCCGAGCAGATCATGAAACACCGCTTGCCAAGTAGGACCTTTTGGGTAATTATCGAACCGAGACTTCAAAATATGCTCCAGGTTTTTCGGGTCGCAAGTGACGGTCACGAGGCCCTGTTTCCGGGCCAATGATGGAATTGCGAAAATGCAAGTTTGGTACGTGCCGCCACAGGCCCGAAGGTTGTCGGCGATCCAATCGTGCATGCGGCTAGAATTATGAATCAATCCGGGCAAGCTACCCAGGACGGGCCACAACCTCGGGCCCTTTAAAGACCTTACCATGAACGTGAACCATAGTAAATAAGCGGCTGCAAATGCCAAAACCATCGAGATTGTCCCTGTATCCATCTCAGCTGCTTCAGTGGCAATTGCTGAACAATACCTGATTGGACCGAGGTAAAAAACTCAGAAAAATGAACAAAAGCTGGTATTGAAAATTTGAAGTTAATGAAACTTACCAAATCAATGAAGCCCAGAAATGGACTCAAAATAAATAAAAAGACCCTCCTGATCAGAAATAATGACGAATCGAAGAGGAAATGGTGGGAAGTAAGGAGAAGGGGAAGCAGTAGAGAGGAGACTTAGCCAGAGAGAGAGGGACTGAGAATGGCTGTCAGGGAAGGAAGAAATAAAGTGATTTATAGGAGAATAGGCAAAGGGGAGGCAATAAATGAGGGGGCCTGACTGTTGTTGAAACTTTGATCAGTATGGATAGAGAAACATGTACAGAGAGCGATGCAAAGAGCCATTTGTATATGTACATATTTGTATATGGAAACTGATGTTGTAGTCGTAATATAAATAACATATATAAATGTATGCAAAATCATGCATTATCCCACATATTTCTTCTCTTCATTGAATTCATGGTGATGATCTCATTTTCTTCGCGGACTGGTAAGTCTCTCTCTTCCTCAACTATAACAGCTTTAAAGCGCAAACATTAAATGCCCGCAGAGGTCGTTGGAGGGAAGAGGGGGGCAGAATTAAACTCTCCTAAAGTCCTTAGTTCAAAGACTTTGGCCAAAAACCACACACATAATATATATTTTTTTGGCTCTTCTCTTTTCCATCAGTAACCTACAAACAGTTTTAGTTAATGAGCAGAGTAATCACTCACCGCCCAAACCCCATCACCACCTTCCCCTTTCCAAATCCTGCCATCAGTACTCTATACTTTTAAGCTTTGACGGCAGCCACTAACCATGCAAATGCAGATTTATAGAGGCCACAAATTAATCTTTCCTCCACTCCAGTACTAGTATTTCTTAGCTCTTTAATCACTCAGACACATATATAGGAATATACTCTTTCTAGCGTCCCGTCATGTTACTTTTTTGGTATTGCTTTTTTATGTTGCACGCAAATGAAATGTGTATAAAGAGTCATTCATTCACCAATAATTTTTGGACGCACCTAAAGAATTATTATATTTTAGTCAAGATATCAATCTTCTCGTGTAGCTAGCACATCCCATTGATTATGCTAAAACTTACACGGTTTGCATATTTTAACGATAGGTTTAGTGAATTTTTTTAATAAAAAGTTATAATGACAAATTATACGTTGTAATAAAAAGATAAAATTATTTATTATATTTTTTAATATGAGGATTTGATTTTTAATGGTAAAAGAAAAGGGAAGAAGCAAAATGGAAAAAAAAAACGAGTATATACTATATATATTTTTCATTAATGAATTTCTTTTTTTAAAAAAAAAATATTATTGGTGTGTTTGTGTAGCATAAGAATGTTGTAGCTGTCACCAAATTTGACAGGAAAACAGCAATTTAAATTCAGGCATTAATGAAGGAAAAGAAGTTAAAAAAGATTGGTTGAGAAGTAGCATATGAAGTCCTTTAACAAAAACTACCCAAACAAATGCGAGGCAAAGAATTATTTCTGCCCTTTTAACTTTATTATATTCGTTTCTGGGTTGGCATTTATGGTAACAAAATTAAATGAAGAAAATAATGAACATTTTATATCAATCTTTCGATTTCCTTAAATTTGGCCAAATTTCAGTTTCGTTGTTTACACAATTTTAGAATCTTGTTGATCTAGTACTACTTTGGAAAACAGACCAAACAATTGAGATTTATTCAACTTCATTCAGCATGAATAATTTTACAATAAAAGTGTAAATTTAGTCAGCAAAGTATGTATAAATTAAGAAACTAAAATTATTATTATTATTTAATTATTAAAATTAAAAATGTACAAATTGTACTTAATATTTAGTCCATTCTAAGACAATAAAAATTAACTTAAATTTAATTTGCATGCATATTATGGAACGGTTTTGCTTAATTTTTGGAAGGTTATAATTTGCACATGTACTCTTCTACCTACGTTAAGTAAGTAGTATTCATTCCTTTTCATATTTTGGAGTTTTCCAACGTAAGTAAACAAAATTAATGAATCAGTCAAACTCCTATTTATGCCACTTTAATTGTTTGCTTATCCTCCTCTCTTTTTTCTCCTTACTGTTGTCTTAATTAGTTACTATTACTAGTGATTATTATAATTATGGAAACTAATAATGACTACTACTGTATTTTGACTTATCATTAATTTAGTGCTAATTAATTACATCCCAAAACGCAAAGTAATAGTGGGAAAAATGGAAAATACGTTACTTAATTAAAAACGGGTCTTATTTTCTTGTACTTCAATTCTTTAGTTCTTTCTCTATTTGACAAGAGAAATGTGAATGAAGCAATAAATTCAGTTTTTTATTTTTTTTTACATTTTTAATAATAATAATTAACAAGTATATATATATATATATTTTACATGGAATTTATTTTATTACTTTAGATAAAAAGATAACATCCAAATGTCAAAAAGCGTTGCTGAATTGTTGTAGAAGGTTTCGTGTGATGGAGCAAAAGAACTGGCCCATGACCATGAGTACTTTTTACAATGATGTTATTTTGTCATTTCCACGACTTTTTATTTTTTACATATGAATTAATTAAAAAGGAAAGGATGTTGGTTATAATAAATAAGAAAATAAAATAAATATATTTAAAGTGGTTTGGATATATGTATAGAAAACTTTTACGTGCATCTGTATAGCATATAGAAAATAGATGAACTTATATTAAAAGAAGAAAACTAAAATTTAAAAAGATTTGAAAAGAGACTATTATAAAATTTATGAAAATATCAAAACTTAAATAAAATATATGTTTCAATAGAAAGAGATAATCATATATGATGCAAATAGCAGACCTCCCATAGGGGAATAAAAGTTTAATAGTTGTTGTTATTATTATTTTTAGATATTTTAAAATTTTTTGCGTGTGTTTCAACTTTTTATCTGATAATTTTTATTTGAATTTCAATGTGACAAATATAATTACATTTTTCCTTTTTTCCAAAAAAGTATAATTATATTTTTTTCAAAAAAGTTAGTAAATTAATTTGAATGATTGATTTGAACATGAATTCAATTGATTAAAAAAAGTTGATATTTCCTTTCGTCTCAAAAAAAAAAAAACTTTGAATATAATATAACTTTTTTTGATTATAAGGTAAAATACACTTGTGCTGTTAAATGTATAATTTTTTTATATCTTTACTTTTTAAGTGGAAGCCATATGTAATTATTACTAACAAAAATAATATAAGAATTTATTTTAAAAATATTTTTTTAGAGACAAAAAAATTGAAAGTAAATTTTTTTTAGACGAAAGGTGTAGATTACAAACAAAATGAGACAAAAAGACCAAACGAGTGATTTAGTGGATGAAGATTCTATTATTTTTAATGTGAGAATATGTTATCTATTATATATATATATATAAAACAATATCCATGCAACTTCCTTTTGATACGCATGTAATTTGGTTCTTATAATTAAGTCATGTGTAGAATTTATATTCTCCATGTTTATTTACCCTATCTTATGAAGTTTTAATTTAAGTAGAATTTCCCTTCTCTATTTTTATTTACCCTATCTTATAAAATTTTAATTTAAATATGTGCTTGATTGACATGAATTAACTATTCTGCGTAAATGTAAACACATTTTATTTATTTTCAAATTATGTTCAAACGTAACTAATAATCCTCATGATTTTATTTGAGTTAAAGTGAAAGTTCTAATTTCTTATCACTTTATTTATATTAACTATGATCAATGCCACCTCCTCTAAGATTGCCTTAATTTTTAGACCATAGAATTTCATAATTTTATTTATTTATTATTTATGACATATAATGAAGGAATAAAAATATGAATAATAAGAATAATAAATAATGAATAATCTTTAAAATTCTATCATTGACAACTTCCTTTTAATTCACCATATTCTTATCCGTTCATTGAATAATTTTTTTGTGATAGGTTGTCACTTAGAATATTAATTCCCCATGTTCTTATCAGTTTATTGGTGTTAAAATTTTTATTTTATTTTTAAATAAGTATTTATTATTTAATTTAATAATATGTTGTTGCATGCAATGATAATAATTCTACTATTGAAATAATAATCAGTCGTTCATTTGAACCTATTTATGATGCATGTATAATTTTGATTGAGGTATATAATCAAGCAAACGGTCACACTATATTTAAAGTTAACTAAATACAATAACTAAAAGTAATACACATAATTGTTATCTCACTGGATCTTATCATTTTTATCATATTAGAATTTAAATTATATACTATCTCTTATACATAATTAATTTAACTAAACTAAATATTATCATTTTTATCATATTAAAATTCAAATTATATACTATTTCTTATACATATTTAATTTAACTACTTATCCTATAAAATCTAAATTACGTAGTAAATTGCACAAAAAGTATAATGGTAAGACCAATTTGGCATAAATTTATTTATCTACTATGTATAGACATAAATTTAATTTACTTGTAACATCATTTATCTATTTGTCTATTAATCAATGCTTAACTTTTCCTCATTATAATTGCATGAATCTATTACAATTGTATATGAATTTTATTATTGTTTTAGAAATAATTATTTTCATACTATTGAATCGTTGATTTTCATATCCGTTTTTATCCATCACTCATATCTTTATTTTTACTATTTCAATTTTTTTTAATGCTTTATCAAGTATGACATGTTTACTGCCTATAATTTATATATGTTTCCTACATTTTAAAATTGAATATGAGCAATTCAAACGAACCCATGTATATGCTTAATTATGCACTTCCCTACCCAAGTTTGGACAACAAAATTATTTCATTTGAACAGGTTATTTAACCAATAGGCATAATTATTGTTGGGAGTTATGCTAATTGTCAATTATTTGGCAACTTAAAATGGATATTTCATAAGGTTGGAGTTTCAATAGTAATTTTTTTTTTATTAATTAACCAGTCTCTTTTATTTCATTATTGAAGGTATAATCTTTCTCTATTTATTATCAATTATTTTGAAATTATGACAATATGAATTTCCATGGTTTTTTTTATTTTAATTTCATTATCAAATGTATGATCTTTATCCATTTATTATCAGTTGTTTTGAAGTTATAAAAATACAAATTTTCAATAAAACCCAGTAAAAAAAATCTTATATTATTTTACTACTAATAATTATATATGGCTTAAAATTTAAAAGTAAAAATAAAAATAAAAATTATATATTTAATAATGCATTAAATATATTGTATAATTTGTATTTTATAGCTTCTTTTTTTTTTTTTTTGGACAGAAGAGATATGTAATTTTATTAATTCACCATTTTTGACACTATGAATCTATGATTCTTTTTTTCTTTTTTCTTCTCTAAAGACACGCAGCATAATTTTTTGAGGAACATTATTCTCTCCCGAACGTAAGACTTAAGTTTGAGATTAGAAAATATATGTATGTGAGTGTTAAAAAGAAACAAAGAGAGATTGTTACTATTAACAAATTGGTAATTAATGGTACCAATTTTTATTTTTATTTTTATAAGTATAGACTATTGGAGAAAGAGGGATAGAACATTTGTGACTAAAGTCCTCTTTTACCTAGTGGTTTTACGTCTCACCATTTTTTATTATTAGCCTACCAAACCTATTGATATATCAAATGATTGTGAAAATTAGTTGAGTTTTATTTTTTTCAGAAAAATAATCTTATAAAGAGAGGTAAAAATTAAAATATTTAATTTATTATTTGATTTTGATTTATTTATCTTTTTCGTGCACTATCAAGTTAAGTCCTCTTTTTTTGTTTGTTTTTTTAAATCTAATAGCTTAAGACTGAAATTATATATGCATTAATTGGCTCATAGTGGAAATTCCAATTAATCCATTAAAAGGGATGGAGGGAAGGTAATAAGAAGATGATGAAATAGGATATGGGAACTATATGTACATTATGCTCAATTGCTCGCTAGATTAATTTATTCCAAGGAAGAATGGAGGGAGGAGAATGAAATTCTCTTTGATTAAAGAGAAACATGTTTTCCTTTGCATATTACTGTGATATATTTTGAACAAATTACATTTACTTCTTTTGATATTTGGTTTTATACCAATTACTTTATGAGATTTGATGATATTACGATTTCCCTTTTGATTATCTAGAAATTAATATTTTATTACGTAATTTATGAAATGACTAAACAATTAGGTAAAAGTAGAGTTTAGTTATTTTTTTCTCGTTAAATTTACATTACAATACTGCTTATAGTTATGTTTAATATATTTATTTTTAAGTAAATATTTTTAATTTTTTTTTTGCATACTTTAAAAACACTTTATACTCACATTTTATTTATTTTTTAAATTATTTTATGAATTATATAATGAAAAACTAACTTTTAAATGATCAAAGGGTTTTACCAAAATAAAGCTAAACTTCATAGGAGGCAAATGTAATTTATCCATATTTTTTCCCTAGGATACTATTCTAACAACCTTCTTACTCATATGAAAGTACTGAATAGAGCTCAATTTGATGATTCTTAAAATTTTTTGGCCGGCAGGCTGTGCAAAAACGCAAATTACCGTGCGTGCCGGTGACTGACGGTGCAAAAAATTTATTGTTCTATGAACAGTATTTACTGGTCATAGAACAGTAAAATTTTTTGAATTTTAACGTTTATGAACAGTGTTTTACTGTTCATGAACATTTTTTTTTTTTGGGCTGTTGCGGTCTTTGCAAATTGGATTCACGCCGCCACGACTTGAGATGAGAGTTAGAGATTTAGTTCTAGTTTCTTTCATCACAGGTCATTAGCTGTGGGCCCATTGAGATGCGTCGCATCAATTTTGTATAGTATTAGTGCCCCGATATAATCTGGTTTTTGTATTTTTGTACTTGTGGGTCGTTCCTAGGTTGTCCAAGTCCTCAACCCTTCCCGTCTTGTGCGGGTTTAAATTTGGTTGAACTTAGGTCGTCTAGGTTGTCTACCCTTCCCGTCTAGTGCGGGTTTTGCTTCCCGTCTCGTGCGGGTTTACATTGTTTTTCTTTTTCTTGCCCCTCGTGGGCTTTTTGCCCATTTGAGGGCCTTTATTTTCGTAGGTTATAGCGCTGTCTTCAGTTGCGACGCCACGAAACTCTAAACCCTTGTGGCTCTGTACATTGGCCATTGTGCCACTTTATTAATCTACTATTGTTTCAGGAAAAAAAAAAAAAGTACTGAATAGAGCCCAAAAAAAAAAATAATTATTCCATCTTCTAGATTCCCATTACATCATTATAATTAATAATCTACCAACCTATCACAAATCTAAGTTCTATAGCTATTAAATTAGGAGTACAACACACATGGTGCAATCAAAGATGTAATATGATCAATCTTATAATTAAAACAGTCCACATTATGGCTAAAAACATTAGGTTTTGTTTTATTTCTGGCCATGTTTATCAATTGCAATGGACAGCAATGGTGGCCCTGAGATCTCACAAAAGCAACCCTTTTTGGCATTCATCAAGTGACCATGGATGGTGATTGGTCACCCAATTAATTGTTCCCAAGCTGTGAACCAATTTAGGTGAACTGTTTTGCAATCAATCATTGTATTTTTATTTTTCGTGTAATAAATTAATTATATAAATTTTTATTTTTTTTGTTTTCTTATATATAAATATAGAAGTTTAACTTTAATGAATCGTAATCAAGAAACCATTAACTTCACTTGGTAGATCAAAAATGTCCGACTTATTAATTTATTTGGTAAATTATTTATTGTTCTTTTTAATTGTATATGACGACATCATCATATCTTGTAAATTGCTAGTTGTATCTGACCGTCCCATCATAAGTAACATAAGGGATGTGTAGTTATTGCATTTATCAAATGCCACACTATTTAATTCCTCCTCTTATTCCCTCTCTTTCCTTCCATGACAACTATACAAAAATTTAAATTAATAATAATATTTATAGTGAAAAAAATATTAATAAATCTTTTTAGTTAGTTAGGTAATATTTTCTTGGCTTTTAATTAATTAATAATCTTAGCCATGAATATATTTAAAATTATTCTTTGCTTTGTATATCATTATTTAATTTAAATATGGGTCAAAGTACGAGGAGTACGAATGTGGACAACCATTCCTAGATTTCTCTGGTTTGGTTGGCTTGTTAATGATTACAATTTTCCACACTCTACCAACAAAAACGGTTGCAAACTTATAATAATGTGGTTAGCTTGTATATTGAGGGGTGGAAAATTGAAGTCAATTTTATTAATTGAGCTTGTGTACCATATTATATCTCAAGGAGAGAGTCAAGAATTTTTTTTCTTCTGGAAAGGGGACTGAAACAAATTTTCATAATTTTGGGAGAGGCCTTTGCATGCCCGAATTGTCTTTGTTCATAGTAGGATCACTTAATTTCGCCAACATAGACGAAAATGGAATGACTAATATCAGCTTCTGTATTCATGCATGTTTTTCTGCATGATATGCTTTCAATATACCTCCATGTATCATGGTAGTGGATACAATGGAATAAAGACAACGTTAATAAGAAACTTGTGACCTCAACTCTTTCTCCATGGTGAGGTTTTGTATATTCAATGGAATAAATTTAACAAACCTCTGTCCTAATCTGGTTTTCTCAGTGCCTGACTTCTAAACTGCACTTTGCAGAAAAATACAGGTAGCAGTATGCAGTGCTTCTACTGTAGTGACACATGGTAACAAATGCATGAATTGGCTATGGTTGAGGCGGCTAATTGAGGACAAAAGAAGGAATCCCATGTCAAGATCTTTGGCAGATGCTCTGATTAGGTTTGACTCACGATGGAACAGTGAGAAAATGCTATGTTTTCCTGTATTCTGGCCAACAAACTCAGGATTGATCCACCAAAACAACTCTGTATCATGACTATTGTTCTGGATATTGCCTGCCCCTATGCTGGATGCTGTAAAATAATGAGACTCTAAATCCCACTACAAGGAAAAAACTAATGTCATCAAAATTTCTGTTTGTGTGAATTTTTTCAGCAAGACGAAGTCCTCTTTCTTGTGATGTTGATACATATCTAGCAACTTAACATGTATATTCTGCAGTGCCCTGAAAAATTAGTAACACTTGGAGGAAGAAGGTAAAACAGTTGAAAGAAGTGCAAAAATCAAACACATCACTCAAAAGTCAAAACCACCTCCCCTGACACCCCCCCAACCCCTCCCCCAAATAAAAAAAACAGAAGCAAAAAATCACTGTCAAAATATTGAATAATCCTTTTCAGACAAGCTCATCCAGTTCTAATGACAGATTTCCCATCGAATTCTAAAGAATGGAAAACAAGGAACCGGGATGTTCTGAAAAGAAGTGATAGAATGCTTCTTGACACAACAATCTCTAGAATCCTACGGTATGCTTAAAGCAGTATTGACAAAAGTAGGCAGCTCAGACAGTGCCAACTTAATGGTCTATGATCAAGAATAACGGATGTGCATACCAACACATCATCACATAGGTCCTTCAAATTCAATAGTACATATCATATATCAATGCCTAAGATGAACATGGAAACATCAACAACAAAAATCTAGATCGCTATGCTTGATGGCAAAAATAGACTTGTTATTTAAACAGAGTTCACGTCAACAATATTGAGGAGCAAAAATTAATAAACTCCATATTCCTTTGGAACTGACATTGCGATTATAACAGTGAGACACTAACAGAAAAACTCTGTCATTTACTAATGCTACTAATAATTTCAGAAGCATCACTATTATGAAGAAGGTATCAATAAATACAAAACATATTTACAATCAAATAACTATTATACATAAGAACTAATCTAGATTTAAGCTTAAAATCCCCTAGCTGAACTCTGCCAAACTTCAACAGATTGCTGATCCTTCCTCGTTACAAACATTTTGTTCCCTCCAAAAGCCAAGCGTGTTATCCTGCTTCCTCCCATATCTTTTTCTCTTCCCATGGAATTCTTCCTAAAAACTCGTTCCTCTACTCTTCCATCTTCAAACCTTATAGAAGAACCAACCTGAACTTCAGACCACAACTCTATATTTCCTCCTTTACTACAAAAAATCTGATTTCCATGACTTGCAATGGTGCACCCAGAACCTTCCTTCTTCCCGTTGATAACCTTTCTTTTATCTCCCAGACAAACCCATGAATTCTCGGCACCCATGTTCCTCAAATCAGTAAAGAAAACCTCACCAGAATTCACGCCAACCTTAAATAAGGCTGAAAGATTATCCGACACTGTCACATCAGAGAAGCAATCAACCTTTTCCTTTAGTTCCCAAACAACATTTCCAGACCTTATATCCCAAAACTTAATATTTCCTAATACACCAGAAGGTCCACTATGAGAGCCAGAAGCCATCAACAAATTATGACTAGGAACCCATTGTAATTTTGTTGCCGGAATACCAGAATCCAGCTCAGCACCAAATATTTCACAATGACCAATACTAGTAACGGGCTTAAAACTATCGTTGAGATCATAAACCATAATACAATTGGAATTTCGCCTACTGGACTCGAAACTTGTGAACAAATATTCAGGTGATGATCCAATGGCCTGCACCGTTGAACTTGACCTGGTCACATTTTCCCAGTTCAAAGTTTTTTTCACAAAACCCTTATGAAGATCAATAATTTGCAACCCTGGAAAGTCGGTTGCACCGGCAGCCGCTGTTTGTGGGGACAATGCTAATAGTGAATCGATGGCCGTAAATTGGGTCAAAATGGTTACTTTTTTCTGCAATGACCAATCAAAAGAGGAGATTTTACAACCATGAGCAACATGAACTGAGCCATAAGGAGTAGTCGAGATAGTTGAAGGTAAGTCCCTGCCACTCAGGGGTAAACCTAAAGATTTGTCAAGGTTGAAGGCTTCAAATTGAGAAGCATTTGACTGGGAATTGATCAGAAGATTCTCAATACCAAAAAATTGGGACTCAAAAATAAGGTCTTGAACATCAAAGGCTTTGGCTTTCGATGGAAGATTACCAGTTCGTAAGAGGGAAAGGAGAATAGAGAAAAGCTCAGGATCTCTATCAAGAAAAGGGATTGTATTATCAACGTTTGACAGCTTGGAAAAGAGGGATTTGGAGCCAGCTAAATCTAGGGTTTGTCGTGTGGTTTGGAAAATCTGACCACCTACATCAATTGTGACAACGTTGGATTTTGAGACTCCAGAATTTGAATAGAACCCGTTTGAATAAGTTTTAGCTCCTGCAAAAGGTGGCATTTTTATCGGTAGACTTCTAAGGTTTCACAATTAATTTGAAGAAGAAGAAGAACAAGGTGAAATCTTGACAACCCTGATATCCAAATATCCAAAAGACTCAACCTTGGGGCAATTGAAGACAATCCCAATACAGGAAATCCAAGGATTAGAATCACGCTAGATAAATCAACCTCAACCAATGATAAAGGTATGAATTTTCACAATGAGGAAGTCTAGGGGGAAAAAATTGAACCGAAGCGAGAAGTGAAGAGGGTTGATGTAGGAAAACAGAAAAACTTCGATGATGAAGGAGAGAAGAAGATGGGGGTCTTGACTTTGAAAGGGTTGGCAATGGCAGGTGCCTGCCATTCTAGAACGTCAAATATTGCATGTGGTCAATGAAAATAGAAAATATGAAAAGTCCATTATATTGGCTCGTTCATACTTGCAATAGCAGTCCAACATGGACCATTTTTCCGGAAGTCCAACACGGACCACTGCTCTCAGTGCCTGATTTGTCAGAACTACCGCCTCTATGATAGCGTTTTAACAAGTTTTACGGTTTAAAAAAGTGCTTTTATACATTTCGGAACAGTAATTGTGAGATAATTAATATCTTAAAAAGTATATTTAAAATAAAAATAAATTTTAAAATGCAAACCAAACAGTCTTCACTATCTTCAATTTTCTTTGTTCTTTTTCCATGTAGTTTCTGATTTTTCAGATTTGACAAAAGTTTTCAAAGTCTACTAAGAAAAAGATTCTAGAACCAATTTTCATCCAGAAATTTTGATAAGGGTTGTTTCTTGTGATTGATCAAGACTCAAGAGTTTAAAATTAATCCAAAATTAATTTTACTTTCTTGAGATGGTTCCATACGGTCAAAAGAATCATACTACTATAAAATATCGAAAGTTCGAAACAATTATTACCACTCCTTTCGTTCTTCTACAAAAGGTGGGCCAAAAAAACAACAAAAAACACTCCTTTTTATTCCTCCTCTGGCATGGGGCGAGGTCTAGAATCTTGGCTAACGAAGATCTTCATTGGTAACATTATAGTATTACTATAATACAGTTTTCCAGTCAATTAATTTGAGAGTCATAAAGTCTGACGTATTTTGCAGGTTTGTTTTGACTGCATTTTGAACCCACGAAGCCTAATTTGGGTTCTGCACAAATTATCTGTAGTCAAAGTTAAAAGTTCATCCGGGATTAGTTTGCTTGAAATTCAAAAGAAAGTTCATGAAGAAACATGAGCCTTGAAAACTACTTTATTAGTCAGGTTTGTGTTAGATTTGGTTCTATATATGTCCTTTGGAAACGTCTTTGCATCTATCTCTCAATTTACCGCCTTGAAGGATTGACGCATCCTACATACATGCAGAAAATATTCAAGAAAATATCACCAAAAAAGAGATAGGACTTTTATATAAACTTCCTGCCGGTTTACAAATCGTAGGCAGTTCCAGGCAGCCATGTTCTTCAAGCAAGTAAAAATGAATTCCAGACCTGGTACTTTTTAGAACTCTATGGAGGTAGACTGGCATGGAATGATGACAACTAGGTTACAATGAATCAAAACAGGAACAGATGACAATTTCAGGTGAAAAGAGAAATTATTGCCCAAGAAAAGATTAAGCTTAAGCTATGTCATAATCGTCGACAGCATCCTATGGTTTACCAAGCTGTTCTATCTGTTACTTATGTTACATATCAAAACAAAAAGGCAATTATCTAAATGTTGCTAGCTAATATTACAAATCTACTTTGGGTGGCGGATAATACAAATATCCTTCCTAATCTCTGTATCGTCTCGCCTTCACTCTTTCCTAAGGTTAGTAAATGCGCAAAAAAGGGCAGAGAAGTGAGGTCGGTCCTGCAATGTAACGAGTAAAATCAGAACCAGGTATATCACAACCACTTGGCCAAATCCTTGCTAGCAGGGTTCAGCCTTCAGAGAATCAAGCCCAGCAACAATCTTTCACGCTGCACATAATGTTCCAACAATAGTGCAACAGAACAAGTTAGCTGACTCCTGGCTGCATCACAGGAAAGGACCAGTTTTTACTAGCCCCATCATCCTTACCAAGAACCTTCTCATTAGCCCACCAGTCAGAGCCAATGTTATGCTTATCAGAATTCCCTTCATCCACACTGTCAAAATTAAATTCTTTGGCAGAGCCAAGGGTGATAGAACGCTGCTTCTGATACCATGGGACACCCTCCCCATCCTCAGAAGCTCTTCCAGATGCATTTCCTGATGTTTCACCAGCACAGCATTCATGTCCATTTGCCATTTCCATTGGAGTATTCTGTTTTCTAACATTACAGTCAGCATTACCAAGAGATGCTAAAACAGCCTTTGATAATACCACTGGCTTCTTTTCCACACATCTAACAATATCTTCTGCTGTTATCTCAAAAGAAACTCGGTGATCAACTGCTGTTTCATCATTTCTCAAGCAAGTATGTGAATATGGGAGTGCAGTAACATCAGATTTCTGATGACCCAGAAGAAATCCATTGCGATATCTCGGTGGTAAGGCATCCGGTGTAATAGTACCAGATCCTTGCTGCGAACCCCGTGAACCCCATTCATGAGGTGCAATCTTCTCAAGGTTCAACAGCTTTGGAGGGTCACCACTTCTGAATTCAAGGAAGTGGGGGCGTCCATATACAAACTCACTGTCTGGAAAGGGAGATGATGTGCCTGAACCAGAAATGCCTGAGCTTGGAGAGATCAAATGACTAACAGGGCTTCCAGGTTGAAGCTGATAAGATTGAAATTCATACTGAGGCAAGGGAAATGTCTGACCGTCTTCACCATTTTGGTGAATTGGGTCGAGAAGACGGGCAAATGGTACCTCAGGTGAGGAAGGTGTTGTCATGTGGACAGACTCTGGTGGAGGAGTAAAGGGAGCAGTAGATGGTTCAGTCGTGAAGGTTGAGAAAACTGGGGGAGTAACTAACTGTGTCTCATGGGCATAGGGACCAATAGCAAACATTGATGCAGGACCACCAGGGGAATACATGCTTGCAGAAATAGACGTGAAGGAAAGTAGGCCAGTTGGTGATTGCATTGCAGAAGGAGGTTCTGAGTGTAGGACAGAAGCAGGAGAGGAGGGAGGCGCAATGAAGGGAAGCACTGTAGAAGCTGCTTGAATTTGGTTCTCAGATGCAGGAGGATCTACTCTTGGGGCTGTTGGTTCAGGAACAAGTGCAGCATGTCCAATTCGCTTGCTGTGTTTGTGAGATCCAAAACACCAATATAGGCTCCAACAGCTAGCCAATCTTCTTTTCTGCATATAACAGGAGATTGCAACAAAATATTAGGAACAAACAAACGCATTGCTATATTTCTTTTGCATGTACTAGGGGACATGCTTGGAATTTTATGCAAAACATGATTTTCTGAAGTACAGAAGTTGAACACCTCGGGCAAGTAAACATCAAGCACAATCCTAGAGAGCAAGGCTTAAGCAAACTGCTAAAAATACCTTTTTGCACACTGCCTCAGCCGAAAAACCACCAACACAAAGTTAACTAACTAAACAGCCCAAACGAAGACAGCGGAATTAAACACATCTGCATCAATTTACTCACTACGTATGATAAGATGAAGAGAAATCAGCAGCTTCTCATAGGTCTAACCTAGCTGCTGCTCTGTTAAAAGATTGCTCCCTTCCACCCCCCAAATCCCAAAAGGCTTAAGCCCCTGTTTGATGGAAGGAAAAAGGGAAAACAGCAGTAGTTGCATGCCCAACTTATTAAACAATTATGGACCAAAAATAGCATTGAATCTGTAGTTTTTCTTTTGCAGCTAAATGGGGAAGCAAGGAAGTGGTGTCTTTAGACAGAAGACACATTTATTGGATAATGTAATCACAAAACTGATGGCTGACCCAGATTGAGAAAAATTTGGCAAAGACAAAAGTTTAAGCAAATGGCTCCAAAATTCTCCTAATTCAGAAGGCACGGGATCCAAAAAGGATTAGCAGAACTCAATGTAGTAAACCATCAGCTTAAAAGAAGACAATGCACTTGTCCAGAATATTCCATAAGATAGTAAAAGATCAGATTTGATACGTCAAAATGTAATCCTGCAAAGAAGGGGAGAAAAAAGTTGCAACTACTTATTAACCAACAAATCAGACACCACGCCCACTGGTGGGAGCTCTAGAACAGAGGCCTGGTGGGAGCTTAACCAGGCCTCATGTTTCTACTCGAGTCTGTTTCACAAGATATCCCAAAAATACCACATTATGAACAAAAACTCACTCCAGTTTTCTATTAACAATTGTAAAACCAAAAAGAGTTACAAAAAGCAAGATTTGTGAAACATTGAAACAATCAACACCTCAAACTCAACTACCTGCTAGGTAAAAAGACAAAGTTTTTCATTACTGCCGATACACAGCTGTAGAGTTGAAACTTATAAAGTGAAAATCGAAGATGCACTTCAAAGCTCAAAAATTCAAAGTAAAACTGATCCATTCTAGCATCAACCTAAATCAATCTTCTAATCGAAAACCAGTACAAAAACAACCAATATAAATTAAAAAATGAAAAAATAGTCACGAATTCATCAAATACACTAAACTTCAATCATTCCATTTAAAAAAATAATCAAAATTTAACCTACTTATCAGTAGATCTCAAATCTAAACCATCATACACTCCAAAAACCCACAACTCTACACACGCACACACAGCTCAACTATCAAGCTGAAAATTCCATCAACAAAATTACAACCACAGAACTACCTACTGGTAAAAGGAGAAAAAAAAAAGCACATACTAGTAAAATTCACACAATAATAATTCCAATACAATGAAATCAACCGACATAACAAACCAAAAGGAAAAAATCACTTTTTTCTTCATATACCTGAACCACAGCTTGCGGCACGCGATTCTCCTCAGCAGCGATCGCAGTCGCCGCTGCGTTTATAACGTCCAGAGTATTATTTCCTCCTCCGCCTCCGCTTCCTCCTATTCCATTCACTCCCCTCATTTCTCCGCCCTTCCAAAACACTCTTTTGCCACTTAATCAATCAACCACAACGAAATTCAGAAACCAGAGCTCCTCTTCCCCGATCGCATCTCAACCAAAAAAACAAAACAAAAAAATCTGGAAAAAAAAAAGCAAAAAAGATCTGATTTTTCTCAAAAGAAAATAACGAACAAGATTGTACTACAAGAAACTAACATTAATACTACAAAAAATAAATTTTTATTTTCATGCGTCTGTGTATATATATATATATAGTTTTGTTGTATGTATATATTGTAACAGAAGAAGCTTTGGAGGTCAAACACGGCAATGACTAAGCAATTGATTTCGCCTTTTGTAATTATGATTTTATTATTATTTTTATTATTATTTTTTTGGAGGGGCTAAAGGTACTTTTATCATGAACTGATGGTGTTAGAGTGCGAAATGACGGAAATGTCCATGGGGGATTTAATATGGTGCACCTGAATTTTGCAAGCTACATTAAATTGGGGATTGTTGGGGTTTGAGGTTCACATCAAATGGGATTTTCTCTTTTATTGCAACTCATATGGTGTAGGTGTGAATTTATTAGGTTTGGGAAGTACATTTCTATGTTTGTGCAAATTCATGTGACGAGAATGATGTATGATGTATGGTGTTTGGTTAGATTGGGTTTGCTATTTCATTTTGAATTTCAAAAAGGAATTGACATTACTTGAGTAAAAGTTTTGGATTTTTTTTTTTTAAATTTTTGTTGTGTTGATTCTCTTGTAACAATGAGAAAAATAAACTAATTCCATTTTAGGCCTTCAAATTTACCAAGGAAAATAATGAGGGGGTTCTGAGTGAAAATCAAAATTACTCAACTGTTATTATTACTTTTCAGACGTAAAGTATTTGACGTACTTAGTGTTAAATGCATGCAATAGATACCTGATTAAGCAAATTTAAACAATTGATTTTTGTAAGAGAAATAATAACATTTTTAGTGACTGTCATGATATTTATAGTGAGAAACTACTAAATATATTTTAGATTTTTGTAAGAGAAATGATAAAATTTTTAAATAGCACTTGAGCAAAATTTATACTCTCACATTTCAAAAAAAAAGAGTATACATTTGATTTTGTATAATTGTTTTTAAATTATAATGTACAATATATCATATTACTGATTTGACTTATACATTATTATTATTGATAAAAGTAATATAAAAATTTTACTTAAAAAAATTAACTATTTTGTTTGAAATAAAAAAAATTGACACTAAATTTTTTTATAATAAAAATATCATATAAATTAACTACTTAAAATATTTTTTTTTAATTATAAATAACATTACTCATTTTCCATATGAGAATTAAAGATCAAAATGATTTTGGAAGATGATGATGGGTAGTTTGGTCCATGGAAGGGGACCATAATTAGATTATTTGATTAAAGAATAATAAATAGATCTGGGCCGAAGTGGGGGGGCTTTTCCACGACGATGGATGGGGTGGTACCGAGAAAGCTTCGTCGTTGCTTTCTTGGGTTGTTGCTTTGTCCAATGTGCGCACGTGTGGCCATCCATTTCCACTTCCAAATTGGCCCCCTTTTCTTTCATTATTATGTCCCCACCCGAGAAAAATTCCCCGCCATTTTAAACTAACTTGCACGGATGGCTCTTCTTTCCATATCAACTTCCCCTTTGCTTTTTGGTTTCGCTTTTCTTTACTGTTATGACGTTATCCGTTTTTTACTAGCAGTAAGTTTGATCACATGATAATTTTATATATAAAATAATACTTCAACGACTTCTTAGCCTAAGGTCAAATTAAAATATTCTTCGTTTACCAAACACCACCTATTCTAATGCAAACACGGTAACCAAATGACAACAAGAATGAAACTAATTATTATTATTTATTTTATTTTTTTTGTTTTGTTATGTAGCTGATTTAGTAAGTATCAATATGATTGAGTGCTTCCATTTTATTTTTTTTTGGTAATTCGAAACTCCCACATCAAACAATAATTCTTTGGACCACCTGGGTCGACATCAAACCTGGAACTAATTGCAATTGTTACCACACACCACAATCGGCAATTAAGTCAGGGGTACTATATAGTTTTTGTAACAGCCGAAAATCGAACCCAAATCTATGACCTAGAGCCCTAAACCCTTTATCGCTAGACTACCCCTGATCGTAGAGTGCTTCCGTTGTTTGTGTTTTCCTTTTTAATTTTTACATAATTTTATCTGTCTATAAAAAGTCCTTTTTGGTCCCAACTTAATTTTGCTATCGATTTTAAAAAAATACTCCCTTCGTCCATCTAAAAGAATCTATTTTTTAAATATTATTTATTTAAAAAAAAATTCACTTTTATATGAAATTTTTATATTATTCTTATTAATAATAATAATGTATATACTAAATTAAAAAGTAAGGATAAAAATGAAAAAATTACATATTTAATTATACATTAAGTGCGGTGTGCTTTATAATTTAAAGAGAAAAATTATATCAAATCAAAGTGCATCTTTTTCTTGAAATAGAGGGAGTAGTTTAATTAGTTTGAACATATCAAACCAAATAAAGGGGGAGAGAGAGGGGGGCTTTTCGATCCCGTCCAACAATGGGAGTGTTTTTTCCATATAAACAAATACATACATTTTAAATAATAAACTAACTATTCGAGTAGTCAAAGTCAAAACTGTCAAGAACTAACTTTATTTTTAAAAAAAATAAAGTTGGAATTAATGATATTTTGTCTTACACATATATTTCCAACTTTCTAATTGGTAAACTATATAAGAAGTAAAAGTGAGAAAAAAAAAGTTCTCCCTAATAACTATTTAGATAAAATTGGAGCAAATTTTTCTTAAAAGTTCCTTGATGGTAGGATGGTGAAGAACCATGTTAGGAAAGAATATGCACAACAACAGCAAACTTTTTGTCTATTTGATATTGCGATACTCATGCAAGTTACACACAACAAATCTATACTTTTTTCTTCTTGTGTTTTCACTTTTTTTTTGTCTTTTTTTTGACAATATTTTATTCTATACTCTTTTTCTTCATATTTTCATTTTTTTTTTGACAATATCTTACTCTATACTATTTCTCTTTGTGTTTTCATTTTTTGATAATACCTATTCAATTACAAGAGTATTCTTTTTTTTTTTTTTTACAACATCCATCCAAGAGTTTTTTCTAGTCTTCCTCTTGCCTTCATTCAAGAGTTTTTTTTTTTTTGACAATATCTTACTCTATCCACCTTCATCCAAGATTTTTTTTTTTTTAAATTTATAATTTCTTACTCTATATGCTTTCATTCAAGATTTTTTTTTATTTTCTTTTTTTGACAATATTTTACTCTAGCCATCTTTATCCAAGAGTTTTTTTTTTTTTGACAATATTCTACTGTATCCACCTTTATCCAAGGATAAACCTCTATCCGAATGAAAAGGGAATGTCATAGGTTCGATTTGAATCCTTATTTTCTTGACCTCAATAAAGTTGGGTGACCGCTCAGCCGTTGTGTTTTCACTTTCCATATGAGGCATATGGCCCTTTTTTCGTGCACATAATAAAACTTTGGTTCCACACTTTGATACATAAAGATTTGCTTTGCGGTTTAACTTTTCATATGAAGCAAAAAAGAGTAATGATAAGGGTGCAATGAACACTTTGGCCCCATCACAACTTTTCAGTGCATAATCACTTCCCCATTATTACCTCTCGTGTTCCACTTCTATACACTATTCAAACATTCAAATAATTTTTTTTTTTTAGAGTTAGAATATTATTAGAGTTTTCTACTTATTCTTTTAACTTTTGCTTTTGGGTCATACCATCCATTTCTAAGTTTCTTATTTGAATTAGTCCCTTTTTTTTTTTTTACTTTTTCTTAATTATTAATGTTGTGGTGTGCTATTTTGTTAATGTAGTTTTGCTTTGACTATGATGTCAATGGTTCTTGTCACACGTGCAGCGTGCCCAGCAAGGGATCCTTTCTTCTTCCCAGATAATCTCTTTAGGGTTGTTTGGAGTTTGATATATTTGAAAAAAGTTATATTGGTTTGTGTGAAAATTTTGATAGGTATTTGTTTATAAAAAAAAGTATTTTAGAGGAAAAAATGGGAGGGAAATTTTTTTCAAATTATGTGAGAGAAATTTGAGTAGGAAAGTTTAAATTTTAAATTTTGAAATAAAAATGTGTTTTGAGTGTAAAAATGAGTTACTTTTTCTATTTGCAAATAAAAACCTCTTGTCCAAATATACCTTACTGATATACGATATTCTTTTTTCTTTCTTTCCTACTTTTCAACGAAACGGAAAACTTGCTTTGAGATGTTAAAAATTATCATTCGAAGGGGTGAAACCAACGTAATACTAAAGAACTTATACTTCAAATATGGTTGCTTGAAGAGATTTGAATTTCAGATTGCAACTCATATAATCAATAAAATCGATATGAGTTTTAGACAACAATTCTATTACATTTTTCTTATATAATCGATCACTACTTAACTTTTGATCTGTTTTTTACCATCAAATAAAATATGAATAACGTTTTTGACCATCATAAAAAAAATATGAATAATCTGTTATTTTTTCTTTGTCGATGTTTGCAATAATTTGTTTCTATCCATATTTTACCATATCTTGAGCAATAAAGAATGAATATTAGAGGTGTGTGCATATCGTGCTAAAATTAATTTTTATTTGAGAAATTAATGAACCTAATCACTTTGTAATTATACGTTGAATATCTCTCTTAAAGTCATAATTTTATATCAGAAATTAATGAATTCAATCAGTTTTGCATCGGTAGATGGTGTGGAGTGTTTGCCCTTCATAAGCTCCTTCGGCCCTCTAAAAGTTACCATGGCTTTTGGAGTGGTTTGTGGGGTAAAGTTTAGGTTGTGTTTTCTCCTTCCCCGTTCCCCTGATGTGTTTCAAAAAAACTGGAAGATCTTGAGTCGAGTCATTTATCCCACATCGGTAAGTGATGTGGAGTGTTTGCACTTCATAAGCTCCTTCGGCCCTCTAAAAGTTACTATAGCTTTTGAAGTGGTTTGTGGGGTAAAGTTTAGGTTATGTTTTCCCCTTCCCCGTTCCCCTAATGTTTTTCAAAAAAACTGGAAGACCTTGAATCGAGTCATTTGTCCCACATCGGTAGGTGATGTGGAGTGTTTGCACTTCATAAGCTCCTTCGGCCCTCTAAAAGTTACCATGGCTTTTGGAGTGGTTTGTGGGGGTAAAGTTTAGGTTGTGTTTTCCCGTTCCCCTGATGTTTTTCAAAAAAAATCAGTTCTGCTATTACTCTTTGGTTTATGGTTTTCCTACATCTCTCCTTCATAATGGATAAGATCAAATAAAACATATACTTAAATACCATTACCTTAAAAAAAGGATTCAAATTGCAAAATGCAACTCTCATACACGAATACTATAGATGAAGTCGTCAGAATTGCTAATAATTACCATTCAATCAACCATATGGTGGTGAATTCCTTCCTAGGCCTAAATTATTTCAACTCTTCAACCATGGTTTGTGTCCGATATTTACGTATTAAGCACTTTGGATGACATTCATACATATTCGCTCATGACTCTTGGCACTTGATAAGAACACAATGGGGTTTTGAAATGGACTGTGATGATGGGGAATGTGACACTGTTATGGTCCATCTAATCACGCTGAAGTAAGAAATAAGGCATCGAAGTCCATTACAACATTCCATTCCTTTATTTAATCTTTAAAGAATATGAACACGCATTGCTGAAAACATAGCAAAAATAACTTCAATTTAAACTTGCCAGGTACAATGAAAACTAAACAGTCACTCTTTAATTTATTCTCGATCATTTTTAACATGGTAAGAAACTCTCCTTTTCTCGTTCTTCCACAGCATTTACCACATTTGTTTGATCATGAATAAAACTATAACTCCTCCAACTCCAAGTGAACGAGTTATTTTATGCCATGATCAATGACCTGATGAACAAGTAGCAGTATTTAAGCAGCTAAGCTCTTGGATGCAATCTCAAACACGTTTTCTGAAAGCCCATTGCTGGACAAGATCATCTCCAGCTGTGCCTGCAAGAGGTCCGCCGGTGTTTCTCAATGCTTTTGACTACTTAAAAAAAGATCTTACCACTAACAATTAAGTAAAACGGTGTGTACTGCATTGCTTCAAAGGGCAATGGATAATTTTTCAATGGAGCAATACATTGTGCTTCGAAAAGAATGGTTGATTCCAGACACCAATTTCCAGAGGAGAAATATGTCAAGGAAACCTACTTACCTTGGCATGATTTTGTCGAGTTTCATCATAGCGCTTCCACCTGGAGAAGGCTGACACCATTCGAGAAGCCACCTGCAATCACAAGGCAAAGGTTTATTCCACATGGACCTTCCATAAGCAACTTCTCCTTCTGTGGTAGAAAATATACAACGCTTTGTTGATAAGAAAATGCAACTTAGACAAACCTGAGGGTTCAGTTTGTCAAGCTGCAGTACAATTTCTCCCAAGAATTTGTAGCCCGATCCATCTTTTGCATGAAAGTTGACCCGTGACCCACAAAATCCTCCAATCAAGGAATATACCTGCATCAAAATCCAAAATAAAGATTGCATGCAGAGACCTTCTGGGATGAGTTAGGAAAAGTGCTACAAACCTTGTTGGGGTTCCGTAGGTCAAAGGCTGGATGGTTTAGAAGTTTCTTAACATTTTCAACATTCCCAGGAATATCTGACATGGCTTGAAGGGCTAACCACTTATTCACAACCTGGATAAAAGCAGATTATTAAAAAAAAAAATGTAAAATCAAACCTTACAACTTCATTTTCTTCATGTAAGAACCTCAAACTGAAACAAGAACAAAGCAAGAGACTACATTTAAATAGAGCAAAATCCCAATGTGCAATGAGTAACAAACGACCAACGCTAGTACTAGTCAATAATTTGTGCAACTCATCCAAAGTTTTCTTCAAAACTTGGGTCAGCTATACAAATTCAGGTCCTCCAATCAACAAGGCTAGGGCAGGCACATCATCAGATAACCACAAGATTGAATTTCTTTTTTCAAATTCAACTAATGTTATTCTTTGCTTACATCTATGCTCAAAACCATCAGGTCAAACAAAAGCAAAAAAGTCTATGCTTTCCCTACATAAGAGCCTTTAGGGTACCACAGTATAAATCAATGGGGTTCTCAATAGGAGGAAAATGAAAAGAGTCGTACAAAATAAAAGAAACCATTAGAGAAAAGGTAATGAGGAGATACCAAGAAGTCATGTTGCCACTTGCTGTAGAAATCAGCCAATACTTGATCACGAATTTCACCAGGCTTCTGTTCAATAGCGACAAGAGCCGCAAATTGCTCTGTCATATTGGTGGCAGTCCTATATTCATGTAATGCAAGCTCAGTGACTTCTGGATCTTCAAGTGACCCAAGATATGCTGTAACAAGGGGAAAATGTAGGTGTGATCAGATAAAAATAGTTTCATGAAACAATTGTAAATTTAAGGAAAAGAAAGAAGGCCTACTAACAGACCAAGGGCAATATTTTTCAGTGCACGCCTAGCCATATTCTGATGGTTAAACTCATATGGCTCTGACCTTCGGTTATTCTTTACCTGATATAGTACCACAGCCAAAAATGAATATCAGAACACTAACAGTAAAGTGAAGTAGCACTTTTACAATTCTTAGAGATGCTATACCGTGCTAACAAATTCCTCTTTTAATGCATAAGCAAGTTGCTTTCTGATAAAAGTTCGGACAGCATGAACAGCATCAGGGTCAGCAACTTCCATCATGTCCATAATCTCCCCTTCTCCAGGTAGAGTTAATGCCTTTGAAATGAACTCCTAAAATTACAAGTTTTTGTAGCTAAGAGTGAGATCTATTACCCTTCTTTACTGCATATATGAATGGAGACAGAGAAGCTCATGCAGAACCCACCTTATCCAAGCCTGAATCACAAAGTATACTTCTTAGCCCTTGAACAAACCGTGGATTAAGAACCAATGGCTTGTTCTGTTGGAAATCAGCCACCAGGCTAAGCATAAGCTTCCTAGCCAGGATCTGCCCAGCTTCCCAACTAATGCATGAAAACATAAAAACTTAGTTTTCATCAACTCTTTGCTCAATTCACTAAAGGGCTGGAATAGATGTTGCTGAGATTCACATATAATACCGGTTAAATTCATCAGAATCATGGGCAAGGAGGAAAAATAGGTCGTCATCAGTTAGATCCGACTCAAGCCGTACAGGAGCACTGAATCCACGTAGTAGTGATGGAATTGGCCGCTCCAACACATTATTGAACACAAATTCTTCTTCTTTCTGCTAATTGGGAACAAAAAATGTGCATACTTAGCAGTTGAATTTCTGAATGGAAATGAAATTGGTTCACATTTAGGAGCATGTAAATGAGTTTTCTTCGTCCTGTTTTAAATTAATCTCACAAAAGAAAAATTCTCAAGGAAATCAATTTCACGCAGACTCTTCAGCTTCTCCATGGCCTATGCATTATATTTGTAATGCACATAGTTTTGAGATCTCAACCACAAGAAGTGGGTCCACATCTATGCCTTGTGAACAAGATTCCAATTTAAATTTAATGAGATATATTGTAAATTTTGGATTCATGGAAAAACTGCTGATAAAAATAGTAAAGCACAAATTCATCGCAATAGAGAGATGCATGCTGCAAACCTAGGCTATCCTTGGACCATATTAATCTCATTTGGAGGTAGCACATGTAAAGTGATCAATAAGATCAAGGAAAACAACAATTTCCTGTCTTCCATAAGATAAGTAGACTTCATTAAATCTATTGATTTCAGAATTTGATCTAGCAACCCACATCATAAAGAATTAGAAGATTAAAGAAGATAGAAAATTTAAGGAAACCTACATCAAAATTCCAGACTGACCTTGGTTATCCTAAGAATGGTAGTATAGGTAGGTTGACCGTTACTATCAAGATGCTCCAACTTCCCATCATGGTACACAGAAGATAGAGGTATGTCCTTGCCATTTGAGTCAAGTAGGCCAATGGCCACAGGAATAAACATATGCTCTTTGACAGGCTGTCCTGGGGTTGGAGGAACCTCTTGGCTGGATGATGCACATAACATACATTTTAATTACAACCAAATTATACGTTTTACAGAAAATTTATTCCAAAGCTTGAATTGTATAACTATTCAATCAGCATCTCATTATAATTGTACCTAAACTTCAGAGTATAAGTACAGGCATCAGGATTGTATGCAGAGGCAACCTTCACAAAAGGAGTCCCTGCTTGGGAATACCTGCATTTTCATTTCATGTAAAGGCAGAAGCAAAAAGATTCTAAATTTTTAGGTAAATACTACCAGAGGAGGCAGGTTCAAGGCATACCACAACAAGAAGTTGGAAAAATCAGCACCATTTGCATCTCGCATGGCTGCAAAAAAGTCTTCACATGTTACAGCTTGACCATCATGCCTCTTGAAATACAGGTCCATGCCCTGAGATGTAAAATAGAGACAATTCTTTTAAGTATGAAGTTGAACCATTATTAAATAGTGCAGTTTATTAAAAAAATTACAACTCAACGTGAAAACATATATCATTACCTTTCTGAATCCCTGACTCCCCAGTAGGGTTTTATACATCCTCACAACCTCAGCACCCTGATCACAAGAATTGTAAAACAAGTGAATGCCTAGTTAAGTAGTAAGGTCCAGCAAACTTTGAAGTGTAAACACCCAGCTACACCCTCCTTGCACACAGTGTGTGTGTGTTTTCTGGGGTGGGGTGGGGGGAGGGGGGAAGGGGAAGGGGGAGGGAGAGAGAGAGAGAGAGACCTTTTCATACACCTGCAGAGAACCACAAAAAAAAAAGTATGAAAATCAGACAGAGAAGTATATGCTTGTATAGAAAATATAAGTAGATGATGTTTAACCATATAAGCCTCACCGTCACTGAAAATTGAGGCCATTCATTTCAACAAAAACAGCCATTGCACCCGATCATATGATGAGAAGCAAGAGCCAAAGACATTCCCCATCCAAGTCAATACCAAAGAAGAATAATTCAATCAAAAGACAAATTTTGAAGCAAAGACATTCTCTAACATAAAAAGAAACAAAATCTTGCCTGTATAAAAATTATCCATCTGTCAATGGTCCAAAAACAAAAAAAAAAAAACAAAACACAAACACATACAATCAGAGCAATGTTACATCTTCTTACGTTAAGTAAATGTTTAAATTCACAACATAAAAAATTAAAATTAAAAAAAGAAAAAAAAAGTAATTCAAGACCTTGATGTAAGAGTGAGGACGAACAGGATGAGCCATGGGACCAGCATCCTAGAAGATCAAAACAAATAGATGGTTAACACTTCAATTTAAACCAAGACCACATAGAATACCATAGTATTTGTCCATTCTATTGTTTACTGCTGAATAATTGACCCCAGTACAACAAGTGATATAACTTGCAATTAAAACAACTTCAGATAGACCTGAGGATATTGATAAACTCGAAGCTTTGAAACATCCGCTATTCTCTTCACTGTACGGTTTCCCATATCAGATGAAAATTCCTGTCAAGTAACATTCAGCATTTTTTTACCTAAACCCAAATTACAAAATATGATGACTAGCTTCCAAGTAGATGACATATTCACTACCTGATCACGAAAAACAGTGAGCCCTTCTTTTAAACTAAGCTGGAACCAGTCACGACATGTCACTCTGTAATCAGAAGTTTCAGTAGTGAATTTCCAATTTCATTATTCCAGAATTTAAAGTTCATATGTCCCACATCAAGCACATATGTAAGTGTCCAATAAATTATAAGAACCTCAAGAAGAAGATACTTCAGCCTATGACTTAAAAATACTAGTAAACTACTACCCATCAAAAATCTAAAGCGCAATCATAATTTAGAGGCTGACCTGTTGCCTGTCCAATTGTGAAAATACTGCGACAAAAGAGAACAATTGAATCACAAATTATTGAATTGAATTTGTACAGAGAATTACTAATAAAGGATGAATGATAACATACCTCATGACCAATCACACCCAAAATTGCAGCATAATCAGCATCGGTAGCAGTCTCTGGAGATGCCAAGACAAGCTTGGAATTGAAAATCTGTTGAGACAAAAAGCCATTTTCCAGCATGTTCATGAAGGAATAAAAATTTCGACGCCAGCCACACAATTGAAATAAAAGGCGTAAACTAAGGAAACATACATTCAAACTCTTATTTTCCATGGCTCCCCTGGAAAGAAAAGGAAAATATAATTAATGTCTAGAAGACAAATGCAAAATAATAAAATCTGCAGTGGGAAAAAGAACATAATCTAACATGTTAAAATCTGGGACAGCAACAATATTGAAGAGATCCAGGTCGTATTCAAGACCAAACACCTGGTACAAGAAAATAATAATAATAATAATAAATGAAGAGTTAGCATTGTCTAACTGTTTAGGTTACAGGAGAACTTCAGAGAAACCAGTAAGGGAAAACTTACATCCTCATCCCATTTCATTGCAGCTTTCAGAGAATACATGGCATGGGCTGTCTTGGACAGGTCCTCAGCAGGGGTCCAAATTCTGAGTGAGACACTGCGCCCTGAGCGAGTTGTAAAAGTGTCATCTCTGCTCACCAACTTTCCAGCCACCAGTGCAAAAAGATAACATGGTTTCTTGAAGGGATCTTCCCAAAGAACATAATGTCTGCCTCCCTGCAACAACACAAAACATTTATACAAGAGCCAAAAATGAATCCTTGTCAAAACATTTATATAAGAGCCAATACCTCCATGTCTCCTTGCTCAATGAGATTTCCATTTGATAAAAGAACAGGGTACAGTGACTTGTCAGCTTCAATGCGACAAGTATACTCGGCCATTATGTCAGGTCGATCCTAAAATTGGAAACAAAAAGCATCAATATAAAAAAACACACACATAAAAGGCCAGCCCCGTGGATAGAAGCTACCACACGTGTAGGGTCAGTCAGGGCATTAAGGCTTGATGTATGCAGCCTTACCTAATATTTCTATAAGAGGCTGTTTCTGCGATTTAAACCCGTGGCCTCACGGTCACATGGCAATAGCCTTTTTTTTTTCTTTTTTTTTTTAACATTCGTGAAAACACACAGAACAAAAGAGAAAGAAGGGGGGGGAATTACATAGCTGCTGAAAAAATAAAAGTTGAAAGAAAAACCTGATAGAATGTAATTTTTCGGAAACCTTCTGCTTCACATTGTGTACAGAAGTTACCAGATGACTTATAAAGCCCCTGTATAACCATCATGTGAATTGAAAAAAATGAGATGAATGAACAGCTGTATGCAAAACAAATTATCAAAAAATGAGATCAAGAAATATCTTTCAACCTAATTAACAAATATTAAAGCATATGCCTTTTCACCTCTAAGGATGTGTTCTTCTGTGGAAGAATTTCGGTAACAATTTCCAATGTGAATTTACCACTTGGAGGTGAAATGAGTATAAGGTGGCGTGGACTCAATAGATAATCTTCCTCCTAAAACAAGTTAAATTCTTAATCAAACTCAGATAAACATCCTTACATTTTTCGAAGAATGAAAATTATCTTCTTACTCAAAAACTATTTTCAAAAGAACAATTTAAGTATATAATAATTTCTCAATAAAGTAACATGAAAGAAACTGCTACCAGTAAATGTAAAACCAATTTCAGTGCATAACATGCCACTCGGCAAACTGTAAGATAACAATGAAACACTACATACCTTCAACGGGTTGCCATTAACATTTATTGAGATCAGCTTGGGATCTTGTCCATCTAAGATCAATGGGGAAGAAGAACCTGTTCACAAGATTCATCAACCAACATAAATCAAGAAGGAAATCATCTGCAAATCAAACTGCAGAAAGAACTCTGACCACAAAGATGCCTTTCCCAACATGGTAAGCTCCACACTTAACTAAGACAAGTTTCTGCAATCAAAAGAAAAAATCTGGAGAAAGCACCTATTACACAACTAAATCTCAAAAGTATTACCTTCGAGTCTGGGGTAGACACTTATTTTCGAAGAGACAATTGTTTTCTCCTCTCCGAGGGCAAATTTCAAATCCACCTGAGTATTCATTCTGTTATTCCAAATATGTACTATTTAACCAAATGGACTACTAGGCTTAAAAAAGTGTGATATAGGTACCGTATCAAAGTAGTATTCAGGCTTCTTGTAATCCTTGAGAAAAATTTCTTTTGGTGTTTCCATTGCAGATTCCTCAACTTGCTTTGGTAATGGTTCTGTGGCAATTGAGCAGATCAACCTTTGGTTGAGTTTCTTGGCACCCTACAGAATGTTGAACATGAAACATATAAGATGTAGAAAACCACAATAGACCATGGTCATGAAAATTGCCAAAACCAATAAAAAAAGGAACTGTAACAACTTACAAAGTATGGAAAAGATGGAAGTCTACAACTACTCTTCCGAATAACCTAGTTCGTGAGAGTATTAAGAGATATCAGAAAGCTGGTGTCAAAATTCCCAAACTTGAATGATAATAATGAATGTGCCATCACTACACAAACATTCATAACTAACAGAAATGAGATCAACTATACCTCAGAACCTAAAAATTGCCTACACTTGTAGAAATTATTCACTGAATGAGCATGAGAACTAACACGGACAGTTGTCTGGAACTGCAAAACCACAAAGGAAATTAGCAAGTCAGAAATAGTATTCAACCAACATTACATCATCACATGGTAAATAGTGCTAATCCTGTCCAAACTTCAAAAACAACTAACAGAACAAGTAAACTAAATGCACTGTGGAGTTGGAGTTCTACTTCAAGTAAACAACAAATTTACATACTCTATCCTAATAAAGCACAAGCAATGACATGAAAGAAAGAAAATTTGTGGAAGATAACAAAATACATGCATGTATAAGGAAGCTGAAGAAAGCATGCAAATAGTTTTCAATAAGGAAAAGCAACAACTACAGACTTTATAAAAGCATGCGAAACTAAGGCTTCACAATATTTCATTTTTCTCCAAAACTTCCAAGAAAAACAATCCAGAAAAGTCGTACAGAACAAAAGCATAAACACAAAGAGCTACAAGGGATTGAGTAATCACGAGAGGGGTAGAGGATATCAAACCCAAGATACAATTCTTTGACAAAGTTGAAGTCTTGCAAGGCAGAATCAACCGAGCCATCACCCAAATCTTATACTCCTATATCGCGCACTCTACTGTTAATAATATATTACTAATAAGAAGCCCAATTACGAAAGTCCTATGTAGCCGTTCAATAGATTCATCCTTTAGTCAAAACAAAACAAGCCCACAAATCAAAACATCCGAACGAACAAAACCGCAATAAAAATCCCCCAAAACCCCTTAAATCAGAAAAGGGTACGAAAAAGAACAGACTAGAAACAGAGAAAGGAGAAAGACAGAGCAAATGGGTTCTTCTTATAAGGGTTGGAAAGGCACATATATGGATAACTCAGGAATATGGACAAGAAAATTCAGAGAAATAAATATTAAATATATGACTATTAACAATAAATCGTATCAATCTTTCGTTTTGTGTTATACCTTTCTGCTGGTGATCAGGGAATGAATGAAAACGGAGCAGGGTACCAAAAAAAAATCTTTCAGAAGCCAAGAAAAATGAAAAGATGAAACATTGTCCGCCTAGAAAGAGATGCTAACAATTCATAGTACCATACTTAAAGTGATGAGATATTTATGGATAACCCAATTTATTTATTTATTTGTTAAGCATTGATGCTTGATAATTTTTTTTATATATTCCAATAATTTTGTATATTGGTGCTAATTTTATGGGTCAATCTCTGATGTGACTGGTTGATTTGACGGTTAAGATGAAACATTTATGAATCGACAATCCAAATCTGGCCCAAAATTCTTCACTTTTGGAGATTCTTAGGACTGGGCTTTGGTTGTAATATGGACCTCGGCTTAGATGCAAAAAACTCTGAAAGCTTCCTTTTGTTTTGTCTGTTTTGGCAGAATGTCTTTGGAAATGAATTGGATCAAGATTTCTTGAACTTGAGAATGGAATTTAAGTACTCAAAAAGGACAATGGCACTCTAATTAGTGAAAAATCATGTAAAATAATGGTGGGTCTAAGGGAAAAAAAGGCAATGAATGTGTTGTAAACTTTGTTATTATAACACTAAACCTGATAATGCATTCATTAAAAAATTTCAGTGACTTATACGAGGTATATGAGCCAATAAAAAATTTCAATAAAATCTCTTATTTGGTAAAAGAAATCACTAAATACTATTCGATGAGGATGTCGCATAGTTATTGAATTTTTTCACTACAATTTGTTACCGAAAGAATATCATTAGTTAATTATACAAAATTTCTGGCCAAACCCCCAAGGAGTCCTTTTAAGTTCTACTACTAATCATTAAATGGTTACTGTCAATTCTTTAGGAAGATAAGATAATTCAATTGTCATTTTCAGAGCATCTTTAAGGAAACTGCTCAAGAGATAAGGCCATACATGCATGATTTTTAGGATAAAAATAGTACTGCTCATATGCCGGTTGCATGTTCGGCTGCCTAAAATATTTGTAACCCACATGTTAAGATAGCTAGGAGAAACCCATAAAAGAAAAAAAAATGGTGAACAAATAAAATGTTGCCTGAATTATGAACCCTTTTCTTAGCATGAAATGAAATGGGAAATCCCTTGTGGGACAAATGGAAAACTGTGTAAGAAACTTTTAAAGCTATTTCCTGAATATGGGCCTAATTATGAGCAAAGGAAACTGTGCAACCACTTTCCAGATGGATTGCAGGTGCATGCACCCGTGCCTTAAAGAATCAGTCTTATTGTGGAATTAAAAAGCATGAAATGAGGGATGCTGCTTTAACCTTTTTACAAGACAAAATGTGCTCTCCAAAAATATACTAGTGTAAAATTTCCACCAAAGATGCTTCTTAGCTTGATTGCACGTGTATAAATTGATCTTGGAATTGATGTTTGCACAACTCTTTTGAGATTGATTACTCCTGGAAGGACCATACCTAGCTAATTTAGCTCATTACAAGTGGAGGTTTTCTTTTCTCAACGAAAATTTGGCATTTGTATTCAAGATTTCGATGCAAAGAAATGACGAGGAAAAGCAGCTAGGATGATGCATAGTTGTTGTGGGTCATATATATCAATAAACAAGTATCTGCAGGGCCTTTGATGAAACAATCTTTGTCCGGGTTATGAACAACTAATAACAAGCACTAAAAAGCCAAAAAGTTTTGTCATTGTTTATGATTTTTGCACTTTGTTGTTGCACTTTAAGTTGTCCACAAGCTTGTTTGTAGGCCAACTTCCAAGATCTTTAGAGTAGATTGGTTTTGCACTCAATTTTTTCAATATTGAGGAACCCTTTGTCCGCATTAGCAACCAAAGCCTAGACACATGTTCAAAAACATATAAAATTAACATTGAAATTATATATGAATGCCTAGCAACAGTTTATACCAACACGTAGATAGTGATTTATCCAAGTAGGATCTCACATGCTAGCATGTGCTTATAGGTCGTAGGTAGTACCAAAAGAGTGATTTGGACTTACGTTGAAAGAGCCAAATTCAAGTATGATTCTAAGTCAACTTATGAGTCCCTTGAAAGGGGTATCAGTCCATGGAGGTATGAGAACAGGCCTTACTATTATATAATTGATTTCTGGACTAAAGGGGTTCAAAATGTCTCATTTTCATATGTACAATAATTGCTTTGATGGTTCAGTAGGATGCAGAGCACTCAGATCAAGTTGTGCTTCTTCACCACCACCACCACACACTACTGAGTTTTGAACAGTGATCTATCATTTTTTTCCTTCTGGAACAAAGAATGCGGAAATGGGATTGAAGTACACTGCAGACAAATAATTGTGACAGCAAAAGAAAATCTATCACTTCGTTATTATTTGTCCCTTTTTTTTTTGTGTTGAATGAAAGAAAAGAATCTATCTTTTCACCTTGCAAGATTGCTTGACAGTTGCATTTTCACTGGTTAACGTTTTTGCTTAGTTTACACGATCCTTTTTCATGCTTTTGAGTTTGTCAAATGCACTATTACTACCCAAATCTAGCTAAGGAGTTAATAATGAAATCTCCATACGCGTTAGTATATCTCCATATGAGCTCGAATCAAGTTCAATACTTCTACCAAAAACTTTGGTCCAATTCTGGCCAATTATAGTAAAAAGCAAAAAGGGAAAAAAAAAAGTGAAGATGATACACTAATGCATTACGAAAAAGTATTATTAAACGTAGCAACTATTGCAAAAACGATATCATTTCATATCATAAATATTACATAACAAGTGATTGCCCACGTTTGTTTATTTCGTATACATTACCATTGATTGTACATTAATGAATTAGGTGGATAAAACTTCTTATTTCGTGGGGCTCTATGAACTAATATATTCTCAAAGTTGACTGTCAATCAAAGTAAAGGACAAAAAGAAAAAAAAAAGGCCAAAATACAGTCGGCCTTAGATTTTTTTTTTAAAGAAAGGTGGGAGCTAAATCATATAGTTCATACATTGGTTGCCGATATTTACTATGGTTGGTTGTCAATTTCGTATTCCAATCTAGAGAAAACCAAAACAAAGGAAACAACATATGTCCACATCATTAGTTCAGTACTAAACACTAGTATTACAAAATTAAAACTCAGCAAACAAAGATGGAAACAGTAGATTGTGCTGGCTGTCAACGTGTGAAAAATCCTTGACCAAAAAGGAAACAATCATAGCCCAAAAGTTGACATAACTAGAAATAATGGAAACAATAATGGCCACAGTTACTGCTCCTACCGTTGTTTATAGTCTTTTAGTTTGTTTCCCCTATTCCCTTTCGAAAAAATGAAGAAAGGATGAACCAAAGGAGAAGGAGAAGCACTAGTGGTACCATTACTAGTAGTAGTTAAAGGGCATTCAGAAGTACCATTCCTGGTCAGATCCGTCCTTTAGTAGTTGGGACCCATGTTACATGAATATCCTGGCTCTCCTTCAAAGGTGACTTCTTTTTTAGCTTGTCATTTGTCAATTGTCAGCCCCAAATTCTCAATTTCTCAGACATACCAACAACACCGTCTCTGTGTGTGTTTTTTGAGTTCGTTTTTGCAGATTTTTGAAATGAAAAGATATAATAGTAGTATAGAATAGAACTTGGAGTTGGAACTACACATGTTTAGGGTCGTTGGGAAGTGGGGTGGGACTTGGACAAATAAATATGGCACTATAACAGAGTTCATACTTTTCCATCCATAACAGCTGCTGCTTCATGGACTGAGTATTCATTATGAACTTTGAAAGATTTTCTTGAATAAAAAGGCAAAAGACCCTTCCTTTTTAACTCTCCTCATTTGGGTTTTTCGGGGTTTTCCTCCTCATTTACTGACTTTCCAATAACATCTCTACTCCTATCTCTTTTGTCTAACTTTTTCAAAAAAATGGGTCTCTCCAGTTTCCACCAGTAAAAACCCAGAATACTAGAGTCTCCTCCATCTTTAGTATTCAGTAAGAACAGTTCCGACTCATTGTCAACCACCCCCCCCTGACTGTGAGTATTCACATGATAAACCATAGTACTACTAGAAATTTAAATGAATGCACATGTATGCTGTTATTTCATTGAAGGCTTTTTCTCATTCTTATGTGTGAAATTTCGTCTGGTTTTTTTGTCTGATTTTGTTTGACAGGTAAAAAGAAAGAGTTGATTGGGTACATTACTCAAGGGGTTAAGATATTAAGTTTCGTTATTGAAAATTGGTGGGTTAGAATCTTGTGGGATTTGAAGTGTAGTTGAATCATTGTGGATGGAATCTATGATTTGAGACAAGTAAGTTTTCAGATCTGTATTATCACAAAATCTGAATTCATTTGGTTGATTTGTAAAAAATGGCCCTTTGGATTGGAACAACTTCTAGTAATATTTTTTTAAGATCCCAAAAACTTCAAGTTTCAATTTTTAACTATGCTTCCATTAATGTGGTAAACTGTAAGTGTTATGGCAGTTATGATGCTAGTTAGGCGCATTGTGTTGTATGGTTTTACATTTGTCGTGTAGGATTAAGCGTTCCAATCTGTTGTGTTACTAGCCACTGTTTACTGAATTGCATAGTTCATTCCCTGTGAAAATTCTAATGTTTACTTTATCTTTGGGACGTTATAATGCTTTATGAAGACCCGCGTAATTTGAAAGTCTAATGATTCATTGAGAAGATCATATCCTTGCTCAAATTGTGTGCTTCTGGAGCTGGCACTTTAACTTTGCCTTCAGTTTGATCACTCTATGGATTTGTTTACTTAGTCGGAGGACAATAAGTGCTTCAGTAGATTTTCCAAGATGTTAATTTATATCAGTGCCTGTAGCCGATTAGTTTCTTGGGATGATTTCATCCTACATTGGGAGCTTCTCTGTCTCTTGGATTAGTGAGTTGAATAATGTTTTCACTGATTGAAAGTTAACTTTGTTTCCATCTCAGAGGTTTTGCCTTCAGCAGAATGCATTGTGCTGTATCTTACATGGAAACAAAGGATCACAGATATGGATGCCCAAGAAGATAGCACTAGATTTGCTGCTGCAAGACCGAGTACGACTTCACGAAATTTATCATCATCATCTTCGGCATTCTTTTCAGCAAATCAATCACCCTTTTTCTCTCCAAGATCACCAACATGTCAGTTACCTGCACGTGCTGACAATTCAAGTCATAATAACAGTATGTTTATTGATCCCCTAAATGCTTTTTAAGAATGCCTGACGATGAATTTTTAATAAATGTGAGATTTGCCTTGTCAGATGTTTACCCTAGTACAGCTTCTAGTCCTCCGAGTAATCTGCAGGAGCTAAATCATGTTTCTGAGGATGTCCCATCAAGCTTTGTACTTAGCCAACAGTACCATGAAAGTGATTATTCCAGGCCTACTGTAAAGCAGAAAAAGCTGCCAAAGATGCATGAACCTTCAGTAAATTCGACCTCAACTTCCTCTTGCTCAAATAGATTGAGGAGCTGTGATGTGTACATAGGTTTTCATGGTCGCAAGCCTTTACTATTGAGATTTACTAATTGGCTTCGTGCTGAGTTAGAGGTTCAGGGATTGAGTTGCTATGTAACAGATAGATCCCGCTATCGAAATTCAAGAAAACATGCAATGGTGGAGAGGGTGATGGACGCTTGTACATTTGGTGTTGTAATCTTGACCAGGAAGTCCTTCAGAAATCCATTTACCATCGAAGAGCTGAGGTTCTTTTCAAGCAAGAAGATTTTGGTTCCTATATATTTTGATTTGGGTCCAGATGACTGTTTAGTCAGGGATATAATCGAGAAAAGAGGGGAACTGTGGGAAAAACATGGTGGAGAACTGTGGCTTCTCTATGGAGGACTGGAGAAGGAGTGGAGAGAAGCTGTTGGTGCTCTTTCCCGGGTTGATGATTGGAAACTGGAGGCTCATGATGGGAAGTGGAGAGATTGCATCTTGAGGGCTGTGACTCTCTTGGCATTGAGATTGGGAAGGAGAAGTGTTGTTGATAGACTAACAAAATGGAGAGAGCAAGCTGAGAAAGAAGAATTCCCTTTTCCACGAAATGAGAACTTTGTTGGCAGGAAGAAGGAATTGTCTGAGCTGGAATTTATGCTTTTTGGTGATGTTAGTGGAGATGCAGAGAAGGATTATTTTGATCTCAAGGCCAGACCTCGACGTAAGAATTTGACAATTGGATGGGGTAGGACTAATTCAATTGATGAAAAGAGAAAGATACGACAGAGTGAAAACAGCAAAAGAAAGGGTAAAGAGCCTGTTGTCTGGAAGGAATTTGAGAAGGAGATCGAAATGCAGAACAATAGTTCTCCACAAATGCAGCAGCATATGCCAAAGATAAAAAGTAATGGAAAGCATGGCAGGAGAAAGAGATCTATGAAGGTTGTATATGGAAAGGGAATTGCTTGTGTCTCTGGAGACTGGGGAATTGGCAAGACTGAGCTACTTCTTGAGTTTGCATACCGATTTCATCAGCGATATAAAATGGTCCTATGGATAGGAGGCGAAAGCAAATACATCCGGCAAAATTATTTAAACCTGTGGTCATTTTTAGAGGTTGATGTTGGAGTGGAAAATTATCTGGGAAAGAACCGGATAAAGAGCTTTGAGGAGCAAGAAGAGGCTGCCATAGCCAGAGTACGGAAGGAGCTCATGCGCAACATTCCCTTTCTGGTTATCATTGATAACTTAGAGAGTGAGAAGGACTGGTGGGATCACAAACTTGTAATGGATCTTCTTCCTCGGTTTGGGGGTGAAACCCATGTCATAATATCGACACAACTTTCTCACTTAATGAATTTAGAACCGTTAAGACTTTCTTATCTGTCAGGAGTTGAGGCAATGTCTTTAATGCAAGGAAATGTCAAGGATCTCCCACTAGCAGAGGTTGATGCTCTACGTGTAATCGAGGAAAAGCTTGGAAGGCTAACATTGGGCCTGGCTATCGTGGGAGCAATATTATGTGAGCTGCCTATAAATCCTAGTAGGCTTCTGGATACCATTAATAGGATGCCCTCCAGGGACTTGATATGGAGTGGTAGAGAAAGTCATCCTTTGAGGCGAAATAATTTCCTATTGCAACTCTTTGAGGTTTGTTTCTCAATATTGGATCATGCAGATGGACCAAGGAGTTTGGCAACAAGAATGGTTCTAGCTAGTGCTTGGTTTGCTCCAGCACCAATTCCCATTTCACTTCTAGCTCTTGCAGCAAACAAGATACCTGAGAAACACCACCGTCGGCAGATGTGGAAGAAAGTATTATGCTCCTTAACTTGTGGCTTCACGTCCTCGTATTCTCAAAGATCTGAAGCCGAAGCATCTTCATTATTGTTAAGATTTAATATTGCTAGACCCTGTATGAAGGAAGGTTATATCCATTTCAACCCACTACTCAAGCTTTATGCCCGGAAGAGAGCAGTCACTGGAGTTGCCCAAGCCACAGTAGAAGCTGTAATTAGCCGCGGGTCTATTAGCCATCACTCAGAGCAAATATGGGCAACGTGTTTTTTACTTTTCAAGTTTGGAAATGATCCTGTAGCTGTTGAGCTCAAGGTGACAGATTTGCTGTTTCTTGTGAAAGAAGTTATTTTACCACTTGCAATAAGGGCATTCATCACGTTTTCGCGATGCAGTGCTGCTCTAGAGCTTCTTCGGCTGTGTACTGAAGCATTGGAAGCTGCAGATCAGGCATTTGTCACCCCAGTTGAGAAATGGTTGGATAAATCTCTTTGCTGGAAACCAATCCAAACAAATGCTCAGTTGAATCCTTGTCTTTGGCAAGAGCTTGCCTTATCAAGAGCTACTGTGCTGGAAATCAGGGCGAAGCTAATGATGAGAGGGGGGCAGTTTGATATAGGGGATGATCTAATTAGGAAAGCTCTGTTTATTCGAACCTCAATCTGTGGTGAAAACCATCCTGACACCATTTCTGCTCGTGAAACCCTTGCTAAACTTACTAGACTCCTTGCTAACGTTCAGAGCCACATGTCTCCATAAATTACTTCTATTTGTTACCTTGTAAACATAGTTTACAGTAGCCACACACAATTTTGAATAAATTGCAGTTCAGAAGAGAAGTTATGTGCCTTTTACGCATCAATTAGATAGTAGCCATTCTTTCCAAAGATTCTTTTCTTAACACTCAATGTAAATCAGATTCGTATTTGTTATTTCATCACTGCCTATTAGCCAACTTTTGAGGTTGCTATTGCAGCTAGCCTTGACTGTTTGGCGAGAAAAAGCGTCAATGTTCTTACATTGCGCAGGCTAAAACCATAATCGAGTACTCTTGTTTTCCCAAGTGTGAGATCTGTGGGCTCCCATCAGAAGCACAACCTCTAAATTCTACTGCTATAAAGAATGCATCTGCTCTGAATTTAGAGTATGTTTGACATAATTAGCCATTCATTTGTTCGTGCAAGTGCGTAGTTAACTTGGATAGCGAGTACAGAAACTAAAAGGAGATAGAACTCTGCTGCAATAGCATATAACGAAAGCAATCCCTGTTTCCACACTTCCATTCTCAATAACATGATAAGCTGAAGAATAGAATGTGTTCCTAAGCAACAATAGTTTGCACAACACAAGCCAGCCACCTTAAGTCACCAGAACAACTAGTAAGCCAGAATGAATCAATATGAACAATAATACTGGTACAATACAAAAACAGAAGCATCAACAATTCATTCAGCAAATGGAACTCTGCTACATATTAGACTTATTCATGTACAGACAGACAGTTAAGGAATCTTTATATCCAGTCACTCAAGGATCTGCTTTGCCAGCAACTTCCTCATCACTGGAGGGATATTCATCTTCGCTTGGCTCCTCATCACTAGATTTTTCCTCTGGAGCAGCTCCGGCATCCTCTGGCTTTGCATATTTTTCACAATACTCTAAAAGATTATGCTATGTGAGTAATAAAACTAAAAGAATAAGTTAGACCAAATTGGCTAAAACATGATGTTCATGCAAATTAATGTTACAATGATTGATCACGCGTAAGTAAATACTGGCATGTCCAACCACATTTATTTCCTAGTTCAATGAAATTCCATCAGACTAGAAATTTTCCAGAAAGGTTTATGACCCAAAAGTTTATTAAGGTACAACCACTGCAAGTCTTCCATCATTTAGAGTTTCAGAAATGCACAAGTCAAGGACAAGTGACAAGAGAACTATCAACCATAATTTTGCACCAGAACAGGCTGACCCACGCCCAATAAGGCTGGAAAAAAGGATACAAAAAGCCTCAAAGACTTCAAAGCTGGCATTCAGGTAGTAGTTTGTAATGTTTTCTTACACTTGGTCAGTTCCTCACTGAAGATATTGTGGCTAAAACCTCATTCACAAACACGCGTATCAGTTGAAAAAACAAAAAATTTGGACTTGTGTACATGCCACTCCTTCAAGAAAAAGAAAAGGAAAAGGAAAGAACTTTATGTAAAACAACCAATGTGCTTCAGCGAAAACATAAAGCCTCAGTGCAGCTTAACAAAAACCAGGTATTTTCCACACATGTTATCTTTGCCAAGCATTGTGTTAATGAATTTATTCCTGTAAGTGTTAACATCACATCAACCTCACTGATACTTGCCAGATGCAATAATTGTACAAATATTTAGCTTTTGAAATCTATGGGTAGGAAAAATGCCAAAGGACAGCAGAGGTTTGACAGGATTTAAGTCAAATTGAAGACAATTTCCAGCCTGTTTGATGGTTTCTGTGGTATAATCCTTCCAAAACAGGAACATCGGTACAAGAAAACACATTTTTCACTACATATAGTCACATTCCTATCCAAAATATATCACTTTCAGCTTTAACAAAAATTATTAAAACAAAAAACTCTCCCCTCTTTTCCTTTTAAAGATGTTTTCAGCTACACCAACTCTACCGTATAATTCTTACAAAAAACAACAAGATCATGCACATTGCAACAACAATTCAGTTTTCCGAACCATTTTTTATTAACTTTGTCTTTTTGTTTCATGAGAATGTGTTCCATACAATCAAGTCCGGATAACATCAGTCAGAATTATAGTTTTAGGAAGTAAGCCATCAGAATGGATGAACAAGTGCATTTCATACAATTGAAAGGTTTTAGATAAGTAGTACCCTTAACTCTCTGATCATAAGCACTTCGATCGCGCATCATAAGAGCAGCAGCTTCTCCATTCAAAGGGTCAGACGGGTTGGGATACAAAAGAAGTTGAGGAAGAAACACCTCAAATACATTTACCAGATCTGGAAAGTGAGAAAAAAGTACACCCAAAGTCAGTGAAATCAGAAAATGTTACAAAGGGATACAGGAAAGACTAAGATAATTGAACCTGCCACGATGAAGTTCAATATGCAAATAAAAGTTGAAACAGTTTAGCTTACCAAACATGGGGCTCCATGTCTGATTGATAACATCCAAACAAACTGACCCTGACCTGGACACCCAAATGAGGAACAAGAGAAAGCATTTGAGAACAGTCCTCACGTCATTTAAGCAAGAAATGGATAAATGCTAATATCCTGTGTCTCACATTTCATCAACATTGGGATGGTAAATCTTGTTGACAAACCCAATTGAAGGAGATTTATATGGATAAGCATCTGGCAACTCCACTCTTATCCGCCACACACCTCCATGATAAGGACCTGCCACAACCCACCAAGTTGCAGAAAGTAAAAATGACATAAACGCAAAAACTGCTACCCTTTATGTCCATTGGTAAGCTATCAACTAATGCACCTTGTCCTCATTGAGAAAAATCAGTGAACAGTACGCTGCACTGTTTCTCAACTTGCGATATAGTACGAGAAACAAGAAAGCAACCTAAAACTACAACAGCAGCAGAATCTCAATTAAGATTTGATCAAATACAAAACTGGTTTCCTGACATCAAAATTAACATAATCAGAAGGTAATTTCTGTAAAATCCAATGACTAGTTAAAGTTGAGCTAAAAAACATCAAACCCATTAATTAAAAAAAATAAAAATTTCAGTCAAGAACCTAAATTTGAGATTCACATAAGCATATCATAGCTCCAAAAAGCCCAAATGGAGTCCTACCCAACTGACTATAAAGAATCCATCACGATTATCAAAACCCAGAAAAATAACTGAAAACCCATCTCCAAAAACTCTACAGACAAAACATAGAGATCAAAGAAGAATAAAAAGGATGAAAACACGAGATTTTTACTGTCTTTCGGCCCATGAAATTCCACCAAAAATTCCTGCATGCCATCATTGATCATCTCCACCTTATAGTCACTCATCATCCTGGTCACCACAATCAAAACCCACAAAACATTTATACACAAAATCAAGAACAAAAATTTCTTCTCCGATGAAACATAAAATGAGTGCGTGACCCAAAAGAAATAAAATCGGAAATTAATTATTGACTGAATTACAGTTTCATTAAATCCATCTCCCTGCGTTTGCTTGGGGAAGACATGATTGATTGCTAGTATTTCCTTCTATAACTTGGATTTCTTTTCTTCTGGGTTTTGAGGTTTTCGGGATTGAAGTAAGGGATTTGTGGGCGTATATATGGATGAATTACAGAGAGGAGAAAAGGAAAGCGTATTCCTGAGTGGGCGGTTCAGACATCAAGAACTTAAATATGAGGAGTCAAGTGAAAGGACCATTTTTATGCAGTGACATTTTTACCCAATTACTGTCACTCTTTACTGTTTAATCGGTGCTATGGAGTAAGTTTTTTTTACCCTTTTCTTAATAATATTTAAATAAATCATTATTCGTTAAAAAAGCATGAATGACATTTTACCCAAAAAAAGAAAAAAAATATGTTTTTTTGTCCTTATAATATTGTTTATAAATTTTAATTCTTTTATTTCAAAAACTGCCCGAGAAATAAATGCTTTTTAAATAAATTATAGTACTAACTTTATTTGAAACTATCATCCATCATTACAATAAATTTTGAGATACACATTAAATGTCTTTATTCATTTATTTGGTAACTCATAAAAGAATATAAAATTCTCTTAATGAAAAAACATTGAACGCATTCGCTGTATTAGTATTTTTAGTGTAATAAATTAATCACATAACAATAATGAATAATTTTACCTTTTTATACTTGTCACATCGATTACTATAATTTTTTACTATAAAAAATTACTATGAAGATCAATGTATTTTTTCGCCCCCTACCAAGTAAATAGGTAGTCATCTTGAATTATAAATTGTTTCCCCTAACTATTTCTAATTATATAATTATACGTGATATAACTATTGCATGAAATATTATCTCTTAATTAAAATGTTAATAAATTCTTTTTCCAAGCAAGACAGATTTATAAACATCGTAAAAACAACCTAGAAGTATTTTGCACATTTGTGGAAACAAGTTTTTTCATTAATATTTTATTAAGAATTTATACTTCTATAAAGAATTTCATTAAAAAGAAAAAGAAGAAAGAAATTAGTGGATATCATAATGATTTTATTAGTTGGCTTTTCTGGTGGGAACATATTTTACCCTCTAATACTAACCCTTGGTATAAAATTGGTATCACATAAGAATTAAAATTATTTTCTATTCATTTAATTTAATAAAAGGTAAATTGGTGGATAGAAACTCCTTCGTATGAGTTTTAGGAGAGAATCAAACTATCAAAATCTAATATAAGCAGTGTTACTTTTTCATAATTAGTAATCACTTTTCAATCAAATTTCTTGCCTTGCCAATTGTCGAAACTCTAGCAATAGCTCTTACTACTATTTGAAAGCTCAATTTCTATTTATTTAATTTAATATGTACAAAATATAGGTTTGTGATTTTTTTTTTCCAAAACATTAGATATATTAATAAGCCAATTGGTAAAGAGTACAAAGCCGAAAAGGCTAATGGGTTTCGTGATGTTGGATGAAACCTAACTCACGAAAACAAACCTCCTAAGGAGGATAAAACCCCCGTAGTACAGGAAAATAACACAAAACACCCGCCAAAAACGAACAAAATAACCAGCCTAAAGGGCCTACAAAAACGACTGCTAGTCTAATTAGGGTCGATCAAATTACAACACACTAGGAATTAAAATCCCGTCCCGCCTAGTACATCGCAAACCGCATGTGAAGAAAAAAACTGAATGCCCGCGAGGTTCCTAGCTTTTGACAGATACGATTCGTGGAGCTCTTGCAAACGTTGAGGCGACAATAGAAACCATAACAAAGCACACCTAAAATATATATATATATATTAAAAAATTCACACCAAAATCACACCAACAGTCGCCCATAGGTTTGTGATTTTGGTCCTAACCTTTTATGTTTCCCTTGTTGAGTTTACCAAGTTGAAGGACCCTTTTTTGAGAATAACCTAATGGTACCAAAAGAATCCAAATGAAAGTTGCATTTTAAGCACAATTGAGGCATCACCATGGAAAGAATAAAAATCCTGTCAATTTTAGCAAGTGCACAAGGAAATCACATGGAATGGAAGTAAAACTGTACACACACACACTTAGTGGAAAACCATGTAAAAGTACTTCATTGTACAATGTGAGATTGCTGAAAAAAGTGGCAAACTTTCTAACACCATCCACTTAATGTCATAAACTTGTTCCATTGTTCATTCCACCCCACATTAAAAAAATCCATTCACTGTCCCCCTCTAATTTTAGTCTAGCTGCCCAAGTGTGACCAGAAGCACAATCATTGGATCAATGTGACACATCCATATCCTCTTATCAATGAAGCAACAAAGAACAATTTTTTAAATCTTCTCAACCTCACAATATTGAATAGCATTATCTCTTTGGTTGCCTACAATACATAAACCATTACTATGCACATAAATCACAACAATCAATAATAGCATGTATTTTCTGGGATTGAGGTGTTATTTATTTGATAAAAGTTACTTGCTTTAATAAAAAAAATCATAGAAATACTACTTTAATTATCAAAACAATTCAATAACATTTTTTATTATCAATAAATAATCAGTCATTTAGGTTGGGTGGGCCATTCACAAATCAATTTAATATAATTTTAATTAATTTAAGTCAATTTACAATATTTAAAATAAAAACATATCAAGGAAACATGATTTTCAAATTACTAAATTTAAAATTAAAATCGACAATAAAATAACTTAAAGACCAGGAAATAAAGGTATTATAGTTTTTAAAAAATTTCCTAAACAGGATGTGTCTTATTTGAGAAAATGAATGACCTGTTCATATATTTTTTAACTCTTGAAGTGCTTTTTCTTTATATTATGCACAAATTTGATTCTACTCCCGATTCAATTTGACCTTCGTCTCTCTATAATAAATATTCATATTCATTTATATTCAATTTGAGAATTGAGGATAAAAATATATTAGATCAAATCGAATTTGGATATTCATAAGATAAAATACGAAATGAATATTCCATTGGAGCTTAACAAAAAAATTTAATTATATTATAAGTTATTCAATTTGATCTTATTCAAAAAATTTTAATTAAATTGAATCAATTTTTTGAATACCACACTTTTACATATAAAAATAATTATTTAATCCAACCCAATTCCAAGTGTCTGAAGCAGATAGATTTAATTTTCCGGATATCACGTGGCTTTCGTTTGGACATAGTTTTTATTTATAAAAAATTAAATTTTTTAAAATAAAAATAAAATATTCAAACATATTTTTATTTTAAATTTTAAATTTTCCACTCAAATTTTTCTCACATAATTTTTTTAAAAAATTCTCTCATATTTTTCCTTTTAAAATATTTTTTCCATCAAAAAATACTCATCAAAATTTTTATACATTTCAATACAACTTTTTTCAAATAGATCACGTTCCAAACGAAGCCTGCCAATTTTGCATATAAAAATCAACAGCCTAAATCTGACCCAGAAACTTCAGAGAACAATAGATAGATAACTTTTGCGTATAAAAATCAACAGCCTAAATCTGACCCTGAAGCTTCAGAGAACAATAGATAGATATTCGAACTTATCTATAAAAATTTATAGGGATACTAGTAAACGGTTCTACATTGTATACATACAGTTTGCAGATTCCAATGTTTATAAAATAATAAGCCAGCAGCTTAGCCAATGAAGCATTTAATTTTTCTTGTTCAATTCTTTAACAGAGTCAACAAGGGTACTCAATCCTCATCTCCAAAGTCTAAAGTCTGTTGTTAAATTCCCTCATCAAATACCAAAAGGGGTTATAATGTGAGGATGGAATTTAAACCACTCAGACTTCTGCACCCATTGGGCCAGAGGTAGAATTGAGGACTAAACATTGTTTATGGTTATGTAAAGTGGTTAGGTAATTTGCCAATGAACAAGTGCCCATAATCACATTTCTTGATTTCCATGTAAAACTGTCACTTCCATTGATGTTATCAGTTAACTATCACCTCATCATATAATGGCTTCCTGATTAGTATTAACTATCATATCATCTGATTAAGCTGGCTTGCACCCCAGCTTATGCCTATTTCAGGTCTCCAGTCTAATTAACTTCCAAGTTTTGTAAGCTGAATATAAGAAATTGACTACCTGCTAATAAATAAACTGCACTGCTTATGAATTGGCAATACATTTTTGTTCCAAAAGTTGCTTACGAGAGCTGCAGAATGTATGCCTGTTAAGATCAGTTTTCATGCTAGGCTTGAAATAATGTGTTGATTAACCAAAAATACACCAAACCAACTTTTTAGTTTTGCAGAACTGACTTCCACTTGGTCTAAAATTGAGACAAGGGCACTCAGAAAATTATCCAGGCTGTGCAGCTATGATGGCGGAAAGAATAACAAGAGCCAAAAACAGGTCTATTCAGAGAAATAGAAGAAACTGCTGAGGCAGAAATGCCCAAAAAAATCCATGTCCGGAAACAAGAAACATGTTCACAATTATGGGATTGACAGTAATATCCACAAGCCAAGCAGATGAATTTTCACTCTGAACACCATCATAAAGATTATTACCCTTTCCAAAAGATTGCTCAGAATAATCTTGAGCATTTGGTATCACTCTACTGATGATCACCGGCAACATTTCATCTAAGTTTCTACCAATATATGCTATTAGCAGGTCAAAATTTTGCTGCACTAGTATTACAGAAATGTTGTATAAGCTATACTGTAAAGCAAGGTTCTGGTCTATTACTCTATTTCTGAACACTGCTTGTTCTCTGAACAGACAGGTAATCTCAACTCTGGGAGATAAATTGCTTTATAACCAAAACTATCTCCTACTGAACCTAATTCTTTTTCGTCATCATCACTGTCGACATCTTTTGGAGTCACCCGATTTTGGTAACTTCTGCGCTGAATAAGGAAAACATTGTAGTAGTAGCTAACCAACTCTTCCCTTGTTTTTGAAGGGAAAAGTTTGAAAGCATTGCTCCAAAATTTGTTTGTGCACTCACTGTTGAGATTTATCATGTCCTTGAATCTCTTCTCCTCTTCCATTGTCCAAGAAAGGGAAACTTCCTCACCCATGCGATCAAACCTCCACTTGTAAAATGATGACCTAAGTTCACGCTTCAGTTTTAGCCTCTTCTCTGCAATGTGAAATCTAATGCATTCTGTATGACCAGGAAATGAACAATCACAGGTACTAGGTCTTCCCTCTCCAATAGGATCACATTCAAAAACAGGTTTGTCTCTTACATCTTCAGGAGGCCACACGGCCCACACCCGCGTTCCTAGCCACTTGGTGTCGCTCTCAAAAACTTCACCAGTCCACTCTGGAACTTCAGCTTGAAAGAGAGGCCCAACAGAGACTTCCTTTTCAGATGGCTCATCCAGGGAAAGGGAAACATAATTAACCATATCTCTAGAGGCTACATCAACACTCAGGAGAGGAGATTCCTCAGGGCTATATCCTGCTTCAGTCTTTTGAGGAATGACAGCTGTACTTTGAGGTGCTGAATTGCAGCAGGAGCAGAAGTGAGACTTGACCAAGGGCAGCCTTTGACTGCATCGTGATTTTTCAACAGAGACATCTTCTTCATACATGGAAGGGTGCATCTTGAACTTTTTCTGCTAATAAATTTGTAACATGATTATCAAACAAGTAGATGGAAAATGAACCAATCTAGTTTAACTTGTATAAGATATTAGCAATGTCACAAAAGTAACCTTTGGCATAGCATAGTTCTGAGGAATTTACCAAGTTAACACGTGTGAACTTGTATTTTTGCACATCAACATTTTGTCCAATAAAATATAGTCTCAGAATTTGTCCATTCTTACATAGGCAAACACTGAACTTCATACACTATGTCAATATCACCTTCAGATTTGAGTATATCCATAAACAACAAGAACAAAGTGTAATGTTTGATCTTATCATCAGTGGTTATGCATTACATTTTGGTACTTTACAAGAAGAATATGCAAAATCCAAAAACATCCACAGTTAAGCAACAGTAAACAAAGGTTCATAATTAAAGGAGAAAAAGAACATAGAGGTAAATATGCATACTCTAATGGCAAAAACTAGAACAGAAACATGAATAGCTTACAACTTGCTGCTGTAGTGGGGAAATGTAGCTTCAATATTGTTATTGTTAAATCGGATTTGCAAATAAAATTTGAAATATGGACAGTTCAGCATTCTACAGAAACAGAAATAGCACTGATTCTGATTCTGATTCTGATTCAAGGCACTAGTAAAACCAAAAATCAACAGATGCAATATTCCAGCCAGATACTACATGGTAAATATTTAAATCTTCCCTTCCTGCCTTAAATGCTGAATTAGATATGAAGTACTGCTTCTAAGTAAGAGAAAATAAAAGGGAAAAGCCACATGCAGAAAGTCTTCTAATTAAGCAACTATATACGACATAGAAAATGAAATGAATAAGTCAAGCAGATGGGTGCCTTGTACCTGCTGGAGAGACAACTCCACTGGCATATTGACATGCCTTCTTATCAACAGCGCTTCCCGAGCCAACAAAGCCTGAAGCCCTAGCTCCTTATTACCATGTTCTTTCCAGTTGGAGTGATCAGGTATTCTCCCAATTGCAATATCATCAGGATGTTTAGCCATGTTTTTAACCCAGCTAAGCATTTCCCACAATGATGAAGATTCTCGCTTCCTCTTGTGAGAATCAATTACTTTGTCAACTGCACCTTTGGAGGATAACATGATATCACCACCACCTTGTGCAACACACTCCTCTTCATTAACATCAGCAGTGTCATGTGCATTAATACTTACAGCTTTCTCAATGACTTTCTTGGTTGATACAATGACATCATTTTCATTTTGGGAACAGGTTTTGCTGCCATCATCACAAGCTCTCCCTTCTGAAAATCCATGAACTTCATTAATGACTTTCTCTATGACCTGCTTGGCCGAGAATACCAAGTTATTATCATTGTCAAGGTAAAATTTTTCCTCATCACTGTCATAATTTTGTTCCAGGCAATCATACACTTCATTCGCGTTTCTGCTGGGTGAGCAACATACTAATCTCTTCCTAGAATCAGTCCCATTTCCACATTTACCAACTTCCGATAATACAAGCTTCACATCTTCTTTTCCTTTTTTCCACCTTCCGTCCCTAAACTCTTTCACTAAATCATGTAACAACTCCTCCAAATTTTTAACAACTCTATCCCCCTCCTCCGAAAAATTTCTATCTTTTACACCCTGCCACAGCCAGTGATCCAATTCATATAAATACTTGATGTAAATCAACTTTACTGATGCCATTGCCCCGAAACCAAGCCCACATTCCTGAGCTACAAAATCCCACAAATTTTCCCTCGAAATGGAACTATATCCGCCTAATTTCCTGACTACCCAGAAAAGTTTAAACAAATCCACGGGCCTCCCATTTGAACACAAAGCAGGTAAAGGCTTTATACATTTATTAACAGTTTTTTCCTCAAGAAAATTTACAAGAACCTGGTTAAACAAGCCCCTGAGCCTATTTTTACATTCATCAAAACCACATTCTAGTAAACTAAAATCATGATTAAGAACAGACCCTTTTTTACCTTTAGAATCTCGAAAGTTTTCCACTTCATGCAAAGCCGGCCCATCTCTCAAATTCAACCATCCTTCCATTAACTTCAATTTTAAATTTCTTGTTTTAAAAAAATATTATATCTATCGGGCTTTCTTTTTCTCCTCTAGAATCTAAAAAAACAATAATAATTAAACATAATTGAATTAAGCTAATAACTTTGATGCAAAAAAAAAATTAAAAAATTAAAAAAAAATCCTTTTTGTTAAGCTCTGTTCTATGAGTTGAACTTTTACCTTCAAAGCCTTATTCAGAGGAGCCCACCATAAGTTTTCCCTTCACTAGAATGGAGAAGACAAAGAAGTGAGAGAATGAATGACAGAAACCCAAAATTAAAAAAATTAATCAAATGAAAATCAGAAAGAAGGTTTAATTAAAGAAATTGAAAGTTTATTGTTTTTTTTTTTTTTGCAGTGGAGATGCACTGGATGAATAGGGGGAAAAAAGGATCTTTGACAGCTAAGAAATGTGTTTTGGCAAGTCCCTCAAATTAAAAACAAATAAATTAGTATATAAAGAAAAATTAGGGATGAGATGTAGCCCTTTCTATGCGGTCTGCCCTAATAGAAAATATACATTGGTTTTTATTAGTAGATTATTTAAATTGATTTTTTGAAAATTTTAATAAAAAATCACATATAAAAATTTTCAAATTTCAAAAATTAATAAAATTCTAACCTTTCTAAAATTTATAAGTTTGACTAAAAATTATCCAAAACTGACTTTTTTTCTCTTTTTTTTTGTGTGGAAGAAAGGGCCCCAAAACCACAAGGTATAATTCATTTTATATCTCACTCCATTTCTCATAAAAGTATGCACTAGTGGTAACAATTTCGAATCTTCCATATAAACGAGTTTTTACATATCAAAAAAGATCGAAAGTAAGAAAATAGAAAGAAAGAAGAAGAAATAATGGTAAAAAAAAAAAAGATAAATCATAACATAAATAGTTTTATAGACAAAAGATTGACTAATACCTAGTTTGGAATCCGCAGACTAACAGCAGCAAATATTTGGTTTGAAACACGCAAATTAATGAGACCAAATAAGAGATGGTGTGAGAGTGGATAAAAGACTATCAGAATATATCTTACAAATGATGTATGTACTCAACGATTCCCTTCTAAAAGTAAAGGGATAAATCTAAAAGAGAAACGCATGATGGGAGTGAAAGAAATAGTGAGAATAGTCCCTCAAACTAATGATAGTAGATATTTAATTCGGAGCCTTTAAATTAAGAGTAATGGTAGGGATAGTGACAAATCATGGTGACTTTATATAGTAACTGACGTGGCAACTATGAAAAGAAAAAATTATCCCTCATTATTTTGTCCTTTCATGATTGCCACATTAGTCACCATACAAAGTCACTATAATTTATCACTATCTCTATCATTACTCTTAAATTAATGAGAGTAAGTATGAGATCGTGATGATAGTCTCTCAAATTAATGAGGATAGATAGGAGATAATTGAGAACAGATAAGAGATTGTGAGAATAATTTACCTATAACAAGTACTTTAAGAACGTAATAAGTCCATAAGAATGACAAATAACAAGAGAGAATAAATAGTGAAAACAGTTACAAATAAGAGTGAATACCTAATTTGGAACTTTTAAATTAATGAAAGTAAGTATGAGACAGTGATGATAGTATCTCATATTAAAGAGAACAAATACAATATGGTTGAGAACATATAAGAAATAGTGAAAATAATTTACAAAACAAGACGCACTTTAAAAGAAACGCAAGAAGTTCAAAAGAATAACAAATAAATAGTGTGTATAGTCTCTCAGACTAATAAAAATGGATATCTAATTTGGAACCTTTAAATTAATAGGATCAAATATGAGAAAGTGATGATAATCTCTCAAATGAATGAGTACATATAGGAGATGATTGAAAATAGATAAGAGATAGTAAAATAATTTACAAATAACACGCACCTTAAAAAAAGCAAGAAATCAAAAAGAATAACAAATAACAAGAGCGAATAAAAGATGGTGATAATAGTCCCTTATATAAAAAAGAGTGAATACCTAATTTGCAACCCTCGAGTTAATAAGAGCAATGAGAGGCGATGATGATAATCCTTGGATTAATGAGAATGGATGAGAGAAGTGACAATAGGTTTACATACATTAAACACAAATGATGCATTCTTGAAAGTACAAGAGAAGTTTAGAAAAGGCACGAATAATGCTAGCAAATAAAATTCGATTAGAATAGTTTCTCCAATTAATGAGAGCGTATAATTAATTTAGATTTGGAACCCTCAAATTGATGAGAGGAATAAGAGACTATGATGATGGTCCCTCAAATCAATGAGTGAATAAGAAATTAAAAGAATAGCTTATAGATAATGAACTCAATAATAGTTTATTAAAAGTAATCAAGAATTTTAGAAGAGAAATAAATAGTGAGAGTAATAAAATTAGGTGAAAATAATCTTTTGAACCGACAAGAACTAATAAGAGAGAAGTAATATTTTCTTTTTTTACTTATTGTTTATAGTTACAATATTTTCTTTATTTAGTATTTTATATATTTTTTGTGTCATATCAATTAGAAATACAGAACTTGTTTTAACTAGAAGAAAAGTCTAACTAGTGTTATAAATTTTCAATTGTTGTTGTTAGTAAAATCATCAACTAAATGAGAATAATCCCTCAAATGAATGAGAGAAAATAAAAGATATTTAGAATAATTTATACTCATTTCGTTCCAAAAAAATAATTCATTTTAAAAAAAAATTATTTGTCTTGAAAAAAAGAGTCCATTTTTTAGGTAAAATTATTGTATTATATTTACTAATGATAACAATGTATAATTTAAATTAAAAAATAATGATAAAATTATAAAATTATAAATTTAATTGTGCATTAAATGTGTTGCACATTATAAGGTAAAAAAAGTTGTACCAAATAAAAAGTAAATTCTTTTTTGGGACCGATGTAGTAATAAGGAAATTATTATTTTTTTTTTGGTACGGAAAGAGTAATAAAGAACACAAAGACACCTTATTAAGCAAAATTCAAATAAAAAATGAATAAAAAAAAATACACAAAATAGACTACCACAATTATTAATAAAAAAAAATTAAAAAATAAGACATACAAAAAATGTATACCAAAATACAAAATGTACAAGTCAATCTGCAGATCCAGGTGGGGGGTATTTAACTAATTGGCTTAAAAAAAAAAAACCCCCCTAATTGCCAGAACTAAAACCTATATAGCAGTAACAAGTGTTAAAACACTACAAACCAGAGGTAGATGATGTACTTTTCTAATGATGGAAGTTGACTTATTGTAAATCCAGAAACACTGTTCTAGAAAATCAATGAGTTGAAACAAACTAATCACTCATATTTACTGCTGCCAGCTGGGATGCAATTTCTAAAGGATTTGCACAGATTAGTCTAAGCAATGTCCATTTTACATTGAGATGAAACAAGTGAATTTTGAGAACCATAAATGTAGCAAAATATAATTGAAGTTAACATCAAACTAAATATTAACAAAAATAAAATTAAATGAATGGAAGAAGAAGAAGCCAAGGACAAAAACAAAGCCAAATTAACCATAAAGCCATTTTGTGTATGAATTTTGAATGCGTTATATATACATAGATCATCAATGTAGCATTTTCAGCCAATTCTTCAAAATCTTTTCCTTCAGACAGAATGATACCATTTCCTCTTCCAACCCGAAATCTAAAACTACAGCAGCTTCCTACGCAATTTACAGATCCAATTCCAAGCAAAAAGTAGCTAAATGAAGACAACCAACAGTAAAAAGGAGGAAAAAAACATCAGAAATATAACTAAGAGGACAAAAATTGCATTGCATGTCCCATGAGCTGAATGCCAAACTTAAAGTGAATCACTTCAGACCACCTGCACTAGGACGGATATACATAGAATGCAAACAGAAATCACGTGTTCCAAAGTAGACCATGCTCACTTCATGTTTCAGGATTTCAGCGTTTTTTCCCCTTTCTCAACAGATTCTTTCTCATCTTCATTTGATTCACCTCAAGATAAAATAATTTTGCAACATCTTGAGGGGGGAAAAAATCCATGGTTCCTAAAGTTCAGGAATCACCAGCAGTGCTAAAAATCATTTCCTGCACCAAAGAAGATGCCAAAAAAAAACTTGTAACGCCAGAATTGAACATAACAATAATTGATTAAAAGCAAGAAAAAATAACATTTCAAACCCAGTAATCAAATAAATTGCAGTGTCAGTTAGACCTTATCACACATAGGACAAGTGTCACTTCTTTCCATCCATTCAAGAATGCATGCCAGGTGAAAATGATGCTCGCATTTCGTAATGATTTTTGGGTTCTCCACATCATATTCTGCATGAAGCAAAAGAAGTGTCACGTTACAACAGTCAAAATCCAAACATCAATAACAAAATACCAAGCAACAGTTTTTATTACTGCTCACCTTCAAGACAAGTTGGACAAACATCCTCTTCCTCCAATAGAGATGTAACTATCGATTCACCAGTCTTCTTAAGAGCAAGAGGCTTTCCAAGGTCATCCTCACCTTCTTTTGCTGCAGTGAGGTCAACATTGCTATTTGCTTTTCCATCAGCCTCTACTACTTTGACATCAGTTACTTGAGTGCTCACAGAATTCGTTTCCGCAACAGACTTCTCTACTGGTGGCGCTGCTTCATTCTTGTCCCCACAGACTTCTTGATCACTATGTGTTGTTTGAGGGAGTCCAACATATGTTTCATAAGGCACTGGCACTGGAGGGGACCTGAAAGTTACTGGAATTGATGTATCTAGATTTGTATCAACTAAAAGGCCTGTGGAGACTGCAGAGACTGTGCCATGATGAGATGACAGGGGCTGATGTACTTCTGGAGCTCTAGGATGCTGCAAACAAAAGTTGAAATGCCACAAAAATGGTCAGGCATTTGTGAAATCAATTACATAAGTTTCCTCATTCACATGAGGCCAATTGATCAACTGCCATGAGATAAAAAGAACGACAAGGACAAGATATATTCAAATCTGGGTTAAAAACGAAAAATACGCAGAACATAAGGTAATGACAATGTTTTATCCATATGATGCCAGAAATCTCATCTGTGGTTAAGTCAATAGATTCATCATGTAGAACAACATATCACTGCCAGTGAAGAACAGTGCACTGAACAGGACAGATGGGTACTTTAGAGAAGAATAGACACCAATTAAAAGGCAGAAACATGGCAGAAGAACATAAAAGAATATGGAGGTTGAACTCCAGCAATATATATAGTTAATTTATTTTACAGCTTGCACGCTGTCAAAGAAAATATTGAAGTGTGAATACCAAGCAAATTAACAATTTAACATAACAGTAAAATATTGTCATAAATTACACAAAGCAAACAAATCTTTTATTCATGCAGAAATCAACTAAGGCTCTTAGACCATCTTAGTCAAGTTTTGAAACAAACCCTTTAAGACATGGCACTAAGCATTCCTGTTACCAAGATAAACTAGTAACTTAGCCATTTCACTGTTTGACCAAAGTTATTTAGTTCTTTAAATGTTCCATTAACTTAACATGCTGTAGCACTTTTGAAGGCTCACTTACAAGGGCAAGAATCTTCAAAAGAATTTCTCTTCCAACAACCAATAATACCCCTATATCACGTTCCAATTATTCTGCAGTGTTTAGAAACTGTGGTTTTATCCATATTTACTACAAGATTGCTTTCAAAACAAATGCAGTATGCCAGCCATGCAACTAATTTGTATAGAGGTCATGGATGTTCACTCGTGCAGGGTATCCAGCCGGGGTCAATGAGAAGTCACTGAAGCCCATTAATTCTTGTGGTTATTATCAAATGCCAAAATGTGTTGAACTAACAAAAAATCATCAAAATGCATGGCCTAATAATTAATGTTACAGCAACTTACAAGAAGAACAAGATTCATTCCAGTTAAAAATACAAATGGCCCAGTCATTCTGTTATACTGGGAGAGAAGACCAATTGCATGAAGATTCAGAAGCTACTCACATGGTAGACAGGTACTGGATTATTGGGTGCCTGTCCTTTTGAAGCACAGCAACAGCAGCCTCCCATTTCAATACAGTTAGCTCTGATATCAACCAGACCTTATAGTGCAGTGTTTCATTTTTTCTCTTGTCTACATGGGAAAATTATAAAATGTAAGTCAAATAAATTGAATCCCAATGGGAAAGAAAATCTAGCACCTTTGATGATAGAGAAAGAAGATTAACAATTACACAATAACTATACAAATTAACAAACTAAAATGTGTATGCAAGAAGCAAAAGATGTTAACAAAACCTATACTAGATTCATATAAAATATATTTCACAAAATGAAATATACACCCCAATAAATTCACCAAATAAACACCTGCCAAATGTCATCAAGAATTACGGGGAAACTATTATTTTGCAAAGAAAGACTCAGCACAACACATTCTCTGTAGTTCAATTTGCGCCTTCAAAACACATTGAGCAAAAGAACTACTTCCTCTATATTCTGGAAGAGAAAAAGGGATGAAATGAACACTTTATGTTATGTTCCTCAAGAATATATGACCAACAAGATGGGGAAAAACAAATTAAAACTGGGAGAGAAGGCTGCAGGAAAATGACCAGGTCTCGTGTACAATGAGGAGAAGTTAGTATGATATTCAGACTAATTCAAGTAACTGCAGTCTGCAGGTCATGCAACCAAAAGAAAAATGCAGTAAAGGATATCAGTATGCCCTTAAGCACCAGTAGAACCACACCACTGTGATCTAGATGGTGACTTGTACAAATACCTAATAGCCTCTCAAAGAAATGTAAGGAATTCGCAAAACATCCAGCCTCATTAAGTAGCATATCTTAATTGCTCAAAAAATGTAATGTTAGAAGAGAAAAGACTACAAATGCTTTTATAAAAGACCACAAGGCAACGGGAGCCAATACATATGCGGGAATTCAGAAAGAGAAGGCTTCAGCAATGAAAAACCAGAACCTTCCTATCCCCACATATATCATAGACAAATATTTGATGGATAGACTCAATTTCCACAACTTTAAAAATTCAGTTTGTAATCACTGTTTGCCATAAATAGGCTTTGGCGATTTATTGACTACAAAAATACAGGCACAAAAGGCAGACATCAAAAAGCCATTAGAAGCAAGAACAAAAGAGAAACCATATGAATATTTCACTCACTCATATTACGCGTTTCTTTTTTCCTTTTCTTCTTTTGCTTTGAACAGAAACCATTTTAATAAACTCATCCATATTTATATGCCATAAAATTGGACCCTACTTAGCTATCAATACTTCATATCAATTTTAGCATCCATCGCATTCGATACCAAAATCACCATATACAAATCAAGCAGTAAAACAGTACAACACCATACGAAGCTCAACACACAAAAGCCAAAATCATTACCAAAAAACACTGCAAAAATCCATTATTCACCGGAAAAAAACTTAAAATCCTATCCTTGTCGATAAAATTCACCTTGAACAGCTGAATACGCCAGCAATTCAAACGTGAGTACACAAATAAATAAATGACCCAATTTAAGCACAACCCATTAACGCCCATCAAACTGCACAAAAAACCCCAAAAATTCAAAACTTCAATCCACTTAAAAAACCACAATAAACCCTAAGCTTTTCATCCAACCCCAGCACCCAAAAAAAGGAAAAAAAAGTTCAGAACCCATAAAAGCGCACACCCACACAGAACAAAACATCAGTACCATAATTCAACCAATCCAAACTCACAACCAAACCCAGAACTTTACATGAACACAACTGCTATAAATCATGACATACGTATGCACAACCAGTAAAATTTACGCTATATATGCATACAGCACATGAGCACACCACAATTCATTAAACGTGTACGGAATTTTATACAATCACCGCTACAAACTTCAAAGGAACAAAAATACTAAAATAATCATGAATATACCACTTTGGTGGAGTCCCAGTTGAATTGAGTTGCGTAGTTTTCAGCGAGAGAGAGGAAATAAAAAAAAAATGGAGAGAAAAGCGAAAGAGAGAGAGAGAGAGAATTTCCAGTGTATGAGTAATGAGCTTGTGTAAGTTTTTCGGGTGACAATATCTGACTTTACAGTGGAAAAAACCAGGACTGAGGATATTATTAATTCAATGTTAATCATCGGACGCACTCACATCCAATCATATGAAAAAAAAACAAGGATCATCTATGGTAATTAATTGGATTTTATGAGATGTGTTTATGGTCCAATCCTAATTTTAGTTTGGGATTTGGTCGGTTAACGGATTAAGTTTAGAGCAGTTTTTGATAATTACAATCATATTAATCATATAATATATGGTCTGATTTTCTTTCACAAATTATTAAATTAATTAGATTTAGAAGTTAAGTTATTACTAAATTAGTGTGGTTAATTAGAGTAATGATATTGTTAGTAACTTTCCAGTAACTGACATAGTAATTATGAAAAGACAAAATTTATTTATTATTCTTCTTAAAAAATATAAATTAATAAAAAATAATTTAATCTTTTCATACTGTCGTCACTCTAAAAAGTCATTATAAAAAATCATTATAAATATCATTACTCATATAATTAAATTTGTTGGAGTTATCAATGATCAGATCAAAGCCATTACTTCATTTTATTCATTTTTTTTGCTTTTGGGCTCAAGTGGCAAATTTTATTGTTGATTTAAAGTAATTTAAATTAGAAGCTTATTTAGTTAATCTTTTACAATTTGGAACAAATCATTTGTTTGATTCTTAATTGAATACAACATCTCTACAGTAATTATAATCACACGAATTGTTTATGCTCGTGTTAATGTCAAAAGAGGTGCATAACAGTATTTATTTAAAATTTTTAATTTCATTCTGATTTTCTAAATCTCTTTTTTTTCCGAATTAAATATTTATAAGCATAAAGTATGAGCTAAAAATTCGTACATTTACTGTCATAATATAAGAAATGTGATAAAAATGTAGAAAATAAAATTGAGATGGTTATGAATTCTACTGAATTTGATTATTTCAACTTGGAAACTTGATAAGTTGATTTGCTTTTTCAATGAAAACTTAATGAGTAATCGAGTTGATTTGCTTTATATTATTTTTTGGGATCTTAATGAATCGATTTGCATTGCTTTTATAAGAGAGGTATTGCATGTATTGAATGAATTTGTTCGTCTCCTGTTAAATTTTTTCCATGACTCTATTTAATCCTTACATCTCTAATTTTAGCATATAAAACCAAAAAATAGTAATAATATTACTAATTATAAATTTTTAAATTGTGAATATTTTATCCCGTCAAATTTAAACTTTTATTACCCATCGAGATTTAGATTAGCTGGTTTTATTTAGAGGGCAACAAAAACACCTCACGCCAAGAGGACCTACGATCGAAACGCCCAACTAAAAGTTGTTTGCTCAAAAGAATTAGTCTTTGTGTGAGGTGTGATCAATGACTCGTAATTCAATGTGAGAAGCATAAAAGTTCGTGTTACTGAAAATGTGTAAAGTGAATATAAATTTTACTTAAAATCAGTAAATGTGAATATGCTTATGGTGTAAAAAAAATTAGTTAAACTTTTATTACACAATTATAGTTATTTAGTATAATAGTTACACTCAATATCCTCTTTTACGTTAGTGAACTTGGTTAAGGAGATTTTTTTTTGTGTAGTTGATTGGGTTCAGGCATTTGCAATGGGAAAGTAGTGAAGGACAAAATTTGTGAGATTTTGGCCAAAAAAGTATAAAGGACACAATAATGTCAAAATGGCTGAGGTGTAATGGTGGGAGTATGCCAAGTAGTGAAGCTTTCACCTAAGAGTGGCGACACCTGTATCTTTGTCGGCTGCAAATTTTCAAGCTTTTGATTTTTCTTCAGTCGTGGGTTGATGCTGATATGATAAATAACGTATATGATGGTAGTTTAGGCCACAGGTGGGCAATACAAGAAGTTGGTAGTGGTGGCTGGCTAGTTCTTCAACAACTTTGGAAGATGATTAGGTCCCCAATGGTGGGAAATGAAAGCGAAGGTGATGAGACTAATGTGCTTATTCTTTCAACCATTCAAAGGTAAAAAATGGGATTGCCTTTTCGGCAAAACTCGATTAAAGTTAAGGTAAAAGATCTCAATTCAAGATAAATTTATGAAATGGCAATATTTCTTTAAAATCTACTAAGGGGGGTTTGGTTTATTGAAGGGAATTGAAAAGATAATAAAAATGATAATAATGAGATAATAATAAGTTATCTTATTATATTTATGTTATTTTATTTGTGTTGGAAAATGATTATAATTATTAATAATAATAATAGTAATTCTTCTAAATATACAAAGTATTGCTTCCAAGTATGTAAAGTATTGTAGGTCAATAACTTTAATATTTCCAAAACATGAAGAATAGAGAATACCTCAATTTCAATATTTGAAATTACTATTCAAGTAATGATACCTTTTAATCAAGTATTCATATTTCATTCATTTTCCTTCAAACCCCTCAACCAAGCACACTCTAACTTTCTACTGTTTTATTGCTCTTAATTTAACTGAATGAACAAACTGATGGAAATTTCTTGTATAATAACTGTACAAAGAAAGGAAGAAAAGTCATGATTTTGATGGTTGGGATACTTTGCATTTATGCATAGAGTGGCTCCAAAATCAAACAAATTAAAGGAGAATTGCGAGCGGCTGCGGTTACCTTGTCAACGAAAGGGGAATTGGGAAGTGCATTAGAGTATTAGCTGGGTTTAGACAAGGTTGGATTGGATGCAAGAAAACTTGTGACTTTCTTAGTTTGATTGGTATTTCGTTTCTAGAATTCTTATTCAACTTCATATTTTAGAGGCTACTCTAAGGTGGACTGCATACAATTAATTTCTTAGTGACTAGGGATAACTTGTACGAAAAAAAAGATAACCATAAGCAACTGCTGTTATATTGGGTACAACTGCTGTTCTAATAAAATTATATAACGAAAAGAGGTAACGATAAGTAATAATAATTATAAAAATATAAGAAAATATTGGGTGCAACTGTTGTGTTTTTTTTTTTTTAATGAAAAATGCGTAAACTTAGTGATTAAAAGCATATACAGATTAAGGAAATCAAAATTATTATTTTCTTTGTTGATTGGTTTATTGCGTTAAAATTAAGACTATAGTCATTGTACTCAATATTTAAGTCTTCTATTTACAAACTAAAGGTTATATTTGCGTGTCTCATACTTATAAAATTTTGTATAATTCATTATTCCGCATTCAAAAAAAAAAAAGATTATTTGAAAACGAACAGCAGATCAAAGGGTAAAATTTATTTTTACTTCTCTTTGAAAAAAATAAAGGAAAAAGGAAAAAAAATGATTATTTAGAAGAATCTTAATTGACAATAATAATAATAAAGTCCTAATGGTAGACTAAGAAATCAATTTATAAAAGTTTGTTTAAATAAAAATAAAGAATGTGTAGTAGGGCCGAAGAACTCCATTTACCTGCTGATCCGACTAAATATGGCCCAAAAATTATCAAAAAAGCCATCAATATGATCATTTCCCTCATAATCCATTCTTTTGACTTGGTCCAAACGGGATGGCTGTGGTGGGCCGAACTTGGACTAGACTTTCTCAATTGGGTTTGGTATTGTGATTAGAGGCCAATGTCCAGGAGCCCAAAAAGCTGGATATCTGCGCACAACACTATACAATTGGGCCTATTAATTTTACTAGAAATGTCTATGTGGATTTGTTGCTACTATTTATGATTTCAAACTGGCTTAGAGAAGAGAGAAACAAAACCCAAGGCCTCTATGTGGATTTGTTGCTACTATTTATGATTTCTGTTGTGTTATTTGAGTTATGGTTGGGCTGCTCATTCAGCTCATTGTCCTTATCATATCAAGGCCTCATTGACATGACTACTAATGACACTGCTCGTGAAGTGTGTACGGGTAATTTTGTCAAAATGCGTTTTTGCATTTTTACAAAATACTTCTACAATGTTATTTCACTATCACTCTCTCTAGGTATATTGATTTTCAAAATTGGAGCTATCAACCACTTAACCACCTCACCTCCGAATAGAATATGACCATGGCGGTGGTATCGTCTGTTATCTGTAAAAAGATTTACGGCAAGAGAGACTTTCTCTTAAAAACAAAAAATATAACAATAGCGGTAGTATCGACTGTTATTTGTAGAAAGATTTACGGCAAGAATCTACTGATAAATATATCTTATTCGTAAATATGAAGTCACACATTTTAAAATGTAATTTATACACACTCCTCTCTTTTTCTTTTTCTTTTTTTAATTTTTACATTTTATTTTAAAGATTGGGAGGGTTTTCCTTGTTCTGATTTGAGGTATTATTCTAAGATTTCTTACAACGTCTATAGACTTAACAATTGAGAAAGTTGCATTATGATTTCTCTCGTTGTTTATGAGTTTTAACTTCACGATTAAGGTATTGGAAAGTATGGCAAAGCTTTCTAGATTGATGAGACTTTTGTATTACTTACATGGATTCCTTGTACTACTCGGTGGACAGATCATAGATTCCCCTCACCCAACGTACTCTCTTCCTTTTATATAAAGGCGCTTGACCATAGTACTAGCATTAGATGAGAAAAATTACCCACTAGTTTTAGTGATTAGTAATTAGTAATGAAGATATGTTTCCTTAGGAAAGGAATATCTCATAAAGAGGGAGTATAAGGTGGCAAGATGGGTCCATTCAAACAAATACTTATTAGCCAAATCTAAGCAGTCAACTAATCTTTTGTACAAAATCTTTGTAGGGGCCTATCATGGGATTGTTTGGCACTTGGTTAAAACGTACTGTCATGCTCAATGGATGTCTAGTACTTTTTGAAAATCACAACACCAGCAAGGTTAGCAAAGGATATCAATAGTTGGTGGGAAATTTATTAGGATTCGGTTTTCTTTGTCCCTCCCATTCCCCACCACTCATCAACATCCTCCACTTCCATTAATAAAGTCTCGTGACCCCTTCTGAGTACTTGCCAGTCTGGCTTCCAGATGAGCAAAATATCTCCTTGTAAAAGCAGGGGTATCCATTTTCTTTTTGAGGTACTCTGGGATTGCAGAACTGGGAATGAAGAGTTTCTTGAGGAGATCAATTATGGACTGTTAACATGTGTAAGACCAGAGGCTTAGGATATGATACTAAGGGAACTACTGCAACTACATAGTACAATGGTCAACAGAGATGCTTGGAGATATTACCTACACAGCCTACCAAACACTCCAAAGTCTACTACATTAGCCATTAGCAGTCTATGATTATGATCAGAGCTGAACTAATTAAGTTAGAGATCATATTATATACTTATATTACAGCAATCCTTTTCTGATTTTCTACAAACGTGCAATCGATCTTGCTCAATGTGCATCAACTGTTCTTAATCTCTTCGCCGCACGGACGAATTCCACAACCACCTTTACCTCATCCACTCGCTGTCAAAGAAAAAAGGTAAAATGAAGCGTTAGAAAAATTATCCCTCAATGTCAGGTCCATGTTTTTGGGCTAATGCAAGATGGGAGAGAACAGAGACAACAGACCTGTGAAGAGAAGTGCTGCTGCACAAGCTTAACAAGTTGTTCCTTTGTGGGGTTGGGGTTAATGCTCGCCTGAATTACAAAAGTTGGCAAATGTCGATTGAATAATAATTTAGACAAAGCGCAACGGGTCGGAGGAAATGGAAATGAGAACATGTGAAAGACGTACAAGTTTGAAGCTTTGGCAATATCTCCATAATGAGCCAGTTCCCAAGTTTTCCATGATCATTCTCTGTTGCGGTAAAGAAACAAAACAAGGCAAACAAGTACCAATCATTGCCTGATTCAGTGACCAGAAAATTCTGAACAATACTGACCTCCAACTGGGGACAATCATAACTCCACCCAAATGAGCAGAAAATTAATTTACCGAAGGTGTTATTCTTTGAAAAGTATTGAATCAAGATTTAAGGAAACAATTTGATACTACGACACAGCTACATTTCTGGTATGGTAAGACTTTTAATGAGAAAAGACCAAAGATGCTGAATAAATCCATCATAATCATGCAAAGAGACAACGTCCATTTACAACCCTCACCTGTGGAGGACCATGGTTAACAGATTGAATTTCTCTCGTCCCACTGCGATTGACTGACTTTGTGGATGCAGCCTGAACCCATGGCCTTGCATACCGAACTCTTGCCTTGTTGAGTTTACTGAACTCAACACCAGTAGCTGCACAAAAAGGGATCAAGAGCATAATTAAGAGAAATAAATCTTATATGAGAATTTGTTATGAGGAAGGGTGAGGCAGGAGGTTTATTTTTCTTCCATGACATGGAAGTCCAACTGAAATTTTAAAGGACTGGCATGCTATTTCTTCCACCATGAAAAGGTTAAAGATTTGGAAGAATGTTGGCACAGAAAGTCCATCAGTAATGGGTTACTTACCAAAACGATGGCTGTCCTTTTCACCAATATCAGAGCCACTGCTAGAGTCATCAAAATCATAATCATCATCTTCTTCATTACCAGTGGGAGGTTCCAACACACTCAAAGCATTCCTTTGTAATTTGACTTCAACCCCATTTTTTAAAACCTTCGTGAACCAAACATGTATATTACCAATATAGCCAATAATTAGTGGTTAAAGAAAAAGACAAAAAGAGAAATTTCCACGAAAGAAACAAAAGTTCAGTGCTAGAAAGACTCACAATTTGTCATTTTGCTATTAGATATGCATGAAGGTCACCTCTTTTAATGTGTTTATACAAACAAACAATTTTCCCCCCCTTCTTGTGGTAAACCTATCAACTCTATATGCATAACATAGAGCCAATATTCCAATCACGAAAAACTTTTACTTTAATATCAACGTACCAGAAGAATTTTTTTTCCAGACTACTAAAAAGAAAAAATAGAAAGACTACAAACTTCCCTCAAAATTAAAACATAATGAGGACCACAAAACAATATAGTATAATTGTCTGACATGTTTATCCGTTTCCTTGTGTCTTGAAAAGAAAATATGATGCTCACAGGTTGAGCATTTGCTGGTTTTTCTTAAAAAGAAAGCTAAAAAAAACTATAAACTCAGCAAAAATATTAATCTAACAAGAATGGTATGTCAAGAATGAGCAAAATATTTGGAACTGGGTAGAAAGACACAATTTAGTCCAATTAGAAAAATGTCAAGAACTACCACTGATGACCATTGAAACACAGGCAACTAGTAACAACAAAACATTACTATGCTCTAAGATGTTTATTAATCATACCAGCCAATGCCAACCACCAAGGCCAACCGCCTTCTTGACAACGCCTTGAAGACCCACCAAAACACTCTTGGTTCTGTTGTTTCCCGTGACGATGACTTTAGTGTGCCTAGGAAGAACAGACAATTCTTCATCACCGCTTTCCTCACGAAAGGGTGATAGAACCCGAGCAGAACATAGCTCAGTCCCCAGCATTTCCACCGCGTAAATCTACCCAACCCCAGAAAACAAACTAGAAGCAACAGTCTATGAGATCCAATTGAAAGACAAACTAATTCAATTCATCAACCCTTTTTCAACTCCGCGACAAATACACGAGCTGTCGGTATTCTCACTTTCAACTTTCTTGCAGAAACAAAACGCCTTAATCCCGCTTCTTTGATGTGAAAGCAGAAACTCCAATTCAAATGATTACTTGCGGAGTAAAGTTCCCCCTTCTATGAAGTCTCAGAGTAAGAAATGATCATGTCATGGGCAACAAAAGCCAAGCTTGAAATGGAAATCCTGAAGGGGAAAAAAAGAAAAAAATCTCAGGGGTACATTATAAAAATAATCATAAATACCCACCAAACAAATCATGTAAAATTCAGAAAAGGAGGAGAGAGAGAAACAGAGAAGTGCTGAGTTATTCTGGGGTCTGACTGCAGGAATGCTCAATCAATTGAGCCACCAATTAACGCATTAAATTAATCTCTTCAAGTTCACGGACTTCAGCACTTGGCTTGATTACGTCTATTGAAATTGAACCACTATACCATCACAAATTACAAGTATATAGTACTATTTTACAGAGTCTCACACAGTGACCTCTTTTTGGGGTTAATTTGAATAGATGATTACAGAGTCAAATAACACCAATATCTTCATCACAATCTGGAAAACAGCAGGGTCCCCTCTTCTTCCAGTTCAACTCAATCACATATCTCGAGTAACATTACTAACAACTACTATTTTATTTGAACTCAATTAAAATTCTCAAATTAAATAAATTAACATATCTTCTCCTCCAAACACTACATCATCAGTAAGATCGTAATAATATAAAGATCCTTCCTTTTATCCATTAACTCATATAATTCCAAACCCCTAAACATATTTAGTCAGATGATTAAAGACTCCCGAAGACTAACTAAACTACATTCATCCTCCAACTACCACTTCAATTGTAAGAAAAAAGGGGGAAATTTGAAAATGGTTTGCATCACTTTACTTAAGAAATAAGAAAACAAATTACCATGATATATTATGTTGTACAGTCTTCCGCCAGAAAAAAAAAAAAAATCTGAAGTGGGATAAAAGAAAACTTCACCAAGAACCCAGTTGGGATATGTGAAAAAGAAAACAAAACAGTCCGAAAATTCACTCACTAAACCCCCAAAAAGAAAAATGCAGAAATGATAAAGTAAATGCTTACCAAGTGCCATGGAAATAATGAGAAACGCCCTGGTTGCGCTCTCTCTCTCTCTCTACAATGTGGGAGGGTTCAGTGTAGTAGGAAGGACACAGAAGTAGGAGTAACTAGTAAGTAGTACTGTAGTGTCAAGTGTGTAGTGTGCTGCTCTCTAGATCATGGACAGACCCACACTCGTACGATCACCATGGCATATCCATCGTCTCTCTCATCAATTCCCCTTTTTTTCTCTCCTTCTCTTTTCTTTTCGTTTATTATTACTGCTCCTTCAGTTATTAGCCATGGCGGAATTTGAATTTACTACCCTCTCTGTTTTTGTTTTTTCCTCCTTTTTGTTTCGTTTGCTAGCGAAGATGTGACCGGTTTTCACAGGTGAATAGGGGGGATCCATTGGCTGGCTTAGTCGGCGGCCCGCCCGGCTTCAGCCACATGCTTTCACCTTTTGGTCATTTCAGTTGAGTAACCATAACCTAATAATAAAGTAATCTATAACATGTTTATTAATATATATTTTTAAAATTTGTTAGCTCAACTCTTTTATTGCCTCCTCTAATTTTTTTGATTGGTTTATTTTCATTTTGATTGTATTTATATACACATATATGTGACTAGGTTCTTTTACACATTTAGATGGAGCGATAGATTCGTCCATGTTAGTCCTTAGTCATCATTCTATCCAATTTTCTATCAAAATTGTCGCATCATTATAATTAAAATTTGACGAAAAATTAGATGATATTGTGACGAATGACTAAAAAAGTACATTAATAAAATATGAATGACTTTTTTTTATCATTTTGGATGTGAGAAATAAAAAAATTTATTCATCAATTTGTGAGGAACTATTTTGTCGATTACCTCAAACAAATAATAAGGATGAGTTTGGATCATTGGGTGTCTAACTTTTAATTTCAAAACATATTTTTATATTTTTAAAATAATTATTATAAAATAAAATGTGTATTATGAATATTAAAAAAAATTACTTTAAAAACATAAAAATACATTTAAAATGCAATTCAATCCTAAGCTTTTTTTTTTTTTTGTTCATGCTAATTTTAATGACCATTTATTACTTCCTCTATTTAAAAAAATTAGTTTGTATTTGATTTAGGATAATTTTTTAAATTAAAAAGTACACACACTTAATACATTAAATGTATATTTTTATTATTACTTTTTTAATTTAGATTATGCATTAATAGGGATAATATAAGAATTTTATATTAAAAATGATTTTTTTAAAAAACAAAAAAATTGAAACAAGACTCTTTTTTCAAGACATAAATAGTATTATGTTTCATTAAAAGTATTGTTGTTATTATTTGGTTTTATATCAGGTCTGTGGAGCTCCCATGTAGTTATATTCACAAAATAATGTCCATTTGGGCTGACCAAATTTGTTTTTGATAGTTTGTTTTGATTTGGTTAGTTCTTAAAAATTGAAGAAAAAATTAGTAATGGATTGAGTATTGAAATGCACAAAATAAAAAAGAGAGTGTAACTTAATTTGTTTGATGCATTAAAACCAAAAGAACACTTGAACTTGAGAAAAATTTGTATTAAAATTTGTGTTTTTAGTAAATGATTCATGAAGGCCATGCTATCATTGGACTACTTGCCAAACCATACATATGAGTACCAGATTTTGCTACGTTGTATCATGTCACAAACGTTGGTGGTCGGTCAGACCACAAACACAAAATTATGATGATGAAACTTCACCTGACAATGACTGTGACTTGGCTGTACAGCCTGTACATATTCATCATCAGTTAGATCATACCATAACTGATCAAATAAATTGCTCATCACACAATGAGGGTGAAAAATATTCAAATAGCTTAAATTGATTACAAACTAAATGCATCACTGACCTAATTTTCTAGAATAATCTATATACTTTTCAAAAAAAAAACTTTGAATTTTTTTTTCTTATTCCAAAAAAATGTCAACTTTTAAATTAAAATTTTAAAATATCCTTACTAATAATAATTATGTATATTTAAAATTAAAAAATAAAATTAAAAAATTATATATTTAGTAGTACATTAAATAAGTTATATTTAATAACTAATAAAATATTATATCTTAATTAAAATAGATTACTTTTTAGGACGAATGGAGTAGTATATTAAAATTTATATTAAAAATTATGACATAGAGTTTTGGAGCATATATGAATAATATTTTAAAATATATTTTTATATTTTTTAAAATAGTAATTTTAAGATGAAAGATATATAAAAAATTTTAAAGTATTTTTAAAAACATTATAAAAAATTGTCCAAATAAAACGTTTTAAAAAATCTCGACCAGTGGAGGATGCGAACCTTAAGGTGTGTTTGGACAAGACATTTTTATTTGTAAATAGAAAAAGTTATATTGGAATGAGTAAAAATTTTTGTGGGTATTTTTTTAATAGAAAAAGTATTTTAAAGGGAAAGAAAATTTTTTAAAATTATGTGAAAGGAATTTGAGTGGAAAAATTTAAATTTTAAATTTTAAAATAAAAATGTGTTTAGATAATTTATTTTTATTTTAAAAAAAAATTATTTACAAATAAAAAATGCCTATACAAACGCAGCCTTAAATTTGACTAAAAAGCTGTGCAAAACGCCAATTTTGATAGCAAGGGGGGAATTTTTTTTTTTTTCTGACTATAGGAAACCCCTCCAAAAAAAAAAGAGGGTCCAACAAATTATACGGATCTAATAAATTAGTGGCCACCAAACAGTTGTCAGAATTCTCTGCAAGGTGCAGACACTTTCACCTAATTCTCATCTTTTGGATTTACAGAAAATCTTTTTATGTAGTGGCTGTACATGTACCACGGTGCAGCTTAATGTGCTCGTGGATAATTCGCGATTTTATTCGTCAGTATATGAATATGTGGGAGAATATTACGTGTAATGTTATAGCAAAAGCGTAAATTTAATATAATAAATAATTTATATACTGTTAGGGATATTTTATACACACAAAGCCTAATTAGAGTGATCTAATAAGTAATAGGAGTCAATTTGAATTCAAAAACTTAAACTAATCAGTATTGGGTCTTTGCCATTTATTAAAGATTAAACTAATCAATATTGGGTTTTTGCTATTTATTAAGTGTTTAAGTTCTTTTTAAGCCCACTTCCCCACAAATCTAATATTATAAAACAGTATTCATGAACATAACAAACATCCATTTTCATAAATACATTATCACATTAAAGCTTATTTTCCCACAAGTCTAATCTCATGAAACAGTATCCATAAACACAATAAACATCCTCTTTTATGGATATACTACCACATTAAAAGCCCACTTCCCCACAAGTTTAATCTCATCATGGATACACTATCATATTAAAAGTCAACTTTCCCACAAGTCCAATCTAATGAAACAATATTTATGAACACAACAAGACTCATATTTCATGGATACACTATCACATTAAAACCCATTTACCCACAAGTCTAATATCTAATCTTCACTATAGACCCATCTAGTATTCGTATAAATAATAAACTAATATCACAAACCTATTTGTTCACGAGTTTTCTACTAACCCAGTTAAATTAAAAGAGTAACCACTTATTATGTGCTCAAATTCTTCTAACACCTACTATCTAAAGCGCACTTCCCAATGTGCTTTTAGTATGTTACCTACAATGTGAGAACTTCACCTCTTAGCCATTCAGAACACTTAGGTGGTGCTTGGTATCAATGGTGAGTTTAGAAATTGAATTGATTTGATAGAAGAAAATATTTAGAATATAATATAATGATAGTAATTATGTTGTTTGGTATTATTTTGTAATAGAATGGAATAGATTTTATATTAAAATTAAAATTTAATATTAATATTAATAAATTTTATATTAAAATTTAATATTAATATTATAATAAAGATATTATTATTTTACATTATATTATATGATATTTAAGAAAATCATATCTTATTTAAAAAATAGTCAAAGTGCATGTCAATTTATAGAGGAAAATATTTTCTATAAGTTAGTGATTTTTTTTTTTAAATAAAGGTAAAATGGTGGTTGCACGCGCGCCCAATATTAGTGCTATGCGCTTGACAGTGTTGAATTTTTTTTTTTTAATTTATTCAAAATGGTGTCGTTTTGAATTCATTTTGATTTCATTCCCCCCAAACCCAAAAGTTATTAAACCTAACCCCTTATACCAAACATTCAATTTTATTCCAATACATTCCATTCCCTCCTTAAAAGAATTGAACTGAAAATCTTTTCTGGAGATATCCATTTTCCTAGAGAGACAGATAAAATATCTCGACATAGCGGCGTTTTGATACCGATACCACCAGGAACAGGAAAAAGAAATTCCAAGGGATTAAAAAAATTGAAAAATTGGATCTATGTCCAACGGATTACATCTAGCAAAAAGGGGTATTTTGTTTTGGGTCGACCTGTCATCACATATTATCTAATGGACGGTCTAAATATAACAACACTCTCCCCTCCCCGATCTGTTGCAAGAAAGGGACAATGTGCGATTTTGAGTTGTGAATTATATCCTTTATGTAAATGGCAGACCAATTCGAGGAATTTCGTATAGAGGAGTTTTTGATACAAGTATTCAATTAGTTCGTACTTGTTTAGTATTGAATTGCGATAAAGAAAAAAAAAGAAAAAGTTCTTCGAGCAAAGAAGTTCGTGCGTCTTTTATTGAAATTAAGGACAAATGGTTTGATTCGACATTTCCTAAGAATCGACTTGGCAAAATCCCCTATTTCGGATATCAAAAAAAGGAACGATCCTCCCGGTTCAGAATTGCTCTCTGATAATGAATCAGATTGCACCAATATCAATCCGTTTTCTTCCATTACCAAACACCCCTTTAAGTTAATAGGCTATTCATAGTACCTTGAATCGGTGTGGATAAACTTTTATTTATTTTTGTTTTAAGAAAAAAGTTAATTATATTTAAATATAATTTTTTATTAATTATTATGTACAATATTTTTAATACATTAATTAAGTGTATAATTTTATATTTTTATTATTACATTTTAATTATTGATATATATAATTATTATAAGTAAATATATGTTAGAAATTTAGAATAAGAATTTTTTTTAAAATTAAACTATTTTTTTGAAAGAAAAGAAGTATATATATTTCGTAATTCCAAAATCATTAAATGTTAAACATTATCATGTTGGACTTGTTTCCTATTCTTTAGGAATTAAACCCTACTTAAGTGTGTCGAGTTTTCAACCTTGACAGTTTAAAGTGATTTTTGGCCACATCAAACTGTTAAACTTAATATTCAGTTGATTTTTTTAATATATATATATATATATATATATATATTTTTTTTGGGGATTGGCCTATGGACTAAAAATAGAGATAAAAGCTTTCGTACAACAGAGTTGTTTTTCCCTGAACCGAGGTAACCTGTCCGGACAAATCCGACAACCTCATCCACGGTCCAGATCAATCAAAACCGGACTTAATCATCCCATAAAATCACATCAAGGCCGTCCATTTCAGAAGGCGCAACACAGCCGTGGAAGCGAGGCTCAAGCCGAGCCGCTAAAGAACGGGTAAATGACGTACACGCGTCGGATCTTATCCTGACAATGGTTAAAAAAAAGGAAACCGCAGCAGAGGGAAGGCACAAGGCAGGCGGGCGTGGGAGTTGTACGTTGTGGATATAGTAGAGAGAGGGGTTGTACGTTGGGGGAAAAATTTTATGCATAAATTTGAAATTTGATTTGGAGTCCGGGTGCTCATTCACCGAGGCAGCTGGAGCGCACAAAAACAAAAGAGGGAAAAAGGCCCGCCTTCTCTTCTCTTCTCTTCTCCCTCCTGCCCTCTCTTTCAAACATTTTCGGATTCAAAGGAAGGAAAGGGGACGGTGGGCTTCCCCTTGCCCCACTTCCCACATGCTCTGCATTTATTTCCTTCCTTCTTTTCCCTTAATAATTTCTTTTTTAAAAAATCTTGAATATGTATCAGTTATATTCTCCATTTTCAAAAAATATGTTCGTTTTAATTAAAAAAAAAAAATATTTTTTATTAATTATTAAATATATAATTATATTTTTATATTTTTTAATTTTAAATATACATAATTATTATTAATAAATATATATATATTTTTTTAAAACAGAGAGTGTAATAATAAAAAGAATATATATTAAAAATATAAAAAAAATTATTTTAAAAAATACAAAAACATGTTTTAAAATACAGTTGAAAACCAGTTTTGGAATGTAGTGCCGTTTATGTGAATGCATCTGAATAATTGAGTGTTTTGAGAGTCATTATCAATAATAGATTAAAGATTAGTTACTATTATGAGTGTTCTTGGAAATTGAGTGGATAGATCACATGGTCTCTTCAGCATGGTATCAGTAATCATTCTATTGATTTGAGGGATAGAACCATAATAAGTAGTTTTTTTTTTTTTTTTAAAAATTTTTTCACTTGAGTGAAACTGTTAAAATAGAATCAATTACGACGAAATCAGGATTAATCAATTGAGCCTCGCATGGCGGGTATATCCCTTTCTTATAATTACAACTTTTTTTTTCCTCTTTTTAGTTTTATTTGTTGTTCAATTCTTTTCATATCATTACTAATATTCGGATTTCCCCTTACGCTGCATACACATGATAGCTTACCACAAATAAATAAGAAAAGAATACTGAAAAAGTGAAAATAGGCAATGCATGACATGCTAGCCAAAATTCTCCCCCATTCTCAAATGTAAAGTATATCAAATTCCACAAGCGAACACCAACTTAAAAGGTTAGTACATGAAGAAGTTCAGATTGAAGATTGAAGTATATGAGGAAGTGAGGAACAACTGACAAGCAACTATTTCGTGATTCACAGAAATACCATTGACAAGTTAGTACCCTACAAGGACAAACAGAAAGACAAAGACAACAAAATCACTATGCTCGGGAATAGCCCCTAACCCCCGGTGACAACGAACGGTCCTTGTATCTCCCATAGTAATCATAATTGTCAGCCCTCCGACCATAAGGGGAGCGTGACCGTCCTCGACGATCCCTATGATATGGGTCTCGATCATGGCGTCGATAAGGTGAGCGACTACGAGAACGTCTAGGCCCATACCCTACATAAACCAACAGATAGTAAGAAGCCAAAAACATCCAAGCACATACAACCCTTTCTGAAACAAAATTAAGCACACAGAAGATAATACCTCGTCTACCTCTAAGACCTTGATATCTTCCAGGGGTTGGTGTCCGACCACGTTTCCTTTTAGCCTACAAAAACATCAACCAAACAGAATGTTAAGACAACTATACAGTGTATGATCAGACTTTAGCCCATAAAACTGATATCTACCGTGGTTTCAGGCTTTCGTATATATATAAAAAAGGAATAGAAAAGAAGAATCAAAAGGTTCTAAGGTCATAATGCCTTGCTCATCTTACTGAACTTTTGGCAAACTCATGCCTAGAGCATATATATAGACTACTTCCTTTGGCAGTTAGAACTTCCTAAAACATAAAATGTCCTAGTTGACCGTCTGAAATAAGAAAAGAGAACTTAAAATAAATCCAAGAGAACAAACTTTATTCTAACAGTTTGCAGGCCCTGAATTGGATTAATTGTTCTTAAGCTTAGGAGCAAGACACAAACCTTTAACGGTAAATGCAGACGTGAAAGAAAACCAGAAAAACTGAAGCAGCCAGTATTGTTTACTATATCAGAAACTGTTACGGATGATGTAAAGGAATTAAGGGCATACAACCCTCTGGAAAATAATCGAGTTGATTCGAAGAGTTTCAAATGTCGGCGAAGAGCGCATGTCGTGATAAGGTTCAACGAGTTAGACTTTAGAGCTTAGAATTTGAATTCGATGGAGCTACACAGAGCAGACCTGCTGCCAAAAATTTACCAGGCAACATTTCTGAAGATAAGCAGAACTCATATCAAAACATTTCAGTCACATTATAGGGGGAAAAGAAACTCTCCCTTTTGATAGACTGGTAGTACCTTCTCTACAGTGATTAATCGTCCTTCCAGCACAGAACGATTGAGGTACTTGATACACCTTTCTGCATCCTCATTTGTTTCCATTGTAACAAAAGCAAATCCACGAGATTCTTTAGTACGGGGGTCCGTCACCAGATGGCACTCAGTAACCTGAAACCAGAAAGAACTACGAAACTAATTCAAGCTAAGTATTTAAAAAGATTACAACTACTATTCCTATCCATCTCGCACTAACTATAAAAACACCAGACAGGCCACTTCCAGATATCACAAAATAAACTACAAATACTATTGATATAAAAATCACACCTTTCCTTCTTTGTTAAAGAACTTCTCAAGATCACTAGTATTCACCCTTGTAGATAGGCCAGTTACATAGAGGTTATTCCCAGGATTTGTGGCATTATAAGAATCACGGCTCCTGAGGCAACATAACTTCAATGTCAGTCGGTATGAAGTACATCATTCACAAAATATCTAGTAATCCAAAAGGTTGAAACTCAATATCTTATGACGCAGAGGACTGCTTGAAGAAACAAATCTACATAAACTTTCAAAATCACTCACTCACACTTAGCATTCAGAGCAGAGAATAAATACTGAACGACCCCATAAACCTGAGAATGTGGCAGTACCATACCTAGAGCGACTCCTACGGGACCTTGATATTGATCTTGAGCGTTCCCTATGTGGTGGTGACAAGGAGCCCCGTGGTGATGCAGACCTAGCAATGCAAATAGCATAAAGAGACTCAAAACAAGAAAACAAAATTTGAATACATAAAAGCACCAATGTCTGTAGTAGGACCGCAACTCACCTTCCATCTCTGGAGTATGACATCTGCAGAGAGCAAGGATAGAAAGCCCCAAGAATTAAAATCTTACGAATTGAACAAAAAAAGATTAAAACAATGCTTAAAAATCTCAGTATGACATGGACCAACTTATTCTTAATGACCAAAATTTTGAGCAAATATTTACCACTGAACGGAAAAAGGTAATTTTAGCCGGCAAAGAATGTAGCAAACGATTAATTAAACCAAAGTGAACAAAAGAATGAATTTTAAATGTACTTTTTAAATGTATCAAAAGAAAACCACAAAAAAAAGCCAACATAAATTCACACGGAGGCATAACCGAAGCTACTGAGCAATCATGAAACAAGTTCAAACCCCCCTCCCCCCAACAAAAAAAAAAAAAAAAAATCATCGCCTTGAGGCAAACCTGCAGCAGAATATAAAATTTGGGAATCCCCTCACCGCCAAAAAGAACATTATTTTCCCTTTATGTTCTACAGATTTCGTTATGAAATTTACAGGCCACGCATTAGGCATTTATCAGATGTCAAATTCCATAGTCCAAATTATTTTAAAGAAGAAACGAACAGAGACACACTTCCTGAATTAAGAAAACTTTTCGACTAAACAAATTATCAAAATTGACGCATAATTATATGCATAAAACACGAATTGGAGCTGACCTTGATTTGATTCGATTGCGAAGAACTGGAAACACCGGGAGAAAAAGCCCTAGCGGAGGAGTTTGGAGACTAGGACGGAAGAAGAGCCCCTTTTCGAGATGCGACAACGGAAGCAAAAGCTTCTCAAAAGTGTTAATAACTATTGGCTCGACGGCTTTGATCCTATCTTGATTAAAAGCGCGTCCAAGTGTAGCAACTCTTGAATCGTTGAGATAATTTTGGTGAATTCCTCAATATAGAAAAGGATCAACATCTATATGGATTTTGGTTGGTTTTATGTTGTAATGATTTTATATGATATTCGAATTCATAAAATTTTAAATTTATGAATTTTCTAACTTCTGTTTTATAATATTGTTTGATTAATAATTATTAAACTTTCAAATTTTTACAAAGTCACGTCAGTATATTTTCATTACTTGTATTTTGTAATATTATTTAATTGATAAACTTTAAACTCTCGATTTTTAACAAAGCGATGTGACTATATCCTCATTCTTTACTCAATTCATTGTTTGTCATGTTAAAATAAGGTTGGCACCAAATGAATATTGAAATGTTAATCAGGGAGAGTTTTTGGGTAATGTACTGAAATGGAGTTGTTAAGTGTATAATGGTAAGGTAAGGCAAACAAGAGAAGGTTTTATGGTTAGATTCACTTGTTTAGCCTGAGAAAGGGGGATGATGATAAGCCAGTCAACCATCCCAAAATGATTGTTGAGAGATTTTAGTTTACCAGTAAAAATTTCCTAATCAATGAAATAATAATTCTACCAACAACTTCCTTTTCGCCTTGCGGGCAAGTTAATCGTGTAATTATAGTCGTGAATGGAAATTTCAGTCTAAAAGCTGAATCAATAGTGAAGTGTTTTTTGGAGCAGAAATAAACAAGTGCTAGATATGCCACAAATGTCAAATTCTACAATATATTAAGAGGAAAGTGTAGAGAATAGTTAAAAATTATAACTCTTTTTAATGAAAATCTTTACATCTTTTTGCAAATTAACAATGTAGTAACACAAAAGATCTTCAGGGCCTATTTTGTTGCCTCGAAAGTGAACTAATGTCATCATCCTTTGTTGTCTCGATGCCAACTTTCAGAATGGTTGATCTTGAGAAAAGGAAGAAGAAAGCAGAGGAATATATGCTCACATGCCATGCGCTGCAAATGAATCAACACACATTCTCTTTAGAGTTTGTTATTTCTAAGCCAGAGTGCAATGGCTAAATGGTTAATTTACCTGTGCCAAATCCAGTAGGTTTCAATGCTTTCCAGGCTCCAGCTTATTGCAGCCATTGAAAGTGCAATCAAACCAGCAAACACAAAGCGCCATTGGAAACACTTATTGAGTATGTTCAGAAGGTTAGGGAACCATGACTTGACCTTCAGCCATCTATATGAAGTTACATAACAACAAATGATGTATGAATTAGAAAAAATTATCAATCATTTGGTTTTTGATGTTCATTCAATGGATTCATCGACGTACATTTGTTGAATATTCCAGCTGGCTCTCAGTGATGATGAATTTGACCTATATGCGCTGAAAAGTTCCATTGACCATGCAAAAATCAGGGCCAAAGCTCCAAGTGCTAGCACAAGAGGTATGTTTTTCGACCTGCAAGATTATTTTGAATGAGTTTAGTCAGAAATTGTCGGCATATAATATAAATGACGTTTTCATGTTCACAGGGGAAAATGGTAGTCTGCATACTTGGTTGGACCATTTACTGCTATCAATGCTGTTACTATTGAGGAAACGGTGTGTATTGTTCTTGTTGCATCTTCACTAAGGAAGGCCAGATAAACTAATGTGCTTAACACAGCCATGAAAGAGAGCCAGAAGTCCATGAACTGCAAGACAAATATCAGCCAGTTTTCAGTCGATATGTGCGCGCGCGCACGGGCACACACTCTCAAAAAAGATGGTTCCGAAATATATCAGATGTTAACTACTTTAGTTTAAGCCATTTACCTGTAAAACACTAAAGGGAAGAGCACACCAGCTACCAACATCACAGGCATGATATAGTGTACTAGCAACTCCACTGCAGATGAAGACTAACCATTCTGCAAATGCCTGCACAAGTTAGAGTAGCTGTATACTTAACGTAGAAAATATAGTAAAAATTTTCCAATCTGCAAAATTTCTTGTTGAACGTTATGAACAATCAAAAGTTCCAGAAATTTTACCATCTACCTTCCGGTGAAGGGCCAAAACTGCAGGAAGTAGTGCTGCTGCATTGGATGCAGTAAGGAAAAAAACATGCCATCTTTTGGCTGCATTGGTTTTCAGCAGATGAATTGTGTTAAAGGAAAACTAATGTACTGCTAAAACTAAAAGTACAACAGAAACAGTAAATGAATGAACTCCTATTTCATTTTGACTACTTTGAAGAAACAGTAAAATGGGAAAGCGTCAAATTTCCTTAACAGAGTGGACGAATCGAATTCAACTATTCTTGTATTCAGCTTTATATAAAACTAGAAGATACATTTCATGTCTAAAAGCCCTACTGTCACGAGACAGTTTTCTACTCATCCACAGCAGGATCTTGACTACCAAGACAAGCAATTTTCGTGATATTAAGGAGCTGGGCTGGTTGTAACCTGATGGTGATACCAGTTCAGTACCACAGTCAAATCCTCCATATCTACCATCACATTTGCAGAAATAGTGCCTGTTAAGGAGGAATAATACAAAACTAAATACATAAATAATAGGAAAAATAGCTGAGTCTTCATTGAAAAATTTCGAACATGATTTGATAGACTATTGGTGCAATTTAACATTATGAGCTAGGAATTTTCGCATCCTAAAATCATTAGAAGTCAGTAACGGTCCATTAAGAATAATGACAAGAGGTTGTAGAAGTGTGGTTGCAGCAGACATTACTGGAAAACTACTAGGCGATTAGTTAAAATTCTCAATAGGAAGTGATTAGCATTACTTCAGACAAGGACAACAAGTGGTGGTGCATAATTAGCTTTAGAGATTACTAAAAATCGAATATAGACATGAAAATTAAGCATATAGTACCTGAAAAATCGAGTTGTTCCCTTCTCATCACAGAAGCTACATGTCCCACGATTAGAGCAATGATTTGGGCAACTTTCAACTGAAAGAGACACGCTAGTTCTCCAATGAGGATAACTCAGCCCTGGATGCCTGACTCCAAAACTCCAGAGTCCTTCTTTAGGGTATAGTAGATAGGCATTTACTCTTCTTTCACTTATTTCGTACAATTTGAACATGGATGAACCATTATCACTATTGCTTCTCGGGTTTATGTAATAGTCCCAATCACTAATGGATGGCAGCCCACCAAATCTAACGTAAAGCTGATAGTTAATGCTAGTATTGGCAGTGAGCTTGATATGTATGTTCTTTCCATAAGCACCTTGTGGAACATCGATATCAAAATAAGTCCAAGCAAAATCTGATTCACTTCCATTTCCAGATGAAGTATTACTTAACAAAGGCTCCAAAGGGAGATTATTCAACTCCACTGGAATGTTCACGTCCTTGGGCAAGTAAACGAAAAAGACATCTGAACTGTCTTTCGGGGGGACCTGTCCAAACAAGACTAGTGATTCTAATAAAAGTGCCTAACTAGACTTAAAAAGCACTGTTATCTAAATTTAAACCATAAGAACAAGAAGGCAGTTAAATAATAATAATAATAAATGACAAACAGTGCACTTTCCATGAACTGACATGACTGTGAATATGTATTTTACGAAGTGGTCATACATGGTATGTATTTGAGGTTTATTTCATGAACCACAAATAATTTTTGCAAATGCTTACAGCAACAAGTACATAACCACACATTCAGACACTCAGAAAGAAATTGACAAACCTGAAGCATATATCTCCGCCAAGCACAATTCGGCCCAGCCTTTCCATCAGGACATTCAAGGACATCCCACTCCACTGAATGGCAAAGTTCTGTACTGTTTTGCAGTCTGATTCTTGGCAGATGCGACTCATCAACTGGCTGGATGTTAAAATACCAGGTTCCAATTCTAGGCCGTGGGATCATAAGTGGCATTCTAGTCAAGTCGACTGCATAGTCATACAACATATTCCCTGGTATTGCACCATATCGAGCATAACACATCAAAGTAATTCCAACTTCCTCAGTGAATTGAGCTTGACTTGACCTTAAATCAGAGACTGATACCATCAGCTCTTCTGCTGGATGCGGCAAGTCCAGAAAGTATGTATTGGAAGCCAGATCTTGATGGCACGAGTGTTTCAAGAACTTATTGCAATTGAACCTTCCTGGGCAAACGCCATTAAACTTCTTAATACTTTCATGGCGTCGTCCAAGCAGATACAGAGAAGATTGAGGGCAAGAAACTTTTTCTGATCTTTGGTCGCATAAGTGTCCCCTCATGGACAGGTTTTGGCAGCACTTGATAAGTACATGAGTAGAGAGATCGTAAATTGGTCCTCTATTGATCTGATGACAAAAAATTGAACTTTCTTCTTCACTAAATGATTTTTAAGCATCCATCAATCTACTAAAGACTAACAATTAACAGTTTATTAACAACTGTATAAAATGAACTCAGCTCTAAAATAACCACATTTTGAGAAAAGCACTAAAACTCAAAGCACAGAAAAGTTGGAAATTGGAGCATTTTTTTTTTTGGGCATAAAATCAATCATAAGCTCCACTTAAGATGTGTACAATTCTAGGAAAATTTACTTCATTCTAAATGAAGTAATAATATAGTACTAGGGATAAATGCACTAGCTATGCCAGTTGCAAACAACAATTCAAGAAGAAATATCTTAAACAACAATTCAAGAAGAAATATCTTATGACCATGTGAAAGAATGCATACCATCTGTGCTTGAGTTCGGATAGGCCCAATTCCGTTAAACAGACCAACGAAGAGAGTATCTGGTGTTACCTGTGAAGTAATATTCTCTAAATGAAATGCATAGGGAAACAAAAACAAGGAGAGATAGCTTCTACATGTGGAACTGCAGAAAAAAAGGGAATAATTACTCAAAGCAGGACCTGCTCGCTAGTAAATTCAACAGTGACTCTTTCCCGTATAAAATAGCATTCCCCTGCATTCCAGAGATTTTCTTTGATCTTGGAAACATTAAGGAAATTATCCAGCTCTGCAAAAACCACAAATAAAACCATCTTAAGATACCGAGTAAAAGCAATCATGAAGGATAGAAAAATACGATTTTGCAGAGTTTGCCTCAGAAACATTTACATTGGCTTGTTTGCCTCAGGTGATGCTCATCAACTCATATTTTTTTTATTCTTTTCTGGCCTTCAAACTCATATCAATTTCATTATACGCGAGATGATATCCAAAATGCTGAACAGAACACACATTGTTACAAAATTCACTCAACAAGGTGGCTGAGATGGAGCAATAAAAACTGATCTTTTGCTCGTCAATTCCTAAGCTCTAAATTTTCCAACTAATACTAAGAGGTCATTTGGAAACTTAATTCTCATAAAAATTGCAAAATAAGTTATTTGGAAATAAGATGAAGAATTTCAACTCAAGCATTTGCGTGTGTTTATTGATGTTTTCAAACCATCTCCCTTACCCGGACCTTCCAAAGCAACATTTGAAATGTCTGGAAGTGGAAGACCACCTTTCCTAAAGCATACCACGGGCAGGACACTGGAATGCGCAATTTTTATCTTCCTTTTGCCCTATAAAATTTATGTCAGTGCAAAGTAGTAGGTACTATTGAGCCATAGCCACGAGATGAATGAAAGAAAATTGTTGGTTTAACAGGAAATGGAGAGCTAAAAATAATTCTTGCTTTAATAAAATAAAATAAACCCTTCATGTGATCTCTTTGATCACTCCAAAAGATACTCACAAAGTCTGCATCAGGATTTACTTCGAGCGATGCAAAAGTGAATAACGGTGGCAATTCAACTGTTACAAATTAGCACCAAGCTGAGTAAGAATTTGCATAAAAGAAGTGGCTTTACATTTAACAACTTCATCTGACTTCTGCAATAAATGCTAACTTGTCAAGTACTAAGCCTAGATTGACACTCAGTTACGACATTTCAATCTACGATAAAGAAAAGTTTCAATTCATAGACAAGAAATGCTATTTATAGCTGAAGGTTGGTATGGAAGCGCTACAGAAAAAATAAAAAAAAACATTTTTTTATGACAAACGGGCAACAAAAATCATTTTCTCTCACTATCAAATCAACAATTCGTTTTCAACATTGTTATTGTTTTACTTTCGTATCAATGTCTTTGCGAAAGAACGCATCGTTCTATTTCTTCAAGCTTGCCAATGAAGGACAAATGGACTACCCATTTGGACGTGCAACGTAGCCCACTCAGAATGCATGGATAGAAATAAGATTTCCTTCCTTGTTTACCTTCCATGGCTTCATATCTTGCTACTTCCACTAGCTTATTATCTCATTAAACACGGGAGAAACAAAGTAAACTTCCTCCACTATCTTTTGCTTAACACTTTCAAAAGCTTTAGATAGAGTAGTCATTTAAACATTCAGTAACTAATCAACTAGTTCAAATTAAACTTACGAAACGCATACACGTACAAAGCACTCTAACATACATATTTGTCTATATTAGTCCTATGGTGCCGCAGTGGACACCCGAAAGGTTGCAGAAGAAAATGAAAGTGATCAAAGGAAATTCAGAAAGTAAGTTTTTGTCACCTTTTATGTAATGCCATTCATACGGTCCTAATCTATCATGGGTTGTGAAGCTGTCAATCGTGTACAAGTCCTCAATCTGCTCACCATTTGAATAACAAAAGACCAACAGGCATGAAAGGAGTAAGTACATTCTGAGATTCATGGGCAACCCCATGATAGACACAAAGAAGAACACTAACAGACACCAATATATTTACATATGCATTTGAAAAAGATTATGCCAAAGAGGTACAATAAGCAGGTTAATAATCGTCCTATATGGTCTGTAATTACAGATGCAAACAAATTATGGTGGCACTAAATACACAAGTTATATCAGAATCAGGATAAAGCGAACCTGGGATACATGCTAGGAATGAAGTAAATGCACAATCATTGGAAATAACAATGCTCATCGGCCTAAATGGGAAGTATCTTTAGTGTAGTTAATGCCGAGTGTCAATTCATTTCTGCGCACATAATGAGGATTCTCATGCATCTTAACTAGTACCTACAAAGTGTAATACCCGAAATTGTCCATCCGTATTCAGATTTTGCGGCCCACGTTCTTTGTATGCTCCCTCATACATTTCATTGTAGATATTCAGACCACCTGGTCTGCAACAACCGCACAGAAGTCATCTAACAAAGTTTGAATACCAAAGCACATGAGTTCTTCCGAAGAGCTACTGGAATCTGAAATACTATGATTTCTTGTGCTTATGAAACAGACTGGCAGAGGTTCTTTTTCCAACTTCCATGGCAGGATCTACAGGAAACTTCTAACAATATACAACCTTTGTGCTTCAACTTCGCAAAACAGAGTCACTGAGCAAGGTGAAGTAGTTCAAAAATTAACTGAAATAAAAGAGCATTGGTCCTTTTGTGGCCAAAAATATTCTCCATAGTCCGTTCCTCTACTGCCAACCGGCGGCCTCTCCATCCTTTTATTCCCTATCAACTGTATGACACCGCCTACAACCACTTTCCTCCCTTTAACAGACATTCACGCCGCCTCTCTTAATTCACGTCTGTGTCTCTGTTAATGGGTCCTCTCAAACAAATAAACAAAATAGGCGCGAAAATTTTCTTGCATTTTGCTCAATTTAGGACCTTTTGCTTGAACTAAGTATTCTACACTAAAACTACAGACACTCAATTTCAAATTAGATGGCAAAAAATTTGACTGGCTTCCGCAAAGAAAACTCTACTAACACATGGATGCATATTCTGAATATTCTTTGTCCCCGAGATTGGAATTAAATAATTGAATGTCTGAAACAAAAAAACACTATTGTATGAGAAAATTAAGAAGTTTTCTATTGTAAGGCACCCTGAATAATTTTACATTTGGCCAAAATTCTGTGCAAAAATGAAGACTGATCGATTCAGACAAATAAGTCAGAACCTATTGGACTCTATGACCTAGGAAGTAGAGTCGAGAATCAAAACAGTCACCCGGGAATCTCACTCAGTAGGCTGGAGATTTTACAGAGAGATAAATGCATACACACTCTGGTGAATGATAACAAATCGGGAGAAAAAGAAACACGGTAAGAAGAGAAACATGATAAATCAACTCCTGAGTAGGATCTCGATGGCTTCAAAGAATAGTGGAGCCACTTCCGGACTAGGTGTTTTGATTGCACACTTCAGACCAGGTACTCCAATAACTGCTGTTATTTCAATCAGGAACGGAATTCCTCGAGGAATTTTTGCAGAAAGATACAACACTTCCTGGTTTGCGTGCTTCCGCTTGGCAATGAAGAACATGTTGGCAGCAGCCAACCGTTCTAATGTTACTTCCACACTATTCATCACAATCCCAGGAAAGTCCTTTGAAACTTCATTTGAATCAGGTAATGATTTCCAGGTCTGCAACATGGGCCATTATACAATCATATAGTGTCAGTTGGTGATTAGCAAACTAGAAAACAAAAATTTGTGGAACTCAATATGGAACACACGTTTCACAAGACAAGCCAGCTTTTACGTGGATGACATTGATAAATGCTGACAAGTGAAACTTTCAATCTGCAACTCTTTTAACTTTATTTGAAACTCAAGTTTGAACTGAAAATCCTAAGTCTTATCTAATTGTCTAAACAAAGGGAACAATGATGCAACCAATCTGCTTAACTACTTACTAAAAACTGAACTTTACTCATAATCATCAAGCCAGACCAATAAGCGTCCACATGAAGAACATTAATTCCTCCAGACATAGGGCTGTAGAAGCAAGTTAAAAATGCACCAACAAAATAAGAAAATTTCTCACCTCAAGAAATGTGCTACGCTCCATTCTGCCATCCTCAGTAAATAGTACCAGGAATGGGATTATGTCATTGAAGTACCATACAGGTTGTTGATTATTTTTCACAGCAACTTGCAGAAGTGAGCTTGGAGGACCAGTGGATACATTCTGGAGAAGAACCATAGGCAAAAGAGTACTAGCAGATGTACCAGGTTGCAATTGGGGAACCTGATAGAGATGGTATATTAATATCAATAAGAAAAATGGGGCATACAAATAAAGAGGCAACTGGCTCATAGTTAATATCAAAAGATATATCAGTAAATTTCTCTGAGAACATGTAACATTCAAGATAACTTTATAAGCCACCTGTAATGGTCCACCAGCAGCGAGGCCAAATGTATTCTTGTTGAATTGAATCATAAATCCATCAAGAGCAACCTGGGAATTGTTCTCAAACAACATGCTGTAAAATATTTGTCCATCTCTTCGCACAACTTGTGCACTAATTTGCAAACCCTGGCCAGTAGCAGCCGGTAACAGAACTGGCAAGGGAGGTCTGCATTCAAAAACTGCCTGTTAGAGATAACAAGAATTTGAAATAGGTTTACTTAACAACTTGACAATATCCAATTTATCATTTATTTAAACCTTCAAATCATGTCAAAGAATAAACAACACTTTCTGTTCTAGGTTTATGCTTTTTGCCATAATGTTCTGCACATCAGTCGATTTTCACATTTAATTTCAAAGTCATGAAGAAAATGTGCATACCCAGCAGGAGTAGTAGGTTGATCAACAGAGACAATAGCAGTGCTATTATCCAGGCCCAAGTCAAGTAGATCAGGTACAGGTGCAGGAGCTGGAGCAACCACTGGTTGCCTGCCTGCATGTTGAGTAGAACTGCTGTCAGCTGGTGGTGATGCACTGCTGTCAGCTGTATGGGCAGCTGAATCAGAATATCCTATTTCGCTCCCATCTGCATAGTCTTCTTCCTCAGATCTCTGAGTGGTCTTTACTCGAGTCACGAATGCTTCAGGGGGCTTGTGATATACAGATGACAATGTGGCAATGTTTGCTAGAAGTTCATCCAGGAGAGAAGGATCAAGTTGGTTTGAGTCATCACTGATCACAGGCTTTTCAGCTAGCACAACATCCTTTGCTGCCTGAGATTTAAAAAATGCACACCTAATTATATATTGGTCAACTATGCATATTAGTTTACCAACATTATCTTATTGCCCCAGTGATCAATTATGAGTGCATATTTACCATAACTTGCAACCCGTGTTCATAATTTTACAATAAGTATAGAATGTATTTTGAACACAGTAGTGTGGTTACCAATTTGAAGCAAAACAAAGAGGTTGAATTATGACATCCCCAACTAACAATACAACTCACACGAAGTATTAGGGAAGGAAAAGATAAGGAAAAATTTCAACTCTGACAAAGTCACACACCTCTGGATCAGTTGAGAGAAGACGCCAATATATGTATGCACGATCTCGCAAATCAGGATTATCAGTCTCCACAGTGGCATTATTCAATACAACCTTCAAGTAAAAACCATAGAGGTGATGCTCATGAGAATCAACACTATACATAATTCATCTGAATTGTTCAAAGGAGCTTAAAATAAAACAACCCCATAGAGTGATTATCTGAAAATTAAACCAAACTGCAAACAAGATACTGTACATTTCCTGCTGGAGAAATAAACAATTTGAAAGGGCTAAAAGCCAAAACATACAGTCCTTCAAACTACCATTTCAGCCTGCCATTTTCAGTTACAAAGGGAAGTTGAGAAGCTACGTAATTACTTTTAGATTTCACTCCACTTTCTAGCTCTCCAGATCATGGAGAAGTAAAGAGAACATAACAAAATAGAAAGTGACAACAACTTTAAAAGAAAGCAACATCTGATCACTTAGGGCAAAGTGAGAGGGCAGCCATAATTCACAGCAAAATGTCATAACCCCAATATATCTGTGCCATTTTCAGTTAAACCTCAAAAGGCCGATTAATCATAGCCTAAAATACATATCAAGTCCCTCGGCTAAGACAATTTTCAATATCCCTGCCAACCATTGAGTATGAGGAAACAATAAATAAATAAATAAATACCTGAATCATTTGTTGTGGGCTTTCAGTAGGTTTTTTGAGGAAAAGCTTGACTGTTGCTGTCAGTAACTGCAATTGGACCTGCGCAGGTTCCTCAGGGAAACTCTCTAAGAAGCTTTCCAGAAGCTCATCAGCATTGTCAATTCGTTCAGCATATTCACCAATAATCCAGATCATTGATGCCTTCCAATAAAAGTACACGAAGACAGAAAACCCTATTAATAATATTTTCAATACTTTTTAGGCAACACTACTACAAAAATGTTTTTCAATCTGCCATCTAATACCTTTGCCTCTGGCTCATCTAAAGTGTCCAAGCTCTCACAAAGTGTTGCAATAATGGATTCATAGCTGGGGGAAAAGGACAATTAGAAACACAAATTATAAACCCACAATTGAAAACCAGCAAAGATGAAAATGGGAAAAAAACTTACGTGTTAGGATATCTCCTAAAGATATCTTTGATGACAATAATAACTTCTTGCACTACATAGTTTACTTTAATTTTGATCAACTCAAGCAAGACACTAATACATCGCTCAGCAGCTCTCTCTAGCTTGATTGCACAGCGTCCAATAGCACGAACAGCTTTTCTCACAAAATCCACATCCACTTCTGTAGCATATTCCTTGAACTCCAATAGCACCTGCAAAAGAGTAAACAAAAATATTGATCATGTGATAAAGTAGGTAATCAAGGTCAATTCCAGCTTAACTTCTACCTACCTGGTCTATATTTCGGTCTGAAGCAAGCTTGATCATGATTTCTAGCTTTTCCATCTTCACATAAATTGGATCATTATACTTGCAAAAGAAGACCTGGGAAATCATGTTTAGCAATTTATGAGCATTTATTTTTCCCACTAATCAATTACTGGAAGTAATCAATAACAGAAGAAGGTTGCAGCACTCATAATGAATAATGATGCAAACCTCCATATCCAACTACCTTGATTTCATGGGCAAGGATTGTAGGTCGTTTTTGTACAATTAAGTTTATGTTCCTTAATGCAACATACTGAATCTCAGGTTCTGCTGAAAGCAATGTAACAAGGGGAGGAGCCATTTTCTTGCAGAGATTTCGAACTACATCAGTGCTGGTAATCAGCTCCATTTGTTGAAGGATCATCTGCAAAATCATTAAAAAAATAAATAACTTCTCTACAGAAACAAAGATGAGAGCAAGATGTCAAGCGAGCTACTATTGGTAAGACCGACATATTCCTTAAATGTCCCAGGGAAAAAGAATGTCAAAGCATGTTACCTTGACTGCTGACAGGACAACTGCACAGTTTGCATGCTGCAGTCTTGGAGTAACTCGCTCTACTATATTTTCAGCATCACGAGCATCGGTTGTTTTATATTTGGAAAGCGCATCCAAAATAAAAACTTGACCCCACCTACACACATTCAGAATTACAACATTTATCAGTAAGAAGACAACTTCAAAGAGGAGACAAAATTAGTGTAATCATAGCAAAGATTACCATGGGAAGTATTGCTAGGAGTAACATTAATTTATACACATCTCACAGAAATGTTGTTAGCAAAATCGATCTGCAATTAACTCTGCTCTTTATTTACATTTGTTGTTACATGACACATCTCTTTGAACAAATATTATTATTTATTAATTGTAAGCCAAGTACATATGGCACTTTGTACTTATGTTATCATTCAGTTCCCATTAGGTGGATGTTTTCATGTTCCAACCATGTAGTATATCCACCAACATGAAACTTTAAGCTCACAACTAATAGATCCTAAACCGAAAATACATGAGACTCTCATCCATGACAAATATGGCGACTTAGTATACTCACTCTGTGCATTCGTTTAGAGCAGTAAGAAGCTTTGATAGTGTGTGACTGGTTATCTCAAAAATTGGCTTAGCACTATTTTCTTGAATCTCCGCAAGAGAAGCAACAGCATTTGCTACGACCATTGGGTTGTTGTCAGATATCAAATCTTTCAGAGCTTCCAGAAATCCCCGATCCTCAACCAGTTCAGCATTGATGTCATAAAGTTTAGCAACACATATAGCAGCTGTCTTGCGAACATATGGATCATCATCCTAATAAGAATTCAGAAAGAGAATGACAATGCTTAGTTAAAACAATCTGCCTCCCTCATGAGAATAATTCTATGTGTTTCCTCTGTGATTTAGCTTGAAAGAAAGCCCAAGATGATTGAGCAAACAAAACATACACATGAACACTGCACAGAGGAGGATGGTGAATTACCTTCAGACACCGCTGAAGGGGGTCACAAAGATATTCGGTGATTTTATCAACCCGGATGCAACCCATTGTACGTACAGCCAAGGCTCGAATCAAAGGGTTTGGGTCTTGTGAGTCCTGCACCAAATGCATGCAGTAAATAACCACTAAGGGTCCACAACAAAGGTGAACAACATTACAAACAAATCTGAACAGATAAAAGTAGAAGTAAATATGAACTTTTCTAAATACATTATGGGTCAGTGGTCTATTTAACATTATTTGCCATTCTAGTAGTATAGTTGGTCAAAGGAGACCCCTAGCAATCTAAAATGGATCTCTTTAATAAACCTGTATAAGTGACGTATGAGTCCACAAGCTCAGTAGCCTTTCCGGCTTGTCATTTGGAAGTATTAGCACCAAATTTGGACAAAGGTCACTAGTCCAACATGAGCCACATTTCTCCAGAGTCCACATGACTAAAATGTTCTTTCATATTTACTTGCCCAAGTAGAGATCCTTAGTTCCATACTTTGTGTTTACTCTCTAGATTCCTAAAGTTAACTATGAAAACATGGAACCTCTTCCATACTTTCCGATACAGTGGAGGATAAAATCAATCTAGGCATGTTATTTCTAAAAATTTGCAATACTACAAGACACACAAAAATTTTCCATAAAGAACCAATATAAAAAAAAAAAAAAGGGATATATCTCTCACAGCATTCCATCAATTGAAGATTTTACTCACAAAAGTCAAGTTATCTGCAAGTCCACATCTTTGTTCAAGAAAAATTTCTAATCCATCCCATGAGCAGTAGACTGTTAAAAATTCTAAGGAATATCACATTCTTAAAGGTTATCAACCTTGACACTTAGAAAAATGAATGCCAAAAGGAGATTAAACAGCAGGAGTATAAAGTTTTAGTCAGTGATTACCTTTACAAACGTATTTACAGCAAGAATAGCAAGATCAGGCTGGCTTTTAGCATAATTTATGAGATATAAGTAAACAAGCTTCTTGAGCTCCAAATTTTCAGTTTGCATGCAGTTAACAACATCAGTAAAGAGCGATGACACATCTTTCCCGACAGTCATAGCCGCAATGACCTTCTTAACCGCATCTTTTCGCTTATCCTGCATTTGAAAAAAGATAGCACAATCTCAATTCATCAATAAAATAAAAGCAGCAGTACATACAGCACCTTCTCCTGCAAAAAAAATTTGAAGCCTAAAAAAGCAGATCGATTCACCGATTGAATCCGTCCAACAGTATTAAACATTAATTAAATGAAAAACGCTGTAGATCTGATAACTAAATCACGATACAAGTAACGTAATTCAAGCAGATCACTTCCCAAAAAAATGAATAAATAAAGCAGATCATTTGTTCACAGCTAGAAAAATGCTGACAATGAGCTCAATCACAAAAACAAAATTTACGGAATTACTGAAACCCTACAGGAAATAATTTAACAAAAAAAGAAAAGAAGAGAAAAGAAAAGAAATGACCTTGTACTGAGAATTGAGTTCTTCTTTGAGCTCAGGGATTTCACCCTTCTTCGTCGTGGAGAAATACTTGGAGTCGTGTCCGCTCATTTTCTCTTAAGAAAGACTCCGGCGACCGGAATATCAATAACAGTGTTCTTCTGCGGTCTTCCGATGGGGGGGTTTTGGGGGAAATTTTGGAGGAAGCCACCGGGGGGTGAAAGGGAGGACCTGGGGAACGCTTTCGAGTTTTGACGAGTAAAAAGAAGCAGTCGTAAACCATACCGGTGTACGTATTAAACCGAACCGGGTACCAAAAATGGGAAATAGCCAACCACCCCTGAATTATATTTGGGTTGCAACATATGCCAAAGAAACTTTAATTTGGAGCTTAAAATCATCTCCCTTTTCGATTTATATAAGAACCATATTTATATTTTGATTTAGTTAAAATGATCATAATTATATTATTTTTATATAAATCCTTGGTGTGTGTATATATATTTACTTGTCGCATTTTTTATGTAATTTTAAATATTCACGAAGTGGCAAACTGAAATTCAAGTAAGAAATTAAATTTATTTAATTAATTACCATAATTATTTTATGGTTGCAAAAAAAATTATAGCAATCATTAGTAATATCGATTAATTAAGAATTTTCATCATTAATTTTTATTTTTTAAACCTTAATTTTCAATTAAACTTAAAATTTGGGTAGGATTTAAAATATAATGGAATTGAGTAATTGAAATCTCATTAAGTTTTAAAAATGAGAAAAAAATAAAAGTTATGAGATTTGATATTCCTAATACTAATTGGAATCTGACTGAGCATAATTAATTTATTTAATTGAATTTTGGAATAATTGTAGGGTCTATTTTTTACTAAAATGGATTGGAATAATTTGGGGAAAAATAATTTTTAGATGATAATTTTAGAGGGTATATCATAATTTAGGTATAGTTTGGGGAGGCTATTTGCAATTTATGTAAAACAATAAATTAGACTCTCATTCGTTATTAGGTCGGTCCAGAGCCTGGGAGTTCTCCGTATATATATAAGCTTCCTCCCCATTTTACAGGCAAAACACAAATCAATACATCAAATCCAATGGGAAACGGTAATTCTTTGCCAAAAATTTGAGAGACTCTAGTTCAGGCAGACAATGAAGAACCTTAATTAATGATAAGAAATTTAAAAATTTAAAGGAAATTTAAATTAATGTCCTCATCTTATTAATCTGTTCTTGCAATTTCAGGTGATAAAAGTCGACCCAGCAAAAAGATCAAGTTCTCCAGCAAGGTTCTACATTTTTTAAAAAAAAAAATTCACGTTTAGTACTGCAGATTTTATTTTGCTTTTCTAATCTGGATCAAGATTATATATATACACCCACATATTTTTGCTTATTTTGTGTTATTCCTCTGTTATGATACAGGAGGAGCATAGAAGTACAACTGTTGAAGATGATGATTCCTTTTATGGTGAAGATAATGATGATGATTTTCGGGATGGTATAACTTAGAATTTGATAAAGTTTACAACTTTACTTCGTCGTTTTTTTTTTTTTGGGATAAGCTTAGTGATGCGTAGCTTTTGATGATCTTAAAGGTGAAGGGAAAAGGAGGGATTTTACTAAATTGGAACTTAAACCCGATCATGATAATCGGCCATTATGGGCTTGTGCTGATGGTCGAATTTTCCTTGAAACTTTCTCCCCACTTTATAAACAAGCGTATGATTTTCTCATTGCCATTGCGGAACCCGTTTGCAGGTACCTTTCCGTTTAATTGCTACTTATTTTAATGGTCTATTATTTTGTTGCACATTCCTTAAATTGTATGGCTATAGCTTTAAATTGTGTTAATAATATTTACTCACATATAAACTTCGCTAGTTTTAGTTCGTAAATGGCTGTTTGTATTGTGATGGAGATTTGATATATTTGTATGGATTTGTATATGGTTCGTAGGCCAGAGTCCATGCACGAGTACAATTTGACGCCGCACTCATTGTATGCAGCGGTGTCAGTTGGACTTGAAACTGAAACTATTATATCTGTCTTGAGTAAATTGTCCAAGACCAAGCTGCCAAAAGAGATGATAGACTTTATTCATGCTTCGACAGCTAACTATGGTAAAGTCAAGCTTGTTCTGAAGAAGAATCGGTACCTTGTTGAGTCCCCATTTCCGGAGGCAAGTTGGTCTTTGATCTAGAAAGTTAGTCCCTTTGGGTGTTTTTCTGAGTGAAGAATCTAGATTTTTGGATTGATTGGTGAATATTTTCTGCAGGTGTTGAAAAAATTGCTCAAGGATGAAGTTATAGGCCGAGCTAGAATCTCAACAGAGGTCTGTAGTTAATGTGAACATCAATTCTCTATCTAATAATTGAATTGGCTATGGGAGATCATATGGACTACCTGTGTGGAAGATTACATGTTTATTGATCTTGAACATCATCACATTTGTTACATCATAAGTTTCTGTTATCATAGGGAACAAATGGAAGTAGTGGGTTTACAGTGAGTAAAGCTATGGGCGAAATAGAAGGAAGACATGATGAGTTGCTAAATGAAGCAGAGTTAGCTGCTGTAGCCGAGGAAAAGGAGACTCATGCATTTGAAATTGACCCTGGTCAGGTAACTTGTGAGATTTTTAATGTTTTTATTCTTGGATGATGATTATAGTAGGTTACTGATTTAGGCCCCCCAACTTTGTTGGAGGAGCTTATTTCCTTGTTTTTTTTGAAAATTAGATTCTTCCAATGTGAGATGTTTTTCTCTATTTGCTTTCTTTCTGCTAGTTTTCTTTATATATTTTTTAGGAAAGGCTTTGGTAGCTTATGATAATCTACCACTCTATATTTATGTTTTTTGGTTACTGCTCTATTGGAATTTCTACCACTTGTTGGTATCATTAAAGTGGTCTTTCTTCAAATTTAGTTGGATAATTTAGATTACACTCTATTGCTAACTTTTGCCATCTTTCATCTGCTTTGGTGTTTCACTTCGTCATCCCTAGCGAAGATGTAAGCCATGTTAGGTTGGACTTATACTTTATTGAACGTTATGATCTTTAGCGCATTGGCAATGTTTAGCGGATTGTCTTCATGCAGTTAAATAACTTCACTGCCAAAGATGGCTCCATTAAACTTCTGGTTGAGTTCAAAATGCTGTTGGGCTCTTGAATACATTAATGAAGCATTTATCCTGTTGAATGTCAGCGTAGATGGATTGGTTCTGGATTTCTCTTTTTGCATGCATCATTGGGATTTTCTCAATCTGTGTTTGATCTTTGATTATTTTCCATGCAAATGTGCTTTTGTGTGAATGAAGAAATTGGATTCTCTGCCTATCAACTGTAAAAAAAAATTTCTTTCTGCTTTTGGCTATGACAGGTTGAAAATGTGAAGCAGCGCTGCCTGCCAAATGCTTTAAATTATCCTATGTTAGAGGAATATGATTTCAGGAATGATACTGTGAGTTGGCTCACTAGTGGACACAGTTAAATTATTTATATATTTGTTTTGTATGTTATTATTCTTAACTCCCATTGGACTCAATAGGTCAATCCTGATCTTGATATGGAGCTGAAGCCTCAAGCTCAGCCACGACCTTACCAAGAAAAGAGTCTTAGTAAAATGTTTGGCAATGGTAAGGGTTCTAATGCTCTAACAGGTTTGATTCTATATGGAGTTATGTCCTCTGGAATTCCTTTGTATGGAACATTGCTCTTGAACCTGGTTTTTGATGCTGTGTATGCACTGGGGGTTAATACTTCTTGTACACCTAAAGGAAAACTAGGGAGGGATAACTATGTGTCTAGTTTGTCTTTTTTGTTCTTCAATTTAGTTTTCTTCATTGGGAAAAGAAACAGGATGGTTTTGGATTTTCTGTTTGCAGAAAGAAGTAGCTGTTGTGTTAGTTGATTTTTGAACTTTTATCTCAGGCAGGGCAAGATCTGGTATCATTGTGCTACCCTGTGGTGCTGGGAAGTCCTTGGTGGGTGTTTCTGCCGCTAGTAGAATTAAGAAAAGCTGCCTTTGCTTGGCAACAAATGCTGTATCTGTTGATCAATGGGCTTTTCAATTCAAGTTGTGGTCAACAATTCGAGATGATCAAATCTGTCGTTTCACATCTGAAAGCAAAGAAAGATTTCGTGGTAATGCCGGGGTGGTGGTAACCACATACAACATGGTTGCATTTGGTGGAAAACGTTCTGAAGAATCTGAAAAGATAATTGAAGAAATAAGAAATAGAGAATGGGGATTGCTTCTAATGGACGAGGTATATATATACTTGAAAGATGGTTTATGCCTTATTTTTTAGATGGTATGACTGAGGAACTTTTCTGATTCTGTAATGTGCTTGTTTCCTTCCTATAATTTTATACTCTTTCAGGTACATGTGGTCCCTGCTCACATGTTTCGGAAGGTCATTAGCCTTACTAAATCTCATTGTAAACTGGGACTAACAGGTAAGAATTCAGAAAATCTGTTGATCTACTCTTTTAGATCAGATTTTCTATTGAAGAGATGAGTTATCACATGTCATCTCTTGTTCAATTGCAGCCACACTTGTCAGAGAGGATGAAAGGATTACAGATTTGAACTTCCTTATTGGCCCCAAGTTGTACGAGGCAAATTGGTTGGATTTAGTAAAAGGTGGATTTATTGCTAATGTGCAGTGTGCTGAAGTGTGGTGTCCTATGACAAAGGAGTTTTTCGCTGAATATTTGAAGAAAGAAAATTCCAAGAAGAAGCAGGTATTTTAACTTAAAAGTTGATCTACCTTGTGTTGATTAACAATGTGAGTAGTATAACTTGGGATGAGTACTCGAAATTTTATTTATTAGAAGGTGATCATTAGGAAGAAGTGGGTAGGTTGAACTTATTACCATCTGACAGTCATGAGAAAAGAATAATATTCTTTTTTGTGATCCACATAGCCAAACCCACATTTTGGAATAAAGGCTTAGTTGTTGTTGTTGTTTGCTTGTGTTATAATATGGTGGTTATCAACTGTCAACAGAGGATTATCTGTTTCCTTGCTTGTTAAGAATAAGGAAAATTCCAAATTAAGGATGTGCTACAATTTGAATAATGGGGAACTGATTACCGTTATTAAGAGTTGGATATGATCATTTAATATTTTGTGTACTTTAGAAGGTGATTCATATTTGCCAGTTTCTGTTACACTTTTGAAACTTGAAGTCAGTAGTTTTTTCTGTATCATATTGAAGAGAAAGAAACTTTTACTGTGTATTCACTAGCCGTAACTTTGGTATTTTTATTAAGTTCAGTTCCCTTGCTACAATAGCATGGATAGAATCCAAGGGAACACTTTGTTTTGTTGATTGATCTGATAATGCTATTGTTGCTTCATTTGGCTTACCTGTAATTCTTTACATTATTGTTAGGCCCTTTATGTCATGAACCCCAATAAGTTCAGGGCCTGTGAGTTTCTGATTCGATTTCATGAGCAGCAGCGAGGTGATAAGATAATTGTTTTTGCTGACAATCTTTTTGCTCTTACGGAGTATGCAATGAAGCTTAAGAAACCTATGATCTATGGTGCTACCAGGTTTGCATGTTTTTTGGTGACTTTAGTGCATTTTAGGTCTTTTGGCAACTTTTAAGTGACCGCATTTATATCTATTACATGCAGCCATGTTGAAAGGACAAAGATTCTTGAGGCATTTAAAACTAGTAAGGAAGTGAACACTATATTCCTTTCAAAGGTATGTTGCCACGAAATGGAATCAATCCCTTTATTCTAGGTAGTTCTCTTTTCCGATGTGATCTCCCAATAACTGCTAATCATATCTTGGCGATTTGATGTTTGATTTTACTGGGAGTGGACATAATACCTCGTGCTTTAGAATAGCTAAGTTGAGGCCGTGATTCTTAAGAGAGTTGTTTCTGTGGACTAGTTTATGGTGCCTGATTCCTTCTCCATGCTCAGCCTGGTTTGCTAATCTTCAAAGCTGTAAAACCACCCCACCCTAGGCACCTACAAAAGCAATGTGTGCAGTAGCTTTATGATTTGTTATATTTGCATCAGTTACATCCATCTGACACTTGTTTGGATTATTAGGAACAGTGGTAACATATGGGACTTTTGTAAGGTGTCTTTTTTGGGAAGTGGGTGAGGAGATTGCATTTTACACTCTATTGCCTTTGCCCATTCACGTCATGAAGGTGGCTGTCATCGCTTGTGGCACTTGAATGTGCCTGTTCACTTTAATATCATTTGCTCTAGCCACTTTAATGATACATTGCATGTGCAAAGATCAAGTCTTCCCCCTACCACCTGCCCCTTCCATAATCCAGATGACCACTGTCTGTCAGTGCATCTAATTACTAATCTCGTGACATGGCTAGAACTTTGCTACCTGGTGCAATAAATTGTTCATAGCCCTATTTTACAGGTTGGTGACAACTCTATTGATATACCAGAGGCAAATGTGATAATTCAGATCTCATCACATGCTGGTTCAAGACGTCAAGAAGCTCAACGACTTGGGCGTATTCTCAGGGCTAAGGTGTGGTTTTCGGTTGTAATGTATGGTTTCTATTCAAGTCCTATTGTGGTTTTATCTTTTGTTTGCATGGCTAATGATGGCTTGTACCTTGACAGGGGAAGCTCCAAGACAGAATGGCGGGGGGTAAAGAGGAGTATAATGCATTTTTCTATTCCCTTGTTTCTACAGATACACAGGTGACTTGAATTGTGGAAGTTAATCAACACCTTCAAATTCTGTTATTCCGCCAACACCTTACTCATTATAAGTGTGCCGGCCTCCTGTTTGTCTTCTGCTGCATTTTAAAGAATTTGTTGTTATTCAGTTGCCTGTGCATTCACCAATCCAGAGAATTTTTTTCTTATATGTAGTTGCTCTGTCTTACTTCAGGAAATGTACTACTCAACAAAAAGGCAGCAGTTTTTAATTGATCAAGGTTATAGCTTTAAGGTACCGTTTTCTGCCTTACAATTGTAGTTCACATATATTTGGCAAAAATTTGTGGCTTCCTGAGTTCCCTTTTCATTACAATCGTTCAAGTTTGAACCGGATAAATTTGCATGTCCTGCTTTTTTTCATGAATGAGTACTTGGCTTTGCAGGTTATCACCAGCTTGCCTCCTCCTGATACAGGACCTGAGTTGAGCTATCATCATCTTCAAGATCAGCTTGCACTTCTTGGAAAGGTTTTTCTTTTATGTTCTCATTTGAGATATAATTGCCTCAACTTAATTGCTTGTATTGATCAGCCTTTTACTTTCAAATAGGTATTGAGTGCAGGAGATGATGCTGTTGGTTTGGAACAACTAGAAGAAGATGCAGATGGTATGGCCCTTCAAAAAGCCCGCCGATCTGCTGGATCTATGAGTGCAATGTCAGGAGCAAGTGGGATGGTTTATATGGAATACAAGTATGGTCACTTCAATATCTTCACTATGAAATGCCTTTGATTTTCGCATGATTTATTGCACAATTTTCATGAACATTACATGCACAATGCTCTGTACTTGGTACAGTCCCTGCAGAGCAAAAGAAGATGATTCCAGCTTTAGAATATTATTGCTGCATAATAAGAGGAAAGTTTCTCATTGCCATATTATTGCTGCATAATAAGAGGACTTATGGTTATGATTCTATTTACCACAATTAATCTTAATTTTATGAAAACTTTAAGAGCTTAAAAAGATGTGAAGGACCTAAAAGTACTCAATTCTCATTAAAAGTAATTCCATTTTACACACTGCTTTCTTTACACCCTACCCCCATCCCTCCCCACCACAACCCCCACCCCTCCTTCCAAAAAAAAAAAAAGAAAAGAAAAAGAAAGCCAGCCTTCTCAGTCTAAAAGCTTGACAAATTCTTTTTTATTCCTGCTGCAGTACTGGACAGAAAAGACCTGGACATGGCCAGATGAAGAGCAAACCGAAGGATCCTTCCAAGAGACACCATTTGTTCAAAAAGCGCTTTGGTTAAGCAGACAACAAAACCTGTGGAATGTTTTTTCCAACCTAATCAATTTTCTGCTTTGATTGGCTAGCCCCTCATAGTAATTTATTACTGAATGAGACTTGCAAATGCAGAAATTCTAGTCTCTTCTTAAACAGAACTGTCTTATGAAAAGGACTAGGAAAAAAGGTTGCGAGTACCTGTAAAACGTACTTTTGCAGTAGGGAAGAGATCCCATGCGGGCTTACGATTTGTATAATGTGATATGTAAAGTTGTCCATGACATGGACTGGAGTTTTGTTTCTTTGCCTTCTAACTAGCAAAAAGCAAATGAAAAGTACTGTGACAAGTATTGCTATATTTGTCTCTATAGCTAAAGCTGCATTTCCCAATCCATTACAGATTACACTGCTAAAAGGCCATGTTTGATAGGTTGGTTTAGATTTCAATATCTCAGTATGGGACAAAGAGTCTGAATGGGGTTGAAAGAAGGCATGCCATTCTGACTATCAAGAATGCACTAACCACTATCCAGGAAAGTCAATATTTGCCACGCATGGGCTGGGAACATTGTATCTGCGTATGCGCTGATGTTATGGGCAATTAACTCCAACTTCCTGGTTTCTTCTCGTTTGATAAAAGTGTAAATACTTTTTTCAGATGTACATATAAGACTAAAAACAGTTGTTGATATTATAGATTTCTCATAACCTTTTCCTTGAGAGCTGGGGAAAGAATCTTCTTCATTTTAGATCCCTTAGTTACGTAGTTGACATTGCATGTACACCCTTTATGGGCTGTTAGGGCCATCATTAGATTGTTTTTTCTTGTCTAGTTTCTGTGGAATCCACTTCAGTGCTGAGCATTTCATGTTTGAGAATGAAAAGATAAAAGTGCCAACGACGATAAAGAATTTGGTGTTCCACCACATGAAGGAGCCAAAGTTTTAAGTTACAAACTTCCAACACTGGAAATGGTTACTGATTTATTGTTGCAGAAAAAGTTGCTGCAAATTCAGTTCAGGTTCCAATCTGTGCAATGACAGTGAAATATAAGCAGCAGCCGGGCAACAGAGTAGAATGGAACCAATTTTTGTCACTCTCTGGATTGGTAAAAGACCCCACAAAGCACAAACAAGCATAAACTTCATTCCAAATACATTTACAGTAACGACATAAACAATTTCGATGAATCCTCTTACTGTTTGATACAGCAAAAGCTATTCATTAAGTAAAAGTCACTCTGAATATTTACTTATGAGAAGTTTTTGATATAAATCTTTCTTGTCCCGTAGTTTTAGATTGGAAAAAGAATAAGGGATGTTTGATTCGCAACTCTCTTGCCTTGTAATTAGATTTTTGAATATCGTTACGAATATATTTATAATGTTAGAGAATGATTAGATGGTTATTAACCATATTAAAGTAACAGACAAGTGCCCATATTAATATGCCATTGATCCAACTTTTGATGAATTTCCGTACATTGAATACTCCTTGTAATTAACCGTCGCCTTATTCGTCTAAGAATGAATGATTCGGTTGTTTACCATTGCCTTCTTTAGCATTTTTTTCCCCCTCTTCTAAAACCAACTTTCTTCAAAAGATAAAGTGAATTGAAATGATGTTTGTCTTTATGGATTCTCCACACGGTGGGAAGTTGCAAAGACCTAGGGCCTTTTTAGCATTTGACTGCTTTTGGGACATTCTTTGTGCTCATACAATACCCTTATTGAGAAGAATTGAATACAACTGAGTAATCCCTTCCCTCTTGAAAGAGCTACCAAGTAGGAGTACTGATTATTCTCCCTAATGGAACAGAAAAAGTGACCGTTTAAACAAAGAAATAATGACCAAAATTCTGTCCTCTGCTGTAAATCTGTTTCTTTTGGTCATTTGGAATGTAGAACACAGGAAAACAAAGAGAGAGTGACTGACATAATAAAGCACATTTGCATACTATATATACTTTTTAACATTAGATTCAATTCCACTTCCTGAGTAGTGGAGACAAGAAGAATAGAAAATTATTATGCAGAAAAGGAGGCCTAAAGTGCAAGTGGGACAAACCTCAAAAAAGTTTTTGACAGAATAACTCTGCCCTTTGTTCTGATGTAACAGGAAGCGATCCCTAGTCACCATGATGCAAATATTACAGGTCCATGCTGGATACAAAATAAGAACATTGAAACAATTCAAAAGATTAACCAAAAAAACAGAAGAAATGGAAGCAACCCATAATTGTGTTTATTCATCCAGAAAGGATCCAAATGCGCGTTCTGATATGATTTCTTTGTTGAGTTTACACCTATATATGATTTCTTTCCCAAAGATTCCCTCATTTTCTCTCTTGTCTAAACTTTCATCATCATGATGCATAATACCCTATACATTTTCCGTTTCCTGCTATGTAGAGTCTTCTTCTATAATAAAGGTAGAAGCAAACACGACGTACCAACCGGGCGCATGAATATGTTATGATTGCCCCTCTAATTATTGGGAGAAAAATCATTAAAATATGGTTGAAGAAATGAAATTTTTGATGGAATCAGAACAACCCCTTTCTCGTAGTGAATAAAAGGACAGTCCAGAGGCCGACTTTTTCAATCCCTCATTTCCTCTCAGCATCTTCCCATAGCCCAGAAGGCAAACTAGCACCTGGTGTAGTTTTTAGAATGGTTTTTTTATTAGTTTTATCTCCCTTTCAATCACTGCAACTATAGGATATTGTACCAATTCATTAAATATGAATATGAATATGAATTCTGCCAATACGGTCCTGGTCAAAAGTGTAAACTTGGAATCATTGATAGTTGGGAAGCTAATGATCAAATAAAAAAGAATTGCGTTTTGCTCTTCCCATTAATTAAGTTCTATCGTTCTCCCACTCTCTCTCTCAGATTAACTTAATACTAAATGATATCAAGAATAAGAAGTCATGACACATAAACTGTGTCTACATGATTAATGCAATACGAACACTAAGAGCTCTGGATGTATCTTTGACCATTTTGAGACTAAAGAAATTCTTTTTCAAGTTTTATTGCCAGTGCTCTGCCATAGGTGTCAGCTGGAGCATGAAAATGGCTTCATGGTATGCTTAAATGCTAATAGCTTTTGTCACTCTTTTACTCACTTACACTTGGCAACTTCTGATAAAAGGGACACGGTCACCTCATTTTTAATGGGTAAAACTATGTAAACAAAGATTAGATGCAATATTCTTATCTAGTTAAGGGCTATGCTAATGGGTTTTTATGGCAAGGTTTCATCTTTCTGGACAAAGAATCTCTTTTCTTGCCACATCAATGCTTTGCATATAATTAAACTATGCAACAAAGCCATCCAGAAGAAAAGAAAACTGTTTAATATGCAAGGAACCTCTGTACACTGCAGCAAAACCAACTATCAAGAAATGGGCAATAAAGGTTTGAGCAATTTACATACTAGTATAATGCAAATTATACTTGACCATCAATGCACTACTGAATAGGGATTAGGGTGACATCTGTCTTGAATTAAACAGGCAATGATGAAATACCAATGCTACAAATTCATAGCAGAACGGTAAATAAAACATGGGTTCTGGTGGGAATGTAAAAGGGCTCGTGCAGCACACACTCAAGTAAGGCCTTAGGTTAATTGCACACAATCATGATTATGACCATAATGATTTGACAAGAAGGAAAAGGGCGGTAACATAGTCAGCAGATGTGGAATAACCAAAGAAACTGTCACCTAGCTAGGTTCTAGGAATGAAAATTCCTTGACTGAGTTTTTAATGGACGAATGAGGTCCCATGCTCTTACATTTGCCTTCCACAAAGAATTTCAAAGCAAATTGTTGTCCTTGCTATTAGTGCGAATATTACTAATATATATTTGTCTAATCATGTGGAAGAACAGGAGATATTAAAACCCTACATTACAATTCAATATAAAGAACACGAAAAGCATAATAATGATAAAGTAAATCACAAATCTTAGTAGTGCAGCATAACACAATTTATTGGTTACCTTAGTCAACCTGAGCAAAATAGATTGCTGCACTGACTTTGAGATGGACAAGTGTACAATTGTCTTTTTTCCTTTTTTGGTTCCCAGTAGAATTCAACTATTTTTTTGCAGTCATTTCACTTACTAATGACTGAACGGAAGAAAAATTCATTATGAGCAAGGGATATACGGACAGAACAAGTGCTAACTTTCAAAGCTTGGTCTTACATTTTCTGGCTTATCCTACTTATTCCTCCTAGAAAAGGGTCAGGAAGAAGTGAAAGAGGAAAGCAACTTGGTCTAAACCATTGATCAGCAAGATGAATCCAGAGATTTTTATGCCCCAATAATGGCTGCTTCAAACCAGCAATACTTAAATGTGTTGAACCATTTTGATGTGATTGGAATAGGAGGATCTAGGCTTTTCATAGGGCATTTCTTTCATGTTTTTATACTATCATAGTAGTAGTTAACATAATCAAGAAGAAGGACAGCTTGAATTGCTGTTTATAATAGAGCATTAAGGAAATGCAGTCAAATGTAATAATATTCCAATATTCCCATATCAAAATAATGCAGTCAGATGTAATGCTAATCATTGATTTGCTGTTGTGTTCCATTATTTTTTCTCTCAGAATCTACAATGGATTTCTTTCAAACTTCATTTGTCCAGGATTGTTATGGGAAACCGCTGCACTAATTGTGACACTTTATTTGGAAAATGCGGATCAATTATATTTTGTGAAATCGTCTGTGATGGTAACTTTTCACTTGTGTAAATCTATTTCCACCTCTTACTTTAGATCATTTGACAATCTGGGTTGATAGGTTGTTACTAACGATGTATTTGCACCATAATTTATTGAAGCCTTGAAAATAGCGACAACAAAGTGAAGAAAAGTTCTAAAAAAATTGGTAAACAAAGAACTAATCGCAAACATGAAATTAAGAATATCTACAAAATGTAGAGGGACGACAACCAGTGCTGCTGAAAGGGATCGTGTGGTGGAGAGTTTGTGAAATTTCTGAAACAATTTAGAGTATATATGGTAGGCATTTTAGAATAATTTTTAAAACATTTTTATAATTTTTAATGTATCTCTTATTTTATTATTATTATTTTAAAAAATACAAAAATACATTTTGAAATGATGGCTATATGTACCCTAATTGGAAGCACATATGTAACTTACATATGCAACAAAAGTTTGTATTTTTTCTATCAAAGAACTACCTTATGCTAATGTTTCTATCCTCGTGTCATATGCTGCGTATGAACTAATGATTAAAGTCTCATTCGAATCTTATTTCTTATCAACAATCAATTTGCCAAATCACTGATGGGATGGTTCTGCAAATTGGAAGAGAAAATGTCATCTCTTGTATGTAAACTTTGCAGCCAAGTTAAAATGTGATTTCCTCTTAGACACAGTATACATCTATTGGTGGGAATATTCACAAACTCAAGAAATATATGCTGCACAAGCAAGTGAAACTCAAATCATATAAAACGAAGGGGGCGATAGTTGATACAGTAATGTTCCAAAACATTATTGGCAGTAAATGGAGCTGTCATTCATTACCCTATTTACAGATTGAGAGATGACAACTAAAAAGGCTAAAAAATATATAGCAAGAAAGTCCAAGAACGAGATGCACATGGCACCATTACGAAATTAAAATCCCTGCAGGAAATTACAAATTCAATACCCCAATGCTACAGCCTCCCTGACGACGACTACTACTACTACTACTGGTGACTGAGTCCTGCCTACTCTTACCAATTTTAGTACTGCACCTAACTTATTTAATAAAGCCTTCTGACTTCCATTTGCTTCAAGACCATCACCCCATCAGTAGCTGTTGTAGTATTGATATGGTGCTGATCCAAAGTTATTGTAAAATGTTCCCCCAAATGATCTCCCCACTGATGACCCTTCATCATCTTCTTCATGACATCCATCAACCTGAATTTCATGCATTAGTAAAATTGAGACCATCTTTGATAACAAAAAGATGTTGTACTGTGAAACAAGAGCTGCTGATTTAATGCATAGCATAAGATTGCCATTATTATGAAGTAGATTTTTGTTATTAATAAACCAAGACTGGAAGTGGGGTGTATTTTGCAGTAGTATTGTTACTCATACTACTTTATGCACAATTTAATTAAACATTGGTATGATGTGGGAAAGAATATTACCCAAAGATCATCTTCGTCTTCATATCTATTAAACATTGATGCTTTGGGAATGTCAACAGCTTCATCATTGCGTGCAAACCTTCCACGTATCCTTGGTCGGTTGTCGGCTAGTGTCTTCCGGCATGCATACTGAAACAGCACAGCATCAAATGAAGAACATAAATACCAGTTTCACCAACCACATTGTCAATAGTAGTGTTGTTAATCAAATGAGGCAGTTTCTATAATGCATGTGATTGTTCAAGTGTTTAATCTCGTTACTTATCTTGAAAAACTGATTAGATTAATAATTCAGGAGATTCTTACCTTAATTGTCTTGTTGAAATTTCTCAGAGTTCTTTTTGCTCTGTATCTATGAATCCTTTCTTTCCTCTCTTCAGCACTATAGCGTCCCACTTTGAAATTTGGCTCCTCCATGAATGAACCTTCTGTAGAAAGTGGGCTCGAGGACAAAACAGTTCTGGCTGCGGGTGTTTTCTTCACCTTCAGATTAACAAAGGAATAGTCAATGGAAGTGACAAAAATAGTACATGAAAAAATATGTGAAAACAGAGCAAAAACTCTGTTCTGCATGTATAATACTGACATGCAAATACATTTTGATAGCTTACCTGTAAATCCCCAGTGCTGCAAACCCTTCTCATTTGAGTAGATGAGAAGTTGGTTTCAGTTGGAGTCAAGACTTGAGACTGCAAATTAGGAGATTCCAAAAGACTATCAAATCTCGGGTGGTACAGAAAGTTGGTGGGCTTTCCATCAAAGGAGTTACTACTGTAACTCCTCTGCATCAGCCTCTCTGCATTCTCAGGAGTGTTTTCAGAGTTCTGAGGCAAGAAGGAATTGGTAAGACGAGTAATGGCATCAAAAGGGACATGATATTCTTCTGTCTTCACTCCAAGGGTAGAGTAATCAGGATTAGTCGCATTTGGAAAACTCTGAGCTGTTTGGCAAATGGAGAGATTTTCAAGCTGGTCACTTGGTGGTGAAGAAGAGAGAAGGGCAGACGCAATTTGGTCAAGAGTTATGGTCGTTTCATCAACTGAATTTTCTTCAGCGATGGTATTACTACTATTATTCTTGTTGTTGCTGTTGTTGTTACTATTAAGGTTGTCTTCGAAGGTTTGGAAAATTTCATGATGAGGATCAACAGAGGAGTCCAAGAAAGGAGAGAAAGGATCAGTGAAGAAACTATTATCAAACAAAAACAGGTCAGAAGCCATTGATACCAAAACCAAAGATTGATAAACTCTCAATGCCAAAACTCCCTATATATCAAGTGGGCTTTTAGGCCTTAAAAATGATCCTGGCCTTCGTGGAAATGGAGAAAACGAAAAAAGACAAAAGATGGCCGAGTAAGGACACAATAGATGTCTCTTCCTCTTTCTCTCTTTCTTTCTTTAATCAATAACTCTTGTCCACAACAGAGGAAGAAGACAAGAATCCCATTTCTCTCTCCCTCTCTCCCTTTCTCTCTCACACACTCACACACTACAACCACCAGCCCACCAGGAAGAAGCCAAGATAGATTAGGACTACCCTAGCTGCAAACAGTTTCCAAGTTTCAGAGCAGAACAAACAAGCAGACCATTTCTCTAGCTTTATAAAGCCTTGTTAAAAAATTGGAATTTGCAAATAAATGCCTGGAGTTTTCGTTATTTTTACATTTACCCCTGTTACTTCACAGTTGGACAAGTCCTGTCCCATTTTCTTTTAGGACATATTCTGTTTTTCCCTGAGGTGCAAAGGCCCTGTTTGGTTCTCTTATTAAAAAAAAAAAAAGAATGAGAATTTTCATACGGAAGTTTTTATTTAATTCTTCCATATCAAAAAAGTTATATTATGACTAGTTTTTGCCACTTTCGAAAGTCAAACAAACATAATTTAATCGTGATATTGTTTGGAATTGCCTTTTACAACTCATCGCAAGTTTTGATAATATGAATGAGGAATAATTGTATCTTATGTTGTTTGTATAAAATTGTTTACGCAAACAACGTATTCTGATTATGTATGATTGGAATTTTTTAGTTTTAATTTTAGAGTCACGTATGGAAAAAACCGATTTAAGACGTATAATGATTTTTTCTTATGAATATGTATGAATTTATAATATAATCATTAAGTTTTTTAGATTTATAAATTAAATTCGTATTAGTGAAAAGTTTCTTTCTTTTTGGTCAATGATATTTATAGAAAAGTGTATGTAAATATTATAAATATAAATTTTATTTTGGAATAATAAAAAAAAATATATCACGATAATAATGTAACAGGGAAACATTTAGAAAGTATATGAATTGCATTTCAAAACGTATTTTTATATTTTTTTTTCCAATAAGTTTACATATTCAGTACACATTCTATCTCATATTTAATTTTTTTTTAAAAAAATATAAAAACGTATTTTGAAATACAATCGATACACACCCTTCACTTGTCTGTTTTTAATTTTCATATCATGTGGGAAAAAAAAGAAAGAAGAGAAACACTCTTATTAACTACAAAGTTGGGTTATGGATTTTCCCTCCCCTGCTAGAGATGGATCTTGCATTATTTTCTCAAAATGAGTTAAGAGTAGTAAACAAACTTTCAATGCACAAATATTGATTTGATTCAACTGTCTACAACTTATTAGGAGGAATGAACTCAACAATGTCTATAGAACCGAACTCTCAAGTCCTAATATTGATTTGATTCAACTGCCCACAAATTTCTAATAACGACTCATTCAAAAGTGTGGTTAAAAGCATTTTTCCCTTAAAAAAATGAAGCAATCCAAGCAAGGCCATCAGGGAAAAAGATAATTACCATTGCAATTTTTGCTCCATTGACCTGAGTTAGATTATCTATATCATTACTTATATGGGGTTTTAAATTCTCTATCTTCCTTTTGGTTCCTTATTCGAGATAATTACAAGGATAACTTGTAAGTTACAATTAATCCAATCAAATCCCCCTTTTTAAAAGTTTTCCCATAAACTAATTGAATCCCTCTTGAAATTCATTGTTTTATCAACAATAAGTTGGATGTAATGTGTATATATTGAAAAAGAATGGCTCTATGGATTCGTTTGTTAATCCATCTTCTCCATTTTGTAATATTTTGATTTGAAATAGAGAGAAGAATTGACGGAATTAGAGACCTAGGAGATAGCAGAGGCAAAAGAGGCCATTCGTGATTCAAAGGGAAGTTCAACTGATTGTATGAAAAATCAAGGGATTGTGTGTGATGTGCTCAAAGTGCACAATACTTAATCTAAAATAACATGAAAAACCACACCTTGTGGTTATGTACAAGGACTACTCAAATGGAGTATTCCGATCTAATACGATTGCTTTATAGATTATGAGTCAAAACTTATTTGTATAGTTTGATTCATTTGATTTTGTTCAGTTTTGTATATCTGTATACTGATATACAGATCGAATATTGAGTTCAATCGGGTTGATTTTGTTCAATTTTAATACTTGTATAATAACATACAAATCGAATATTTGATTCAATTCAAATTAAAATATTGGTTGTATTATAAATTATTAGATCTGTGCATTTGAATATGAGATTTAATTCAAATTTAACTATTAATTATGTTATAAATTATTTAATTCATAGTGACCAAAAATATACCATGATTTTCACAATTCTAATTAAATCAAATCAAATTTGATTTGTATTGGATGAATAGACTTATTGTGTATTGAGATAGGCTTTATTAATATCAAATTCTATTAATTTTTTTGGTATATTGCGTTTTAAACCTAATTTTTATATTTTTAACACAATTTTATTTCATAATCTTTTACCTCGAAAACGTAAAAACTTAAAATAAAAATGCTTTCCATAGGGATAATGGACCCTCCATATCTTGCGATAAATTTGCAATCGAAATTACCAAAATTTATAAAATTCTAGAAACACGTGACTACCTAGAACTTAAAACTCGGGACATCTCGGTTTCGTAAGGTGTTAATTTTTATTTACAAAAAGTTAATTTTTTTATCGGGTGTCCAGTGAGGTTAGATCTATAAGAATTTTCACACCCACAAGAATTGTATCCAAATATCCTCTCAACTATAGACTAGATTAAAGTTTTCTTACAATCCTTCTCTCATTCTTCCTCTCATTCTTTTTTCCTTTCTTCATTTCTTTCTTCCTTTCTTTCTTCTTTTCTTGTATCATCATTCACCCAAACATAACCTTGGTTACCAAAGTATAAACTTTTGTACTTTTAGAGTATAAATAAAATCCAAGTTACATCCAAACAAGAGCTAGTCTTAATGTTTAGCTAGTTCTTTTATCATTTATTTAAAAGTTTACAATTGTTTTATTTAGTTCTTATTGATGCTTGGCCGGTTCTACCGCTTAATTTAATTTCTATTTATTTATATTCTGTCATTTAAATTTCTGTTTATTTAATATTACTGTCTATATCCTGTTTATGGTTGGCTAAGCCACCTATCCCTTTCCTCTAAGTGGCAGTCCGTCTGCGACCCACTTCTCCTTTTAACTTTCTGTTCTTTTAAGGGGTCCCTCTCCTCACTGGTATTAGAGCCAGAGAGGGAAGTGGGATTGTAATGATGAATTTCAATACTTTATGATATTGTTATTATGCATCTAACCTTTATAATTATTTATTTTAATGCTTTATGATATTGTTCTTGTGGATCTAACCTTTTGATGCAGATCTATTTGTATTTTGCATGTTTTTACCAACAGTGTTATGGTAGGAAGACCAAGGGTAGGGCGGTAAACCCAGTTGAGCTGTTGAGGGTCTTAGAGTTTAAAAGACTTTAGGATTGGTAAAATAATGAGTTGGTCTGAGTAAAAATTGGTTGATCCATAACAACTTTAGCATAAAATGTTAAAATTCATAATTATTTGGTAGATTTATAATAACTTTAGCATAACCTGAAAATTCATGATTATTTTCCCATGGAACTCGAAAGCTTTTGATACTAAAGGAAAGGGTTATAAGTTTTATAGGATTTATTGCATTTCTGTCTACTTGTTTCCTTGTATCTTTATTTGCAACATGTCTTCTCTTTTTAGATCTTTTTCTAAAGCATCTTCTTCTTCTTCAACCTCTTCTTCAAACACTCTTCTTAAGAAGAAATCAATTTAGAAAACATTAGTCAAACCATAGATAATTGGAAAATTCCCAAACACCCTACAAATCATGTTTATCATGACTTAAAATGGTCTTTAACTTCGGATTACACAATTAAAACAGTAGAACAAACTATAGCTCTTCATTCTGATTATGAAGCAATTAAACTTTTGTCAAGAAAAACTATAGAAAAACATTTACGAAAATATAACTACCTTCATTTTGGTCTAGTACAAGTGGCTGCAAAACCACTTACCAGAGAAGGTCTAGATACATCTCTTTTACTTGCTTTAAGAGATTGTCGATTTTTAAATTTTGATGATTTATTGCTTGGAATGGTTGAAACCAATCTATGTGATTGACCAGTTTATTTTGATTGTTTTCCAAATTTTATTGTTTCTTTACGTGATAGAAACATTTTGGATACTCGTACTTTAAATATTAAAACTGAAAATTATAAAACTAAAACAGGTACACTTCCAGTAGCAATTTTGTTTAGGATCCAGTACAAGGCCATGTGTTCAACTTTTAGTACAGGAGCCTTAAAAACCCACAAAAAAGGGGAAACTATCCTCTTCCAGACAGATCTAGCAAGATCCCAAATCACTGTACCCAAGTCTATCACTTGGAACCAAGTCACACTTCCGGAACAATGGCTGCTACCGGATGCGGCACCCACCGTTCTAGTAAAAAATACTACGGTGTCTAGTATCCAACAGTTTCCAACAAGAGCAGTCCAAATTAGGTTTGAAAGGACACCTAGTTTTCGGATCTCTACTTCTACTCCTGCTTATTCCCAACCTAGGCATTCCGTGTCTGATTTCAGAACAATGTCTTCATCCTCAACCATGTTTCAACACCTTGATAATTCATCCAGTATACTTCAAGCAAGGTATACAATTCAAACTGAGCCATCTTCTTCCAAGCACGGAGATTTACCAAAATCTCCAACATATTCTACTATTACTGATAAAACTCCAATTAGTGAATTACGGATTCTGACTTTAGATACCAAAATTGGTTTTCAAATTGATAAAGAATATCTTAGAAAGGATTTTTACTAAGAAGAAAATCTTTCTAAAAGAACATGGTTCTTGAACACTTTCAAAAGCAATTTTCGAAAACAAGTCCAAGAAAATTATTATAATTTTTTTTGATAAGATTAAAGAACATATTTTCTTTTTTGATTGGTTCATCATTTATGCAGAAGAAAACTCATTTGATTTTCCTTTTGATAAAACTATCTCTGTTTTGAAAAAATGGAAAACCTCAGAAGGAGAAGTTCCATCCGAATTTCCTCCAAATAAACCAGTCACAGTTTCTTACAAATCTGTTGAATTAAAAGCTGTTCCTTTTAAACAAAGAACTGAAACAGAACTATTAACTGGTAAAGATATACAAAGTATTTTTGAACAAAACAATCGTACCAATAAGTATTTACAGACTATTGGAGAATATTTAATTACAAATAATAAAACTACTCCCCAATCTTTTTATATTCCTCCTCTTTCAAACTTACAAATTTCTACAATTCCCTCAACCACTTCTTTTCCAAATATCCCTTTATTCAAGCCATATGAAATTCCCAGTCAACTAACCAAACCTATTCAGGAAAAACTTTTGTCCAATTTCGAGAAAAGATTAGCCAAAATAGAAGAGTCATTTCAGACTCCTAAGCCCAAGCAGAAAATGGAAATGTGGTCATCTTCAGTTTCTGCCCAACCATCCAAATCAAATGATCCAGTCTCGGCCTCAGTTAACCAATCAATCTCTATCTTAAATAAAGACACTGATAACGATGAGTCATCCGACCCTGAAGTGGCCAAACTCAGGACTTTTAGACCTCATACCTATAGTAAAGAAAAGTCTATTTCCACTTGGAAAAATTCACAAAAACTTTATTACTCTAGAGCTACTTATTCAGATTTAGCTTTAGAAGAAAGACCAAATGTTTTCCAAAATAATTATACTGCAAATGGTATTTATGAATGGTGTATTGATGGTCAATCTGAATACAATATTTTAACAATACTACAACAAATGACTGTGGTTGCTACAGCATACCGAACAACTCATAATTGTTCTGACCAGTTAGCAGCTCATGTTTTAATTGCTGGTTTTACAAGTCAATTAAAAGGATGGTGGGATGAACACCTATCAGCCGTAGATAAAGAAAAAATTTTAAATTCTGTTAAAACAGATGAAGATGGTGAACCTATTTTAGTCAATGGCCAAACTATTTTTGATGCTGTTTCTACTTTTCTTTCTACAATTGCAAAAACTTTTGTTGGAGACCCAGGAATCTTTAGAGATAGATCATCTGAGCCCCTAAATAATTTGAAATGTAAAAAACTATCTAATTTTAGATGGTACAAAGACACATTTTTTACTAGAATTTATTCTAGGTCTGATGGTAATCAAGTCTATTGGAAAGAAAAGTTTTTAGATGGTCTTCCAAAATCTTTGCGTGACATGGTTTGTGATGAACTACGAGTCCAATACAATGGCGTGGTTCCTTACGAACAAATTACTTATGGTCAATTAACAAGTCAAATACAACAAGTTGCTTTAAAAATTTGTAGACAAGATAAAATCCTTAGGCAATTAGCTAAGGATAGGGCCCAACAACAAAGAGATTTAGGATCTTTTTGTGAACAATTTTGTCTTCCTAGTTGTCATCCAACCTATAGGAAGAAGTCATCCAAAACCCAAACTAAGTTTAGAAAGTATCGGCCCAGTCTTTCTTACAAATCCAACAGACAATTTTCTAAGGAACATTTCGATCCACCCAAACCAGCTTTCCAAAAGTCCAAAGATATTATTTGCTATAAATGTAAAAAGCCAGGTCATATAGTTCGGTATTGTAGATTTAAAAATAAAATTCCGGAATTAAATTTAGAAGAAAAAGTACTAGATCAAATAGCTAAACTGCTTGTTGATTCTGATAATTTTGATAACTCAGAACATGAGTCCGATAATCTTCTAAACCAATTAGAAGATCAAGATGATTATTACAGTTCTAGTTCAGAAGATTCTAGACAAGAACATTCGATCAATGTTCTTACCAAAGAACAAGATCTTTTGGTTGATTTTCTTGAAGAAATTTCAGATTCTGAAAAGAAGAAAAAATATTTTGAAAAATTAAAACAAGTTTTTGTAGATAAAGAATCTGAAAATGATCACTATTTCTCAAAAGATCCCAGATTTTCCAATATTTACAATTTTAATGACATTTTAAATCGTTTTCCAAAAAATCCTAAACCAGTTTCTTTACAGGATCTTCAATCAAAAGTCTCGTTCCTCAAGGAGGAAATTAAGAAGATAAAAGCACAACAAGAATTAGATCGTCTTATTATTGACTCATTAATTTCTGAAAAAGGGAAGCTCTCAGAAACTTCCACTCTTTCTAAACCTTCTTCTTCAAATCCCCCTAATTTCGAAAAATTTGAAGAAACAGACCAATTTCTTAATTATATTTCTTTAGTCCAACAAAAATATGACATTTTAATTACTTTAGTTATAAAAGATAATTTTAAATTTGAAATTCCTGCTTTATGGGATACAGGGGCGGATATGTGTTGTATCAAAGAAGGACTTATCCCTTCAATCTATTTTGAAAAAACCAAAGAGCGACTTCGTTCTGCAAATGGTTCTAAATTACAAATAAATTATAAACTTCCTGAAGTTGAAGTTCATTTTCAAAATGGTTTTGTAAAAACATCTTTTCTTTTAGCAAAAGATTTAAATGGATTAGCTTATTTAGGCACTCCATTTATTTATCAAGTAACTCCATATCTGACTAATTTCAAAGGTATTTACCCTCAAAATATTCCAAATTCTTGTATTCCTTTTGCCAAACCACCTTTGGAAAGAAAATTAAATACTTTATTTTCCAATGATTCTCAAATAAATGTTCTAACCTTAAAACAAAACCAAATAAATTTTCTTATTCAAAAAATATCTTTCAAAAGAATTGAAGAACAACTTCAAGAAATATCTTTCAAAAGAATTGAAGAACAACTTCAACAACCTTTGCTTCAAAATAGGATTAAAGATCTTGAGTCCAAACTCCAAAGGGAAGTTTGTGCTGAAATTCCAACAGCATTTTGGAATAGAAAAGAACATGTTGTTTACCTCCCTTATGAAAAGGATTTTGATGAACGTCAAATTCCTACCAAAGCTAGAGCTATCCAAATGAATCAAGAACTTCTTCAACATTGTGAAAAAGAAATTAATGATCTTCTGAAAAAGAAGATTATACAAAAAGTCAGTCTCCTTGGCGCTGTCCTGCTTTTTATGTTAATAAAAATTCTGAAATAGAAAAAGGTGTTCCAAGACTTGTAATTAATTACAAGGCTTTGAACAAAGCCCTTCAGTGGATTCGATATCCAATTCCCAACAAAAAAGATCTTCTCCAAAAATTATATGCTGCAAATTTTTTTTCAAAATTTGATATGAAATCTGGGTTTTGGCAGATTCTATTCCATCCTTCTGATAGGTATAAAACCGCATTTAATATCCCTTTTGGACATTATGAATGGAATGTAATGCCTTTCGGTTTAAAAAATGCCCTTTCTGAATTTCAAAGGATAATGAATGATATTTTTTATCCTTATTCAAATTTTATTATTGTTTATGTTGATGATGTGTTAGTTTTCTCTGAAAACATTGATCAGCATTTTAAACATGTTAATACATTTCTGCATGTCATTAAACAAAATGGTTTAGTTGTTTCTCAGAAAAAGATTAGTCTTTTTCAAACAAAAATTAGATTCCTAGGGCACCATATTCATTTAGGAACTATTATTCCAATTGAAAGATCAATTCAATTTGCTGATAAATTTCCTGATCAAATCCTAGATAAACAACAACTTCAAAGATTTCTAGGTTGCTTAAATTATGTTTCTGATTTTATTCCAGAATTTAGCAATCTCATTAAACCTTTGCATGATAGATTTAAGAAAACTCCCCCTGCTTGGTCTGATATTCATACAAACGTAGTTAGACAAATTAAAAAACAAATCAAAGCACTTCCTTGTCTTACCCTATCTAATCCGTCAGCCCAAAAACTTGTTGAAACTGATGCTTCTGACATTGGCTATAGCGGTATCTTAAAACAAGTCCAGAACGGTAAAGAGCAAATTGTGGCTTTTGCATCTAAGTATTGGAATGAATCCCAACAGAATTATTCTACCATTAAAAAAGAAATTCTTGCAATTGTCTTATGTGTTTCTAAATTTCATGCTGATTTATTAAATCAAAAATTTTTATTGCGTGTTGACTGCAAATCTGCAAAAGAAGTTTTACAAAAAGATGTTAAACATCTTGCTTCTAAACAAATTTTTGCAAGATGGCAAGCTATTTTATCTGCTTTTGATTTTGATATTGAATATATTAAAGGAGAAAATAATTCTCTTCCTGACTACTTGACTCGTGAATTTTTGCAGGGACGATAACAATGCCTCCCAAAAAGAAAAAGGAAGAACCTCCTACCAGTAATCCAAGTACTTCTCAGATATCCAAACCTGAATCTTCGGATTCAACCAAAACCATACAAACTCCAGTAAACATCCCAACCCCTTCAAATTATGCTCTTGCACCAACTCAGATTCAAGTTTTTGAATCCCTTGAAAACATCAAACCAATTTCCATCCTAGCGCCCAGAACATGAGCAGACATTACTGAAGAAGACGAAGCCCACACACAACTGTTGGTTTTATACCAACTAGCAGCCCAATCTGGATTTCAATTGGTGAAATCTCTTCAAACCTTGGTGGCGGCTTCAAGCCCCATCCCTTCTCAATCCCAAGTGGCGGCTCTGAGCCCCACTCAATCTTATCCAACAATCATGATTCAAAGATCACAAAAACAAGTAGTGATCCCGACTACTACCCAGGTAGTAATTCCAACTACCTCTCAAAAAGTCCAAGAGCCATACCATAAAAATGATCATCCATTAAAGATTCTACAAATGGAACATGATATTTTCCAAAATAGCCCAGTTCAAATGGCACAAATCATTTTTCCCAAAGGATTCCACTACTTTTTATCCTTTGTTTCTAAAACCCCAACATTCTATGAGTTTATCTTTTTGGACTCTAGGTCCGTATCCTTCAAACATTACCAAGACAAAACACAGACCTATATTACCCACTCCACCGCCCAAATTCTCAAAGTCATTAAACCATCCGAATGGGGAAATGATCTAAACAAGCCCAGAAATTTTTTCCAAACATTTCAACCCCAAGGATATACTTATTGGGACTATAAAACTGCTTAGTATAATGTTTTTACCTTTCAAAATGTTCATAATAAGCATTCTTGGTTTTTTTTATTTTAAGATGACTAACAAATATGATTTTCCAGTTTGGTTTATCCAATGGTGGGGCGTTCATGGCCCAAATCAAAAAATTTTGCCAAACATAGTCCACCAAGGATTCCAAATTTTCAACCAAAAATTCCAATCTCCTAAACTTTTTGTACCAAAATTACTAAGCTTCTTTTCTCTGTTTTCTCTTTCATGGATTTATTCATGGAAATACGAATTTGTTAAACCCAACCCAAATTTTCCTCCACTTCTTGTCAGACAAGGATACTCCAAATGGTGGAAAAAATTCAACACAGATTCAATCCAACCTCCACAAATTGAAGCTTGGTTCACTCTGAACCCACAATTTTTACTCGCTGCTGATCCGCAAATAACCACATTTTTGCAACAAAAGAGTTTAGCCTAGTCCAAATTAGCAGCACTCACTAATAAGGATGACTATGCCAAACATTTGGAAAGCCTGCTTTCCCAGCTCAAACAAGAATCCCCGAAGGCCCAACCACAAGTTGCCAGAGCCCAAGAGGAATCAACAACACAAACTCAGAAATAAGACCTCCCTGAGAGTTCCGGGGCCAAAGAAGAAGCAAACGAAGACAAAGAAGATCCATTTTACTTAAATGGAGATGATTGTTATGGAATTTTTTAAATTTTTGCAAAAATTGTAATAATGTTACTATAGTAACGACTTTATGCTTGATCGGAAACAATGACCTTTGTAGCATCGGACACTATTCAAACACAGCAGCTACTATTCATTCCTTGCTCATGGCGGGACAACATTCACTTTGTGTGATCGGAAATTTTTCCTATAAAATTTCCCTCTGTCTTCCATTGAGGCAGAATTTTCACACCCACAAGAATTGTATCCAAATATCCTCTTAACCATAGACTAGATCAAAGTTTCCTTACTATCCTTCTCTCATTCTTCCTCTCTTTCTTTCTTCCTTTCTTCATTTCTTTCTTCCTTTCTTTCTTCTTTTCTTGTATCATCATTCACCCAAACATAACCTTGGTTACCAAGGTATAAACTTTTGTACTTTTAGAGCATAAATAAAATCCAAGTTACATCCAAACAAGAGCTAGTCTTAATGTTTGGCTAGTTCTTTTATCATTTATTTAAAGTTTACAATTGTTTTATTTTGTTCTTATTGATGCTTGGCCGGTTCTACCGCCTAATTTAATTTCTGTTTATTTATATTCTGTCATTTAAATTTCTGTTTATTTAATATTACTGTTTATATCCTGTTTATGGTTGGCTAAGCCGCCTATCCCTTTCTTCTAAGTGGCAGTCCGTCTGCGACCCACTCTCCTTTTAACTTTCTGTTCTTTTAAGGGGTCCTTCTCCTCATTGGAGATATATATATATATATATATATATATATATATATATATATATATATATATATATATATATATATTTCTTATATATCTTTGAAGGTGGGTAATTTTTTGTTTGAAGTACATAATCATATGGGGGAAATGAAGAAGTTATTTAACACAATATTGCATTTTTTAAAAAAAATTTTTAAAAAAATATTGTTCTAAAATTTGTTCCTTAAGTATTGAAATTGATTTTTGAGAAATTAATTTCAAAGTCGATTTTTGATAATTGACTTTAGCATTTTCTTTAAAAAAATTATTACATTTTTAATGAGTATTTTGTACAAAATACTCACAATTAATATTAAAAAACTAATAAAATTCACAATGCATATATATTAACTTTAAAAACACAAACTAAATTTATATAAAAAAAATCTCAAGAAAAAGTTTTATTATTAAACGAATTATATAAAAAAAAGAAGTCAAGTTTTACAAGGAAGATACTTAATATTTCTACACGGTTGTCATCTACAAGGTTGGGTTGTAGGTTTGCAAGGGATTGGTGTTGAGACATTTGTGTTTCTAACGAGCCAAGATAAAATGAAATGAATTCATCTATATGTGGTCCCTTATGAGGACGTTTACAGTGTTTATAGACCAAATCAAATTTAGAAAATTAAGATGATGTGCTATTGTCAAAATGAAATGAAAGGTCAATATCAAATGTTTCTTCTCGTTACTTATCGGATTGCTAAGGAAATGATTGAGTATTAGATATTTCAACGATATCATCTTCAATATGGTGATTGAACGTGAATGACTAATGGTGTGATTGTTAAAATCTATTTTGGCCTTGAAAGTTTGAAAATATCACTAACATTCAGCGGCTCTCCCCAACAATTGTTAATGCATGAGAAGAAATGTCATGTATATTAGCAATGATCGATCTCAGGTCTATTTCTGAATTGTTTAGTGCATTGTTGGTCAAATCATACACTTATTTTTAACATTCATTGTGTAAATACATGAAAAGTGACATAATGCATTGAATAAACTGTTAAATATAACAATAATAAAAATATTGTACATATACCCAAAATTTCACAATCAATACAATTGGACAGACACTATGAGTAGGGCAATGCTCAGGATTACATATCAGAATACGAATAAACTGGCGATACCACTCATGTATTTTGGAAAAAACTCTATAGGTCCACTTGCAGGAAATTCCATAGATAATGCTATTCCTCCCCCTCATTCATTTATCAATATGGTGTGAATGATGAACTATCCAATTGACATCCTTTCTGCTCTAACGATTAGCTCTATGCAATCTCATATTGGTGTCAATTGCAGCAGAAAATTTTTGATAATAGACGAATTGCCTCATAACCTATTTAGGCAAATGTAGTTCAACCACATCAAAGTTAACAAGAGGCACATTTGCACACCAAATATCTCGCCTCTCAGTACATAATAATTTGTAGCTTATATAAATTTTCATCTAAATAAGGCTGCCAAATAAATTGTAACAAAAGATAATTATAACTATCATTCTAGTAAATATAAGTTTTTTTAAAAAATAAATTAAATAAATATCAATGCTATATTTCTTTTGTCATCTTCTATCAAATAGTCCAATCGATCTCAATACATACGCAACACATAAGATTCAACATCGGTAAAATTCAAACTCGTACTTCACCTATGAGAAATTAGGCACATTAATATCAAATGTAAGAAACAAGGAGGAAAAAAAAGAAGTCAATTGCTAGTTTCAAAAGTAAGAAAATTCACATGCAGCCTTGAGGCGTATTAGACATATCGGGGAAAATCAGAATAGATTGGGTCTGTATATGACATTATGGTCTAATTGTTAGTGATCTCTTTCACACCCACAATTATAGAATGTATAATGGGCCACAAACTCTGGCCGTATCTCTTTGTGATGCTTGACACAATGCCATATATAAAGAGGCTAAAATAACACTGTCCTTACTATATTTTGAAGCATTATCAATGTCTCTCAATAGTAACAAGTATATCAATTTGATTTTTATGTCTGACTTGTCACCTATAGTAGATCTAATAATCTGTAACATTAAGCATGTAGCATGCTATAACATCTCTACATCTGTGGTTTTGGGCATCAAAAGGTGAAACTCTAAATGCGTGGAGATACTCTTCAACTTCAATTGATTCCCATCAAAATTTACCAGAGGCAGCATGTAACCAAAATGCTCTAAACAAATAGCTTGCCACTCAATAGTCAGATGATTAGGGTCTACACCAATCATTGCATCTCTATCTACTAGTAAATCCTATAATATTGCGACATCTTATAACATCACTATCACTTCACCTATTGGAAGGTGGAAGGTGTGAGTTTACTATCGCCATCTTTCTACCATTTTACCAATGTCTATCTATATCAACCCCGTTATGTACACATCCTAAATCCTATTCGAAATAAGATGACATATATTCTCATGTCGAATGGAGTAACTTTGTAGAACTCAAAATCCAACCTATGTATTTTCAATGGTAGTGTGTAAGGGTCCTCTCAAATTATCTCCGATTGGTGAACCGACTATAATGTCAATACATCTTGTTTGCAAGGTTCCAAGGACAAATGTAGAAGCTTATGTGAAGTCTTCTCACCCTCCATTACCTAAAATATATATTTAAAATTAATTACATTAAATTTTGTTTTGTATGTAATATTAAAATGAGTCATTTAATAAACATCAAAACTACATTCTCTAATAGTGCACGAATTGTGTTTAATATTGTTATTACAGGCACAATTAATAGAGCAAAATTTCATTTGACACTATCACTTTCAAATTTAAGTAACATGATTACATAAAAATCCTAAATAGCAATCAAATCAAAGTCTACTAGATCACATTACAGATGTATAGTTGCCTTAACCCTAAATCTGCCCATATTTAAATAGACTTTCCTATTATGTCCATTTCTTCACATATCCTGCATATCTATTTTCGGATATGATCCATTTCATTCTTTTTACGGGTGGACTTTGGGTGATCAAGTCGATCATTAGAATGATCTCAATTTGTCACCAGATGAAAAGATGCAGGTGACCAATAATTTTCATGAGGCATAGGGTAGAAGGTGGAAAAGTGCATTTCAACCATCTTCTACGATGTGTACAACCATTAACAAATACTAAAGATACCCTTCCTATTCTTTCACAAACATTTATTGCATGCAAGCAAGGAAATTTGTAAATTTCAAATTTTCCATAAGTACATGTGTGATTGTTAAGATGCAGTGTATGCATATTAGCTTCTTTTTCACCACGTACCCTGATGGAGACTTGATACAATCCTTCTTCCCACACAAATATTGTAATCTCGTGGTACTTAAACTTGTGCTCATTTTGAAAAAACTTTTCAAACACATTTGGTGGCCAGGGGTTTCCATCAACAATATGCTCATATGACTCGATCTGATATGTATCCAAATATTTAACCATATGATAAAAAGTTGCTTGAACAGAAGCGGTGATAGACAACTTCCTAGTACCATTCAGAACACTATTGGACAATTTAGAGTGATTGGTGGTTATTATACCATACCGGACCTTACCATCATAGTACAGTGCTTATTTCTTGAAAAGAATATCAATAAGCCATTTATGTGCATTGTCATTCAAATCTCAGATTAAATTCATTATTTGAGCAATCTTCTCTACTATTGTGAAAAAGCAGCCCGGTGCATCAACTTTATCAAAGCATTATTTTTAAGTGAGCATTAAAATTAGGTTTCACATATCGCAAACAGAATCTATGATGAACAAACTGTAGTTGTAACTCACGGTTGTTCTCAATTGCTTGTATTATTCCACTTGTCTAATCTGAAATCAAGCAAAAATCCCTTGACGACAACAAATAACATGCTGTGTAAATTATATAAGAACCATGACCAATTTGCGAGGCTTTCCTCATCAACAATAGTAAAGGCTAATGGGGAAAATATGTCTAACTGCATTGATTCTCATTACAATAAGAATTTTCTCTTTGTACTTCCTGTATTGAAATATTCTATCAATACTAATTACAGGATGACAGTTTTTGAAACTATTGATACAAGGCTTAATGCCCAATGATGTTTTCAGTGTGTTTCCATCCCACAATTGTACTTGGATTACAGGACTAGAGTGCAAGTACAAATTTTGGCAATATGGTATACAATGACTTCTAATTATCATACACTATCTCAATAACCTTTATTTTTCTTAGCTAGACTTTTTATATGATATTTCATATCAAGAGAGTGCACATTCTTGACTACATAGAGAACATTGTAAGAAACATTCTCTTTAACATTGTTTCAAACTAAATGACTAATCATGCCACAATTCAAATTCAAATGATCCTTGGATTATATTTCAGGGAAACATGCGTGTCTCAAGTGCATCTTTGTGATCTGAAAGAAGTTATGTTACTTTTTCAATTTTGCATAAACACTCTATAGATAATTTTCGTCCTTATAATAAAGATATTGGACAAAAAAACTAATAGGGTTACTTTTATACACTTTGAAATACCTATGTTCATAAATAGACCAATATTTAACTGCATATTACACTCATTCTTTGCTCCCGAAAACCATTCCAATCTTTAACTTTGAAATTCAATCATCAATCCACACTGGCGGTTGGTAATCATCGAACTAGTCTATCATAGAATGTCTTTCATCACTAATGTCCAAGTAAAATGGAATGTTGGCTAGTGTATTATCCATATTACCATCAATAGTTAGATTCAGAGTTCCTCTATCACATTTAGTACTACCAAATTCATGTTTCTCATCACAATCATTAGATGAACTACCATCATTGTATACCTAATCCTTTATAGGAGCATCACGATGACATACATTGTGACTTGTACCTACAAGTGATATGCTATTTATAACTTGACTATTTGGTTTGAGAGGATAAATTTGCTCATTTAAAGTTGCACCACTTGGACTCTCGTGGAAATGAGAAAGTCCTAAAACAACCCTTTGTTGTCACAAGTCTATGTCATTCGCAAAATTTTACTTGTTCAAATTGGCACCCCTTGGAGCCCCATGAACAAAAGAAGTCTCGGTATAGCCTTTTGTAAAGGCAAGTTTATATCATTCAATATGAATGTACATAATGGCACCATGGATCTCTAACAATTCCCTCTCCATCTCCACTGTTTAATAGTTGCATGAATGACTCACTACTTGTCTGGAGAAGAAATAATACGTTTTCCCTTGAATTAAAGTTGATCAGGAATGGATTCTTGACTTATATATAACTTGACAACATTAAGGGCTGAAAATGCCATTGGAATGCACAATATTTTTTTCAGCGTATCATCATCCTTCACTGGAACATGTATGCATGTGATTGCATGAGAGACAATGCTAACAGGATAGTAGCACATTAGTTTTATCTTAAATTATCTTATATCAATTCAAGTAACTTGATGCAAAATTCCCAAAGTCAATCTAATTTTATGATCCACAATAATAAAGCATTTTGGACTAATACTGTATTAAGACCTATTCAAGCCACTAATTATTTCTCTGTTCCAATATAACATAAGTCTCATATGATCATTTCTCACTTCTATATTCAACAAGATAACAATAAAAACAAAATTATCGTCACTTGAGTAGTCAAAGTTTCCGAGTAATCATTTAAAAAATATAACTTTTCTGAACTTTCATTGAGTATACAGTGTAATTGAAAACAATCAACACATAACTTTTAGTCAAGAATATAGCAAAATCACACCTATGCCTTATATTGTTGGATTTCAAGCATTTTAGCACAAACAACATAAATACTTCGTTCACTCATTTTGTTAATCACTTAATATTTAATTAAACATATTTACAATCATATTACATCAAATTGAATCATAATTTTTTAGCCAACATCACAGTCAACAAAACCATTATTCACAACAAATCATTCCAACAATCATATAATATTTGCTATGTTGCTGTATTAAAAATTAGAAACATTATAGATGGATAATTTAGACTATGAAAATAATTTACCTTTAATTTTTCTAATTGATTTTCTTGAAACTTGAACTTTTGGATGATAGAAGAGGCCTGTCAAACTCTTGTTGGGAGTTTTTTTTTCCCCTCAATTTGCATTTTTTTTTACTATTTTTTGTTTTTTGGCTTGGGTACTACCAAGGCTTGGAGGTTTGGGAGAGGGGTTATTGCTCTGCCAGGGGAGGGGGTGTGGTGTTGTGAGGGGGCAGGGGAAGTTACTGGTGGCACTATCGGGCTAGAAAAGGGGGCTTGTGGGGATAGGAGGTTTGCAGGGCGAGGGGAGGTCTGCCAGGGGGGTTTTGCGAGGGGGGATTTGTCGAGGTGGGAGGGGGTTTACGAGGGAGAAGGGTTTGTCGATAGGGCTTTTGTGGCTAAGGAGGGGGGGGGGGGGGCAAAGGAAAAAAGGAGCTCTTGATGCAGAGGGAAAAAGGAAAAGGGTAAAGGAAGGGAGAGAGGTCTTTGTAGGGTTAGAATTTTTTTTTTATTATTTTTTAAAGATGTTGACTTCGAAATTTGATATATGTGGTACTGACTTTAAAATCAATATTTCAAATATCAAGTTCAATACTTTTAGAATAATTTTTAAATATTAATATTTATTTAATTTTTATTAAAAATGTACTATTTATGTAAAAAAATTATATCTATATATAGATATACATAATTGTCCTTTATTAAATAAGTATGAAATTGAAATCATATGTCATTTTATAGATCTCTGTTCATTGAAATAGAACATGTAAGTTTTTATCTTTTGCTATTAGGGTGAAGAGGATGCATTACATGCTGATGGTTCTATAATGTATAAAGGGGAATTACCAAGTCAATTTATAGAGTAATAATAAAGATAGTGACAAATATAATGACTTTATATGATGACTGACGTGGCAACCATGAATAGACAAAATTATCCTTAATTATTTTATGTTTTGCAATGAAGACAGAGGAATGATTTTGTTTTTTCATAGTTACCACGTCGTCACTATACAAAGTCACTATGATTTATTACTATCTCTATCATTACTCCAATTTATATACACAACAGAATGACACCTGAAGAAATCAAATTTAGTGTTTGACCGATTGAAAATAAATTGTGAGAGTAAATTGCTATACTTTAAAGTCAAATTTGATCCAGAATAATTTATTCTTTTGAAAGACAACATTGGGATGCAAACAATAATACTCTGTAATGATGATATGCCCATGTTTATGTTTCTGGTTTTGAATTATCTCTTGCATTCTTACCTCATGTGTATTAGCAATAGGTAAGTGTATAGATAAAGTGTTATTTAGAAAATAAACAAAATTCATATACAATAACAATTTTAATTTATGTATTTAATAGTTTTGATATAAATATAATGTGTATATTTCCGTGAACTGGTTGTTTTACAATACATTTTTTAATTGGCCTTATGATAAAATATTTTTAGTAATGAGGTATCAGGACTTGTGATGACAATTGACTTACAATTTCAACTATTCCTTGGGAGGAGAAGAAATAATATCATTTTTGGTGCAGGTCAAGTGTTTGAAAATGCTAATTCTTTTCATCATGTACTATTTAGATTCTTAGTTGCTCATCCATTTCCATATAAATTCACACACAATAAACTGAAATTCTTAAGATTTAAATGTACCATTGAAGATTATAATAAGAAACGAGACAACAAGATGCAAAATTTACACATCCATTCAATATGAGATGTCATGAATTTCAAACCTAAATACAGTGCAAAGGTAATGGGAAATTTGTAAGTGATAAATTGTTTAATACTTTGACCTACAAGTAAGCATAGAACTAAAAAAGAGGCATTACATACATTAGATGACAATGTGAGAGAATTTAAAAAGTTGATCTCATCAATTGTGATCGAATTATAAAGGTTATACTTGAGACAATTGCACATGGTTATTTTATAATTATAGCACTTTCAAGTAATTATTTGCTTCTTATGGATGTTCGATATATGAATTTTATAATGGCTATAGGACCATAGTTTTCATTGATGAATGCCATTCCAGTGGTCCTCATAAAGGAACTCGCTAGCAATATTGTCAAACATAGACCAAAACAATTGGTTCGATTCTCAATCGAACCAATGTCCATAATCAAAAATTGGGTTTGGCCAAGAATCAGATGAAATTGAGCGGTCCAGTTTTTTTAATTTTTTTTTTTAAAATGTCATTTTATGTTTTTTCCCTAAATTATGGTATCATTTTTCTTTTCACATTTTCGATGTTGACTGAGACCAAACTCTATCACTCTGATTTATATATATAGGTCACACCTAACTATCCAAGATTTTTGTAAAATCACCACTATCACTGTCCGTGCCTACTCTTCCTTAACTACCCTCTTTCGTTTTTTTAAATCCACTACTAAAATATATCCTCTAATAAACTCTACAATAACATCATCAGTTTCCTTAGCTTGTTCCTTTTCCATCGCCTCCAAAGCCGCCTCCCTCCTTGGTCTATAAGATACGAATTGACTCCAAATCCAAATTCAATTTTGTCTTTCCTTCTTTACGCTCTTTTATTTAGATATATGTTTCCTACTGTAGTTGGTGCCCTACTACTCACTAGTTAGAATTTATTGAAAATTTGCTATCCTAGCTCACCAATAAGGTATGTAAAAACTTTTATTAATATTATAAATTCTAATAAGATTTTTTATATAGATTAATTAAATAGATGATAATCTATTTATGATCATAAAGAACATAAGGTGGCTTTGGTCACTTTTGCATAGTCTAAAAAGGAACTAAAGAATGATAAAATTAAAGAAGTTGGATAGATTTTTTTTTTTTTTTTTATGATAGTTCTTAAGATATTTGTTTAATCAATCTAAGGATTATGGAGCTACTGATATACTTGTTGATTATTTGTGATTATAATGTGACACCTTCATTGAGATATGTTTATGACGGTATGTTGAGAGTAAGTAATGGTATCGCAAATTTGTTCAAAAATGAAAAAAAATAAATTTTATGAACCCTATGTTGAAGTAATTGGCAAAAGCGGAATAATATGTTGAAAAAAGAATTTTATATTTCAACATGTTGGATGAATTCAATCCTTCCAGTATTAGAAAGGTTGTGGTTTTAATATGTCTAAACTTTGGAAAAGTATAATTAATTAAAGTCATAGAAAGGTTAAAAATTGAAGGAATGTAATATGTGATGAATGAAATTATAATGTTTAAGAGAAGAAGTCAAAGATTGCAATTGATTAATAACAATAGCAAAGAGTTTTATAAGTTGATCTCATGAAATTGCAATCAATTGATGGAGGTTATAATTGGCACAATTGCAACATTATCATGTCATAATGATTGCATTTCAAACAATTATTTATTTCTTATGGATGTTCAATACATGGATTTTATAGTGGTTGTAGGACCATAATCTTCATTAATCTATACCATTTTAATGGTCCTTAGAAAGGAATTTGCTAACAGTGTTGGCAAACTAGACCAGATTAACTGATTTGATAAGTTCTAATGAGAATCCAACTAGTACCTATTTTAAATTTAAGAAAAAATCCCATGACAAAAAACTGTGTCCAGACCAAGAACTAGATGAAATCGGATTGCCGCCCCCCCCCTCCCCCCGCTTTTTTTTTTGGCTAAATTAAGCTTCTTTTTTTGTTTTTAACTAAAACGGTAGTCATATCATTTAATGAATAAAACTATACATGGTTTAGCCAAAAACATAGGCTAATTACTCTCCTTTGGCTGATATTGTAGCCAAGGAGGAAAATGAGAGAACATGTCCTAACTATGTGCCAAATTGGGCACTATAACATACTTTCTTTTCAAAAACAAATCTATTTTGTCCAAAACGATTATACAAAAAATTGATGTTTTCGGTTATAGTTACAAGACTAACTTCAAATGCCTTTGCTAACTTAGTTTGCTTACTATAGCCTTTACATTGATAGCAATCTCAACTACTTTCCATTCTAACTCATTAGTCCCTATTTGAGCATGGACAGACTCTGGCTTCTAGCTACTTTTGATGCCGTCCTGTATGCTGCCCTGTACATTTGTAGCCCACCTTCAAAAGCAATTTGCCCCCTTAAAACCCCATTCACTATATAATAAAACAAACGTGTTGTACATGAAACATAGGAACTACACTTCTGCACTAAACCCATCACTACTGCTTGATGAATGCAGACTTCCGCAAATGCCCCTGCTAAGAAAAAAAAACTCTAACAGCCACTCTTCCATCATGATAAGGAATGCAGAAATTTGAGACAGCATCTGGGAAGAAACATGACACGAACACAACTTCCGCAACTATCCATTTCCCAAAGTCACCATCCCCTATGACCTGTTCCCAACACCAACTACACCAAGTACCTAAACAAGTTCAGAAAGCTCGCCACAGATTGCTCTACACAGCTGAAACAAGTATCAGTAGTTTCCATAGATAATTTTTATTCAGAAAGAAAGTTCTCCCAACACCAACTGCACCATTATCAAAAGACCCAATATTCCAAAGAAATACCTACACATCTAAACAAGTACTAGTATCCCAATTCAGTAACAACCCCATATTATCCAATTATGAATAAGAGAACAATAGTTATGAATGTCACGAGGCACAGTTCCTGCCAAAGAGAGAGAAGCAGAAACTAGAAGAAACAGGAAAAGGGAAAACAAAAATATAAATGCGAGAAATAGGGAGAACAAGAGAAACAAGAAACCATATCAAAATGCTGAAAAACAAGCAGCCATAACCAGCAGCCACTAACCATATTGCTGCTGAGAAACATGCAACTACTAACCAGGATTCAGCTTCATCCGTGCACTTCCAGTCACCACCCGAGTCTCTTGAAATTCAGTTCATTCCATTACAGCCATATCAACAACCTCCTTTTCAGATTTTTTTAGACTCCTGGAAGATCCATAAATTCCATGTCTTCTATAACATCCACAATAGATAAACAGAGAGCTATATTTGATCCTGAGCTACAGTATCAGTCCCCATCCTAAAAACTTTGCCCCACCAATTCTGAAAACAACCACATTCAACTTTTAATCCTTCCCAATTCACAGGTGAGATTTTCCACACCAGCTGCGCCTTAGCACAATCAAAAAATAAGGGTTCTAATGTTTCCACATGTTCACCACACAGGCTACAGATTGGATCGATGTCAATTCCTTTTTTTAATAGCTCCACTTTAGTTGGAAGAATCCCGTGACAGCATCACCATAGGAGTGTTTCCGCTTTCCCTTAATCTGGAGTCGCCATAGTTTCTGCCACATCCTTTTGGTGTCCTCAGCCCCATTACTACTAGCTACTATGCTGGTCGCTTGTCTTCTTTCCTCCACAGCACATTTGTATGCCGACTTCACAGTATATTGACATTTACTATCATACTGCCACACGACTTTGTCTCTGGCTTTGGTTTGGCTAATCGGGATTTTAAGGATGACTTCAACATCATACAGTGAAACAAATGCCTAACCAACATTGGATTCCATTGCTTACCATCTGCAGTCATCAGTTGGCTGCACCACTTGACTTGCATTGCAGCATGTTTAGTCGAGAGGGGTTTAATGTTCGCTCTATGAGGCAACAATGGGGATTCCCGTACACGTACAGATTTACCATCACCTACTTGATACCTCAACCCCATGTTCAAAATATACTTTGCTTCCATCTAGCACCTCCACAACCATGACACATTCTGCTGGACAACAGCCTTCAATATTCCTCCCTTTGGAAACTATCGAGCTTTCGTCACCCGACTCATCAGTAGACTGGAAAAAGATATTAGTCTCCACAATTGTTTAGCAAGTACTGCATCATTAAACAGTTGAAAATCTTGGAATTCCATACCTCCAATTTCTTTTGGCACTACAATCTTGGACCTTGCTCTCTAGTGAATTTTTGACCCATTCGTATCATTTAAGCCCACCAGAATTTTGCTGTCTCACTGCTCAATCCTTTATATATTCCAACTGGCAATTTGAAACAAGACATAGCATATACAGGCAATGAAGTAATCATAGCTTTGATAAGAACTTCCTTACCTGCTTGACTCGAAAACTTTGCTTGCCAACTTCCAATTCTCATTTTTACAGATTCCAGCACATAGGCAAAAGTTTCTTTCTTGGATTTTCCAATAACTAAGGGCAGCCCCAAAAATCTTGCATTCATTTGCTCCTTAACACCATCTAATACACGTATAATATCTGTTTTACATCTCACGTCAGCATGTCTGCTAAAGAAAATTGAGGATTTATCTAGATTAACAAGCTGCCCTGATGCTTCACAAAGTTCTTCCGTTATCCTTCTAACCGTCTAGGCTTGATCCACTGTAGCCTCACAGAAAAGTAAAGAATCATCTGCAAAAAGATATGAGTAAGCAGTGGACCTTTCCTACACAAGCGCATTCCTTTATAGGCTCCCTCTCTAGCTAATTCTCTAATCACTGCCGAGAAGGCTTCAGACACAATAAGGAAAAGATATATGGATATAGGATCTCCTTGCTTAATACCCCTTGTTGACAACACATATCCACTCACTTCTCCATTGATATTAAAAGACTAAGAAGTAGAACTAATACATTTTACAATCCATTAAATGAATCTACCTAAGTAGCCCATTTGTTTTAGCCCCTGCGCTAAGAATCCCCACTCAACTCTATCATATGCCTTAGCCATATCCAATTTTAAGGCCATAAAACCCTTTTCCCCACCTCTAAGGTTATTAATGTAGTGGATACACTCATGTGCTATAATCAAATTATCAAGGATTAGCCTGCCTGGAATGAATACAGCCTAATTTTCATGAATACTGGAAGGGAGACACAATTTCATTCTTTCAGCCAAACTCTTTGAGATGATTTGATACACAACATTGCATAAATTTATAGGTCTATAATGAGTTATTTGAGTGGGATTTTTAATCTTTGGGATGAGGGTAATGAGGGTATGGTTCATATTTTTAAGCATTTTCTGTGCACAAAAAAATCTTTGACAGCAAAACATATGTCTTTCTGAACTACATGCCAATAATATTGGGAAAAAAAAAGTGGAGTTATACCATCCGATCCTGGGGCCTTGGTTGGATGCATTTCAAAAAGGGCTTTCCTTATTTCTGTATCCTCTATAGGTCTGGTTAGCCTTGAGTTCATTGCACTTGTTATTGTTTGTGGAATGCCTCTCAGACAATACTGCCAACTCTGTAGAGAGGAAGTTGTAAATATCTTGGTGTAGTAGCCCGTGATTTCCTCTTTGATAGCTGCACTTGTTTCACAAATCTCACCATTGTCTTTCACCAATCTAGAAATCGTGTTCTGTGGCCTTCTTTGGACCATATAAGCATGATTTTTTTTTTTTTTGTATTTTTATCTCCCTCTTTCAGCCATTGTATGAGGGATTTTTTCTACCAATAAAGCTTCTCGACTCTGTATGCATCAATCAGCTCCCCTCTCAAATACTTCCATGTCTGCCAATCCCTTGCTCCCCCTACGTTGCTCAACTACTCCATTTGCCCCTTTAACTCTGTGATCTTCCTAGCAGACTTTATATACACCCTGCGACTCCATGGCATTAGCTATTTTTGACAATTTCATATTTGGCAACTCACCTGATACATTGGAGTGCCAAATTGTTCCATGTTCCAGGCCTGCTTAATTACGTCCTCTACACCCCTCATTTTGAATCCATTTTTTCTCAAAAGTGAACCGCCTTTTTCTCTATGGTATTTCTAGACTTAAGTTTAAGAGCAATAAGCAATGATCCGAAGATTGCTTTTCATTATGTTTGACCTCAGCCTTGGGGAATTTAAGAATCCATGCTGAAGATCCAAAGAATCTATATATTCTTTCTTCAATGAATCCTTCCTACATCCTGTTATTCGCCCATGTAAATTTCTTACCAGAAAAACCAAAATATGCCATTCCTATGTTCTGAATAAAACTTCGAAACACAGTGAAACTAACATCATTCCTTTTCCTCCCCCATTTTTTCTCTTCATGGTCAACTAGGTTATTAAAATGCCCACCCATAAACCATACATCACCCCATTTCCTTTTAGCTTGCTGAAGATAGTCCCACTGAAGTCTTCTACTCTTCGCATCTGTACTTGCATATCCAAAAATAGCCTAGCTCTTGTCTTGCCTATCCTCTTCCTGGAATTGTAATTCAAAACAAAACTCCATACCTAGCACTTGATGGACTGTAATTTTGTCATTTCAAAAGACCAATAGTCCACCGCTTTTCCCCATTGAATCCACATTTATCCATCTATTATGAGCTCGCAAATTCTTACACGCTGTTTGTATAAAAGGTCCTTTTTTTCTTTGTCTCACACACAAACACTAGTTCTGGCCGGTGGAGTTTTACATACTCCTTTAATTGAGAAATTGTAGAGGGTCCTTCTAAACCTCTACAATTCCACACATAAACTTTCATTGATCCTCTTAAGGCCAATTTAAGCTGGCTTCCTCCGCCTCAATGTCTAATATTTCTACTCCCTTCTCCCTATTTTTTTTATGACTTTCCTGGCCCCATCCTCGGTTCCCACTTCATCTCTGAGAATCCATTCCTTTTTCCTCCTACATTACTTTGATACTGAGAGGAACTGATTGGAATAGTTAGAGCCTTTCCCCTTGCATGACCAATTCTTCTCCATCTTCTCTGGATCTCCCCTTGGAGGTTTACATGAATATCAGTCACTGCTACGGCATCCACTGACATCGAGTCGGCCATACAGTTCAGAGAAACATCACTGCATAAACTATAGCCAATATTTTTTTAAAATCACCGCCATTGTCATCTGTCCTTGCCTATTTTTCCTTAACCACCGTCTTTCTTTTTCAAAACCCACTACTAACATATATCCTCCAATAAACTATAGAATAGTTAAGCCTAACCTTTATAATAGAGTAGGAAAACACATTTGTAATAATATAAAAAATTGTCAAAAAAAAAAAACCTAACCTCGAATCCAAACCAATAAAATACCGTTCATAAAATTGATAGTTATATATTTTGTGGAACTGAATTAGAATCAGTGATTGCGCTTTAATTCAAGTCTCCATATGAAGTGTTAAGTTCCATTATATTAGGAGAGGATTTTAGTGCCTTTTAGGAGGCAGTTGCATTGTCAGGCCACAGCCTTTAATTAATATGCTTAAGGGGTTAAAATATTATGGAAATAGCCAAGCTCACTTTTAAAATCAGTATAAGAAGGTCGGTTATTACTACTAATACTTGTTACTAGTTATACTAATTGTTCTTTTGTGATTTAGACACAGAAAAAAGGGGGTGGGGGTGCTCAGCCGCCTTCTTCAGTAACCACTGTTCATGATCTTCAGTAGCCTTCTTCTTCTTTTTCCAACTATTTCTAGTGCTCTTGTTGATAGATCTACTTGCGTGTGTGTTTCTTAGTCATCCACAAAGATGATTGTTACTGCTTGTCTCTTATTATAGGTTTCGTTCCAGTCTGCCAGTTCGTGTACAGAATTGTTGTCCAAATTTTGCTTTCTTGCTGATTTCTTCTTCTTTTTAGTAGGCTGAGTTGGTCTTTGACAGTAAGGACTTGGGTATGGACAACGCAGGTACTTCTCACTGGGAGCATGAACTCGAGGTCACTGGGCTCTTCCAGAAAATACGGCTTACCAAAGAAGAAGAGAAGGGGGTGCGCTTGGCTGATGAAAACGTTTGCACCAACAAAGCCGAGAGAGTTAGAAGTTTGATTGGCAGAATATATGGAGAAAAGAAAGTGAATTATACAGGTATTTGGAATACTCTTGAAAGTCTATGGCAAATTAAGGACCATTGTTTCATTTGGGAGTTGGGGGACAATTTTTTTCAATTTGTCTTCTGGACTGAAGCAGACAAATTCAGAATTTTACATGGTAAAGGGTGGACATTTGATCAGCAATATATTGTTCTCAAGGAGTGATGAGCAGCTGTAGTTGATTCTTACTCGCTTCCAATTGGGGTGTCGATACAAGTTTGGAACCTCCATTTTTAGTGGGCAGCAAAAACTGCAGACATCTTCAGATTTTGGCAAAGATCGATTTTTTTTTCCAAGAAAAAGTAGTGTATTAATTTGATGAAAATTAATGGTTACAAAGAAGGTCCTCTAAAAGGACCATTCTTATCACTGTGTTAGGTTAAGACGAATTGACCTCACATCACTACAATTCTAACATAATTTCACAAAATAACACTATATAGAGGTAAAGCCACCTATTAATGTAATATCCCACAAATGCTATACAAGGTGAAAAAATAGTAGCGAAGCACCTAAATTATCCTAGTTCTCTCACAAAAGAATACTATATAATCATATAGGCAAATGCAGTATTACCACCAGAATTACCACCAAGTCTCAGGAATTTTGGCAGCATCTCCTTTGTACACGAAACACCTCTTGGTTCTGAAACAGCAAAAATCAACCCAATCCTGATTCTAAACCAACAACAGTAGCCCAACATAGATATAGCAACAAACATAACTATCAACAAAAATCAACAAACAAAACTATCCACAAAAAGCAATATTAACATCAACCTAAAAACGATACCCATGGAAGAAAAAATTAGCTACAATCCCTTACATCAGTTGTTGTCGGAATTCTAGCCATTCTTCTTGTGCCAATGCCACGACTCTCCACTCCTCCATCCATTCTAGCTGGAACACCCACAAGTTCCTACTTTTTCATATGTGCCAAAGAATGTACACCGTAAGTTGAACCCTTTCCTCCCCTAAAACCGCCTTTAGATAAACACAAATATCTTGCCACCACTCCCTAAATGTACCACTAAACTGAGCGGTATGATTCCAATCAACTGGAGCTAAACCCCAAATCCGCTTCGCACTTGAGCATAGAAAGCAAGCATGTTCCAAAGTTTCAACCTCTTCACCACACATAGGACACATGGAATCCACGGTCATTCTACGCTATTGCAACATATGATTGATAGGCATGATATTGTTATAGCATCGCCACATAAGTTGCTTCAACTTGGGTTTAATACTTAGCTTCCAGGTTACTTTCCACATGTTGTGCATTTGGCTTCGAGAGGACCAGCTCTTAGCCCCCTGATCCATGAGATGTTTTGTAGTTTGCAGCTGTCTGTATGCCGATTTAACAGTGTACTCCTCATCCCTACTAAATTGCCAAGAAAGTTCATCTTGGCTGCTAGCAGGTTCCAAAGGTAATTGCAATATTATGTCTGCATCTTGCTGCAAAAAAATCGAGGAAACCAAACTTGTATTCCATTCCCACCCATCCTTAGATAGAATATCACTAACCCAAGTGACAAGAGGTTGAGCTTGGCGACACCCATGCACCCTAAAATCTCGCTACATGGGCAGTCTTTATGGATTTCCTTTAAGTATGAAAATACAGCAGTTCTTTGTCACTATTGTGGGAGAGTTGGACATATTGATAGGTCGTGTTCTGTGAGGAGGGAAGACTGTAGGAAAAATGAGTTAAAGGAGGGCCAATTTGGGGAGCGGTTGAGGGCGGTAGGGGCTAAGATGAATGTGAGGGAAGGGGAAAAAAAGAGAAGACTGGGGAGAGCTATTGCTTCCTAGCCGGTTGATGCAAGAAGATAGAGATGTTGTCGATACTAAACTGGATGGGCATTTCAACAAGTTAGAAGGCCATAAGGAAGAGGAAAATTTGAGTACAGGCATGTTAGTGGCGGGCAAAAAAGCTCGTGAGGTGGGGCAAGTAATTAAGGAAACGGAATTCTTGGCAAAGATAGGAGGAGAAGCCGAACCTAGTAGTAAGCAAAGGTCTATACAGGGTGAGTTGTGCTTGAAGGGGGAGTGTAATGAGAAGTTGAGTGGTTCTTATGTGATCAGTGTCGTTCCAGGAGGTTCTGCTGCGCTTGAAGAAGCTAATAGAAATAAGCAGCATGCGAAGGTAATTAAGACAAGTTCACAGGTCTAGACAGAACATAGTGCACGGCTAGATGTTGGTGGTGAAGCATTGGAGAATATGGAACTTGAACAGAATTCTAAACCAAGTAGTGGTGGATCTGAGTTAAAATCATTGGAATGGATTAATGTGCCTATAGTCACTGAGGCTCAAAGTAGTCAGATGTATGCCAAAGACAAGGAGGGGCAATGGAGTGAACATTTTGCGGACCTTGATGAAACAGGTAGGGCACAAAGGAAAAAAAAATAGATGGACAAGAGTTGGTAGCAAAAAAGGCAAAGGGACTGATAGTATAACCATAGTTAGGGAGGCAACATCAATTCTTGGTAGGAGAAGCTGATGGACTTTGCACGTAGTAGACGTGGATGGGGATATGAGCATTAAAAAGCCAAGATAAGTATTGTTGAATCCAAGCAATGAGATGAAGGTGGGGACATCCAGCCTTGATTGGGCCCAAAAGGAGTTATGAAGACATGTATGTGGAATTGTAGAGGTTTGGATGCACCCTCTAAGTTTCCCAGTTGAGAGAGGTCTTAAGGTCCCATCATCTCAACTTAGTGTTTTTTCAGAAATAAAGAAGAAAAAGAATTTTGTGGCACCTTTTTTTAGAAGACTTCAATTTCATGATAGATGGAGGCTTGTGGAACCGGAGGGGAATCAAGGTGGCTTATCGGTTTGTTGGTCGCCAGATGTCACAGTTTTAACGGTTATCTCTACTAGTTTTTGCTTCCAACTAGAATGTCTAATGGAGGGGGAAGCTCGCAAGTTTTGGGCCATTTTTCTTTATGCTAGCATGGATCCAAAGGTGAGGGAAGATCAATGGAGCTACTTAACGAGACAAAAACAGGTATGGAGAGAGAGATGGTTTCTTGGAGGTGACTTTAATGATATAGTCAGGCCAGAGGAAAAAAGAGGAGGAAGAATTAGAGCTAAGGCAAGTTTTGCTACATTCAAAAGTTTCATTAGTAGAATGGAAATGGGGGATATTGGTTTTGTGGGGAGATGCTTCACTTGGGCCAATAACCAAGAGGGAGAAGGCTTTGTGAAGGAAAGGTTAGATAGGTTCTTTGGTGCTCCTCATTGGATGTTGGAAAATCAAAGATCTAAGGGCTCATTTGGTTGGCGGGAAAGTCAAGTTAAATGGGAATATGATTTCTAGGAATTTAATTCTAAGGAAAATGAATACTTTTCTAGGGAATTGGAATTTTAGAAATTTAATTATGAGAATTCTGAATACTTACCTATGTTTGGATAAAATAAAAATATTTATGGGAAAGTTAATGTAACAATAAATCACAAATATATTTTAAATATGATTTATTTGGCATGTACATTTATCATATTATTTCTCTTATTTTATACTAGTGCAGGATTTCCATGCAAGGCATGGGATGTCCAATAATTTGTTAAATACATATTGTTAATAGTTTAGGGAAAACAAAAATTTCAAAATTTCAAACAATTTAAAAAATCATAAAGCAAGAGACTAAAACTCTTATAAATAAATATAAAATGACCCTACAAAAGTATAATTCATAGTGCCCAAAAATTCAAAATACAAAAAAAAAAGAAGAAAAAAAGAAGTCAAATTAGGGTGGGTGGGGTTGGGGAGTAGATAAAGTCATAAAAGAAGAAAAAAAGAGTAGTAATGATTTAATTAAGGATATAGATATTACTGCCAAAATTCTTCTATAATTACTACGAAAAGAGTAAAATAATTAATTAATTATGAAAAAACATACCAATGAAAAATAACTTATTAAAAGGAATAATAAATTTTAACCATTTTCAAATTGCTAAAAATGAATACATAGTAAATAGATAATCTTTTCAAAAGTTCATAAGATGTAAAAATTTAACCATATTCTAATTACTAAATATTTATATTAATATTAATATTAAGGGACTATAAAAAGACAATTTAATCATTAATATTTTTAATAATTACATTATAACCGACTGACAAACTTTTTCCTTTTATATCATAGTGATTAATGATAGAGACAACTATTTTTAGTCTTTTAATCAAAATATAATTTAAAATTTCTTAATTTTTTCAATTGTAATATATAATAATATTTAAACCCAAAAAAATCTCATTTAAGATGAAATCAAACCACAATTTCAAAAAAATTAATGCAAAAAAGAAATTACACAATTTTAAATTTTAATAAATTATGAATTTGAATAGAAAAAAGTTTTGAAGTAAATTTGTTTAAAAAATTACAAATTAAAAATAATAAAAATTAAAATAGAAGATTACATGATTAATAATTAAAAAATAAAAGATATGTGAGAGTCAAAAGAGAAAAAAAAAATGAAATAGTATTGAAAGTAAAAAATATGTTTATTTAAACTAAAATTCTAAAAAAAATAATCAGAATGACGACTTTTAATAAGGAATCAGAATCTTGGAATGTTGCACTTATTTTTCCTATTTCAAGAATCTGATTATTTTTCTAAAAAATTAAAAAAATGAAACAAACACTAGAAAGTAATCAAATTATTTTTCCAAACTAACCAAACATGGGAATTTAAAATTAAGGAAACAAATTACTTTCCAAAGCAAGAATCCTTGACAACCAAATAGGCCTTAAGGTATTTCATATTGATGTACCAGCATCAGACCACTCTTTTCTGCTCATGGACACAGCCCTCACAAGGCAACAAGTGAAAAAGCAATTTATTTTTGATAGAAGATGGATTTAAAAAGAGGAGGTTCTAGAGCTTGTTAAGCAGGCTTGGAGAAGGACACAAAATGGGAACCTCATTGTATCAAGTTTATTCAAAGATTAAGCAATGCAGGATAACACTTCTACAATGGAGTCAGAAGCAAGAATTCAATTTTGCCAAGCAAATTTCTAAGCTTAAAAGTAGGTTGGATGTGCTGCAAGATCAAGGGGGTGGGAGGAATTGGAAAGAGTGGAGAAGGTTGAAAGCTGAACTTAATTTAGCCTATCAGGAAGAGGGAATATATTGGAAACAGAAGTTTGGAATCCAATGGCTCCAAGAAGGTAACAAAAACACAAAGTTCTTTCATGCTAGCATAGTGAGCCAGAGGAGGCAGAATGCTATCGAACAGCTGATGAGAAGAGATTGCAGCCTTTGCGAAGACTAGGTGGCGGTTAAGGATGAGATTCTGGGGTTCTATAAGTAGTTATTTACCACATCCGATCCACAAAACATACAGGATAGGCTTCAAGGTATCCCGTTATCTATTACCCAAGCCATGAATCAAAGATTGACAAGGCCAGTGGAAGAAAAGGAAATCAAGAATGCACTTTTTCAAATGCATTCCAACAAAGCTCCTGGCCCTAACGGTATGACCTTTCCTTTTTTCCAATCTTATTGGGATGTAGTCAAAGTAGATATTTGCAATGCTGTCCAAAAAATTTTCTCTCAAAAGGAAATGCTCAAGCAAATAAATCATACATTGATAACCCTGATCCCAAAAGTTAGGAATCTCATTTCAATTACACACTATAGGTCTATTAGTTTGTGCAATGTAGTGTACAAAATTTTTTCTAAAGTTGTGGCTAAAAGGTTGAAAATCTGCCTCACTAAATGCATTAGTCCTAATCAAGCAGCTTTTATTCCTGGGAGGCAGATATTAGACAATGTAGTTGTAGCTCATGAATGCAACCATACTCTATATTCTAAGTATAAAGGACATAAAGGGTATATGACACTAAAATTTGATATGGCCAAGGCTTATGATAGAGTAAAATATAATTTTTTGTGTGAAATACTTAAGAAAATGGGTTTTTCTTATATTTTCATTGATTGGATTAGGCAATGTGTTACCTCTTTCACTTTCTCATTTAATATCAATGGGGAAAAGTATGGGTATATTGAGCATACAAGGGGCTTACAGCAGAGAGACCCGATATCACCTTACTTGTTTTTAATCATTTATGAAGCTTTTTCGAATATGATTAAACAAGCTAGCATAAAAGGAGATTATAGGGGCCTAAATGTGTGTAGGAAGGGACCTTTAATCACTTAGATTTTGTTTGCAAATGACTTTCTTTTATTTTGTGAAGCAAATTTAGAATAAGCCAAGCATATTAAGGCATTGTTGGCCAAGTATAGCAGGATCTCAGGCCAATTGATCACCTTTGACAAGTCCTCAATTTTTTTCAATAGAAATATATCCAAGGAGCATAAAAATGCTATATGCCAGATGCTAGACGGGGTCTAGGAACAAAAGAATGCAAAATATTTAGGTCTTCGAAAAGGGAGGTTTTTGCCTATGTAGTGGACAAAATGCAGAAAAGAATTAAAGGGTGGAAGTCTCGATTTCTTAGCTTGGCAAGTAAAGCAATCCTAATCAAAGCTGTTATAAATACTCTTCCAACTTATGTTATGTCCTGTTTCAAACTAACTCGATGTGTTTGTCAAGATATTGTTAGGAACACAACAACCTTTTGGTGGAGAAGACAAGAGGAAGGGAAGCCAAAAATCTATTGGAAAACTTGGAAGGAAGTTGCCATGCCCAAGAAGGAGAAGGGGTTCGACTTTAAGAACATTCAGTTCTTTAATGACGGCCTCATAGCCAAGCAATTGTGGAGACTAATTATCCAATCCAATCTTCTGATGAGTAAGGTCATGAAGGTTAAGTACTTCCCGAAAGGAGGCTTTTTTGACAGCTCCTCACAAAGGTAATTCCTCTTGGTTGTGGAAGAGTTGGCTTGGAGCTAGATATGTTATACAAAAAGGGGCTCTTTTTCAAGTGAGTGATTGGAAATCTATCAGAATATGGGATCATCCATGGATTCTAGGCAGGCAAAACAGGAAGATTATACAAGCATCCTTTTCTTAGGAACAGTTATGTAGGTTAGCCATCTTATGAATAGAGAGGCCATGGATTGGAACAAGGAAGTCATTGGGGAAGTTTTTAATAGAGTTGAGACAAAACTTATCTTATCTATCCCAATTGATAAGAACGGGGGTAGGGACGAACTCATTTGGCAACTCAACAAGCAAGGAACTTGCATAGTTAAATCAGCATACCAGGAGTTAGTACGGGATCTGATGAGGAATCCACACCAAGCAAAATGTAGTACAGCTAGGGGCACAATGAGAGGCATTTGGAGGACAACATGGAGGCTAAATATTAAAGGCAAGATTAAGCATTTTCTGTGGAGATGTTGGCATGGAATTCTACCCACCAAGGATCAACTTATCAAGGGAGACATTCAAGATGACCCCATTTGTCCTATGTGTGGAGAGCAAAATGAAACTTTGGAGCATGTCTTACTACACTGTAGGAAAGCAAGGTTAGCATGGAAAATTGCCTCGATGCAATGGGAGGATATGGGGATAGAATATCAGACTTTCCCCGATTGGTGGTGGCACATTTGCAAAGGGAAATAGAGTAGTAATTGGCATGCTAGAGCTCAACTAATGATTTACATTCTTTGGTTGTTGTGGAAGTTTAGAAATCACTAGCTATTCCAACAAAAATGGAGGGAGAAGAAATTGGTAGTGGATATGACAATATCAGAGTGGATAGAATTTCATACTGCTAGCAACCAGGGATGAACTATAATAGAGAAGGTAACCTTTGTAAAGGAGGGAGGGTTACATTCTCTACTATACATAACGTTTTGGGCTGGGTTCACCTAGGGATTTGAAGAGTATGGGTTGCAAGGAAACTTATGCTCTATTTTATGCCTTAAACTCATATGCAGTACTGAAGATGTTATTGCCATTAGACAATTCTATAAATATTGATTTTTTAGAAAGTAAATACAACTACCATTTTTAAGGGGAAAAAAAAAGATTTAGCTTTAATTCAGAACTGCCAAAATTAAGGGAAGATGGGCTTATAGGCACCCCTAGCCCCTATCTAGGTCCAACGTAGCAACCAGTAGGCCCTGGCCCAAACCTAATGGCTACTTTAGCTTAACAATCGTACGACGGTTTGCATAAATGACTAAATAATAATACATAAAAACTCTTTACGCTCTTTTGCACACAATAAAGTCATTTTGTTGGAATTAATATTGTTAAATTTTTTAACACAATAAGTATTACCCTTATTAGGAATTAAGTAAAAGTTAGGCCCTCTCTATTTATTTTGTGTCTTTCACCACCCTTTAGGAAAATTTTTCTTTTTTTTCCCTTGGTTGAGATTAGGAAGAAAAAGAGAGAAAAATAAAAACCGAAATCAAAATTGTACTCCTTCTTGGTAATAAATTCAAACACTAGGAAAAGAAATTCAAATGCTGGGGAAGATAAATGTAATTTAACAAATAGATTTTTTAATTGTTTTTCATATTACAGTGTATATGATTTTGAAGTTGTCAAGTGCTAAAATATGGCTGAATTGACCCACTACAAGTATAGAAGGAGAAACACTGGCTCTCATAATACCACAAAGTACATTAGTATTCTTTATCAGAAGATCAACTAGATGATCCCGTACACACACACATCAATGTAAATCATGCTTGTCCAAAGTGGAGAATTTAAAACTTTTAAAAAAATATTCTCAAGAAAGTGGAAACGTAAGTCTTAGGAGCTAAAATCTCTATTCTAAATAGTTTATCATCAATTCTCTGAACTTGCTTTAAGCTTAGAGGTGCAGTCTCCACCATTCCTCTAGATATGCATCTTTTCTATTAGAGCCAAGTTCACTTTTGCTATCTATGAGTGGGAAACATTGATATTAGTAGTTAACATATAAATTAACATTGTGCAACATTTGAAACAAAACATCTCAAGTCAATAAATTGAAATGGACTCTTCGATTCTAAAAAGTATATCATCAATAAATATTTTTCTTCAACTTTGAGATGTTCGTCATATATTATTATAGATTATCTTAGACTACTTCATACCAATAGAAAAGGAAACCATTTATATTTGACTATTATATCCTGTGAATTGAGAATCAATTATATTTAACTATTATATTCCATCAAGCAAAAATCATTCACCTTCAACTATTATAGGCCGCAAATATGGAATCATTCATTTTCTATAATCAAAACCCACAGAATAAGGAATCATTCATATTTGACTATTGTAGTCTGTCGAATTGGGAATCATTCATCTTTAACTATTATAACTTGTCAAATAGGGAAATCATTCATTTTCAACTATTATAACCCATGGAATAAGGAATCATTCATCATACAATATCATACCAAACTATCTCATCAACAATACATTTTTCACTTCTAGAAATACTTTGCCAATATGTATGGAATTTTGAAATCTAGTAACTTCTTTAGACTTTTACCATGAGTAGAAAATTTAATATAAATAATACAAAATACTATTCTCATAAACTCTAATTCTAACAAAACAAAATAGATCTTTACGTCCCAAAATACATGTCAAAAAATCACAAAATTTTTAACATGGATTCATACATATAATATCATAGCCTAATAAAAATTTTCATGTTTCAGTCATTTCTATCTATGATTTTCTTATCAAATTTAAAACCTTTTGAGAAGGTAGGATTTAGGATTATCATAAAAGTAGAAATCTCTTTCATTTTAGGACTTGCAAACCACTTCGATATCCCTTCACATGTTCATTCCACATCCCTTAGTTGCTCTCCTCCTTGCTCCTCATTTTCTCCCTCATTGTTTCTCTTATGAGCCTTCTTTCCATTTCGTATGAGGTAAGAGTAGGGGTGGTCATGGTTTGGTTAAACCGAATAAACCGACCGAAAAAACCGAGTCGAAAAACCGAAAAAACCAAACCGAAAATGAATTCGGTTTATTTGGTTCGATTTTAACCAAACCGAATAAGTTATTCGGTTTTCGGTTCGGTTTTCGGTTTGGGATGCTGAAAACCGAATAAACCGAATAAGGAAACCGAACCAAATAAACCGAATAAGGAAATCGAACCGAATAAACCAAATAAAACCAAATAAAACCGAATTTCAAAATTTATAAATATATTTTATATATATAAGTATAAATATAAATATATGTTATTTTATAGAACAGTTATGGTTTATAGTTTATAAAACTATTGTAGACTTTGTAGTTATGTATATATATTTTTGTATAATTAATTTATTGTTATTATAAAATTTATCATGTATAGAACTATATACTAATATTATATTGTTATCATTAATATACTATCATTAATATTGTTTTCATTAATATACTATATTGTTATTATAAAATTTATTGTTATTTTATAAAATTTATCATGTATAGAACTATATTTATTGTTATCATTAATGAATAATGATATGGACAATATAATGAATATATAGTAATATTAATATAGTATATAACTATATACTATATACTAAACAATTTTACTATATATTATATACTAAACTATATACTAGTATAGTTTATACAGTAATTTTAATTTATCAATTTATTTAAAAGTTAAACAAATATGAAATATCAAATTACAAATAAAGAAAAATAAAATAATGCATAAGTTGACAAAGTTGTTAAAATGTTAAGCATCTAGAAGATGTAAGGCCTGTAGGCTGTAGATTATATAGCGTACTAGCATGTAACTATATAGCATGCGATTAGCCGATTATTATGTTTTATATATTTAATTAGAATCAATATCATATATTCATAATATCATCAACTATTCAATATAATAGTCAATAATTATTAACTTATTGTTGTTAACTAAGTGATTACTAAGTATTAACTATTAAATGACTGAGTGTTGAGTTTTTGAGTAATCAATTATAACTATATAAGTATATAATATTTACTAACGGTTATTTATTCAAAATTCTAAATTATTTATAATTTGCAAATTAATTATACGTATTTAAATCGAGTCAAATATCATAATAATTAATACTTATAATTAGTTATTATTGATCAAGTAATTATTATTACAACTAAATACTAACATAGTTAAACTTATAATACTAAGAAGTACTAACATGTTACATAGTTAATACTTAATACTAACTTAGCTATAGTAATATGTTAATAACTAATAATGATTAATGAATAATGAGTACTAAGTTTACTAACGAACTAAGCACTAAATTAGTTAGTACTTATTTAATACTAACTTAGTGTTGAATAATACTTAATATACATAAGTTAATACTAACTTAGTTAACACTGATAAGTGATAAGTAAATAAGGAATAAATTACTAATTAGGCATTAACTTAGATAATACTATGAGTCTATGATTACTATCTTAGTTTTGACTTTTGAGTAATAACTAATAAGTACTAACTTAGTAACTTAGTTACTTAGCTAATGCCTAATAGGCTAATAAGTAATAGGCTAATAGTTTTGAGTAATAACACTAATAAATTAATAATTACAATATGCAAATGATTTTTATATTACAATTACAAATGATGAGTACTGAGCCATAACTCATAAGGAGTTAAGGAAGTTTGTAAATTTGTAATGCTTTGTGAATGTTTATTTCATGTTTGAAACCGAATTTGAAAAAATTATTTGTGAATATTTGATTTGAAACCGAATTATTTAATTTATTTGTGAAGTTTTGAAAAAAAGAAGAAAAAAAAGAAATTCGGTTTATTTGGTTAACCAAATTCCTTATTCGGTTTGTGAAACCGAATAAACCGAATCGAATTCTTATTCGGTTTTATTCGGTTTAAACCGAATAAAACCAAAAACCGAATAAGAAATTCGGTTTGGTTTATTTGGTTTTATTTGGTTTTTGGTTAGGGGGTTCCAAAATGTCAAACTGAATAAACCGAATCGAATAAATCGAAAACCGAACCGTTGACCACCCCTAGGTAAGAGAGTTAAAGTTGCTCCCTATTTGTAGTTTTTGGTTAGGGGCCTCCCTTTGACTTTTCAATGTGGGATTCAAAATTAATACTCTTTTTTTACACGCCTAAGATTAAACTTATCCAAATTCACTAACTTTCCACTTCCTTTTCCATATTGGATTTTCTTTCCTTGTATTTTCTTGAAGGCTCAGTTCTAATTCCTATTAGGTTTTTTTTTCCCCCAGATTCTACAACTTGGAAGCTACGTTTATGGGTTATCTTGACATTTCTTACACTATTAATTTTTTTAAATATTTCATTGCACATTTAATCGGTCCAAATATTTTTTTTCTTTATTTCCTTGAAATAATTGTGCTTGTAAGACAAAAATCTTTAAAGATGAATTATTGACTAAGCAATCCTTGTTCATATATCTATTAGATAAACTTTGACTAAGTTTAACTTTAATTATTTATCTATATAATTCCAAAAAAAATTCTAGGTATTGGAAAAATCAAAGAGAGACACTATGATTATCATAAATCACAAGAATTGATTGGTAATAAAATGAAATTTTGTAGGAAAATAATGCAATTTAGGTATCAGTATGATATAAGCCTAAATTTTCTTAATGAAGCAGGAATTCACTAATACAAATTTGTGTTGTGTTGTCAATATCTATTAACACCTAGGGATATCACATCCTATATATTTTGAGAAAGGTTTCCTCAAATCAAGGGATCAGTTACAGCAAATTAGGAAATTAGTTACTTTTAGTAGTCATTACTTGTCGTTTGGATAACAATAGTACTAAATCAAAATTCTAACTATTTTCATGCTTTGCTCAGTCTACTAAATCAAACCCAGTATCCATCAGCATCCATTTTTTGCTATGGACTGCAAATGTAAAAATGTGCAAAGATACATCAAATAATTTATAGAAATTGAATTCTTCCTAAACAATTTTGGTTCTAAAAGATGGGTACTTCTAGTATTTGGTTGTGTCACAAAACTAAAGCTCTTTTTAGGAATCGATTTGATAAACTGGGAATTATAAAATGTCAAATTTTGTACGTGATCTCTAATTTTGAACCTACAAGGGACAACTGTGTTGTTTTTTAATGTTACACATTTTAATTTGGGTATGGGAAACAAGCAATGTATTGCAAGAATGAAAGGATGAAATGTTTTGTTGAAAGATTTGTTGAAGTCATAATAGAAAAACCGTGTTATTTTCAAACATTTTGGCAATCTCAAATATGTGGATAAATGGCTATGTTTATATTTGTTTTGGAAAAGTACTATTTGTTTATAAGAATAAGAAAAAAAGTGCTAATTGAGAAGGATTTTTTACTTTTTGTATGTGAGTTAGCAAGAAATCAGACAATAAATACTTGTCCTTGAACATATTTTTAGTATAATCTTATGTTGATTGGAAATTATGAAAAAACTCTAACATATCCCATCAATTTTTCTCCTCTTCATACTCATTCCTTTACTTTTGGAACCCCTTTTTCAAAAATTAATCAATGATAGAGCTCCTTTCTTGTTTTCTTCCCTTCCCTCCCCTCTTGTCCCCCACCAAAAAAAAAAAAAAAGAAGCATCATGAACTGACTAAATAATCTATGCTCTATATATTTCTGCATTACAACTTAATTAATTATATTCATATTTGAAAAAAATATAATCTTCATCATTATATTCAATGTTCTTTTCATAAATACATTTGATTTTTCAATATATGTCAACACATTTATTGAATTTCAAAATCTTTATTATATAAGTATTAATTTATTTATTTTTTTAAAATTAAATACATTTGACTAAAACATGAATAATAAGAAAATATGAATCTAATATCTAGAAGGGAGAGTGAAGTGTTACATTTTGTCAATAAATTTCCTTTATGTTGCAAGTTTCACTTTGATATAAGTATAATTTTGTGAAACTTTGAAACTACATTTGTATATTTTTAGTATATTAATTCAATTCAAAAAAAATTTTATTCTATTTTCTTTATTATCAAGTAAAAAAAGTATCATTAGTCATTACATTTTACTTTCTAATGTAATTAGTTGTAACGATCTAAAATTAATCCAAATTTTTATCATACTTGAGATTTTTTTTCAATTTTTATTATCATGTAAATTTTGTAACTTACATACATTTACATATTTATTTTATATATTTTCTTAAAATTTTATTTTTTGTATTAAATTTTCTTAGTAATATTATATTAAAAATTATAGAAATAAATGTTTAAAATAACTTAATTTGAATTCCATTTATTATTTTAAATATTTTCACTGAAAAATATCAATATTAATTGAAAAAATTATTCAAAATATTAAAATGTATAATTATTTGACTAAATTATGAATACTAAGATCATAAATAATTGGCATATTCTTCCATAGAAAAAACAAAATCCAAACTCTAAATTTACATATGCTCATTTAAATATTCTGTAGCTAGTACCTTTAATTATTTCTATTTATTAAACAAAATACACTTATATAGTAATAATAAACAAATAGCCATATATATTTAAAGTTGTAATATATTTTAACTTCAATATGCGAATCTTCATTAAATTATTAATGGAATTAACTTCATATTTACTATGTAAAGTTACACATAAAAAACAAATTTTATATGCCTAGAATTTTTTTTAAAAAAATATGAAAACGTGTACTTTAACTGGCAATATAATTATATAAAATAGTATTAAATTAATTAAAAATTAATTTTAAATTTCATAAAATATAATAAAATAAATTTAAAATATAAATTATATATTTTAAAACCAAAAAAATTAAAGAAATTAATATTTATTAACTTTGAAATTATCACTAAACACACCCCACACCTCACGTGTAGCTAAAAATCTAGTAATAAGAAAGCTTTTTTTGAAAATAAAAATAAAAATTCCAAAGTTGGTGTATGTTTTGAATTGTTGGCCTTAATTCTCAAACAAATAAAAATATCTAACTAATTAATAACTACTATTTCCTCCATCTCAAATTAGCTACTCTATGAGTCCCTAACAAAAAAGAGTTTACTTTTAAATCTTTTCTTTATCAATAAAAAATTTATTTTTTCAATAAAATTTCTATAATATAATGATTGTATATGGCTTACAATTAAAAAAAAGATAAAAATCTTAAATTGTATACTTAATGGTATATTAAATGTATTTTACAAATAATATTGCAGAAGAGAATATATATGTGTATGTATGTAAAAGAGGAGTACCCTTATCAATGGGCTTGTTTGCAGCCAGTGTCTGGGAAACTCAACTTGCATATTCTTTTGGAGATCAGATCCTCTATCTTTAAGTCTCTGTCCCACTTGTGTATCACAATTAAAATGACATGATTTCGAATTCAAAATTACGTCATTTTAATTATGGCCCACAAGGAGGACAGAGATTTGGGGACAGAGGATCTAATCTAATTCTTTCGACCTTTTATTTCCTATTATAGTGCCACTCATAGACACACACCCTTCCCTTTTAGGTACACTAAAAATTTGTTTGCAACCTATTCAACAGTCATCAGCCATTGGGTTGTATATTTTTTTTTCTACCGACACACTTTTTTTTCCTCCCAATTACCTTTTACAAAGCACTTCATAATGTTTATTTCATCTTGATGCTTCGTTTTGGGTCTTTTCCATTTTCAAAACTAAGGCTGCGTTTGGATAAGTTATTCTCATTTGCAAATAAACAAATTTTCAAACAAAAACAAACTATCCAAACACATTTTTATTTTAAAATTTAGAATTCAAATTTTCCTATTCAAATTCCTCTCACATAATTTTTAAAAAATTTCCCTCTGATGTTTTCCCTCCAAAATACTTTTTCTATCAAAAAATACCCACTAAAATTTTCACACATTCTAATACAACTTTTTCCATTCGCAAATAAAAATGCCTTGTCCAAACGGACCCTAAACTTCCTTAAAGGCACAATCACCATCCCTTAGGAATCATCTAGCAATAATCCTCCTTGTATTGAAGAACTATCAAAGTCTCTTTCAAGAAAAACCAGATTCACTTTGGGTCTTTTTAAATAATTTGATACAAGATGTTGGAGCTGAACTTGCTTTAAAAAGAAGAACTTAGAGAAATTGATAACAATTGAGGAGTAAAATCTGGATGGAGTTGGAGAAAGATATTTATATACTTTGAATATAGAAAAAAATATTCTAGAAGTATCTAGGTAGTTGCAATATTTTATTATAATTTCACCTCTTCAAGAGTGGTATAAATAGAAGTGAAAACCATTGTAAGATCTAAGCAAGAAGAAATTAAGAGAGCTAATTAGAGGTATTCAAAATAAATGACCTAATTCGAATTCGATTCGATCCTATCTGCAATTGAGTGGATTATAATCCGAATCCAAATATTTTGGATTGGATCAAATTTCAGATCGAATAGGTTTTGATTTGATTCGGTCTTTTTTCTCTCTCTCTTTCTTTCCTAGAATGTTAAATTTGAAACTAAATGTTTCATGTTAATTTTTTTTTTTCATTTTTATGTAAAGATAATAAATAGTTTTCATGTAAATATTTTAATTTATGGATTAATATGTGTATTTTTCACCGTGACACAGCAAAAAAATGAGGGGAAAGAAAACCAATAGAAGCTTTGCTTTGGCACACATGCAAGTAGACTTGACCCTATACCATGCCTTTTGCCAATGGCTACTTTGAACTTCTAACATGATTGCATCTTGTTCAAAATAATTTCACTTGTACCAAATAGTTGTTCTACTACTACTGTTGAAATCTGAACTACCAATATTTAATTTGTCTCACTATTTGAGAGAGGATCGAATATGCTTGTGATTTGTTGCTTACACCACTTTAGCACATAGAAGTCCTTCTCATAACTATCATCACCAAAATCAAAACTAATAGTTAAATACACATCAAATTTTGAACTACCACCAAGTATGTAAATTTTTTTTAGCATAAAAAATGTTGATGTCAGTAGTAGAAGAAGTTTGTTCAATACTACTACTATGACTACTAGTAATAGGAACTTGATGGTTAAAAGTGGAATGAAATTCATTATACTGTTAGCAAGATATCTTGCCTTGTCTACGTATTATTGTCCAATAGTTTCTCTGTGATCACTGGTATATACATAAAATTTATTTAGTTAGTCACAATGTCCTTTTAGAATGTATTCTAAGCCATCAAGTTTAATACGAAAATAAAAAATTGAAGCAATTAGATATACAAGTGAGATTTTTTCATAATAAATGAGCCATTTGCAAAATTGTTAAACTCAAATTTTTACGTAAAATCGGTGGAGGGTCCACAAAATCGGATAGTAAAATCATAAGATCCTACAAATTGTGGACAAAGATAAAACCTGCAAGTGTCGCATTCAAATGCCATTTCCCAATCCAGCCTCTCGCGGCAACCCTCACAATAGGATTTGTATTTTGCCTCGGGGACATGTGTAAGAGAGTGAGGGGGATCATCCACGCGAAGGGTGCGCCCAAATTTCAAATTTCTAAACAAGCGAATCTGTGGAATGCACCAAACATGAAATGAATTATCGCACTCCCTGCAATGATACATCCAACCAATGGGATCGATTTCCTCCTCACCTGAAACACAATAAAATTCATCTGGATGCTCAAAATACGGGGGATATATTAAGATGAGAAGGTGGTCATCCCATCTTTGCTTGGTTGAAGGAGGTAGTAAAGCACACTCACAGCACAAATAATAATGACAAATGTCACAACCAAACCCAAAACCTTTGGTTTTAGCATAGCCACAACCACTGCATCGGATGAAAGTTGAAATTTCAGCTTGATTTGTGAGGAGGTGCTTATCATGAGCACTGTGTGCAACAGTTTTGGTCAAAGTAACACTAATGCACTTGATGCAAACATACACGTGACATGGTCTGCATCCATAAAAAAGTCCGTTAGAGTTCCTCCGACAGGCCTTGCAAAAGACAGCACCACATCTGCTTGATATTCTACCAAGTAAGAGGGAGTGCTCGGGATGGTTCAAAATTTTTATTTCAGCCGGAAGTATGAAACAAGTCGCATGAATGAAGTAACGGCAATCGACACAACTATAATGGGGATCAGAATTTGAGATAGGCTCGATGCAGCAGTCACAAATTACTTCTTTCCCAACCATCGTTTCATTTTGGTTTTGCAAATTATTAGAAAGAGTAAGTGGATGCTTGTGACTGAACTGTGAAATTATTTCTTCAATCTGAATCTCGTTTTTATTTCCACCGAGAAGAGAAAGGGTGATCATTTCTTGAGCTGCTTGAGCGGATGGTAGTTTGATCAAATTTTGCTCACAATCTTGTTCTCCATCTCTAGCATAGTACCATGTCAAAACATTCAAGAATACTATGTCATTTAGTTTGAAGGGAGAAAAGGGAACCAGAAAAAAAAAAAAAAAGGCTAAAGTATTATTCTAGAATGTTGTTTTGACAAAATTTTCAAGATCAACTGGAAATTTCAAATACAAAAACTATCAATTAAAGAAAAGAAAAAACACAAAAAGATGGGTGGAGTACTTACGAGATAGGTTTGTTAATGCCGTCAGTTGATTTGGTATTGGGAGAAACCGAACATTTAAGATGGATGAAGTATCTGCACGGACCACAAAAATAGCACCAATGATTTTGATAAATGTTATCACAACATACAGCACAAAATTTGTCGAAAGTACGATGTTCGATCGGGATTGAAAAGGCCAACAAGAGAGTGTGATTGTGATCCTTGAAATGCATGATTTTTGGAAGGGATGCACATTTCTTGTGAATCCAAAATGTGCAAGTACTGCATACATATGATGAATCTTCGCCTGTTGTGCTGCAAGCGTTGCAAAAGAAAGTTGCTGGCCTTGGTAGGGAGATTAGAGGGTGCTCATGGCCTTCGTTTTTAAAACTTCGATCCAAAATAGCGCACGATACGTCGAGATCGAAATCGCACAAGGAACAATTATAGGTAAAAAACTTCCAACCATCTCTACCGCAAGCATCGCAAAAACAAATGCCAAATTTATTATTCGGCTGTTTATGAAGGATCAGGGGATGTTGGGAGTGCATAGGATGGTTAATCTCTTCAGGTAGTTCTGCACATCTTTTATGAAGAAAGTAGTCACAGGGCAAGCAACTGTATGCTTCAGGTTCCGAGATCTCCTTTTGACATCCATCACATATTACTGCCTTTTCATCATCATTTTTGTCAGGCACTTGGTTCAGAATCAGCGGATGCTCCTTGTGACTAAAATGGTTGATCTTCATCTCCATTTGAATATCTCCAGCCGATGTGAATCCCTATTTTGATGTAAAGTCTCTATTTTGAGAGCATGCCAATATAATGAACTCCCATTTGTATATTAAGAATTATCAGCAACGAAATAATAAAACTTTCTAATGTCCGCAATCAAATAATATATTGTTTGGAAATGTTTTTCGTGGGTCTCTTCTTCTTCTTCTTCTTCTTCTTCTTCTTCTTCTTATGAGAAAGGAAAAAGTTCTTGGAATTTTGTTTTGTCTTCTGGATGGCTTGCAAAAGTAGGAGGCAGATCCATGTGCTTATCTTTTTTTCTACTCCAATTGGATCCCATCCTTTACCACTCCAATTGGATTATCCTCTCCTCTTCTATTCAAATAGAATCCGAGGTAGACTAAATGGGACTAAATATTGGGACTGAATATTGGTTACATTTTAATTTTATTAAAAAAATAATAAATTTTCCTTTAATTATATATATATATATATATATATTTCAATTATCAAATTTATGTTTTCACTAAAAAGATTTTTAGTGTTGTCTAATCTTATTTTATACAACTACTTCTCCATAGCTAGGTTGATAATTTTAATGCGAAAGCAATCACTCATTTTTTCAACTCAACAAATCAAGTTACTAGGGAGGAAGAAATTTGGACATTCGTTACCAGGCATCCAAACCAGCTTCGTTTTGATGAACGTGAGACGCCTGTCACTGTCCTCATGCGTCCACATAGGGAAGAAGAAATTGGGACCCAATAATAAGATTAGAAAAAAATACAACAACATCAAAATAGAATAATTATAATCTACCCCACAGGTCATAAAGATTGTGACAAAAATAAACGTTATCTAAAAATTCAGTCTAATACACTCATCATTTTAACTTGTTAAATTAGATAAAACGGGCTAGGATCGAGTTCAATAATAATTCATAATTTTATAAGTTGAGTTAAATTTAACTTAATCCAAATATGACTTATGATTAAGATTATTAATTTTAAAAAATAGAACTGATGAATTGTTGGAATCATCAATTGTTGACTGTTGTTGGTTGGCGATTGGATGTACTGAATCAATTTTTTTTGATAAATAGATTCGATCACAATTTTGAATATGGAATTCAAAGGGATCAAGTAGAAATAATAAAAAATATTTAAATCATAAATTATAATGAAAATAACTTTAACAGATATATTGAATTGGGTTAAATTCAACACAAATATAAGTTTTCCCAAAATTACACTTGTATAAAAAATCAAACAAATTTTCTTGAAAGTTAATATTTATTAAATTTTAGACTATCACTCCACCCCACGCTAGTTATTATGGAAATATGCTCACCTTAGGCTTAGTATTTCTATATTATATGAGTGTTTTTGTAAGTTTGATAGGTAAAAGCGTGTTTTAATGCTATTGGAAAGGATTTAGGAATAAAGGTGTATTATTATAGGGGTCAATGGTTCATATAATATATCGAAAAGTTATTACCAGAACTTTTTTGTTTGTAGTTTTCTTTTCAGTGATTATGATGTAAAAATTTTATTCACTTGATACCGAACGAATGATAAAACATTTTATTTATCACTTTGAAAAAATTAATTTACCTTCATTAGTGTATTAAATCATGCTTTTCAATTGAAGCATATTCGATTTTAATATAGTTCAAAACAATTTTATACGATTTAGTCAAAATCTAAAATTACTATATTTTGAAATATATTTTAGAGTTACTTCCTAATGCTTATATTTTTATGCCTATGCATGATAATCTCTAATCCTTTATTCATTTTAATGCCTAAATTCTCATTGTCTACTATTAGACCATTATAAGTCTTACAAAATTCTTCCTTACATGTAACTAATGGAAATTATTGGTAATCCCAACATTATCATTTAATCCTAAATATTCATAATTGCAAGCAATCATATAAACAATCAATTTTTTAGCCATTTCACTAATCATTGATTTAATAGTATTTTCTAATAAAATATTTATCACTTTGAAAAAAATTGAAGCATATTTTCAATTGGAGCATTTGGAGGTTAACATTTCTCATTTCTCTGCGTGGATTAGATTTTCTTAGTAATTCAACTCTAATATTCGGCAGAATCAGCACCCAGCACCCAGAAATGAGTACGTCCGGACTTCCAAATGCTCAGCAACTCCACCCCGCCAGTGACAACAGAATAGAAAATTTTATCAAGCTTAAATATAAAACAAGGATTCAAATTGTGGAAAAGTTGAAAATCACCTTTAAGAAAAAAATTACAGTTAAAAGGTAACTAAAATAACCTGGTGCTTAAATTATGTCATTAACATGAAATTAGTGGAGAAGCATTCATATTTCATAAACTACCGTGGAGCTTTCCACAATTATCTACCACTTTGAAGCATCAGAATTTCATAATCAAAAATAGGAACTAAAATGTAGCAAACAGCTAACTATATACACTAATTAAGAAATTGAGCAAGTTTGACCACTTCATAGAGTTTTTTTTTTTTTTTTAATGTTTATAACCAATAATTCATCCACCTTTTTGATTTGCTGCAGCAGAAAGAAATTTCATGCAGATAGGGGGGTTAACACCAGCTAAAGACAGAATGGCTGCAGGAACTGACCACAAAGACTCTCCACAAATCAAGCCAGATGCCACAGCTGGTCCAAATTCCTTTGCTCTTTTCTTGTTTTTCAGCTCCCATACAAAAAGAATCAAGCTCCCAATACACATATCTATGGTGAAATATGCTCCAAGATAGAAGGGGATTGCCATGCACATTGGACTTGGGATGAACCGGTAAATCCTGAATCTGTTCTCGACGTGTCTCAAAACCTCAGCCAAAATGTTGAGAGCAATGGCAGCACAAAAGCATATGATTGCAAGTCCCACGCAATGTTTAGGAAGGGAAGACAAACCCTCCACTCCAAGAAGCGCAATTCCACGATACATCGCTGCAAATGGTGCAGGGTATTTTCCATCAGGGTCACCAATAGGATACGCCTTGTAAAAGAACCAGAAAACCGCGGGAGTCAGCAAGACGCCCATTGCTGTGCCAATAACTTGACTGACAAACATGGTCCGTGGTGATGCAAGCGTTAAATACCCGGTTTTAAAATCCGACATCAGATCTGAAGCTGTCGAAACAATGCTCATCATGACACCACAAGAAGCAAGTCCAGCGATAACTCCACCATCATTAGAACCAACCCAAGCACTAATTACAAGGATAGCGATTTTTCCATAATTTGAGGCAAGTGACCAGTCAGTGAGGCCACAACCATAGGCATTACAGAATGCTAAAACTGGAGCAATCAAATAGGCCACCCCTATGTGATACCATTTTAACCGTTGCTCGAAAAGAAATGGAGCCACTGCCATACATAATGCTGCCAGCAGAACATAACCACCTACAGCAACTTTATCTGGAATTTGGTCCTTCAAAAAGTATTCTGTTCGTCGCTTCTCATCATAGTTCGCAACCTGTGCATCGATGTTCGGGTTCACTGATAAGTCCCTTTCCCCTGATTTCTTCCTCCAGCTTAATATTGTTACAATGCTCATGTAGAACACATGGTAAAGACCATCTCCAAGCATGGTTGCAACTGCGAGAAATACCTTCCAAACCAATTGCACAATGAAGATATGATCAGCTATATTTACCCAACTAACTTTCATTAAATGTATCAAACCACAGATATTCAAGAATAAAATTTGAAGCCGCGCCGGGAGGGGGTGGGGGGGATGGTTTACAAAGTAATTAATTAAGATCATACCCTATATCCTTGGATTCCATGAAGACTAGATGCACTTAGAGAAGCGCTATACCAGTCGCCTTTCTTTTGCTCGATAAGGGGCCACATGATCCCCCAAGAAAGAATGGCACCAACAAGCAATGAAACATTGACCATATACGGGCAGATCATCCCAACACCAACATATGTTGATGAGAAATCAAAATAAAACCTGAAATTTCATCTTAGCGAAGGCTTCATCTATCAACTCAAATATTGATACGTTAGTAATAAACATACAATGAATTTCTTAAGCAATTATTATAAGTTGATAACATTCATTAGAATATATCTACATATTTTCGAAGAGAAATTTTTCCACTCATCTAAAAAAGAAAAAAGACATAGAGTACTGTTGGTTGTTGTGCTTTAAAATTTTTTTTTTATAAATCTACTTCGAGTCCCAAAAACTTTTTAATTATTGGTTTTATGTTATGCCTTTCATGTAATTTAAATGAGATGTCATGCGATGAAGAAGGTAAAGAAATTCTTCCACAAGGAAGAGGCCAAATGAAGTCAACTTGAATTCAGAGTAACTATTAGATAATTTGGTGAAACGTTAAACGTCTTATTTCATGTCTATCTGTTGTGAAAAATATCAATTAAGAGCCCAGTAGAAATTCAGTCCAAGATCTAATAGAAGGTGAACAAATCCCTTTGACATTTACAAAGGATACTGTTTTTCGAGCCAATAAATCAAATCCCAATTCTGTTATCTCAGAAAGTTAACTATTAAAGATTCTTGCACTCATAAAAAAATGCTTCCTTAAAGAAATAAATAAATCCTTCCAAACAAGATTTGAGACACAATTTACATGCAACTACGTTTAACAAGAGTTTGGTAAATGGACGAAACACATAAAAAATTGCTGACAAGAATGGAAGTCATATCAACATGTATATTCTAACTTGTGTAATTTGAATATGCACGAAATGTTTACCTTTGATCGTAAGCCTTTAGGCCGAATGTAGGAAAGCTAGCAAACCCGCAGTCATCACCAGCAGTGAAGAACCATTGGAAGCATGCAAAGAAAAAGCTAAAACCAAACCAGTTGAACAACTTTGCCACTTGTTTCCTGTAGAACATATGGATTAAGAAAATGAAAAGGGGGTATAACAGAGGAACATTTTTTTTCTTCCATTGAATGGAGTAGTTTTACGTCATAATAAGATAGGTTCCTCTTTCAAAACTTTGTATAGTTAAAAAAAAAAAAAAAAAACTACTAAAGTTAATTTAGAAAACTATGTACAACAGATTAATTTTCCTAATTAATTAACTCAATCCTTTTTATCAATACAAAAAAAATTATTGCAAAGAATTAATTGGTGTTATATAGTACATTTATTTTCCCTATTAGGGTTAATTTCTTTGGCATGCCATTATTTCGAGAGTAGAACAAAATGCGAGGCAATTGTCAAAATATGAATTCTTTATTATACTACTGGCGGGTATTTTAGAAGTTTGTAGGAGTCTTGACAGGATTTTTGTAGTTAACTCATAAAAAATCACAGTTACTTTATTTAGACAACTAATAAATCTCTGCCAAGGCAATGGTATCAATGGAATGTTTTTTCAGAAGTAAATTACTGAGGCCCTGATTCTTGAAGGTGCAAAACTCTAACTAAATTATCAAGGACATTAGATAATACATCAATGCGCACAAGGTATTGAGAACTTGCTAATTTAGACATTAATATACTATCCTAGGCTCTTAACGAAAATGCAATTAAGACTTCAATGGCGCCTTTTTTCAATAATTTTTCTTTTAATATATTAATCTGGAAGATGCAACAACAAACATGCAATGAATTTTTTTTTATTCGAGATGACCTCAGAAGCTGAATTGATTTCTTTCCTTCGTCTTGTAGCATAAGGAAACATAAACCCTACATCAAACCTAAAAAATGCCACTTACTTTGCCAACTTTGCACCTTTAGGTGTGTGGAAACTGTTGATGAGATACGCGGTAGCTGTTCCACTAGGATACGTGAGCTTGTACTTCAAAATCATCACCTTAAAGGAATAACCAAGTAATACATTAATTTAGACGTTATTATTGTTATTGTTTAGGAAATTAAAATATAATAAGTCAAATAACATTTTTTCCAAAGAGATAAAATAGTTTATTCCCAATTTAATTTAAGCTATGAGAAGTGAACGCTCTTTGACCAATTGATAACACATAACCAAGTTCCAATGGCTAGGAAAGTCAGGGTTGCTGACATTTGAGAGTTGGAAAAAATTAGTGAGAAATTTTGTGGGAGGGGGTTGTTGCTGAATGCGCCTAAACTCTTTGAGCGCATTCACTAAATGCGCTCATGACATTCATGGCATTTCATCATTAATCCCCCCAAATTTCCATTTTTTTTTCAACGTACAAGTTGAAAAGATTCGGTAAGTCATGTATTAATCTATCTATTTTCATCTTTGTACCTTCCTCAGGGGCACAATTGAGAACAGCCCGAGAAAGCTCACAAGAAATAGGAATCCATACATCCATGGAAGCTGGAGTTTCTTCACATTAATGGGGGTATTGCCTACATCTGCTTGTGCAGCCACCTTTCCACTCATACCCAACAAGTAACTAGCCGTTCCACCTTAAAAAACGTCAGGGGAAAATCTTACTCATTGTCACAAATATACACAGTAAAAGAAGGACAAGGATTTGCATCAATCCTTTTCAAACCGTAGTTTCATATAATTTAGAAATCCAAAAAAAAAAAAAAAAAAGGAACTGTCAAGATATTAGGCTATAGATTTGATATATGGAAAGAAAACATTAAATCTTTCTAATCAAGTCTTAGTATTATGGTTCAAGATAAAATAAAGGTATATCAAGTAATCCACGTGTTCAATGCGATAACCGATATTATACCATTTATTCTATCTGCACTCGTAAAAGTAAGATAAAAGTGAAAGAATTTCAAGCAAGAGTCAAACCCACAAAAAGTAGAAGTATCTCAAGCAATGCAAAAAACGACTGATAGAAGATAGCCCCTTTTTTTTCACTTCTAAAAGTCAAGCCAAGTTCATTTTGTATTCATTTCTAAAAGTCAAATTGAGACGTTAAGCATTGGCTATTGCGATATGATTCTATACAACTTTCAAAAAAAAAAAATTATAATGCACACATGAAAATGAAAACAGAAGAACATAAGAAGTAAATGAAACACAACAAAAGCACTGGCGGAGAAAATGAAATGATGTACATGACAAAAGAACTTAACGAATAAATGAAACACATACTGCTAAAAGCAATCCCGGACGATGCAACAATACAAGTTTGAATAACAGTGTTCTCTTGTCTGGTAAAGGGCTGCTTCAAGAGGCCACATTTAGCTATCAAAGTTGTGTAGAACTTCACAAACGCAAACCCCAACAACCCGGCCGCCACGTTCAGGGACGGTATGATCCCCGTGGTTAAATTCAGTTTACAAACGATCACGTTGAACACCAAGCTCAAGCCGGCGCTCGTGACCACCGACCTCCACGTTATCTGCTTCGTCCATCGAGGGATCACTGAGTCCTTGAAAGTTTTCTCTACGGAAACCTTTTCCATTTCGGCCTCCGCCACCACCCCTCCACCCGCTTCACTACCCGTCATCTGCAAGTCCAAGTGTACCGATCCTTCTGCTCCGCTGTTTTGATTCTAAATCTCAACCGCGGAGGAGATCCAAAGAAACGACTATGGAGGAAATGAGGAGTAAAAAATGGGAAAAAGAGTTGAAAATATTTATGAACGCGGAGAATCCCGGTTATGGAGGAATCCCAACTGGAATAAGCTTATTGGTAGGCTAAACATCTGATTCGAATGATGATGATAATCTTCTAAGATTTGAACAGGAGTAAAACACTGGCATTCTCTTCCTTATCTGTCAAGACCGCTCCAATTAAAACCGCTCTTTTATTTATTTATTTATTTATTATTTTTTGTCTCTGTTCGTTCATGGTAATTGAAAGTGATTTACTACCCAATAATTAATGAGGTGGGATTCACTTGAATAATAATTTAGCATTTAAAGAGCTAAAAACAATGTACCATACTAATTTGTGTGCTTATCTTGAAAAAACGTGTGCCATTTAATTTACAATAGATGGAAATTAAAATATGCAATTCCTTTTTATTAAAAATAAATGACGATGTGATTCAGTTCACAGACTTACACAATTAATCTGATTTGCTGCAAATGCAAAGACAGCGGGTGAAAATCAAGTTCCCAAACCGTCTCTAAATTTTCTAACAATCATTTGTACTCCTCCGCTCCGAATCCGTTTTCTCTCGCAGTGCTGTTATGATATCTCGTTACCATGCCCCTGGTAGAAGGAGAATGACTTGGTAATAATGTTAATTTTTTGTTTTCCAAAAAAAATGATAAAGTGAAATATTAGGTATATAAAGGTGAGAAAAAAAAATAAAGGGACCATGATATATGAATCTATTTTGTTGAGTTATCTTATAATAAACTTAAAATAAGAAATAAAAAAATTAAAAGTTGAATATTTTATAGCTAACAGAATAGACGTTAGTAAATAACAGAGTAAATGGCAAAATTTTTCTTAAAATTACTTTTTTCCTTTGAGTATATATTCTGATAGTTAAAAAAAATTAATATATGATTCATATGGCCATAAAATTGTGTAACTTTAGCTAAATATACTATAAAAATTTATTATTAACAAAGTTTCGTATAACATTGCTTTGTCATTGCAACACATAATTTGCCTAAAAACTGAATACAAAAGTTAAAGTTTGCAAGTTAAATTATTTTTGATGTTTTTGTTTTATATTATTTTTTAATTTATGTTAATGAGCAAATATTTTTTTCAATATATAACAAAAGCAAAAAAATTTTAAAAATATGTATAAGAAAAATATGGAAATATATTTTTTTTACAAAATTTAGGGCAATATAAGTTAAAAAAAAATCAAATCTCCATATATGATAAAAATTTTAATTAGTTTTGCATTTTCACATGTTGATTGTATTTGAAAGTAAAATATAACAACTAATGATAATTTTTTAACTAAAAAATAAAAAAAAAATACTATAAATGCTTTTAAAACTAATTAATACGACTCATAAAAATCTTAATAAAATAGTCTCATTTTAACAAAATCATGTTTGCACCAGATGAAAATTTGCGACCTGAAGCAAACATGACAACAAAGATAACCTCCTTCCTCCTTCTTCCCCCTAATATAATAGATAGATTTCATACAATTTTTTTAAAGTTTTCTTTATAATAGATAAATTTATTGTTCATCTTATATACTTTCTCCCTCTCGAAAAAAGTGTACATTTTTTAAATTTTTATTTCTCTGAGAAAAAAAGTTTATTTTTGTATTAAAGTCCTATTAGTATCTTTACCAATAATAGTTATATATAAACCACAATTTAAAAGCGATAATAAAATAAAATATTATACATTTAATGGTACTAAGTCTATACAATAAAATAGTATCTTTTTTTAATGGTATTATAAAAAACGGTTGTACGTGAAAAGTTTTTTTTATAGAAAATATTCTATATACCTAACGCATCGGAATATAATACAATTAGAGACTATTAGTGTGGACAATTTATAATTTAGGGAGATAGTCCATTTATAATAGGGGCAAAAAAAATTAAAAATTATTTTCAAAATTACTACACTAAAAATAATGATGTACCAGATATATGGACTTTTTTTATTGGGAGGTATAGAGTATTTATTAGGATGATGTTATTGTTGGAACCAGAATTAGCTAGAGCCACAATGAGCTACTTGAGTTAATTTTATTTAAATACCAAAAATAACCTTATTAAATTAAAATCAAAATATATCTTTCTCATAGTTAATTCCCTCTCTTCTTTAATCATGTTTTTTCCAGTACATAAATTCTTTTAATTTTCATATTTTTTGTTCTTAATCATTAACCAGTTCTGGTCTATTTGTTTCCCATTCAAAATTTTTGAACTGTGTTAAGAATTTCCCTTCTCTTTAACAGTAATATTGACATAGGTGTGGAGAAGAGGGAAACAAATATTAGAATGTGGCCTAAATTGTTGAGCTTAATTATAGTTTCCTAATTGATTCCTACTACCTATTTAATAGTGGAACAAATCTCAACCATTTATTTAGGTACTTGATGGACGTACCAGATTAAAGTTAGGAATATATAAATTAGTCCTCTCTCTGTCCATTAGGGTTACCAACACAGACACAAAACACAAAATCATTCCTTATCAAAATGATCTGACAGAAAATAGGGTAAAGAGAGAGAAACCACTTTTGACAACAAGTGGTAGTGTTTCTCAATCTGTTCTCAAGAATGATGTCTTCTGCTTTAGAAAAATTGTTAATTAATTAGTTTGGCCACTTTGGTGACTAAGAAACTAATCCTTTATATTAACATCATGTGTAAATTTAAAAGTCAAGGGAATTTTTAACATTAATATTCCCAAAAATCATAATATGACAAGAAAATAAAATATCTCATAATATCTCATAATATTTCATAAAATAAATAAAAACAGCACAAATAACATAATTGCCATAAATTTCAGCATTAATAAAATATGGCATTTAATTTTATTTATTAAGTTAAGACAAATTTATTTGTCTCACAATTATTAGCTATAAGTTAAGATTTATGGCCGTACGAATTTAAAAAAAAATTGATGAAGAATTTCCCATCTGTTCATGGCCTATCGTTCGGCTTTAGTACATTGCTTGAAAGTATAAACGTTCGTTCGGCTTTAGTAGTACTGGATTGCTTTTGTTCGGCGAGACACCAGACGGGAATTGAACCCACGTAATTACAAGGGCAAGGTTTAAATCTACCAGTAGACCACTAGTGCTTTTTGATAGGGTTGAATCCTGATTATTATTATGTTAACGTGCGCGGCCTGCTGGTTTTGATCAGCTTGGTTTTGATTGCGTCGGGGCTTTGTTTGTTTTGATTGATTTCAGCTCCGCTGGCCGTACGGATTAAGGACGAAAAAGTTATGTTTTTTGATTGCTGTTATAATGACTAACAGGCCATATATGCGTAATGCGCAGTGTTTTTTAGTGCCCACTGTATTGTATATAATATAAAAAATTTGATACTAAAATTAAGATAACGTTGAAAAAATAAAATCATAATGCTATTAAAAAAGAAAGAAATATTTAATAGTTAAAAAAAAAATTATATAATAGGACTTAATTAATGTAAAACTAAAATAGAGTAAATGGCAGCAATCACATCTTCAGTATTGGCATCACCTTCATCACTCAAGGCATCCAGTAGCTATTCAATTTCTATATAACCGCTCTGATTTATATCAAAGAATGCAAAAGCTTTGTGAAGGTGTTCATCATTTGCCGTTTTTCTAATATGAACGAAAACAACAACAAACTCCCCATAATTCAAACTTCCATCTCTATCCACATCAGCCTACAACAAGCAAGTAAAAATTAATCAAAAAATGAGAATTTTAAGAAACCTTAATGAGCAAGATTTGGTTTTTAATAACAATTCATAATTCTAAAGTAAGAGGCAAAAGAGACATGGATGAAGGGCATTCAAGTTGAGGGATTTGAAAGCTTAGCCAAAGCCTCTCTATAACATCAGAATCAGGAGCTTCCCACAATGGTAAGTAATAAATAGATATCAACGAACATCCAACAACTTACAGATTCCATAAGAATTTGAAGATCTGCATTAGGAATTTGGTGGCCAAGTTTCTATAAACCATTTCTAAGCTCACTGAAGTTTATCTTTCCTCTCTTTCCAATATCTATCATTTCAAAAGCTTCCTTAATTCCAGCCACTTCCTCAACAAATAAATTCTCAGCCACCACTTGTTCAATAAATATTCCCAGAGGTTGGACATACATCATTGTAGTTGATTATAGAAAAGGGAGTCAATGAGCATGGTCAAACCAGATATTGGTAAAATTAATCATATTGTTACCTTCTGTGCCCTTTTTTTCAGCTTGTTCATCATAGAAAATTGTTTGAGACTTGCTTTGACAATCTCTCCCAATGGAACATTTGTTGTCTTCATTGCATTTTGTAACCAGTAATGCTCTGCATTCAAATATACATTGCCTCAAAATGAAAATCAGACCCCTAAAGTAGTCTATATCGTACAATGAATTATGATATCTTTTACATATAAAACATTACCAAGAACTTGTGCAGCAGTAAGCCACCTACTTGGATCTAGATCAAGCATTTTCTTTACGAGATCCTTTGCATTATCTAAAACTTTAGGCCATGGATCTCTCTTAAAATCAATGATAGCGAATGATTGCTTGAGCTACCCCTTGTTCAGTTTCTGCACGAATAACAAGTATATGAAGTGACCATCAAAAGAAAAAAGATAAAAATAAAGATAAAAGATGATTTTATTCAGACTAAGAAGAAAAAAAATATTTAAGGTACTAATGCATCTTAAGGAGCAGTAGCAAGTGCTCCAACCAGAATAATACAAAGGACATACCCAAAATTCATAGCCAATAGACAATGTTGTATATGTGACAATTTTGATAGTAAATATAACTATTGTTTTTTTGGCAAAAAAAAAAAAAAGATGTTTGTCTTTTTGGTAATGAATTCGCTCTTCTTTGCATTTCTTTAGTTTACAAAGAAATTTGCGCCCAAATGAGAATTGTTCATTTTGTCTAGCAAAAATAGGTGTGGGTGTCATGTGTGCACCTTTCCATTAGGGTTAACGTATTTTTGACAAAAAAAGAAGGTATAATAATCAAAGTATAAATTTTTCAGTGTATTTAAATTGTATTTTTGTACTTTTAAAAATAACTTTTTATATTTCTAATGCACCTTTTATCTCAATAATAATTATTTTAAAAAGTGAAAAAATACATTTTGAAACGTAATACATACCCAACTATAATAATTGAAAAATCTTCTTACACAAACTTTTTCAATTCCGGATGCAAATCAAAATTTGACAAGTAGAGGGACCATTCGCCAAAAATTGGTTTTCTAACCCATTTGACGGGTATGGGATAGAGTATGAGGATAGAGTATGAAGATGAAGTATGAACTATGAAGCCTCAAAGAAGCCTTAAAACCTCACTTCAAGCTTGGCAGTGGGGCTTATGAAACTATTTTGCGACAAACTCTTCTTCTTCTAAAATTTTCTACATTTCTTGGCTGATTGTAGAAATGTCAATGAGGAAATTGAGATGGGCAATGGACAGTGGTTTCTGGGATCTGGACGTGTCGACTCCGGTGACGTTGGATGGTCGGGCTCGGACCGTCCCGGGCGACCCTTTACCTCTGGGACTCAGCCGCGGCGTCCTACTTTCAAGGCCTAGGCAAATCGATTTCTTCCAGCGTTTCATGGCTGCTCCCTTTGTCCCCTCCTTCTCCGGCGATCGTGGCCTATCTCTTCAAAGAGTTCTGTCTCTTCCATTACCATCCAACATTGCTCAACGCTGGTAAACCCGATCGTTCAATTATTTTATTTTATTTTTTTTCTTTTGGAAATTTCTGCACAAAAGGGATATGAGGTTGTGAGAAGTTTGAGAACTGAACCTTTATAGGAAACAAGGAAAATAAGCTATCTCGCAAGTTGTTGTTTCGAGTTTGAAAGGATTGAATTTCTTTTTTCTGTTGTTGTATGTAGAATGAAGGTATTTTTAATGTATATTTGCTGTTAAACATTGCTGTTAGTATCCAAATATGGTGCTACGAGGGCTTTACTTTTTTGCTTCCAGGATGTACATGGTAGAGGGGGTTTTTTTTTTTGTTTTTTTTTTTTTAAGAATTGGATAGGCCAAGTTCAGGTAGATGAGCATTTATGGTGCAGCTTTGTAGAGCAATTGTTGCTCCAATTGGATAATGGTTTGAGTAGGGCACCTCAAGTTTCTTATATGGGTTCTAGTGGATCAGAGCTACAAAATATCAATGTCCTTGATTAGTTTGTTGCTTGTATAAACCAATGAAATACCTAAGGTTCTACGTGTGAAAAATTGCCCATAATTAACGGCCAAGTCAGTATTAACTAATATTTGTGTTCATATCTATGCAGGTTTGCAGCACTACTTGGACAGTTCAATATCCAGAAGTTTGTGACATCTATTAAAATGGATGGCATGTCACAACTATCAAAACATTCGTGGCTGCATCACATCAGAAGACACTTATCTGATAAATCCTTGTATGCTTTCAACCTCTGTTCAGAACTCTTGCTAACATTTGATGATACTCTTCTACTTAACTTTGAAGCTTCTGGTGATGATAAGAAATCAAGGAAGAAAGCAATTCTTCATCACAAGGCAAGCATGTATGAATCCTATTATTTATCATTTAGTGCTTGTCTCTACACCTGCCCCATATGCTTGACAATTCCTACTTCCTTTATTTTTCTTTTCCTTTTTTTATTTATCAGTTGCAACCTGCCTTTGCTCGCCTTCTTCTGTTTGCAAATGTTCATTCTTGTTCCCAATTCAGTAGTAATTAAAGGATCCTCAGTTTAAGCTTTTATTTGTATCTTATGCCTTCGCCTCATTGCTCTGCCCATTATTTCCCCAACACCCATTCAGATAGATATCTTTTGTCCTTTCAGTTTCCTCGTCATGACCTTACTTTGGAAGCTGCTGGACCAGAACTTTTTGTGGATCAGAATGGCAACTACTGGGATGTACCTTTTTCTATAGCAGCTGATCTTGCCTCAGTTGCTTCTGATTCTGGGGCGAGCTATCATTTTTGCATTAATCATGTGGTGGGCTCACCTGTACAATTTGAATCTGAGGCAACTAGTGGAGCACCTGCTACTCTCTTCCCAGGTTTTTGTGCCAGGTGTGCAGTTTCCTTTAAGAAGAATATCAATATTTGGATGAGTGAAGCATCCAAGTTGAAAATGGTGCAACCTTATGACATGTTCATGTCAAATCCTCATATTTCGGCATCGGCCCTCCTAGGTGAAAACAAATTATGTGTATGTGTGATTGTTTTTAATAATTGTTCTTTTAAAGAGCTTTCATAGCTGTGTTAATGAAAGGGTTTTGGGGGTCTTAGAACATTGGGAACTCATTTGGATTGCCCCAAAGCCTTCTCCTCCATCCTCCTACCCCCTCCCCAAGCAAGAGACAACACAATCATTTCCACCACCCCACCCTCAGCACCACCACTATGGCCATAAACACCGACTTAATGCACCTTCACCCAAAAAATAATGACCAGTGCTGGCACTTTCTACTTCTGCCTTACTGCAACTATTCACAAGCTATTCTTTTGTAGCCAATGCTCTATGTTGCTCTCCCACTACCACTGTACTATTCAGAATACCATTACAACTAACTCAGGTCCCAGTGACATGATAGGGGCTCATTTCAGTAGTTACCGAAATCTATGCTATATGGGTCATGGGAATGGGTGGGATTGCCCATTAGGAGTGATTATACCGGATTCTTTGTCATTGCCGCTCAGCTGTTTATTGGTGGAAGGTTTTGCAAAATTCATTGTTTATAGGGCTATTTTACTTTGATTTGTTATGTTATATTTTGTTGCATGGGGTTTTGTCATTTCCAAAATAGCTATGGTATTAAACAAGGGCAAGGTCTGTCAACTTGATGCAATTGCCTAATTGATGATGAAAATAAGTTATGAATTGTAGCTGGTTCTGGTGACTTGTCCTGTTTCTGGCATGAGTTTGGTGGTGGTACTGGGCGGGTTTTGGTGGTTCTTGTTTTGGGTTGCAGGTTCTTTGGGTTATGTAAAGAGTTGATTTTTTTTTCCCTTAATTTGTCTTTGTAATATAAAATAACTAAAAAGTGAAAAAGCAAGTTTGAGCCATTCTCCAGAAGCTCTATTGAGAAGAGAATTCTTGACGAACAATTAATAAAAAGTGTGCAAAAAAGCTGTTCAAATGTCATTTTTCTTGTGGTTAAAGCTAACCAAATGGAGCCTATGTTTCCCTAAAACTGCTTTGTGCTTTGCATAAAACCACATATCATACAAAGAAGGGTGTGCTCTTTGTAGTTCTTTTGGTGTCATGACCATATTTGAGGTCTCTTATTCAGTGTCGCTTCTAAAATTCATTTTGCAAGATTATACATAATTAGAGGATATTGCTTTTGTCAGCTAATGATGCCTGTGGGTGGTAATTATACATTTACTCTTTTTGGAAATGATGAGCGAGGACAACAGATCTTTTGCATTGATATTTATTTTTAACACCTTTTAGATTAATTTTAAATGCAATGGAAATTAACATGTCTTCACATAAGTCTAGTATTTTGCCTATGTAATTAATGGCTGATCAAATCATGCATGGTTCCTTATTTTGATGCATAGCCAACTTTATTTATTACTTCAAAACAATATGTTTCTAAGCAGGTGCTGTTGCTGCAACATTTATTGGGAATAAATCAATCATAGCACAGGGAGAAGATGCGTCACAACTAAAAGGCTTTGGTCTTCGAGCACAACGAGCAAATTCTGCCATTTCGGCTGACCTGTTTGCATCTGTGTCATTCTCAGCACAACATGGAAATTTCCAAAGGTTATTCTTGGATCTAACGCGGGTTAATTTACTCATGGATTTTCCCTCTCTGTCAAAGTTTCTCTCTAGTGCTGCTCATGTGGGATATGATCTTTATAATTCTCAAATTCCAAGTTTGGAATCAGTTGAGACGATGTGTCCAAATACAACCTTGTCATTTCAGCAGCAGGTACTTTGTCTTTCTATTGTTTGTGAAGTATACATTTATCAGAGTTCTGTGATGAGGTGATAACAAGAAAGAAGAAAACTTTGTAAATAGTTGTCCTGTAATTTTTACTTTTATTGATGCTGTTATTAAGCACCAGCAATCTTATCGCAACTCTTGCAAGATAAAAATTTTAAGGAGCATGTGCAAAATTTTTACCAACTTGAAATTTTTCTTATCAAACTGACTGCAAAGGCTATATGTTGAAACTTGTTTGGTATTAAAAACTTTTGTATTTGTTCTACAAATGAACACAAACTGTGTCATAATGCTTTTTTAATACTTGTTTTTTGTTAAAAGCTTTTATATATGTGGAAGCTGTGTTTTATATTATTGATCTTTTACCCTTTCTCTTTGGGTTCTCAATTTAATATATGTTTTATCTTCTTTTTAACCAGTATATGTCGATCTAATGGCCTCAACCTCCCAATTTACCTTATCTGTTCCCAAATATTTTGTACCAATCCTACCACCATCATGAATAAACCAATTCATTTAGTGTAACAAGTGAAAAACAAATTCAAGCATTGAGATAATTGTAGAATCAAACTCGACCTGTAAATCTCACTTATAATATTCTATATCTGCTTAAACTGATTCTTCCTACCACATTACTCCTGTATGAGAATGGAATTGAATGCTCCCTTGAAGTATTGAGTGGTGAGATTATATGGAAGCAACTTGAAGCAACTTAAACCAACAATGGGTGCAATGCCATAGTGTTGATCTACTTCTACTGTTGTATTCAATTGAGTCTATGTATGTAATTGTATTAGCACTATGGGGAAGCAAAGTTGGACACAGGAAACAGAGAATAATAAGATTAAGGAGTAGAAGAGTTAGGAAGAAACTGCAGAAGTAAGTTGTACAAAGGATGGGGGTTTCAGGGTAGAGGCATGAGAGGAGGGAAGTGAGTGGACTATGAATTTTCATTGGGCAGGGTGTTCTGACAGTCTGTAGAAGAGTGTGTGGAGGCATAAGTGAGTGTACACTATGCAGGAATTTACTGCACAGTTGTGTATGGGGAGTGAGTTCAAGGTAGACCTATTTTGGGAAGCCAATAACATTATGGGTGGGGAGGAAAATGAATGTGGAGGGCAAAGTTGGTGAGGGACTGCAGAGGGTTTGTTTGGGTTAGTGAAGGACAGCATGATCTATTTTTGCTGCTGACAAGTTGCAAAGCCTTCACCTATTAAGCTTCTGAGGCCAGCATCTTTTATAATAGGAATTTTTGAATTTGATCTTATTCAATCTAAACACAAATTCAAACTTATTCTTTTGTTTGTGAAATTTCGGTAATACAGACAAAAAGATAAAAATTCAGAGTTGTTAAATGGTCATCAAGAAGTGAATCTGATTTTGGCTTTTGAATTTCCGCATCGTGTTTGTTGTAGTTCAAAAAGTCTACTTATTGTGCCAAAGTTTTGAAAAGCTCTACTTATTGTACCTCTTTTTGCAGATTGTTGGACCTTTTAGTGTTAGAGTTGATTCTCGGGTGACACTTGATTTGAAGAACAGGAGCTGGTATCCAATCTGGAATGATCCGGTAATTGCAGTTGAGTATGCCTTGCAAGTTCTTGGCTCTGCAAAGGCTATTGCTTGGTTTTCCCCAAAGCAGCATGAATTTATGGTAGAACTTCGTTTCTTTGAGACCTAAAACCATAGAGATTGCAAAGGAATTTAGGCTCTTCTATAACATACCTTTTGTAATTGTCTTCCGTTTTTTGTAGTATTAGTTAATCATTTAACCCATTTGCTCATCAAAGGGGCGACTTTCATATCTTGTTTTTCTTGGGATGTACTGTTTGATAGTGCAAGTTAATGGCTAGATGTTTATGTTTGGTAGTAATGGTTCTAATGGTCTGAAAATTTGAACAAGGATAGGCTTGTCAAAATTTCCCCGACCTATTGGGGGATTTAGTCCTCGGCTTCCTAAGACCATAGTTGGACATAAGCGGATGTGGCAGTACCAGTTTCCGTGGGAAATGCAGGTAGAAATAGTATTTGGATGCGGAACCCAAACTGTAAAAGTCATATTGAGGCTTTCATTGCCACAATAGTAATTGCGTAATTTGCCAGCTTTGAGTTTCTGTTTCGAAAATTTTGGATAAAATCATTAATAAGAGAAATTGCATTGTATATAGTATTGGTCTATGATCAAAATTGCCCAAACGAGCTATTGCCACCATCAAGAACCTACAAATCCAAAACAATGAGAACCGATGAATTATGAGAAACTGAGTAGATGGCTGTTTTTTTTTTTTTTTTTAATTTTTTTTGTGGTTAACTATTTCAGCCTCTGTCAGTTTTTAATCGAACTAAATCCTTTGGGCATGTTTGATTGGCAGCAAATTAAATTTTACATATGATTTTTAAGAATGTAATTATGAAAAAAATGAATATATAGATGAAACATGGCATTAACAGTAGAATGCACAAAAATTCAAATTTAAATCATAAAATATCATATTATAGTAATTAGTTTTTGCGAGTGTGTGACATAGGATAATATGTAATATAAGGATGGTTATAAAAAGTTAAAAACAAAAGTACTAATTTTCAAATATGTAATGATTGTTTGTTGAACTTATATTCAATATGAATTCAGCGCAAAATATGGAAATAATTAAAAGCACAATAAAATTATAAAATAAGTTTGAATACACAAGCTCTTTGTTACTAATCTTTCTTGTTAGCACTCTTTTGGAGTGTTCATTTCAATACGTGAATCGGACCATATCTGCTTTAGATTTTAGATCGTATTGGATCGGATCGAGTCATATACAATATGATCCAATTCGATCTAAATGGAAAAAAAAAACTTATATACATTTTTGTAAAAAATAACTAAAATTAGCTATAAAATAAAATTTATTATTATTTTTGATAATTCAAATAATTTTTTAATTAAAACTAGTCATTTTGTGACAAAATAAATTTAAATATTTACACAAAAATACACAAATTAATTTACATAAAAAATACACAAATTAAAATATTTCCATAAAAATTATTTGTTATCTTTATATAAAAATAAACAATTTTTTTACATGAAAATATTAATTTCAAACTTAACCTTGTGTATGAAAAGGAAAGTAAGAGAAAAAAAAATTCAAATCAAATTCAATCCAAAATATTCGAATCGGATAGGATCACGATCCGCTCATTATAGATTGAGGTGGGTTTAGAATGAGTCATTAATTTTGAACATCCCTAACATCCTTTCCTTTCCCTTACCCCACCCCACCTTGCCCCAATAGGATTGTAATTATTAATATTGAAATATAAATAGTGAAAATCTCTAATAAAAATGAAAATAATAAGTTTGGAATTCCACAAACAATAAATGTTGGAAACAAATTGCCTTCTAATTTGAACTATCTTTTTCTTCTGATTCAAACTCCTTTTTAAAGTGGACCATAATATTAATATTGGGACAAATTATTTAGGTGATCATTAAATTTTTCTAATCATATACTTTTAGTCATTATACTTTTCACTTTAATTCATGATTCATCCAACTTTTAAAATTGATCACTTGTGATCATTCCATTCATTTTGATCGTTTGACTTGATTGAATGACCATCACGTAACCATCACATTTTAATAATTAAAGGTATTATTGTCAACATAATCTTTCTTACTCTTCCACCCACTACTATCATTGCCACTGGCACTAACATCAGTCACCAATCCACAACTACTCCCGCCATTCTCTCAAATATCATTTCTTTTTCTTACTTTGGATTTTCTCCAAGAAATCCCACAAAAATAGTGCACAAGATCATTATGAAAGCCCAACAAAAATTATAAAAAATAATTGTTGTTGCTATTATCAACAGCGGAAAAAGTCTCACAAAAATAATGTCCAAGAAATTCGTCAAGAAAACCTCAACAAAATCCCACAAAAATGTGTTCTCTAAAAAATGGTGTCCAATATTAATTAAAAAAAACACTCCAACAAAAACCACAAAAGACGACTGCCACCTCCACCCCCAACAGTTGAAGAAATTCAAGTGATTGATTGATTGAATGTGGTATTAGTGGGTAGTGGGGAAGAAAAGGAAAAATGGAGAAGAAAGAGTAGTGGAAATAGATGTAAATGGACAAAATTACATTCAAAATTTGTCATTCCAACAAGTCAAATGGTCAAAATCGATGGAATGACCGCATGTGATGTACTAATTTTAAAAATTAAATGAATTATGAGTAAAAGTGAAAAGTTTAGTGACAAAAAATATGTGATTAGAAAATATCTAATAGCCATTGGAATAATTTATTCAGCCACATCATCTAAACGGGCCTCCATAGGATCAATTGGCATATTTAATCTGATATGGTTTTGAAGAAGACAACATGCCATTATAATCCTACCTTGAAGTTTAATTGGATAAAAATTAGTATTTCTAATTATGTCCCAACACATTTTCAACATTCCAAAACATCTTTCAATAACATTTCTAGCCGATGAATGCTTCATATTAAAAAATTCCTCTGGGGTAGTTGGTTGTCGTCCAGTCCTCCATTTACTAAGATGATATCTTTGACTTCTAAATGGTGTGAGAAATCCCTTACCGTCGGTGTATCCTGCATCCACAAGATGGTAATATCTTAAAAATAAAAAATATATATATCATTAGTCATTCTTATTATTGACAAAAGTTTTTAATTATGATCTTAAAATTAATTTTTTGACTTACCACATATATTGGTAATCTATTTTTCCTACTCAAAGCATCTAATAGGACTCTACCATCTGCAGCTGAACCTTCCCAACTAGAAGTACATAAATGAATTGCAAGTCTTGTGAACATACTCCTAAAACATTTGGAGTAATATCACCCTTTCTGTTTCGATATTTTGGCTTCTCAATTTCAGGTACCTTCACTTTAATATAAGTACCATCCAGAGCTCATATGCAATTCTGTCAAACTAAGTATAATTAATATTTGCAATAAAATTTAAAATATATTTATATAGTGTAATTGTAATTTACCTTAAACCATTTCCATTTCTGATCAGTGGAATCCTCAGGAACTGGCACAAGAGTTCTTAACAACTCACCTTGAAGTCTAATAACTGCATTAAGTACTTTGTTGAAATTTCTACTAAAGGTTTCTCCTAATAGTAAGAAATTTATTTTTATTGTACAATTTTTTTCATGATGTGCAAGTGTATGTAAAAACATAGCGACTTGTTCATCTACTATCATATTTCTTGTATCTTTTAGTCACCCTATGGTACGAAACATTATAACTAATCTTCTAAAAGTGTACTTATCCATGCATAATTCATCATAACACGTTACATCACTAGCATATATTAACTTGTGAATATATCGTGATCGATCATATTCATCAACTGAGTATGGAGCTTTCAGATAATAAATTCAATAATAATGTGTTATAATAAAATAAACTATATTTAATATACTTCTTAATATGTTGAACCGATGCCTTTGCTTATGAATCATAAAATATAAAAACTTTCTCCTTGTGTTTAAATCCAATCGAGCCATTCTTCAAATAATTCACCAATAAATTAATCCAAATAACAAAAAAATATTAAAAATAATATAATCCTCTCTTATTTGTACTACATGTGTCATATGAAGACATGCACTATTAAATAATCCAATCTTGTATAGATTCATTAGTCAGAATTGATAGTTATTATTAGTAAATTACATTAAAAAAATAAATCTTTTGACTCATTCATAATAAACCGTGAAGATTTATAATAAAGATAATATTTTCTGACTGTCAAATGTTTTTTTTTTGTTCTAAAAATAGTATGATTGAATTGAAGGATATACACACACACACACTCTAATTCTAATGAAACAAACCAATAACCATCAAAAATGGAGACAAGGGATGCTTCGCTAGAGACTTCTGCACTCGTCGTTTTGAGACAGATTTATCTAATATGTGGGAAGCTATGAAACAGCAATGGATATGGATACAATCCCTTTCCTACCCATTTTTTCAATTTGTACATGATTGTCTTCATCATATTATACAGCGATGCTTCATTTTGCAGATGTACCAAGTTCTCTAAATTGGGTTCTATTATAGCTAGGCCAAAACAAAGGTTCCCTTTCAATGCATACAATGGATTTCTATCCTTCTCAACAAAATGAGCAAAACATCATTCTCTATACTTGTTAAATCACATGGATAGAAACAAAGACTATCTTTATCGAAACTCTTAACCAATTTTTTTTTTCCCAACTTTATTTTGTTCTAATCTTGCCCAAAAAAACCCAACAAAAAATCACTCTTCCCGTAGAGCAGTAATTATCTTCCTATTATGGTATGTTTTTGTAAAAATATAAAATAGTGGTGATGGGCACAGATTCCATATGGGTTTTTTCAAAATCTTTTGTTAACTCCAAATTATGTGTGGTCACTCATACTTGTTAGCTTGGAAATTTGGGAAACAACAACATACAAAATCTCAATTACAATGTACATGTAATCTCATCTAAATCTAAATTTTAAATTATTAGAAGTTATCTTCTTTTTTTTTTTTTGGGATTTAAGGATAAGGATTTTTATCTATTTTAAATTATTCACTACTATCTTTTTATAACATATGATGTGGGGTGAAATTTTGATTTTTTCTTAACCAGGAGAGAGGGAGGGATGATAATGGGGAAGAAAAAAATGTTAAAAGAGGAGAGTAAGTCTTTCTGGGATTAGATTTAATGATAAATTTGAAATTGAATTTAGATTTATGAGTTGTTATCAAGAGTTTCAAAATTTTCTAAGATAATTATGAATAATAAAATAAAACAAAATTAATTAGATTAAACATTTTGAAACTTTTATAATATCTTTTTAGGTATCTATATCGATGGCAGACATAATATTTACATATAAATAAAATCAAAGAAAAACTATGGAAGAATTACACCTATTCGTTATTATTAAAAGATACATAGTATTTACATATAAATAAAATCAAAGAAAAACTATGAAAGAATTACACCTATTAATAATTATTCAACAACATTTATATATATGTTATTTTATATTTGGACTTTTATATGACTACATTTTATTTCAATAATTTGTAAACAAAAACATCTTTTATTTATTCAAACTCTACTATTTATTATTTTTTGTGAAAATAAAGTATATATATTATCATGAGCAACCTGCTTCAATTAATCCAAAAAAGTTTGAACTTCACCATAACATCAATTTGAGAAAATATTATTGTTTTTCTCCCAAAAGTTTAAAAAGAATGAAGGAGAAAAAATTAGTAGTTGACACCTTCCATGGTTGAAAAAACTGCTCATTTTTCTTAAAACAGTCAATAAAAGTAACAAAATTCAAGAGAGTTTACGTACCCACAACTATAGCAGACACTTCTGATCAAATTAATGTTACTTCTTTTGTCCGTAATAGGTGTAAAGCATTTGTTGATGATTGAGAATGTAATAGCTAACTTGGAGTTGCTCTCAACCTTCAATTTGAATTTGCACTACAAGATATATCTTGATGGCAAAAAAGAAAATCTTCTTTTCTTCTTCTAGAAAAATAATAATAAAAAAACGTAATCAATGATTTATGATCATGTATCAAAAAAATATATATATATATAATACCAAAATAGATATTAATATGTAGAAACAACTTACCTGATGATAACAAAACCTTAGATAGAAAGAAATTATAATACAAAAACCATGAATCTATGTAGAAATATTTTAGGAGAGGAGAAGAGAGAAGAGGAGAAGAAAGGAGGGGAGAGTCGGATGAATCTAACGAAGAGAGAAGATGAGAGGATAGTTGGGGATGGTTGAATAAAAAGAAAGGATAGAATAGGATAGGGTTAAAAACGATTAAAAACAAACGCGTATCTTTTCAATTAAATTCCATTGGCAAGTAATTAGAATAAATAGATTTAATAGGGATTCTAAATCCAAAAAAGTTCCAACCACTTTCCTCACTTTTAGGAATCATTTTACTTTCCTAATAAAATAAAAAACCAACCAAATGCAAGATTTTAATTTTGAGGAATTTAATTACTTTCCAAGCCAGAATCCTGGCCAACCAAACAAGCCCTTAGAGTAATAACATTCTCGTAGAATTGAGCCTACGTCTATTAATGCAATTGACAAACATATAGTTGCATTATATTACTTGGAATTAGGTTCATTATTACTTGCTTAGCCATTATAATATTCTCTTTATTTTATATTTAAATACGCTTTTAGTTATTTAAATTCTACTTTGAAGTACAATCAATAGCGAAAAATGAAAGAGTAAATATATATTTTTTTCATATACTTCAGAATTTATTTTGTGATTTTTCAATATATGTTATCATGCAAACTTTTATTGCTCACATAGACTTTCATATTTTTCTTATAATTATTCTTAAAAATATAACTTTTTTCTTTTTTTCTTTTCCCATAAACATTTGGTTTGGTACTATAGAACTACAAAAGTATCATAGCACATAATATTAAGTGTAACTTAGCTTGCTTCCAATTTATTATACTAAGTATTTTGTCTAAAAATATAAACATTAACTCTAATAACTATTCACAATCATTTAATAATTATTTGTGATTTTAAATTTGATAATCCTATATAAATTTTGAATATTATTGCCATGCGTAATTGGTATATTTACTTGTAAAACAAATCCATCTTACATAATTTTACGCTAAGATTTACTTTTTAGGCTAGATGATTTTTTTTTTAATGTTTCATCCCTTTATAATTATTTATGTACAATTATTTCTATCTTTTAAAACAAATATAAATATACTAAAAAATCATAATGAGTAAAATATAATAAATAAATAGATAATCACAAATTCAAAAGTTGTGATATGATTAATTTCGAGTGTTAATTTAAAAAAAAAAACTTCACTACCGATATATTGCAATATAATATGTTATGTTTTTTCTTGTGAAACAACATATTTTTATGAAGAGTAATGATAGAGATAGTGACAAATCATAGTGACTATGTATAGTGACTGATGTGGCAATCAAGAAAAGACAAAATCATCCATTCATCCTTATAACAAAACACAAATAATGAAGAATAATTTTATCTTTTCATGATCGCCAAGTCAGTCACTATACAAAGTCACTATAATTTGTCACTATCCCAATCATTACTCTTTTATAAATCACTATAGTACTAAAGTATACATAATTAAAAGTATCATAGTTATGAGATTCAAACTAATAAATGATATGGACAATTAATTGTTACTTTGAAATTTTTTTAATAGTGATTTTCCTCCTTAAAAGTTCCCCTTTTCAATATCTGAAAGCATACTAATTTAACTAGCATCATTATTATGACACAGCCTCTATTTTCGAATAAAATGAAACTGCCATACTGGGAGTAGTTGGAATAGTTCAGTTCATACTTTTTAAAATTTCAATCCGATCTCATGAATCTTATGATTTACCATTCAAACTTACTAAAACGATTCTAATTCTAATTCTAATTATGATCTTACCTTATTATGTGAATAAAATATAGTTAAATTTATTCAAAAATTTTTTCCATATCTAAGTAAAATTAAAATTTATTATTATATAAATAATTTAATTAGTTTAATCATACTTTTATTAGTTTTTAACAATAAATAAATAAATTAGATATAAATACCTTTGACTGCAACAATAACTGAAATACTGAAAAAATTATATAAAATATTATAAGAAATAAAAGTTGAAGTAAGACAATTTAATTATAAATTATACATGAATTTTTCTACATATCTATTCATATATTGATTAATAATTTTTTTAAAAATAATTTATAAATTATTTTTTTTCATTTTTTTTAGAATCTTACGATCCGATCCGATCCTATCCTACCAATCTAATTCTATTACCTTAAATCGATTCTATATAAGATTTCGATCCTATAAACCATGTTTCAGGTCATAGTAAGATGACTGAAAATCTTACTATATTTTAATTAATGAAAAAAAGGAATCACATAGTTCAAAAATATAAGAAAGAATAGTTTTTAAAGAATAATACATATAGATAAAAAAAATAATAAAAATTAATTAAAAATAAAAATTACAATTTTAAAAATATAAACAAAAGCCGATTTCATAATATTAAAAATTATCAAATGTTAAATTATTATTGGATGAACCCCTAAAAAGTGGTAGAGTGGTGAAATCGAAAGCCTGGGGACGTTGCAGTTAAAGTTAAACGTGGTTAAAATGCTGAAAATGGAAGTTCATGGGTGTGTTGCCAAGGGGAGAAAGCTGAAAGTAGTTGGTTGCAATTAACTGACCAGCAACAATTTTTATGGTTGAGGCTTGAGCAGTCCTTCCTCCCTCTCCCTCACTGCCCGCCAAACCCAAAATCCCCACTTGAACACCCTTATTTGACCCAAAAAAAAAAGAAACACAACGACAACGTCTACAGCAACACACAACATAGGAGTTCTTCAAGTTTCCATTTTTGTTGTTCACTAGAGGCAAGACGCAAAGTGGAAATCAAGTAAGTTCCGTAATAAACTCTTGAACATTTGATTAAGATCAATTTGTTTTTAAGTTCCGTGAATTTATTTGCTTTAATTTTTGTGGAGCTAATTGTGTTGGATGGATTTTTGGAACTAGATGAATGGATTGTTGATGAAACTGGTTGTGAGTTGTGAGTTGTGTGGAATTTCAGTGTGCGTAATTCAAATTCACTTGACCGCATTTTTGGAATTGTTCAAAGAGCAAGAAAAGAAAATCTCTTTGCCTTTGATTTTTTTTTTCATCGTTTTAATTTAAAATCCATTTAGCAGTGAATTTAATTGCCCATTGTTAATATTAGATTATTCCTTTCATGAAATAGGATGAAACTAGCCAAGATTTCTCTTAACAGGCAATGGCAATTGCAACAATTTACTCCTTTTGCTTTTTGTACGTTTCTGGAAGTAATTTACATCTATTTTCTCACTTTGCAGTTGTGGCCTAACAAGATATGGAGTGGGCATTTGTGCACAAAACCTGGGAAAAATGGGCATCTAGCAGTATTGGCTCTCCTGGTAAGAAGTCCAAATTGAGTTGCCCCCATAACATTGTCTTGCCCTTACCCTTTGCATGTATTCATTGGTCTGTCTTAACCATTTTTTTTTTTGCCATGCTGTTTAATATTTACTTGGTTTACTGGCTTAACATCTAGGACTTCCATTGAAGGCTGCTTTGTTAATTAGCTATGACCCAACTGGACCTTCTCGACTCCTGTCTACCATGTAAGAGACACTAATTTTCCTGTGACATCTTTTTATTTGTTTTTTTCTTTTTTTTTCTTTGGTGGGGTTTTTTTTTCAAGTGTTGGGATACGTCTTGTTTGCCAATATGTGATTTCCTTCAATATTTATACAGAGTTATTCTTGATCCTTTCACTTTTGAAATGTATTGTAAAGAAAATGTGATATATAATTCCAATCGTGTTCTGTGTGTGTTTTTTCTGATGAATGGAAAAGATGGAGAAAAGGATTTTTATACAAAATGTGAAGAAAAGAAGGCTTTAACAAAGATCTTCATTTATTTTGATTTAAGGATTACAAGAGCAGTTGAATGAGCTGATAAATGTGGATCTTTATCCTTTGGAATTTGATTGCATGACCTACAATTCATTGAAATCATGAATGCTTCAAATTGATGGATGTATTACTATGTTTATCTAAAAATTTATAGCAAGATTTGAAAAAATGAAGTTCACTCATCAAAAGGAAGGAAACAAAGAACCAGTTTAAAATGACCTAAACCTTGTGTTACTGTTTAATGCTTCACTAATATGATTATTTTATAATGGATATGTTAAAATTCTCTAGTTATATTCAAAATTTTCAACTGCTTTTGGAACAAGTAGATTATTGTTTTCTTAAAAAAAAAAAAACCTGATCTTCTGAAGCAGATTGTTTTGCTGCTGTATTATTTTCTGTTTATGATGTATTATTTTCTGTTTATGAAGTAGCTTCTATCTATGAAGGAATCACAAAAGGCATTGATTGCCACATTAACTTTTGTCAAATGCATGCAGCCTATGTCTGCTAATAAATATATCAACCAATATATTATAGGCCAAAAAAACCTAGAACATGTGTGTCTAGGCTGATACTACCTATGAAGGGAAAAAATTGCTTTGCGCATCTTTACTGTTTTAACCATGAATTATTTAGAGGAGATAGAGATTTGTTCTATATTAGTACAAGGTAAGGCTGGTAATGTTCACTTAAAAATCATCTGGTTTACCCAGGAATTCCTTGTTTGATTAGGCTGCTGATTTTATTTTATGCACATAAGGATTCACTCTGAAATGTTGAGTTCATTATCTGCTTTTTCATTACTATTTGCAACCATACTCGTTTAAGTTCATATATGATAGAGATTTGATGTTTAGGATTGATGTAGATAAATGCATCCATCCCTGATCAGACAAATAGCTTTCGCTGTGGTCTGAAATTTAGGATATTTGACACATGCAGATATTTTTGAAAAGATTATGGGGCTTGTTTGTTTGGTTTATCTTGCATTTAGCTGTTTCTTGCACTTTGAAACATCATTGTGCATCACATGGATGATATCTGTTTTGTAGAATTTTATAAAGGAAAAATAATGTAATGGTATCGTGATTGCACTGATGGCAACATACTGTGGCCCCTGGCATGTCTAAAGCATGTGCTTTTGTATAATTAATGTTGCTTATAGTGTAGAGCAAGAAGGGTTAAAAGCAGATGCAATGGAATTGAGTCAATTTGTCAGTTTTGTCAAAAGAAACAAACTTGAAACCGAGGGCTTCTTCATTGGACAGAACCAATGTGAGTCCTTCTACTGATACAACCATATTCAAGATAGATCATCTGTACTATTTCTTGCTTTTTTATTTAGTCTTCATAATTTAGCCTGTGTATGTGATTTGTTCCCATTATCTTTCTCTATTAGCCAAGTTCTTCTTACTTTGGTGTTATTTTTGCATTTTGCATCTTCTATTTCCTTTTATTTGAATTAGTTCTCATGAATGTGGTTTCTTAGAGGACAGATGAGCCTTTTGAAATTATATATACATGATTGCAATCAAGGTAACTTAAAAGATAAAGTTCAAAATTATGTATCCAGGGAGAACTGAATGGTTTTTGCTTGTTTTGAATGCAAGAGCTAACAACAAAGCAATGAAGTTTATTGATAGGGAATATAATGGAAATAAAGCAGCAATTTTGCTGAAAGGGAATATTATGTCCAACACGAGAAACTATTCTTTACTCCTAAATGGTCACTTCCACAATTGCAGAATAATCTACTGAAAAAATAGCACAAAATAACTTGTGTAGGTTCAGCAAAGAGACATCACTTGTCATTAATAACCATTATGTCACAAAATCAAGCTGCGTGATCTTTAAGTTTATGTTATTATCTTCAATTTTTTAAAGCATAGTAAGTGAAGTTTTGTTTCTAGATCTTGTCACGTCAATTCATGAGAGCTGGTTCTGTGCAAGATGCATGAACACTTCAAAACCTGCTGGAGAAGGCGCTATTGTGATGCATACTGCAGCATTCATCTTGGTTGGATTGTGAGCATTTTTTGTTTTTGAATCTTCATTTTACTTTCAGACCATTTGAAGACAACTTCTTTCTAGCTCTGCATACACCAAGTCTCTGAATCCATTAACATCCACTACCAAGCCTTTCATTAATTCACTTGATGTTGTTTCTTGGGAGTTGAGTTTACAGATATGATGGCTCTATTGGTTCGGCATCTCGGGCGATGGTGGCTGTTGATCAGTTCGTGTTGCAATTAAGCCGAAAAAATCTTTAAGCTGTCTATGTAAAGGTATGCTTAATTGGAGCAACACATTTTACTGATTCCTTTTAATATCTTCATTAACTTATTCTGGCTTCACTTGATGCTGGCGCATGTCACTTGGATGATAGGTTTAATCATCCTGTTTTCAACTCGAAGTTTTGTACGTGGTATTTGTAGACTTGTAGTAGCGTTAAGATTTCATGATTGTCAACCTTTCTAAGCTGATTGTGAAAATGCAGAGTGCTAGCAGAGCTAATGAATCGTTGAATGGTAAAAATTCCGCTTGCATTTTAAATGTTTAATGTCATGGGTTTCCAGTGTGATCTCTGAGCTGACACAGGAAACAACTGCATTTTGACTGTTTTGTGCCAACAATGTAGTCAAACAATAAATCTTGCTTCTAAAAAAGTGACAATGTTAATGTTTCTTAATCTTTCTTTCATCCATTGTCGTTGTCCTTTGTTTCAATACCATTCATTTTATCAGTGACTGAATCGAGATTTAACAAGTTAAAAGTCATTACACTCACTTTGTATTATGAACAATTATTTTCAAGTCAAAGTGACTGTTTTATTTGTGGGCGTGGCACTTGTCTCTTTAGTTGTCTGTCACAGAATTTGCCACAAGCATATTATCAAGATTAAATCACAATTTTCGTTCTTTACATTTGACGTAAAAGTCTTTTTTTGTTCCTCACAGTTTAAAAGTATTTTTATTGGAATACTTTCTAGTCAATCACCGGCAAAAGTAGCAATCTTTTGGTGATAACCTTTGTAAGCATCAAAGAACATAAGAACCTCATATTTCGATATGGTTTCAACTTTCTAGTCAATCACCGGCAAAAGTAGCAATCTTTAGAACAATATTTGTTAAAGTCAGTGTAGCCAACACACATCTGCTAACTATCATCGGGTTTCTTAACCAAAACTGGATTGGACAACCACATCGGATAGAATACTTCCTTAATGATGTTAGATTGGAGCAATTTTTTCACTTTTTTCATTAATCACCTTATTCCTCTCTAGAGCCAATGTTCTTTTTTTCTATTGGGCAGGCTTTATTCTTGGGTCAATATTTAGCTTATGCATCACCAAAGAAGGTGAAATCCCAGGCATGTCTTTTGGGTTTCAGGCAAAAATTTCCTTATATTGCCGAATGAGGTTAATGATGCGGTCTTTAATCTCAAAGGGCAATGAAGGTCCCACATTGACCATTTTATCTGGATAGTTGTCATCTAGCAGAATTTCTTGCACCTAGTCAGTAATCTCTGGTGCTTCAACTAAACCTTTCATTATGTCAGCATCTCGGGGGTCTCAAAGTGTGACAAAGATTTTCAAGAGTTTTGACATGGTCCCGACCTCGAGATTTCTATTGGATCCTAGGTGTTCCCAGGTGTGACATCGGGATTTCCAAAGGAAACCAATATATTTCTCTTTTCCACAACTACTTCTTAAGGTGCCACATCGGGATTAAATTGTGGTGTATTTAAGGTCTAAATAGCATTCCCTTCATTGCTATATGCATGCACTCTCGTGTAGCATATTGATCCCCTCTTATAGTTGCCACCTCATGTTCTGTTGAGAATTTCATGACCAAATGATAGGGCCACCAGATGGCTTTGGCTTTTTTTATCTATGACCTCCCAATGATGGCATTGAAAGGAGATGGCGAGTTTACCACGTAGAAGTCTGTCATTATTGTCTTATCTCGAGGGTAATCCCCCACAGTGATGGCCAATGTGATTATTCTTACCAGGTAGACAACTTCATGAGCAAAGGTCACCAACGGCATGCTTGATGACTTCAGAGCGCCGAAATCGATTCTTAATTTACGGAAGCAATCGATGTACAAAACATCCACAACATTGCCATCATCAACAGACACCCTGTGCACCTCTTTATTAGCAATTGTAGCCTTGATCACCAAAGCATCATTATGTAGACTGATGGTTGAAACTGCGTCATCTTCTGAAAAGGTTATGACCACGGATGGTTTGAAATGTTTATGAACCGGCTCCTGAAGTGAGATTCTCTTAGCATTGGCTTTTATAGCGGACTAAGACTGTCCTTCTGAATATCCCTCAAATATAGCGTAGATGACGCCAGTGACATTACGATTATCATGAAGAGAAAGCTGAGGTGGTTGCGATTGTGGAGGATTATTCTGATACTACTGATATTGCTAATTCACATAGGGGTCCCATCTCGGCTTATAGTCCATCTGATATAATGATGCGCCTTATCCACCTTGCATCTTGCCTTGTCCTCTAGTGTGGTAGCTGCCTCCCCGGCCTCCAGGCCGAGGTTGGGCTCCATCAAAACGAGGATGGCACCTTTGAATATATTGACCGAGCATCCCATTTTGAATACAGTCTTCAATTTCCTTTCTTAAATATTTACAATTTTCAGTGTCATACCCGTGGTCGCTATGGAAAGTAAGCCACAAGTGACATGGTTGCTTGTGTGATGCTGCTGTTAATGGAACTAGAGGTTTGAGGAGATCCCTATGTATAAATAAGATCTTCGTACGAATCTTGATGAGCAGGGTAAGATTATTATCTTGGATCCGAGGTTCCAAGCAATCTCAGTTATAATTCAGCCTATCGAAAGCGCTCTTTTGGGCACATTTTTCTTTGGAATCTTCCTGGTGCTTTTTATCATTCTTCTCATTTTCCCATTTCTTCCTGTTAGCTTTCTCCCCTTTGGTATAACTTTTTACCATCTGCCACAATGTTTGAGCATCAGTAGGTGTGTCCCGAACAATTTAGTATAGAATGGCCTAGGGTTTAAACTATTCATAAAAGCCAAGATTACTAATTGCTCAATTCGGTCGCCACTTGGAGCCTTTCATCATTGAACCTCTTCACGTACGACTTAACTCATCTTTTCCCTGCCTGAGGTTCATTAATCCGTGGTAGTTTTATGGAATTTCTGTTTTTAAAAGAAGCAGATATGGAAAAGTTGTGCCAACTGTTTAAAGTACGAGATGCTACCTAGGGGCAAGTCGTCAATCCATACCCGAGCTTTTCCACTGAAATATATAAAGAATGCCTTACACATTACTTCTATTGGGGCATTCTTAAACTTCATCACGTATTTGAATAGCGACAAGAAATGTAAGGGGTCGGAGTCCCCCTCATAAAATGAGATCCCATCAGGCAACTTGAGTCTTGCGAGTGTGGGATATTTGATGATGTTGGACGTGAAAAGTGATGGAGCATCTACATCTGAACCCAACAAGTCTTGAATATTATCAGCCACCTTTTTACTAATCTGAAGAAGGTCATTGAATCGTGGGCGTTTTGCACCAATCTTCACTCTGATCCCAAAACGATCATTTTGATAATTATCAATAGCATGGAAAACTGAGTGCTCCTTCCAATCGTCATTTCTCTTCTGACGGGCATATCCTGGGTCTTCCTATCTTTGACTACTCTCGGAGGGCGCTTGTTATCTTTGGCTCTTCGAAATTCCTCAAATTGTGCACGATTTTGCTCTATGAAAGCTTTCTCATCTTCCTCGTATTGCCTACGTGCTAGTGAATCATCATGGTTTGTGACTGTACGTCGTGAATGTCCACTTTCACGACCATAAGGGTGTTCAGATCATTTTGGGATGCTTCCTAAGTGGCGAGGGCTACTTTCAGTAGGACTTGAACGACTACGCTGCGCCCTTCCTTGACTAGTACCTTTAGTTCCTTTGCGTCCATGAGATCGAGTATCCATCATTATTGAAATTAGAAACTAAGAGCGCGGATATTCCTTCTAAAGAAAACTCTCAAGTTTTGTTTTTTTCCCACAAACGGTGCCGATTGATGAAGGCCTAATCTGCAACCCGATCCAACAACTGTGATCTAAAAGCTTTTTGTCTTCTTGATCAATTGTTAGCCTACAAAACAAATCTTGAAGTGGTTCTTCGAGAGAGATCCTCCGATACTTAAGTCAAAGTTTTGATCTTAATCCTCTCAATTGAAAATTTCTCCCCCTTTACCTGACAGCTTAACTGAGCATATATACCTTATCTTCTAGATTAGTGGGATATAGTTGTAATGGCTGGTCACACGTTATTACGGTTCTCCACAAATATCGCATGTCGTTATCCATTTGTAGATAGGCTTGGACTTGCCAAGTTCCCACGTTACCAACGTGGTCCGAGATCCCACGCAGTTAGTGTGGTTTCTAAATATTCTCCCCCAAACTTGAAGGCTGAAATCTAAAATGTACCAATTATCGAGGTCAGGATGTATGACATGTCGAGATCAAAATTATAATGGCAGGATCCTGCATGTGTAGAGATCAGCATATAACTCTGTAATGTAGAGATCTATTAGTTTTAGGATGTAGAGATCTGAAATGTAGAGATTCTATATGTATCAGAAACCATATAAGGTGAGGAGTTAAGCTAAAGCAATTGTTTCAGGAATCATACTAAAAGTTATGCAAAATTTATGAAATATACAAATGCTTTACATTAGCCTAATCTAGGAGTATGTTACAAATACAAGTGTGATGCACTTGACTTTCAAACCCTCAATGTAACCCCATCCTTAAACGGCTTTTTGTAAAGTTTGTTGCTTAAAAAAAAAAGTTTGATTGATGGATGCATAGCCTTTATTGGTATAAATGGTTGTTTTATAGGGGTCCTTCGGCAAGCAATCATTAGCTGCGGTTGCAGTAGTATTTAGGAACAAGTAGGCAACTAACCATTCTTACTCTCTTGGAATCTATTAGGCAAAAGATTATGAATAGATTTCATAGGAGGTATCAGGAGGGTGTCACTTGGAAATCAAAAGTACCTCAAAGAAATAGAGATAAACTTGTAAAAAAATTTCTTTATGGTTGACGTTTATGGTCAATAGGTTCAACTAACAATTTGTTTGGTGTAACTGATCGTATAAATTATGTGGTGAACATAAAGGAAAGAACTTGTCAATGTAAAGAATGGACAATAAGTGGGATACTATGTAGGCATTCGATGAATTGTCTTGAAAATTCAGGCCGATGTAGTAAACTATGTTCATCCGTTTCACACTATTGAGGCTTACTTAAAAGACTTACAATGAGATGATTCATCCTAGTCTTGATGAATGCATGTGGTTAGAGATAGATCAGCCTATGTTGCTATCCCAAGAAAACACTCCTAAACATAGGAGGCCAAAATTGCTGAGGTGGAAGCTAGTGAAATGGTTGAGGACAAAAGTTCAATTCATTTATGTTGCTCAAAATGGAAAAAGATTAGCCATAAAAAAAAAAGTAAAAAACCTGCCCTAAATATTAGAATATCAAAATAACAACAGAGGAGGCTAGAAGAAAATGAAAATGGTTTTCAATCGCTCCACACCCACAATGTGTAATGGTTTTCAAAGATATCATTTTGGTTCAGAAGGTCCTTTATTATTATTATTATTAGAGCCATATAAAATGTTTGAGCTTCCCCTTGATGTTGATCTTCCAAAAACACTTCCAAACCACTTTCATTTCACCCCTAGCCAAGCTGCTCTCTGGACGAAAATGAACAACTTGTTGTTCCTTAAAAGCATTTATTGAAAAGAGGCATTCGAGAAAATCAAATATGCGATATGTGTGGAGAGATGCAGGAAAATCTAGAGCATGTCTTACTATACTGTTCTAGAGCAAAGTTGGTGTGGAAGATTGCGAGGCTAAGGTGGCCACTTTTGAGGGATTCAAGTTTTAGACAATGATGGCTTCAGATTTGCAGTGAGAAAAAGCATGAACAGTGGCAGGACAAAGTTGGGTTGACAGTCTATATTTTATAGATGCTCTGGAAGACTAGGAATCTTTGGATCTTTCAAAAGGAATGGAGAAAAAAAAAGGAGGTGGTAGATCTGGCATTGGTAGAATGGCTTGAATTCAAGGAGGTTAGTAAGGTGTGGCGGTACTCTGGTGTATGCGAGTAATTGGGGCCTATTTGTCGAGGTTTGTGGTTATTCACTCGCTAGTTTAGTCTATTGTTGTGACTGGATGAAATTGTTAATATTGTATTCTTTTGTGCCTCATTGGTTGGCTAATGTGCCATATGTTGTTCAGTGCATGAATGTCTTGGGCATTCTATACTGTCAAACTTAATCTCATTATGAGAATTAAGGTCTCTATAGCCAAAAAGCTATTATGTATATGTGCCTCTTTTGTATGTGAATACTATGATCGTTTTTGGAAAAAAAAAATCAGGTAAGAAACTTTATACTTTAAAAAAATTAACTAATATTCATTTTAAAATTAAAGGGGTTCTTTCGATCATTCATTTAAAAAAGATAATGTTGCAGATTGAAATATCGTGAAACAATACTGTTTAGTATTTTTTCATTCAAAGTGACTTCTTATTTGATTTCTCTAATATTTAATGTATAATGAAAGCAAGTTCAACATTAAATTTTTATGTGTGCTAGAGTTGTTGCAGAAATTAAAGGATTGTGAACTTTAACTTATTACCTTTTGTTTTTTTGTTTTGGGAAAGATCACTATTTTGTTTGACTGGAAATTAATACTGTTTGTATTCATCAAATTAAGCTTTTGCCTGGCTGTTTTATTAGCATTAGATGTATTTCATAAGTATAAATCACTTATTCAGCTTTTGGGATTTGAATGATAATGTCAAACAGGTGTCTTTGTTACTCTTTCAATTATTGAAATTTCATTGTTTATCATGGATTATTATGTAAAGCTTTATTTCCAAGCTTCTGGCATCATTATAATAAACATACGTGCTTCATCCCTTTATAGAAAGAACATCAAAAGGATTGGCTTGCCCTATTTTTCAATAGGCATTCAAGAAATACCGTTCAAGTGCTTCTTAACAAGCATTACTACTAGCAACTCTATTCCATTTAAAACATTTTGTCTATGTTTGGATTGTGATTGATTTTTTAAAAAATTTATTGGAAAGTGTAAAAATTTTTATAAAATTTTTTTGTGTGAAAAAGTATTTTGGAGTGAGAATATAAAGTGTATTTGAGTGAAAATATTTCAAAAATTTTGGGAGGAGAGAGAATTTGGAGGGAAAGTTTGATTTTTAAATTTAAATATTGAAATAAAATTTAAAAAGTTTGAATTTTTTTTTTTTTTGGTGAGGAAAATTAACTTCTGAAAATAAGACTTAATCAAAATATATCTTTTAATGACATTGTTGGATACATATCTGGAAAGTTTCATAATAATTGTACAAGTTATTGTTAATAATGATTAATTTACCTTTATTTTTATTTTAATATTTTGGATATAAAATAGCTAAACAACTTTTTGGGATTACGTACTTCTTTTTTTTTTTTTTTTAAATTACAAGTTAATGATTTTGGAAGGAATAAATATTGAATAGAGTGGATCCTTATCTTTTTGGCATTTTGTCCATCGGTTTGAATCGAATATGCAACTTGCAAGTTTTAACGGGTAAGATTGTGTATTTGCTGATGTAAGGTGGACGACAGTTAAGACGGATGGAAGTCATTCACGGGGATAAGTTGCCTAATTCTCAGATTAACATTAACAAAATAACAAGGAGGTACAGTAAAAATTATCCATTATTTTAATTATTAAAGTGAGGGCAAAATTTTTTTAAATCTTAAAATATACATATAATAAGAAACCTTTTTGGGGCCAGGGCTCCACCTAACCTTTTTTTTTTCTAAAACAACAGTCATAACATTTTATAAAATAAAATTGAATCTGTACAAGTACTAGCTAAAGAGGTTAAATGATCTTCTTAATCTAAAATCAATAGTTAAGAAGAAAAATGTGATAACGGTACCAGTGCTCCCGCAACCTTTCATCTCTGTCACTAAATATGAAGTTCCTGCCACATTCTTTTAAAAAAAGGAAAAAATCAATAGTTAAGAAGAAAAATGTGATAACAATACCAGTGCTCCCGCAACCTTTCATCTCTGTCACTAAATATGCAGTTCCTGCCACATTCTTTTAAAAAAAGAAAAAAAAATAGAGAAATTCATTTATAAGATAAGACACCTCTGTGGACAAAGTGTACAAAGATTATAAGCAATGTCTGAGAAAGAACGAAAAAGAAATGCTATTTTTCTTCTTTTCACTTTTTTTTTTAAGAAGGAAAATCTATGTGAGTGTTTTTTTTTTTTTTAAATGGAAATGGGATAACATTGAATCCGAAACCATTAGAACACGTTCATATACATTATATACTACAATATTCCGAATCTTGTCTGCTAGTCATTTTCTATGAATTGAAATAATGTACTCCATTTTGTCTCCTTGGATTTGCATGTGCTGGACAATGCACCGCATATTTGATCCTTGATGGAAGACCAACTATGCTGGTTAGACTGAGATTAAAACTTTACTAAATTTACTAAATAATTTGGGCATCAATTTCTCTAGAATATTTGATTTGGAGCGGCGAAAAGTCCTTGAATGCAAATTGCAAAATGATGGAAGGCCAAAAATTCCGATTTCTGTCCCCTATTCCAACACCCTCCAACATTTATCTCCCCCAAAAAAACACTCCTGAAGTCCTGAGTAAATGTATTAAACATAAATTAATGGTTGGAACAATGTGCACTGGTCACAATCAAACCAATCATTCCCCAACCTAAATCTTGAAATAAGGTTAATTTTTTCCCTTTGCACTTGTCAAATCTTGCGTCCAAGAAGGATGTTGTACATGGGCCCGACGGGGATAGTGTTTTTTTTTTTTTTTTCCTAAAGTCATGTTGATACATAGCTATAAAATAAAAATTAGTCTTTAAAAAATAAAAAATAAAAAATTATTTTATAAAGATATAAAAAAAAATAGTCTTTAAAAAATTCACTAAAAAAAAATCAAATTATTCATAGACATAGCTCATAGAACTTGAGCTAAGTTATCCACCCATTTTAAATTAGAGGAAATTAACAAAATGGTCTAACATATATTAACGAATAATATTTTTTATCTTTTAAATTTAAAATACTAAAAAATATTCCTTCGTATTTCATTAATATACTTTTTAAATTCTGAATGTCACGTTAATTAGTCTTTAAAAATTCACTAAAATTATTTAAAATAAAAAATCAAATTATTCATACACATATAAATATAAGTGTATATGATTAGAATGACGTTTTTGCCTCATAGAACTCGAGCTAAGTTATTCACTCACTTCAAATTAGAGGAAACTAACAAAATATTCCCTTACAAATTAACAAATGATCTTTTTTATCCCTCACATTTAAAACGATAAAAAATAATCTTTCACATTTCATTAATGTACTTTTTTTTGTCCTTCGTTAGATTTTTATCTATTTTTCCATTTAGATGTCTCATGTGCTTGTCACATGTAGGGCTGTAAACGAACCGAACGATCTCGAACGGACATTGTTTAAAATCTGTTCGTTTATTTTAAACGAATACCAACCGATCTCGAACACAAATATGAAAAACTTAAATGAACACGAGCCGATCTCTAACATATTTATTAATGTTCGTTAATGTTTGCGAAGATGTTCACGAACACTTAACGAACATGTTCACAAACATTTAAATGAGTATGTTCGCGAATATTTAAACGAACATGTTCACGAACGTTTAAACGAACATGTTTACAAGCACTTAAATAAAAAAAAATTTAAAATAATATAATGTATAAATATTACATATATATATCTATACATGTTCACCGAATGATCTGTTCGCTTACACCACTAGAGTTTCTAATATACAATTTCATACTAAAAATGAGTAACTTGCGGAAAGAGTAAAACAGCGATGTAGTTTTGACAAAATTGTACATATTATTAATATTATTATATATATTTATATATATTATTTTAAACGAACATTAATCGAACATGTTCACGAACACTAAACGAGTTTTAAACAAATATTAATCGAACATGTTCAAAAACACTAAACGAACTTGTTCGCGAACATAAACGGACCGAACACATGTTTGTTCGTGTTCGCGTTTGTTTATTAAACAAACATTAAAATCTGTTTGTTTATTGTTCATTTAACTTAACGAACGAACATAAACGAATGTAACCGAGTTTGTTCACGAACTGTTCACTGAACGTACTAGTTCGCTTACACCCCTAGTCACATGATCATTAACCTAAGGGGTAGAAGTGGAAATCCACCGTCTACCCTCATCCCTGTTCCAATCCATCAAGTTGTGCCGATGGTGTTCATGGTGATGGAGGTGGCTACTTCTCGAAAGAGGAAGAATACTAGTATCCTAGGGCATTTTAGAAAGTGAGAGCTTGTAATGATGAAGTTCCCAAAGTGTGGTAGCAAGTTTTCTTGCAGAAATAGTAGGAAATTGAAAAGGGCCAACTTCAAAGATGCTATATTTTCCACTTTCATCTCAGAGCTGCCACCACCTCCACCATTACCACTGTGATGATAGTAATGAATACTACTACTATGCCTCAAAGGTGGATTGTGCTGAGAATCTTGTTTTGATTGCAATGCAGCTATGTTCCCCAAAAGGGTACAATTAGAGTGGTGTGTCGTCCTTTTTTCGCTACCCTCTTCAACCTTTTCCCCAGATTTTTTTTTTACTTTTTCATTGCCCCTTCTTCCATTTTTTTTCTCTCCTTTTCATCTATCTCTTCGCATCAAAGTTTCCTTATTTCTTTATGTTTTTTTTCTTGGAATTAGGGCTTGAGAGGGTGGAATGGCTAAATTTGGGTTTTATCAATTTTATTTCTAGTTATCAAATTTAGATGTTATATTCTAGTTTTGAGACTGGCAGTTGATTTTTTCTCTCCTTTTTCATTGCTTTTTGGCTCATTTAACTACAATTCCATTGACATTCAATGAATTGGAGGATACTTATATTGGAGTTCGCTAGGTTTCAAAATTTTGCAATTCCTTGAATATTTTCTTCTTGAAGCTTCGCTGCAAATTTTCTAAAATTTTGGGGTTGACTTTACTACAAATTTTCTAAATCTTTGGGCTTGAATTTGTTGTGAATTGTTTCTTAGTGATTATCATTGCTTTTTTAGTTCCTGATTTCTACCATTCTTAACTGGAAATTTCTACAAATTATTACCAAAACTTTGCTTAAAATATTTTTGTTATTTTTTTCTAAATTTTTTGGCCTAAGAAAATGGTTACTCCATCAGAAGATGACAAGTTGAAGAGAGAGAAGAACAAATGGCTTGACCTTCCAAATATGAGAATGACCCATTTCCTAAAACACTAACACCCCTCCCCCCCAAAAAAAAAAAAAATTTCTGCCTTCATTTCACCAAAATAAAAATGGCCATTACATATGAACTTCAATGGATGGAGAAACCCACAAAAGAGACGGAGTAAATGAGTTGAGCATGCAGTTCAAGCACCATAAGTGATGGAAAAAAACTTGAATCTTTAACGACACTATGTTATACAAGTATAGATTTTATAAAAATGATGAATTGATTTTTGGAGTTGCAAGAAGGTGGTACTTTCTTTTTTTACCCTTGAGTTAATGATCATGTGACAAGCACATTAGATATTTGAACAGAAAAATAGATAGAAACCTAATGAAGGACCAAAAAAATATATTAATGAAGTGTGAAAGATAATTTTTCACCGTTTTAAATGTGAGAGATATAAAATATCATTTATTAATTTATGAGGAATCATTTTGTTAATTTCCTCTTTCAAATTATTAACCTTGCAATATCATTTTTTATTTCAATAATTGTGAACTCTCAAACAGTAACTATCTAGAAATTTTTGAACTTTTCAAACCATGTCTTAGGGTTTTAGTCACACTTGAATTAATTCATTTCTTGTGATAATTTTGTTCGACTATGAATTTGAAATTGTCATTCGCTTCCATCACTAGTGAAAATAAGTAGTAATTTGACTATAAATTTGGTTTTTCTTAAATATTATTATAATATATTAAGAGTAATGATACAGATAGTGACAAATCATAGTGACTTTATATAATAACTGACGTGGCAATCATGGAAAAACAAAATCATCCCTCTATCCTCATTACAAAACAAAAAATAATGAGAGATAATTTTGTATTTTCATCATTGCCACGTCAGTCGCTATACAAAATTACTATAATTTATCACTATTTCAATCATTACTCATATATTAATTTCTTTTGATGATCTTGTTCAACTATGAATTTGAAATAGTCATTCGCTTCCATCACTAGTGAAAATAAGTAGTAATTTGACTATAAATTTGGTTTTTCTTAAATACTCCTACAAAATATATTCCCAATGCACACATGATATTATAGCGGTATATTTACAAACTAGCAAAATGACCTATGTCATCCCAGTCATCATCAGTTGACCTAGGAATAGCCAATGGAAAATCGCCTGTGTCATATCCAGATATCGTAAAGTTGAAAACAAATTAAGTTCTTGAAATTTTATGAATATAAAGTCACTAAAATTGATCCCTTTTGTTTTTTTTTTTTTTTTGTTAAAAACTGAAATAGATGAAACCAATTCTCAAATATAAGCCCAACTCCCTTTTGCCTTATTAAGATAAGTTCTATGTTTGGATTGTGTTCTATTTGAGAATTTTGTATTTGGAATATGTGAAAGTTTTAGTGAAAATTTTTTGTAAGAAAAAATAATATGAAAAAATAGATTTGAGGAATAAGATCAAATGATAAGATTTTTTTTGTGTTGTAAAAAATCTATTTACTCATATTATAGCAAATCAAATGATAAGATGGATGTCAAAATTTGTGCAACAAGATTGGATGGAGGAATATGTTCGTTTAGATGCTGACGCAGATTCAGAAGTTAGCTTTAGATCAAGCACAATTACGGATGTGCATAATTAATTATGGATATTCAATAAAGAACAACTGAAAATTTTTGTGAACAATTGGAAGTGACATAAAAAAGCTAGTGTTGATGAATGCATAGATTAAAATTGAAGCGGAGGGATACATGCAACAATTTTTTTTTTATAGCGGTCAACGTGAGATTAATTTATAATTATGATATTCGCAACAGGCAACAATTATTAAATACCTAAAATACTAAATAGTCTCCTTGTATTTGGTCTTATAATCTTTTCTATTTTATAACTTTAAAATGATATTTTTAATCTTTTAAATTTGATTTTATATTTTTTTCGGTCTTTTACTATTAAAATAATCTTTTAGTCCATTACATTTATTATTGTAAACTTTTTCTACTTCGAATAGTTATTGTGATATGCCCGCTTTGTAAAATTATTTATAAAATTAAAAATAAAATCAGAAATAGCAAAAATGTAGTATCAATTTTCAGTAGTCACCAATGAGTGAAAAAATTTTAAATTATAACAGTCATTTTCATTTCTAGCATAGCATATTGTGGTAATTAATAAGAGTAAATTATGTTTTTTTTTATTTTTTTATGTTTAATAGTCTTTTTTATCTCTCACTTATAAAAAATTTTCTTTTTTCGATCCTCTACTTTTGTAAAAATAACTTTTTTTCATTTCTTGATCAGTTATAGTCAGTTTAACAGGCAAACCCAAATAACTGATGCACTTCTAAACTCATCTCCAAGGATAATTTCATGAGTACAGCAATTACAGTGACACTCTAAATCAGTGTGAGTGCAGCATCACTAATTCCAGTGACACTCGAAATCGTCAAATGTGAACTATTTTTCCTCTCATTAAAATTCTAAAAAAAAAGAGGGGAAATTTACAAATATAGCACTTTTGACTATTAACTTTACAAAAATAGCACATTCTTTTTTTTGTTTTCTATTATATCACTTCCATCTAAAAAATGACTATAATACCCCTCTCTTTTATTATAGAACGCAAAAATATAGCACTTCATCGCATCTTCTTCTTTTTTTTTCTTTCCATGAATTCAACAAAATTTGTTCTCACACCCCATTGTTTATACATATCACTGTTCATACACCTTATTGAACTATCATCTTCAAGTAAGAAGGCCGCAATCGTAGAGAAGAAATAGCATAAATTTGATGTTAGTTGAAATTTACAGTAGTTGAACTGGTTTGTGAATTTGAAGAAGAAAATGGTCAAGCTCTAGGTCAAATTTTAGGTCGAGCACAAGGTTAAGTCAATAGTGTTAAGTCAAGTTTTAGGTCGAGCACTAAATTTGGTCGAGTTTCAGATTGAGTAAGTCAAATTTAGGTCGAACTCGACCTAATACTAGGTCGAGTGAATTCTTTTTATAAAAAAAAATAATAATAAATTAAAAAAAAAATTTACTCAACCTAGTACTAGGTCGAGTTCAATCTAATACTTGACCTAGTATTAGGTCGAGTTTTAAGTCGAGCATTAGGCCTAGTTTGACCTAAATTTGACTTACTCGACCTAAAACTTGACATAGCACTATTGACCTAAGCTTGTGCTTGACCTAAAATTTGACATAGAGCTCGACCATTTTCTCTTCCAAATTCACAAACCCAATTCAACTACTGCAAATTTCAATTAACATCAAATTTATGTAATTTCATTTCTACGATTACGGCCTTCTTGCTTGAAGATGATAATCCAATAGGGTGTACGAACAGTGAGGAGTGCAAACAACGGAGTGTGAGAACAAATTTTGTTGAATTCATAAAAAGAAAAAAGAAGAAGAAGATGGGGTGAAGTATTTTATTTCTGCGTTCTATAATAGAAGAGAGGGATGTTGTAGTCTTTTTTTAGATGAAAGTGCTATAACAGAAAACCAAAAAAGGAAAGAGTTATTTTTATAAAGTCGATGGTTAAAGGTGCTATATTTGTAAATTTTCCAAAAAAAAATCCCATAGCCAAATGGCATCCATTTTTCATTATTTTTTTACTAATTTCCAGATAAAAGTTAGAGGCAAGGTGGAGGAGAAAGGTTGTTTGCCGACATCAGCAAAAAATACTTTTATTCATCACAAAACGCATGCTTTAGTAGACTTGAATAGATTATTACTCAAACTAGAAGTGCACAAAAAGTTACACAATTTAATTTCTAATAAGTATCATATGATCAAATCACAAATTAAAAAAAAAAAAAACCAAACCAAAATTTCAAAAAATATCTCATAAGAAAGTGCACTTCTCGTCTTTGTCAATGCCTAGCTTATCTTCGTTAATGCCTAGCTCAGGCGACTACTCAAATAGAAGACTCTGTTCTATCTTTATTACTATATTCACCAATTTTACCTTTTCACATACTCGCAAACGCATCAGCATAACAAAAGAATTATTACAAAAAAAAAGCCAAAGAGAACCAAACAAAGATAGCTGTTGTTTAAGTTGATTGTAAGAAAAATAAAATAATAATAATTAAGATGTGATTATTAAAAAAACACATTTTGGGTGCTAAATTGAGAGAAGAGAGATTATTACCAAAAAAATAAAACAAAAAAGAAATTAGTGGTAGCAGAGGAAACCAAGATGGTGAGAATTAGGAGGAAAAGGAATTGAAATATAACTGAGTTTTTTTTTTTTTTTTTTTTGGGTGGTTGGGTTGGGGGAAGGGGGATTTTATTTGCTTTTGTTGGTTGGGAGAGAATAAGAATTTCAAAAAAAAGAGGGACAATTAGGAAATTGGGAACAACAACCACTTCGATTAATAGTACTAATCTAATCAAAATTAAGGATAAGTCAAAGAGAAGGCGTACGCTTGGTTGTACTGAAGAGTTAGAAGCGCTATGACAGTCATGAAATAAAAAAAGTTGTTTTTATCAAAAAAAAAAAATAATAATAAAAAAGATTATTTGTCTAAATGTAACAAATGAAAATTGTGATTTACGCTTCTACTATTTATAAAAGCAGCAATTTTTGGTCAACTTTTTTGTTTGACCTTCACATGCAATGTACTTGAAAACTCTTACTTCTTTTTTTTTTTTATGGTTGAATATGTATGTGTAGACATGCCACATTTTGGGTCGACACGTTACATGTGTTATTTTATTTGGATTTATTTCAACTATTGGATTCAACTTTCTCCATCCATTAGATCGTATTGATTTAGAAGTTAAGGTTTTATTACTTATTATATATTGGTTCCTAATGTTGTTCAACTTTTTTGCATTTCTGGCTCCATCTTTTCTTCGGATAGTTAATAAAAATTATACATTAACACTAAAAAATAAAGAATCTATTTTATCTTATTTTTTTAACTAAACTATGTAAGTATAAATAATTTCAAATAAAAGACACGTATTTAATTAATTGGGAACCATGGGAGAAACCAGTTAAAATATGAAAAAAAAAATTTAAAATAGAATATGTAAGGGAGTAAAAAATTTATTTTAATGCCAAAAAGGGAAAAAAATTGTAAAACTAAATATAAAGATCTAAAAACATCATTTTAAAATGTGAGTAATAAAAAAATAAGTAATGATATTTATAGTGACTCATATGACAATTATGAAAAGATAAAATTATTCTTTATTATTTTATATTTTTTAAGAAAAGTAATGAGTAAATTTTATCTTTTTATACTTATTATATCAATTATTATAAAAAGTTACTATAATTAGTTATTAAAAGTATCATTACTTTAAAAAAATTATATGACTAAATATAAGAGACAAAATTTTGGATTTAGTCCACTAAAAAGTAATAAGTGGATACAAGATCAATCGTTGAATAAAATCACTATAAATACGTTTGTGTTGACTCAAAATTGAACGATAGACCCTACATATTTGTTATTACCGCCTTGCATATCCACTTGTCTAGAGTCTTATTTATCAAAAAAAAATTTAGTCAAAGTAAAAATCATATTCTGTGTTGTAGGTTTCACTTAATGTATGGTGATCAGAAGGAATCACGACCACTTAATGTAAATTTCATTGAAGAAAAATCACACAGAGTGTACAATTTAAATTTTTTATATCTCTTTATTCTCCACAGGCCTTATGTAAATTTAACTTATTTTGAATAATAAAATATCGATGATGTTGTGTTTTATGGCAATTGCATGATTTTTATCAGTATTAGACTAAGAATACACATTGTAACTTCGTAGTGTCTTTATTCATTGAGATAACATTTACTTACGATCTGCAAATTTGCAACATATTTACCATTATCCCACACATTAACACAAACTGACAAGTTACCGCATCACTAACATAGGGAAAAATCACTAAAATATTATTATTTGTTTTGAAGAAGAACGATGGTTGGTTAGTGACAGGGGCGTCAGAAGAATACAGTATAAGAGGCTTGGCATCAGAATACATACATTGTCCTTGTCAACAAATCTTTAAACAAATGAAAACTGCTTTTTTATTTTTTGTTCTTAGAACTAGAAAACGTAGAATGGCTCCTCAGTCGTAGTAGTTTCCTCATAGGCTACAAACAATATATATATATATATAGCGTTCCGACCAAGTTAAAAATTTGAATCCAAAAAAACTGGCACGAATAACGCCATCTTCTTGTTCCCTTTCCCTTTCCTTTTTAACACAAATCCAACATTTTGCACAAAAATACCTCTATTTATGAGTTATGACCCAGTTACTGCTGCTCATTTCTGGATCTGAACCTCAAATGGTGGAAATATACCCATTGTCCCATATCAATTCGTCTGTAGATCTTTGAACACGAACTCATTAAGGATTTTTGGTTCGGGTGATTATTGAATAATCATCGATGCAAAATGGGTTCAAGCAGTAGTAAGCAGAATGCAGCTCCGTCGTCATCCTCACCCGCACAGTCACCGTCGGTTTCTCCGTCTCCGTCGTTCGTTCGGAGGACTCGATCTTACAGAAGAAGAGTGTTCCAATCTCCTTGTCTAGGATCTGGAGGCAATGCTGGCCCGCAGGTCAATTGATCTTTTTTTCCCCATTATGTAAAATGCGCAATTGATGATTGATCCACTGTGTGTCTGTGTGCTTTTGGAGTGTGAAATATGAGAAGTGCATCAATGGGTTGTACCTTACTCATAGTTATTTGCACCTTACTTTGTGTGGAATCGTTAGGTTTTTATTTTTATTTTTTTAGAGTTTTTCCTCTATGAAGATTGGAAGAAACCCAGAATAATAATCTTAAAAATGGAAACCTCATTATGTGTGGATTGGGCCTATAATGTTGTGTGGTGGATGCTTGATGAAATTTCCTTCTGACAAGATGTCATTTTTCTCCATTATTGATCTGTTTATCATGTTCTGTCCAACGATTTTCTTATATGTAGTGTATTGGGTCACCTCCAAATAAGGTTTTATTGATGGGATTAGCAGTTTTATTCAAAATGGGACAGATTAAGAAGGGAAAGTGTAGTTCATTGGCAGGGCAGTTTCGAGTCAGAATGTATGGTTGAAAGTCGGAGCAAGTATCTATTTTTTAGTGGGAAGGTGTACAAGGACAATCTTTTCGGTTGGAAAATATCTTTTGGAGAGTGGCTGAGTTAAAGCTAAAATTTGTTTATAAGATACGGTACCTGCAAAGAAATGAAACCAATTATTCTTAATCTGCAATTGCCTCTTGAAATTTAGAAAACAGATTTAGATCCCCGTGTGAAGGTGGCATGGAATAGAATAGATATGATTAAATTGATGCGGATTGGCAACCAAAAATAGGAAAAACCAAATTTTGAGAACAAAGTAAATCTTTGGTAAATAAGTTCTGGTATTGAATCTTCTAATCCACAATAACTTATTTGTTGAGTTTCTATGTTCTTTTTATCTTCTTTTTGATGGAGAGCGACAATCTAAACTTTCTGCTCTTTTAAGGCACAGTTTGTTTCAGTTCTTGTTTTCTTTTATTTTGGGAGGTTGTGGTGCCTAAATAAATTCCATGCTTCAGGCATCTGATATTGGGTCGAAGAGAAGTGGTGCTGACCACCCTTTCACAAATGAGACTATGTCTGATTGTAATGAAGTAAAGAGGGAAAATAGCAGAGAGGTTAAAGTTCAACTGCCTGAGGAATTAAACTCGGAGATGTCAGATGCAGAGAATGATGAGTGGGATCGTTCAAGAGGTGGTTGTATGTCTTCTGGAGTTTGCTCATCTCGAGGACTGAATCCTTCAAGTCGTTTTCTTTCTCGCTTGAGTATCTTTCCTGGTAATGTTAGCTTTAGGCTTAACAGAGCAAACAATTTTCGCTCTGCAAGGCCTTGTTTTGCATCTTCAACTAGGTTTCCAATGAACAATGAAGATGAGCCCACTACCTCTGGTTTGACAAGAGGAAATGATAGTATGCACGGTTGTGATTACTTTTCTACATGCTTTACTGCTCAATCTCCTGCATTACCTCATGCAGAATTAGTTACAGGTAATTTTGTACAAAATACAACAACTCGAGGTGCATTGAGAGAGACAGTTCATGCTGGAATGGACTCTGGTGAAAATTCATTTTCTGCCAATCATTCCTCCATTGAATTTACAGAGGAAAGACTTGCCAATAGACGGAATGCAGTTGGGGAAACCGTTGAACAGAATGTGCGGTTTAGTAGATCTTTAAGTGTTGGCAGACTTCGTGAGAGAGTTCTTCGGAGATCATCATTTCTGGACTCAGCTTTTGGCCCTTCTGAACAAGGCCAAGAAGCGAGATATCCAAGTCATGTTGGGGAAGGACAGATGTTGAGTGGTGGTATGGTACCACCATCAGCTCAAGAGAATACAATTAGTTCACCAGCTTCTTTAAGTCAGGGAGGAGCTGGTATGCCTGGTTCAGTATATGGACGTCAACATCTCGATGTTGATACACCACGATCAAGAGAAGCTAGGTATCATGACCTTCTAGAGTATAGATCAAATTTCCTTGAGCGCAGAAGAAGAATAAGATCTCAGGTTTGTAAGTTCTTCCCTCTGACTATGTATATAGATATTATTTCTGTACTAATGAGGATTACTTGCATTTGAAGAAGGTGGAAACAGGCCAAATATGTGAATTTCGTCTTATATTAATGGATGCAAAAGATTTGTTATGAATTAAGGGTGCAGAAATATAAAACTTTCTAGTTATTATTAGCTATGGGTGCAGTAAATGTCACTCATGTGGGGGAAATATGTTGGAAAATTTGAATAGGGTGATCTTAAATCTAATATTAGCTGAAATGTTTAACTAGATGACAAGCATTGGGCTTCAACTCGCTACTGAACCCATGGTTTGCTTGTCTATACCAATAACAATTTCATGACAAGTCATGCAATGACACTCATCACTGGCAGCTGCCAAATTGCTTTCCAGTCTTAAAATCTATCATCCCTAAATTTTGTAGCAAGAGTCCTCTTAAACCTTTCTCTGTTTAATAAAAGCACAAAATGCACCTTGGACAATGGGGGATTTGGCATGGAAACATTATGATAGCTGTGGGCACTAGTATTGTAAGACAGAGAAACTTATTTGAATAAAGTTATTTTGAGACTTGAAGGTGGCTATTGTCTATTCTATCTAATTTAGCCTGATCTTTAACATTAGTTCCAAAATTTATGTGTTATTCCTGTATTTTTTTTGACCAGATAATATATATGTAGGTACGGGCTCTTCAGCGTTTGGGAAGCCGCTTTGAGAATCTCTCTGGACATGAGAGGTCCTGCATCTTGTCTGGTCAACACCGAAGAGGGCATTGCACATGTCGGATTAGTCCTCGAGAGATTGATTCCAATGATGAAACTAGTGCTAGGGCTAGTATATCAAGGATTGTCATGTTGGCTGAAGCTTTATTTGAGGTACCATTACCTATACTTTTTAAACCTGCTTTTGACCTTTGAAATAGGTGTTGAATTTTTTACTCATTTTAATTAGGTTCTGGATGAAATTCACCAGCAATCTGTAGTTTTGTCTTCCCGGTCTTCTATGTCATCACTTGGATCTGCACCAGCGCCTAATGAAGTTGTGGAATCCTTGCCTTTAAGATTATACAGTAAATTGCAGAAGCAAGTACAAGATGAAGTTGCACAGTGAGTAAATGTTCCCCTTTCAGTTTCCTATTGTTTTCTTCTCCACATGGTACCTGATGAAAGTAGCTGATCCATTTTGTGATTATTTTGTCTGTATATAGTATCTCCACTCTGTAGCAGTTCTATATTTTTTTTCCTTTACCTTCTCTTCTTCTATTCTTCATCATCTTTCTATGCCTCCATGTTTGCTTTTTGGTAGCAAAGGTGTGTGTCTGTGAGAATCTAAGAGACGGAGAGAAGATAGAAGAAAAGCCAATTGGAGGGAAAAGTTACACGGTCAAAGTTTGGCGTTTTTAGGCTTAGACCCACTATTAGATATTTATTCCTTGCTCCTAGCATTTTATGTCAGAGACTTGAAAATGGAAGGCAGTTGTTTCTAAAATGAGTGTAGAAAAGAACACAATATTTAAAAGCATTAGAGATGTGTCATTTGCTCTGCATTGTAACAAAATGTAATTTGTCAGTGACTAGAAAATGAAGGCAGTTGTTTCTAAAAGGAGTGTAAGAAATGACGTATAATATTTAAAAGCATTAGAGACATGTCATTTGCTCTGCATTTTTAACAAAATGTAATTTGGGTTTGTGTTCTTCAAATAAACTAAATCTAGAGTTTTCATTGGAAAGGGATGCTCAGTCAGGAGAAAGTACTAAATGGTTCTTATCAATGATTATGTGATGGTACTAGTTGCAGTTGTTGCAGTTGCCCTACTTCATATGGCTAATAATTATCTAGTGTTTAGTCCTCAGTTTGCCCCATTCTTTCAGTCACATTTCTGGTTCAGCAGGTGTATCTCTTAATATTTTCTATCATTAATTCACAAGGGCTGATGCCCAATTTGTATGTGGCTTGAAACTGAAACGTCTAACTCGTAACTTCACTTTCTTGAGCATCATTTGGGACAAGACCAATAACTTGCTGGTCTTACTCACATCTGGTGACAATATCTGATGTGCATATCCTTTGTTTATCCCAATGCAGATGCTACATTTGCCTTGTTGAGTATGAGGAAGGAGATTCTGTGAGGATACTACCTTGCCATCACGAATATCATAAGACATGCATTGACAGATGGCTAAAAGAAATTCACAGGTACTCTCAGTCTTGCCCACTGAACCTGAACCCTCACAGAAATAAAATGCTTATTGAATCGGATCATTAAGCTTTTTATTCTTCACATTGATGTTCATTTTGCAGAGTGCTACCATCATTTGGTTCAATAGTTGTGTGGCTTTTAATGTTATGTGGATTCTAATTTCATGTGATCCAACTCTTGAGTACAGGGTTTGCCCACTTTGTCGGGGGGATGTTTGCAGATCTGATTCTTTGTCAGCAAATACACATGGTTTATGATTTTTCATTGGCTTCCTGAGCCATCAAGCATTCCGGGTTTGTGCTGAGGTGTGCAAGTATGGAAAGGTTCAGCTTTGGATGTTATTATTGGTGCCACTTCATCTTTGCTCTGAAATGAGCTGGATTGCCAACTTAAATGGAATATTAGCAATTTGTAGAGCGCTAAGTTGAGAGGAAGGTGTTGTAGGGTTCTGTTGTTGAAAAGCAAATTAGATGGTCGGCGCAACATGCCATGAGCTGGCAATTTTCATAGTAGGTTAGTTGGCAATTGAAAGTTGGATTTCGGATTAAAATCATAAAGAAGGGATTTCTTCATCTATGATATTCAAAGTTGAATGACAGGTTTTCCTCACACATACCAAAACGTTTCTTTGGGTAGTGGTTCTACTGTTCTACTTAATTTTTCATGGCAGTGAATAAAAATTCTCCATTTCGAGATTAGTTACACCATGGTCGACCTGAACATTGAGAAAGCTTGAGCGTCTAAGTATCACTTACATGATTCAAAATTTTTAGTTTCTTCTTGGCCTAGCATCAAATCATTTATGAAATAATGAACTTGCCCTTGGATTTTAAATATATAAACACCCTTATTTCTTCTAACTAGGTTTAATTGAATTTCTGTCGCAAGTGAATGCAAATATGTTTTATGTTCTAAATCTAATATAGTATGTTTTAAAATACTTGGCTTCATCACATTTGGATGTTAATAATTTTTTAAGCACCGGAAGTAATTTATTGTCTGTTAATTGCACTTGTCCATTACAGCAACAAAAATTTGCTATTTCATGAGTAAGTGTTTTTTTTCATTATAATATACTCAAGGGTTTCACAGACGAAGGATATCAAGAATAATGGCAATATGATTTAGTAAATCCCCTCTTCCCCCACTCCCCACAAAAAAAAATCTCGAGAGATTCTCTTTACAGTGAAGGAAAATGTATGGACTATAATCCTATCAACACATTGAAGAGGATGAATGAAGGGAATGAACAGAATGTTCAACTTATTGTATTCGCTATAAAGAGATAAACTTTTAGTTTTTCTATTTGCCCTTCTCATGTTTTGCAACCTTCATTATGGTTTAAGTGTCCAAAACCTATAATTGTACATGAACCAAGACATTAGTTTTTTCTCATTCTTGTGTGTTGGTATATTTATTCCTAGGCGTTTTATATTCTTTCAAAATATTTTTCTATGAATAATCTTTTGGTTGTTCAATAGCAATTTAATTGTGACTTGTCTATTTCTCTTTATTTTCCATCACTACATGGCCTCTTTTCTACAATTTCTAGCAATGAGACTTTTGATCGTTCCACAAGCATACGAAGTGCTTGGTTGGAAACAATTGTTTCTAATCATATCAAACTTCATTGATAGATTGTATCTCCTATCATTGGAGGTACCAATAATTTGTGTGGGGTTATGTAAATTGATATTGTTATACTTGTATTTATGGTTGGTACTTTAGTTTCGTTACCATTTTTAACGAGAAAATGGCTACTGTCTAAATCTTTATTTCTAGATGAAGCCATCATTAGCTGAAATACAAATGGTTCAACCTTTTAGGACTCAATCACTTCTTTTTCTAACACATCACATTAGTCGAAAAGAATAATTTAAACCAAATTTGATTTAAACAAAGCATAGGAACAACAATTGGTACATGAAACTTGCAATGATTCATCATTTAGTTTCTTAGAATACATATTATAACAATGGGGAAGACCATCACATAATATCACTTTTACTAAGCTTACAAGGAGTTCTATTGAAATCACATAGCAAAATCCAACATCAACACACATGCTAAAAAATATAAAAGTTTATGTTCGATTGAAAAATTGCAGTTATCAATTTAGATTGTAGAGAATTGCACTTATATAAACCAACAATAACAATAGGCTTTGGGTGCAAGTTTTAGAATCAATACTTGAAAGAAAACTTATAGGACACCTTCAGCAAGAGATTCCACTAATAAACTAAATTTGATTATGAGAACAAACAGAATAAACTCGAAAATTCTATATGAAAGAAAGAAAATATAATTATCAGTACATAGCGCCAATGGTTCCTTAATTTGGAGGTTTGGTTCCATTTTGTTTTTTAAGTTGAAAAAGTTTTAATTTTATCCCTTAAATTTAAAATTAAAATCTAATTAGTTCCCAACCAACAATTAGGTGGGCAAAATTAAATTTTTGACCAGCACGTGCACAGTATGTGAAGTTGACAGTGGCAATATTGGAAAGAAATTTTTTGGCCCACTTTGAACGCTTCCTTTCTCTCCTTCGCTGTTTGGATTTTTGATTAAGAGACCCAACCCTATTCGTCAACCCTTCTTGACTCTCCCAGTCAAAAACTTTCTTCTCAATACTGCCCCTTGCAACTAGGGATGGCAACGGGTACCCGCCCTGTTTAACCCCTGCAAGGGGCGGGTGAAGCAGATGGTGGAGAAGGTGCTCCCCCTCATACATAAATAGGGTGGGCGGCGAGGCAAGGAAACCCCATCTTATTCACCTGCTTTAATTTTGTTTATATAATATATATATTTTTAATAAATATATTATTTATATATATTAGTAAATATATTATTTATACGATTGTATATATTATATTATTATTAGTTATAATATTAACTTATTATTAAATTATTTCTTAGTTATTATTAGATTATATTTATATCAAGATTATATTAATTAAATTTTTAGTTATCATATTTCAATATTAGTTACTACTTACTATTAGTTTACTATTCTTTTCTATTAATTATGAATTATTATGTACTCACTCTTATCTTTTTTATTGTAACATATTATTAGTACTGTTATGAAAATACTACTAAGTAGTATTACTTCTACAATTCTAAAATGTATTAAATTAGTAAATAGAATAATAGTATAAAAGTAAGACAGAAGAAATGTAAAGAACACAAAATGTAGTGAAGTAGTGAAATTTTCTATCTTTTTCCTTCTTCTTTCATACCTTCACTAAACCTCTATTTATATTAGAGGTGGCAATAGATCATGTTTCGGGTTCACGGGTCATGTTTTGATATGAGTATTACAAATTAATTATGAATCCGAACAGGACCCGTGAACCTTACTTGTTTCATTTTCGTGTTAAGTTCAGGTCGCATTTTGTGAGAGGATTTCGTGTCGTATTTTCGTGTCGTGTCGTAAATTACCACTCCTAATTTATATAGGTTTAGGGTTTATCCTCCCACATAATTGTCTTGTAGGTTACAAGAACCTAAAGGTGACAAGTTACAAATATCTAAAAGGTTACAAGAACCTAAAGGATCACAAGTTACAAGAATATAAAAGGTTACATAACTCTCCACTACATTATAATAAATCATGGGCAAGTGGAGAATTATATAGAGTAATAAGGAAGAATATAGATGGGCATCCACAATTTGCATGATTCATAACAAGTACTTATATTTTATTTTTTTAGTACTTATATTTATATACTATTGTTAATTTGATATTATATATATAGAATCTTATATATTTTGAATTTTATTATGTAACAGAATATGAATTAAAATGTTGTAGTTCATGTTTTATAACTTTTACTATTGAATTAACCAAAATTGTAATTAAAGAACTCTTTCATTATTGTACATTATTAATTATTAATAATCTACCACTTAATATTAGTAAGTTGATATATATTATACTTTGTGTGTGTGTATGTGTGTATATATACTATACTTTAAGTACAATAGCAATTAAAATAATGAAGTAAAATTTTAATAATATTTTGATTTTTTTTTGATTTCTAGTAATTTTAAACATATTTTAGTCAAGCCCTTTAATAATTCTAAATAATACCTATAATTATTTTTAGTTATGCTACAACACCTTAATAATATGATTTTTGTCCCAAGAGAAAGTAATAATTATATTAATTTTTTTTCATTTTTCCTTTCAAATATCTAAATTACTAGTTACTTCATATTTATATTATAAATATATAATATAATATAAATATACAATTAATAGTTTATTAAACTATTAATAGTCATATATTAATTAAGAATTTAAGATTTATTAGTTAATATGTTTTACAGATTATTCCCTTCATCCCAAAAAAGAATCCACTTTAGTTTAAATACAACTTTTTATTAGTTATTAGGTACAACACATTCGATAGAAACCAATTAAATGTATAATTTTATATTTTTATCCTTAATTTTTAATTTTAAGTATACACCATTATTATTAGTAACAATATTTTAGAAATTTGGTTTGAAAGTAGACTCTTTTTTTGGGACAAGAAAAAATTTTAAAATTGATTTTTTTTTTTTGGGACGAAGGGAGTACAATGTTATCACTTGTAATATTATTAAATATTAACAAGTAACTTAATGTTACGAACTTACTTACTTAGCTACTTTTATACAATATTAAATATATTATGGTTTATAATCATAATTTTGTTACATATTTTTCATCAAAAATAATATTTGCATTTAATTTCCTATGATCTCATTATCTTAATTACTTGTTCAAAATTTTTTTTAGTATGAATGCAAAGTATGCTTAACGTTTAACTCGTATAAAATATTTTCTTTTATATTTATATTGAAATATATAACAATATTTTTCAAAATAGCTGCTATGAATGGTAATTTAACTCATAAAATACTCAAATATACTAACATAACTAAATGATGGCATTGTGTAAAATGAATCATTGCGCTATATATATGGCTATTAAATTATTAATGATATCTTTTTTAAAAAGACTTAAAATATTACAAATTTTTGTAAACAGTAGTATTTTTCTTTTAATTTTTCACATTTCAACTAAATTGTTGATAGAGTAAAAATCATGTAAAATTTATATAAATTTTTTTAAACATATTAGAATGTGTTCACATTAAAACTTATAAAATCATTTAAACATAATAAAATTACATAAACTCAAACCAAAATTATTATAAAAAAAGGTGAATTTACTTTTTAATACAAAATAATATGTATTTTTTAATTGTGAATTTATAATGATGATTCGCTCTTAACTTATGGGTGTAATTGAAGTTATAAATTTTTAGATGAAAACAAAAAGAAAAACACTCGTGGGATGTATATAACATTAATTATAATTATTGGTCAAATAATAATAACCAAATTTATAAACTATAACTTAGAGTTGCAATTTGCAAAACTTAAGCCCTAGTCACTAGTGCTCTCTCTCTCCCTTAGCTGCCACTCTCTCAATCTCCTTTTAAAAATCAAAGTCCACACCTGCTCCCAATAAAAGTGCATGATGACCAAACCTCTCATCCTTCGATTTCGATTCACTCACTTCCAAACCCAATGACTAAAAATTTATCTAATATGAATATACAAGTAATACTAATATCAACTAATACTATCGTGAACAACTAATATTAATATGAATATACAACTAAACCTACTACTAATATCAATTAATAATAATATACAATATTAATATACAACTAATAGTCTAATACTAACATCGTATTAGATTATCTAATGTGAATATACAACTAAGATCAACCAATACTATCATGAATAACTAATATACAACTAAGATAAATAATTTCACATATTTAGTCCCAACTCTAAATTTTTCCTCATATAAACCTAAAGGAACTCAAGAACAATCTCAATTTTCATGAAAAGCTTACAAATGTAGGATTGATTTCGCAGTTTATCGGTAAAAGAAATAGTTATAACAAATTTAGACCTTTAGTGATTTGTTTTTATTTTTCACTAAAAGTTCATACATAACAGTGGCACACTTTTTCCCCTTTTTAGCAACAAACAACAAATTGGAGTTTAATTGTTGCTAAAATTTTGTTTTTTTTTTTTCTTGTTTCCTGGAAGTCATAGCTTCACTGATGACTTCAACAAGCAGCCATCCACCAACGTTGCTGATTTCACTAACAAGTTCAATTACTAAATCAATTTAGTTATTCTACAAAAATTCAAACTTAAGCAACCCTATTTACTCCAACAATGCCAATTCTATATTCATGAACTAGAACCTAGAATTTTTCAAACCTAACACATTCAATTGAACTAATGATATGTACACCGATAAAGAATTATAATTACCTATATTTTGTCTCTATGATATAGATTTTTTTTCCTTCCTAATTTACTAGTATAATTGTTTTTGTTTCCATTCATAGACAACCCCCCAAGTCAGAAATACATCATACAATATTTTCTGCAATAATTAAAATATATTTTTGTTTTTATTTCCTATCTTATTTTTTTTATTTCGTAAGTAGTCCTTTTAATATAACATATTTAATATTTACCCATCTAATTAAGTAAAAGTAAGTTTTGGGTATTACATGAGCTGTCTAAGATTTATAGCTACAAATATAAGCTGAGTAAAACAAAATAAGAATGAACAAAAAAAATAGAGGTTAAAATTGTAAGGTATGGAACCTAAAGTTCCTCTCCTCGTTCTCTAAAATGATCTCCTCACTTTGGGTAGGGGTAGGACTCATTCAGACCATAAGGGGAATGGTCTTAAAAATATGGTCTACTCTAAAAGATACAGAATTCAGGATAGCTGTGTGATGAGAATTCAAGTGCACAAGGTCAAATGCAAGATAACCGAACTAACCAAACAAAGAAGTTAGACTTGAAAGGAGCTAAGATCGAATGTCAAAGTGGTTTGAATTCAACATCCAAGGATCCACTATAAAATCTCCATGGTCGAATGACTAGATTTTGAACTAAAGAAATTAAAAGAAGTTCTAAATGGTTTAATTCAAAAAGTCTAAGTCAAGGAGGTTGCTAAGTTTGACAATTATGAGTCAAGTGTCATAAACGTTCTTTCAATTATCAATTATAAGCCACATTAAAGCCTTTTGTGAAATTATGGGTCACATTGTGGGCCACATTAGAGGGCCTAAAACACCCTAGAATTTATATTAGGGTTTTTTAAGGTTTCTAAGGGTTTAGGGTTTTACCCAACCCTAGCTCAAAACCATTTATTTTAATTATTTTAGTGTTTTATTTATCATAATTTTAATAGGATTCATGAAAGTTTGGCTATCTCTAGTTGCTAGAATTTAGGAAAGTATAAATTATATTAGTGTTAGAATTTTTATGTCTTTCAATTTTAGTTCAAGTATGTTAGAGTTTAATTGCCAAATCCTTATGCATCCAACCACTTATTCTAGTCCAATTGTAGGATAGAAAGGGATAGTTATTATCCTTATAAATATCCCTTTTAAGGCCGAATTTTGAATGGAAAAAGTTTAATAAAAATTTTGTGAGTTTTTTTTTCACATCTTAAGTTCTTGTTCTTGAACTTAGTTTTGAGCTTATCAAACTTCACCTTGTGGTGCTTTTTGACTTGTCAACTTGCTATTTGATCCTAGTGAGATGTGGCATCCTCTACTTCATTATTTGTCATATCGTATGTTTGTTTATAACTTAGAGTGTTAGGTAGTTACTATTGTGCTTAACTTCCTAGTTTTAGTCAAATTGTACTTGTGATTTTACCGGATTGTGTTCTAGTTCAATTTTTGGTAAGTTATGGGCTTGTTGAATTTGGTCGTATTGGGAGGCTCTTACTGGCCTCCAAGTACGTATCACTATGTCAGGCCCGTTATACATTTTTAAACTAGGGGAAGGATCTTTGATGTTTTTGGGATCTCACCATTTCATGAAAAATTCTATGATAGAAGCTCTAATTAAAAAAATTGGTGGTTTCCATTTCTTAATGAAAGTTGCGAACCCAATAGGGATTTTAGATCTATGAGCCCTATTATTAAAGCTAAACCATTAGGTTTCACTTGGAAGAAATACATAAACAGCTAACTATGCAAGTACTGTTCGTAGAATGATAGACTAGTTGAAAACAAACTAGTTTTTAAATTATGTTTAGGAAAAGTTGAGAAATATGAACTTTGTAAAATTATAATATGTCCTCAAAGAAGTCAAAGAGTGAAATATGGAGTCCTGCCTTAAAAAATTTTGTATACAGAGCCATCATCCCAGGAGGGGTGAGTTGGCCACTTTGTTACTAGAAGGAAATTTTAATAAAAATGAAGAGTCAATATAATAACTAAGCATTAAATGAAAATGGGAGTTATGAGAAAGGATAAACTTCAAAATGTGGATTCTAGTTTTAGGCATCTTAAACCCTTAGGAAAACTAGAAAAAAAAAAGTTTTTTGAGAAAGAGAACTTACTTTAAAAGGCCAGCAAAAAACACCATTAGGCCAATGGAAGATTAAGAAAGGTAGGCAAGATCTTCATCGATGGAAAAACTCTCACAAAAAAAAAAGAGAGAGAGAGAGAGTAGGAGTGAAAAAATATGGTCACCTTGTAAAAGTAGCCGTAGGAAAAACAAAGAAACTGCTGAAGGAATGAGAGTGAAGAAAAGAAAGGAGAAGAGTGAAAAGGTTGAGGTGAAAGGTCTATTTATAGCTCTCAATCCAGAAAAAAACAGGGAAAAGAGAAATGAAAGTTGAAAGGATGGAAATGATGTGACATTAACGGGAAAAAAAAAACAGGAAAGGAAAAGAGGATGCATCTCAATGAAGGAATCTAAATTCAACAAAAAAAAACTCCTTTGGTTGCTCTAACCCCTTTTGACTTCAATCAATGCTGAGTTTTTGCATAGAAGTTGGAATGAAAGGACAAGTAATAGATAATAATCCTAATATATTAGTATGGATAACGCTCACCCAAGAAGCCAACTTTGGTACCATAAGTGTGGCTTTCACAAAATAGCCACACCATCGAGTTACCTGGCCACCATCCACCTTTTAATTTGGGGATCAGTAAGATTACTTCAATAGCTTCAACTCTGATTTTAGTAGCACTGTAAATATTCCCTATCAATGCATAGATAAGTCATAAGAAACATATTGCAACTTTATTTTTTATTACATATACTAATTTAAATATCAGTGTGGTCTTTTGAAAATACAACTCCCTAATATATCATTCACTAGTTCTTTTGTAGCACAGGTTTTAGTTGAAACCTACCCTAAATCAAGATGGGAAAACTCTAATAAAGGCGAAGTGCACGCTATCATATATATAGAATATTCGCTTGTTTTTCATTTATTAAATTAGTGACAATGTTATGTTTGATTAGTTTAATTTTACCCCATTTTTCATCTCCCACGAAAATGTGTTTGGGAAATTCAAAAAATTGACTTTGTTTGGCTTGGTTAGTAATACTCTCCTTTCTAAAAAATATCACTTTTAGTTTGGTATAACTTTTTTTTTTTAATTTACAATTAATACATAATTAAATGTATATTTTTACAATTTTTATCCTTGCCTTTTAAATTAGATGATACATTGTTATTATTAATAAATGTAATATAAGAATTTCACATAAAAAGTGCACTCTCTTTTTGAGATAATTTTTTTTTTGAAAGTAGGCTCTTTTTTGGTTATGCTAAATTATTTGGTTATAGTAAAATTTGAAATTGTGTCTAACTCAAAACCCAAAAATCCTAAAAGATAGTCTTCTCATTATTTTTTTTTTAATTTGAAAAGAATAGGAATCATAGTTCGTCCACTAAAGGAGTAGGTAAGTGGAATTAACTTCAATAACAAATTGCAATGTACATATGGAATTATGATAGATAAATGTAACTGGTAACCATCCTATTTGTTTTATGTATTTTATAATTATGATATTATTAGTTTGTTGTATTTGTAACATGTAAATCATGATTAATTTTATTAGTAAAAATAAACATATTTTCTGAAAATAAAACCACGTAAAAGTGAATCTATTCCATTTCATCAAAACTCATCAGAGACATAGAGGTTCCAACACCAATCTTTTGTAAACCAACAGCCCTAACCCTATGGGCGATAGCCACATAAAAATATTAGACATCCTTCTTGTGGAACTTGATTTTTTCTTTTTGTAATTTGTTTAAAAATATAACATTTTCTTAGATTTTTTTTTTATGAAGTTTGTGTGTTTGAAGTTGATATATTGTGAATTTATTAGTTTTTAGTGAATGGTTGTATACAGGAAATTAGTTAAAAATATAATAAATTTTTGTTCAAAATGTATAAAAATAATGTACGAAAAAATAATGTACAAAAATAATGCTCAAAAATAATGTACAGAAAAATAATATACAAAAATAATGTATAGAAAAATAATGTATCAAAAAATAGCATAAATAATTTACAAAATTTTGTAAAAAAAATAATGTTGAACAATAATGTACGAAAATAATATACAAAATTTTACAAAATTAATGTAAAAAAGTATACATAAAAATGCTCAAAAATAATTTTTTTTGTATTTTTTTAAAAAAATAATGTTTGTCAGAAAGTTTTACCAAGAACTCTTAAAATTTTCAATTTTAGAATTAGAATCTATATTTTCACGTATCAAATATTCGATTTAATTTCTAAAAAATTATTATTCAAATATTTGAATTTGGTTTTTAAGCAAATTAAAAATTGAATAATTTAAAAAAAAAAAGAAGAAGTCAATTTTTGAAAAATCAATTTCAAAGTTAATTTAAAACAATAATATTTTTTTAATTTAAAAAAAAAATTCTATGAAATTACTCCCATTCTTACATAGACAACAAACACATCCTAAGGCCTTGGTTGACCAGGGAATACGCGCATTGGAGTAAAACAAAAAAAAAAAAATGGTTAAAGTTGAACGTGATAATTATAATTACTCACAATATCTTTTTTTAGTTGTTTATTTTTTGAGAAAAAGATTTATCAAGCTCGTCCTAATAAATGAGTTATCAAGCACCCAATAAAATTAGGACATATAGAATTTTTCTAAACTTTCATTTTAATTTTCCTGTGCCCTCACCACATCAGAATTTTTTCTATTAAAACCATGGAAATACATTCGGTACCGATCAAAACTATGGAAGAGAAATCCCACAGAACAAAGTCATCAACGCAATGGCTACTCACGGCCAACTCCAAGCGTGTGTTTTGGTACTGATCAATTGCTAGACTCAAAGATTTATCAATTGGGTGTGCCAAAGCCATTGCAGCCCCGCTTGCTTGATGTTCCTATTTTTATGCATCAATGATGCGTTGGTTTATTTCATAGTAGCAATTGCAAAAGGAAATATTGATTGTGTCATGCTCTTTGCTGGTTTCTCCCTCGCTACAATTTCAATTTTGTCATTGGTTTTGAATCCAACACATCCCTCTAAAATAGCCTATGGATTTATACCAAATTTTATTATCGTTGCGTTATGCTCTACACACAAGGAAATCACCTTTAAACTCTAGCATATATGCGTCGCTACCTTGATCAATACCAGAACACAGGCTTGGAGTTGGCTGTGGGTAGCCACTGCATCACTACCTTTGTTCTGTGGGGCTTCTTTTTTTATAGTTTTGATTGGTGCCGAATATATTTCCATGGTTTTAATAGAAGAATTCTGATAGGGTGAGGGCACAAAAAAATTAAGATAGAAGTTTAAAAAAATGTTATGTGTCCTAATTTTATTGGGTGCCTGATAACTCATTTATCAGGATGACCTTGATAAATTTTTTTCTTTCTTTTTTTTTAAATTCAAGATCGCGAAAAAGGAAAAAAAAAGCTGTTAAAGTTAACCCGATAATTATAATTACTCATAATATAATATCTTTTGTTAGCTGTTTATTTCTTAGTTCAAAATAGCTGTTTATTTCTTATTTCTTAGTTTAAAACTAAAATAAAGAACTAGAGTTAAACTAGCACAAAATAGGGAACTAAACCTGCAATCCTCTCGTGTCTCTTCTTCATTCCTGTTGAATGAATCAAAACCCTTCAATTTCTTAATTTACCATTAATTGCCCCATTCTCCAGCCCTGAAAACCAAGAAAATTAATGGGTTTGCCAAGGTTTACCCGTCCCAAAGGAGGGATTGCTGAATGTAGTCCAAATCTATACGTAGCCAATTGTGGGCCGGCAGTTGGGCTCTCTTTTGATGTTATTTCTTCAGTGTTCAAAAAATTTGGCGAAGTGAAAGGTGTTTATGCAGCTGATGAAAGTGGAACCCGAGTCATTGTTTGTTTTGATGGCCAAAGCTCCGCAGAGTCAGCTTTGGAAGCATTACATGGACGCTCATGTCCTCTTCTTGGCGGCCGTTGTTTACATATTCGATATTCTGTTCAATCAAGTGACCCTGTAAGATATGTTTCTTTTTTAATTTTTTTTTGGGGTTTTGTAATTTGTGTTGTGGAGTTTTAGCATATCGGATTTTACACTTTCACCATAGGTAAATTACACATGTTCTTAGTGTAGCATATAAAAGTTTTGATTTTTAGGTTGTTGAAGAGGATTATAGGAATTGGAAAAGTTCATAATAATTTATTATTCCTTCAAATGTAAATATGTTTCAATTTGAATGCACTATTTTGTTGATTAAGTTTCTGTTGAATAACTCGGAAAACATATTAAAGAAAACCCAAAAGGCTCCCAATTTTGCTCCAGAATCATTTCAGTTATGCTTACCAGAATTTCTTATAGAAGGTAGCTTGAAAAGTGAGAAAAATTGGTTTCACAAGATTTTTTATTTTCATTTATTGTTTCGATTTTTAACCTGGAGTTTGTTGTTAGCTTTGACAATGTCTGTCCTAGAGTGAAAAATTGCTCCTAGATAATACTTGAAACTAGTACAGAAAAATGTTGGAAGATATGTCACGAATAAAATTGCTTGTTAAACTGAAAGTTGCCTTATCTTACTGTTTTTTTGTATTTGATATGTAATAATATCTGCGTCAACTATATAGTAGATACAAATCTCATAATATTGCTAATGCAGTGTGCTGTCTATTTTTAATTAGGAGGTCCTGCCCTACTCCTCCTGTCTGTTTTTCTTATCTTCTACTAGTAATATCATGGTATCGAGCAAGTTTTCCTGGGACTCACTTCACTTTAGCTTGTATATGTTATACTTGAAGTTGTGCTAACATTGTTGTCTTCCTTTTCAAATTCTTCTTTTACATACCTAATTGATTTGAGTTTTACTAGTTTAATGTGTTTATCTATTTAGATTCAGATCAAGGACTTGGATCAAGTTTCTTTGACAGATTCTGAGTTGAAAGTTCCTGGTGTTTATTTATTGCATGACTTCGTTACAGTTGGAGAAGAGGAGGTAAAAGTGTTTCTTCCTATCTTTGACTGTACAGAAGGGCTTTTAATTAGATGATCTCTGAACAGAAACCAAAATCTTCTTCCTCACTTTTCAAGAACATAACCTAAAAGGATTACAATCAGCCTATAATAAAAAAAGAAAATTATCTAAATAAAAATTTATTCTAATGAATAGCTAATCAATTTGCTATCTACAGCTATAAAAAAATCTTCTAAGCTCTCAAAATCTTTATTCTTCCAGCTCCCCCAAAAAGTCAAAGAAAATGTGTTTCATTTCCCCACCTTGCTAGTAATGTCTGGGAAAATGCCTGTCTAGTCCTTTTGTTCTTATGTCTTGCCATTTGACCATTTGTAGGAAAATAAAAGGAGTACTTCCATACTTAAATCTTTTCTTTTCCTTCATGAAGTGTCAGTCTATCTCAACATGTTTTGTTCTATTATGATGAACTGATTATGTATTGTCTCATTCTATTGTTGTTGTCATCATGTACACTTATATTAGCCTGCCAATTGTCTAAAATCTTTTCAAAAAACTGAGTGCCAAAAAATCTTGAGCCATTTCATGGAACTCAGATTCTGCACTTGATTGCTTCTTTACTGCTTTCTTTGCTTGATGTGCTTGTTTCTGCTCTTCCCATCATTCATTTGTTTTCTCCAGTCAGTTGAGTAGTCAAGTCAAAGTGAAGTAGTGTTAAGTTGAGTCAGATAATTGTGTGAGCTTTTACAGTTAATTCTGCTCCTCTTCTAAACATCTTTCTTTTTCTCCTCTTCTAATTTATATTTCTTTAAACTATATGCAGCCTGTAAATGCAATTCATGATCATCAATGAATTGAATTATACAATGCATGATCTATATATGCAATACTGATGTGTTATACAATATCTTATATATCCAAATTCATCATCTCAATCTTTTTTCAATCAATTTTTTTTTCATCTGATCCATCATTTACATTTCATTTGATCCATCTCATATAAGAGAAGATCTCATGTTTTCTGTTTTTGTTGGGAGATAAATAAAATTTTTTTCCCGGAAAACTTTTCCCTTTTAAATTTTCTTAAAATTCAAAAATTTTAATTTCAAATTTTTTTTTTTTTTTTTTTCTTCATCTCTTTCATCATCATCATCACCATCTCACAATATACAATCATATACAATGAGGATACAATGAGGACTGTAAGTTTGAGTATGATAAGTTAAGAGCTTGAGAGTAAGAGAAAGCTTTGCTTGTAGCCTCCACTTGGCACAGCATTCCTTTACCAAAAAAGCCAGGCCTGTGGCCTGTGGTTATTTTAAGCCCATAAAAATGCTAATTTAGCTTTTATCTCTTGGTTATCTTATTTCTCAAAACCTGGCAAAACCTGGTGGAGGCTTCATACCTCCTCCTCAAAATCATTTTTGTAAAAAAGGCATTTTTAACATCAAAATGCAAAAATAAATTAAAATAAAAATTTAGCAAAAAAAGATAAATTTTAGCAAGAATTACTCATTTTTTCATTTTAGAGCAAAAGTTGTTTGTTGTTTGAGTGTGTGTTTTGTGCCCTTTGGCTACCTGTACCTACCTCAAGGACAAGGACCATCTACTACTACTTAATTGCATACACTTACTACCACAGCCTACTAGTTTCTTGTCTTTTGTACAACAATTCCCTATTATCTATTTTTTATTCAGTGCATTATTCATCTCATCCATAGCCTCTTTCCAATTCTCTCTAAGTGCCTCATTGAAGTTTTTTTGGGGAAAAGAAATGGAAAATAATCCAAGAAAACAGCAGTGTTGCAAAGTTTAGAAAAAAGAAAAAAAAAAAAAAAATAAAAATGATGCTCCTTTTTCTAACTAACTCCTAACAGCTATAGGAACATTAAAATCATCATCAATTGAAACTGTGTGTGTTGTAACTGTGTACCTAGTAGTTCAGATTCTGACTTTTCAATTGTGGGTGTCTGGCTCTTTTCTCATTGAGTATAGACTGATAGGTTTTTTAGGTTATTTGCTGGCTATTTTTGATTTTGTTGATTTTTTGTGTCAGGCTTCTTGTGGTGATGTGATCAATGGTGTGTGTTGTGGTTGCTCAGAGAGATGATCTGATCAAGAGGTGGAGGTGGTGGGTGTGGTGTGATTTTGAATTTTTTCAGGCTGAACAGTGTGAGTTGTGACCTGTAAATCAAAAAAATAAGCTTCATTTTTCATTTTCTCACTTTCCTCCTGGAGATGAGACCCTGAATCGAAAGGGTGTTTTTCAACAAAAGTAACATCCATTGAAATAAAAAATTTACGAAAAGCAGGATTATAGCTCTTATAACCCTTTTTAGTGGAAGAGTAACCAACGAAGATGCATTTTAATGCTCTTGGATCGAGTTTTCCTCAGTTAGTGTCATGAATATGAACAAAAACCACACACCCAAAAACTTTTGGGTGTAATTTTGAAGCTATTTGTGAACTGGGGTAATACTCAGACAATAGACTTATTGGACTCTTGAAACCAAGGACTTTAGAGGGCATTCTATTTATCAAGTGGGCTGTAATAAGAACAAATTCCCCCCAATAGGATTTGGGAACATTATTGTGAAATAACAACGTTCATGTAACTTCTAAGAGGTGTCTATTTTTCCTCTTGGCTACCCTATTCTGTTGCGGTGTGTTAACACAAGAAGAATAATGAACAATTCCTTCTTTTTTGAAGAAAGGATGAAAGATTTTGGTTGAAGTAATCTCTTGCATTATCACTTCGCGGGTTTTTCATTCACACCCCAAATTGGTTTTGGATCATTTGAAAAAATCTTGGAAAAATTTCCCCAACTTCAGATTTGTTTTTCATTAAATAGACCCAGGTTACTCTTGTACAATCATCTATAAACGTAACAAACCACCTTGCCCCCATAATGTTTAAAATTCTAGAAGGACCCCATATATTAATGAAAAAGGAGCCCTACTTCTAGTATTACTCAATGGATAAGAAATGCTCTTGTGTTTAGCAAGTTCACACGCATCACAATGCAAATTACTCATTTCAACCTTTTTGAATAACAATGGGAACATAGTTTTGAGCAAACTAAATGGTGGATGACCAAGACGATAATGGTGGAGCCAAATGTCCTCTTTATTGGTAGAATAGCTAGATAGACAAGATTTTGAACGGGAGCAGTTTTTGTCTTACCTAGCATCAAGAATATAGAGCCCATTCCTTTCCTTAGCAAGCCCAATCATCTTCCCCAAGACCAGATCCTGCACAACACAGTGTGTGGGATAGAAAATCACTCTACAATTCAGATCACAAGTAATTTGTTTTATGGACAAAAGATTGGCAGCTAATTTAGGAACATGCAGAACATCTTTTAACATATTTGTGGAAGTGAGAGGAATAGTTCCCTGACCTGCAACAGTAGTAAAGGTTCCATCTGCGATTTTGATTTTTTTTTTATTGCTGGGACAAGGTTTATATGAAGGCTTATGGGAAAAAACCATATGGTCGGTAGCACCCGAATCTATGATCCAAAGTGCTATTTTGGATAGGAAAAGAGGCACTAAGAGCATAAGAATTAGAGAACTTACCTGATTGAGTCAAAGAACAAGAGCTTCTAGGTTTCCCAACTGAGTTCAACGTGGATTTCAGCTTTTCTATCTCTCCCCTAAGAGTTTCCAATCCATCTTGATTTGGTTGTTCACTAGAAACATCCTCAGCATTTGTCATGTGGGCTTGTGCTTGAGATTGTCCACCACGATTACCTTATTTTCCTTCAACATTGGGAGGCTTTTCATGGAGTTTCCAGCAAGGATCCTTGGTGTGACATGCCTTCTTGCAGTAAGTGCACCAAACACCTTCTCGATTGGATTGCTTTTCCTCTTTATTGGCCTTGGCGTCGTATCCATCCTTTGTGGAATTCATGGCTGATTCATCATTTATTGGATTGTCAAGCATCACTCCTTGGCGACTCTACTGAATACACATATATATACAAAGTCATTGTCCTATTTTAGGAAATAAACTAATTCCTTCAAATCAGTCATTGACTAAGAAAGGATTACAATTAGCGTAAATTAAGGAAAGATTACAATCAGCCTAAATCAGTAAATTAGAATCTTAGTTATCAATTAGCTATCTACAGCTATATCAAATCTTCTAAAAAGGTCAAAAAATCTTATTCTTCAACAATCTCTTATGATTTGAAATAACTTGCCATACAAAATTTACCATATACGATCATACATGTGCTAAATTTGAAGTTGTTTTTTGATCAGGAATTGCTTGCAGCAGTTGATAGTAGGCCTTGGCATGATCTTGCAAAGAGGAGAGTTCAGCATTATGGATATGAATTCTGCTATGAGGTGAGTTTACCACATTGGCACTAAAGAAGGTGGTTTGTGGAGATATTTTCTTCCCAAGATTTTGTTTACTATTCTAGCATGAGGAATATTGTTTCTTCAGCATTATATTTGGTACATGTCCTAGCCATTTTCTGACTTACCCCCTGATCTTTACTTTGTCCTCTTCTATATGAATTTGAAAGAAGGTTCATATAAACCACAGTTTTGTTATGCCTTGAATGTATTCTTATAATTAATTGAGGCAGTGCTATTTTCAGCAACTTACCTGAAACATGGTTACAGCTTCAACTCAGTTTTTAATGTAAAGAAGGGAAATGATTGTCTGACCTTGCAGCATACGTTTGGTGATGCAAGAAAGTCATGATCATATTCTGATGTTTCTTAAGTCACGTCTGAACAGGGGACGAAGAATAGTTTTTTTGGGAAGCTCATATTAATATGTCCCACTATTTGTAAAACTTGTCTGGTTTTCACCTTTGATTAGGCCTGCCATTATCGAAACTGAGTTTTCCATCTAATTTCTTAGTTTTCTTGTATTTTAGTATTTTGTTGCATAAATAGCATATCTAGGGCAAGAATTGTCAATTCATGATTTATTTGTGTTGCAGACAAGAAATGTTAACTTGAACCGGTGCCTGGGTGAACTCCCCTCATTTGTTTCTCCCATTGTAGAGAGAGTCTCATTATTTCAAAAGCTTGGTTGTACTGAAGATTTAACTCTGGATCAACTAACAGTAAGTAACATGTTTGTTGATTTTACCCAATTATGGATGCTCCCGACCATTTCCACCTCATTATTTGTTCAGATTGCATATCCCAATTTAATGGAGCATACATCTTTTAGTTTGAAATTAGATAATGCATGTCCTGATTTAATGGAGCATACATATTTTGGTTTAGTGAATATTGCCAAAGGTGGGCTACAAAATTGCTTTAATTTTTTTTTTTTTAAATATGAGCATAAGGTTTATAACTGAAATTTCAAAACAGGCATTTCTATAGAATGAATTCTATTGAATGGCAAAAAATTCTGAATCTGCATATGACCTCACTTACCGTAAGAAGATTGTGGGAGATAACAGTATCTGGGATTGAGGAATAGGTGTTCATTCTTTAGATGTTGGACATGATGTGACGTTGTGATGATTAACTCTTATGGCTGTATGCAATAGTTCCTATTCCTGGTCTACCAATATTAGCTTTATACTCTAATCTTTTTGCGTATAAAACTGACACAATCTTGGAGTTTGTAGTGCAGGTTAATGAATACCCTATCGGTGTGGGTTTGTCTCCCCATGTAGATACACATTCAGCATTTGAGGGACTTATTTTCAGCCTTTCACTGGCAGGGTCATGCGTCATGGAATTCCGGAAGTATGGGACAAATACCTCACATTCTAAATTTACCTCAAGTTTTGATGATGATGTGCCAGATTCTGATAATGGTGCAAATTTCCTGAGAAGAGCTATATATCTTCCTCCTCGATGTATGCTATTGTTATCTGGGGAAGCACGGTATGCTTGGTACCATTATATTCCCCACCATAAGGTATGCTCTTCCGGTAAAATATTGCACTTCAAATTTTCGTTGTATGGATTGGAATTGTTCTTTTATATTGAATAATATCTTAGTAACTATGATAATGGTGGATGGCTGGAGTTTTGACTTCTGCTATTTAAATTAGTTTTGAGTTGATTCATGGAGATTTAAGGGTCTGTATGGATAGCATTTCAAAACACATTTTTGCATTTTTTGAGGTAGTAGTTGTGAGATAAGAGATGTATTGAAAGTTAAAAAAGTGTCTTGTAAAGCGTTCTAAAATGCTATCCAAACACACCCTTATCATGACATGAATATTTTATGAAAGCAATTTAATTATTTTCTGACATGACCATTGTGTTAAATGTAGAGAATTACCCTGTTCCTGATTTTAAATGCTACATTCTCCCATTTCACCTATAATTAGGCCTTATACACTTCCAAATTGTTTCAAAGTTTATAAAAAGTTGTGTGAATAGGAGCATCTTATTCACAATGCTTTGCTCTTTGAAGTTTTTATCTAATATAATACATGTCCTATAACGCAACTGTAGGTTGACAGAGTAAAGGACAAGGTGGTGAGAAGGGGTTCAAGGAGAGTGTCATTCACATTGCGTAAGGTATGTTACTTTTAGGTGGCTTCCTAGGATTAGTTTTGGCATTCTTGGCTTACTTTGCTCCATATTCAATCATTCATGGCGCCACAGAACCTAAAGTCTATGTATTATACTTCCTAACATGATGCTGTAAAGAAAGTTTAGTCATGATGAATCCAATAGCTTTAGGATGTGATGCAGTCTCACTCTTTCCTCACATGCCTAAAGTGTCAATAACATGTTAAGGCATTGCTATATTGTTGTGACATTATTTGATTGAGGAGTTTTTAAGTAGCTGCATTTATGGAATTTTTGGCATAGGCATTCTTATCCAATTTCATTCTGGAATTGAGGGATAGGAGAGAGCATATGAATGAAAACGTGAACACTTTCATGTAGAGATATTATTGGTATTGGAGGTGGGTAGTTTTGTTTCCCTTTTAGTGTTCACCAAGGAATGAGATTATATTATGCACTGATTATTTTTTTATAGCCAACAAAGGGACTTCAAAATTATTTTCACTAATTTTCTTTTATTTTTTTAAATTTGAGGCCTCCCACTTATGGATTTGAGGTCTCATTATAGAGAGTTCAGTTCCATCAAACTTTGTAGTTCAAATGGGAATAATTGATAAAGCAATCTTTCTAGTTTGGTGCAGTGCTCATTTTTTTCATTTAATAAGATTGAGAAAAGTGATGGAAAAATCTTTTATTGTCCTCGTGTATGTTTGAATTCATATATGTGGATCAATTCTGCATTGGTTGAATATATTGTATTGTTCATAATAATTAGTCATTGAAGTAAGTGTAGAGCTGTAGAGGTTTAGAGTTGAGGAAGTTGCTTGGATCAATCTCACTGAATGATCAGGCCGTTGTTAAAATTTCATTCTTGTCTTCTTGTTTCATTTCGATGGGGATTATATATGAGCCTTTCTTCTGCAAATGGTGCAGGTTAGAAAGGGACCTTGCCAATGTGAATATCCTGAGTACTGTGATTCCCAGAAATAGGTCAAGAATTGTAGGTGCAACTGAAGCATATGGTCGGAAGTGATTGTTTTGGTGAAAAAAAATAACAATCATGATAAGGTTTAAATCGCGCATGGAGACTTAATTCTGCCAGATGCTCTCTTGCTGTTAGATGTTTTTTTTTTTTTTGAATTCTTCTTATTTTTGAAATTTCTCCGCTAGGGAAGGAAAGGAAGCACTAGGGTAGTTGTTCCGAAAACTCTGTCAATGGCGCTGTTTTTCAACTCTTTCTTAATTCGTCCTTTCCAATTCTCTCGCATTTGGGATCACTCAACTGACTGATTCATATAATAGAAAAAGTTTGCATGAATTAAAGCAAGTAAAAAGACACAAATGAAATTACAAGTCAAACAGTTCAACTTTGAATTTAATTAAGTCAAAGAATTACAAAGAACAATTTCTTAAACTTGTAGCATAAAGTCTCCAAAGCCCAATTCTGTAGAATTGTTGCCTTACTTGCATGCCAAATGATATTGGGGCAGTTGATAGCCCCAACTGTTAGGCAATAGCTTACCAGATTTATAGGATGTGGGATGGTGGGGAGTGTAATGCGTACATACAAGTTCAAGTCAGCACACATGATTTAACCAAGTCATTCCAAAATTTCAACAAGTTTGGAAGTCAATCATTATAACTAGCTAGTTCAATTGAAGTTCTTCCAATTATGCCCTATGTCCAACTCATCGCGTATCAAGTGTGCACGCTTGTTGCGTACTTGCAATGCAAAGTTCTACAAGTCACTCATAATTGATGTCTTATGCATATTCTTTAGGTCAAGGTCTCAAAATTTAGTCATGCCACAAATACTTGCCTAAACTTAAAACAAATTTAACTCCATGTCTCAGCCGATGGAGAGCTAATTTTCATACCTTTGGTAAACTCACAAAGCTCTGACACTTTAGCTCTCTATATAAGTTTTGGAGGAAAAATTAGAAGTGATAGTTGCAATGAGATCTTTCTCCTGAAGTGTAAATGACGGTCAGCAACTCTCGGCTCTTCCAATGCTACTCGAAATTCTTCCGACTTCCTTTAGAACGTCAACTAACATTAGAAGGAAATTCAACCAACACATAATATTTATAATGGTTTTGACTCACGAATCACCTGATTCGCCTAACCTTCTGTCCCAGTCAGTAAATTGACGTAGGCCATAGTAGTCAAACCCAACTGCTAGGCAACAACCAACAAAATCTAGAGGACATGGGGTAATGGGGTGTATAATGCATATATGCAAGTCTAAGTCAGCACACATGATTCTACCAAACCATTATAGTATTCCTACAAGTTTGGAAGTCCAGCCGATCTAGTAGAATTTTTTTTTAATAAATAAAACAAATAAATGTCAATAGTATGTCACTTATACTATCTTCCATCAAATAGTCTAATTGATCTCAATAAAAGCAAAGCACATGTGATTTACCATCAGCAGAGCCCAAGCTCGTGTTCTACTTTAGAAAAAAAAATAATTAGAGATATCAACAACGATTGCAATATGCAAATTGACAAAAAAAGACTAAATTAATGATTTAAAGAAAAAGAGAACTCATATGCAATCTTGGTGTCCATTAAGAATATTGGAAAAATCAAAAAAGGCTAGGTGCGTATATGACATTATGGTCTTATCATTGATAGTCTATCCCACGCCCACAACTATATAAGACATAATGGGCTTCAAACTCCAACCATATTTCTATGCAAAACTCAGCATAATGCTCTATATAAATAAGTTAAAATAGTTATTAGTCATTTTGATCCGCGGATCAGATAGAATCAATTTTTTTTTTTTGGATCAGATTAGATTATATCAAATCATATTAGATTGGGACTTGATCTAATCTAATCCGATTCGTCTTGATTCAAATGAAAAAAATTATAACTGTTTTCCTTCAAAAATAGTTAACATTAGGTATAAACTATAAATTAGTATTGCATTTTATAATTCAAATAATTCTTTAATTAAAATTAGTCAATATACATGAAAATACACAAATTAAAATATTTACATGAAATATATTTATTATCTTTATATAAAATAGATAATTTTTTACTATGAAACTATTAATTTCCAACTTAAGTTAGGTGACCTAAAATTGTATATAAAAATAAAAGCAAGAGCACAAAAGAAAAAAAAAACGGATCAAATCATATCAAAACCGATCTGATCTAAAATAAATTCGATCCGATCTAATCCGAAATATTCAAATTGAATTGGATCACAATCCACTCAAATGCAGATCAGATTATATCATATTGGGTTCATATCAGATAATTGGTATTTAACACCCCTAAAAATAGTATTGTTCCAATTATACTTCAATACCTTATCAATGTCCCTTAGTAGTAACAAATACATCAATGTAATTTTTGTACCTGACTTGTCACCTATACTAGACCTAATAATCTTTAACATTTAATATATAGCATGTTGTAACACTTCTATATCAGTGGCATTGAGTGTTAAAGGCAAAACTTTAAATGTGTAGATATACTTAACTTCAATCAATTTCTATCAAAATCATTAAGAAATAGTATGTAAACCAAAAGTTCAAGGAAAATGGTATCACTCTATGATGGTGTGACTAAGGTTTGGACCAATTTTTGGATCTTCATCTATTGGTAAACCCCATAGTACTGCAATATTTTGTGACATCATAATCACTTTACCTATTGAGAGGTGACAAATTTGAGTCTCTTGTTGTCATCTCTTAACCAATGTCATGATTAATAAATGATCTATTTATATCGACCACAAAATGCACACATCATAAAAGGCAATTTAAAGTAGAATGGCTTGTACTCTAATAACAAGTAGGTAGCTTTCTAGAATTCAAAATTTGATCTGTGTATCTTCAATGCTAGAGTATCAAGGTCCTTTCAAACTATTTCTAAATGACGTACTGATTGTAATTTCATTTGGCTTGCCAAGCTTTGGGGACATATGTAGAAAATTATAAAAAGTCTTCTCACTCTTAATCACCTAACATAGCCATTAGAAATTATGTACATTAACGAATGTTTGTAGATAATATAAAAATAGGTTATTTAGTCAAATAGATAATTTATATAAAAATATAAATAGTAAAATTGCATCATCATATTGTGCACAAATTATCCTTAATATTGTTAACATAAGTTTTCAAATAATGGTAAACGTTTAAACTAAAAATACATGAAATCATATGCACAATCATCCTTTACGTCACTATACAACAAGTTCATTTAAAAATTAATGTAAAAACTAAAACAATGAAAATTCATAAGTGGAACAATAATCAAAATTCATTACATCACATCAAGAATGAATGGCTTCCATATTCCAAACCCTATCCATATTTAAACATACTTTCTTATTATGTCAATTTTCTCCACATACCTTGTACTTCTATATTCGTGTCTGATCTATCTCATTCCTTATTTGTATAAACCTTTGATGACCAGGTTGATCATTAACATGTTTTTGATTTGCCACTAGATAAAAAAGTGTAGATAGTCAATAATTCTTGTGTGGCATAGGGTAGAAGTTGGTGGAGTAAGTTTTGACTATCTTCTATGATATGTACAACCTATCAACAAGTGTCAAAAATGCCCATCCTATTATTTCATAAACTTTCATTGTATGCGAACAAGAAAGATTGTAAATTTCAAATTTTTCATAGGTACAAGATTGATTGTTAAGATGCATCGTATGCACATTGCCGTCTTTATCACCGTGTACCCTCGTGGTTACTTAATACAGTCTTTTTTTCTGTACAAGTACTCTAACCGTAGTATTTTGACTTATATTCACTTTGAAGAAATTTTTTCAACATATTGGGTGGCTATAGGTTTCTAGTAGCTACATGATTGTGTACCTCAATTCAATATGAATCAAAATATTTAACAATTTGATAAAATATTGCCTATAAACAAGTAATAATAGGCAACTTCTTGACCTCTTTCAGAACATCATTGAAAAAATCAAAACAATTGATGGTTATTATACCATACCAAACTCTACCATCATAGTACAATGCCTATTTATCAAGAGGAATATTAGTCAGCCACTTATATGTATTCTCATTTAATTGTCGAATTAAATTCATTATCTGATCAAACTTTTATTACTAATGAGAATAAGCAACCTGATGTATCAACTCAATCATTGCATTATTTTTGAAGTGAGCACTAAAGTTAACTTTCACATGATGTAATCAAAATCTATGATGAACAAACGGTGGTTGTAACTCACAATTATTTTTAATTACTCACATTATTCCCCTAATTTGATATGAAATCATACAAATCATAACTTGACAGCCAAGAATAACATGACATGAAAGATTGTACAAGAACCACAACTAATTTGCTAAACTTTCTTTACTAATGATAGCAAAGACCAAACAAAATATATATCTTGTTGCATCAGCGCTAACTAGAATAAGAATCATCTCCTTGTAGTTTCCATATTTAAATGTCCCATCAATACTAATCACAGGATGACAGTGTTAGATGCCATCAGCATAAGGCATGAATGCCCAAAACACCTAATGGAAAATTTTGAAATCATCAATATTGTTTTCAATGTATCTCCACTCCATAGTTATGTCTAAATTACATGATTAGAGTGTGAGTAAAAATTTTAACAATATATTATATTATGGTTCTCAATTTCCATACACCATCTCAGATGCCTTTTTCTTTTCGATCCAAGCCTTCTTGAATGATATATTCACATGAAGAGATCACACATTATTGACTACATAAAGAACCTTATATGAAGCATTTTCCTTTCCATGGTTTTAAACTAGTCAACCAACCATACCATAACCCAAATTTGGACGATTCTCTAATTGTACCATAGGAAAACACATGTATTTCAAATTCATTTTTGTAATTTCAAAAAAGCCAGTTGCTTTTTTAGATTTATACAAACACTCCAAAGATAACTTGTATCTTGATAGTAAAGACATCAAACAAACTAGCTGTTAAGGTAGTTTCGTACACCTTGAAATGCCTATGCGCATGATAGACCAACCTTTAACTGTATGTTGTACTCCTTCCTTACTCTTAAAAATCATCCCAACCTCTAACTCCAAAATTCGTTTATCCACTCACACTAACCGTTAATAATCATCAAACTTATCAATCATTGAATCTTTCTCATCACCAATATCCAAGTAGAATGGAATGTTGGCCACTATATTAAGTTAATATCACTGATTGGATTTGAAGTCCCTCCATCATGTTCAATATCACCAAGTTCATGCTCATCATGACAATCATCAGATGAACCGTCGTCATAATACACCCAATCTTCAATTGGATTACCACGATGACAAGCATTGTAATTTGTATTTGGAATTGATATGGTATTTGTTTCTTGACTACTTGGCTCAAGAATAGAATTCTACTCATTTAAATTAGTATCACTAAGTCCCCCCTGGAAAAGAGAAAGTCCTTGTGAACATCTTTGTAGTGGCAAGCTCACATTATTCAATATAAATACACCATAGTGGTGCTATAGATCTCCAAGAATCCTCTCTCCACTTCTACTATTTAGTAATTGTGTGAATGACCCACAACTAGTTTATGAAAACAAAAATATATGGTCTCTAGATTCTAAAAGATTAGCGATAGGTTCTTTGCTTATGTAAAACTTGATAAAATTTAGAGCAAGAAAAAGTCATTGAAATGCGCAACATTTCCTTCAAAGGATTATTATTCTTAACTTGAACATGTACATACATAATTGCAAAAAAACAATGCTCAAAAGATATCAGCACATCAATTGTATCCTGAAACAACCTTACATTAATTCCAATATCTTGATGCAAAGTTTTCAATAATTCCATAAATCTAATCTTATGATACACGACAATAAATTGTTTTGGACTAATACTATATTGGGAATTATTTATATCAGTTATTATTTTTTCGTCCCAATATTGCACAAGTCTCACTCAATCATTTACCATAAGTATATTCTAATGTAAAATAACCTATTGCTGAAGTAATCTATCCCTAAGTATCTAAATTTTTTTTTGTTTTTACAAAAATGTTACTAAGCTTACACAAACAATAGTGAGAAATGTTAGCAATTTATTACAGGTACAACAACACCATATCGCTACATAAAAACATAGAAAACCATACGAGAAAGTACACAAACACCCAAGCATTGCTCTCCACCTAAACATTGAGTATACTATTTCGTTGAAATCTAAAGCATATAAATAATGCCCATCTAGATATTGTTTTTAGGTCAGTATTAGAGAGACTTTAGTCTAAACACCCAAACTAAGAGAAAACTTAACAATTTGATCGTCATCCAAGGGGGAAAAACCTCAGCAAGAATATTTCAAAATCAAAGGCAAGATGAAAAAGCATGTATAGTTGAATAAAGAAATTTATCCTTAATAAGGACCCTCTCAAAATTTCTTATGCTAGCTTATACAAAGTAATTAATACAAATCGTCATTAATTCTTTATTGTGGAAAGAACAAAACCGCCATTTCAAATAGTGCAGAGGTGTAGCAATTGTCTTACTTTGTTAGGTACTTAAAATTAGTATTATACTATCTTTTTTAGTACAAGAATAATGAAGGAACAACATTATGGTCAGATAACACGAACCTACCAAAAATCTTTTCATATTTTATTATAATATACCAAAAAGAATAATATGGTGTACTAAATTAATTCGCGAGAATGGTTGTTTGGTGGACTAAATTAATTCGCGCATATCAAATCTTTTCGTCACGATGCATCTTGCAACTTATTTTGATGAATTGCAAACATTCTAGTAAAAATAATGCAAATAATTCTATTGGACATTTTCCAAACACTTGAATTCGCTCATATAGACAACTAGATAACATCAAATTTGGACCCAAACTTCCAACTATGAACACAATCAACAAAAAAATATTTATGCAAAAGCATCTCAACAATCAAGGAATATTTTCTATATTTATGGATTGAAAAATGGAAAAAAGAGAGGAGGTTAATTTTCCTTGTCAATGTATTTAAACCTGTTCTAATGAATTTTGATGAAGCTTTGATGTCCTTGATTTTTGATGGGTTTCTTGTTAAATTTGGCCGTTGCTATTTATTTGTTGACAAGTTGTTTTTCGGTTTTCACGCTAATACTATTGTTTGCTTAGTTTCAATTTGTTATTTGTTTTCTTTCTGTGTGATGGAGAGTGGGCTTCAATGATGGGGGAGAGCTTTTGTTTGCCTAAAGTCTCCGTATATGCTGATATTGGAGATGCCTTGATAGTTGAAAGAAAATTTTTTTTACTATTCATAGAGGCAATTTAGGTATGATTGAGGGTGCGAAATTTACTGTTCATGAACAGTAATTTCCTGTTCATGTTTTTTTGTAGTGGCCGGCGGTAGTCGAATTTTATGTTCCTAGTAGGGAAGGATAAGCAATGCAGTTTTTCGTTAGGTCGTGATGATACCAGCGAGGTTTCCCTACTGAAGGGTTTTGCTGTTCTAGCTTGGCAGGAGGGTCAAGCACGATCTACGCAATGTAAGTCCACGCGGAGATAGGAGTTAAGGCCAGCCAGTGCTGTGTAGGGTAAATATGCCTGGTCCATTGCTTCGGTTGTTGTTAAGAGGAGTTGTGCAAGTAGAGGCCAACAAGTTAGGAATTTTGTTGCTCTTAGCTAGATTAGCTAGGAGATGTAGTCCTGTTTTATCGGGGTGTCATGTCTTAATCGTGATCTACTGGGTTAAGTTAGCTGTGACGAGGTCTTTAATGACCCTTTCCTGTACTGTATTAATTTTGTAATTTCAACAGTTAATACAATCAGTTACTTTTGGTTTAAAAAAAAAAGCCTCATAGATGATATGGTCAATATCCCACATATTGGCTTCAATATTTTATAAACAAAAATTAAACTATTATTATTTTTTAAAAATATTTTTAAAAACATCAATATTCATGTAAAAAGTTCCTCTTGGTGCAAACCCTTCCCGATTAAATATGATAATTTAGTCTAAATTTTTTAATTAAAAAAATACAACACATTTAATATATCATTAAATATATAATCTTTTTACTTTAATTATACACTATTACTATTAATAAATATAGCATAAACATTTCACTCTTTTTTTTTCCAATAAACGATAGTTGTATTAACGTTCAAAATTGTCACATGTATAGGAAAGCTCACTAGCTATGAGACCTTAACTCTCTTGTTGAGGTTAAGTGTGACTGTTAGATATACCTATACGTGAGGGAGTTAACCACCTTACAACTAGTTGTCAATAGCTAAAACCTATGAGGCCAAAAATGGATAATTATAGACAACAACGTGGAGCAAGACCAAAAACTACTATACTTGCTCATTCCAATTGCTTCTCAGTGGGCCATAACGTAAGGAATATCCAATGCAAACAGATATTCCTTTCATTATGGTCTATTGCCTCAGCCTTTTAATGCTAGCTAATACCATGAGTGACTGCTGGACCTAGTTAGAAGTCCCTAGTCACTGTCTTTAGCTATGGTTTTATGCCGTTTTGCTTACACCTAGATATTCCAACCATTCCGCTTGAGCTAGCTCAACTACTTGCACTTCTTCTCTCTATTCTTTTTGAAAGATCTATAAGTTCCTTGTTTTCCAGAGCATCCATAATATGTATGCTGATAGTTCTGCTCTGTCTTGCCAATAAGGGTTTTGTCTCCCGCTACATACCTAGAGCCACTATTACTGAAAACCTATACCTTCCTCTTCAATGTCTTCCCACCTTACTCCTGCTAGTTTCCATACTTTCTTCACCTTTGGACAGTGAAGTAGGGCGTGCTGGAGATTCTCTTCGCCTTCTCCACGTATGTTGCATATAGGGTCTTCTTGAATTCTTCTCCTCAATAACTGATCTTTGGTTGGGAGAATGCCACGCCAACATCTCCATATGAAGTGCTTGATCTTTCCTTTGATACCTAGCTTCCAACTTCTCTTTCACACCGCTTTCATAACTCCTCTGGCTGAGCTACTTTCCGGTTGGAGAGTCTCCTCCTTAAGTCTCTTAATTGTATCTCAGTAGGCTGACTGTACCGTGAAGTTGCCATGTGAAGTCAATAGCCATACAAGTTTGTCTTGCTAATCTCTATGGTATTCTCTTGGGCGGGGGATACTCATTATGGCTTCAGCGTCGGAACAGTTAAAGATTTGGCGAATAAGCTCTTCATTCCAGCTAGCCTCCTGGTCCTTCAACAGCTCGCTGACCCAAAAAGCCCTTTCGTTTTGAGTTGGGGATGGAGATGGCTTGAATAGTGGTCTTCCGGGGATCCAAGGGCTTTCCCATATACACATAGATTTTCTATCTCCCACTTGAAAAATGGCCCCTCTCTGGAGAATATACTGGGCCCCCATCTAGCACTTCCATAGCCATGAAGCATTGGAATAGAGCGATGCTTGTATAAGCCCACCTTTCGGGAAATACTTGACCTTCAATACTTTGCTCATAAGGAGGTTAGACTGCGTTATAATCCGCCAAAGCTATTTTGCAAGGAGTGCATTATTGAACAGTTGGATATTTTTTAAACCCAAACCCCCTTTCTCCTTCGACCAAGTTAAATCTTTCCAGGCCTTCCAGTGGATCATGGATCTCCCATCGCCATTATTACCCCACCAGAAACTTGCAGTGCTGCTGATGATTTGCTGACTAACTCCTTTGGGAAGGTTGAAACATGACATCACATAAGTGGGGAGTGCATCGATGACCGTCTTGATGAGCACTTCTTTGCCAACTTGAATAAGGAACCTGTTTTTCCATCTCTTGATTATATGCATCACTTTCTCCCCCACATAATTAAATGCCTCTTTCTTCGATCTACCAATTATCATGGAAAAACTGAGGTACCAGGACTTTTGCTTTTCCTTAATACCATCTAAAGTGTGGCAGATGTTGTCTCTGTGTTGCTTGGGGACATTTTTACTGAGGAAGATTGAGGATTTTTCCCAATTGACTTGTTGTCCAGAGTAACAGCGGTAATTGGATATTAGAGATTTGATCCTGCTTGGTTGCTCCACATCTGCCCATAAAAGAGCAATGAGTCATCTGCAAATAGTAAGTGAGTGATTTGGGGACCATTTTTACTTATTTTCATGCCCTTGTAGTCCCTTCTAAGGCTAGCCTGCTTTATCATATTTGAAAATGTCTCAGATACTACTAAGAATAAAAAGGGCGATAATGGATCCCCCTGCCTGATTCCCCTAGTCTGCTGGATGTACTCACATTTTACCCCATTGATCTTAACAGACAAAGTTGAGGAGCTAATGCATTGTCATATCCAATCAATAAAAGTGCCTGCAAACCCTATCCTCCTAAGGACCTCATACAGGAATCTCCACTCTACTCTATCATACGCCTTGGCCATATCTAGTTTAATGGCCATCCACCCCCTACTCCATTTGTTTCTAACATTAAGTGCATTTATACATTCGTGAGCTACTACCACCAAAAAAAAAAAAATCGTAAAATCGTAAAAAAAATAAAAAAAATAAAATAATATAAATATATTATATATATATATAATATATATATATTATATTAATTTCAAAATAAAAAAATAAATAAAAAAATAAAAAAAAAAAAAATTAAAAAAAAAAAAAAAAAAAATTAATAATAATATATAATTATCATAATAATAACCATAATAACAATAATACATACAAAATCATATCATCATAATCCGAAATGAAGTAAAAAGCGCGAGTGAGAAGAGTGGGGAGGAGGGCTTGAGGATTGATGATTTTGAATGATAATGAGAAAAGAAAAATGAAAAAGGGCAAAAGGAAAGAAGGGGAAGGAAAGGAAGGAGAGAGAGAGGAGAATGAGAGATGAGGAGGAAAGGCTGGAAAGATGGAAAGTTGCGGAGAGAGAAATAAGAAGCAGAGAAAAGAAAAGAAAAAAAAAAAAAAAAAAAAAAAAAATAAAAAAAAAAAAAAAAAAAAATTGCTTGTTTTTTTTTTTTTTTTTGTGTTTTTGTAAGTTTATTTTATTTTGATTTTTGTCAACTCCTCAAGTTTTTTTTTTTTTTTATTTTTTTTTTTTTTTTTTATAACAAAAATGAAATCTTTGATTTGAAAAATCAAAAAAAAAAAACGCATTTAAAAAATAAAATCGACCGTTTTTTTTTTTTTTTTTTTTTTTTTTTACCTATAATGAATGACGGGTTTTTGATTTGGAAAAATCGTAAAAACGTACTAGTAAAATCGAGAGTTTAACAACATTGACTACCACATTATCTAATATTTGTCTCCCAGGTATATATGCAGCTTGGTAGGGACTAATGTATTTGTGGAGGCAAACTTTCATCCTCTCAGCTAGAATTTTAGAAATTACTTTATACATGACATTACAAAGACTAATGGGCCTGTAATGACTAACAGATTCGGGGTTTTGGATTTTCAGTACTAGTGTGATTAAGGTGTGGTTCACTTGTTTAAGCAATTGCTTGTGTTCAAAAAAATCTTTTACAGCATTACACAAATCAACACCAATCACATTCCAATAAGATTAAAAAAATAGAAGAGTCATACTGTCTCGCCCGGGGGGCTTGTTGGAGTTCATGTTGAACAAGGCAATTTTGATTTTTGATTCTTCCGAGAAGTGTGTTAGCCTGTGGTTCATAGCTATAGTGATCGACAATAGGATACCTCAAGATCTTCATACAGTAGCTTCGGACTAGACGTGGAGAATAACTTGTCGTAGAATGTTATAAACATTTCACTTAAGCAGTTAAAATTGGCGCAACCAACAAAGCCACGTATTGCGTCCCGCGCTTCACATTTTATTTCTTTTATATATTTATATTTTTTAGTTTTAATTATTCTCTTTACGCTCTTCTGCTCTAAGGCGACTTGCCTCAGTGGAGAGTGAAGAGACTTGAGCCCAAGCCAGCCATGCCCGCGATTGCAAGCTCAACTTTCGCTCATAACCTTCCCAAAATAAAATTCAGGGAAAGCATTTTTTTCGATAATCATCTCACCAGCTTCTCCCCCATCTACAACTCTAAAAGACCCTCCAAAATGATAACATTCAATAGTCAAATGCAAATTGGAATTCCTAACCGTTTAAAGAACACTTCTACCTATAACTATAATAATGGTAGAATTTACAAGAGGTTCGATTCTTGTTTGGTTATTCCTCCACCAAAAGGGAAAAAACCCAAAGCAATCATCAAATTTTTGGGGGGTGCTTTTGTTGGAGCTGTCCCAGAAGTTTCTTATAGGTAATTTAGTGTTTACTCTTTGAATTGGAGCTTATCTTTTTGCTGCTTAGAACAAATTTTTTTTTTTTTCGTCCCATGGTTCCGTTCAAATTGGGATTTCCCTTTCTTCTTCCAACATATAATAAAGCGCAAACAACTGGACTGGGGACTCAATTTCTCTATTGAAATTAAATGTTTTAGCTGATATGCTGCCTAGATTTTTGAAAATATGTTCAGTTTCAGCAATAGGACCTTTCGTTTGTTTAATTTACATTTTGCAAGGCAGAAATTGACATAGGATTGTACTTGTTCTTTGTTGTTCCTTTCCCAAGTAGAACAACAAGTTCATAAGATAAAATTATGCAAGTAATGCTGTGGAAAGTCGTTTTGATTGAGCGTTCGAGCTAAAAGGTCCAATTTGGAAGAGAGGGATTATCTAATTTGACCTACAGTAACTGAAATGCGAGCGTATTCTCAATGCTATATTTATTTAGTTTGTGTTTGTTGTGTTGGCAGCTATTTGCTTGAGCAACTTGCAAAAGAAGGCTATTTCATAATATCTGTGCCGTACAATGTCACGTTTGATCATGAAAGCGTTACCAGGGAAATTTTTGAGAGATTTCATGTGTGTTTTGATCTAATTTTAGGGTCTGAGTTTCCAGATTTTGGCCACTCAGCTATCGATCTTATTGATCTCCCACTTTACTCGGTTGGGCATAGGTAAGATGAAGTCATTGAGCACCAGTGAACCACAAGTTACATCCTTATTTCTGTTGTCTGCTGTTGCTTTTGTTTCACTTCTAAGAGAGGATGTTAAGTATGTGTATTCACTCTTGGTATGAAGTCTTTAACTTTGTCTAGTTTGGAAGCTGCCGACACTTATGACAGTGATCATATAGCAAGCTAAAGGTGTAGCGAATCCATTTAATAGTTTGTAAATTTTATAAACTAGCATGTGATAACTGTGAAATGATTGTTCTTGGAATGTAAAATGCTTGAGTTGTGCTCTACTAGAGTGGAAAAAATGCAATTGAAAAATTTGTGATTGATCAAAATCTACAAATGGTGGGAATTCTTACTTCCAAAATATTGAGGCCAGTAGCAGTGGTTCTTAGATCTGAATAGCGTCGCTACTAGCACTTAAGAGTTTGTATGTTTTCATAGCTTTCAAGTTGTTTGGTGCAATCTAACTTGGTTTTTCCCTTTATCATCAATATCATTATTTTTTTGTGTAAACTAACTATTTTTCATATATATTTGTAGCAATGGTGCACTTCTTCAAGTCCTTACAGGAAGCTATTTCTGTGAGAAGATTCCAAAGGTTGGTTCTTCCTTTCAAACTTGGAACAACAGTTTTTTCAACTGATTATCCAAGTTGGCTCCTTTTAGATAAGCAAATTTTGGCTAAATAGTTATGTTATTCCAACTTTGGTTTCTGCATTTTACTACAGTTTTAGCGTTCTAGGATTTAATGAATATTTTTTACGTCTACTGATGAAGGCAACTGCAATAATCTCATATAACAACAGGCCAGCATCAGAGGCAGTACCATACTTCGAGCAGGTAATTCTATTTGTGTGCATATTTATTTGGTTCAAATGCGTCCCCAAATATAACTCAAGTGACTATCTTTATTGCTGTTGAGATGGTATTAACATCATTGAGATGCGGATGCTTTGTGTGAAGAACTTTGAGGAATCAACTTATAAATTTTCATAATTAATTGGGTTTTCTGTTCTTCTGGTTTGTTTCATTGCTGTATAACATATTTCATCTACAATTTAGGTCTTTCAGTTAATCCTTTTTGCGATGGGTATTTACAGAAGCTAATGGAAATATTTTTTTGGCAATTCTATATTTGGTCGTATCCAATCTTTTCCTCCTACCTGCTGGTCTCTTTATGACCATAGAGGTGCTAGAGAATATTAGTGATGATGGCACAACTGTATTTGTGTGCGCCCCAAAATGTGTTTCAAAAAATACATTCCCTTTAGTTGAAGAAAGGAGAATACATGGTTCTTGATACAAAAAGAAACACATGTTAAAAGTATGGAATTTTAAGTTTTTCTTTTAAAAAGATTATATAGGTATTTACTTGGTCCCTTACCAAATCTGTAGCTTATCTTGTTTATCACACATTAGATATCATGTGGGAGTTAAAACCTGAAAGGGAGAGTCCAACAGACCAATAGTCCGCTCCTTTTATTTATGATGTAGATGTCAAGCGGGCAATGGAGCACAAAATGGATAGATGAAGTATAGCCATGGCTTAGCTGCTGAGGTTGCAAGACAGTGATACACCTGGCTTAGATTGTATGTGTGAATTCATTCATGAGGAGATTTTTTTCTAGTTTTTCCTGCTAGATATGGGTGATACTTTATTGGTTACCTTAGCAGTAAGGACAAGGAGTTGGATCCTGTATATATGCATTGCAAATCGGTAGTGGTGATACCTTTCGTGACATTATGTTGGTCAACTGATTGGCCAATCTGTTACATGGATTGCTTTGATGACATACTGCTTCAGAAGTGTACTACCATTCTGAATATGGAACTTTTACTAATCTACTAAGGGCTGTGCAAATTTCAAATCCTCGTTACTGAACTTCAATGGGAAGGTAGAAGAATTTGTCATTTGGTGACAGACTGAACATTGTGAAAATCCATCATTTGTCATTCTATTCAGATGGAGTTTGCTATTCGGGCTGGTATGTGAACAAAACGCATGAGAAGTGGTGACAAAAAAAAAAGGAAAACAAAGGAAAAGCATGCTTTAAAATCGTTATTGTACTATGTCTCTCAACTGAAAGAAAGATTAAAAAACGAGAAGTTACTTAAGTAGATTCTATATTTTGGAATATTACTCACTACCATTGAGGAAAATAAACTGATGTGTAATGAATTATAGAGTTCCCAGATATTGAAAAGACATTTAGTAACTGACATTAGAACCAGAAAAGAAAAGGGGGGAAAAAAATTGTGTAATAGAGGTTATTTTCTTATTTAATTTGTGCATTTTGTGCTGATAATTTTGTAAGTCAGATGTCCCTATAGGTTCACTTCATTTATTAACCCCTCTTGCATCCATAAATAACAGCAATAGTTCTGCCTGCTGGTGTCTCAAGGGCAACTGATGTGTTATTCACTTTTGTGATTCTTGTAGTTCTTTTTACTGTTATTATGGCATCTCTTGAAATTTTCTTGGAGTATTTTATCCAATGATTGAACTGGAACCAAGCCCTTCCCCTTAAGTCAAAGACATAGATTGACCAAAAGTAAAAGGAGCAAAAAATAGTTTTATTTCCATATTAAGTACAGATGACTATGCTTGAGGGAGTCCGAAAGGGAATTATATGTAAACTTGGACTTAATGACTTTCTTTTTCTTCTTTTTGAGTTTTTATGTTGCATAATGGAAGTTGTGTATTTGTCAAGTCAGGTTTCATTGGGTGTTTATTACTCTATTTGTTCACTCATCATCATCCCTTTAAAACCATATATACCACGATTTAGTGAATTGTTGATATCCTTTAAATTATGAGTTATTGGAATCTCAAAGCATTGATAGTTTATTGTTCTCGTAGCTAGTTTAAGGATCAATTGAAACTTATTTGAATTTCTTTTTTAGTATAATGGCTTTAGCAGCTTTACCTCCTCTTTTTAATTGTGTCAATATGCAGTTGGGACCAATTGTTAGCCAGATGATTCCTTTCATGGAAGCATCTCCTATTTACTCATTGGCTCAGAGTACCTCAGGTTTCTCAACTTTTTAACCCTCAATGTTAGAAATGCACTTAATAATAGTTTAGCTACTTATATTTGGATTCTTGCGGAGTTAACAGTGATATTCTGATTCCCATTATTAATTTCCATACAGATGAATGAGATAGATAAGGCACTAAAACAAATCAAGTCTCTAACTTTTATGGCTATGTTTGTTCTCACATGACTTACATAGATTCATGAGGACTCCCTATGTAGATTCAAACTACAAATCGTAATACTTTGAGCAGCATAAAGAAGTTTATAAAATATCTACTTTTTGGAGAATTGCCAGCATTACATTTCCAGAGTAGGTTTGATATTGCTTCTCACATCAATGATTGCCTATTTAGGATATTTAACTTTTCATAGTAAATTTACAGAGTCCATTATAATGTAAATAAGCATACGTGAAAATACATTATAGTAGTTCTTTTTATATCTAAATTTGCATAGTCAAGCATATTGCATTCTTTGTGAATCAAACAGTATAAATTTTCTGATAATTAGGCTTCAACTCGAGAAGAATGTGTCCCTTTGATCTCTGAGGCGGCAGGAAAAATACTCATACTAACCCTTGTGGCATACAAATCTATGAAAAATTATAACTTTTGAAGATTTCATTGATTCCATGATGAGAGGTTCATGGTGTCTACGAAAGATAAATCATCTTTGCAGACAGAGTTTGCCTCTCAGTTGCTGACTCATATTCTTACATCCCTCAGATCATCAACAATTGTCTGTTAAAACAATTAGTATTAGCATTGAACTTCTCTTATTCTTCTGATCAGTTTTTATCTTTCTGAAGATTGTCTGCATTATCTTAATGTTTCCTACTTTCTCTCTCAAATGAAAACGAAATTTTGGGCCTCTGGTCAGTGATTACAAATTCCTAAAATTAGGGTAGATAGGACTTTGGAGGCCATTTTTCTTGCATAATACTGTTCTTGCTTAGAGTGAAGACTTAAAATGATGAAGCTGTACAATTTATTGCATGGTGGTCTATTTGATACCTTTTCCTGACACTAACTTTACTACATGAAGATGCATGGAAAATGCTACTTGACACAGCTGGAACAATGATCCCAAATTATGATGCGGAAGTGCTAGTTTCAGTCAACAAATTTGTTGATCAGTTGCCCTCAGTTTTTAATCAGGTAACATTATATTTGGAGGAGAATCATTTATCCAACCTGAAAAACAATGTCTCCTTTTTGGGTACACATGCTTCTATCTACATCATTTTTCCCTCAATTGTTAAATCGATTCTTGAACATTTTGTACCTTCTACTTAATGACTTTAATCTTATGTAATGTCTCACATGTATATTCTTCAGCTTGCTCAAGGGATTTCAGAGTTCAAGCCTACACCCTCTGAGAATCTCAACTGTTTCAAGAACTCATATAATATTCAGAATACATTACTGGTTTGAATTCTTCCCCAAGTATTAAATTTTGCTGGACTGGCCTTTTTTAATGTCAATTCCTGCAGATACCTGATTCTATTTGTAGGTGAAGTTCAATAATGATGCAATTGATGAGACAGATCTCCTTGAAGAGACACTAAAGCCTCGTGTGGAATATATAGGTGGAAAATTACAGAAAGTTGTGTTAAGTGGAACCCACATCACACCATGCATACAGGTATACCATTGCAAATTCTTGATCCTTTGCAAAAGAATGAGTTGTTTTTGTAACTCAGGGATTTCACAGAACCACTGCTATGCTTCGCTTAATATGTCAATTGCACAATCCAGTCCTGAGGCATCTAGTAACCTAGCTTCTGCGTGCTGCTGGCACACCTCTCCTAACTATTGCCCATTCTTTTGGATTATCTTTTTTAGGAGGGCCATTTTACACTCTTACTTTGATTGTTCTAGTGTTTTGGGATGAAAGAAATGGTATCAGAAGAGCGGATCCTCGGGTGGGAGAATAATATGCGCTTAAACAGTTGTTGCACTTTAATACCCATTTGCGCTGACATTTCTTTTGCTGTGCCTTCAGGAACCAAGATGGCAAGTAGGAGATGTATACACGCCTGTAGATGCTGTTGCTCAAGGTCTCAAGGCTATTTCATTACATGATACTAGAGTCCTCAGTAGAACACTAGCTGACTGGTTTGATGGTCTTAAGGCATAGATGTGTGAAAATCAGTTAACATTGCAGTCACATGCAAATCTTTGAAGTATTAGGTTCAGTTCATTACATAGATTTTTTTTCCTTCGAAAATATGTTGGTGAAATTAGTCAATTACATGCATACAAGCAATTTTGATGTTTGTTTTGTTACCGTACTATATTCGTCAGATATGAAGCTTAGTCTTCTGTATTGTTTATTTTGTGCGAACGGAGGATAGGTCTAAACTTGTTTATTGAATCCATTAAACTCACTTCAGGGTAGTCTAACGATAACGAAACTCTAACATTGAATGTCAGTAGGTATTTTACCAGCTGCTATATAGAGTAACTGAATAGTCTACAACTTAAAAGACGCAGACTTTCCTCTTAGTTTTCTTAACATTAATAATTGCAATTGTCGTCATGATTTTTATGCGAGCCCACATCAATCTTAAGAGATTTTTATACGAGTCCAATGTATCGCAACCTTCCTTTTCACAGTAGGATTATTTGGCAGTAGATTTTCTTGCCTTGCAATCATTCATATATAACCACAACGCATTTATCAAAGAATGCGAGTGCGCAGTAAAACAATCTCATTATGTGATCTTGCATTGTTGTGTCTAAAGGAAAAGTATAATGTAATATGATGCAGAATCAATCTTCTCTAGAAACTAATTTGAAGATATTGATAGGACCTATTATGGCACTGGATGCTTATAAAAGACATGGTACAGCATAACTAGCCTAGTGGTGCTTGCAATATGGTAAACGATCATGCTAGAAATTGGTAAGAACATACGAGAGACTCTAACCCGAACGTTAGCAATCTCTGTTTAACATATCTCGGTTTTATCATGTCTCAAAGACTTAACGTTAGCAATATAGTGAGCATTGTTGCTCACTATATGTGCTGTTTGGGAGCTCCAGAAAACTAGAAACATTTACCATTCTCACCCTTTTGGATGATCAAAATGTCACCAACTTTTGACAATCCAAGTCATAAGATCTTTAAATCTATAAAGAGTTGTAAAGTTCATCTTTCAACTTCATATGCTGGCAGTTCTAATAGTAACTACCTACCCAGAGATATTCTCTGTACGACCAAGAGCCAGAAAGCTCACTATAATGGTCAGCTAAAGAAAAGCTATTTCTTTCCTATGAAGAAGGTATTTTATCTACAAAAATATATACCTTTCCATATCATGGAGTATTCCCGGTAGACATTCTACCACAAGCATCTCTCCCCATGCACCATCCTCTGTTATGACTTGGTGTTGCAGTCACTGAAAATATTTTGGAATAACCAACTGGGCTTTCCAAATCAGAAGCATCCAGGGGATAACCATCGACTCTGTTCATCTGGTCAAGCAGTGAATGCCTCACTCGGTGCTGCAGTGGACTGCTGGAAACTCCTGGGATGTTTAGTCCAGGGAAGTGACCTGTAGCCACAGGGGAATTTGGATTGCTCAACCGATCCTCTTCAAGAATATCTCCAATCCTAGAGAGTATGGAGAAAGCCAAATTTCCCAGAACCCGGGAGTATGCTTCAAGAATTGAATGGCCCACATCCTAGAAGTTGGCAATTATACTTAGAATCCAACTCATTCAGGAAATTTTGGAGAAATAAGTTCACAAGCACTCTACATTGCACACGAACATAAAAGAGAACTTAAATTCAACTGTACTAAAATGAAGTGGTGATGTCATTATTTCATAGAGTTTTGCTTAGAAAAAGAAATAAATGATTTAATCACAATGAACGAGAAGAGGAAAGATAATGAAGAAATATAAGATGGGTCAGTTGCATTTTCATCTTTAAACTAGTCAATATCATAGTAATGAGAAACCTGTTTTGGCAAATCAACTGCGCTTTCTATATTTGGTTGAATCAAGGGATGGAATGTATTCTTTTATGATAATATAAGTTCCACTTTAGGTAAAATTGCTTCTCCTGAAGCTCAGGAAAGCATAGAATGCTAATCCACCCTTCTGGGCTCATGTTATGTACTACGCTTACCTTCAAGACCCATATCAGCCTTTCTAGGATAATTTTTATTTTCAAACTTTTAACCGATTCATGTATAGTATTTCAAACGTTCAAGCATCTTTATTTTCATGGAATCTTCTTCCACTGGAAAAAACAATATCTATATATCAGATGTGCAAAAATCCTTACGTAACATTTTTATCTTCAAAGAATTATTAGCATACTTGTCCTGCTAAAATTTCTTGGCATCAACCTAGTCATAATATCATTTCCAAGTCTAGAAAAACAATCTTTTTGCTTATTCCTCCTGTCAGATTATGTTTTCCAGACTGAAACTTACCTTTCCATATTGGACTTTAATAACATCAAGGAATGTCTGAGGAAGATTAGGGTATCTGGTCTTGAGCTCCTGCCGTAGGAGTTCTGCCCTGTTCAGTAAAAACTCCACCATATCCAATTCAGACATTGGATCTTTAGCAAATGACCATGAGCTTCGACCTGGAGATTCCTCACCAGATTGTTCTGCAATTGTCTTTTTCCAAACAAATATAACAGCCTCCAACCTATTAATGACTTGAAGAGCACTATGTTCAGATTCAAAGTTGAGGGAATTGATCATGTCCCCAGCTGTGACCGAGTCTGCAGCCAAGATTTTGTAGAGTTCTTCTCCAACACATGCTTTTCCAGACTGTATTATTGAGTACTAGCGTCAATAAGTTGTACTAAGTAAAGACATTTAGTTATACTTTGGACTTTATTTTGTTCATCTGTTTCCTTTTTAAGTTTTCTGAGTAAACCAAGTTCTCTTACGAACTGTAGGTGGCAAACTATAGAAGTTCAACTTTTCACTTACCTTATTTAGTGCATCTTTTATGATATCCGGTACAGGCATTTCACACAACACATTTTCGTTAATGGATTTGGAAGCCTTAAATACTTGATGGACCTGTTTGGCCAGATTTAGCAGTTTCTTTCTTTCACTGTCAGAGAGACCAGTTGCAGGTACACGGGGCGAAGGAAGCCACCACCTTCTGCTCTCACCTGCACTCCTACTTTTTCCTTCCGCTCTGCTACCAACTTCCTCATAATAAAACTCATTATTGACCATGGAATCCAGCATTTCCTATAAGTTGATAAAATGAAACTAATGAAGTTTATACACTTATTGACAGGAATTAAGTTTTCAAAATTCTAGGAGTCAAAAGGCCACCTACAATAAGCATGGAGTCTAACTTCTCAAGTCCTGGAAGATTCATGTGTATGTCCGCACGAGCTTTTGGCGTCATTATCTGCTCCAGAACAAAAAATTCCATGTAGGATAATCTTGTGGGAAACATTGGTAGTCTAGTAAGAAACAAAAATCACCTCGACTATGTGACCATCAGAGCCATTCTTCTTGGTAGGAACCAACTCAACCATGTAGTTGGTTGGAGAAAGTAACCAATCCATTTCTCTCCGCCATTTGCCCTTCCTTTCCTCTGGTAGTGGCTCTAATTTCCACAGCTCACCAAAAACAGATACTGCAGACAAATTATAGCATATCAAAATTAGAAACAATGCATAGATGCAAATAGGAGCAATTCTTACATTTCATTTGCAAGAATGGGATGGAATGGAAGCCCTTTTCAAATACAATGTGATATCTGATGCTATGATATCCTAAATATTGTATTATTCTTCATATTAAAATATTCCCTAAATAAGTTTTCCTACTGATGCTTCGATTCTTCGTAAACGGAACATGCAGAGATATGATTTTAATTATATACTTTCATCACATTCACATACAATATGGAAGTTCGCTTCTTATGTGTGCAATTTGCATGAAAGAATGCTTGCTTACTTTGCAAATGACTAGGCAAGTGAATGCTACGCACAAGTGATGCAAGCATTAGCGCACTTCAAAAATAAGTAGATACAAAAGCAAATAATTGAAATATTGAATAAATTCTAGCAGGAAGACCAGTGCTACCATACCTGCAAGATTGGTTATTGCATTGGACAATGCCAATGCTGTGGAAACCCCCTTTTTTCCTCCAGTAACATCCTCTCCCAGTAACAACTTTGCAAATTTTTCTTTCATTGTTTCCAAGTCTGCTATATCAATTGTATAATCTGGTTTGTCCTTGTGGTAGAAATGCTCAGGACTTCCTGTAAACTCTGAGTCATTTGGTTGACGATCATCCCTTTCCACCATTCCACGGTAAGAAGATACCGATCCAGAAGCAATGTAATTGGATGAGCAGCTTGAGGCATCTTCATCACCTGAATCAGAAGCACATCCATCTTCTTTGGTAGTGACACTTGCATTGTCATATGGCTGACTGCTGAGAATGCAGCTCTCAAGGCCATTATATTTCATAACTCCTGAAAATATCAACATGCAGGAATTTAGTTTTTCATGCAGTACATCTCAATGAATATTCAAGAAGCCGAACTTAAAAAATTTCCTACAGTAAACGGAAGACAGACTATCTTAAGTACTTAACACTGTTCAATCGTGAGCCACAACTAAGATACATTCCATGGACATCACTCAATCATCACTTCAGATGTATCCATCCAGCACAATCTCATTAACTGGATACATCTTCTTGTTTATCAACATTTTTGTTCACCATTCGTTCAGAATTGGAAAGAGCATGCATGTAATGCTCATTAATTATAAACTATCAAAATACTAGGATTTGGTATTCTTCCAAATTTAATTTACCTCAACAAGAGTTTTAAAGTTCTTGTTTTCATGATAAACCACTAATTCAGCACTGGGGATTGGCTTAATTCTATTTCTTCAAACCGTATATAGTGCCTTACCCCTCAATAATTAGAGCCTAATTCACGCATTACACTTCACTATCGTAGACTTAAAGCTTTCAAAGTCTACATATTCTTCTAAATGCAGATACCGTGAATCAATACAAGGTAAAGGTTAAGGGACTTTGTTCCTTCATCATAGTAAAAATGCTCTAATTCTCACCCAAATCATTTTCTCTTTCACCTTGTTCCATCATCCTTCTTTTTAAAAGAAAATAATAAATTAAAAATTAAAAATTAAAAAGTTAGTACATATGGTGTGGTGGTATTCATCACAACAATCAAATGATTTGAAATGGATGGAGACGAAAAAGAATTTGTCCAAAACAGGCCATTCCAAACAGAACATGAGAAACTTTTCTAGAGAAAAGTAATCCAGACATTGACTTCGGCGTCCCCACTTCCAATACAATCTCACATGAAATGAGGGTGTAAAGCATTTGCAAACAAAATGGTACTGCCGCAATGGCTACCATTTCCATCAATCATGTAATAAATAGAAGCAAGAAAAATGCCAATGGGCCACAGTCACCAAATGTCAATGATAAATCACAATCGCTATTGCATAACAGAAAATGAAAAGTTGCTACAACCCAAATATTTATTTCTCAAAACAAAACAAAAAAAGAAACAATTTTATGTGGACTGATTTTATACTCTTGCACTTCCTTTATGGGATTTTTTTTTTTTCCCTTTGGCACATTGCCTAGACGTCATCCTTAAATATCAAAATTAGGGCCAACTGTTTCATTAAGCTTAAATTAACTTTATTTTTAAATACTTTAGTTTTCAAGAAATTTAACATTCATTACCTATTCTTTTTAATTGCAACTTTAATTTTCATTCCAGATGTCAACCCAAAAAATAAAAAATATTTGTTTCCAAATTATCTATTTTCTGAGGCTTGTTTAAGTTAAAGAGACACCTTAACCATTAAAACTAGCGCAGTGACCAATTGAGAATTTCACTAAAGAATAACGAGAACAGCGGTATTAGTTTTTTTTTTTTTTTTTTTAAGTTTTGTGAAGAAAGAATATTTTATAAAGAATAGTCCACATGGCGGGCGTGCCGTCCATGAATGTCCTACTCGTAATTAATGCTATGGGACGTTTCGCAAGGAGCATTTATTTCGCCGAGATGTTGAATAGTCAAATTAAAAGGATAAATAAGATGAGAAAAGTCGGCAGGAGAGTGGGGGAATGATAGGGTGCTTTGCTTACTATCTTCATCGAAGTCTATGCTAGCTTCTCTGCCTCTGCTACAGCAGGCAAGTCTTCTCCTCATGATCATCATGATTGTTTAATCACCGTTGGATCTTGGCAACTTCCTAAAGCAAGCATATAAAAAAAAAAATCACCAACTATTTCTTCTGGGAAAAGAATATTAAGTTAGTAACAAGTTTTTTTTTAAAAAAATGTTGATTTAAATAAAAGCACGTATGAGAAAAAAAACGTTACTACTCCCTCTCCTCAAAAAATTCACTTTAAAAAATTAATTTCCCAAGAATAGAGTCCATCTTTAAATGAAATTCTTATATTATTCGTATTACCTTAAAATCGTTCTCCCTTGTACAAACATAAGCATAAACATAAACATAAACATAAACATAAACGCATCACAAATGAATCCAATTCATAAAGTGGGCACTGACGAAGCCAGCAAAAGACAAAGGCTACTTGATTTTCTGGTAGACTTTTTAGCCACTTCTGGAGCCAAAAAACACTTTTAAAACAACATGCACATGGGGTAGTACTCGTACTTCAAATTATTTGACTAAACAAATTCAGAATCTTTTGAATCAATCAAATTTCAATCATTGAGAAGCATGTTAATTAATGTGAAGAATAACAAAGTAAAAATAATAATAATAACAATCTAGAAATACTACTAGTTTAGATAGGTTAAAACAGCACTTCTTGGAGACATAAATAATTGGTTAAATCCCTTTTTACTTTTGGAATCGGTGAGACTTTGAGACAAAGGAGGTGGGCGGAGAAAAAGGAATGGTGAGAGATTTATAAAAATTCAGCTTAGGAAATGGCGAAAACATAGTTTTCAAAATGTAAAATGATTTTACGATTTTAATTATGATCCTACTTTTATTATATGAATAAAATATAATTAAATCTACTCAAAAAAAATTTTATATCTAAGTAAAATTAAAATTTATCATTATATAAATAATTTAATTAATTTAATCATACTTTTTATTAGTTTTTAACAATAAATAATTAAATTAGACATAAATACTTTTCGATTATAATAATAATGAAAATATTGAGAAAATTATATAAAATATTACAAAAAATAAAAATTAAAATAAGATCATTAAATTATAAATTATACATGAATTTTTAAATATTTATTTATATATTAATTAATAATTTTTTTAAAAATAATTTATAAATTATATTTTTTCAATTTTTTTCAAAATTTTTTAAAATTTTACAATTTTACGATTTTATTACTTTAAATCAATTTTGTGTAAAATTTCAATCTTATAAACTATGGGTGAAAACGTTTGCCATTTTCGTTGGTTGGGTCAAAAAAGGGTGAGCCTTAAATTGGAGGTTAAGGTACGCACTAAATGAAAATGATTTCACGTAATGAGACCATATAAATCAAAGTAACATTAAGAGAACCAATGATGTCAAACTTTATTATACGCACGTGCACGTCGCATTCTTTTCTGTATCTTTTTAAATCAATGGGGAAGGGAATAGGGCATTAACGAAACATTGATAAATCATATTTTAAGTTGAAAAAAAAAAAAAAAAGTTTTCTGTGGACTACCAAAAAATGGATAAGTTGACCTTCGACAACATTTTAAACAAAAAGAAAAAAGGATTAAAGGGAAAATTAAAAAGGGATTTTTACAAATTGAAATGATATGGGTAAAAAAAAAAAAAAAGAGAGAAAAGTCCCCTTCCATGGCTCCAGACAAGAGACAAGGATACCCAATGGAAACAATCGATCCGTAAATTAAGATCGCGGAATCAGAGAGAGTGTGGTAGGTTGGGTGGTCCCCACATCCCACCGCCCTGATTTTCACTTCAGCTTTCCTGAGTTGACTCGGAGCTCGATGGCCAGATTTCTCTCAAATCATTTTTTAAAAGGAAAGCAAATTATCCCATTAATTGAAAGGGTAATAACTTTTATATTTTAAAAAAATATTTTTTATTATTTTATATTTTTTAAAATAATACAATAAATTAAATTTATTAAAAAATTATTATCCTAATTTAAATTTCCATCAAACTCTGTTACAACTTACAACAATCATACCCACACACACGTACGTTTAATCGTGTCACTAAGATATATATTTATATATATAGTGTAGAAAAAAATCCTTGTCAAAAATTGAAAACGTTTAAAAACTACGTAAATAATTTATGGATTATGTGACAAATACTAACGACTTCTTTTTTAAAAAATAAAAATTAATAGTACGATTTTGTAATTATTTCACGTAACGGAGAAAACAAAGAAAAGAAAAACGAGACCAAAGGGCCCAAAAAGAGACGAGAAAAGAGCCTTCGTCTCATGCATGCGTCAGCCACATGAAGGAACTACTTAATATATAACAGTGTTTACTTTTATTTAAGCTCTAATTTAACAAACCAAGAGAAGAACTAAACTACCCAAAAAAAAAAAAAATTAGGAACAAAAATGAGGGAAAATGAAAACAAAAAAGGATGCACAAAATCACAGAATTTCCAAAAAAAAAAAAGAAAAAAAAGAATGAGATTTGGAGAAAATCAACTCAATGTGGATAGTTGATATATGGTGGTTTTAGAATGAAGGAAATGATTGACAAAGCAAAAGAAGAGGAGAAGTGGAGTAGCAAACCTTTGCAGACGAGGAGGAGAACGCAGAGGTTTCTTCTTCGCTGGATGATCTCCTGTAGGAAAAAAATAAAAAAGAAGAGCTGCGAGCCGGCGAGGGGGAAAGGGGAGACAAATCTGAAGTCGGAGGAGGAACCAAGAAAAAAAAAAGGGTTAAAAATGGAGGATGGTAGAGAGAGGAGGGAGCACCAAGTACATTCAATTCAAAATTGAATGCGGTGACAGTGTCAGAAATGGGAGAGAAAAGAAAAGGGAGGGAAAATGCAGGGAGAGGAGGATTAATTGAATGGGTGCTGTGAGTTATTTAAGACTGAGAAATTGAGAAGAGAGAATATAGCAATAGGGGACAATAAATACAGGGAAGACAACAGAAGAGCGATGGAGGAGCTAGGAATTATGATATAACCAAAGAAAGAAAGTAGAGAAAGTAACTCAAGGAATGGGAGCCTTGTTTTGGGTCCCACACAGAGCCTGGGCTGGGATTGGGTGCTTGGGGCCTACTAGAGGCTTAGAGTTAGAATCAGATGCCAGTAATCAGTTATTTTGTGTCCATTAATTAATGATTAATACTCCCTTCTACGCTCCCAAAAACAAATGCAATTTCAAAAGTTTTCTTTATTAAACAAAAAAAATTTACTTTTTATATTATTTTTATTAATATTAATAATATATAAATTAAAAAATAAATATTATATATTTAATTATACATTAAATGAGCTATATTTGGTAAATTAAAAAATTAAATTAAATCAAAAGTAATTTTTTTAAAATAAAAGGAGTAATAAACTAATAATATATATATATAGCGAATTTTTTAGATCATTGACGTTTGTATGGTAAAGGTTATTAAGCAATTGTTATTCTTAACATCCACTAATATTCTATTATATGAATGTCATATTAGTTTTTTAGAGAATTTATTTTATTTTTTCAACGTGAATATCGTTACTTTTAACAAAATTATGTATTTTGTACGGTATACATAGAATTGCATAAGAGCTTAATGTGCTAATAGTGGGATTTGGATTAATTTATGTACCAAAATTTAAATTTATTAATTATTTGGTAATTTATGACTAATGATAAATTATTCTGATAATATTCTGATTTAGATAGGAAACCAAAGAAAATAATGGTTCTTACTCACTTATCCCAAAAAAAAAAAAATCTAGATAATTTACTAAGGACATGTACTGATCTACCTAATGTTTAAGCATTTTGTTCCGCGAGAAGATCAGCCAAAAGACCGGTTCCAGACTATTTATAAATAAAAAAAATGCGCGAGATTTTTTTGCGTTGCGTGGATTGGATTTCTCATCACATCGGTTTACCTTTCTCGCCTATACCCACAGAAATGACATTTTGTTTTTCTTTTTGTATGCTTCATATGGCATAAAATTGTGTTGAACTTGAACGCGTGCGTGATGTTTTACTGGGATTAATTGCGTACTTTAGCGTTAGAAATTAGAATAATTTTTAATTAGCTTATATCTAACTATGATTAGTACGGACTTTCCTCATTTGTAAATAAGGAATATGAGGACGGGAGACTTTTAATGAAATCATTCGGAGATGTTTTTGAGTATAATATTTAAAATACAGCATTTAGTAAAAATTGTTAATGAATAGATATTATAGATATACTTCATGCCAATACTAAGCAATTCGTATTATAAATATTATTCTTTTCTTTTCAAAAAAAAGTTTAATTTTGATTGAATATAAATTTTTTTTAAAATTATAAAATACAACGCATTTAATGTATTATTAAATATTTATTTTATATTTTTATATTTACTTTTTAATTGGATTATATATTGTCATTATTAGTAAACTAGTGCAAAAATTTTACACCAAAAGTAAACACCTCTTTTGGATAAATAAAATTTTTTAAATTAATTTTTTTTTAAACAGATGAAGTATTACATAGTATATATACTTAACATGTGTCATATAAATGAATGAAACAAATAAATGAATTATTCCTTAAGACTATAAAATAAAAAATAATTATTCTCGACAAATATGTCATATTAATCACTAAGTGATGATATATTTAAATTTATTAAGCATGTTATTTAAATCTTTTACACACACAAAAAATATTGAGTACAGTGATAAAATCACATAGATAAGGAAGAAAATTCATAATTGTAAAAAAAAAAAAAAAGCGCCAAATTTAAGGGTTTCAATAAATTAATACGGACTCTATCAATATTTAGATAATTTTTTTAAAAATTATTAGATACAACACATTTAATATATCATCAAATATCTAATTTTATAATTTTATAATTATTTTTTAATTGTGAATATACATTTACTAACATTAGTAAGTATATTTTAAAAGTTTAGTTTAAAAGTGAACTTTTTTTTTTAAACAATCAAAAGTTCTGAAAATGAACTTTGTTTTTGGGACGGTTTGCTGCAGTAAATATTAAAGTAAAACGGTTGTATTGAATATGTTTTGATTGGCAGACACATACATTGTTTGTAATGAAATTAAGCCCCTTCCTCAATGAAAGTAATTCTTCCAAGTAGAGAATTTATTTTTGTACTCAAGTGAGTTAATAACCCACAATAGATTGCATTATACCATACAAAGCTGAGACTTCGGATCTGCATTATTCTCACTAAATTGTTGTTTATAAAACGGGTAGACATGTTTTAACTTTTTGTCAATAAACACGTCTACTGCTAATTTTGTGCAAATGATCAGTTAAGCCCTTACAACTTATATATTTTAAACTATTAAAATATCTTCTTTCTAAAATAACATTAAAAGATTTAATAAATTCGCATAGCCCTACAAAAGATTGATGTCATGCGATTTTAAATTTTAATCAATCTTTTTATCAGTGAAGAATATTTTAATCTCAAATATTATTTCACAATATAAATAGGAGATAAGTGAAGGCGATACTTTCCCATAATCAAATAGAATATAACTTTTAGTGAAGATAATATTCGTACTATTCTAAAGCATGTATAGTATATGTTAACCTAAATGCGATGGTTACTTCCATTAGCTTATATTACGAGGAGGATGCAAATATTTCTATCCATTTCAAATTCATTGACTTTTATGTGTCCATATGTATAGAAGGGTAGTCATTGACTTTTCAAATTCACACTTCATTGACTTTGAAGTGTGACTTGTTGTCATTTCGTTTTAGTCAAAATTAGAGTTAGGAAGAGTCCAAGTTTGAGAGACATTTACCTGTAAATATTCATTGTTACAAAGTGAATACCATTAGTGACCTTATATATATGGTGAGTGACTGTGTTCAATTGAGTTACTTAATTTGAGTTCAAAATTTGTGCATGCCCATGATTAAGATGGAAATTAATTAAATTTGTTACTTCCTTCATTCCGAAAAAAGATTTCACTTTAATTTATATTTAACTTTTTATTAGTTATTAAATACAACACACTTAATACACTAACTAAATGCATAATTTCATATTTTTATATTTAATTTTTAATTGTGAATATACATAATTATTATTAGTAAAGATATTTTAGAAATTTAGTTTAAAAGTTGACTCTTTTTTCAGGACAAGAAATTTTTTTGAAAGTTAACCATTTTTTTTTTTTTTGAGATGGAGTAAAATTTAAATTTTGCGTTGCTTTTGTAACTAAGGAATCGAGAAATGGTGGCCAGGTTCTAATGTGTGTTGTTCCGGTTTCCAAAATCAATACCTTTGATTACTATGAAATTGCACTTGTTACAATCAATAAAACTTTTGAATCCATTGTCAAGCTAAACAAAACTATTTTCATCATTATTGTTCAAATTGTAAAAATTAGATTCACTGCCCAGAACTTAATCTTATTATTAACTCATAATAATTAAAGTCCAATTTTGAATTTATTCCTTATGTCTCAAAAAAAATAATCCACTTTAGTTTAAATATAACTTTTTATTAATTAATAGATACAACACACTTGATATACCATTAAATATATAATTGTATATTTTTATCCCTATTTTTTTAGTTGTGGGTATGTATAATTATTATTAATAAAAATACTTTAAAATTTTGGTCTAGAAGTAATTCATTTTTAGGACAAAAAAAAGTTTGAAAGTGATTTCTTTTAAAAAAAAAAAAGATGAAAGGAGTATTAAAAATACAAATTTAATGAAGTAACCGCTCTTACCATAAAAGAACAATCATAAGTTAGAAAATTTTGACCAACTTGAAAATCATTAAATTTTGTTAAAATAACCAAATTTAGAAGTAATTCATTTTTAGGACAAGAAAAAGTTTGAAAGTGATTTCTTTTAAAAAAAAAAAAAGATGAAAGGAGTATTAAAAATACAAATTTAATGAAGTATCCGCTCTTACCATAAAAGAACAATCATAAGTTAGAAAATTTTGACCAACTTGAAAATCATTAAATTTTGTTGAAATAACCAAATTTAGAAGTAATTCATTTTTAGGACAAAAAAAAGTTTGAAAGTGATTTTTTTTTAAAAAAAAGATGAGAGGAGTATTAAAAATACAAATTTAATGAAGTAACCGCTCTTACCATAAAAGAACAATCAAAAGTTAGAAAATTTTGACCAACTTGAAAATCATTAAATTTTGTTAAAATAACCAAATTTAGAAGTAATTCATTTTTAGGACAAGAAAAAGTTTGAAAGTGATTTTATTTTATTTTTTGGTTAAAAAGATGAGAGGAGTGTTAAAAATACAAATTTAATGAAGTAACCGCTCTGACCATAAAAGAACAATCATAAGTTAGAAAATTTTGACCAACTTGAAAGTCATTAAATTTTGTTAAAATAACCAAATTTTGGATTGACGAAGGGAGTTTATGGATTGCATTTTAAAATATATTTTTACACTTTTTTATATAGTGATTATAAAATAAAAAATATATTAGAAAATGTAAAAGTGTTTTGAAAAGTGTAAAAATATGTTTTAAAAGTTTAATTGATGCACAACCCAATTAAGGAATCTTTGAAGTAAAAGATTGAATATATTGTGGACAATAGTTCTTTCTCAGGATCAAGGCTGTGATCCTGACCGAAACAATTGAATTGAATTGAGAAGCATCAGAAATAAGAACAAACAAGAACAGGGAGAACAAAAAGAATAGAGGAAGAAAAGGGAGTTTTATTAGATTGAGAGAAGTTGGGGCAAAGAGATTGTAAAACCATCAACTTATCTCTAAAGATTACATACGACTACTTTTATAAGCTAATTCCATAGCCATCATCACTAACTGCCTTGCTTAATTGCTTAATTGCTTAACTAGCTTTCAGCAACAAAAAGTGCCTGTACTTTCTAAGAAATTATACTATAACCCCAATCCCATAACAATATTGCCCCTCTTTAAAAGTAGCCTTGTCCTCAAGGCTGGAACTGAGGTAATTGCCTCTAAATGAAACTCTAGTCCTCTTCAAATTGTTGAATGGTTTAGTCTCTTATCCTATAATAAGTTTCATGGTTGTTATCTCCACAAACCACTGCAATTCGACCTATTCACTTTCTTGCATCTACGGGAGTGCTGTTTAATACTTCAAATTCCTGTTCTACTATAGCATTTAGAAATTCCTCATCATTACCTTCAGATAGCATGAGATTGATTTGTTTTAGTTTGCATTGGTGACCAAATCCAAACTTTCACCATATTTAAAACATAAACCAAGAGTCCTTTTCTAAATTTCTTGTGCATAAATCTTTCTCACATCATGTTGATCCTATTCTTTATATGTTGGAATAGAATGCTGCTCTGGTTCAGCACTTAATTTCTTAACAAAGCTAAAGGTTGATTTTCCAGTTGGAGCCTTGGAAGTGCTTTTAAATTTCTTGGAGCTGTATTCAAAAACCTGTTCTTGAAGAGCAACTATTTCAAAAGCTTCAGACAAGGGGGCTGGTTTCATCATCCTTACTATTAGTTTAATCTTATCTTTCAAGCCACGTATGAAGCTTGAAATGAAATAGGATTTTGTGAGTTTGGGATCACGTACCAACATGAGAGATTTCAGTTCTTCAAGTTTTTATTGATAGTCGAGAACAATTGAAGTTTGAACCAGCTCGTTAGATGCTTTTACTTCATCTTTGATTCCTTTCTCCACAAATCTTTGCACAATTTTTTGCTAACTTCTGCCCATGTTAACCCTGGCTTCATAGTTTTTATACTTTGATATCAAATGTCTGCTCTACCTTCTAAGTACATTTCAAGAATATCTAATTCTAAAACTCTTCCACCTAATGAATCAGCAGTGGCGAACGCAGAAATATTATAAAGCAAGGTCACACTTATAAGAAAATTAAGTAATAAATTTGATAAATATAAAGAAGTATAAAAGTAATGCCATACATTGTAATTAAAAAAAAGAGTAAAATAATTATTTTTTGAAACTTCATCTCTTGAAATAGTTTTATAATGGTATCATTATCAATTGTATCAAACACATCATTTTCTATGAAAGTCACTATGCAATCGTTCATCCAATCATCTCCCATCCGGTTACGAGGTATAGTTTTTAAAATTTTCATTACCGAAAAAGCTCTTTCAACTGTTGCGGTTGCTATCGGCAAAACCAATGCTAACTTTATTAGGTTTTCTTGAAAATTGTATCTACCAATAGATTTAATAAATAATATTTTTTTTTCTAAACAAGTGCAGGGGCAAGGGTTTTTAGAATATAAAGTAAAACCCTCTAAATTCAATTTCTAATACTATTATAAATGAGAAATCTAACATGTGGGAGGGGTCACTTGCTCCCCACCCCCCCCCCCCCCCAGGCCCAACATGGATCCGCCACTGTGAACCAAAAAGAATTTATTACACTTTCTGACCAATTTTCTTGGGTTTTCTCCCCCAAAAAGTGGTAGTTCCAGTTTGGGATGTACAGGGTTATAGGAAAAATTTTGTCTTCCCCACTTTTCCTCACAGCTAATACTTGCTTATCCTTTTTACCCAAAAGCAAACTTGATTCTGGAGTAGGCAAAAGAGGAGTTTTCTCCACAATGGCCTGATCTCATTCCCTTTCCTTCAACAAAACTTTCATGATATGATCGAACTTGTAGTCATGCTTCTTATTGTTTCATTCATCCGAAGTTGTAGGTCACCTATTTGTTTTTCCAGCTCCATCAGTTTGTCTGATCAAAGCTTCATTCAATTTCAGAACTTTAGAGTCCTGTTTCTTTATTTGTTTTTCCAAAGACTTGCACTTGGTGTTTTCTTCCATTGAAATGAATTTGGATCTCTAAAATTCATGCTTTGATACTAATGTCAAGATCAAGGCTGTGATCCTGACTGAACCGATAGAATTTAAAATGTATATATTTTTTGTTAATATTTTCCCAATATTAACTTGGTTATAAGGTGAAATTGTTTGGTTTTGATATACTTTTTATTTTAGGTATGGAAATTAGAGAATTGGGGGAAAAGAGGATAAAAGGGCGAAATTGGAGCAAAAACCAAAAGACTTCCTATTATTAAGCATGACCATGCCAAAGGCATTGTTGGGCTGGCAAATGTTTATCTATAAGAAGAATTTATGGGTGAGATTCTCAGCAAGAAAAGGAAATTATGAGTCTTCAAATTGAAAAAGAAAAAGGGATATTGTAGAAGAATTTTTTGGGAACAAATCTTTTATTTTAGTTAGGAGTATATTTTCTATTCTTATTATATTTCCCTTTTAGAGTAAAATTGGTTTTTAATAATAGTTATCATTACTATATTTTAGAGCTAGCCTTTGTTAGAAAAAGGGAATCCTAGAGGGGCGAAAATACAAGAAAAATAAAAAAAAAATCAACCGTCTTTCTTCTTCTCCTTGAAACTCACGTTATTCTCTTCTTTCTTTTAGTTTAGCAATATTCTTAGAAAAATTTCAAGATTCATGTGTGCCACCATGAGTGGGTAAACTCTATTTTCTGATTTAAGGGAATGATTGATTTCAATTGCAATCACTGCGAGGTTTTGTTCTTAAATTTATATTCTCGCTTTTAATTCAAGTACTTTTTAATTCTTGATTTAATTCCTATGAATAATTAATAATTGGTTAATCTAACAAATTAATTCATCATTTTAATTCTATTACTATCCATGAATTTAGTGATCCGTAATTGTCATGAATGAGTAGTCCAAGTAGTAACTAAGTTAATTATGTTTATGACTTGAAATATGCATGCTTAACCTAGGGGAATTAACATGACAAGATTAATTTACTGCAGTTATCTCGGTTCTTTAATTTTGGTTTAACTGTTTTCATAGATTTTAATACTATCGTTAATTTGATATGGAATGCTATCGTGCTTAGTCAATTGATGGTAAGTTTTGATTTAGGTGTCGGGCTCGGTCAATTATATTAGGAAAATAGAAATTTATTACGGCTGTCCTAATAAGTTTCAAGTTAAATATTTGAGTTTGCAAAATTATTTTTTCGTGACCCATGATCAGTGATGCAATTAAATGAGATAAACCATTGGATTAAAAACTCGGTAAATTTGGAAATTTTCTCTATTTTCTATTTTCCATTTGAATATTTATTTTTATTAATTTTTGAAATTTTCGTAAAATAGTTAATCATTCAAAACTCCCCCTTGTTTTATTTATTGTTCAAGACTTGAAACTATACTTCGGTTTCCTTGGGATTCAACCTGATTCACTATTGCTGCAAATTTATTTTACAATCACTCAAGGACCAATGATTAATTTTGTGGGTTTCAACAAACCCGTCATAAACCAATTGAATTGAATTGAATTGAGAAGAATTAGAAATAAGAACAACAAGAACAGGGAGAACAAAAATAATAGAGGAAGAAAATGGAGTTTTATTACATTGAAAAAAGTTGAGGCAAAGAGATTGTAAAACCATCAACTTACCTCTAAAGATTACATACTACTGCTTTTATAAGCTAATTCCACAACCATCATCACTAACTACCTTGTTTAACTACTTAACTAGCTTTTTTTTTTTTTTTTCTAAAACCGATAGTTGTATTTACTTTCCAAAAAATCAACATTTATAGGAATTATACTAGCTTAACTGCTTAACTAGCTTTCAGTAACAAAGTGTCAAGGAATTATACTATAACCCAATCCCATGACATTTTCCAATACCAATGTTACTCACATTAAGACTCACAATAAAATTAGCCCACATTATCAACCCGCTTCAATTGTTTCTTTCACTTGATCTTGGCAAATCCAACTCACTACCCTACAATATGCTTCCCATGTTTCCATATTGTACACAGTAGCAAGTATCATCCATGACTTACAAATTTAGTAAACAACTTTGTTATTTCATGGTCAAAATTTATACAATGTAGGCAACAAAATATTTCAAGCTTCTTTTTCTCCTTTTCTAATTAATTTACCATGCTTAAATTAAAGATTCATATGCTACACTAGATTTTTCCCCTATACACATCTCTTCTTAGCCGCCACTTCAAGTTCCCCAGCTTACGTTTTAGGAACTTTGGATTTTTTTTTTAGCTGTTTCTGTGGTTGTTCTGCTTTGAATTGGTAGGCTTCCCTTCTACTTTTATGTAATACTCAGATGCTAGGAAAATTTGCAAAAATAACACTTTTTGTATTGGATAGTTGAAATATAGCACCTGCTAAATATTTATTGTCAAAATAGCAAGTCAACTAATTTTGATCTTGTGAAAAGATCTAAATGGCCCTCTATTTACAAGATATGAGAACCGTCGCTTGTCTATTTGTTTCATTCTTCTTCACTCTTTATTGATCCAACATCTTATTCTTCATAGTGCCATTCATCTGCATTCTTCATCTATCCAACTTCAATCCAACACAATCCATAGTCGTCTACATCAATGGCATCCACGCGAGAAGAACCGAGACCGGCATATTTGAGCAACAAAGCTGCCGCCATGAAGAATAAATCATAAAAACTGACAAAATGGGACAAGGTAAGTGGAAATTTGCCTAGAAATTTACATTTTTATCTTCGGATTTGCTATATCGGGCATAAACGTCGATTCTTTGCTGATTATGATTCATTTGATTATGAATTTTAGAAGAAATATGATAAGTTAGGGTTTTGTTTGATTTTAGACATGCACACGGTTCGAACACGATTGCGATTGGTTCGAACACATTTAACTTGTGCATATCATATCACATAGAGTGTTTTTTTGTTTAAATTTGAACTGGGTATGCATGAGAAGTTGGTTGAGCATATGCCGAAAAGTGATTAACTTCTTCAACTTATCTCGAGCACATTGTCGAGCCAATATCAAGCATGGTTGAACTGCAAGGTTGTGCATATCCTATCACATAGAGTATTTTTTTGTTTAAATTGTGAGATTGTCGAGCACTTGGTCGAGCCTGTATCGAGCACTAGGTCCACGTCCATATAGTATGTAAACTGCGAGGTTGTCGAGCAATCGGTCAAGCCTGTATCGAGCACTAAGTCCATAGAGTATGTAAATTGCGAGGTTGTTGACCAATCAGTCAAGCCTGTCTCATGCACTTGGTCCAAAGTTTGTCAACAATGTGTTTTTCGAGCAACTAGCTTACCATATCTTGGGTTGACTGTCCATATATTTTTATCTGTTTATTTATCAAGCATCTCATCCAACATGAATCAAGCATGCTGCGTGTATTTTCTTTTATGTTTTGCAGGAGATATGGTACTTCATGGAGTATATGCGTGAACGGCAAGAAAAGTTTATGGTGGACGTGGCGTAGACAAAAGGGAACTAATTTCTTCTTTTAGAAATGAGACTTCCAATTGAATATCTTTGTAAAAAAATTGGTTTAGGATTTTTAAGAAAATGATTTAAAATATCATTGAAATTATAAATATTTGAAAATCTGGGATCTTTTGAAAAATAGTTTTTAGGCTCATTTTCTACAAAAAAAAATTGTTTTGATTTTTCAAAATATTTTTTTTCCTTTTAGAATATGAAGTTTCTTCAAGAAGATCAACTAAAATATCTTATTCTTTGGTAAGAACATTAATTGAATGTTCTTGTTTAGAATCTTCTGAACTAGAACTGTAATAATCATCTTGATCTTCTAATTGATTTTGAAGATCATTGGACTCATGTTTTGAGTTATCAGAATTGTTAGAAACAACAAGCATTTTAGCTATTTGATCCAACACTATTTCTTCTAAATTTAATTCCTGAATTTCCTTTTTAAATTTACAATACTTGATTATATGTCCTGGCTTGTGACATTTATAACAAAAAAAAGCTTTTGTATTTTGTGAAAATGGTTTGGGTTGACCAAAATATCCTTTAGAAAAGTTTTTTTTGGGCTTGGAAGGAAGATTGGGTTTATACTTTCTAAGCTTAGTTTTGGATGGCCTTTTCCTATGGATTGGATGACAACTAGGAAGACCAAATTGTTCACAAAAAGATCCTAAATCTTTCCGTTGTTGGGCTCTATACTTAGCTAACTGCCTAAGGATTTTATCTTGTCTACAAATTTTTAAAGCGACTTGTTGTATTTGATTTGTTAATTGACCATAAATAATTTGTTCATAAGGAACTACGCCATTGTATTGGACTCGTAGTTCGTCACGAACCATATCATGCAAAGATTTTGGAAGACCATCCAAAAAATTTTCTTTCCAATAGGCTTGATTACCATCAGGCTTAGAATAAATTCTAGTAAAAAATATATCTTTGTACCATCTAAAATTAGATAGTTTTTTATATTTCAAATTATTAAGGAGCTCAGATGATCTATCTTTCAAGATTCCTGGGTCTCCAATAAAAGTTTTTGCAATTGTAAAAAGAAGAGTAGAAACAACATCAGAAATAGTTTGACCATTGACTAAAATGGGTTCACCATCTTCATCTAATTTAACAAAATTTAAAATTTTATTTTTATCTTCGGTTGATAGGTGTTCATCCCACCAACCTTTTAATTGACCTATAAAACTAGCAATTAAAACATGAGCTACTAATTGATCAAGACAATTATGTGTTGTTCGATATGTCGTAGCAACCATGGTCATTTGCTGTTGTATTGTTAGAATGTTGAATTCAGACTGGTTGTCAATATACCATTCATAAATACTATTTGCAGTATAACTATTTTGAAAAATATTTGGTTTTTCTTCTAAGGCTGAGTTGGGATAAGTGGCCTTAGGGTAATAAAGTTTTGTGGATTTTTCCAAGTGGAAACAGACTTGTCTAGATTAGACCTATTGGGTCTAAAACTTCTAAGTTTAGCAACTTCAAGTTTGGATGACTCATCATTATCGGTATCTTTATTTAAGACATAGACTGACTAGTTGACCGAGGTTGAAGCTGGCTCATTTGATTTAGATTGATGAGTAGGAACTGAAGATGACATCATCTCCATTTTCTACTTAGGCTTAGGAATCTGAAACAACTCTTCTATTTTGGTTAACCTTTTCTCGAACTCGGACAAAGGTTTATCCCGAATAGGTTTAGTCAATTGACTAAGGATTTCATATGGTTTGAATAAAGGAAACATTTGTAAAAGAAGTAGTAGAAGGAACAGTTGAAATTTGTAAATTTGAAGTTGGAACAGAAGGAACATAAAAAGATTGAAGAATAGTTTTATTACTTGTAATTAAGTATTCTCCAATAGCTTGCAAATACTTATTGGTATAATTGTTTTGTTCAAAAACACTTTGCATATCTTTACCATTTATTGGTTCTGTTTCAGTCATTTGTTTAAAAAGAAAAGCTTTTAAATCAACAGATTTGTAAGAAATCGTTACTAGTTTATTTGGAGGAAATTTAGATGGAACTTCTCCATCCGAGGTTTTCTATTTTTTCAGAATAGAAATAGTTTTATCAAAAAGAAAATCAATTGAATTTTCTTTTGCATAAATAATAAACCATTCAAAGAAGAAAATATGTTCTTTAATTTTATTAAGAAAGTTATAGTAATTTTCTTGGACTTGTTTTCGAGAATCACCTTTGAAATTGTCAAAAAATCATGTTTTTTTAGAAAGGTTTTCTTCAGAATAAAAATCATTTCTAAGATATTCTTTATCAATCTAAAAATCAATTTGAGTATCTAAAGTCAAAGTTCTCAATTCACTAATTGGAGTATTTTCAGTGATAGTGGAGTACGTTGGAGATTTTAGTAAATCCCCTTAATCTGAAGAAGATTCTTCAGTTTGAACTGAATACCTTGCTTGAGGTATACTTGATGAATTGTCAAGGTGTTGAAACCTGGTTAATGATGAAGACATTGGTCTTAAGCTAGACACGGAATGTCTAGGTTGAGAATAAGCAAGAGTAGAAGCAGAGATCCTATGGCTAAAAGATCTTTCAAACCTGATCTGGACTGCTCTTGTAGAAAATTGTTGGATATTGGACATTGCAGTATTTTTTACTGGAATAGTGGGTATTGCGTCAAGTAGCAACCATTGTTCTGGAAGTGTTACTTGATTCCAAGTGATAGAATTGGATACAGTTATTTGAGATCTTGCTAGATATGTTTGAAAGAGGATATTTTCTCATTTTTTATGGGTTTTTAAGGCTCATGTACTAAAGGCTAGATCCTAAATAGAATTGCCATTGGAAGTGTTCTTGTTTTAGTTTTATAATTTTCAGTTTTAATATTTAAAGTAAGAGTATCAAAAATGTTTCTATCACGTAAAGAAACAGTAAAGATTGGAAAACAATCAAAATAAACTGGTTTATCACACAGACTGGTTTCAACCATTCCAAGAAATAAATCATCAAAGTTTAAAAATCTACAATCTCTTAAAGCAAGTAAAAGAGATGTATCCTATCATTCCCTAGTAAGTGGTTTTGCAACCACTTGTACTAGTCCAAAATAAAGATAATTATATTTTTGTAGATGTTTTTCTATAGTTTTTCTTGACAAAAGTTTAATTTCTTCATAATCAGAATGAAGAGCTATAGTTTGTTCTACTGTCTAGGGGTTTGATTGGTAGTTTTTACAAACTCCAAAGGTAGTAGATGTAATTTACCCTAAAACTTATAAAACTTATAACCCTTGGAGATAATTATGGAAAAAAGATTTAAACTGGAAATTCATCCTGATAAATGATAAATGATATTCTCATATCTCATATATTTATAACAATATTAGTTCGACTCTAGTCTCAAATTAAGTTACGAATTACAACTTCATTACCGCGGATTACAATTTCATCACTTTTGAATTTTTAAGATCACATATTCTTGATTATGACATTTGTTTTGATTTCAAATCATCCACTCTATTTTAGCAAAGTGTATATCAGTGATCATTAATCACTAAATTCCTTTATCTTCTTTTTTTTTTTCAATAGTTATTATTAGTAAAAGTAATTTAAAATTTTAATTTTGAAATAGACTCTTTTTTTACAAAAAAATAAAAATAAATAAGAAGTCATTTTTTTTCTTTTGGACAAAGGGAATATTTTCTTTGGGACAAATTAGGGGTGACAATTGGGTGGATTAGGTTACTCATGAGTTAGGATGTTGATAGGTTATAATTTAACGGGTCATGACCCAATCCAACCTATTTATTTACGGGTCATATTTGGGTTGGGTTAAATACAATAAACCCAATGGGTCAATTTAACATTTTTTTAATTAAATTTTTTTATTTAATTAAGGAAATTAAAATTGTAATTTTCATCTTTTTTGAGTACTTTTTCTTAAACTAATCTTATTTAATTTTTTATTTAATATTTTTTTTATAAAAGACTATTCTTATGTTTTCACCAAAACTAGAAATACACTAATCTTATTTAGTTTCTCTATTAACATGTATCAATTTCTTAATAGCCACCATCCATTTCTATTTTTCAACTAAGTTTTATAAATGTCGTCAAAGTCACTAGAACAAATAAGACAATCATTGTGAAAACCATTTGTGGGTTTAAGAAAATATGTGAAAACGAGTTTCTTGATACGCTTCTTAAATATGCCGAGATTTATATTCAATGCATCATGAACATTTAGTTTCCAATTGTTATTTGTACTAACAATGCATCATGTATTTACCTAATAGTATTAAAAACAAAAAGGGAGGGGGGTAGGGGGGGGGAGAATTTTTAAAAAGGGTGGTGGAAGTTATAAAATTAATAAAGAGAGTATAATTTTATTTTAATTTCTAATAAAGATAAATATATTTTACTTTACAGAATTTTATTTTTTTAAATGAAATTTTTTTGCACATGTAAATATTGTAGGAAACCAAATCAAAGAACACAGTGGAAATTTTAAAATTTTTGGTTCCCTCCAAGAATTCATACGAAGTGAAATCAAATTGGTAGTGAAGATTGTTACCTTACCGATAGTGTAGCCTTGTTGATTGTTGGAGATTGTTGATTGTCGAATCATAAGCAAAACCAATCTAGCCTTGCCTCTATAGTATCCACACGATCATCTCCAAACCTCAAGTTAATTGTCAAACAATTAACTAAAGAAAGAAGTAACAAAAATCTTATAGTGCTAGCTAGGATTTTGTTACTCGGATATTCCCTCAAGTTCTCAACTCAAGAATTGGTTTTCTTTCAATCTCTTCTTAAAAATTTGTTTTTGGTTCTTATTTCTCAAATAAGGAGTGGTGTCTATATTGAACAAGAGAAGAATAAAGAAAAAAATTTTGTGCACCAAAGAATAGCACTTGTTTTTCTTCAACAAAGAAAGTTTAAAAGGAAAGCTCTCAAACAGAATTTTTGTCCTATCGGTTTCCTTGATTTGAATTCAATAATTCATCCATGTAAACAGCTGCCTTTTCACATTTCATATTCCAGAAATTGAATTACAATATGTTGCACATGGTTGCCTTTTCATTTTCCAATGAATGGCTGCCTTTTCATTTTCATAAAATGAATTGCAATATGTTGCCTTTTGATTTTCCAATGAATGGTTGCCTTTTCATCTTCCAATAATAAAATCCATTTGATTATTATTTAATTAATAAATCTAAAACTCATTTTGGATTTATTAATATTAATAGAACCAAAATCTTTTGGCCTTAAATCCAAAACCGTTTTAAAACGAAAACCCGATAGATTCCTATTCTCAATAGGATTCTTAAATTAACCAAAATTTCATCACATGAATTTTGCACTTCTTTTGGATACGATCTAAGTGTGACCCAATAGGTTCTCATAACGTTGGCATTAACATAAAGTATATTTTATGCCAAAAGTAATGAGCGGTGTCTAGCAACACATCAATACTACCCAAGTTATGAGAATATTAGTAATTCGACATTACTTTTCTTGTGATAGATATTACCGTATAATTAAATCCCTTTCCCCTAGATATCATGATTGAACACGAGCCATGGAGTGTGTCATGTTCATATAGTTCAATCTTTGCATTTTTTGATTCCCGAGTAGACATATCTAAGCAAATGAGTCCAATATCACATATCTACTCATTTGAGCATGGCCATGCATTTTATGGTCTTACTCAAACAAGGGGCCCAAATATATCACTCCCATTATATAGGAGGGGCAAATTCTTTCTTGATCACTTAACATCCCACTACATGATTTATTAAATATCCAATTACTACTTTCATAGTTCACCCTTTTACAGGTAACGTTTAGTAGTATCAAAACATGCAACTCCTCATGTTGGGATCTCTGAGGATCTCAAGTCTAAGGATTATTTACACCATCATTACTATGAGAAATATTTATGACATTTCATATAATAATCCATGTAATATTTCTCATGGCGGGTCAATCCAGTACATTATTCTCTAACATGTACCCATGTGTTGACTTGATATCTCATATCATGAACAATTTCATCAATCACTACACATACTAGTCTTAATGCATTATTAGTCTCATTTAATGATAATACTCGACTAGGGATAATTTCGGAATAATTAAATTCTTGGGACATTATTATGTTTATTTCATAAAACGCAGATATAAGATAAACATAATAATTAGTGCCATTAATTATGAACATTATGATACAATATATGCATATACCACCATCATATGATTGGTTCTTAGGGCATAATCCAACAAATATAACCAAATATATAATTTTAAAAACAAATATTCCATATGAAAATCTCGATCAGATCTACGCTACTGAAGCTTCCTTCTTGCTACCCCTACCCTTAGGAACCTCTGGGCGCTTAGATCTACTAAAGCAAAGATAGGCTAAAACCTTTGACAATAGACTACTAGCTTACGCCTTATCAAAAGCACATTCTGCCTTAAATCTTATGATCTTCAAATTTACTATTAACTAGAAATAGTTGAACCTTGTTATCAAAATTCAAAATTTTTTAAGATGAAAAATTGAAAGTTAGAATATTCAAAAAACTATCAAAAGATAGAAAATTTAGATAAAGATTTTTTTTTAAAAAAATTGAGAGTTTCAATATTATTCAACATTAAATTTCACAAAAGTTAAAAATAAAATATCAAAATAGTAAATTATTTTTAGTAATTTGTAATTATGTAACTATTTTGATTTTTTTTATTACATAACACTTAGGTTCACAAAAAAGAGGGGAAAATTAAAATTAAATTTTTTTAATAAAATGTTTAAATTTTGTAATTATTTATTTAAAACTTTTTACATTTTTATGTTTTTTTATTAAAGTTATATATTTAATTAAGCGTAAGTTTAAAAAATAAATCATCTAAAAAAAGTAAAGTTGTATTTAAAAGGCAAAATTACTTTGTCCTTTTAGAAATTAAAAGAAAATTATGCCATTTTTATTTATTAGATAACTTCCATAGCATTTTAGAAATTTTTTCAAAAAAAAAAAAACATTTAACCCAACGAGTCACTCTTACCCAACCCAACTCAACTAAAAAATTACGGGTTATTACATGGCCCAATCAATTAATGGCCAATAACCCAAGTAACCCTACCTGTTGAGTTAAAAACTTAAAATACTTGGTGAGTTAGATTAATTTATTGGGTTAGTTCTAATTTTGCCACCCCTAGGGACAATAATGTCATGCATCTTTAATTAGTTTCATATGTATTTGAAGGGAACGATTGATTTACATGATATAGGACAATGTTATAAATATATGTAGGCAATATTGTTTTTGAAATTAACGAAATGATTGACTAATGGTTATAGCATACACTTTAATTAGTTGAGTACACAATTTGAAATAAAAAGGTTAATGACTAAAAGAATGAAATCTTAAAGTTCATGGTTGAACAGCGAAAATGCTCCAAAATTCATTCTTTTAATCAGTTGCAAAAAAAAAAAAAAGGTTAGAATAGAAAAATACATAATTTATTTGTCAGATACATGACAACTGTATATAGTTGCCGAAATGGAGAAAAAAAAAATTTCTCTAAAAAACAATAGTATATTAATAAGGTAAATTGCCAAAATACATAGCTACAAAAGGGCTAGTTGTTCGTGGTGTTAGATTCAACCGAACCCACGAAGACAAATGATTACTAGGGTCAAAAAAGACCACAAAGGGTCAAAAAACTCGACAAGCGGGAAAAAGGTCGCACAACATGGCAAATAGAAACGACCATTAGACGACCTAGGGCGCCAAAATTACAACGAACTATTAACTAAGATGTTGTCTTCATTGAAAACCCCAAATTGCACGTATTGAAAGAAATTGAACACCAGCATTCCTAACTTTCGCCCTATGCCTTTTGTGGTGATTCCTGAAAATGAGTAAATGTTAAATAATTTGAAACAAACTACTACTGCTTGCAGACGTTGAATAGTTTAAACCAAATTATTATCGCTCGCAGGGAAGACCGCACAATCAAAGTCGAAAAATAGAGAAAATTTTTTTGAAATCACAAATCATGATATCATCCAATCATTAATATGGAGAAAACATCAAGGGCCACCCGCCCAAGCACCGAGCGCGCCCGGGACAAGGGTTCCTCGTCGTGTCCAGGCGCGCTTATTAATTATTACATGATTTATGCCAAGATCGTTTGCATAGTCCAGCTTGGTCCTCGCGCTCATGGGTCGCATTATCATCTAATCCCCCACTCTACAGTAAAGCAGGTACTCATCCACGCATGTTGTTTTAAGCTTGTATTAATAAACAAATAAAGGCATGGAAAGACCCATCATGTTTTGTCCCTTTTTTCTGTACGTAGAGAAATAGAATATCATGATCAATGTTATTAATTTGATTTCGCTTTTGAATTTGTTTTATAAATGTCAGCCAAAAGAGAAATAGTATAAAAAGCACTTAGGAAATAACATTTATCGATCTGAACTTTTTGGATGACTTTTATTTACAGTGGAGTTCTTATGCGTCATAATCGATCCAACTTAAGTTATAAGGAAGGTTTAGACCGTCAACGAGCCAATCTTGCTCCCAGATGATAAAAAATTTATTAGAATCTTTTTACTGTGTGCAATATTTTTATTTATAGACAAATTTGGTTAACAAGCTAGCTTAGTTAATAATAGACAATAACTTGACTTTGTAAATCATTTTTTACTGGAATATTACCCATTCGAGGTTTAATAGAATAGTTATTAATTTGATGGAAGGAGAAAAGAGATGGATTCTAGTTATTGTCTCAGATATATTGTGTTTACTTTTCATACATGTAGATGTAAAAGAAAAAAAATGATGAGAGGTGTGGTAAAACCAAGAAAAAATGAGGAAACGAAAATAAGGTTAAATTTGTCTAAAAGTGAATAAAGTCTTAATAGTGGATAGAATCAAATGGACTCATTTGGATGAGAAGGATTCTAGCATAGAAAAGTAATTTGAATTCTAATTTTTAAACACCGTTTAGTACCGTTTTTAGCTTTATTGAAAAGTAAGAAGATTTCTGAAAAGAATCGTTTGGTTAAAAAAATAAAGTTATATTTCCTTCATCTCGTAAAAGGTGTCATTTTCGTTATTTTTTCTTATTTTAAATTAATTGTCATTTTACAATAGTCAATTTATTTTTTTTTTAAATAAAAATTTATTTTTACCCCTCATGTAACCTGCTGCTTACTCCTCACAATTACCAATATAAAAAAAGGTGGTCCACCATCTAAGATATAAAAAGAAAATAAAAACTTTTTGATCGACTAATATCACTATACATCATTGTATGTTTTTCCAAAAATGACAAATAATGCAGGACAGAGAGAGTATGATAATATGATCTTTGGGAATTTGATTATAAAGAAAATGAATACGTCCTTGAAAAATCTGAATCCTAAGAATTTTATTATGAGGAATTTGAATATTTTATTTTTGTTTGAATATAATAAAAATATTAACGAGAAAGTTAATATTCTTTGTGTCTTAAAAAAGAGGATCTTTTCAAAAATTTTGATTCCAAAAAAAAAGAGAGTACACTATTAAATAAAATTTATAGATTATGCATACTAATAATGAAAATACAAGAATTTTTTTTTTAAAAGTCAAGTTAAAAATGAAAAATTGTATATTTGATAACACATTTGAATATATTGTATCTTATAACTGAAAAAAAAGGGAAGAAGGAAGTATAATTCATACTTTCACTATTTCATTTAGATTAATGAACAACAAAATATATTCTAAATATGATTTATTTGACATATACATTTATCAACATATTATTCTACTTATCCCCTATCACAAACACTCAACACTTTTTTTCGTCTTCTAATCAAAATTAACATTTCTTAATTTTGTTAAGTATAAAGTATAGTTGTATTTAGGCTGAAAAAAAAGAAGAAACTAATTTTATAGTAATTCTAGGTACCAAACATAACTTTATAATTAAAAAATCCATTTATTAATATCTCCGCAACAAGTGTTAGCACTAATAAGTAATGAAAATTAAAAAGAATAAAAAATAATTAAAGAAATGAAAATATAATAATTAATACAATGAAAATTAAGAGAATAAATAAAAATTAAAGAAATGTAAATATGAAGAAAATATTAAGAAGGCTGCTCCAATAACAAAGGTATAAATAGACTCCTATTTTCATTAAAAGGAAAGAACAACAATGATAATTTAATAACCTAGTAGCAAAATTAAAGTCAAAAGAAATAATATACCCCCATTTAAGCTAAAAACTTCAAAAATATAATGAGAAAAAAAAATACAAATTACATAATTTTTAATTTAATCAAGTATGTATTTAAATAGAAAAAACTCCCAAATTAAAATATTGTATAGGACAAAACAACTTAAAACTAATAATAACTAAAAGAAAAAACAACAGGAGTAACATTTAAAAAATGAGAAATGTATAAGAGCCAAAAGAGAAAGAATAGACGAGACAATATTAAAGTTCAAAAATATGTTTTTTCTTTTTTGACTAAATCTTAGAAAAAGTAATAACAATAACAAATTCTACTAAAATTTCAAAATTTTGGAATATTGCAATTATTTTCATTAATTTCATGATTCTAATTACTTTTGTAGAATGTTTAAAATTGAGACGAACACAGGAATTTAATAATTAGAAAAAATATTACTATTCGAAGTGAAACAAATATTAGAATTTAAAATAAAAAAATAGATTACTTTTCAAAATCATATTTTTGTGAAGTTCGGGTAAGATCAGTTTTGATCCGATTTAATTTTTTTTCTTTTTTTTCTTCTTAGCTCAAACCATTTTTTAAAATCAATTCGTACATTAGAACCAGAGAGTTGACTTAAACTTAGGCACCCTAGAGTTGGTCCTCTCTGCTATCCGATCACCAAGTCCTTTCTTCCCACCACCATCACCAGCACCACCAGAGGCAATAGGGAAGTCACCAGATACAAGAAGATCGGTGAAAGAAATAGACATGAATGAGAAACTGGAGGGTTCTAAACTCACAGCCATTTGAACTTTGAAAGAGAAGAAATTGTACAAAGAAAGAGTTTTGATTAGACAAAGAGAGCTATAGCTTATATGCAAGAAGCCCGGCGTGATGATTTTGTGCTTCTTCCAACGTGAGAAGAAAATCGAAAGATTTTTGAACTCAATTCCAAAGGTTTTGAAGTTTTCTTTTTTAATTCCTTGAACTTTGTTGGTCTGCGGGGTGTTGTTTCCAAGAAGAACTAAACACCCAATATTTTTTTTTTAACTAAAACGATCGTTGTATTTACTTTTCAAAAAAAAAAAAATCATGTACAAAAAGCTCACTATCTAAAACGTTTCCTTAGTACCCATTTTGAGTTTAAGGCTCAAATAGAATAATTCCCTCCATCCTATCTCTCTAAATCTTAGATAATTAATAACTCACCTAAGTGACAAAATTGGATCAAAACAAAAAAACGACTAAATTCAAATACAGTGGGTAACGTCTCCAATCCCTGCACAGATTGGATCCCCTACCCACTTTGGCTTCTATACCTCTTTTTCCTCTCTATACAATAGGCACTACTGAGCCTACCCCTTTGCTCCTAGTCTCTATTTCATTCTTCATCATGAATTCATGTTTTGGTTGAGGGCGCTTTCTTTTTCCTTAGCTGCCCAAAATTCCACCCATTCTACCATGGCCATATCCATCACTTGCTTCTCTTCTCTCCATTTGTGCTGGAATATCCAGAGATTCCTTATTTTCCAAAGTATCCATAGTATGTATACAGTCAGTTGTGCTCTGTCCTTCCAGCTATCCATTTCTTGATCTGCACAAATATCCTACCACCAATTCTTAAAGCTCCTTTCATATTGCTCACCATCCCCCCATCTCATTGGAACTAACTTCCATACCATCCTTGCTCTCCTACAGTTTATAAGTATATGCTCCAATGTTTTTTCATGCTCCTCACACATTTGACATATTGGGTCTACTTGAATACCTCTCGGCTCCAGTTGATCCTTTGTTGATAGCATATCATGCTAGCATTTCCAGAGAAAATGTTTTAGTTTCCTTTGGTCCTCCATACTGCTTTCAGCATTCCTCTGGAAGTGTTACTTTCTGGTTTTGGGGTTTGCTGCCCTTGTTCTTTCATTACCTTCTTATATGCCGACTGGACGGAGTAGTTTCCTTGTTTGCTAGGCTGCCGTACTATTCTGTCTCATCTACTACCCTTGCTAATTGGGATAGTCAGGATGGCTTCTGTATCTACTTGGGTGAAGATCCGCCCAATCAATTCCTTATTTCAGCCTGTCCCTTCTTGGTTCATAAGTTGATTAACCCAAATAACTTGGTCCTGAGTAGAGGGTACAGAAGTGGGTTTTCCATTCGGCCTTCCCGGGATCCATGGGTGCTTCCAAATCCATATAGACCACCCATCTCTCAACTGGAATTTTGCTCCTTTTTTGAATGATATATCTAGCTCCTATCCAACTCTTCCACAACCATGAGGTATTGTTTTTTGGTTGAGCCATCAAAATTCCCCCATTTGGAAAGTACTTGGCCTTCATCACCTTACTTATGAGAATATTAGGTTGGGTTATCAATCTCCAAATTTGCTTCCCTAGCAATGCATCATTAAACACTTGAAGATTCTTGAACCTTAGTCCCCCTTATTTTTTGAGTTTGGTCATTTCTTTCCAAGCTTTCCAATGAATTCTTGGCTTACCTTCCTCTCTTTCCCCTCACCAGAAGTTAGCTGAGTTCTTGACAATCGCTTGACTTACATTGTTCGGCAACTTGAAACAGGCCGTTACATATGTTGGGAGTGTATCAATTACTGCTTTGATGAGGACTTTTCCTGCTAAGCTTAGGAACTTGTTTTTTCCAATTTTTGATTCTTTTTTGCACCCTTTCTACCATACAGGCGAACACTTCTCTTTTAGACCTCCCTATATGCATAGGGAGTCCTAGGTACTTAGCCTTTTGCCTTGATCCCATCCAGAGTTTGGCATATGGCCTCCTTAGTTTTCGTCGTCATGTTTTTATTGAAGAAAACGTACAATTTGTCAAGATTGACCAACTGCCCTGAATAGTTACTAAACTTGTCCAGTAATGATTTCACCCTCTTTGCTTGATCAATATCTACTTCACAGAAAAGTAGAGAATCATCTGCAAACAACAAATGAGTAATTAGTGATCCTTTTTTACACACTCTCATCCCCTTATATTCTTTTCTCATTCTTGCTTGTCTAATTATATTCGAGAAGACTTTCGAAATGATCAAGTACAAATACGATGATATTAGGTCCCCTTGTCTCAATCCCTTGGATGGTTAAATATAACCACATGTCTCCCCATTAATGTTTATAGAGAAAGTAGATGAGTTGATGCACTGTTTAATCCAAGAAATAAATATTCCATCCAACCCCATTTTTCTAAGCGCCTGACAAAGAAAGTTCCACTCTACTCTATCATAAGTCTTGACCATATCTAGTTTCAATGCCATAAATCCATTTTTTCCTTTATGCCTAGAGTATAATGTGTGTATGCACTCATGAGCAACTACTACATTGTCTAAAATCTGTTTCCTAGGAATAAACGTTGCCTGGCAGGGACTAATGCATTTATGAAGGCAGATTTTTAGTCTTTCAGCCACAATCTTAGTAATAATTTTATACATAACATTACACAAACTGATTGGTCTATAATGAGACATGGAGGTGGGATGTTTAACTTTAGGGATAAGAGTAATTAAGGTGTGATTCATTTGTTTAAGCAGTTTTTTTTGACAGAAATATACACTAATCTTTTTTTATTGTTAGTGTAGTTGTTGTTTATACTTGTATGGATGTTTATGAATGTTGGATGATTTGGATTTTCAGTAATATATAGTATCTAATGCAACTTCACCAAGAATGCCGTCAAAATAGTCAAGCATCTTTCATTTTTCTACTTTTATTTCTTATTGGAGAAGTCGTGGTATTTTTGATATATGTTTATGGATGTCACATGTTTTCGATTGTTAGTAATTGTGAGTAATGTTATTTGACCAGGAACATCGTCACAAAAGTTGACACTAATTCATTTGTCTTCATAAATTTCTCCACAACATATGCAATGAGCAAAATATGTAGTCACTATTTTTTTTTGGGCGGTTCTACAATTTATTAACAACAAAATTCCGTTACTAAAGAAGTGGATAAAATTACTTGTATTGACAACAATTATGGTTACCAAATGTTGTCACTATTGCGTTCATTCATTCGCTTGTTTGCCAAGGACAAATTGTCGTCATCAATCGTTCGCTATTGTAGTGACGACATTTTATCGTCACCCAAATCGTCACTATTTCATTCCAACTGACGACATTTAGTGACCACTTATTTTGGTCACCATTTGTGTCACGTGACCCAAACTCTACTTAGTGACCACTTTTTCTGTCACCAAAGTTGTCACCAAATTCGTTGACTTTGTAGCACTTAGTAACCACAAATTGTCGTCACGTAGTCGTCACTATTTGGCGTTGACTGTTCAAGTTTTAGTGACCAGTTGGGGCATTTGGTGAGGACAAAACAACCCCTTTAGTGACTAACATTGTTGTCACTAATTGGTGACCATTCCACCTGCAATCACTGAATTAGCCTTTTAGTGACGACATTTTTTCAAGTGGTTACTAAATACCTTTAGTGTCGGAGCATTAGTGACAAGGGGGTGACCATAATGCCCTTTCAGTGATCAAAATCGACTAGTCACTAAAGACCATTTTTCTTGTAGTGAAATAAAATGCACAATTAGAAAACCTTAAAAAACAGCCAAAAAAAAAAAAAAAAACCAAGAACCATCACCAAATTCCAAGCAATCTCCTCAACTAGACAATAGATAAAGACTGAAACTATCACTTGAATGAATAATCATCTCTAAAAATCTTTCATCCCAATCATGCCAACAGATTTCGAAACCAACAAGAACTTGAAATATACTTCAAAAATGAAAATTAAAAAAAAATATATAGAGAACTTGAATTGTCAACATATCATATACGTCATTAGCTGAAATTAGCTAAAATATGAAGAATCATATTGGGTCCATCAAACCCCAACATAGTCAAAAAAGCTAAGGTTCATTCACCAAGAAAAAAATAAACTATGCATAAATGAACAAAAGAAGTTCTGACCCTTCAGTGTAATTGGCCTGAAAAAGATCGATGCCATTTGTTTCCAACCACCTAAAATTAAAGAAAACCCAAACAAGTTAAAGCCATTTGTTCCAGCGAAATTCAAACGCGAAGAGACTGCTATTTTCTCTAGCCTTTTTTTTCCAATAAACCAAAATTGAAACATAAAATTAGAAGCACACGGGTAAGCCCGGAAAGCAAGTAAGAAACAATGGCGTGATGGAGACTCCGGCAATGGCAGAACGGTGCCAAAGCAGGGGGCTGAGTGGAGGAGTTTCCAAGAGAAAGAACGGCTCCCCACTGACAGCGAGATATTGCTAAGGCTAGCAGTGATGGCAATGGCGATGGCGACGAGTGGACGGAGTTGGAGCAAAGATAGGGTGGGAGCAAGATAGCTTGTCGCAGAAAGCGACGAGAAAGAATCAATGAAAATTTGACCCATTTTCTTATGACCCAAAATGGGCACAATTTACCCGAAACAGAGTCCGCGTGTATTGAAAATAGAATTGCAAATTTTAAGTTGAGATAATATCAAACACTCCCCTCGAAATTTTATTAAATATCAAATCGGATTCTGAAGTTTGAAAAATATCAATAACTCTTCTGTAATGAAAAAAATATCAAATACCCTCTTTATTGACAGTCAACATAAATAAATTAGAAAAAAGACTAAAATACCCTATGATATAAAAGACAAAAAAGTTATATAGTTTAAAATTCTAAAATAAAATTTTTAAAAAACAAAAAAGGTAAAATTTAAAGAAAAAACTTAATAAAATTATTCACACTATATAATAAAATTTTTTAAACTTAAAAACAAAATTTAAAGATGAAAATTTAATAAAATCTAAAGGCAAAAATGACAAATAAAAATTTCATACAAAAAAAAAGTATCTATACAAAAAAATTTAATTTAAAAAATAAAGTATCTATATAATAATTTTTTTTACATTGAAATTTTACATAATTTTATTAATTTTTTATCTTTAAATTTTGTCTTCTAAAAAATTTTAGAAAATTAAACTACATCATTTTTTTTGTCATTTTTGTCTTTAACTTTTTTTAAATTTTCATCTTTAAATTTTATTTTTTAGTTTAAAAAAGTTTATTATATAGTGTAAATAATTTTATTAAATTTTTGTCTTTAACTTTTGCCTTTTTAGTATTTTTAAAATTTTATTTTAGAATTTTAAACTATATACTTTTTTGCCTTTTATATCGGAGGGTTTTTTTCTTCTTTTCTCTAACTTGTTTCTGTTGACTAACAGTCAATGGGGGTGTTTGATTTTTTTTTTTCATTACAGGAGGTTATTTGATATTTTTCAAATCTCAGAGTCTGATTTGATATTTAATAAAACTTAAAGAGGGGTGTTTGATATTATCTCTTTTAAGTTTCAGTAACTAAACTTTTCCCAATAGTGTTAAATGCGACAGAGATGCTATCAATTGTTGTCATCTCTTGTCAAAAATTAAAACATTGACCATAAATTTGTATAACACCAAAATTTGAGGAATGAAATTGTTGCTATCCTAAAATTTGAGAATTAAAAAATGGAATGTATTCTATTGAAAAGATGTATAAAAATAATAAAATATTGTTTAACTATCCGTTTTAACAGTATTTTGGTCAATTGTCTTAATTTTGACAAAAATGAAACATTATCATTACAGATTTCAAGGCAAGAATTTCGGTTGTTAAAACTGTAATTCACTCTTTAAACAAACTAAACAAAATTTTGAAACAATCCAAAATAAGCCATGTTTTAAAAAAATACTGAATGATAAAATGAAAACAAAATTATTATGTGATCTATTAGTTCAAGAGTGTCAACACAGTTGAGGAACAAGGACAAAATTGAGTTTGACGTCCAAACACGAGTGGACTAAACAACAATGTTACATATGCCATTTTTGAATTTTTAATTTGAAAAGGATACAAAAGCCTAATCCATGAAAGTGAACATTCCGAATTAATTTTGAGATAATATCATTTTTCTACTAGTACTAATAAACATCTAAAACAACACATCTTTGATTGATTCAATGCCTAGACAATATGGCCCTGTAACAAGTTTCCACTGATACTTCACTCATTCTGTCCATTATCTCTTGGAACTTCTCCATTGCTTTGAGGGGCAAGCATATTGGTACCACCACACCATCCTCTCCTAAGCCGTTCCGAGATCTGGCGTAGACACTATAATTAGGGTATGGTCCTCCATCCATAGTTCCACCATACATTGGCTTTCCCCAACCATAATCTACCTCATCAATTCCAGATCTTGATGGATCCGAAACAAGCAAGTTCTTCAGCAAGGTAGAAATCCCAGAATTTTTATGCATGCCAATAAAATCAATACTTGAATTGATGAAGTCCTCATTAACCCGAGCTTTTGCTTTCTTCACTAGCTCCACTGCATAGCCTAATGAATTGTTGCACAACAGTTTGACCTTTGAGACCGCTGCTGGAAGGACGCAACTATTTCCATAATATCCCATTGGCAAGTTTAGGTGACTTTTGGCGCGTATATTTATTACCAACACTAGCGAAACATTATCCTCTGGATCCAATTGTAGGGCAATTGTTCTTGATCTCCATACAAAAGCGGTTATTAAATCAAACTTTGTGGCATAACCAATTCCTGGTGGGAGAAATTTTTTCATGGCTTTTATCTCTCGAGCACCAAAAACGAAGGCTTTACGTATAAGGTCGCCGCCTTTGCTATGATCATTGTTTTGTTCTATCTCATACTCAGGGTGTACACATGTTTCGCGAGGTGGATTTCTTGCATTTAGAAGCTCTCTATCCCACACAGGAAATGGAGAAGGTGCTGATGATGAACCCTTCGACGATATTTGGCCAACTGCTTTTAAAAATTGTGCTAATCCAAACGCATCACCCATGATATGGTTTAAACGAATGGCAAGGACAATTCCTCCACATTTCAAGCGAGTTAACTAAATAAATTTCAACAATTCATTAGTTGTAAGAATTTACCCAATAAAAAAATAATTGCGTATTAAAAGTCAATTAAAGTGATATAGGGGCTTTTGTAAGGAGGTAACTTTTACGGGTCCCTCCTTTGTTTGTAATTCCAAAATTCTAAATTGAAATTGCATTTTATTGGGCAAAAAATAACTAAAGTTACCAAAAACTTGTAAGTAGCGGCAATTAGTCATAGTATTCAAAATAAGAAATTGATTTGTTTTGCATTTTGTAACTTGCTTTGTTTTCGGGTCGTCAGTGAAGTTATGGACTAATAAGCCAAATTTTTAAAAATTTTGAATGCCAGAATATGATCGAATGTTTGGACAAGACAGAGGGATGATTAAAAGTTTCCAAAAGTAGAAACAATCTCAAGAAAAGGAAATATAATATTTCCTTATACATACGCAAACTATCTTTAAGGCCAGGCCCATTTGATAATATAAATTGTTGCTTAAGATTAATGGATTAAGGTGATTTAACTTCTGAATTGATTAATAAGGAAATTTCAATCCACATAATTGCTTAAACATTGCTTAATGTACATAAAAAAAAATTGAAAAACTAAAAGTTAGTTTAATACTTATCAGTTAATGACTGTAGCATAATTTTTTAACAATATATATTTAATTTCCAAATGTACCCTGTTTTGTCACATCATTCAACAGATTGATTTATTTTTCCTTTAACTATGTGCAATCCTAATTATATGACTCCCTTCTTTATTTTTACCCTTTTTCCTCATGACATATATTTTCAAAAGTATTTTTTTAATATATTTTCTTTGTAAAATTTTAAATAAATTTCAATTAGTCAATTTTTTTATTTAACCTTCTTGTATTCAACATTAATTTTGACATATTTCATCTTTTACATATTTTCATGAATATTATTTGATGCTTGATTTTTAAAAAAATTAATATTTCTACATATAATTAAAAAAATCAATAGATATATGGCAAAACACTATAATTTTAGTAATCCGTTATGAAGATCAAATATTTATGAAACAATATTTATTGATTCACTATTTTACTTTAGGCATTAAAAGTTAAAATTTTAAGCATTCACATATTAGCAACTTATTTAGTTCAACATTTAAATTTTAAAATTTAGTATTCAAATTTCAACATCCAATTTTATTAAACAAGCGCTTCCATGATCGTATACATCTGGGCATTTAACCCTTTGTTTTTTTTTTTACTTTTGGGAATCAACTCTACCCAACTATGAAAATGATAAGGTGTTGTCTAGTTTATCAATTACAACTATTAAATCGTTTTTAATCTATTGGCTTTAGAGCTAATATTGTCACCACATTTTATTTTTGTTACTCCTATCCCAAAAACAAGTCAATTTTCAAAAAAAAAAAAAAAAAACTATCCCAAAAGATGGGTTTACTTTTGAATAAATTTCTTATATTATACTTATCAATAATTAGCATGCATGATCCCAAAGTTAACAATGTGTTAAATATATTGTACTTTATAATTAAAAAATTATATTCAATTAAAAATGGATCCCTTTTTTAGAACATAATTAAGGATTATTATTTTAAATCTTTGTAAAAGGCAGGGAAATAGATTTTTTTGGGTTAATCTTTATTTAAATACAAAATAAAATAAATAATTTTAACGAGAAAACATTCGAGAACAATTAAGTGTATGATTTGTGGACAATATTTGTCCACAAAGTTAACCACATGAAAAGAAAGGAGTTAACGGGTACAATTGACGGAATGACCACTACTATACACTTTCACGGGACAAAAATTTTAAATCGTGAATGTTTAATATTCTCCAAAGTAATTTACCCTACACGTAATGAGTTTTAAATGTAGAACTACATGGATATATAGTAACTGGATGAAAACTTAATAAAGATAGCAAATCAAATAACTGGATTCGATTCTATTCGAGGGATCAGGAATATATCATTGGAAATTTGAGCGAGAAAAACAATTGAGCTTTCAGTTTAGCCATATTTTCAGAAAGAAGAAATTTCGGTAACACTTTTAATTTGCTCACCTGAATCAACATCAACGGATTACCAAGCATTGCTGTTGTAGTAGAATCATCCAATAAGAACTGTTCTGAGTACACAAATGGTGGCTTGATGAAGCCACGAAGTTGATCAAGATTAATTTCTGCCATGGCTTCCCTGAACAACACCCCTTCTGCTGTGCAATTCACCATGAGCCCAGTTTGATAAGTACCTTCTATAAGCCTCCCAGTATATGGGTAATAGTACACGAGTGCTTCAGCAACCCCATATTTTATCAATCCAACAGGATCATCTGTATCCATGCGTGGATTGTGCTCATAAAACATAATCATAGGAAACTGAAACCTTAGGCATTTCTGTTTATCTACAACAGATAGTTGTTTTATTTCTTGTGGAGTAGGTTTGGAAGGAACAATTAATTCTGGTTCTTTGTATTTCATTGCAAATTGCATGGCCATTTTTCCTTCTTTTTGTTTGTGTGATATTTTTGAGAGTGATAAAAAGGATTCAAGCTTTTGAGCAGGTTGATAATGAGATGGGATAATGTGACTCCCATACTTATAGTCATCTCATGTAGAGGAGAATGATAGAAATTCAATTCCAATAAAGTGAAAACTGATGAGTGAATTGAAATAATGCATAGAGTGTTCAGCTTGGTGTGTTGGTCGGTAGGTCTCACATCAAATATTCACGAAGTTGGTCGGTAGGTCTCACATCAAATATTCACTAGCTTGATGAGTGAATTGTATGAACTGACACATCAAATATTCACTAAGTTGTATGTGTTGATCAGTCATCCATTGTACTGAAAGCCTAATTCACCTGGTTGTGACGTGATCGTCTTCCCTTCTATTTTAAACGTGCATGTGATGGTTTTGAATAGTGTAGTTTGGTGGTCCTCCCACTAACAATGTAGTACACTATTTTAAAGGTGCACTATTTTAATCGGTCCACTTAATAATATTTGGGCATCAACATGAATGGTAATTTTCAAAAACTTGACGCTCTTTCTTATGGTTGTGTTAAGTGTGATCAGACTATTTGGTGCAACGCATTGTGGTATTCTCATAAATATTGTCAAATTTCACATCCAATTTCAAGTTAAGTATCCTATTTACTTTGTCTCTATTAGTTTTCCCTAAAGTAATTGGTAAAAATGTTAAGTATATTTTTAAACAAATTTAATCTTAGTCATTATAATTAGTTAGTCGACAGCACACTTCCATCGGTTCAATAATAGAGAAGAAAGAACTAAAATGTTCATCACATAACCAGCCCGGCCGTCAACTCCATCCGTAAGCTCTCCCACTACTCCGTCACTTTTGTCCATGAACTCCACTTCACAACAAATGCGAACTACATTGTTTTCCCACCATTCAAAGTCAAACATGCAGACTACATATTTTGTATAAGTTTTAAGTAAGAAAATTATATTTTTGCGCTCAAATTATATAAGATGCGCTCTTTTACGTTGTACGATACAAAATTTAAATGCTAAAACACATTTTTGTATTTTTCAATATATTTTTTTTAATTTTCAATATGTCTCCTATTTTACAACCACTAATTCAAAAAAATATGAAAATGCGTTTTAGAATGCTCTCCTTACAGTCTGTAATTTTCTTGAAAAATAACAATGGAAAGTCATTTTAATTAGTTGAATGAGCTTTTTTTTCAATTAAGAAAAAGTATAACTGATATCTAAATTTTGTAATGGTATATATATCAACTTTTTCTTTTGTTGATTGTTCTGTTTTTTTTCTTAAAAAAAAAATTAAAAAAAATTAAAAAAAAAACTTCACTAGCGAGCAAGTTTAAGTAATTGAGAACATTAACAAAACGCTGTCTTCTCCATCCAATTGCAGGGCTATTGTTCCTGATCTCCATGAAAATGCCGTTCATAAATCAAACATTGATGCATAACCAATTTTTTGTGGAGGGTATACTTTTTGTAGTGTTTATCATGTGACAGAAAATGAAAGCTTTCCGTAGGTTCATGGTTGTCGTGATCAGCATGGTCCAAAGTTGTACTATTGCCATTGTTATTATCATTGTTTTGCTTCTCGAGTTCTCATACTCATGTAACTCAGAAGAGGATGGTGGAACACATTCTTTTTATGGTGTTTATATATCTCATGTGACTGAAAATGAAAGCTGCTCTCCATAGGTTCATGTTTGTCGTGATCAGCATGGTCCAGCGTTGTACTATTGTCGTTGTTATTATCATTGTTTTGCTTCTTGTACTCGCATAACTCAAAGAGGACGGTGTACACATGTAAATCGAACCGGTTTTCTTGCATCTAGAACCTCTCTACGTTACACAACAATTGAAGAAAGTGCCAGTAATGAACCGTTAGAAGATATTTGACTAACTGCATATAGAAATTTTACTAAGTCAACAGCATTACTCAGGACATGGTTTATAGGATTTTTCATAATATTTCTTCATAACATTTTGTATAATACATCTTAGCATTTTCAAACCGCTAGCTGTTCTTGTTCTTGTATAAAAAAATTATATTATAAGTGACTAATTTAATTCTAATATATTTTACTATGAAGATTTTTTTGTTTGGTACTTACTTTACATTTTCAAATACTTTTGGTACAAAAATTATAGCAAGAAAATATTGAAAGTTGTTTAAAAATATATATTTGAAACAGAAAAACTAAATCTTTATACTAAAAACAACTAAAATAAAATGAAACTTCACAAAATAAATAATGATAAAAACAACTACAGTTATGTGAAGATATTAGAATATACGCCCTCCATCTCGAAAAAATAGTTTAGTTTAAAAAAAATTCTTTGTTCTAGAAAAGAATCTACTTTTAGGGTAAAATTCTTATATTATCCATACTAATAATGATACTTTATAATCCAAATTAAAAAATAAGGATAAAAATATAAAAATATATATATAATTATGCATTCAGTGGGTTGTATCTTATAATTTAAAAAAAGTTATAATAAATCAAAAGTAAACAGTTTTTGTGGATGGAAAAAGTATTACAAAGAATGAAACAAAAAGGTGCTATAAACAATCATTACAATCCTATATGTTTAACTGAATGGTAAGGACAAATCCTCCCCGGTTCAAGCGAGTTACCTGGATTTAAGCATTTTATTATATTATAAGAACTTACCCATAAAAGTTTTTTAGTGAAATATTAGCGTATTTCTTCCTGATCTTTACGTTACCAGTTTTTTTATGCAATTGCTATGTGGTTACGTAGTTTTAAGATAAACAATTAAAACTTTGTAGGAAGACAGGTTCTCCATTGAAAATAAATCAAACGTATTAATATTCTTAGGGATAATAAAATACAAATAAACAAATTGTATAACTTGTGCATTGTTTCACCAAAAATCTTTATAAAACTTGTTATCAATATAGTTTAAATGTTATTTAAGAAAAAGTGCGACATAATTCAAGAGTTGCAAACAGAAATGGCATAGTAACATAGTTATTAAATGAATGAAACGAGTGATTAGTAAGGTATTTTAATATTTCAATGTTGTCTTCTTTTTTTTTGGCCAAATAAACGATAGTTACATTTATTACCAAATTGTCACCATATACAACTTTGTCCACTGCTATGAAGGTCTTAACTTTCAGGATGAGGCTAAGTATGACAATATGGGGTTTCTCGTCCACTGTTAATTCTATACACTTTGAAACCTAGTTCTATGCTTTCTAACCTATGAGGCCAAAAAGAATGAAATATCAACTACCTCATCAAGCAACAACAAAAACCACAACCCTTGCTTGATTCTTTTGCTCCTCATTAGACTATAGCGGATAGAATATCCTACTCCCATCTCGGGGCAAATCAAGGAAGTTATCACACAAATTTGACTTCCGCCCTCATAGCCACTCACATCTGTCATGCCATGGAGAAAGATCCTAGTTATGCTGTCAAAAGTATACAAGCCGACATTAAAAAAGTTTACGAAGTGGAAGTGTCATATAAGAAAGCTTTGCATGGTCGCTGAAAGGCAATCGAATTTGTATATGGGTCTTGGAAAAGTTCATTTGCAGAGTTGCCACGTTATATGGCAGCCCTACAACAGTCTAACCTAGGAACCATTGTCGAGTGGCAACACCATCCCAATTCCAGTCGTGCTGTATGGACTTTCAAATACGTCTTCTGGGCGTTTCGTCCGGCCATCGAACCATTCCACAAATGTAGGCCAGTAATAAGTGTTGATGGCACTCACATTTGGGGTGCGTATAGAGGAAAAATGCTTGTAGCGGTTACCCAAGACGCCAATAATAGTATTCTCCCTTTGGCATTTGCCATTGTGGACGAAGACACAGTGAGTAGCTGAAGTTAGTTCATGCAACAGTTGAGGTTGCACATTCTTATGATCGACACCCACTATGTGTCGTGTCCGATAGGCATAAGGGTATATTGCATGCGATGAGCCACATTGATGAATGGAAAGAACCGATAGCATTTCACCGGTTTTGCCTAAGGTACGTTAGGAGTAATTTTATAGCCAAATTCAAGAACCTACAGTTGAAAAAGCTTTGTTGGTTTATCGGTTGTGCCCGGCAAAAGTGGAAGTGGAATTGAATTTGTGAAAATGTGATTGAATGTACTAGGACATGACTTTGTATTGGAATTTTGATTTTAAATGGGATTTTATGGCCGTAAATATATGTTTATTGGGTACCTATAGCGTGAATTTAAACTTTCGTTTAGGACTTTCAAAGTTAATGCCAATGTATATGGAGAATCTCTCCCATGAAATGGGATGGTTTGAGGGTGGAAAGTAGTTGTTTTCGGCAATGGTGGGAAACATTGAGCAAGCTGGGAAAGAATTCAATAGAAAATGATAGACTGAACCTTTCAGTATACATCCTATGGTTGTTGTGGAAGACGCGAAATCTATGGCTATTTGAGTGGACAAGTAAATCAGCCGAGGAAGTGGTGGACAGGCAGTTTTAGAATGGCAGGAATATATAGAGATTGTCGAAGGGACTGAGCAAAATTCATGAACAAAATTACATCTTACTGTTACATATATATTCTTATCTATGTAGTTGCCATTTGGATTTAGTATTTAGTTTTTTTCCTTATTAAACAGGACTATTTTGCTTTGGAAATTCTGCATCAACGACTAACTATCTTTTCTCCCAGTTATTGGTTGTTATCTCACCTAAGCAGGAGACTGAGCGGCTAGGAAGGGTCAAGCAAGAAGGATGACAAGTGGCTGTACTCCATGGTCTTTTCAACTATGGAACCTAATTGATGGAAACCTGATACTAAGTACACTTGCTAAAGGATTGCTGCAGGCATAACAAGTTAGTCCCTATGAATCGAATATGTATACTCCAAGGAAAAGAAAGGAAAAAAGGGGCAAATCAGGAAAAAAGAGGCCAAAGCAACTTGAAAAAAAAAAAAAAACAAAAAAAAAGGAAAACTCATAGTGCTAATAACACTATTCAGATTTGTTTCTCTCATCGGCCAATTATTATAAAAGTTTTGGTCAATTATCTATCTGAGTGTTTATATATATTTGTATATACTTATGGTTTTTGGACTTCCCCACAGCTTTTTGGAATATCTTTCTGGAATGTAATTGTATCCTGCACTACTTTCTGGAATGTGTTAAGAGGTTTCCATGGTGATTAGATTTCTGTTGTTTTTGCCTCTTGTTTGAATTCGTGTAGTGTGGTATCGGAAAAAGACCAAAAAAAAAAAAGAGAGAAGAAAAATGAAAACCGGAAAAAGGAAAAAAAGAAAAAGAAGGGAGAAAAAAAACAAGAAGAAAGCAGAAAAGGAAGGATTAAAAAAAAATTAAAAAAACACAAAGATCCTACAGTAATATTCTGTCCACTCTTGTTATTCTACTAGAATTTTATCTTATATTTGTTTCTGTCCTACACATGACTGCATTTTAACATTTAGAGGTATGTTTAGGTATTGTGTTTGTAATTGGTTGGGAAACTTATGGTTAATATAATTTTGTACTAGAGAGCTTTTGCTACTTACATTGTGGGACATTACTGACTTTTTCCTTGCTGGAATGACATTCCAAATGGTTTTTGAGGAAAATTGCTGCACAGTTTTACTATTACTTACCTTTATTTTCTCTTGCTTTTGTTGGGTATTTGGTTTCGGATACTTGCTGGCTTTTTGTTACTGGTGTTGAACTTAGAAATCTCAGAAATATCTAGTTTGTGTGCTGGACTTTTCTGCCTGGAATGGATTGGAATCTCAAATAGATCTCGCTGCTCTTCTTTATTCTGACTACTGGACTATTTAACTTAAATGATGGAATGGAATTTTATTGCTATTTCAACTCTAGATGTTTTTCTCGCCTTTACTTTCTGTTTTATCTACTCTGGAAAGAGGACTGCTTGGTCCTTTTGATTACTGATTTTTTGTCTGGGAATAGATTGGCTGGTATGGAATGGAATTTACGGCTTCTGCTTGCTGGACTGGAATATATTTCCTGGATTATCTCATTGCTTGATGGAATGGAATTTTTATTGTTGTTTCTCTATCTAACTGGAAATTTTACTAGCCTTCTTGGCTTTGGATTCTAATTTTTTTGTGAAGGAAGGAAGAATGCCTTTCTTGCCTTTTGTTTAGTCCATCTGCATTTTAGTTTTGTTAAAGAATGTTTGTTTCCTCTTCTATAGTGTTAGGTAGAATTTTCTACGGAATATTTATGACTAGATTGCAATTGAGGTTTAGGATATTGTGAGAATGCTTAAACATTCATTTGAAGTTAACTGTTTCCACTATATCTAAAGACATCAATTTTTGTGCAATCTTTTTGACATTAATGGTTTTTTCCCTTTGTATAGATTAATATATGATAACTAGTCATAGACTAATTTAGCCTTTTAATCAAAGGTATAGCGATTTTCGTTAACTATTATCACATTTTCTTCCTAAGCTATTGCATTAGACCAAGGAAATCATTTAACCTTCTTTAGCTACCACTTATACAGTTTCATTTATTCTATGAAATTATATGACTACCGTTTTAGAAAAAAAAAACACTAGAACTACCAAATTACCATGTATAATACCTAAATTGACTAGCACTACATTAAAATATCTAAATATGCATCTATGCACTACAATTAAAAGTCAAAGTGCCACAATTATACTGATTTGTACCATAATAAACGGAAGTGTACTATTACTACAACATTCACTAGCAATACAATCAACGAACTACACTTTCTATCCCAAAAAAAGAGTCACTTTTAAACCAAATTCCCTAAAATATTATTACTAATAATAATTATGTATACTCAAAATTAAAAAGTAAAGATAAAATGTAAAATTATACATTTAGTAATACATTAAATAAGTTATAGTTAATAACCAATAAAAAATTATATATTAATTAAAATAGACTCTTTTTTAGAATGGAGGAGTAATTATTATACTCAACATAATTGAAAGTCAAAATATCACAATCAAAGCACTATGTACGTGATTGAACTCGAGTATACAATAACTTTATTGACTAGTACTGCTATCAAAAACGTAAATATTACAGCCAATAACATGTGCAATAAATTAAAAGTCAAAATACTAAAAACCAAAATACTATGTATCATGATCAAACTTTATTGTCACATAACTACATTAAAAGACTTAAAAAATACTTCCCTTCGTTCTAAAAAAATAGTCCACTTTGTTTTAGATACAACTTTTTATTAGTTATTAAGTACAACACACTTAATGCATCAACTAAATGCATAATTTTACATTTTTATCCTTACTTTTTAATTATAAGTATACACAATTATTATTAGTAAGAATATTTTAGAAATTTAGTCTAAAAGTAGACTTTTTTTTAAGACAAAAAAAATCTTTGAAGTGAACTCTTTTTTTAGGATGAATTGAGTAAAACTAATGATTTATACACTATAATTGAAAGGCAAAATATCATAACCAAAATACTGCGTTGAGGTAGATGGTCCACGGATCGTGAACTTCTTTTTCCGGAGATTGAACTCCAGTGTACTACAACTATATTGACTAATACTGCAATTAAAAACCTATTTATCACAAGCATAACATACCATAGTTAAAATATCAAAACAAAAAGGCACTATATACCATAATCCAACTTTATTGTACCATACCTACATTGATTAGTAACCTAATTACCACATTGATTACTAGTAACCTATATATCACAATTACATTGACTAGCACTTAAAAACTTAATTACTACATCTAGTAACCTACGCACAATAATTGAAAGACAAAATACTACAATCAAAATGTTATTACCATAACAATGTACTACAACTACATTAATTAGTCCTACAAGCAAAAATCAACACACCACAACAATGTACTGTAACTGCATTAACTAGTACTACAATCAAAAATCTATGCACCACAATTAATAACAAATGTGCTACAATTGTACCCAATACAAAGTACTAAACCAAAACCAGTAGTACCATAACTAAACTCTAGTATACTATAACTACATTGAATAGTACAGTATTAAAAGACCTAAACATTATAGCTAATGATCTATATACTATAATTGAAAGTCAAAGTATCACAACCAAAGTAATATGTATTATGATCAAAATCCAGTCCACCATAACTACATTAATCCAGTCAAATATCCATGCACCATCAACCTATACAGAAGTGAGTTAAAGTACTATACTAAAGTGCTATGAACCATGCAGAGATATTCTCACATGTTTACGCCAAATCTATAATCCAATATACTTTTTACTATATTGAAAAAATATTTTGGTATATATAATATATATTTACTATCTACATTTTTCCCTTCATTTATCATATATAGATAGAACTTTCTCTTCCCATTAAATTTATAAGGTTTAATTAGTCACTATATTTTCTAATGTGATCCCACAACTATTACATGTAATATACTAATTAATTCCTAGTAATAGATCTAAAATATAACTTAAAGTAGATTTTTAATCTATACCTTCTCCATTTTCTAAGAATAACAAAAATTGTGTTTGTCCACCCAATTTCGTGCTTCGAACTTTCTCTTCCCCCTACACGTTTTTTCTCATTCTTTGCAAAATTGAGTCAATCCACTGTATTTGCCTTCGTTCTCAAAAATTCTTTTAACCTAACCTTGCTTTTATTTTTATGTTTTAAAAATGTTTCAATAAATATTCCCATGCATTTCTTCTCCTCACTTTTTCTTTGGGTTCATCGATCGCCGACCCCAACCAATTTGAAATAAAGGGGATGTTGAAATATTCCCATGCTTTAAGGGATTATAAATTAAACTTTCCTATATTGGTTTAATTTATCAACAATACATGCTATTAATTTATTATTATTATTATCCTTTTTTTGTTTATTTTTCTACAAGAAGAAAAGATAACAAATGATAACAGTCAGTTCAATCAATGTGATACTATGTTTTCAATAATTAGTTATGGTTTATTTTCATGTTTTACCACTCATATGTACAAATAAAATTTCAAATGTCCCAATATCTCTAATTTATTCCCTCTTTTATTAACCACTTTCAAGACTACTCTTATCAAAACTACAACTTTTTTTAAAATACAAAATACAAGACTACTCTTATCAAAACTAATACAACTTTTTTTAAAATACAAAATACAACACATTTGATACATAATTAAATGTATAATTTTACATTTTTATCCTTACTTTTTAATTTGAATTATACATTATCATTATTAATAAGAGTAATATAAGAATTTACACCAAAAGTGAACTCTTTTCTCAAAACAAAGAAAACTTTTAAAACTAAACTATTTTTTTACACAAAAATAGTATCACTTTGAAACTTTAAAAACAAATTCAAAATCAATAAATATTTCTATCAAATTCCTATTATCGCTTTTTGGAGGACCTGGACCAATACAGGCACCTTGAAATGTCACTAACATACTTCAGAATTTTCCATTCTCCTCCTAATATATATATGTACCTCTCAATATACAATAAAGTTACTAAAACTGATTTTCTCTACTTTATTTTTTTCTTTTTACGTTCATTATGTGTTTTTTGCAGGTTTGGAGTTAGTTCGGAATTAGTTTCTCCTTATCAATCCATCTCTACAAGCCCAGCTATGGGCAATCCATCTTTACCAATTTAATTGGATACATCACTTTCTCTACCAATTTAATTGGACTTCATCAATGAGTGTTCATTGCTAAAACATGCCAGTATGAACCTGCGCTCTAGAAACTTGAACTAACATACAAGAAAACCACGACTACCATGCAAAAATAGCCTCAAACAAAACCGCAATTCTCCAGGACTTTGCATAAATTGCAAAAGCAAAAGACAATCCCAAAAACCAACATAAAAGACAATTCCGTTGTTACAGATCTTGATAGCCAAAAGACATGCCTAAGTTTCACATTGAAGTGGTCTCAAAACAGACAACTTATTACCTTACATCAATTGTGAATCCATCCAACTCCACTAAATGACGTCTATGGATAACAATATAGGATATAATGATGCTCCAAACGGGAGAAATAAATAGTGCCATGAAGACCTTATAGCTATTTTGGATAAACGAAAAAACAAAAGTACACCTCAATCAGTATCAACATCATTTTCAATGATTTTATCTACATCTGGTTTTAGGATATGAAGGAGATTCAGATGCTTTTTCTTCTAAAAATACATCATAAACTTCTGTGGACAATTTGTTTCCAGAAAATAATTTTCAAATTATAAACTTCCATGCATGACTTATGGTCAGATGCCTTTTAGCATATACATTTCAGTCTCAAATGCATACAACATATACATATAAACAATGCTCACAACATAATACATATAAGCATGCATATGTCGGAACACCTTCAACAAATGAACCAAAAGATGAACAATTGCCTTATCCATATTAATCAAACTATACATGCAAACATCAAAACCTTTTTCTTCCCCAATTAGAAAATGAAACTCTCAAATTGGTAACCATAACTCAAATGGCATGGAACACAAAACTCTAAATAGAGATAAACTCCAAATTAAATGGTTCCAAGACAAAGAGTTAAATCACAATTAAGGGGGCGGACTGTATTTCAGTAACACCAACTCCACTGAAACAAATATTACCTTTAATAGTTGCTGATATATTTTCCTAATACAATTTCCATACTGGCATTTAAAAAATTATCCCTTCTTCCGAAAGAAGGTTCCTATCCTTCTAAATGATGAATTTAAAATTTCATGCTCACAACGGGGATAAGAATGGTCTAGAACGCCATGTTATTGGCACTAAAACCTAGGTAATGATTTGAATAACCTGCCCAAATTCCAGGTGAAGTTACAGCCCCGCCCCATGGCCTCTAAAAGAGTGACCCAAGCTCAATACACTTAACTGCACCATAAGCATACTTCCTAGGCTGCTATAACTCCTTAAGGTAATTACTTTTTGCATCATATAAAGAGGCAAGTTGACTTAAATTGTGTAATAAGACAAAGGCCACGTGTAACTTGCACTTAATTCACAAAAATTGGAATACACTTTATACATGAAAACAGGATTGGAAGACGAAATGGTAGTCGGTAGAATTTAATTATGTCCAAGTAAGAAAGCATTCATGCATCAAGCACTGCCATATCAGACCTTGCAGTAATCACTTTTTTCATTAAAACTTGAAGTCTATTGAAGCCACATCTCAGAATAAACTCAGCCGTCATTTGATATCTAAGTTTTATCAAACAAAAATCTCATAAATAGTAATTTGCAACTTAAACACTACAACTGTAGTTCTGAAGATATAAGTTAAAGCAACTAGTTCAACACTTCAACCAGGTGTTATAATAGAACCATTATAAATCATGTCAATCTAACAATTTCCAGATTCTACAAAAGGAGACATAAAGACAATAATGTAAAGAAAAAGATGTATACATCTACCAAATCCATCGGTAGCATCAAATCTAAATGTTTTCCATGACAGCTGCCAAAGTAATCATCATTCGCTGCAATTTATAGGTGTCCATGTTTTCATCAGAACAAGTCAGACAAAAATAGCAGCTAATAAAGAATTATTCAGATTTCAATACCTAAGGGGGTATGCTTCAGCTGTATTCTTCAAAGAAAATAAAATCCAAAAGAAGAAAAGAAAGTAAATCCAACATAAAAAGATTGTCCTGGTGTCAAATCATAGACAAGAATGCCATACTTCAAAGCGGTTTCTAAAGTTGCTTCTGCGCTTAAAGGTCAAATAAAAGATAGCTAATTGACACAAAGTTGCTTCTGCTCTCAAAGTAGAAAGTGAATTGACAATTATACGAGAGGAAACAGGGCAAAAGTGGCCATGATTATGGATAAAGATTTTTGGAATACATCTCTACACCATAAACTGTCCTACCCAGAAACTTCAAAAGAACCATAACCTACTATTTAAGACTTCGTTGGTCTTAGAAAGCAAGCACAAAATCCTCACTTTCTTATCAAATTAAGTAAATTGAATTTGAATTCTTTCAGTAGATTCCCTTGCTATCTTTTCCGTTTACAAAAAAAATTTAGCCTTAATTAATCAGTTGCTTTTTGGATGCTTGCTTAGGCATTCCTTTCAAAATTTATTTAATTAAAGATAATTTAGAGCTCCTTAATTAGTCTTTCAGTCATTCTCTAAGCCTTTCTCCCTTATTATTCTCGTCCAAAAGAACTTAATAATCGTAAGAAGATATAAGATAACACAAATCCATTAATACAAAATTCAAATGCTAACGAATCACTTCACAAACACAAAAAAAATAAAACAAAAAAAAGCCAAATTTAATAAAACACTATTTATTCCAACCTAAACTACCAAATCTAATTAATTCATAATTAATAATAAACAGATCAAAAGAATACTGAAAGATCTAATAATAGCAATCAAATGCGAGCAAATCCAACCACTCTACAAGTAGATCAAGATAAATTAATTTCCTTCTCCTGCAATTGATAAAGAAATAAAATCAATACGCCAAACAAATTCCAAATCCGAACCTGCAACCCAAAGATCCGATACGACAGCAGTCGGATTAACTATTTCTTTCAGTATATCTTCTCACTTCGGCCTCCGATTCAGTTGATGCAAGGCGGGAGCTCAATTCACCAGATACATCGTTCGTAAAATACAACCGTACTTTCGTACGTAGGAAAAAAAAAAGAAACTTATCATACGCGTTCAATATGCGCAAAGGTGAACTTAAAACGACGTCGTGGAGGAAGCAGTTCCCGACCTGCACCAAGCGAATTAGAGACCGCCGCAATTCTTCATCCTGAAACTTTCCATTTTAGCGATTACTTCGCTTAACGCGCGTGAATCTATATATAGATCTGAAATGAGTTAGTGTGTGACTGTGTGAAAGAGAAAGCATAGAGAGCAAGGAGAAAAAAAAAAAAAAAAAAAAACCAAATTTCCAAACAAGGCCTGCCTATAATCCATAGGGAGGAAGGGTTGCGAGAGGTAGATGGAGGAGGTTATTTATAAGGGAAACAGACGAACGACATGCTGCCACGTCGCATTTATAGCCAACGATTGGAAGGGTAAAGATGGAAACGTGGAGGGGGTAGAGGAAACTTAGGAAAGTATGTGGTTTGTGGAGTTGTAGTTGTTTTAATTCGGCTTGGATTTGAAGAGAATTGCAATTATACCACTCATGAGTGTACAGTAAAGTCACGTGCGCCCCATGCTGTGTGAGTGCCCGTGGTAGATTATTTTATTTTATATGCGGGGAGAGGTGAGATTCGGTGGAGGGTGGAATTGAAAATTCTAGATCTCGCGTAATGTGAAACCCAGAGTTTATTTTATTTTTTTGGTTGATTAAAAGTATCTCTATTTTTATATACGGTTATTTGTATCATTTTTTTTTTTTTGGAGAAAAAATGAAATCAATTGATGTGAGCTCCCTTGTTATTTGCATTTCAAACTTCGAAACATTTGTCAAACTACTATTGGAAAATGCTGGTAGAATATTTAGGATCTTGATTTGAAAAATACAAACTAAGAAGTTAGATAAAATGTGTACTTTGAGCCATCGTAAATCTTGATAGTAAAAGAAATTTCGTATGTTTGAAACGTTTTTTCTCCAAGTACCCTCAAAGTCTTCTTTCTCTTACTCTCTATAATGTTATATCAAGTGATGGGATATCTAAAACAAAAATTAAGTGGAGAAAGGGACTCTAAAAATGTATTTATAGGCATACTTGGCTCTATCCATCAATGAACCAATCCCTTAGATACATTCCAATGAATCTACAATTATTTAATGTAGTTCATTGGTTAATGGGATACATTTAACTTTAATTCATGAATATAACAATTTTAATATGAACTTTGTCTTATAATTCACAGTTCAATAATGTACCTTAAACTTTAGTTCAAGAGTACATTCATGAATACATATATAAACCTCCACTTGAAATGGTTTATAATCCATTTATAAATGTATAGTTATGAAGTCCACATTCTAACATTCTCCCACTTGGACAAATAAATACATAAATGGCCATTAAACTTATACTGATCAAAAGCATTGATTCGAATCATGGCGATTTTGCATCTATTAATGACACAATTTCTTCCATGCATTACAAAATCAATAGCTTAATTGAATGAGTACAATCATAATACACCAAAATACTTGAAGTCCCACTTTAATGCCAAAATATTCTTTGACAATTCTATTATCGTTAATTTCCACAAAATGTGCACAAGAAAAAACAGCATATATATAATGTGTCCAAACTATACACCATTAGTGAGACCCATCGAACATACATGTTCTTGAAAAACTTTCGGCGCCAATCCTTTTGTTAATGGGTCTGCAATCATCATGCTAGTGCCAATATGCTGTATGGACACTTTCTTATTCTGAACTCTTTCTCTAGCTACCTTATACGCCAGCTCAATATGTTTTTGATTTGTTGGAACATTTATTATTCTTTAAAAAGAAAATAGCAGCGGAATTATCACAATAACTATTAATAGGCTTCGATATAGAGTCCACAACTTTAAGCTCGGCAGCAAAATTGTGTAGCTAAATAACTTGTGAGGTTGCCTAATGAAACACTATAAATTCAGCCTCCATTGTCGAAGATGCAGTAAGAGACTGCTTCACACTTTTCCAAGCAACTGCTCTACCAACGAATAAAAAAACATATTCATATGTAGACTTTATACAATCTTTACATCCCATAAAATCAGAATCTGAGTAGCCAATAATCTCAAGTTGATCACATTAATTGGATTGACGTATTGGCGGCGGCCAAGACTCTCTCAAATTTTATTGTACGTGCGGGCGAAACAAGTGCGATTTTAGTGCAATTTTTTTTTCATGTTGTTCAACATGTGCGGTTACTGAGCTATTCAATGTATGCGGTAGTAGTTTCTGACCTATTCAAAGTGTACGGTAGTAGTGTAACGGCTATTCAAAGTGTACAGTAGTAGTTCTGGACTATTCAACATGTATGATGTTAGTTTGGTAACCACCTTGGGGTTTTGTCCTCTTGTACGGAGGTTGTGGTCCGAGCTTTGCTAGTGGAGTATTCGATAAAAAAGTGGCGTAAAGAATGACGGCGGTTGCAGTCTATTTTTTATCAGGCAACTCTACATGTCGGTTCCGCTGCTCCTGTGGAGATCAATTGGTTTGGGTTTAGTTACTTAACTTGTTTTGTTAGGTGGTTTGTGCATTTGTTCTACTTTAATTAGTTTTCTTCACCCTCGGTGTGAAAACTAATGCTTTGTCTTGCCAGCAGACAAGTGTGTATTTTTGTGCATATTAATCTACTTATCGTTTCCGGCAAAATAATAATAATAATAATAATAATAATCTCAAGTTGATCACTGTGCCTATAGGTGAGCATATAATCTTTAGTGCCTTGAAGATATCGCATCACCTTTTTGGCTGCTTTCTAATGATCAATTCCAAGAGTACTTTGATATTGACCAAGCATTCCGACTGCAAAACTAATATCTGGGCGTGTGCAAGTTTAAGCATATTGCAAACTTCCAACCGCTAAAGCATATGGAATATTTTCCATTTGTTTACGTTCAATATCATTCTTGGGACTTTGAGTTAAATTTAATGTATCACCTTTCATGATAGGTGCAAGACTTGCTGAATAATTCTTCATCTCAAATCTTTCAAGAACTTTGTTAATATAATTCTTTTTGAGATAGGCCAAGAAAACCTTTATGTCTATCCCTATATATTTCAATTCCAATGACAAAATGTGCATTACCCATGTCTTTCATTTCAAAGGTCTTTGAAAGAAATCTTTTAGTATCATGCAACAAGGACAAGTCACTAGTAGCAAGTAAAATATCATCCACATATAAAATTCGAAATATGAACTTACTCCCACTAATTTTAAAATAAACACATTCAAAAAGCTTATCCGCTTGAAATCCAAAAGATGTAATAGTATCATGAAATTTAAGATACCATTGACGGGAGGCTTGCTTAAGTCCATATATGGATTTCTTTAACTTGCATACCAAATTTTTCTTACCTTTCTCCTCAAATCCTTTTGGCTGCTTCATAAAGATTTCTTCATCTAGATTTCCATTTAAAAATGCCGTTTTCACATCCATTTGATGTAACTCTAAATCATAATGAGCTACTAAAGTCATGAAAATGCGAAAAGATTCTTTTCTAGAGATTGGAGAAAATGTCTCATTATAATCAATTCCTTCTCTTTAAGTGAATTCCTTGGCGACAAGTCTAGCCTTGTAACGGTCAATATTAACTTTTGAGTCTAATTTTGTCTTGAAAATCCATTTGTTTTGGATTGGAACAAAACCTTCTAGTAATTCGACCAAGTCCCAGACTTGATTTTTTATCATGGACGCCATTTTATCTTTCATGGCTTGCATCCACTTAAGAGAATTATCATTCTTCATGGCCTGTAAAAATGTTAAAGGATCATCCATAATGCCACTATGAAAACATTCTTCTTCTTGTTAAGTACACAAGATAATTATCTAAAAGAGCACTTTTTCTTTCTCGTTTAGATCTTCTTAAATGTTCCATATTATCTTCTTTAATATGTGTACTTTCATTCATGGATTCAATGGCGGAACCATCTTTATCTTTATATATTGAAAACTTTTTAGTAGATTCGCCACTTATACCTATAATAGGCAAGGACGATCCTTCATCTAAAAATAATTTCAATACTCTCTTTTCATGGCTCCAACTATGTAAACCCAGTTCAAGAAATTTAGCATTATTTGTCTCTACAATTCGGTTGTAGTGATTAGGACAATAGAACCAGTAACCTTTAGATCTTTCTGGATAACTGATAAAAAAGCAACTTATTGTTCTAGGATCCAAGGTCTTTTTTTGTGGATTATAAAGCCATGCCTCTGCAGGGCATCCCCATATATGTATATGATTGAAACTGGGTTTTCTTCCAACCCACAACTGAAAGAGAGTTTTGGGTACAGCTTTACTTGGAACCCAATTTAAAATATACATTGCCATCTTAATGGCTTCACCCTACAAAACCTCTAGAAGTGTAGAATCAGTAATCATACACCTTATCATTTCTTTTAAGGTTCTATTACACCTTTTAGCTATACCCTTTTGAGAAGGTGTTCCTGGCATTGTATATTGTCCTACAATACCATTCTCTTGAAGAAATCTAGCAAATGGTCTTGGATTCTGACCATTTTCATCATATTTGCCGTAATACTCACTACCTCTATCTAATCTCACAACTTTAATTCGTCCATCTAATTGATTTTCAACTTCAGCCTTAAAAATCTTAAAAACATCCAAGGCATCAAACTTGTCCTTAATTAGATAGACATATCCATAATGTGAGAAATCATCAATAAAAGTGATAAAGTATTTTTTTACCACCGATGCAATGAGGAGTAATTGGTCCACTAATATCTGTATGTATAATTTTAAGCAGTTAAGTACTTCTTGTGGCACTTTTCTTGGTCCTTTTGACGAATTTTCCTTTAATACAGTTAATACGAGTACCAAAATTGGAAAAATCTAGTGTTGATGACACCTCATTCTTTACTAAGCACTTAAGTCTCTTTTTAGAGATATGACCTAAATGCTTATGCCACAATATTGAAGATGTATCAATATTCCAACTACGTTTAGTACCAACAACACAATTTACATTGTTGTGCAAGGTTAAAAGAAGTTGAGAAAATTTTGGCTCAAGATGAATTTGATACAATCTATTCAACAATGATCCTTTACCAATAACAATATTATTCTTATAAATAAAAAAAGCTCTATTTTGAAATGTAAAGAAATAACCTTCTATATCAAGACTATATAAAGATATTAAGTTTATGGTAAAGGAAGGAACATAAAAGGTATTATGAAGGTCTAAAAAATAGCCAGTAGTAAGAGGAAGTCTATAAGTTTCGACGGCTTCAACTTTAGCTTTGGATTTATTTCCCGTTATTATTGTCATTTCAGTTTCCAAATGGCTGTGACTTGTAAGGAATCCCTGCAAGCAATTAGAAACATGAGTTGTTGCACTAGAGTCTAACCACCATGTATTTGAGGGAACTTCAGCTAAGTTGGTTTCAAGACATACAAAAAAAAACGAGAAATACTTTTCTTTTCAAACCAAACTTTGCATTTTGGACAATTATCCTTAAAATGTCTTTTTTTCCCACAAAAACGACACTTGTCTTTCTTGATGTCCTCATGATTGCCTTATATGATGGTTTAGAACATTTTCTTTTCTTTTTACCAAAGCCTTTTTCATTATGGCCCTGTGAAGTATAGTGGACAGTTTCTGAATCTTCTCTCTTCAACCTCTCTTCTTCTTGAACACACCTAGCAATTAATTCATTTATGGACCATTTTTCCTTTTGTGTGTTATAGGAAATCTTAAATGGACCAAACTGCCAAGGAAGGGACTTAAGTATAAAATGAACAAGAAAAGGTTCGGAGATAGTCATCTCCATAGATTTCAATTGTTCAGCAATATTGGTCATTTCCATAATGTGCTTTCGCACACCACTGACCCCATCATACTTCTTAGAAGTCAATGTTGCCATAAGCTCACTAACCCAAGCCTTTTCTGATTTCTTGAATTGATTTTCTATAGATTGTAAAAATTCAATTGCCTTTTGAGTGTTAGAGACAGGCTTCCTTATGTCCTTAGCAATTGTGCTTTTGATAATCACAAGGCTTAAGCGATTAGACCTTTCCCAACTTTTATAAAAAGTCTTTTGCTCTTGAGTACTATTATTAGTAGGCTTTTTAGGCTCATCAACTCGCAGACATAGGTCCAAATCCAAGCAACCCAAGGTGATGAGTACTTGTTCATGCCAATCAGAAAAGTTAGTCCCATTCAGTTCGGGAATGTCTGACATGTGACCCGAAAAGGAAGATGCAGTGATCACTGAAATACAAAATTAAGTCATAAGACCATAATTCAAAATAATTCAATCATATAATGAATGATGGCAAGCAATCCTTTGTATCATCACATCTAACCTTTGGGAAAAATAATGACATGCTATTGAATACCAAAAATTGAGTAACTTTTATCACCTTATTCTTTCTAGAAATATTATGTACCTTTGGATAAATAATACCTCTAATGAAAATACAAACTTAACTTTCTTTTGGGAAAATAAAGTTTCTAAGACATGCACAATATGTTCAGTGTTAACCATTTGATAAATTTAATGGTTATGTCACTTTGGTGACAATTAACCAAGATTATTTGTTAATGATTAACATATCAATACTATTGTACAACTAGTAAACTCAATTAACCAAATGATGAACTTGATAATTAAGGCACTTTGGTGACTTTCATCAATATCATCAAATAATGATCAAATTAAACATTATATATGAATAATAGAATAACATACTCATAGCAATCATAATATGTAATGATTGATTACATAACAGAGTATGCATGTCAAGTGTTCATATTCTTAACATAATCCCTTATTTTGCAAATATATTACAAAATATATTCATCGAAACATATGGAGACTAAAGAATTCTCTTATATGAAAGTAAAAATTCATTATTCATATAATATAATCATAATTAGTTTGTAATTCCAAAACCTAAATCATGCTCTGATACCAATTGTTAGAATATTCAGGATTTTGATTTGAAAAATACAAACTAAGAAGGTAGATAAAATGTGTACCTTGAGCCATCGTAAATCTTAATAGTAGAAGAAATTTGGTTTGCTTGAAACTTTCTTTCTCCAAGTACCTTCAAAGTTTTCTTTCTCTTACTCTCTATAATGTTGTATCAAGTGATGGGATGTCTGCAACAAAAATTGAGTGGAAAAAAGGGACTCTAAGAATGTATTTATAGGCATACTTGAATCTACCCATCAATGAACCAATCCCTTAGACACATTCCAATGCATCTACAATTATTTAATGTAGTTCATTGGTTAATGGGATACATTTAACTTTAATTCATGAATATAACAATTTTAATGTGAACTTTATCTTATAATTTCATGGTTCAATGATGTACCTTGAACTTTGGTTCAAAGGTACATTCATGAATACATATATGAACCTCCACTTGAATGGTTCATAATCCATTCATGAATGTATAGTTATGAAGTCAACATTCCAACAAATGCATGTTGGGAAAAAAATAATGATTTGCAAAGCTAATTAGATGAAAGTATAGGTCATGTTTGAACAACATTTTAAAACGCTTTTTAATATATCTTTCATTTCATAATTATTATTTTAAAATATTGTCCATACAAACCCATATCTTTTTAGTAATAAGGCGTAACAAAATTATAAAGTGAAGGCCAAATTCTTGAAATGTTGAGTCTCAACGATTTTATCATTACTTCTCTTTTCCAATATATATATATATATATATGATAGAATTTTTATGCCTAAATCACTTACAATTATAAATTTCATGGTTTAAAGTTGAAGAAATTCAATAAAATACTAAAGTTTTTAAATGGTGAGAATCTCTTCCTTGGGCTTCATTAATACCAAATATAGTGGTTTAAAAATTGAATCAATATAGGAAAGATTAAAGAAATATTAGGGTAAAATAGGGAGAAATTTTCAACGGAACGGCCACACCACGTACTATGATGTAGTCTAACTCATTTTTAAGAGGAGATAAGAATCTTATCTGTCCAAAATATACACATGTAGGGGATAAAAAAAATTAATTAACCTACTCACTAAATTGGAGCTATTATGTGTGCTTATATGTGTGTGTGTGTGTATTGTGAAATGGGGTTTAATCACTTGAATATAAAGTTGTGAAGATATTTAACTGAAAGATATATGTGCAGTTCTATATTTTTATTTTACCAATGAGTTACAAGTCCCATATAAAATAAATAACAAAATAATGGGAGTGAATATTTATGGAAAATAATCATGTCCTTATGGGGTAAAACAACCTTGTTTAACTTTTATACTACACTATGATTAAACAGTAATTAAGATTTGGTGGCCCTCAACAAAATCTAAAACGTCAATTTGAAAATACTTTGTTCATTTTCCCTCTTAATTATCACTGGTTGATACATATGCATGTTAAACCCAAGTAGAATTTTGGATTGCTTTTTCTTCTTGCAAACTTTACAATTACAAAGTCTATGAATCAAATTAAAGTGCTTTCTCTTTTGAATTTTACTCTATTATATTTAATGGAAAATATGTACAAAATCATTCATTTTACTAATTTTTAATAAGTGAAATCATGTATATATGTTGTCTATTCAATATTTTATTATATAAGCTTCAGATAAACATGCATATAAATACTTGTCTACATTGATAACTATACAGGAGTTCGAAGAAAATAATTTTGAAATTTACTTATTTTGCTAGAAAGATCATAACAAGAAACCTCAAACAAAAACCAAGAATTTATTTGTGCCAACTAATTAATAGAATTAAATGATTGATGAATGCTTTAGTCATTTGAGAAAGTAAGAAAGTAACGGGGCAATTATGCATATAGAATTGATTTTTTTGGTTTGCTTGTTTGGCACTCATGGTTAGAGTTCCTTAATTTTCTTTATGTTTTCCTTTTGCAAATCCTTTAGACTATCATTATGTGGTAAAATTAATTATTTCTTTTAACATTTAATAGATTAATAAGTTTTGGATTCACATTAAAAATGAACATCTAGACATTTTTCAAAGGAGTTCAGATGAATTTCTTGACTTTGCTAACATAAAAAAAAAAAAAGAAGGTACCATAATGAAGTGTTCATGCTATACTTGTAGAAATTTTAAATGACACTTAAGGAAATATATTTACACCCATATTATGATTAAGAGCTTTATAAAGACATATATTAATTGGATTTATCGTGGTAAGGATCCATGATATAATCAATAAAATATGGCTAGTGCATCACATGAAAGAAATGAAAGTGATGAAATGCAAGGATTAATACATGAAGCATTTCGAATTTGCCATCCCCATAATAGAGTTTATCAAATGTGTCTTAGTTCAGATGTTAATCCTAAATTTCTTGACGTAGAATATAGTAATCATTAGAACAATTTGATGAAGTGATTGAAAAGTTCTTTAAACTATTAAAGCATGCTGAGGATGAATTATTTTTAGGGTACAAAAGCTTCACTTTTTTATCATTTATTGTGAGTCTATTGCATGTCAAATTACTTTTTGTTGAAGTAATAATTCTTTCATAATGTTGTTTGAATTTCCAAAGTAAGCATTCTAGTAGATTGAAATCTTTCTAGACTCAAATTGTGAAGCTCGGATATTGATGTGAATTTTTATGGAACTCATTTTGAAAGCTGCTACTCGCAGCACTCCTAGGACAAAAAAGGTTAATACCACTACTCAAAAGTCAAAAGCGTCTACTAAACTAATTGAATCCATTTGTAAACCCTCTTGTAAGGTTACTTGCTTCAAATGCCTAGATAGGGTTTGCATTAGGTACTCATTAAGGAATCAAGTTTTAAGTATTGAAAGATTAACATACACACACACAAACACACACAGACAAACTAATGATGGCATGCTCTATTACAAGAAGACAAAAATTGATGGCAAATGCTAACATTGCAAAACTTTCACATACAAATAATTTGAGGGGACATATGAGAATTCTTGCCAAAAAAAGAACGACTAATACCAACAAAATTTGTTTATTACTCTTCTTTGAAACCTAGGCTTCAAATGTTATTTATGCTAAATATATCTTCTTTGATGAGATCGTATGCAAAAAAAATTATGCATGATGTTAAACTTAGGCATCTAATAAACTCTCAAACTTGGAAATATTTTGATGTAACAATTACATTTTGTGGCTGAGTGTCACCATGTTTAACTTAGACTAGTTGCTAATGGATTTAACTCATTTAAATCAATGGGCATTTGGCACATACCCGATTGTTCTAATTCCTTAAAACCTACTCCTTTGGAGATGTATAAAGTAACCAACAATTCATACTATGGAATACTTATTGAGTTTATTGTAGCCACTAATTGATGAACTTTAAGATATTTGAAAACCCCAATTCCTACTTATAATGCAAATATAAAGCATATGTTTTAACTATGTTGTATTGTTTAGGATAATGACTTTCTAACATATAAACATTTTTCTAGTTAGAGTGGAAAAAGTGTATTTGCATGCTTTTTTGGTAATGAAAATATTCAATCTCGTTGGCTGAGAAATGGGATGAAACATTGCTATATTGGTTATTATCAATTTCTTATAGATGATCATAAGTTTTGTTTCTTTGTTTTGATGGCTCTATTAAGAAAACTCCTAAACTTAAAAGATTGCGTAGCATAAAACTTTTTCAAACAATTGGACAATAAGGTCAACAAGGTTGGAAGTAAAGAATGTATCACTTGATACAAGGAGGAAAAAAAGCGTTGTAAGAGTATGGTACATAATCTTGATATAATATGTAGACATAATTGGCGGTGAGCATATTTTTCCAATTGTTATATTGGGAAAAAAAATCTTATTCACCATAATCTTGATATTATCTACATGAGAAACACTTTTTGGCAAAGCTCTTATTGAATTAACTTAGTAATATTGATAAAGTAAAGAATAATGCTAAATCTTAATATGATTTTCAAGAACTAGGCATAAGAAAATCACTTCACCATTAGGCAAAAATTTATAAGGTTTTATTTGCCCATTGCTTATTTCACAATAAGTAAATAAAAGAAAGATACTTTCTTACAAAAACAAAGTGTTAAAAAATATGGAAGTACCAAATAGGTATGCATCAACCATCTGAAAATGTGCTAATGTAGAGCAAAATATCTTTAGGTTAAAATTATAATTATCATATATAAATATAACACTTGCTATGCATTGCTTTAAGAAGATGAATAGAATGTTAGCAAAATCATAATTGAGTTATCTCTTATTTTCTAGTAATTGTATTCAAAAGTGTGTTCTTTAGTTGATTTTGAGGCTTTAGAAAATCGAGTTGCATAACATTTAGTGAATTGAATAAGATACTTTCTCCATAATTTAATGATATTATGGAACATTTACTTATTCATTAACTGGAAGATGTTGTACTATTGCATTTGTCTTGTTTTGTTCAATGTATCCTATTAACTTTAATCATATCATATGAAATATCAATATAAAAATATTAATTAATAATAGTTTTATTAATTTAGGTATTGATCCAAATTAAAAAGTTATATTCAAACCATAGTTTGTAAGATTGGGATCCTACTTAGGATCAAGAATAATTACAATTATTCATATTTTATCACCTACATTCATTTTTTAACAAAAAAATAAGTTGTGTACTTGTGCTAAATTGTAAAAAATTAACATTATAAAATATACAATGTACATACATTTAGGCCTTTGTCAATTCCTGTTTAACAACAAACATTCATCATTCAATGACACTCTACATAATAGTAATATCACCAAATAAAGTATATAATGCATATTAAATTATCAAAACATGAACAATTTCACATATAAATAGATAATGTAAATAATCCATTAAAGTTTTGACAAAAAACATTAAATTTAATAACAAATTAAAGTACAACTCAAATTTAAGAATATGGATATAAAACCAAACTACATATCATTTTCATCAAATTCATCATCTCCAAAGCCCATGTTATCAGCATCTTTATTAAAAGATCCTGATTTATAATCATCAAAGTTCATATCATCATCATTAAACTTATAATCCTCGTCATCATAATTTTTATTTTCAACTTCATTCTGACCAATGATGGTTGGATTATTTGCATCTACATCTTCATCTTTATCTTGGTCAATTAATTGAAATTTGTTCATTTTATTAACTTGTGACCTCTTGCCACGAGATCCACTTGGTCTAAAATCATCTACATCAACAAATATGACCCATACATTAAAAATACTTTAAATAAGTAATAATAAAACTTACAAATTATATTACTTACAAGCACTCATGATATTCTTTGTAATAGAATGAACCTCATCATCCTCATTTTCTTCTTCTTCTGAAGTGTCATGATTTTGATTTTCATCCAAAACTTTGAACCATTTGTTTTTCTCTAGTAGCACTAGATCCTCTCTCTCTGTTATCCACTCATTATCTGAAGGAAGGTCTTCAAATGAATTTTCAATTAATGAAGATTTGGTAGATTCTCTCTGTCTTTGTCTCTCTTGCAATTTCAAATTATACATAGCAAAAACCAAATCATTCACTCTTTTTCTGTGCCAAGTGATTCATTCTTTTCAAATGTAGCTAAAATTTGATGTTAAAAAATATGTAACAAACTAAATGCCTTCAATAAGAGTGCATACAAACAAAAAGAAAAAAATAAAAAAATTAAAGTATTACCAATTCAAATGCACTCTAGTTACATTCACAACCAGAAGAGTTACAAGTCAAATTTAGTACTTAGATAGCAAATTTTTGTAACTTTGAACAATCATCTCTGTAAGAGTACCACCAATTAGCTATAACCAAATAAAACAACTATTAGTACATTCTCATATTGTCCAAAAAAATGATTGATTAAATTAAATAATATGTGCGAAAAATCATATTTTCAATATATTAAGTTACTAATCTCCAGATTTCTTATCTCTTGTTCAAATAGCACTCTCGATTCCAAATAATCCATGTGCATGTCTAAATTTATTGAGTTTCAACTCAGTTTTTAATTTTTATCCTCATTGGAAATCATTTTATAAATACACTCATACAAACCACATTTAACATTCAAATTTTCTTGAAAACTGAACTATAATGAAAACAAGGGTTCAAAAAATGACCCGCAGTATGCAGAGGTTGACTAAGCATTCCATCATATCGTTTGTTAGTTATAGCAAAAACAGGCTCATATCTATCACAAATAATAAGTTAAATAATTATATAATCACTAAAAAAACCACATATAAAATCTAATAAAGATTTATAAGTTACTACAAAACAAAAGTAAAATATTTACCTCCTCTAAGTGTTGTTCAAGTTTGCTTTCATTTCTTCCTTTGCTTGTTCCATTGCTTTATACAGAAAACCCATAGCTGGTGTGTCATTAGAATTAACCATCATCAAAAGTTTAATAAGTGGAGTTGCAATCATTAGGCATAATTCAATATTGGGCCAAAATTCTTAACTATCAAAACTAATGTTACACACATCTTTTCCTTTCCTTTTTTTAGCATACATACTCTCTCTTTGCTTTTCAGATGAAAAAAAAAAATTGAACAAAGCCCATCTCAAGTCATTTAGTGGTCTCATGGTTAAATACGAGGTAGCAAATCGTGTAATACCAAGTTTAACCAACTCTTTGCTACTTGTAAACTCTTTCATCTAATTAACAATTGTACCCCATGAATAAATATAGGAAACCACAGGTTTGGCTTTACTTCTAGTGACTTTTTGGATAGGATCATGCTTCTAAAAATTCTCTAGCATCAAATCAATGCAATGTGTGGCACAAGGAGTCCAAAACAGATTTTTTCTCTTCTCCATTAACAATTTTCCATCTGCTTTTTATAGTTGGCTACATTATCAATAACAACTTGTACAACATTTTCCTCTTCCACATTCTCTACAATGTCATCTAACATTTTAAATAATTTTTGTGTTGTCTTTGATATATCATTAGTATCCACTAAACATAAGAATATAGTACTTGCAGGATTATTTATTAGAAAAACATTCATTATTCTCTTTCTTTGATCGGTCCATCCATTAGACATAATAGTACATCCTGTTGATTTCCATTGCTCTTTGTATTTTTGAAACAAATTTAGTGTTTCTTGCACTTCTCTCTTCAAAAGCATTTCCCTCAACTCATGATATGTATGTGACTTCAAACCCTTTCCATATTCTCTCAATTTCTGCACCATTTGATGAAAAACTGATTATTTACCACATTAAAAGAAATAGCACTAGTATAGAACCAACGAGCCATGAGTTGACAAACTTCATCACTTTCCTTTTTCTTCAACTTCTTATTTATGGTTGATTTCTTGCCTTTCTTAACAACAAACTTATCAATGGAGCCTTTTTGTTTTCTATCATCATATTCTTCCTCCATCAAATCATATGAAGTACTAAATTTCTTTTTCTTTCTTTGCTTGGATTCTTCCAAACTTGTATTAAGCATCTCAAGCATGTCGTTCCTAACTTCATCTAAAACTTTCGGACATGGTTCAATATTTTGATGTGTGCAAGCCAAGTGGTGAGTTAATCTATAGATGCCTCCTGACCGAATGACCTTATAGAATTTAAGCAACAGGGCATTAGATATCAAAAAAATCCTTCAAAGATATCTCAATTGAATGGTTTGACTGAAAGAATGAACAAGACACAAATTGAAAAAGTTAGATGTTTGGTTACTGAGTTACAGCTGCCTAAGTATTTTTGGACTTAAGCTTTATATATTGTTAATCATTTATTAATCTAACTCTCACTATTGCTTTGTAGGATGATGTTCCAAAAAATGTTTGGACTGGCGAGAATGCCTTTTATGATCATTTGAGAGTATTTGATTGCAAAACTTTTGTTTGTATTGTGAAAGATAGAAGGCCAAAGTTAGATGCAAAAACTAAATAGTGCTTCTTTATTAACTATAGCCAAAATGAATTTGGTTACACATTTTATGATCTAATAGAGAAAAAGCTTGTAAGAAGTTGAGTACAAGAACTAAACCATTGATAATATTGATAAGGAAAAAAAAAACTAATTCTCACATGCAATATCATTTCATAGATTTTAATCCAAATTCTATATTGCAGTTGCCCAGTAGAATTAATGGGGGATTTAAACAGAGATGTAGTAACATGATATTGATGATGGCCAATATGATGGTGATTTACATAAATTTGTGCATGATATTGACAGAAGTCAACCCAAAAGTCATATAGCAAATCCACATGCAATTCCACTGAAAAAATTTAAAAGAGATAGAAAACCTTCTTCTAGATATCCTCTTGATGATTATATACACTTGCCTGATGGGGGAGAACTCGAATGTTATGAAGTAGTCATGAAATGTGTGGATAATTAAGTAGCAATGAATTCGTGTTATGGAGAATAAGATGATATTATTGTATGATGCCTTTGACCTGGTAAAAATTGTCTAAGTGTAAAAGAGTTCTAAAGGAATTTGAATGCTTTCAAGAAATGTATGTGTTGTTTTGTGACACCACAGTGCAATTCATTTTGAAAAGCATCTATCTTTTCATCTTAAATTTAAACATATTGATGAGAGATATCATTGGATACATAATATATTAGATGAAAAGTTGATTGAATTTAAGAAGATTCATATAGATAAAAATGGTGTTAGTATGTTGACCAAATGATTGTCAAGATGGAAGTTTGAATTATGTTACTTCCTTGCCAAAATAACAAGTTCCTCAATATAGGGAGAGAGGAGATTTGTTGGGTTTTTTGGGCACAAGCTTATGTGAAAAAAGTACAAAATTATTAGGTTAATTATTTAGTCCATTAAGGGGTTTGACCCTAATATTTATAGCTTTAAAAATGTAGGAAATTGTGATTAAAAAAGAAAAATTAGGGTAGAACTTCTACTTTAATGTTCAGTAAATTTCTAATCAACACAGTTTTGATCAAATCAATGATTGGAGGGACAAATGTCCTCCTATTGAGTTAAATTTTTACAAATGGTGAAAGGCATGCTTACATTTTGAATGGTTTTATACTGAGATATAAATTTTAGAAAATTGCTACGGTTTTTTTGATCAATTTTTCGCAATTTATTTCTTGTTTTGAGATTTAATTTTTTTCATTGATGGTTTAAGGTCATATCTCACTGGATTATTTCGAATTCCACTTTATGGCCGAAAGGCTATGTGTGAAGAAAAAAAATACTGTTCTTGTGGGCGATTTAAAGTGTGAAAGTGGATGCGATTTTTTACTGTTCATGAACAGTAAAAATTAACGGCCATGAGCAGTGTTGTTTTACTGTTCATGAACAGTACAATTTTTTTTTAAGGGCCAACGCTAGTCGGATTTTGTGTCCCTAGTAGGATTGGTGTGGTAGTTGCTTGTTAGGTTTCTACTGAGGGTTTTCGGGTCCCTAGTAGGGGAGGATTCCCTACTATTGGGATTTGAAGTCTTAGTTGGGCGAAAGGTCAAGCACGTTGATGCGCAACGTATGACCGCGCACTAATAGGAGGGATCGACCCAACACAGAGCCGCACTACACGGAGTTTTGCGGTCCATTTCTTCTGTTCAGCGTAGTCAATATTGAGATTGGCGTTCGGGCCAGTAAGTGCCGTGCAAGATAAATCTGACTGGTCTATTATTCCGAAATGTTCATCAGGGGTGCTGTGCTAGTAGAGGCCGACAAGCTAAGGTTGTAGTTTTCACATCGGTCCCACTACGTTTGGGGTTTTGCCGGTCCCGGTTTAGCGAGTTTAGGTTTTAATCAATCCCTACTGGGGTTAGGTTTTTTGTGTTAGGGCACGTCCATGTCATGCTAGTCCTTTTATGGACAATCTATATACTGTGTTAATTGGGGATTCCCACATTAATACAATCAGTTTGGTTTGGAAAAAAAAAAGATCATATCTCACTTGTGTAGTTGTTGAAAATTGTATTTCGTATTTTATTAATTGATGGTGGAGTTAAAAGTCTTATAGTTTTTCTTCTTTACATTTGGGAGGTTTTTCATGTAAAATTTTTTGTATTTCTCTAGTGTTTTTTTTTTGGTATTTTGGGACTTAATGTATCTTTATTTATTTACTGTTCTCAGCATTCTTAATATATTCTAACAAATTGGCAATATTTTTAACTTGTTATTGTTGTTAAGTTCAATTGATTTAATTTGATTTCTCCTAAAAATACTGATACAAAATATATAGCCAATGGTTATGTTACATTATATGTAATAATTATGAGGTATTAAATATACTAATATAAAAGGTGTCACAAATTAATATGCAATATTATATGTAATAACACAAAAATGTATATCTAAATTTTGCATCATTATTAAAAAAAGAAGAAGAAGAGAGTATTAATTGTTTTAGAGCATGTACTTTTACAACATAACAAATTGGTACCCATATCCCCTGCAAAATCTTTTTAACCTTTGGCAATGTATGCAATTTTTTAGTCATAGTTTGGGTGCTACTTAAGACTAAAATTGTTATAATTCATTAGCATGCATAGACCGTCTTTAACTGGAAATGTATGCCACAGTCCCGATTGCGTCTGACAAAGCTCCCAATAACATAAGAGTATGTAGAATTTCTTTTTGGGGCAAAGTTAATATTTTTGGATGATTAAAGTGAATGTATATGAAACAGAAGTCCTGCATGTAGCATTTTTATATATGAATGTTTCCTCTACCTTAAACAAGTAGTGGAAATAGGAAAAAAGAAAAGATTATTATAACATTTCATTGGCGCAAATTTTAGCCCTTCCACTGAAAATATGCCTTGGAAGTCCTATTCAGCTGACCTCCCAATCACACTTTGTTAAAGGTATTTTGTTGAGACCTTTTTTGTATGTGGGAAGGACATTTCTTTTCGAAGTTGGTGAATTCGAATTCCTAATTTTAAAATAAATCATGGAGCAGTTGTATTGTTCAATTCCTGATGCTTGAGACTTGAAAACTCTGCAACTCCTTTCTTGCATTAGTTCAATATAAAAAATAAAAAACTAGAAAAAAATATTACAAATGATATGAATTTTTCATGAAGTCATTATAGTCCAAAAAGGGAATTTGGGTTCTCGGTCTTTTTCTTTCGTTCAATGTTAAAGATAAGATTATTTCCTTTCGGGATCAAATTGAAAGAACCATATTGTCCCTAGACTATATTCTTTCTCCTTCCTTTCCATACCAGTACATGTGTTTTTTTATTTGAACCCTTATCCAGCCTATCCAATAATCTTGAAGAACATTGAACTTTCCTTCTTTTTCTAGGAGAGAAGAATAAATTCTTGTTAAATCTACTTGTTGCATATAGCTTGAAAATTAGCTGCATGCTCCTTTGATTGTCTATATTCTTTGGGAAGAAAATTTCAGTCTTAGTTTTTTTGAGGCCATTTATTTAGCACTATATTGAAATGTGCCTCAAATTCTACTTATTAATTAGTTGCATGGTGGAAAGAAATATCAATTATTTTTTTGGCAAACAAATGGGGTTGGTTTATGACATTAACGTAATAAGATCTTATAAAATCTCAAATTCTCGTTACACAATGGGATCTCTATATGCTGACGTAAAACTTTTCTACATTATCGAATTTGAATCTATTCATTGAGTGAGATCATTTGAGTGAAAATATAGTAATATTTAAATTCAAATTATAATTATCAAAAGATGTAGTAATATTTCCCAAAAAAATAATTATTAATCAGATTTAGAAGTAAAAGAATTTTCTATCGGTAATTAAAAAACACCAAATAAAATGTCGTCATGAGACACAAAACTAAATGAAATAATGAGACTTGTCTAATTGAAGCAGAATTTCTAGGAGGTGATTGATGGAGAAAACAACTCTTTAAAAATTAACGGGAAAGGAGTAAATATAAATTAATTATGTTTTTCAAATTGAAAATATGTATGTCACATGTCATTGAAAAAAGAAAAAACTACTACACGTGATAAATTCAAATTAAAATGAGGAAATAGCAATATATATATATATATATATATATATATATATATATATATATATATATATATATATATATATATATATATATATATATATAGCGCAAATGAGGTAACCGAGATATAAATTACATGAACAAAATATCAAGTCAATTATATTTCAAAATTTGTTTTTAAAAAAATCACAAAAAATATTTTAAAATATAATTCATATGCAATAGTTTAGAAACTGTAGATTCTTTTATTGACAAAGGAACCGTAACCGCTATTCAAGGGTATACACTGGGTAAATCCCATTAAATAGCCCACAAACCCATAGAAGAAATAAACCGTACTGGGCAAAGAAACCGCATATTCTTAATTAGTATGGAAATGAAGTTCTGAACATTAATGGGACGTCTTTATTTTTGACTTGGAATTCATAGCATCCTTTTTAGCAAATCACATGCATCTTCATATCATGTCGAGTCTTCAAATGGGAGCTAGTTGGCAACAACAAGAAGTGGTCAGAACCGAAGTTGTCAATTACATGTGATATCCTACACTTCAGTAGTCGAGAATCGGATACAGCTTCCGCCTTAAAAGGCTTTTGATTTCTTTCATGGAATAATTCAGCATTGAATTCTCATCTCTCACTCAATTTATTCTCCATTCCTACTGTGTTTTTCACTTTCTTACCAAAAGAAAAAAAAAAGAAGGAAAAAAAACCTCAAAATTAATTCCATAGATTAAAAAAAGAAAAATCAGAAGAACATGAGCAGACTTTTAGAACTTGAGAGCAATTACTCAACCTCAGAAAATTGTTTTACCATTTTCATCCCTCCAATTAAAAAATAACCTATACAGTTCTTCACAGTTGATATAGGTTGAGTTTTTAGTTCATGATGGATTTCCAAAACATAACATGATTATAATTTGAAGTTATTCTAATGATTAAAGGGATTCAATACGTACTAAAGTTTGATCGTTTAATCCATTCAAAATGCGTCGATTCAAAGTTTCACAACTTAAGCAAAATACGCCCTAAACAATTACGAGTCTTGATCTTCAGTATTTAATCCGATTGTGAACTTTGGCTTTGATAGATCTTAAATGGCCAATAAACTACATGAATTTTTTCTTACCTTAAAACATATCACATGATACGCATGTGATCTGTTTTCGTAAAAATGAATGCCTCTCGAAAACAGTTACGTGATCACAAAAGTCATGTTTAGCTCATGATTAGGGAGAGAGTGTTTCACATTAGTTGGAAATAAGAAAATAAATTAATTAGTAAGTGTGACTTAAATTTTATTAGTTTAAGCTAGTGTTTGACCCATTTAAATGAATAGAAAATTATAATTTTAATAGTAAAATTATTTATTTTATTTTAAAATAAAAGTAAAAAAATAATTTTGATAATAAATACTAAAGAATATTTGTATGTATGTAATCAAATTATTATTATTATATGCAACAAAATATTATTAAATGAAATAATACATACTTATTTAAAAATAAAAATAAATTCTTAACACCAATAAAAAATTCTTAACACCAAAATAAATCCTTTTCTAGAATACCTAATACTTTCAAAAAAGAAAATATCATTTTATAATTTAAACCAATAAAATAAATATATAATTGAATATCACTAAAATAAATAAATAAATATTTATACTGAAATATAATTATGAAAATAAAGTAAAAACTTTCATATTCAAGAAAGCAACAAATTCTCTACCAAAGCAATTTTTTCATAAAGAAGCCATTTATGTCTAATTTTTTAATTTGTAATCCGCTAATAGTAAAGAACATAAAAAATAAATTTTTTTTAAAAAATAGAATTATGAAATTCTATACTCTGAACACTACACACTTCTAGCACACACAAACCCTAGCTTAACCCTTAAGTTTATCACGTGAACAAAAAATAAAAATAAAAAATCATTATCATTATTTTTTGTACAATAAAAGTAAAATTCATTAGCAAAACAACTTGTACATACCACTAACAAATTCTTGGTATTATAATTTCTTTTCCAGAAATTTGACTATCGTCGAGTGAGCAAAAAATGAAGGGTCGGGAGAAATAATAAGAATCATGAATCTTTTTCTCTAGAAATTTGACTACGAAACTCAAAACGCGAGAGATAAAAATAAAGATCAGGTGAAATAATAAGAATTGTGTATTTTATATTAATAAAAGGGTGAAAAATTGAATTCTTGATAATCATAACAATTATAATAAACATTACAGATAATGATAAGGATGAAATGAAATTTTATAAATCAATTAGTTAATTGAAAGATAACTTCAATAATTTTAAATTACTTTTTAAGGAAAACTTATGTTTATATAAATTAAGATGAGGTGAGTAGCGACTTAAATTAATTGCTTATAAAAGAAAAAAGAACTCATCTTCCTTCTTGTTTGATTCCCTTTCTTGCGTATGTATAAGACTGAATCGATTCAATTTCTAAAAAAGATTAGTGATTGGATCCATATATGCTTGTTAAAGAAAATAATTTTCTCATCTGAGAATAATTAAAAAGGGAAAGTGTTCAATTGGAACATGAAAACGTGATTAAATTGGTCATAGTTACTCTTCATACATCCCTAATAAATTTTTATATATATTTAAGAGAATTCCAGAGTATGAAGTTAATTTTATGTTTTAAATGCCTACTATTTATCTCGCTTGACGAACTTTCAACTGTATCATTGCTGAACAACTACAATTTTCATCAAACAAGGAGTTTTTTATTTGTACTTTGTAGTTATTAATCATGCATGTTTAAGTCAAAGTCGGTTGCATAGACATGGTCAAATAAGGTCCCCTATTTTTTCTTTTTTTCCCAAATGTTATTTGTTGGTACAATCACAGCAGAAACTTCCAGGGCAGAAACACCACTTATGCCAGACCATATAATGTCCAGAACCATAGTGCAGCTTAAGGGAGCACTAAAGTTTTTACCAATATTAATTTCCAACATAATTTAGGCCTTTTCTTCTTGTCTTCTCGCATCAGACTCAAAAGAAATGTAAATATCAAAAGACAAATCCACATTAGGTTCCCACGTTGAAATGGTTTAATAATGTTTTTTTACCAAAGTATTATACTTCTTTTGTCTAAAAAATAAAAGAAGAATTCACTTTTAATTGGCTATACTCTTTCTATTCTAGGAAAAAAAAATCCATTTTGAATTAAATACAAATTTTTTTAGTCATTAGTTCCGACGCTTTTAATGTATTATCAAATACATAATTTTATATTTTTATTCATACTTATTAATTATAGCTATACATAATTATAAATAGTAAGAATATTAGAGGAATTTTGTTCTAAAATTAGATTATTATTTTTTTTGAAACAAAGAAATTTTTTGAAAATGAACTAGTTTCTTGGAATGGAATGAGTAATTTTTTCAGTTATAAATTTAATGTCCTTAATGCACCATTAAATACACAATTTTACATTTTTATCATAATTTTTAATTGTGAGCCATAAATAATCATTTTTAATAAGAATATTATATGAATTACATTAAAAAATAGACTTTATTTTGGGACAAAGAAAAATTTTAAAAGTAAACTTTTTTTTTGGTACATATCTTTTCAATATAAAATGTATAGTGCTTTTTAATTCATCTGATAATTAATTTTTTTGGGTATAATTCCTGATTTTCTTCAACTCGTGAGATTTGAATTCATAACTTCTAAAAAGACGCTAAAGATAGCATTCGACCAATTTTCCATTTCATATTAAAGATACACTAAAATACATAAGAAGATATTTTGTTAATAAAGTTTTGACGTTGCGATTGAAAGAAACTCTATACTAAAAAAGTTATATAATTACTAGGTAGTTAAGAAATCTTTCTATGCGCCCCATCCCCAAACACCCCCCTCCTTTACCCCGCCGGCACTTTTTTTCCTTAATACAAAAAAACAAAAACAAAATTCTAACACATTAACTGTTTTTCCCCCTTGAACTATTGTATTTTACTGAAAATAAATAACAATAAATTACAAAACTTTTGAAGGCTGTTAGGAAAGCAAAAGCTGTAGTAAACATGTGATATAAAAACACTAATATCCAAAAGGAAGAAAGCAATAAAGGGGCCTAGGGGTATAAGCGAGTTGGTAAGTTTGAAGTAACCTAAGGAGAAATCCCCTGGCAATATGTGGGGTAGCTTTCCACTGAAATATTGTGGGGCCTATCCTGGAGTTTGGCCGGTTGGCTTTCTTTCAGGTTTCTGCCAATTTGTGTACATTCTTCGATTTACATCCCACATGGCTAAAGGGCCTCTGGTACAGGAGGAGTTTTACCTTCGTAGGAGGGACTTTCTCCTAAAACAAAAGTAAAGGGTTTACATAATACTGCCAGCATCGCAAAAAAAAAATTAATTTAAAAAAATCTTTTTGTCATAAAAAAAAGAGTTCACTTTTAGTGTAAAATTCTTGTATTGCTCTTATTAATAAGGACAATGTATAAACTAAATTAGAAAGTAGGGATAATAATGCAAAAATATATATTTAATTGTGCATTAAATATGTTATATCATATAATTTAAAAAATGTTGTATTAAATTAAAATAAACTCTTTTTTGGAAAACGTAGGAAGTGTTACATGAAAATATTGTTGGAACTGATTGGAACCGAAATGAAACAAAAGTTCCTAGTAATATCATCTTAGTTACAACCCTATAACATTTTTTTTTCTTTAAAACGATAAATTTTTATTAATTGTCAATGGCAAAAGATTTACAAGATTTAGCCAAAAAGGCTAAAAGCTAAAGAATCTTCATGGATGTACAAGCCTACAACATTCTCACTATCCAAATTTGGAAACTATTTCCTTCTTTCTTGTTATTATTGCATTAATGTTTCTACTACTGTTATCATCGTCATGGCTGTGGTCATTATCATTGTAGTATCGTCACATCTGATGTTAATTACTTCCTACGTTTAGGATAAGCACAATATTTCATAAACAGAGAAAATACTTTTAAAATGGAGGAAAAAATCCCTAGTCAACAGGGATGAATTGCTAGAAAAAGGGCAAAAAAGGGCTAGCCTCTTCCAATTTCCATAAGAGGAGAATGAAAGAGGCGGAAGGGCTTAGGATCCTGAAGTGAGTAGAGAGAAGTAGCAGAGAAGAGAAGTAGCAGAGAACTGAAAATAGAGGGAGAAAGTTGGAAAATATTTAATTAAAGGAGATAACACATTAACGGTAAAAGATAATGTTCTGCATTGATTGTTTAAAGACTCGCCGCTAAATTAATAAAATACTTAATATTATTATATTAATTGTCAATTAATTTTGAATTAAATGCTCAAATTTTCTAATACTAATTTGAGTAACGATTGAAATAGTGATAAATTATGATGACTTTGTATGGTGATTGACTTGACAATCATGAAAAGATAAAATTATCTCTTATTATTTTGTGTTTTGTAATGAAGATGAAAAGATAATTTTATCTTTTTATGGTTACGACGTCACCCACTTATATAAAGTCATTATGATTTGTTACTATTTCTATTATTACTCTACTAATTTTATGCTATTAACAATTGTAAGGGAATTAGTTGTCAAGCACAGCTGGTATATAGTGTAATGTCATTCAGCCGACTAACAAAATAGTTAAAGTCGTTCTATTAATTGTCAATTAATTTTAAATTAAAATGCTCAAATTTCCTAACACTAGTTTTATGTTAGCAATTTTACGAGAATTAGCAGTCACGCATAGTTGGTATACAGTGTGATGTCATTTAGCCGACAAGAGTATTTTATTCATTTATAGCGCTGGTAAGTCCAACGGGTACTTTTTCTTTTTTGAATATTAGGTACACCTTTTCAATTTCTAATTTCCTATAGTAGAAACTTCTTTTGGCCTAATTTGGAGAATTTTGTCTTCCAATTTTAGGACAAAAGTTAGTGATTCTTTCCCTGTCTGGGTTTATTTGTCAATTATTTGACCGAAATGCTCTACTTTTTCAAAAGTATAGAAACTTACTTTCCAACCAGAATTTTGATGTTGCTCACTATCATCAATGTCTTAACAAATAAATAAAACAAGCAGAAAGGAACTTCGTGCCATGGCAAGAACAGCTGTGTTTGGTGCCGCTCAAAATTGAATAAAATATTTAAAAAGCACAACAAGAGTTGGAGTTTAGAGGTTTTAGTATGTTGATCATCTCTCATCTGTTTACGTGAAATTTGATTTATTACAAATTTTGTGACAAAAAAATGCAAACAATTGGGGCAATATTATCTTTTGTAACTCTTAACTGTTTACTTGTGTCTATCATAATATATTCTTGAATTATGTTATAGTGATGGAAAATCATTACTTTAAAATTTGATAGTCTTGTTGAATTCTCTCCTGCCACATAAAAATAAAAGTAATGATAGAAATTGTGACAAATTATAGTAATTTTGTGTAGTGATTGACGTGGCAACTATGAAAAATTATCCATTTATCTTTATTACAAAATACAAAATAACGAGGAATAATTTTGTCTTTTCATGGTTGTTACGTCGTCACTATAGTTTGTCACTATCTCTATAATTACTTTAAAAACAAAATACTTTGCTAGTGAGTATTAGACTCTAACCTAATAATTATGCTTTAAAGTCCAATCCAAGGTTTAAAGAAAAAATTGGGAAATTTGCAAATATAGTAGATTTGACCGTTGACTTTGCAAATATAGCACCGTCATTTTTTTTTTGCTGTTATAGCACTTCAATACTACAAAAAGACCAAAATGCCCTCATCTTCTCTTCTAAAACACAAAGACATAGCACTTCATCTTCATCTTCATCTTTGTCGATTCAACAAAATTTGTTCTCATACCCCATTATTTGCACTCCTTATTATTTGCATATCCCATTGGATCATCATCTTCAAATAAGAAGACTGTGACCGTGGAGAAAAAAATCGCATCAGAGAGATATTAGTTGAAATTTGCACGAGTTAAACTGGGTTTGTGAACTTTAACGAAATTGGTCGAGCCCTAAGTCGAGTTTTAGGTCGAGCACAAGGTTAGGTCGAATATAAGTTCAAGTTTTAGATCGAACAATAAGTCTAAGTAGTAACTGGTTGAATATTAGATCGAGCTCGACCTAAACTCGACCTATTACTAGGTCGAGTTAAATTTTAACAAAGAAAGGAAAAAAATTGAATTTTTTTTTAAAAAAAAAACAAGTTTTAGGGTCAAGCTCAACCCCATACCCTAAAACTTGACCTAGTAGGGTCAAGCTCAAAAAAATTAACCTAGCATTTTATATTAGATTTTAATATTTATTAATAAAATTATATCATTTTATTAATATAACATGATTGATACACATCAATTGAGACAAAAAATATATTCTCGTAAATGACATAAGTAGAGGGGTTCAACTATTTGTGAATTACATCAATTATATTCACATTACACTTCTTTACTGACCTGAGCATGAGAGAGCTTTACCTCAAATAATGCTCTGGGTTTATCTCAGAGATTACCCAAAATGTGTTTTGCAGATTTAAGTGTGATCGAGATTAGTGGTAGATTGTGAGTTGGTGAATACGTTGGTGAATATGTGCTTCGTCAATTGACGTTCGTGGGAAAAGGTTAAAAAGGGTCTTGTATGTGCTACTGATTCTCTGTTGTTGGTGTATTAAACCAAGTTTATTTAGCGAATTATATTTTGATTAGGATTTACTAATTCTATGTTGAATTAGATTTGAATTGTTATTGGAAAGTAGATTTTGAATAGGAGTTTCTTCCTACAGTTTGTATTTTAAAGTGTAGGGTTTTTTCTACCTTATTGTTTGTCTCCAAATAAATTGTTTTTGTTATTTTTCACTACATGATTTTTGTATGAAGGATTTTTACATCCTACATGTGGTATCAGAGCCAACAACTTTAGTTGTTGGTTTCTTGATCCTTGTGATTTTCTAACTAGGGAGGCTAAAAGTTGTTTGTTAGCCATGGATGATTGGAACATAAAATGTGTTGTTCCAAAACTCACAAGAAAGCAAAATTATAAATTTTGGAGGATTCAGATGGAAACACACCTTCAAGCATACGATTTGCTACAGTTTATTCAAAAGGAGATACCAGATAATGCCAATGCCGAAACCAAAAGAAATGTATATTTGACATTATCTCAAATTCATCAAGCAATTGATATGTCAATTTTTCATAAAATTTGTACTACTGCCAGACAAGCATGGGATATTTTAGAAAGAGCCTATATTGGCATATATCAAGTTGGAAAAATCGTGTTATTATTGAAGAGAAATTTTGAGTTTTGCTCTATGGGGAAATTTGAAATGATTGAGAACAATTTTTCCCATTTGTTGGATATCAAGAATGAGATGGAATTTAATGGATGTATTCTTGAAGATAAATTTTTGGTGGACAAAGTTCTTTATTCATTATCTATAAGGTTTGATTATGTTGTTGCACTTATATTGGAGACTAAAGATTTATCAACTTTGAGCATTAAAGAATTACAAAGTTCATTAATCCTTCATGAACAAAGAAATGATGGGAAGCTTGTATTAGAAAACAAGCTAGTGGAACAAATATCAAAACTTCAAGATACTACAATAATTGAGGAAGAAGATGGTTCCAATTTGGAGTCTAATATTCAAAGTCAAAAGTTTGAAGAGATGGATTGTGAAAATTACCAAGTTGATTTTGTAAAAGATGAATAAGAGATAATTGGTTCGGCAGAGCAACAAGAAGAAATTTTGGATGCTTTGGTTGATGAAGAAATCAGTAATTTAGAAGAAAAATTAGAAACCATTGACACGGTTGAAGAAAATGAGAAAAATTTTGAATCTCTTTACCTAGAAGAGAAATTGGGTATCGTAAAATATTTTGAATTGCATAGCAATGGTGAAGATGATTGTTTTGAAAAGTGGGTCAATGTGGTTGAGGTTTTTGATCAAGAAGAAGACGCAAATAGAAAATTTTCAAAGTATAAATTTTCACCAATGACAAGATTGAAGGTGATAATGAAGATCAAGATCAAGAAGTTGATATTATACGTCATCTACACGGTAAAGGAGATTTCAAAAGAAATTCATACTTGAGATGGTGTTGGCGCTACTTTTATGGCAAGTTTGGTTTAAGGGAGGCTTTGTTGGTGTATTAAACCAAGCTTATTTAGCGAATTATATTTTGATTAGGATTTACTAATTCTATATTGAATTAGATTTGAATTGTTATTAGAAGGTAGATTTTGAATAGGATTTAATTAGCAAATCCTAACTGTCTTAGATTAAGTATGGGATCTATATAAAGGACCTATGGTGATTAGTTTTTGTGAGGTTCAAAAAAATAAGGATAAATTACATCACTACCCCTGTAGTTCGTGTAAATTACCAATCAAACCCTAAGATTTGGTAAAAAGACCAATACCCCTTTAAGGGGGCTAAATGTTATGAATTTAAGGGAGCTAAATGTTATGAATTTTGTTGGTTAAAGGGGCTAAATGTTACAAGTTTATCAAATTTAAGGGGGCATTGGTAATTGTCCATATCTCGGGGTTTGATTGGTAGTTTTTACAAACCACAAGGGTAGTAGATGTAATTAACCCAAAAAATAAAAAGAGAGACTTCAAGAAAATAGAATTGTGAGAAGTAGAAGTTTCTTACTACAGTTTGTATTTTGAAGTGTAGGATTTTTTTCTACCTTATTGTTTGTCTCAAAATAAATTGTTTTTGTTATTTTTTACTGCATGATTTTTGTACAAAGGATTTTTACATCCTACATCTGTACTCTTGCGCTATGTCTGGAAAGGAAAAAATGGCATTATGAAAGTCATGAACTAGTAGTACATAAGTTATGGGGATTTAATATGTTGAGCCCAATGCTTTTACCAATGGGGAAAATTATAGCATAAGCCATCATCCAAAATGAAACAAAATGACAGTTGTATATATTTATTTATTTAGACAAAGCTAGATAGAAGAGAGTTTGAAAGTTGTTCAAAAAGGAACTCAGAATATCACAATGGAGAAACAATCATGGCATTTTTTCAACGAAGCATATTTCTAAAAATGTTGCAACGAATACTCCATAAATTTGTCCCTATCCAATTCCTGTCTCTTTAGACGACTATGGAATGTTTCTTAAAAAATATACTTTAGAATATTCTTAGTTTAGGCATTCTTATCCTAACTTTCCCTTTCTTAAAATAATTTAAAAAATTTCCCATTTATTTTATTACTAAAATAAACCAATGGAAAGCAGGGGGATATATAAGACTTGATCTCCAAGATGCAATGAGCTAAAAATATAAATTAAGACCGTCAACCAAAACTAGATTATCTATTATCAGTTTTTAGTACCCACTCGAGGAGTGGGAAGTGACTAGTTAATTTTTTAGTAATTTTTTATATTTTTATAAATATATAAATGCTTTTGTTAAAATGATTTAAAAGTAACGCAAACTTTATACTAATGGTGCTAATTGAAATATTGATAAGTTCTTTTTTGAAATTTTTTTTGTTATTAACGACTAATATATATAAAAATCAATAATGCATAAGAAGGTGACTTTTATTGAAGCAATTGAATTTAATATGATAGACTATAAAATTCTAATAATATGATATGTTATTAATTATTATATTTGCATGGATTTAAACAATTGTAATAGATAGTTTTTAGTTAGTTTTGCAATGATTAATAATTAATGATAAATAAAAGAATCTCTTGTAATATTTTCACAATTAATGAGAATGAAAACAAGTTAACTAAAATTTAATATTACATTTTTATAGTGTTTTATTTATACATTAATAAATAAAATATATGCAAATTAAAAAATTAAATTGATAGGAATATTTATAAGAGAAATATGCAAGTGTATGTAGGTCATAAAATTTATATATTATTTTTAAAATTGAATGATTAAGGCTATTTTTTCCGAATTAAATGGGACCGGCATAACCCCATCCAAGACACAGTGAGACCGGTACCTCCTAGCCACTACTTAGCTAAAAGATCAAAAGAACACCCTACTGGGTTTAGATTAGTTATGTTAGGGTTTGTCTAGTGAATGTTATGCCTTTTCGAGTCGCTACTTGTACTATATTAATTTGGGCATTCCCACGTTCATATAATCAGTTTCTTTTGGACCAAAAAAAAAAATCAATTGCATTCATAATTAAAAGTTAAATAATAAAAAATAATATTTTTTACTTAAAATGATAAAAAGTGATTTTTTAAAGAATAAATTCAAATAAGATTTAAAATAAATAGTTTAAAAAATAATGAAATTAACCTATAAGACTTCTAATAAATCAACATAATTAATAAAAAAACACAGTAAAATTTTTTAAAACCAATTAAAACTTAAATTGCTTGATAAAGATTTGTAAATATAAAATATGTATTTTTTTGGAATAAATAAATATACCAACTGACATGTTTGGATAAATATACATTCTAAAAACCAAATGACAATTGAAATGATTTTATACAATATTTAGAAATAGTACTGGTATTTTATATTAAAATGTTTAAAATGATAAATAAAAAAATTATATTATTTTAATGTTTATGATGAAAATTACATTTTAATTTATGATAACACAATTTTTTTTAATATACATATGTGTGTGTCCAAAATTAACAAAAATTTATGACAATATAAATTAAAAAATAAATCCCCATGCATAACAAAAAAATGTTTGATTTGTTTTACATTGTGACTATTGATTACATTTGAACGTAAAATTTAAATAAATACTAATAATTTTTATGTTAAAATAAAGAAAATAATATAAAAAATTTTAAAATAAATTAAAACTCAAAAACTTGTTGAAGAAATAGTCACAAAACTTTACCAAATTACACTTATAGCAAGAGTAACCTACAATTTGAGAGAAACATACTGAGAATAAGCCACCACTAAAATCTCTCTTTTAAAATATAGATATGCAAAAATGAAGGCCATTGACCAATTCAGTATATATGCAAAATTTTTGCTCATTATCATAGCAAGTTCGGCATAAAAAAAGTATTTGTACCGATTTTCTTCTACTCAAGGTTTGGCTTGGAAAAATGTACTTTATTGTGTTTAAAGGTTAGCTTTGGAATTTTGGCTGAAGCTACTAAGTTTTTGTTTACATATTTTTCTAAAACTAATATTGCATTGGTGCACGCATCGAATAGCCATCAAACTTACTCTTAACGGGTCGTCCACATATTGAATTACCTATCAAACTTAAGTCCTATCCTATGTTAAGTTGCCTTCCATGAGTAGTTCACACATCAAACACATGCACATCGGACTACCCATACCATCTTATGTAAACTTAATAACGATAAGTTCAATACCCCACTCCAAGTTATGAACCTTTGGATCCTATGTACACTTACCCCTCATGGGTAGTCCACATATTGGACTACCCATCAAACTCAAATTCCATTCTATGTAAATTTGCTGATGACTAGTCTAACAGCCCAACCTAGGTTACGAGTCTTAGATTGGTTCATTTATGATCAAACTCAAATTTCATCCAATGTAGACTTGCTAATGACTAGTGTAATAGGCTAATAGCCCAAGTTACGAACTTTGCCTTTGATACTAGAGTTAAGAATTTGTCCGAGGAGAAAAATACATAGAGACAGCCACTAATAAATAAATTGAAACCTAATTTGGAACCAAAAGTTCAATTAGTAAGTTTTAAACCTATCTTATTAAGTACTTTACATTTTTTTTCTTAAACGGATGTGAAATTGGTTCATTTATCCATGAACCTCAACAAAAGAAGGCATTATTGATTTTTTGAAGAGTTTCTTCGACTTTTTAGGGATATATATAAGTCAAATTCGGTATTTGAACATTACTTGCAACTTTTTAGGGGATCAAATTTGGTATTCGAATATTACATATATTCACAATTTGAGCAAGTAGCAATGATTCATTTGGAGGCCTTATAAATAAAAATTTTACTAGATGATAATGATGAAAAGATAACCAATATATATATATATTCTATTCTAAAATGTCAATGTGCAACAATAATTTTAAATAATTAGTTTTCCTCACCAAGGGAACATGTATGGATGGCCATTTTAAAACACTTTCCATAATATTTTATAATTTTTAATATATTTTTTATCTTACAACCATTATTTTGAAATATATGAAAATGTGTTTTGAAATTCTATTCGTACAAGTAATTTCTGGCTCCTAAAGTTACCAATGCACCTGGAATTTGAAACGCTATCTTTTGTGGTTTATATTTTTAATCTCTCTTGTGGGTTGTAAAACCCCAGTGACCGTATTATACTTTGGATTATGGGAAATTGATAAAAGTCGGCTCATATCACAATGATGAGGTAAAGAAGCAATTTAGTAGGAAAAAAAGTAATTACTCTCAAAATGCCATTCGTTTCATGAGTTCTTAATCAAACCGGAAATCATAGCAGCAAAAAGGTGGTATTTTCTTTTTTGCCATCACTAATGATAAAAGATTCATTTTTTAGGATTTATGAACGTGTAGCCCAATGAATATTTTCAGTTTCATCCTCATTGATTATAAAAGATTAATATTTTGGATTTAGGAAAGTGTAGCCTAAAATAAATTTGTTAAACTAAAGACTATCCTGTCTCATGTACGGGATTGATTTATCGTAATTGATGGTAAGGTGTAAGCAATCTATCCCAACCATGGACTAAACCACCAAAATTAATTACGAAATTATATATGTAGTTATATTTATGATATTACTTATTTAATACTCCTTCCATCAACCCCCTCCCCTCCAAAAAATAGAAAAAAAAAGAGTCTACTTTTAATTTAGTATAACTTTTTTTTTTAAAATACAAGATAAAACACACTTAATGCACCATTATACTTTTGATTTGGAGAAAGTCCTATTTGCGAAGGCTAAACTTCCCCACTTATGCGCCCTTTAGTCATGTGAGATGTAAATCGAGAGATGTGAGATGTAAATCGAGAGATGTGCACGAGATGGTAGAGGCCTGAGGGAGAGAGCCAACAGACTAAACCCCATGACAGACCCCACAATATTTTAACAGAAAATAGGCCTGAGGGAGAGAGCCAACAGACTAAACCCCATGACAGACCCCACAATATTTTAACAGAAAATCTGCCCCACGTGAGATTTGAACCTGTGTTGCCAGAGGATTTCTCCTCACGTCACCTGAAACTTACCAACTCGCCTATGCTCCTGGGGGCTAGTACATACTTAATTATGTTATACATTGTCATTACTAGTAAAGGTAATATAACATTTCATATTGAAAGTGGACTCTTTTTTGGAGACAAAAAGGAATTTTAAAGCTGGACTCTTTTTCTATGACAAATGGAATATATTATACTTTTAACATGAATTATCTCATTTGATAATTTTCAATTTTTTAGGAAATACTTCCTTTGTCTCAAATAAAGAGTCTACTTTCGTTTTGGTACAACTGTTTTTCAAATTATAAGGTACAACAAAATTAGTGCACAATTAAATGTATAGTTTTATATTTTTATCTTTACTTTTTAATTTGGATTATACATTATTATCATTAGTAAGGATAATAAAAGCATTTTACCTAAAAAGTGAACTCTTTTTTAGGATGAAGAAAAATTTTCAAATTGGACTATTTTTTTTGGGATGAAAGGAATATTTATTATCAAATATTGGTGGGTTTGAGTATTAGAATAATTATAAACTAGCTTTCTAACAGTTATTGATAGGAAAATTATGATTCTCTTGATAATGATAAAAATTAAGTATTAAAAAAAGAGAATATTACTTATATTATGTATCCCATATATATACATATAAACTAAGAAATTGGTTCAATTCTGGTTTAGGTTGAGATATAGTTTCTGGATTTGGTTACTATGAAATCGGCCGTGAGGAAAGAAATAAGAAATAAGATACTATATTTAGAATATATCAAGAGGGTGAGATATCTAAATATGGTTAAAATATATTTTACACTTTTTTTTGGGTGAAATTATATATTTCAGCAATAATGAATAATCTTTATATTAGAGTCAAGTAAACAAATAATGATTTAAGACTGCGATAATAGAAAATTTTAATAAAAAATGAAGTAAACAATATACTTTCAATGGATACATAATTAATGAGTGCTCACTTATTGTATACAGAGTATTGTTGGGTTACAAATGGGATAAGTTTAGTTGGGGCAAACATTTCATTAATAATGATGCATTTAGGAATTTAAATAAAAGAATTAAATTTTTTATTAGAGTGGTTAAGAAATATATTTGAAAATTTTAATAATAGGAAATTAGAAAGACTAATGGCAATTTGAGATGATTGCATAATGAAAGAAATTTAAATAGAGAAATTGATAAAAAAATCTTTTTTATATAAGAAAAGCTGCCACATGTATTAATTGTATTACTATAATTTTGCTACATGTACAATTCTAATTCTCCTTAAGATCATTTATCTGCAATATGTATCTACTCAATTTGAATATTAACTTTAACAATTATATTTAAATATAATCAATTTGAATATTAATATAATAACTAATTGAAGTTTTCAATCTAATCCGATTCTTCTCATTATCTATAACTAGGGGTGTTCATGTGTGCCATGTACACCTTTTGTTCTCTCTTTGGCTTTTATATTCTTATTCTTTCTCTCTCTGTCTCTCTTTCTTTCTTTCTTTTTTTTTTTTAAATATATTTTTTTTTCTTATCATCTCCTTTTGTCATTTTCATCTTCTCTTTTTGTTTTAGTGGAGTTTTCAAGTGTTCAACAAAGCTGATCAATTATTGTTGTAAGGATGATCTGAATTTCAAAGCGACGTATTTTATTATTTTTTAAAAAATTTTTGCTTTTGAATTTTTTAGGATTATTTTCATTTTTTTTAAAGTAAGATTTGGAAAAGAAATTCATCTTCACTATGTGAATTAGTGTTTAGATTATGGTCATTTTCAAAATCTCTTGATCATCTGGCGATGAATCCAGCAATAACGTTTTAGTATTTATACATAATCTTTACTCTTTTATCTTTATTTTTTATTTTATAATTTTAAATGAAAAATGATTAGGACTTTTTTTTCATTAATTTATACTCATTAACTTCTCATATTTTAATTAGTTGGTTTAAAAAACGTGATATTCAATTATAATGTTTTCTTAGAGGTGGATCCATTAGACAATGAGAAAGAAAGTGTGAAATTTTTAAAGAGGAAAAGTTTTATATATATTTAAAGTTTTGATCGTTAGTCTAATTGGATTATTTTTATTTTAGCTACTAATTATCTTCATCTACTTGAAAATTTGGTTCTTGATCAACATTTCAAAATATTGATTACTTTTTTTTCTTAGTTTATCTTATGAGTAATGATACAGACAACGACTAAATATATCGACTTTCTATCGCCACTTATATGTAACCCTAACGACACGTCCACCTCAATTAAACTTCCATGTCATTACTTTTTAAAAAACATTAAAAATCGGTGAAACATATGAAACAATGACAGCTTCTCTGTCTACAATTTTTTTCCTACATCAGTTTTCTGTCTACGCCCTTTAGTAAGAATGGGGAACGGTATTCTTCCTAAATATTAGATATAGGTAATAATAAGAGAATACTAAAGATTCGATCCATAAAATTTCTCAATTCTGACACACGGTACTTATTAGATTGAATGTACTTATTCGATCTAATATAATGATTTTGCTGCATCCAAACTAATACCAATCCAAGCCAATTCATTAAATCAAAATTTAGTAAAGAAGAATAGGAGAATTTATATAAAAAGGCCGCGATAAATATCCCTAAAGAAGCTATACTGGCTGAAAAAATTGAATTTTTGAAAAATTTGTATCGCTTCTTTTTCTCTCATCCAGCCACACCGGTCTTCAATTTTTGTCCTACATCAGTTCTCTGTCTGTGCCTTTCTGAAAACAACAACAACTTCTCTCTGCCGGCCACATTGTTCTGGAATTTTTTTTCCTTTAAGCCCTCACTTCCATTTCACTTTTTTAGTTCTCCATCTGTGCCCTTCAGCAAAACACACACAAATTCTTCTTCTCTGCCCAGTTTCCGCTAGCCACACCGTTTTGCAATATTTTGCCTTCAAGCCCTCACTTCTATTTCAAATTTTCAGTTCTTCATCTAGTGGCTTTGGAAAAAAATTGTTTCTAGCGAAGGAAAAAAATTTTCTTGAAGAAAACAAACATCGAAGATTGATTCACGTATTGCTCTAGAAATAGAGATTGGATTTTTTACTGGTAAGTTCCCTAATTTATTTTGGGATGTAAATTTGGAACTGTTGGATTTGGATCTTTCTGCTTTCTTTAAAGTATCATTGGATCTTTTTCCCCTCTTTTGCCTTTGATTTTATCAATTTTGTGTGTTCTATTGTTGGGATTGTATAGAAATTTTATTGGAACAAATCCTAATTTGTCTCCATGAATGTTATAACGTAAAATGTTGTTTATTAGTCATTCAGAACAAACGCATCTTATGGATTTTCCCACCATATTTTAAGGATTTTGAGGCCTTCAATAGGATACACCAGAAAGAATTTAGATGTGGCATTCAAAATAGTTTTCTACACATAAATAGTTGATCGAGGTGAAAGAAGGGATTACAAGCTAGATTTTCTTGGTCAAAAAATGGCTTGCTGCACAACTTGTTCTTCTCTATGCTTTCTGCTAACATTGGTCTCTTCTTGAAGCTTCTAGGAAGAAGTACCTTCGGTTGCTGCTATTATTGCTGGCACAACCCCATTTCCAGATATGGCATGTAAAATGGGCTGCATAGAATATTAGTAGTAAAGATTTTGTTCTTCTTCTCTTGTATTGATTAGTAGTATAGATTTTGTTGAATGATTTTTATTAGTCCATGTTATGGAGAGCAGCATTTCCTTTTTGGTTTTTCTGCTTCTTCTACTAATTTTCGGAATAGATTTTGTTCTTGTCATAATGAATTTTGCTAGTCCATGTTGTAAAGAATATCAGTACAATGGTGATCCATTTACCGTTTAAATCATATCATAATTTTATTAGCTATTTCAATCAAAGAAAGGAGATCTCTTTTAATCTAATAGTATTTTATGAGTGATATGAAGTAAAAGTTATAAGGAAGTTTAGATGTTGAGCATTATGTCTTGTAGAAACTCATCATTATGTAGTATAGATTCAAAATGCCATTTATGGTGGTGTGTGGGTGATTTTTTTTTCCCTCTCTTAGAAATTTTTGTTCACTCTATGTAGCATTTATGTTGTCACTAATTGCCACATCACATTAGCTTGAAAAAACAAAGATGCAAAATAAGCAATGAAATTATAGTTCTTGCTCAATTGGAGAAGTTTAAACTAAACAACTTTTGCTATGCCAAATAATCTGCACTTTTTACACACGTAATGATCAAGCAAATGTATTGTACAAAACTTGGTCATATGATAATTGGAAGTTGTCTACAATTACTAGTTAGTCTCTCAGGCCATGTATAATTTAGCACCTCCATTATTCATTCAAAACAACTATGCGGCAAACTTGTACTAGAAGTATGAGTATCTATTGAAAGGCTTTGGACAATGGAGAAACAAAATTTTCATTCTCAATTTTAGTTACCTCGTTTGGGGGACTAATGCTTCTTCCTTTAAGGAAATTGGAGTACCAGTGTGTAGAGTGTTTTGGGTACCTCCTCAGTTGCTTGTCATCCAAATCCACATAGTACAGGCCACAAGCTGTCTGGTAGCCACCCAACAACTCGAAACCATCTAAGAACACCCACAGGAAGTAGCCTTTTGTATTTGATCCATTTCTTCCAACATTAAAGGATGAAAGTAAGAGAAAAAGTCAGGGAAGTTGAAAATCTTTAAAATCTTTAGCATGGAACAACAAGAGAAAAAGGAGCAGCACAAACCAAGCAAGTTGAGGAAATGTTTGCCATTGATATGCTTCCATATGTGCTCTTCTGTTTATTTTATGGTGACTCTTGTTAACTTGCAGATTAGCTTGGAACTACAGGAAATAATAGAGTAAACAAGGTTGTTAAACTTGAGTTTTTACGTAAAATTGGTAGAGGGTCTACAAAATCGGATCGTAAAATCGTAAGAGTTTACAAATTATGAAAAATAATATATATAATATATGCTAAATTTATAAATTACAAACTTGTTCAAACTTATAAAAAATATACAAATTTCAAAAAAAAAAAATATCAATCACACCTAAAAATTAATAATAATCATAATTTATTAACAACCATGCATAACAAAGCATAAGTCCCTAATCATCGAAGTTTAAACTAATGGCAATAAAGAGGATCGGTGAAAGACGGAGTGAGGAGGAAGTTGATGATGCTTTTGGTGGGAATGAGAACAGAAAATACCTAGAGAAAACGAGGGCAATGAAGGAAGGAAGGAAGGAAAGGGGAAGAAGGAGAAGGAGAAGAGACTTCGGCCGGTCGGCGGAGAGGGAGAGCTGTGGGCAGTGAGGACTGGGGAGGCAGAGCTGCGGCGGAGAGAAATTGAAGAAGACGGGAAAAAGTCCTAAGTAAAATAGAATTCAAAAGTTCAGTCAAAACGCTGTTTGTCTTGTGTTTTGTAGAAACGGATCGCTGGCCGATTTTACGATTCTAAGTGTCAAACTCGCGAGTTTACCTGATTTTACTCATTTTTGTTTTTACCTATAAACTGAATCGGATACTTGGTTTTGGATCGTAAAATCGTAAAAACGTACTAGTAAAATTGAGAGTTTAACAACATTGAGAGTAAATCAAACTAAGCAACGTATAACACATGGATACCCAATGCTTAGGCTAAGTTTGCAAAATCAGAGTAATTCAATATAGGTTACTTTTAGACAAAAAAAACTAGCTTTTATGAGTTATACGACCCCCATGTGCCAATCTATCTTGTAATTCAATCTTATAGAAATCAAGAGCAGCATCAAAAGTTCAGAGAATTTTACCAATCCAACACCCAATAGTATCATCTACAACAATGAGCTAAAAACCGAAGCAAAAATTATAAGTTATAATGAACTTCACAGCTTGTTGTATGAAGATTCCATAAACCCTAAACCCAGTTAGGGGAGACAACAAAATTTTAAAATATATGATAATAAAAAGCAAACATCACATGACATTCAATACCAGGACTGAGGATCTTGACGGAACATGTTGAGAGGGGGTTTATTATGAGCCAGACTTTCATCAATGAGGCCTAAGTGCCAGTGCTAGCTCTAAGAGTAGAAGTCTCTGGCATGGGCTAGCAGTTCGTGACCCGTCTCCACACACTTGAAGCGGCCATTTTTCAATTCTTTGAAGGTCGGTGGGCCTAGCAGATTCTGCCTTTCTTTGGTCTAATCATTGTTTTCTCCTTCAACGACTCCTCCTCCTCCTCCAACTTCGGCGTTCTAGTCCATTGCTATTCTCTACTATCACTGGTGCTTTTAGTTTTATTATGAAAAGTTCAATAGTTTTGACTAGGGCAAGAATCAAGGTTTTAGGAGACGAACTCCCTTAATTTTATGACTTTTGACTCACGAAAGACAAATAAATGTTGAGATTTAACAAAAATGTAGAAGAATTAAAAGGCTAGTGCATTTACAATTTCACACACACGGACACAGTTCAATCACTCCATTTTCCTATATAATCCTTCCCTAATTACTTCAGTCAACAGAGACGTCTTTCTAGACCCTAAGAATTTGTGATCAAAAGATTACACTTGGACTTAGAAACTAACCTTCATATTCAAAAACGAACAAAATCTGACATGGGCTTAAGAAATGTCGTGGAAAGAATTTTCTCTTGGTTAACTTCAATAATACTGATGATCAGAAAAGCCCCATCTAAAAGAACCAAAATTAAGCTTAAAACACACATAAACTGCAAGAATCACCAAACTGACAACTCAAAACAAATCTAAGCATGACCCACATGATTAAAGCTCGCAAGTCTCCAACTTTATGCTGTAAAACCACAATCTAGCACAAATTTTGCAAAAGGAAAATTGAAAGAACAGTACTAAAAAAAAAATCGACCATCCATCAATAAAAATTATAGAAGAAATTAAAAAAACCTCACCTTTATATAATCCACAGGACTTGATCTTTAAAAAAATCTTTACTCAACTTTAACATTGTGTGACAAATTTTACCAACAACAAAGAAAGATAATTGTTTGCATTCTTTCGATTTTTTTCATTATAGACAATTTATTCTAGGATGAAGAGGATTAAAAAAAATAATAAAAAAATTAAGATGTAAACAAGGGACCTTCGCGATAGAGTGAAGGGAAAAGACCATTTGGGGAAATAACAACATGTCCCTCAGGCAAGACTTTTCTGTCAAGACTTGTGACAAATTCCACACAAACCTTCTTGAACTTACTATTTCGTTCCATTTTCTACACACACATCCTACCCTGAAAATTCTAGCAATAGGTAGCTAGGATAATATTCATTCTATCAAATCATCAGGAAGGATCAAATCCAAATAAACTGTCACAGCTTCCTTATTGCCGTCATCAATTGTCTTAGAAAATGTGTCCAGCTCGATGTCTTTTTTGATGTTATTGTAGCAATGATTGACCCATGATGTTTCCCCTTTGATGAAGAGTTACCTTAAACCTGTGTAAAAAAATATCAAATAAATTCACATTACACTAGAGGAACAAAATTTAATCCCTAGAATAATATAATATGCTTTTGATCAAAATATCAGAGGAAACTCAGTAATCTACAATATATTTCTTGCAAACAATCAAAGTAATAAATAAGCTAAAGCTTTGTGTATAACCTATCACAAAAAAAGCAATCTGAAAAAGAGAAGGAAAGTGGAAAAAAAGAAGCAAGGACATGCATCATCTATTTCGTTCCTCATTCTAAGCCATCGATGGTTTTCAACAAATTCTTATCGAGTGAAGTCTACAGTCTCTTCTCTCGTGATTCCAAAAGGCAAGCTCAACACAAATTTTGGGAGCAATGAGTATATAACCTATAAACTCAGTTTGGATCATTTTTCAACAATTGTTAAAGGGCACAGATGGAGAAGTGAAAAAGTGAAATGGAATTGAGGGTTTCAAGGTAAAAAAATTACAGATCCATATGGTGTGGCTGGATGAATCAATTAGGGAACTTACCAGTAAAAGATCCAATAGACAGCAAATTCTCTATTTCTATGGCAATACGTGAATCAATCTTCAATGTTTGTTTTCTTCAAGGAATTTATTTTTATTCGCGGGAATCAATTTTGTGGCTGGCGGAAACTTGGCAAAGAAGAAGACTTTATGTGTGTTTTGCTGAAGGGCACAGATGGAGAGTTGAAAAAGTGAAATGGAAGTGAGGGCTTGAAGGAAAAAAATTGCAAAATGGAGTGGCCGGCGGAGAGAAGTTGTCGTTGTTTTCAAAAGGGCGCAGACGGAAAACTAATGTAGGACAAAATTTGTAGACCGGTGTGGCTGGAGGAGAGAAGAAGAAGCGAAAAAGGGCGCAAACAGAGAATTGATGTAGAAAAAAAATTACAGACAGAGAAGCTGTAGTTGTTTCATATGTTTCATCGATTTTGAATGATTTTTTTAAAGAGTAATGACATGGAATTTTAATTGACATGGGTAGGCAAGTTAGGGTTACAAATAAGTGGTGATAGAAAGTCGCTATATTTAGTCGTTGTCTATATCATTACTTTATGTTTTTTTGTTAGCTTCACATTTCCTATTGAGGACCAATTACTTTTTTTTTTTTTAATATGGAATGAATCATTTATCACAACTTTGTTAAAATAATTAGGGCACTTGGAATGGAATTTTTTTTAAAAATAATATGCAAGGTAAGTGATAACTATTGAACCTATAGCTACTTAAATGATGTTGTCATAGTCTAAGAAACCTAATATGTTTCAAAAAAAAATTTCAAAAAATTGTGTTTATATTAAAAATTTATAGAAGTATTGGTGGTGTTTGAAGTGAAAACAATATATATGTTACTTCAAGTAGTTACATGAACTTGACTAATCAATCAGAATATATTAAAGCTTTTGATTTTTGGAAAAGAAAGGCATAGAACAATTATTACTTCAAGTGCATAAAAAAATTGTTTCTTTAGGAAAAAAGGAGAGCTAGCAAACAAAAGTGCTATTTTGTTAGTGAATTAAACCAAACTTATTTAGAAAATTATATTTTGATTAGGATTTAGTAATTATTACTTCAATTTGATTCAAATTGTTTTAGAAAAGTAGTGTTGTATAGGTTTTGGTTATTAAATTCTAGTTGCTTTTGAGTAACAAGCAATTTTAAATAAAGGACCCGAGACTATTGATTTTTGAGATGATACAAGAAAAAGAAAAGTGAGGCTCTAAAAAAAAATTTTTTTGAGGAGTGGAAGTTTCTTTCTTCTATTTGCAATTTTTTAAGTGTAAGGTTGTTTTCTTACTATATTGTTAGCTTTCAAACTAATTGCTTTTTTTTTTTGTTAATATAAAACGTTTTTCACTACATGATTTTTATCCATAGAATTTTTATATTCTACATGTGGTATCAAAGCCAACAATATTAAATTGTTTGTTTTTTGATCCTGGTGATTTTTTAACAAGGGAGGCTAAGAGTTGTTCAAAGCCAACAATATTCTACATGTTGGAATATTGTGTGTGTTATTCCAAAACTCATAGGAAAGTAAAATTATAATTTTTGGAAGATCTAAATGAAAACTCATCTTTGAGCATTCAATTTGTTGCAAGTCATACCAATGCTGAAACCAAAAGAAATGTAAGTTTGACACTATTTCAAATTTATCAAACGATTGATATGTCAATTTTATTTTTTTATAAAATTTGTATTGTTAGAACTACCAAGTGAACATAGGATGTTTTGGAAAAAGTATATATTAGTATAGATTGAATTCCGAAAAAGTATGTTATTGTTGAAAGTAAAATTTGATTTGTGTGCTATACAAAAATTTGAGATGATTGAGAACAATTTTTCTCATTTGTTAGATATGAAGAATGAGATGGAACTCAATGGGTATATTTATAATGATGAATTTTTTGTGGATTTTTTTTTAATTTGCTATCTATGAAATTTGATCACATTGTGGCAGTTATGCTAGAGACTATGAATTTATCAATTTTGACTATTGAAGAAATGTAGGGTTCATTAACTTTTCATGAATAAAGAATTGATGGGAAGCTTGTATTGAAAAAGAAGCTAGTAGAACAAGAATTTAAAACTCAAGTTGGTACAATAATTGAGGAAAAAGTTAGTTCCAATGTTGAGTCTAATGCTCAAAATCAAAATTTTGTAGAGATGGATTGTGAAAGCTATCAAGATCATGGAAAAAGTAATTGTTCTTCTCAGTAGCAAGATAGTTACAAGAATTGAAATAATTATTCTCATCTTTCAAAGACTTTCAAAATATTTTCTTTGAATTGTATTGGGAATGAAGAGATTATGGATAAAATAGAAGAAAAAGTTGATTTTGTAAAAAATAAAGAAGAGATAATTAGTTTTGTAGAACAAAGCAAGAAATTGAAATTGATGATATTGTCACTACAAAAAAATTGGCCTTTAGCGACAAGTCAAAAGTGGTCACTAAATATATAATAGTCATCACAAATGAGATTTAGTGACCAAAATCCTGTGATCACATGGTGGTTTGCAAAGCTCGGTTAGTAATACACGTTGGTGACATGGTGGTCGCTAATTGGTACAGGTAGTGACCAAAAAAAGTGGTCACGCTCTTAGTGACGACATAAAGTGGTCATCAAAACATAATTTTTTTTGTTACTGATAATACAAGATGGTCACAAAAAAAATAGTGATTGGTGACCACTTTTGGTCACCACATATGGTGATCAAAAAATATAAGAAGGTCAACACCATTTGTGACCACTTAAAGTCGTCAGTAAATTGTGAACAAATAACAATAATTAGTGACAAAATGTTGTTGTCACGTATTGTCATATAGACAACCATTAGTGACCACATTATTTTCTCACCAATTTGCCATTAAATTTATTATTTGGAATTAATTGTACATAAAGTATTGAACAATAGATAAAACTAACATATCTCTACAAAATATGACCGTTATATCATTTACACGAAAAAAGAGTTAGGACAATATCAACCTAATGATGTACAAACAGAAAAGCACAAGCATCCAAAGTTAATGCACGAAAACAAAAACAACATTTCTTATTCTACAAAAGTACACAACCAAAGTTTCCAAGCTATCCATTTATCTAAGGCACCATATACAACCACTGTCTCATTTTTCTCAAAATTCTTAGAGCTTTAGCTGTAGCAATTGATGGAAATTCAGTCCCCCAAGCTATCCATTTATCTAAGGCACCATATACAGCCTCTTTTTCATTTGGAAGTCCAGAAATTTGCAAAGTGAAAGATTTTCCTTAAGCAACACAATGTTATGAGAAAGCCAAGTAATCCAATAAAGCCACTATATATGTGAGGAAATTATCTAATTAAAACACCATCAAAAGCATTCATCATTTAGTTGTCAAAACTAGAGAATGGACTCTTTAGGAGAAAACAAGAAATACATGTGACAATAACAAATTGACTACAAATAAAGAAAACAAAACATTCGTTGCGAACAAGATTTAGTGCTTTCCGTCCAGACCTAGAAGAATCTCTTTTCTGCCACAAGTGGTGTTCTTTCATTCCCTTTTTCTTAATCACTATTCCAGACTTCCTGTTAAAGAAGATAGAAAGATATAGAACTTCAATTAATTATTGAAAAAGAAAAAAAAACATACGTTGCAAACAACAGTTTAGAAAAAACCAAGAAAAAAACTATAAAAAACCAGAAAAAAAACCAAAAATTTAGTCTTCATCTTAGCCAATTCATTTCAGTCCATCAAAACAATCCAGAAACAATTCAATTTAGTCTAGAAAAAAAAGTCCAGAAACAGTTCAGCAAAACAATTTAGAAAAAATCAGGGAAAAAACTAGAAAAAACCAAAAAAAAAATAAAATTCAGTCTTCATCTTAGCCAATTCATTTTAGTCCATCAAAACAGTCTGGAAAAAATTCAATTCAGTCCAAAAAAAACAGCCCCAAAATAGTTCGGCAAAACAATTCAGAAAAAACCAGGAAAAACACTAGAAAAATACCAAAAATCAGTCTTCATCTACGCCAATTCATTTTAGTCCAGAACAACCAGAAACAATCCAGCAAAACAGTCCAGAAACAATTCAATCCAACAAAAACCAAAAAACTAGTGGCATTGTACTTCAGTCCAGAAAAGTGCATAAAAATCAGAAAAAAAACCAAAAATTAGTCGTATTATGCTTCAACCCAGAAAAATTCAGAAAAAAAACCCAAAAGATGCAATGATTTCAGCAAATAAGTTATAGTGACAATTCGATAGCAATTCCACACACTAATTCAAGAATTTCTTTAGAAGGTTCGTAGCAGACATCATAGACTTTATGGCCAAATGCAATAATGTTGTCCAAACCTAGCCCGTCTTCCATTTTTGATTCGTAAGCATAAAAACAACCACAGACAAAACCTGTTTGTAAATTTTAGAAGCTTCATTTAGTAGTCCATGGAATGGAAGACTCGCAGATTTGATCAGACATTTTAAGAGTGCAAATGACAATTAACACCCTTGTAAAAATGGAAGCCAAAAGAACTCGGACCCTTTGAGGTACAAACTATGACCACGTCAGATATATCTTCTGCAGACATTCATCCCAATCCTCATTCCTGTAGGCAAAACAAGGCTTGACTAAGTGACTAAGGGAATCTAAAGCTTAGAAACAAAATGTGACCCAGATTGACAAGCATAAATGGTAATACACCACATCACCACATGTACCATCTTGCTACAGAGCTAAATACACAGGGAACATGACACTAAATTACACTAAATAACTTTAAGTCAACAATTTGAAATCAGACGCTAATGAGTGTTTCCTGACAGTTAGCCTAAATCCATATCTACCCGCAATATAATATGCACAGGAATGAAAAGGGGAAATGAAAAGACTAAAAATACTCACCGACTGTGAAATACAGCACTCCAGAACTAGGCATTCATTGCTAAAACAGCATAGATATTACACAACCCGGTGTACTCATAGTATGGCTTCTTATTTGGCCTGAAAGGTAGCTTAATTTACAAGGATAAAAAATGAAACCCAGCCATGAAATTGTACGGCAAGATTAATGACAGATAGTGCCACCGAAACAGGTTCCTGAGAAATAAAAAAATGATTTGCTCAAGATGCACAGGCTGAAAAAATAAAAATTACAATGAGACTATAATATATATTACAAACAAAAATGAGAACTAGTTTCCAGTAAATATAAGTTATGAACCTGTATTCCATACACACGGCAGAATGGCCATTTTCCATGATATTTCACAGGTTTGTAACCAAGCTCCTTCCTTTCTTGCTCCCTGGCAAGCATAAATTGGTATCTACAGTCACGGGAGTGGCAGAAATTCAGAACACAAAGGAGACTTGTCAACGGCATTTTCTTTTGCTTTTGAACATGGGGGGAAGTTCAGTAAAATTAATGCTTCAGGTAGTAACCCAGTGCTAAACTTTCTCCGCCATATAAGCAGAAGATTAGTTGAGAGGGGTGCATCTGCTGGGGGGAAAATGGGAGGAGGAAGGAAATGGAAACAAATATATAGGTAAAGGTACCCTCATTTCCATTTAGCCCATTTCACAAACACTTCATATGCACACATTCCACCAGTTAGACTCCCACAAAACTAGTACACCAACCACCAATCAAAATCAGTTACCACCACAACCAACAAAACCAACAAAACCAGCAGCCACAGGGGTAGTTAGCACCACAACCAACAAAACCACTAGCCCTAATTAGCACTTACCTCACCTTCAAGAAGTGAAGAACGGTTATGGTTGCAAGAAGAGAGCCTCAGTTTCGGGTGCTGCTTTTTCGGCTGCAGCTTTTTTCTAAGTCTTGAAGTGGAGTTTTGAGTGGGAATAAGAAGAGAAGAAGACTACAATTGGCTGCAATAGTGAAGTCCAGTGATCTTTAATCAGCTGCAAGAAGTTCTTCAATCGGCTGCAAGAGTGCAGCTAAGAGTTCTTCAATTGGCTGCAAAACTATTATTATGTAAGAATTTCGGGTTGGGCAAGCTTTGGGTGCTGCATTTTTTCTATTGTTATGAAATTAGTTTCGGGTTGCAAGGAGTGATTGCAAGCTTCGGGTGCTGCATTTTCCCCAAGTGTTGAAGTGGAGTTTTGAGTGGGAATTTTTGTAAGTGTTGAAGATGCATAACACAAAAGTAAACATAAAGGGTTTTTTTTTTTTTTTTTAGTTTCCCGCTTCTTCATCCATACTTTAATGCGCCTTTTTTTTTTCACTCAATATTTTATATTTTTTTTACCTTTTTTAAGACCTTGTCAATTATTAATTGTAAAAACCTTCAAACTTAACTTTGTAGATCTACTCTTCTACCATTGAAATTCATTAATTTATAGTGGTAGTGAAAAGAAATTTTTTTTTTTGAAAATGAAATTATTTAAATTTGGAAAAATATAATTCTAATTAATTATTTAATGACAAAATTAATAATTGTTTTCAAGTAAATCAAAGGAAAACATAAAGTCCAAATTTTAAAAATGAAATAAAAAATTATACATATTGGACATTTAAGTCCTATATAAATAATTTATGAAAATTTTTAATTATAGTAGTTATTCAATTTAAAAGTTTATCAAAAAATTTAAATAATAAAATATAATAAATTTCACCTAACTAAAATTATGACATTCCTTATTGAATAGGGACAAACTTTCGCTCATGAGCCAACAATATTAGAGTTTCAATCTTATATAAATTGTAAGTATGTTATTTGACTTTAGAACTAACATAATTTTCATCAATAAATAGATATTTTGTCAATGACTCTTTACATCTTTTAGTTTGAATTCACCTTTGACACTGTACAAGAGTATGTTGAGCTCAACAAATCTGGAAGCACTAGTAATACAAATCAATACTGTATTCTAATACTAAAAAGATTGTGTGATTAAAGTACAATTATATGGACAACTAAAATGTTAGGGTGTCCTAGTACAATTATTAAAAATTAAGAGTAATAATATAAGTAATCTAAGTTTGGCATAAGGAATAATATGTTTAGTCCAATCATTATTCTTAACCAAAGAAATTCAATCATAATTATTGAGTGTATCTAAAAAAGACTCAATTCTTGAAGTAAAATAATGCAGGCAAATTCATATATTAGGGTGTCTTAGTACAATTATTAAAAATTAAGAGTTATAAATTTAAAAGGTTAAGTTTGGCCTAATTGATAAATTACATAATCCAATCATTATCTTCAACCCAATAAGTCCAACCATTATATAAGTTGTGGGTAATCAATGTGAGCCAAAATATTTATTTCATCAAAACCCTACTTATATGGCCCAATATATATCTTGTTATTAAAATTTATAATTTCTAATTTCATCACACACCAAAACAAATATTTTATATATCTATATTTAATAATATGCACTAAAAATTTATATATAAAGATATGAATTAAAAGATTATAACTCCTAGTACAACTATTAGAAATTAAGAGCCTAATATAAGTAACCTAAGTTGGGTATATGGAAGGATATGCGTAGTCTAATCATTATTCTTAGCCAAAGAAATTTAATCATAATTAATTGACTGTGTATCTAAAAAGACTCTATGCTTCAAGTAAAATAATATATTCAAATTTATATACATTAGGGTGTCTTAGTGTAATTAAAAAAAATTAAGAGGCATAAATTTAAAAAGTTAAGTTTGGCCATGTCTCATTTTTTATTTTTATTCTTATCTTTTAATTATACAGTTACATAATTATTATTAGTAATGATATATTAAAAATTTAATTAAAAATAAGCTATAGATTTTTCTTTTTTTGGTGGGGGGGAACAAGGGGAGTATTTGTTTCCTCATAGTTCCAAATTGGAGAATATTTTAGTATAAAAGAAAAAAATTTAAGACCCACAACTTAATGGTAGTTTATTCCAATATTTTTGGATGTTCCAGTAATATTTGCCCCACGTTTTAATGAGTTGACAACATGCCACCAATGCTAAAAATAATTTTTCGTTTAGCACAACAAACAACCTACATTGGAATAAAATAATTCTCTTAACTGCATTACTTCCCCTAATAAATAGCCAAAGATGGCGTCAATGGCAGGTTGAAGTTGTTTTCTTTCGTAAATATTGCCTTGCACCGGGTTCTCTTCCCTGTCCTAAACGTACAATTCATTCGCAAAAAGAACAAAGTAAATTTCTTTACGAAGAGTACCCAACATTATTCACAAAACATCGAACAGTGATGAGAATAATTTTAGTAAAAGGACAATCATTTGAAACTTGCAAAATCGACAATTCACTTTCGTGGGACATAGTACGTGTATATTTTTATATCTTAGTACTCTAGTTAAATTCTAAGTTTACATGGTAACTATCAACCATTTGTAATATTTTCCCCAAAGACAAATTAAAGTAAGAATTAATATTTATTTTTCAAGTAAGAATTTAACTGTATCTAGTTTTCAAGAAAAGGAAAACTGGTCATTGTGCTGTTAAAGTAATTACGACTTAACGAGTAAACCAAATAAGTGTTTGGAGAAAACATTTATTAAAATTTTAGACTGATTGTGGAATCTGATTCTGAAAACCAACCCCAAGCACTAGCTTAAATTCATAAATTAGATTTAGAATTGGATTTCAAAACCAACTCTTCGAGACCCTTACTAATAACCGAATACTTATAGAGAATAATATTTAGTCCATCAGATTACAAGATAAAGTCAATCAATTTGACAAAAAAATGTCAGTTTCAACTATGATTGGGGGACCCAAAGAGATACTTGGCAGTAAGTAATAGCTCAAAACGTTGCAAAAATCAAACTCCCATTAGTACTGCTACTTTATTAGCATTGAGCTTTCTGATGGGAAAAATCCAAAAGGCTTAGTCATTTTCACAAAATTCTTAAAAGGGGAAACAATTAAGGCACCATTATAAAGTTCAAGGTGACAAAACTAGGAAGACGTGTTTTAGCAATAACTGAGATTCAGGGTTCTGTTGTATTGTAAGTTCTCTATGCTAAAAACTATTGTGTTTCACTTCCATGTATACATATGAACTTTAAACAGATTAAGAATTTAGAGCTCTTCAATTTCCTTTAAGTACCTGCAGAAAGAAAGAATTAATTTGATCTGCCCCTGATCATATCCATTGTTTGATTGATTTTGTAAGCTCATTTGACTCTTCTCCAATCTAGCATTCTAGTGTTTTTTTTTTAACGATAATCATGATTTAAATCTATCGATCTCTTTTCTATGGCCACAAATTGAAACTATTTGAGTTTTCTTTTTTCCTTTTCTCTTTTTTTCTGGATTTTGCCTTGCATAACATATTCTTGTTGTAAAAATTAATTATACCGACTTTCTTGTGTCCTTGCATTTATTGTATCCTTGATATCTTTCAGAACACAGATTTAATCCATCTTCCAGCATCAGAGAACGATGAAGTACACAACTGCAAAATCTGTAAGGTATGTCTAAAACAATTTCTTCCACCTTTCTGATATTCAAATGTTACAATTTTGATTAGCAACATGGGGTGGTTCAAATATTTATGGGAAAGACCATGCATTTTGTGGTCCATATTCTGAATTATAACATTTTTCTGGTTCTCACCTTTGCGATAGTGCAAGTTTTTGGTCCCTGTTACTTCAGTGAAACTGTAGCAGTAGGATCATTTCTACATGTTTCCAAAATTTATCGATGGCATGAATCGTCTATGGCTACAGTTCTTGTTGATATTATCTTGCATATTAACACATGAAAGTTTTGTTGTTAATACTAACTCGTGTGTATTATGGACGTTTATCCTGTGTTTCTAAAACATGAGTGCTATTTTATATCAATTTTTGTCGGATTAAATTGCACGCACGTCATCCTTGATACTAGCTAGGAAACAGGTTAGATTCAAATAATAAATCAATTATCTTGTTTTCCTATGAAATAGATCGCCATTAATGCCTATTATGATCTCTTTTATAACCCCTTTCACAGCCCTCACCCACTTCCCCAACCCAGCCACCACACACACAAGCATTCTCACACCCATCACATGTATCCATCAAAGCTCGAATGTAACGCCTAGTACTCAAAGGGACTAAGGTATCCCTCTAGTGGACCTTCTTAGAGGTATCCCACAATGGTTAATGCCATTAATTATCATTACAAGACTTCTATTGCCTAAACTCAGTGACAATTCTAACATTTTCAGATTTCAGCAAGATGTTGAAAATGAAGATCTTCGATCTCCACAAACTAGCAACATTGTAAACAACTTCGACTTAGAAATCGATGGTCCACTAAGAATGAAAGGGTTTGAGAAAGTAGCCACATTTGGGAAACCTCAGAACAAAAAGCTGTTGAGAGTCTTCTCAGAGGATTATAAGGCAGTGCAAAAGAAGATACTAGATCCTCGAGGATCATTTGTGAACCTCTGGAACAAAATATTCTTAGTTGCTTGTCTGATTTCTCTTTTCATTGATCCCTTATTTTTCTACATGCCAAGTGTTAAAGAGGAGGAAATATGCATGGTAGGAAGTATTCCATTTGAGGTGATTCTCAGCATTATTAGGTCTTTCGTGGATGCTTTCTATGTTGCTCAAATATTCATTCGTTTTAGAACAGCTTTCGTTGCCCCGTCTTCTCGAGTATTTGGAAGGGGAGAGCTTGTGATTGATTCATCTAAGATTGCTTCAAGATATCTTCGTAAAGAATTCTGGCTTGACTTGCTGGCTGCCATACCAGTTCCGCAGGTATTATAGCTAGAAAATGCACATCAAATGCTGTTCATATGCATGAATTTCTGACAATCTTTGATCCTTGTAGGTCTTGATATGGGCGTTAATCCCAATACTTAGGGGTTCAAATAAGATGAGTGCAAAGAATGTCCTAAGGTCTACCATAATTTCACAATTCCTGTTGAGGCTAATGCTGATATTTCCTCTCTCATCTCAAATCATCAACACTGCTGGGGTAATGGTTGGAGCTGCATGGGCTGGTGCAGCTTATAACCTTCTGCTTTATGTGCTGGCAAGTCATGTAAGTACTATAATATAATTTCTTCTCAGATCTAATAATTTACTGGTTTTCCTTTATCCACAATATAATTTCCATTTTTTTCTTACATTAAAACATGAATCCGTTATTTCCGATATTTAGACATACTTTATGACAAAAAGGCTAGTAAAAGCGTAAAATCCCCCTAATATTAATGTTTCAATTCTTTTTTCAAAGAAAATATATATTCAGCTTAGTGAACCACCGTACTAAAACCCAATTTTTATAACTTTTGATCCCTATTCCCGTCATTTAATCCTGAAAGGGAAAGGTACTTTTCCATCAGTTGTGGTCGACAAGAGGTTGGCCCAAATCATAGTTTATGGCCTCTACTTTCTGGTAAAATATGCATTTTTTATATGATAATCAGACTCTTATAATTAATTATAACATAGTGACTGAAACATAATTCGCAACATGAAGCTCAACTGTTGTTCTAATTGATTATCAATTATAAATGTTCTCACCACCAGTTTTACTTCTTTTAAGGTCATTGGTTCATGCTGGTACCTTCTTTCGATTGAGCGACAAGAAAAGTGCTGGAAAAAAGTTTGTGATCTTCAACAACCAAACTGCGAGTATCGGTTCTTTGATTGTGGCAGAATGAACGACCCTGATAGAATGAGTTGGTTTTTAACTAGCAACATTTCTCGCTTATGCTCTCTTGATGGAGGGTTTTTCCAGTTTGGAATATATGCTGATGCACTAACTTACAAAGTTGGATCATCTGATTTTCTCATCAAATTCTCCTACTGTGTCTGGTGGGGCTTAAGAAGCCTAAGGTAACAAATAGTATTCAAGTGGATTTCCCTGCTCTAAAGCTTGTTTCACTAGTTAATTGAAATAAAATATTTCAGATATTTCATCAATGAAATCTTACGTAATGCAATATATATATTTCTATTTTATTTTCTTTTCCTATTAGGCACTACTCTCCAAAAGAAAATTTGAAACTTGATATTAATATTTTGTTTCCAGATTTGTCAATTTGGTTTACACCAGAAAAAAATGTTATATCTATATTAATTTTGACAAAAACATATCTATGCATGTATGCTTTTTTTTCTATTTTTCCACTTTTCTCATTATCATTAATATAATAATTTTTTCTTTGGCAGCTCTCTTGGGCAGAATCTTTCCACTAGTACATATCTGGGAGAAATTGATTTTGCCATTATCATCGCAATTGTGGGACTGGTTCTTTTTGCTTTGCTGATTGGAAATATGCAAGTAATTATAGGCTATGAGTAACACTTTTTCCAGAAATGACCATTTTGGAGATTTTCAAAAAGTTTAATAGCCCAACTCTTGTGCTAAATTTGCAGGCTTACTTGCAATCCCACACTCTAAGGTTAGAAGAGTGGAGGGTTAAGAGGACTGATACCGAACAATGGATGCACCATCGGCAGTTGCCTCATGATCTGAAGGAGAGAGTGCGAGAGTATGATCTGTACAATTGGGTGACAACTAGGGGTGTCAATGAAGAAGCCACTCTGAAAAGCCTCCCTTTGGATCTCCGACGGGACATCAAACGCCATTTGTGCCTTGATCTTGTTTGCAGGGTGAGTTGAATTATTTTATCCCTTTCATTTTTGAGAAAGTGATTTGAAACCGGAAAATTTTGACTAAATTGAGTTGAGGTTAAACAATTTTGGAAAGCTTACAACATTACTTAACGAAAATAGAAATAGAGGTATAAGTGAAGTAATTAATTTCATAAGAAAAACTCGATACAACATAAGTTCAGAATTTAGCCAAATTTTTGAGTCATTAGAAACTTGTGTTTTTAATGAAGCAACTTTAGATAACGTGTTGCAAATTAGTCACTATCAAGTGCGTAAATGAGTTTCTTAATTTGTAATAATTGATTCCATCAAATCGATCCCTAAATTGACCTAAACAGAGCCATAGCCATCATATGTTTGAAAAAAATGATGAAATTTGTACTTTTGGAATTTAACTATAGACACTTCATTAACAAGATTTTCATATGATGTGCACAAATTACTAATACTTTTAGTCAATGTTCATCTAAATTTTGATCAAGCAAATTAACATAATGTACATTTAATATGCCCACCATTTAATTTCTTCCTGTACCTTATGTAGTAATGCCTGGAGATATTCAAAACTAATTTCCATTTATAGCTTGTACCATATGTAATTGTTTGCTGAACATTCATCTAAATTCTTCTCGCCACTACATTTGAAACAGGTTCCAATTTTTGATCAAATGGATGAGTGCACGCTAGATGCCATATGCTTGAGGTTAAAACCAGTTCTCACTACTCCTGGAACTTGTCTGATGCGTGAAGGGGACCCTGTAAGTGAAATGCTTTTCATCATAAGAGGCCATTTAGATTCTTACACAACAGGTGGTGGCCGCACTGGTTTTTTCAATTCATGTCGCCTTAGTCCTGGCGATTTCTGTGGGGAAGAACTGCTAACATGGGCTCTAGACCCACGTCCAAGTATCATCCTTCCCTCATCTACTCGTACTGTTACAGCCATTACTGAAGTAGAAGCATTTGCACTTGTTTCAGAAGATGTCAAGTTTGTAGCCTCCCAATTCAGGAAATTGCATAGTAAACAACTCAGACACACTTTTAGGTACCATTCCCATCAGTGGAGGACTTGGGCTGCTTGCTTTATTCAGGCAGCATGGTTTCGATACAAACGGAGAAAAGAGGTGGCTGAACTTAAGTCTAAGGAAAAAGTTGATGATAACGATGATGATAATCTTTCTTCACTGGAAACAGTTGCTTCAAGATCTCGTTCATATCCTCCCCGGGCTTCCAAGTTTGTAAGGTATTCGACTACATTAGCACCAAGGAGGAATGCTGCAGAATTGGACTTTGTTAGCTCACTGCGAAAGCCTGTGGAACCTGATTTTTCAGTTGAAGACCATTGAAATAAACAATCAAGGCATATAGGAAGAGTCGTATCAAACTGGACATCAGAATTTGTGATTTTGTTTTTTTTTAAGACTTGATAGGAGAACATAGAAAATCAGGAAGAAATATAGGGCTGTTTTTTTGTGTGGTAGAATATTTTTGGGTTGACATTAGCAGAACTTAAGCAGTGTTTCAATGTATGATCTACAAAATTGTAGTAGACATAATTCAACCGTTGGCAAATTGTAGCCCTGAAAATTATGTACATCTTTGCCATTTCTCTTGTGGGTAGTATTAATTTACTCCAAAGAAGAATTCAACGTGATGATGCTGGGAGTCAACTGTAAGTCTATAACCGTAAACAAAGCCTAAACGAACCAAAAACTCAATTGGCAACCGGCCATGTGTTCAAAGTGTGGAAAAATAAAACATTTAAATAAAATGCTAACTGAAAACTTGGATTACTTAAATAACTTTTAAATGTTCATCGAGAAGAGAAACGAAACGACATGAGGGATTGAAATATGTCATGGTGACAATAAAGCAAAAAAAATGATTGCTATAGGCGACTGAGGCAGGACAGTGAGCCTAGAGAATACTGAGATAAAAGTTGTAACAAGTGAAGAGGAGGAGAACTAGGCAGGACAGTGAGCCTACAGAATATTGACACATGGCAAGAAGAGAATGAAGAGAAGCAACAAAAATTCCTCAAATTATTTTATAGAAGTTTTTATTGATATTTTCGTTTTATAAAATCAATTGATTTTGATTCTTGTATAATTCACATCAATTTTGCTTCTATTGTAACACAAATTTTTCTTCTTTTTTTTTTCCTAGAAAAAAATCTAATTAACAATTATGATTTTACATATAGACAATTCTTTAATATCTTTTTCATTAGCAATAAAATATTTTCTTTGGGGAAAAGGTGAAAACATGGTCTTAAAAGGTGTTTGGACAGAAAATCTAGTGCTCAGGCGCCGCATCAGGGAAAAAAGACTGCACCAAGGCACCATCCATTAAATTAATTGTTGAGGAAATTATCTATCTTAACCACTTTTTGCTAGGGTTTCAGGGAACTTAAAAACCTCTTATTAATTTCTCTTTCAAGAAATGTTGTTAAACAATAAGATATTATCAAAGCAGTGATCAAGACTTGAAGATTGAAACCTGAAGATTGAAGCAGAGATCAAGTGGTTCCCTTAATTTGCCATTAATCTCTTGTTTAGATTTATAAAGAAAGAACTTCATAGCCCCTTAGAACTTGCATTAAACATCTTAATAACTTCCAATCAACAACAGAAAATAATATGATATGATCCACATAAACCAAATGCATTAATGAAATGCTGTCTTAGGGAATTGAATATGCTACGAAATTACCATTCTCTAACAAAACATTGTGAGATCTAGAGAAAACCTCCACCTAAATAATGAATAATAATAGTACAAGTGGCCATCCTTGCCTCAATCCTCGAGATGAGCCAAAGAAACCAAATAGATTCTTGTTGATGAACCAAGAGAATATGTAATTTGATATTAACCTCTGCATCAAATTAATGGATGATTTTGAAAATCCAATCTTCCTCTTCACTACTAATAGGAACTTCCATGAAACCCTAATGTATGCTTTTTCCATGTCCAATTTAATAGCCACATTTCCACCTTTTGTCCTCTTATTAAGATACCTAATCAATTCCTATGCCAATAGAATATTATCTGATATTAATCTCCCATTCACAAAACTATTTTGTTGAGTAAAGATGATCATGTGCAAAAATCCTTGAAGTCTCATGGCCAAAAACTTGGAAAAGACTTTATAAACAAAATTACACAAGCTAGTAGATTTGAAATCTGTAAGTGTACTTAGACTTTGCACCTTCAAAATATGAGATATAAAAATTGTGGAGAAACCCAATGGCATGTTTACACCTAAAAGAACTCTTGCATAACCCTTACAACATTCTCTCCAACAATTTCCCACTAATATTGAAAAATGCTTCACAAAATATGAATCCTCCCCACTGCACTTTTTAGATCCATTGAAAATACCACTTGCTTTATCTCCTCTAAGGAAGGCTTAATCATGAGCTTCTAATTTTTCACCTCCAATACCAATTGTGAAATTAACTCCAAACCTAAATGCAACTTTAGGAAATAACTCTCATAGAACTCCACCTCATTAGTGAGTAATTTTTGAAAGAAATATACTCCTAATGCCGCAATCTCAGGTTTTTGATATCCTTCCAATTCCCATGATCACCCTTCACCATATGAACAAACATTCTTGCCCTCTTGGCATTCACCACACTATGAAAAAAAAAATGTATTTAGCGTCACCCTCCTTCACCCATTTGACTCTTGCTTTTTGTCTCCAAAAGTCTATCTCATTATTAATCATAGAATAAGATTTTCTGTTGCTTTATTCAAATAAGCCAATCTTAACTCCATATGTTGTTACTGCAATCCCATTTCTAGCTTTCAAAAATACTCCTCTAATCTTTTAACTACCTAAAAAAATGTCTCTAAATTGCTGCTTACTCTAAGTTCTTAAGACCAACTTTAACTTTTTCAACTTCCAAAACAAAGAATACATCGGTGAAGCCTCAAAATCCAATCTACACATATTTAATCACAATTATGAAATCCTGATGATGTGTCCAACAATCAAGAAACCTAAATGGTTTAATATCTACTTGTTTCTTCATACAATGTTTAACAAGCAAAGGAGCATGATCTAACTAAACTGTATCCAATGAATCACCAAAAAACTGATCATTTGTGATAACCACTTTTAATTCAATAAAACTTTGACTGCTTATGAATGTGTGCCCTTCCCTATGATTACTACACCAAGTATAAGGAAAGCTTGAAAAACCAGCATCCACCAAAGAATTCAAATCTAGGAAATTTAAGAATTCCAAAGCTTCTTGAACCTCAAAGGATTCCCCCCCCCCCCCCCCCCCCCCACCCCCAATTCTTTTCCCTTTTTGAAACTACTAAGTTGAAATCTCCCTCTACAATACTTGGAGTATTTGCATCCAATATCTTGCTCAAATCATACCCCCAGACCTCTTTCTCATTCCCCCTATACAAGAAGCATGAATAAACGTTACCCATAAATTCTTACCTGAAGAAACTAAGCAATAACTTTATTACTGAAAACTAGTCCTACTGATTAACCATCTTGCCTTAAAAACCCGAATAGAATAACCAAATTCTCTCTCCTCAACATTAGCAAACACAATCTCAAAACCCAATTTCTTAAATTCTAGTGGTTGGGATGAGCTTTTGGTTCACACAAGGCAAAAAAATTTAGATTATATTCCCTTTCAAAAATTTCAACCTTGAAACTGCAAATTTCTGTGCAATTTCTCGGATATTCCATTAGTAATCTATCCTTTAATAATCAACTTTATAATAATGTTATCATACTATCTAATTATTATAAATTAAAATAATTAGATAATATTTTGATTGGTTAATTGGTTATAAATAAATACACACATAGACCACTTTATGTCTTTTAAAAGACATGATCTAACTAGAGGTGACAAAATTTCTATAGTCCCAATGAGTACCCAATAGAATGGGAGCTATTGAACTTCCCATACCTATTAAAAATACCCATTGAGAATAAATGGGAGGGATGTTATTGCGATATAATTTTATTAGGTGAGTTATGAAATACCCGTAGGTCCTAATGGAAAAAGTTAAATAAGTAATTATTGGGTAATGTTAATTTTAATTATTTTTTAATTTTTTAAGACATTTATATATATTATTAATAAATAATTTTTTATTTTAAAATCATAGTTGTCATTGCTAACCGGACCACTACTTGATCGCTAACCAATCACCACCTACCACATGCTAACCGATTGGATTCCAGCATGGTCACGAAATTTGTCAGAATTCGGTTGGTTACCAGCTAGCTAGTGGTTTAGTAGTGGTTCTACCAATGGTGGCCACCATTTAATCCCCAATAGAAAATTTTAGTGGTATCATATTTGAAAATTGAGAAACTCCAATTTTATTAAATTTCATTCTCACCCAACCCCTAAGTTTAGTAGGAATTGCATTTCCTATTCTTAATAATTTCTACCCGTTAAAATCCCAACTATACCTTTTTAATTGCCACCCCTAGATTGAACAAATGATCCCAATTTTTTTTTTTCTGAAACGATAGTAGATTAATAAAGTGGCACAAAGGCCAATGTACAAAGCCACAAGGGCTTAGAGTTTCGTGGCGTCACAATTGAAAACAGCGCTATAACCCACGAAAACAAAGACCCTCAAAAGGGCAAAAAAAAAAGAAAAACAATGTAAACCCGCACTAGACGGGAAGCAAAACCCGCACTAGACGGGAAGGGATGACAACCTAGACGACCTAAGCTCAACCGAATTTAAACCCGCACAAGACGGGAAGGGTTGAGGACTTGGACAACCTAGAAAATACCCACAAGTACAAAAATACAAAAGTCCGGTTATATCGGGGTACTAATACTATACAAAATTGATGCGACGCATCTCAATGGGCCCACAGCTAATGGCCTGTGATGAAAGAAAATAAAACTAAATCTCTAACTCTCACCACAAGTCGTGGCGTGAATCCAAGTTGCAGAGACCGCAGCAGCACAAAAAAAAAAAAATGATCCCAATTAAGCAACTGATTTCTTTACTCTTTTTTTTCTTTTCTTTTTCCTTTTCCTTTTTCTTCTCCTTCTAAGGAAAAAATAGTAGTATTTTACTATTAATTATTTTTTCTTTTAATACTAACTATTAATATTCAATACATCTATTGCATACTTTTTTTTTTCCGTGAAGGAAGCCAATCAAAAGTAAAATAAATAAAATAAAATAAAATAATAATTTTAACCTCCATTTTGGTACAAAATTTAACCAATAGAATTTACAAATGAAGAACAGCGAACTCCCCCATAAAAAATAGCGAGAGATGTCAAATGAACGATCATAAAACGCAACCTTCTAAAACAACATATGAAGACACCTGGCAATCTAGAAACGGTAACCTATAATGTCCAAGCAAATTTATCTAAGGTGAAAAAAGTATATATTTTCATTTTTAGTCCAACAACTAACCATATAAAAAAAAATTTCACCCCACTAGATATAAATAACTATTTCCCCTATATTAGATGTACGAAACACTCCTTTCGTCCCAAAAAAAGTGTTAAATTATAAAAATTTTATTTGTTTCAAAAAAAGAGTCTATTTTTTGTGTGAAAATTTTTGTACTCCCCTTACTGATAATAATAATGGACAGCCCAAATTAAAAAATAATAATAAAAATATAAAATTATACATTTAATTGTATATTCAGTGTATTATATCTTGTAATTTAAAAAAGTTATACTAAATCAAAGTAAAAAAAAAAATAAATAAATGTGGTATTTTCTCCACTAAAGGTGGTCAAACAAGGTATGATTGGCACTCTATAATAAACTAGATCAAAATACGATACAAATATCACTAAACTCTACAACTAAAACTTATACAATTGAAATCTAAAATTACTTCCTAAGATTGTTAATTGACGAATTAAACTAGAATATCAACCATCGAGGAAGGCATCCACCTTGCTAGGAAGGCAAAAATAAATAAATAAATAAAGAAGAAGGATGATCACCAAGAACAACAGAAATCCAGCAACTCCTAAAAAATGAATCAGAGTGTATATTGTGAGACCTAAGGAAACCACATATAAGAATATATTAAAAAAAAATAGGATAGTTTTTTTATTAATTTAAAAAATATTAAAGTTATTTAAATACCCTATATAATAAATTTCAAAAAGTTAACACTTTTTTAATAATTTTAAATTTTAATAGCATAAAAAATATTTCCCAAAGATTTATAAATCGTTTAATTTTTTTTTTAAGGGTTAAATGAAAAAACCTTGCTTCAACTATTTCGGCATTCAATATCTTACCATACCTTATTTTATCTTTTTTTTTTGACAAGCCAAAGAGGCAAGGTTTATTATTAGAGATATAGAGTAAAAGGTTACAAAGAAGGAATCAGTAGCAAATGGAAGGACAAGAACATTCCTACGCGGCATACAAACAAAAACGAGAGTAGAGATTAGTAGATACAAGACTCATTGCTCGATGATTGCCAACAAGTTTTGCACTCTGGATACTCCTGACTTTGCCAACCTGTCGGTCACACTATTCATGTCTCTTGGAATGTGATGGCCCTCCCAGTACTTGATTTTCTCCTTCAGTAGCTCTATATGGTTGGAGACATTTTTTAAGTGCCAAGGTGCATTCTCCGGATTCTTGAGCCAATTGATTGCATTAACAGAATCACTTTCAATTACAAGCACATGAGAGCTTTTCCAAATAGATTCAGAGAACACCCAGAAAGCCTCACGAATAGCATAGAACTCAGCCTGATTCGAATCCAAAATTCCAACACACTTGGAGAACACGGCCTTTGTTTTACCCAAATCATCTCTCAAAATTCCTCCAATCCCCGCGGTTTTCCAATTCGAGCCATCGACATTAAACTTCATTTTACAGTTGAGGCCGAGACCAAGCCACACTTTCCTTCTGCACTGCACCCGCCTCATACGCACTTTTCGAAAAATGTCTGTAATAGATGCTGATGAAGATGGCCATTTCGCCTTAAACCAAGTTGCGAACCTAATGATAATCAAATCCATGAGATGCTCAAGATCAAAGCTCTTATTGTTAAAAGTAACTGGTTCCCAAATTGACCAAGTAATTACATAAAATATCCAATGCCTTCCTTGGAGATCCGGGAGGGCGATGCATCGGGAAGATGGTAGGATCTCCCGGGCATACCCAGGTGTCACCCCAAGTTTCCAAACACCTTGTCCATACCAACCAGCTACTCCAACAATCAAAAATAGATGGGCGGATTGATGCGAGCGGGCACCGCATGCTCTGCTCGAATGATGCCCCTCCGAAGCCAAAATGATTATGTATCTTACCATACCTTATTTGTTGTACACTGCTCAAATCAACCAGGAATAAAACTAATTTGAACGTTGATGGCAAGTTGTAATTTTACAAAGCCGAAAGAGAGGTCCTATGACTTTTTTTATTTTAAACACATGATGTATCCCCACATTCACTATTCCTCACATGATACATAATCACTTACCAAAATCCTTCATGAATCATCGAGCTCACACTACACGTTGACTAGGAGCGAGATTAGTCCTCCTGAACCACCAGCATTTGCCCCTAACACTGGCAACCTAGGTAGTCACGAGAAACTGGATGGAAAAGTCTTCATGAGATTCGATCCTGATGAAAAAGATGTGAAGTCTTTGTCTTTACCATTTGCTCCAGTGCTCAGGGGGAGAGAGGTACTATGACTAAGACAACCTTTAAGGAGACATTCATTTATATATACAATTATAGACATTAACAACTATTCAAACTATTGATGCAACAAAATGCATACTGCTCAACTCGGTTCCAGAAAAGGAAACTTTTTACAGGCATTGCAAAGAGACTTACAAAACCAAAACCAAAACCAAAACCAAACCCAAAGCTAACAAAGGTTAGAACTACAACAAGAAGCGTCGTCCAACTTCCATTTATATGCACCAGCATCACATTAATTCCAGCAAAAGCAACCAAAACTCCACCAATTTTTCTGCTGCATGATGGATGAATGGAGCTAGAACATTGGCAACTGTTGGCAGTGTAGGATACGTCAAGGTGCCAAGTATGAACCAATTGAAGCTTAAAAGGGCAACTGCATCAATTGCAGGTTTGTTTTGGATTGTCATGAAGAAGCGAAGAACACTAGCAAGAGAGATGCCAACAACACAAAAAAGAGCAAACACAAGAGGCATGCAAGGATCTTTGGCTTCCCACATAATTATTCCAACAAAAAGTGATAATGTCGTGCTGAAAATACTTCGAGAAAGCACAATCTCCCTCCATTCTTCAACAACATTGTGAGAAAATGGTTGAATTGACCCTTTGGAATTCAATGCTTCTTTTTTGACATCATTCAGTTCAGACTTACTTTTGGATATCACATCTTGACCCTTGACATCGCTTCCTTTGTATATGGACTTCAACAATGAAATCCCAAACTTATCCTGCACAGTTTTGCCATTCTCCACATCACATTCATGTTGACATAGGCTACACCAAAATGGTTTACACTGAACTTCCTTCAGTCGAAGTGTTTCAGCCTTCAAGTCACACAGCTGTAAAAATACACAGCAATTGACAATCAAATTTTATTTGCTTATTAACTACGTACAATATATGGATTACTAGAGAACTGGCATAGATCTAGGTTTAACGTAATCTTGATTGTCAATGCACCGAAATTTTCTATTTGAAACTCCTAGTTATAAGAGGAAAGACTTGTACAATTCTGTAGTTAGAAGGATCGATATACTAAACATTAAAGGAAACTCTGTAGTTATTGGAAAGGGTATACTAAGCATTAACAAGAAAGAATGTCAACTTCTGATCCTGTTCCTTGAATCAAATTTATGACTCACCTTACAACACAAAATCCAGTCACGTAACAAAGAAAATATGTAAAAGAAATATAACTTAAAAGCACAAAACCCATCCAAACCATTGATATCCATGGTGAAGCACACCTATAAGAAAGCAATGAAGAAAGAAATCACATTTATGGAACAGTCATTGATGCCAAAGACTGTAAACTGTTTCTAAAGTTGTGACCTTGTAATTTGAAGTTCATCTGGTTCAACTAAAATCAAGGATGGTTCAATAATCCATTGCTCTCTAGAATTGAGTGATCACTTGTGCATAACTATAAAGCTACAGAACATTCTGTGTTTAATATATGAATAAAGATATGCTGATGCACTAATTACCACTATGCAGATCCATCACATTCATTCTAGTAGCCACCTAATCTAGTTTAGTTATTGCCTGCTTGTGGTTTACCAAAATGAGGTCTAGAAAGTACTGGTTCTGCTCTTAAATGGTCAACAGGTGGATTTTGGACATCCCTAGATTATGCCATCTTAATGACTGCATTCTTCAACATCCAATGGAACTGAAGCAGGGGAGAAAAATAGGGTTTAAGCCCTAAAATCCAAATAAACGAACTCAAATAGGTTGAAAGGAATTGAACGGATGATTTGAACTCATCAAGGTGACATTGCCGTTTAGCTGTAACCCTCTCCTACCAGCATATAGTAAAAAAATAAAATAATCCTAGGTCACAGGATCAAGAAACTAAATTCTATTTCGATTGTATTGTGCAACTTCAAGGCAACCCTTCCTTTTTCAGTGTTTTGCACATGAAAACAAGGAGAGAAATAAGGGTACTGGGAAATATTTAATTTTCAGTAGGAAACTTCTCCATACTTTCACCTAACATTTGTTTACATACTCTTACCGTGTTATTGTTTTTTGTTTTTGGGGAAAAAAGTAATATTCGCTACTGAACTCTTTTGATAGTGATGCGGCGGAAGACGACGCAAAAATAAGACACACGATCACTGCCTAAATAGTTTCATAGAAACTAGAAAAGCACCATGAGCACACTCATATAGAGGAGAGGTAATCCAACCTCAACAAGAACCCTCGTTGTAAAAATATTATTAATAGCCTTCCTAAAAATCTATTACATTAAAACCTTTATATAGAATCCCTTACTAACCAAAAACTAACCACAATTTCGATAGTAAAATTACATGAAAAGTATTTCCTAAAACAATTTGAATCTAATTATAATAATAGTTATGCAATCTAAAACAAATTTGAAGCCCTAGAAAGACCATCTTTATTACAATTCTAAAACCCTAAAAACCCAATTGGTTTATTTTATTGAACATTTATCAGAATTTAAAACTATTATGATATGTTCCACATCAGATAGGCTTATGTTACTCTCTCTTATGCCAGTATGCTGAACATGCAAAAGAACCTTGCTTACTAAAGATCATAGTTTGGCGCACTATTATTGCAGCTTCCTTTTTCAGAGACAGAGTCATAAACATACAACTCAAATCGAATTAGCAATTAGCGAAGTTGCGAAAGGATGCTATTAATTAGTTTAGAAACCTTGAGGAAAACCAACATGGGATATTATTTCTGGAGACTCACTTGCAATATCTACCTTCAACAATCCCTGCCTCTTTAAGATCATGTTGGTTGTGCATGTTTGTATCATCATATATGAGAAATCAAGTATCAGCAGCAAGTGCTGAAAACATTTCTTCTCAATTCTAGTTGGCATCTAAATACTTACTGCCCAATAATGTAGGAAGAATGTGAACATATAGCAGTCATGTGGTTAAACTGAGGAAGTTTTAATGAGCCTCTGATGCACTCCATAATTAAGGAGATTAAAGTCACTCACATCCACAGAGTGACCTCATATTATATCATTACAATCTGGAAAGAATTAATAAAAAGTTTGTACTTGGTAGTTAGCGTCTACAGGATTCTTAATGACATTCGAGTAGTTCAGTAAATGCAAGATGTATTTTGATATTTCCAAGTAGGCATATTTCTCAATTGCATAAATAGGAATAGATGCCAAACACTACAACTAGAGATTAGACATTATGCAAAACTACCAAGAATAGACCTTTTTGGCATATGTAAACTGCACATAACATCAAATTTAAACTTAAAAAAAGATCAGTCATTTACCTCACCCTCTAATAGCTCCAATTTGCAAATCGCTTGATCATGTTCATCTTCAAGCTCTGCTAGAAGCTCCTCCAACAATCCACGTTCCCTAATAGACCTCTGTAATCGTTCCTCAAGTTTTTTCCTATGCCAAATCATGCTCTTCAACTCAGTTTGCATTTCAAGTATGCGCATCTCCAGCTACACACATGCTGTTCTCACATCAATAACTGAGAAGACTCACATTTTGACAGCCACAAAAGAACTAATTATTTTACAAACAGAAAGCTGAATAAGGAATTAGTAATGCTTGCAGGCAGGAAAAATCAATTGGCTCATTAATTTGATATCTAGACAGTGTAGTGTTTAGCTTTAAATGACAGCACCTAAAGGCTAAAATACAATTTCTCATTATGCTTTCCCTGCTAAGATACTAGTCTGAAGAGAGAGATGGGCATAAAAGAGACAGAGATAGAGAGAAGGAAGTGGTTGGGATGTGGTTGGGGGCAGTGTTAGGGGAAGAGGGTGTTAAGTAGGGACAAGGAGTGCATCAGATTAAGTACAGAGAACATCTTTAAATGATATAGTTAATGCAACAAGTTTAATGTCTAACTATTTTTCCTGTTTCCTTCTAGACATGTTTAATTGTCTTCTACAAGATCAGAAATAACGAGTTTCAAAGGTAGCAAGAGGAAGGCTTATCTTAAATAATCTGATAATCAGGAAATTACAAGCATCAAGGCTTATGAATTGAAGTTTTGGCTCTTTCGGATCACCATCTTTGCCAGACATTATTGGCCCACCTATGCGTTTACCATCACTCTTATGGTGGGGGTTGAAGGTCATTTTGCAAGGGACTAGTCCATTTACCAATGTGATAAAGCCAACTAGGTTTTCCAAATTACCGATAGCTTTCAACTTCTGAAGAGAAAACACAAACTGCCCGATATCCATCCCTCATGACAAAATGCACGACTAAAGCATGCTTAATTTCAATCTATTTGAGAAAGTTCAAATATCAAGAGCTCCTCACCTATTTTAATTGATCAGCATTTATCATTTGATGAGAAAGTTCAGCTTTCCTTATAATTTCCAAAATGGCTTACATTTCCCATTTACTCTATGCTTAATGTGACACCTAAAATATGGAATTAAGAATTGAAAAGAATTATTTATTCACACTTTATATTTGTGCAACACCAAAATATACTAAAATGATGCCAAACTATTGTTTTATGTTTCAGGTTATCACTAGTGTGTGTCCTGGGATTGTAGCAGGCTACCTTCCAAAATTCAATCCCCCATTCCAAAAGTGAACCAGGAAATGGCAACTTATAAACAAGGAGACATCATATTGAGCAAACTAGACTTTTTAACCTCATTATAATACAGATGAAATAAGTTGCTATTCTTTCCCTGATTTCCATGTCCTTCATTCCCTTTTACCTCAAAGGGCTAGTTATCTGTTCAAAGATTGTACCAGTTTTCCTTTCTTCTCTCATACTTTCTCTTCCCTCTAATACTGGATCAGAAATTTTGTGTAGAAGTCTCAAAACCCAAAATTATGGGTTGATCTCAGAAGTTAGATTTTATGTTGCTAGTAAATCCTTCTAACATTCAAAAGTGAACAATGCACACCACTTTTGGGCAACAAAAAAAGTCCTGCTTTTAAAAATTGAGACAGATGATACTGAAAGACAGGAGAAAGAGGGGGAAAATCAGAGACAAAGGAAGAAAATAAAGAGATCAAGAAATGCCCTCAAAAGCACTTTCAGCTGCCTTGACCATTAGTGTCAGAAACTAGTAGTTATTAACTGGATTACACCTCCATTCCTAGACACACAAGCATAGCTTTCTAACAGAAGTTGTACACAGCAGCCTTTAAAGAAGTACATTATTCTTCCTGGCAAAAAATGAGATATCTAAATACACATCAATGCTTATGTTAATGCAGATCCACAACACTAGGCACTAAAAGTAATGCCAGGTCTATCAGCTATAGGTAGTACTTGTCTGTTGTTAGTTACAACGTGAATCCAATTAGGTGCAGCAGTTGATCTACAAGTATTCATTTATACAGCAATCAGGCATGCTTAAGAAAAAGCCAGATACTTACACAAGAAACCCACACAGTTATAAAACCACATCTTGAAAAAGACCTTTCTTCTTGAAGAAGATGACAACATACCAACATGAAAGTTACAAGAATCAACAGAAGAGTTACATTGTCAAATTGAAATCATCTCGAAACAAGGTTGATGTTAAAAATATACATAAATTAGGAGAAAGTAAGGGAAGGACAACCAGTTGGTTCTCCTTCAACAGGGTGACTCAGCACCTTGTTGGAGTTTAAGACACTTGAACCACCACATACTATCCTTTATCAACGAATATTCATGCACTATGATGTTTATCCAAAATAGAATCCATCATTTGACCCCTAGTTGCAACTTTTTCTTGTCCAAACATGCAAATGGGAATTTTATGCAAGAAGCTTAGAGTACAAAATAATTAGTATTAATCCATTCATGGAAAAGTTTCCATGAAGTTAAAATTCTGGCAGATTTTAAATACTGCAGCAATCAAGAGAATGCATAACACAGAGTAAGTCACAACAGTCGAGAAGTATTTGAAGAAGTCTTTCTTTTAATGAACGGCAATCTCTAAACCAGAGTCTAAAATCTTATACAAAGGGAAGATATTTAACTCACCATCTTTTCCCTCTGTAGTGCAGTCAAAGCATGAATTGGAAGAGACAACATAGCTATTGTCCAAACTATCGCTGTCCAGATTGCTTTTAATTGGAAACAGATTGCAGCTCTCAAAACCTCAATCCAGGTCTGAATAATTAAGCAAGTGCTTCTGATACCAAATAAAAAAGATAGCTTGGCAAGTAAAAAAGGCTTTGTCACCAAAAGTATTGTGATAGAAACCAGATCAAGTACCAACGCCATCGATATACCACTTTGATCGTCTTCTAATGTATTTATTCTTACTTGTACATTATCAGAATCCAAAATATAGAGGTAGTCCTCCCATATAATCGAGTATCTGTTCAAATAAACAAAAAAATTAATTATAACTGCAAAACAAAACCTTTTTTTAGTCTATAGGAATTCAAAAATCAAACAGCAGCCTCAAAACTAAGCATAAAGTAATTGACATTCAAGTTTGAAATTAAAGATGGTATTCAATGAAAAATCTGAATAAGTGTCACAAGGCACAGGTTTAGATTGATATCCACAAAAATCAAGAAATGGAAGCAATTTTTCCCAGTGTGCTAGACAACCAAAAACATAATTTTCCATACAAACATTTAATATGATACATATGATCCAAATAAACAAAAGAATGGATGAAAAAAAAAAATTATTTTATCTTTTGGATCTTGATACTGACTTCACAAGCTAATCATCAGTAGCAGGATTAACAATTCTACAGGTTGGGCATTCAATGGACAAAATAAAATGCTTCAAACATGTATCCAAAGGGATGGAACACATTGTAAACATTTCTGTTATTGCAAAACACATTATTCATCCGTAATCTTTTCCAACTTGATGGATAGGCTTATACAAAGGGGAGCCACAATAAAAATTCTGAAAAAAGTTTTGGCATTCCTGTTTCAATGACCAGAAATAACTTCTTCAAAGTTACAATGTAATTTTGCTGAAACAACTGTAGACAAATTTGACATGTACTAAGATGCATGAGCATCCTATTCAGTCTCCATTAGAAAAGATAATATTTTCCAAGGCAATGCCTACAGAGATGCATATGAAATCGAACTGCAATTCTATAAATGGCTTAATTATGTTTTGAAAATCTTCTACAAGACTAAAATGAGAATCCTTGCATATGCTCCCGCCATAAAATGCGTATGAACGTTTACTTTAAAAGTGATCAGTATCTTAAATTATTCCTCGTCTTCATATATTCATTTATTTGTTGTTATGGGCATCACATAAATTGCATCCCTTTCAGTTTCGTCCCAGTGCATTTACACTGAAAACAAAATGTCATAAATTTTATAGTAATTTCATCAATGAAGGCAAATTCATCTAATCAATAAAAGTACTTAGGAATTTAAAACCCAAAGCATCTGTTATCTGTACTGAGTAGTATCAAATATTAGAAAACTTTAGCAGTAGATGAACAATAATTACATGTCCTCGCATTTGATCAAATATGAGTTAACAATATGCTTTTCTTGCGAACATACCAAATCAGTCCACTTTAAAACTCCTACTGCATGACTGAAGGATGACCTTCACAATTTCTTCTACAAGAAATCTTTACAAGAGCCAACACTCGACATCAATTTGTTAGCCTTGATTTCTTGTCAATAATTAAATTCCATATTGAATACCATGAAAAGACTCATGCGACCAAAACAAATTTCAGTCATAAAGGTATGCAGAAATTACTTTTCCAAATCTTAATGGTTAGTCATTGCACAATATAGTTAAATTTATAATTATTAACTTGACCTTGCTCAATGAAATCCATTCTAAATCATTTCTCCCTTTAGATCTTAATAATAAGAACAACATTATAGTACTCCATGATATTTAATAATCTTGATGTCATTCTATTATTCATTTCCCTTCTAAGACATCTCCTCTTTGTAATGCATAACACAAACAAAAAATTGTTCCCAGTACATGAAATAATAAAAACATTTTAAGGTTTCTACAGGAATAACATGATGTTTCCAACACATGCTACTAAACTCTCATCCACTGCAAGATTATAGTATGGTACTCTTCTTTTCCTATATTTAATTTTTTTACAGCGTATATGTTACACGTATTGGGGTTCGTGAAAAGTTTCTCAAACCTCAAATTATTATTTTTTTCTATGTATTTTTATCATGTGAATCTAAGTGAATAAGAATTTTGTCCCTCTGCTTAGGCAACAACAAAGAGAAAATGATATCGGGATCTGATTAAGTGTTTGATGGTTATAACCGTCGAACAAAATTGTTAAATAGGTAAATAACATGAAGTCAAATTTATGGTGTTGGTTTGGAATCTTATTATTATTGTTGTTGGAAATATCTAAATTTCAGTTATGAAATTAAAAAAAAACAATTATAACACGCAACAAACTCTTAATGAAATTATTAAACTTCCATGAAATTGCTGAATTATAAATTTGTTGTGAGATTATTTCATTTTACATCCAAATCCGGGTCAATATCAGCAAAAACATCTCTGGTTCTAGCACCATGCCAGGAAGAAGAGGTAAGTAAAAAAAAATGACTACTAGACAGATGAAACTCCTAAATTTGTGATATAGTTAAAACAAAATTACCAATGCAAAGATGCAAAGACTGATTGCTACACAATTACAAAACAATATTGTGGCTAAATAAATTTGTGATATAGTTAAAACAAAATTACCAATGCAAAAGATGCAAATACTGATTGCTACACAATTACAAAACAATATTGGCTAAATCAAATACACCATCATAAGAGAAAAGGTAGCATGAAATAAAAGTCTGGAATAAAAGTTCAGTTTTGAATAAAATTTTACATTACATGACACTATATATATGAGTTAAAATTAAAAAGTGAACCTACGTATAAAAATACATACCAGACCCTTTTTTCTTTAATGACCGAGGGATTAACATGTTAGTTTCAAAGAAGCCTCATCCAAATTCAATGTCTAAGTCCATAAATCCTCCAAAAATCTAACTATATCCTGAACTATTCCAGAACTTTAATTTGATTAAAAAACAAAGGCCACGTAACACAACACACCGTAATTAAACCATTTAAAAGAGAGAAGCAGTTAAAAATTAATCAACTCCTTTGACATTTCTAAGGACCCTTGACAGGTGAACACACACCAACGCAGAAATGAGCTCATAATACAGGGTCCTTCATGAATATAATGATTTCACAAACGAACCCGTTTTCTACAACCGAAGAAAGATGGAGAAAGAGGCTCTTCTTACTTGTTGGAGTAATGGCCGACGTTCTGAGGTCCACTTCCAAAATCCAATCTGTCAAGTCGAAATGAAGAGTTTTCAGTGAAAAGAAAGGGGAGATATCCGGGGAGAAGAAGTGAAGGGGAGAGATGAGGAAGCGATGAAACGTGGGTTAAACATGAGAGTGACACGCTGACAGTTTTTTTTTTCCCTGAAACTGACTCACTCTTGAATGTTGACTAATAAAGGTGTGCAGAGAATGCAGTTCCATAGATTTGGTGCATGTCTTTCTTTTTCTGTCTTATGTGGCCAATGGCACTGCCAAATCCAGACCGGCTTTTTTATGTTTTGTTTTTTCCCCTTTTGGGAAAAGACTTTCACCCCTCTAATAATTAACACCTGCTCCTATTTTTTTTTTTTTTTGACAAGCAAAAAGCTGTTGAATTTTAATAGAAAGTCTCCAATTACATAATAAAGAACCACCACTAGGCTGCATTAGCTAGCAGCAGTATGATGGGTTGATAGCAGAAAATAAAAGACATAAAAGAGAGACTAGAGTAATAAAATATCCATTATTCATTGTCCTCGAACATGATGACCTCCCATTCCTTAATTCATTTCAATGTGGTTGGATACATTTTGAGGTGCCATGGGACTTTCGCAAATCTTATGAAAATCAAATCCATTAATTGAGTAAGATCAAAGCCAAATTGACCAAGATATAACGTAAAACATCAAAATCGAATGTGGATGGATGTATTCAAACAAGTATTCCATACCAAAATTAAAAACAAATGTTGCAGTTCGAGCTCATGATTACAAAGTGGACATAAAGCAAGCTAATTTTTGATGAATAATACAAATACTTCCACTTGGGCGATATCCTTTCCACACTAAGTTCCATATAGCTCGGCATTGCCTTTGGGGCATCAACACGTTTTATAGAATGAGGAGGTGGAAAACATTTGGAACTCCTTTCCAAATGATCCGATCATGTGCATTTTGATTAAGAAATTGGCCTGCGAGGATATCAAGCAATTCCTCCCATTGTTGCTTTTCCCAATCAAAACATTCCTTCTAAGCTCTATTTTCCACTCCCATTGACCATTTCTCCATGTTCCATACACATATCCATTCTTATTTCTGAAAGAGCAAAAGATACGGGAAAACACACTTTTAGAGTCATACCTTGTAGCCATTCATCATGCCAAAAACAATATTATCCCTTTCCCAAGCAAAGGCTTCAACAAGATATCACATTAAAGAGTTTGTATTTTTCCACCATAAAATTTCTCCATAATGTATTGACCTCATTGCCAAACCTCCATAGCCATTTAGTGAGCAAGGCTGAATTTTTAAGTGGAAGTCAATCATGTCAAGACCTGAGCCACTTGGGAGCATTCATTGTATTCCAATCCACATAGTGCATTTTGCGCTCTTGATAAAGAAATCTCAATTTGTCCATATCATTCTTGATGCCACAAGGAATCTTGAATATGAAAAACAAACTTGAGAGGATTTGATTAAGGTCACCTACCTCCTATCGAAAGATATCTTGTTTGCCAACTGCAAGCTTTGATCTCATCTTATTTAAAATAGGCCTATATTTTGAGATATATTTAGGAAGAATTTATTTACATGAGAGCTTGACCGCCACTCATTCAATATATCAACATCTACCCCAATACCAATCAAACTACTTTTATTAAAATTTATCTTTAGCATTTAAGGATTCTCTTAACATATCAAGTTGTTGGATGAAAATTAAAGTATCATATATTGTAAATGTGCTAAATCTTTATAATTCTCCTTTTGCATAAGAAAATATTGAAGAGCATTGGAGAGAGCGTAAACCTTTTTGATGCGGGATCCATTTACCAAAATTGACATAGAGAAGTTCATTTTTGCATAATAAAATCCAAGAATTCCCAATGCATTGTCAAAAGCTTTAAATCCACCTTCATCAAAATTCCACTTCTATTGTTTTTCTGAGATAATCCATTAGCAATTAGAAAACAATCGACAATTGTCTATTTTTTTCAATCTAAGTGCTAATACTTTAGCGAGGATTTTGTATATGCTCCCAACAAGACTTATAGGTCTATAATCTTGGATTTTTTTGGAACCAGAGTGATGAATGAAGAGTAAGTCTTCAAAAAGACATCACATCGATTTCAATCCAATGGTACTTGAAAAATTCATATTGAATGCCTTATTTCCATCGTAAAACGGAATTTCAAGATTTCTCCTTTGACATCGGAAATTTTGTTGAATTGACAATCTAAGTCTTATAAAACGATAGTACTTTGCAACAACTTCTTTCAACTCTTTGGGATGTGATACATCAATATCGAAATTGATATGATTTGCTCGTCTCTTGAGGAAGCCAACAAATGAAAATACTTTGTATTCAGCCATTTGCATCTAGACTTCTCTCTTCCCGCTGTACATGCTCCAAAGTTGAGCCCTCATATTTACAAGTTCAAGCCTTTATCAATTTTATCTATCTTGGTATTTGTCATGTTGTTTCCATTGTTTGATCAAATTGTTCACATCCTTCCACTCATTATCATAGTATTAAAATTTTCATTCTCAAGCCAATGATTAAAAATTTGAATGGATGATGATCACGACAGGACCTGGTAGTGCCGTTGGACCAACGAAGAGAACATTGCAATAAGATCACTCGAGAGCAAAATGGATCAAAAGTCTATATTTGGAGAAATCCGATTATTACTCCAAGTGTATTGCCCACCTAGTAGTGGTAGATAAGTTGTCAATGAATTCATTAAAATCATTCATGGTAACATTAAAATCACCTCGTTGTCACGTAATTCACTCCAAAGTGCTCTTCTTTCAATATCACATAAATATTTCCAAAAGCACACCGAAGTTTGTTCCTTTAATTTGCCTTTAATCAAGATGACTACATTGAAAGAAATCAACCCACTCAAAAATGTAGTCTTTACTCCTCCTATATGGTCATTAATACGAGAATTATTATACTCCAATTTTGTTTCTTGAAAGAGTGCCATATCAAGCTTGTGTCTTAAAACGACCTCTTACATTCCAAGATAGAATCTTCATATATCCAAAAAGCAGTACACAAATAGAATAGCAGAGAAAAATTTAGAGCTTTCTGCTTCCCATTGCTCTTTGATCTAGCTTGAAAACAATCCCTAGTTGAGAACTCACCTCCCACGTTGTTAAAGCTTCTCTCAAAATGTTGTTGTGAAAGGCAATGTCTTCGTCTGAGAGGATGAAATCTTCCAAGTCTTGTAATAAGGTTTACTTTTGAAAATGTGTTTTGGCCCAAATTTGCTAGGTTTAGAATATTGCGCGTACTTTCGTATCAAAAATTAGAAATTTTACATTATTATTATTTTGGTTTAAATTCCAAACTAGGACTCCAACCCCTAATTAATTATTTGTCAATTTTTTATAAATTTATATTTTAACTGGCTTTTTAATTGGACATATAATCATAACGTGCAGATTAGATAGTTAGGAATAAATGCATAATCTTCTTACTCCTTTTGATTCAAATATTTATTGAGTAGAAGCATTTTGGAATTTGTGGTATTGTATTTTGTTCAAATGACAGTGTGAAAAAATATTTAAAAGTGACAATTGTTTTAATACAATAAAAATATATATATAAGGATGAGGGATTATAAAAACTCAAAATATCTATCATGCAAATTTTTGTCTCATAATTAAGTCCCCAACTCTATATTTTGACATTTTAAAAAATATATATATATTTCAAGAAAAAAATCATTAAAAAAATATTTAAACAGAAACTATCACTATGATTATGAAGTATTATTTATTTTTCCAATCATGGGGTTAATTTAATTCATCTCTTAAGATATTTTCTTCATTATGGGTTTAGGGTGGAGGCGCGGATGATATTAATAATACTTTTATACCATTATTAATTTGAGTTAATATCATTTACCTCTTTCGAAATTTTGACCTTTATCAAATCGAATCTCGTGATTTGAAAAATAACAATGAGCCCCCTTGACTTAATAGTCAACCTAAATTACTTAATTGAAATTGGCAAAAAGATGAAAAAACCCTCAAAAAAATCTGAATTTAAGAAACAAAATAAAGTAAAAAACAAAATTCTTCACAAGTGCAATATAAGTTTTGCACAAGTTCTCAAAATTATGTTATTATTTTTTTATTTTTTGCATAAGTTTTGCACAAGTTTTGAGAGTTTTTTCATCTTTCTGTCAATTTCAGTTAAATAACTTGAGTTGATTTTTAGTCAAGGGAGCCAATTGTTATTTTTTAAACTACAAAATTTGATTTGATGAAACACAAAACCTTAAAAGAGATAAATGATGTTAACTCTATTAATTTTTCGCATGAACCCCACACTTTATAAAAGTAAAATAAACGAATTCCTTCAAATCCCAGAGCAGCAAAGCGACATTTCGGGTTCAGCCAAAAGTAGGTTTTTAGCACTAAACACAACTATTTTATAAAAAATAAAATTTATGTGCCACCACATCTAATCTACTATGTTAAAGGGAAATTTTTTTTAATTTCGACCAGATTTCAATTTTTTTTATAAATGTAATTTTGTCAAATTTGAAACTAGCTATTTTCTTATCACTTCTATGTGAATTAATTTATTTTAAAGTTTTTGCTGTATTTTCTTTGTTCTAAAATTTAAAAATGATTATTAATTATTTTATTTTCAAATACAATCAATAGTTAAAATTTGGAAGAAGGAAGTTTACCTTTTGTTCTCAAATTTCTCTCAAATTCCAAATTTTTTTTTAGGACAAATGTAATTATGCAAAATTTTGAAACTATTTTCTTGTCACTTTCATGTGAATTACTTTGCTTTAAAAACTTTTACTCTATTTTCTTTATTTTTAAGTTAAACATGAAAATTAATTATTTGAATTTTTATTTTCATATGCAATCAATAGTTAAAATATAAAATTAATCAAACTATTTATTCTGCACGGGGATTTGATTGTTCAATTTATATTACCATAGAAATTCAGTGAACAAAATACACTTACATATTTCTCTTATGTATAATTTAAAAAAAAATTGTATTAAGAAATTTGGTTATTAATATAAATTTAAAAATAATATAGAAAATAAGTGTTAAAAATAATTTGACTTGTAAATACGACCAACATCAACATAGAAAAATCTTCCTTTCCATTCATAGATGGAAGAGGGATTTCTCATGATGATAGCCGCGGCTGATAGCCTCTTTGAAAAATGGAACCAACTCGATTTTCCTTCCCATTATTTTTTAATAAAAAAACCTACATAATAAAACTATGTCCTAATCTTTTTCCTTTTTTTTCTATGTAGAGGTACCTCACACTCATAGGCTATGAGACTTATGCCGCACACTCCAAGTGATGAAACTAAATCTCCTACAACTAAACAGAACCCATCCAAATATCAAACCGTTACCCAAATTTGATCCCTAAATCTCCCTTTTGTTGGAATTTTTCCTTCTCGGGGTTTGCCGCTAGACGAAGCACTGGTGGGGCAACTATATCCTAATCTACTGAGTGACATTTACAAAGAAATAAAACCCAATTACAGTTTGAATGGAATGGGGGGTTAATTGTCCGAGCCCAATTTAATAAAATATAAGGAGATCACAAATGAAAGTGAAAACCGAAGATCGGCTAACAAATGGTCTAAATAGACTGCTATTTTATTATTTACAGTCATGTCAGCCGTTTCTCTAGATTTCAGTGCATACACAATATGGCTAGGCCTGGGACAGCCCGAATTCGTTGTAGATCATCCTCAGGCAGGCAACTCTCAGTATTACTGACATTGAGGGAAGCACTAGCTCTTATCATAGGAGCTTTCTCTTTCCCGTATACATGTTATCTGGATTCGACGTGGGGAAGAGGGTTGGGGTTCTTGAAACTTGAAGCTGACCGCGCATTTTCCAACCGTATAGCAGTTGGAGTGTGACAAGATTCATGGGGAGAAGAATAATGACTAGAAGACTCCTCTCAAATTGCATTTTTACCTCAACTAGCCATATTGATGGTAGGAAGATAGGCTTCTAAAAAAGAAAATTAGAGCTTGAACGGGAAAAGTTGGCTGCAATTCTGTAAATATGATGGAGTGGAGGGAGTATATAAGAGCAACAAAAAATTGGTTTTCCAAAAATTGAAATGAAGAAATGATATTATAGAATACAAGTCACATCTTTTCAAATTTTAAGTTGCTCGAGAAACTCAGGATAAGATTTAATTCGGTTTTTGTGGGCTCGAGTAAACTTAAAAGAGCCATTGTATCAATGCTAATTTTGTTGTACATTTCAAAAGAAACACAATCCCATATTAGAAGTTTGCAAAATATTGTAGTATCTTATATTGAATTTCCTATAAGTAAACTTATGACCAAAAAATAGTGGTGGGTTCGCACGCATGAAGGGAGGCCAAATTGGGCCAATCCAGTTCAAAGCATCCTACGCGTGAGTTAAATGCAGTTTAACCCAAATTTTAACTTGTCTTTCTTTGGGACCTTATTTTTTCTCTTACCGGTTAACTTGACTTTTACCAATTTGCATTTTTACTTGGTCAGCAAAATATTATCCTCATAATTGCTCGGTTGACTACTTATTAAGTCAGGTCTTATCCGCTTGGAGTGTTGAACATGCAGCACTATTTATAGTTAAATATGTTTATAATTTGAATATGCATGCTTAGCTTAGGGGAATTAACGGGACAAGATTAAATTACTGCAGCTATCTCGGTGTTTTAATCTTGGTTTAACTGTTTTCATAGGTCTTAATGCTATCATTAAATTGATATGGAACGCTATCATACTCAGTCAATTAATGGTAAATTTTGATTTAGGGTGTTGGGTTTGGTCAATTATATTAGGAAAACAGATATTTATTACAACTATCCTAATAGGTTTCAAGTTAAATATTTGAATTTGCAAAATTGATAGACTTTATAATTGCAAATTTATTCTTTTATTTTGTTTGTTTTATCCTATAATTTTCTAAAGTAAAAAAAATTAAAAATTAAAAAATAAAAAATAAAAAAAGAAGAAGGGGAACATTCTTACAATTTTGCTGCACTAGTCAGAAAATGAATCCGGTTCAAGGCTTTCCCATTGGACTTCTGTGTTGAAATTTTACAAGAAAGTAGAAGATTTCTTCCAGCTTCATATCCACAAAATTTCAGAATTTTTTGAACTATTTTGGTACCTGAACAAAATTCATCTTTGAAACTATTCAAAATAGGGTAGTATTCTAACCCTTCGTTTTCTTATGTCTCTTCGTTGCTATACTGTAGTTAGTTCTTTGCAGCATTGAGGACAATGCTAAATTTTCAGTTGCAAGTGGGGTACATGAAATTTTGTGTTTAGATTTCTGTCAAAATTTTGTTGTAGATTTTACACACGCAATTGGACTTTTGTACTGAAATTTTACAGGAAAGTAAAAGATTTCTCCAGCTTCCTATCCACAAAATTTCAAAATTTTTTGAGCTGTTTTGGTACCTGAACGAACATCTATGAAGCTATTCAAAATAGGACAGTATCCTAACCCTTCGTTTTCTTATGTCTCTTTCGTTGCTATACTTTAGTTAGTTCTTTGCATCATTGAGGACAATGCTAAATTTTCAGTTATGGGTGGGGTACATGAAATTTTGTGCTTAGATTTCTGTCAAAATTTTTTCTAGTTGTCAATTTTATAGGGTTAAATTGTGAAATTTTTTAAGAAAGTCCTTCCAAGTAAGCTTGACATTTTGATATCTTCTTTGAAATTCCTCACTCTTTTGATACTCATTTAGAATAATTTTGAGTTATATGCATTAGTAATTTGGGTTGGAATGTATGAATGAGGCAAGTATGATTAGTCGGTTTTGTGAAATTTTGATGATTTAAAGCATCTTGTTGATTTTGACAATTGAATTGAATGAGAATTTGCAATATTTGATATAATGAACCCATTGTAAGTATTCGAGCCTAAGAGCAATTTCTTTTCATTGTCACATTTTTCTTTGTTGAGTGTTGTCAAATATGGTATGTTCATTCTACAACTTGTTTTGTTATGCATGTTGAGATTACATTGTAAATTCATGTTTTGAAATGATAAGGGCATTTAGGATTAGCCATTTTAAACTTTCTAAAAAGCTTATCTTTATTACATATACCCTAGTCAACCAATTTTGAGTTTTAACATTTCCTTGTTATAACACCACATCATTAGCTTTAAACCGTTGTTTTTGTTTATCATTGTTGAACCCTTTTGTCAAGAGTATGTGGAAATGAATTGCATGATAAAATTTCTATTGATTCCAAAGAAAAGAACCACTGTAAAAAAAATGATGAATGAAAAGTGTGAAAAAAGAAAAGAAAAGAAAAGAAAAGAAAAGAGAAAAGTATTCCCTTCGAAGAGTGGACGAAGTTAATGTTTTTCATTGTGTACAAGATGGTCCAATTACATGAAAAAAAGGGGATGCATGTTATTTGGAATAAGGAAGTGGTTCTAATGTGCTATTCTTTTTGTTTTTGAGTCATGTAAGAAAATTCCTATATACCTTGATATGATTAACCTAAATTTTCCTTTCTTTTTACCTACCTTTACCTAAGCCCCGTTACAACCCTTTTCAAGACCCTTTGATTTTTGCATGGATTCATATTTATTAGTGGTGGAGATGTGATATATAAACAAGCCTATGGTAATAACATGCTCTGTTTGATTTGAGTGCCGAATGAATCCCTAAACACTTTGAGTGGTTAGAGTGCAACCTGTGAGAGGTTATCAATTTTCTACATTTGAGTTTGACTAAATTGTTGGGATTCATGAGATGTGTATTTTGTTAAGAAAATCAGGCTATGAATACTTGTTCTTTGGATTATTATTCCAATCTTAATCTTTAATGTATAATGATTTTGAGTTATTTGTGGATGGGTTGAAAAAGGGTATGGAATGAAGAAAAAGATGTTGATCTAATGCAAGCTTGAGGACAAGCTTTGATCTAAGTGTGGGGGAATTTGATAGACTATATAATTGCGAATTTATTGAGTCAATTCCCTTGTATTTAGTTGATCAAAATGCTTATTTGTATGAATATTAATTGCTTTTTAGCATAGTTGATCAAACTGCTAGTCCTCTACTCTATTATGAGAATATAATCGAATATTTGAGCATAGTGTTAGATTGCCCAGTTTTTTTTTTTTGTTTTTTTTTTGTGTGTGCTATGAAACAGGGCTTGATCATCGAAAGAATTCAAGCCTCTATGGCTAAAGAAAGAAAGAGAAGGATCATCTACCTAGGAGATGGAGTTGGTGATTACTGTCCAAGCTTGAAACTCAAAGAGGGAGGTCACATGATGCCAAGACCAAATTTCCCAGTGTGGGATTTGATATGCAAGAACTAGGAAAACCACTCCGCCCTGCTCAGCCACAACAAACAAGAACTGACATATGCACTGGAAAGAAAAGTCAGCAACATGGAGGCAAAAGACTTCTTTAGCCTATAACAATAAAAGACAAGCAGGTAATTGAATTGGGAAACAAAGAATGAAAAAAAAAACAAAAGAGGAATGGCCAAAACAAAAATAATATAGCAGCCGCAACTATATTTTCATAGAGAAAGCTGCAATTTGGAAGAAAAACAAATAAGCTGCATAACAAACAAAAGAATACTTCTTTTGCTGCAAAGAAGACAAAAACCGTGCACAACAAAATAAAGAAGTACAAGTCAGTTACAAAAGAAAACAAAATCAGTCGAGTGCAAAAAGGACATAGAAACTGAACACAACAAGATGACAAGAGTCAGGCAAAAACAAGGAAGTAGAATGCGGCTGAGATTTGGAAATAAGACAGAAGAAGCTTACTACAATTTGGAGACAAAAGCAAAGAAGGAGTCAAGGAAGCAAACAAAAATCAGCCATCATTCTCCTTTATATAAACAACACGGTGGTGCAAAATTCTAAAAAACATTGAAGAACAGCCACCATCTTCTTTGAGCCATAAACCCACGTCTTTTGTTTTTTTTTGTTTTTCTTTTCTTTTACTTTAGTATTAGTATAGAAAAAGAAAGGCAGCAGCTTTTGAACTTGGGTTGGAGAGAAACTGTACGGGAAAAAAAAAGACAAAAAAGGAGGGGACAAAGCAGAACAACGAAAGGAGGGCAGTCACCATCTACGAAACTTGTTTTGATTTTCTCATTTATCTTTCTTTTTCAATGATGTTTAAAGCTTTGGTGATATTCTTTTATATTAGCATGAACTAATTTATTTTTCTAGGGCTATGATGTAGCCTAACTATGAAGTCCTTTTATTTTTCTATTAATATAGTTTGAATTAATTTTCTATGGTTGAGTATTTATCTTTGTACTTAATGCTTCTAATTACCTGATCAATAATTAGATAATTTGTTAATCATAAAGAACTGGAAGGGGAGTTATGTGTCAAGTTCATTGGGATAAATGCCATGAATTGCATGTATGATAGGGATATACCTGCATAGTTTGTGTAGTCGCTACATAAGCATCCATAGAACTTAATGACTTCATAATTGTTGTAATTCACATAGAAGTATAGTGAATTAGCAATTAGGGGGATTTTTATTAGATCTCGGAAGAGACTAGTAAATAAGTTAGGGAATCTCGACTATCAACCAAGATAATAATTTAGATTATAGAGATAGATTTATATTAAGATGGATTAGTTATAGTGAATCGGAAAACCCTAGAGTTTTAGCAATCTGATAAACCCTTAAAATTAATTCACTGATTTGTTTAGCTTAGTTTTAAATTTAGTTCATTTATAAAATATCTTTTCTATCATTTAAATAAAGTTAGAATTAACTAAATTTCGGCATTTAGTAAACAATTAGTCCTCGTGAGAACGATACTTTATATTCACTCTTTATTACTTGTTAACGATAGCGTATGCTTGCGTGCATAAAATCTGCAACAATTCTCCTCAATGTTTATGTGTGGCTAAATTCTCTTTTCTAATTCAAGGGAAGAATTGATTTCAATTGCAATCACTGTGAGGTTTTGTTCTTAATTTATTTTTTTACTTTTTATTCAAATACTTGTTAATTCTTGATTTGATTACTATGAATAATTGATGATTAGTTAATCTGACAAATTAATTCTTCATTATTTATTTTATTGCTATCCATGAGTTCAGTGATTCGTCATTGTCATGAATAAGTGGACTAAGTAGAAACTAGGTTAATTATGTTTATGACTTGAAATATGCATGCTTAGCCTAGGGGAATTAATAGGACAAGATTAATTTACTACAACTATCTCGGTGTTTTAATCTTGGTTTAACTGTTTTCATAGATCTTAATGCTATCATTAAATTAATATGGAATGCTATCGTGTCCAATCAATTAATGGTAAGTTTTGATTTGGGCTCGGTCAATTATATTAGGGAATGGAATTTTATTATGACTATCCTAATAAGTTTCAGATTAAATATTTGAGTTTGCAAGATTATTTTTCGTGACCTATGATCAATGATGCAATTGAATGATATCAACCCTTGGATTGAAAACTCGGTAAATTTGGTAATTTTCATTATTTTCTATTTTTACTCCTTTGATATTTATTTTTGATAATTTTTTGAATTTTTTGTAATTTAGTTAAACATTCAAAACTCCCCCTTGTTCTGTTTATTTTTATCTTATTGTTCAAAATTTGGAATTATACTTCGATTCCCTTGGGATTCGACCTGGTCCGCTATTGTTGCAAATTAATTTTACAATCATTCAAGGACCAATGATTAATTTTGTGGGTTTCGACAAACCAGCCAAAATTTTGGCGCCATTGTAAATTTTGTGAATTTTGCGGCTTCATGAACAAAGAATTGATGGAAAGCTTGTGTTAGAGAATAAGGCAGTGGAACAAATATCAAAACCTCAAGATACTACAATAATTGAGGAAGAAGATGGTTCCAATTTGGAATTTAATGTTCAAAGTCAAAATTTTGAAGAGATGGATCGTAAAAATTACCAAGTTGATTTTGTAAAAGACAAAGAAGAGATACTTGGTTCGGCAGAGCAACAATAAAAAAATTTTGACGTTTTGGTTGATGAAGAAATCGTCAATTTAGAAGAAGAAAAATTGAAAATCATTGACACGGTTGAAGAAAATGATGGTGCTGGTGCTTCTCGGATATGAAGCAGAAAGGTATATCTTCTTGCAAGCTAAAGTTTCATGTTGATGAATACTGGATTTGGTCAAGAACCTGGCAGAGGGACGAGACTTCGTGGTCCGTGTGCGTTTTTTCACGCCAAGCTTCATGCGCACATTTTTTTCTACAAGCCTCCTTCAGCACCCTTTCTCCACCCTTCCTTCATTCCTCCTTCAATCCTCACAGATTCTGCTGGTTTCTACTCAATTATTTCTGCTATTCCTGCTATCCTCCAAGGAGGAAGACTTGTTTAATTTTGGGAAAAAGTTTCATAAATTCTGGAAATAGTTTTTTTATGACAGTGCAATTTTTTGTGCGACTCAAATCGTTTTTTCATACTCAAGTCGGTTCTTATTCTTATTATTAGCCTTTTTCTGCCAACAAGTTTTTGGCTTAGATGTCTTCTATCATTTCTTTTCGAGCTACGAATTGGGAGAATGTTGACATTACCACAAGTCACTTCAACATGTTATGCATTAATGCAAAAAATTCAAAAGACGTAGATCGTGTCTAAATTTATAAATATAGAACTTGTTCAATGTAGTAACGCACTATAATAATCAATTCAAAAACCAATGATTATATAGAAAACCCTAATATCTATTATTACATGTAAGTTATTTATTCTAAATAATTTTTTTCTCTCACAAATAATATATTAACTTAAATATCGTAATAGTTAAGGGAACAAAACTCCACTTCGTAAGTCATTTATAATGGCAAGTCAAACGTGAACCTTAGAATAGTAAAAGGTTTCATCAAGTCCTGCCTCACATTGAGGAAAAATAAATCAGCCTATATAGTTTTTAAATAAATAGGCCAAAGCACAACATTCCTTTTCTACACAATTCCGATTACAGAAACCAAAATTAGATAAGGAGGACAAAACTCTTTATTCGGCTTGAAATTTAAAAAAAAAAATTAAGAATAATAAAAGCAAATAAATTAGGAAAAGAGTAAACATGGAAACCTATAATCATCATAAGTTGAAGATAAAGAGGAGCGGTCTGAAAAAAAGTGGCACAGCGATGTCTCTTGGTTTCAGAAGAGTTACGGAGGCTTTTCTTGTTGATCATGAGCTCATCTCATTCTCTGTGTTTGTCCACTGGCAGTGATGGTGGTGGCTGCTAGAAGAAGAATCCGATGAGAAGGTAGAATGAGGAGGTTGCGGAAGAGGATGAAGCTGCCATTGAAAAAATCAGACCAACTTATACTGCGTAGTAAGATGGTTTTGTTTTTATCGCTTTTTATTTTATTTTCTTTTTTCAAATTAATTGTTTAAATAGTTTTTTTCTGTTATTAGTACTATCTCCATTTCAAAAAAAGTTCAATTTTAAAAATTTTTCTTGCTCAGAAAAAAGAGAGTCTACTTTTATTATAAAATTTTTATTTTACCCTTACTAATAATAAAAATGTATAACTCAAATTTAAAAATAAGAATAAAAATATAAAATTTTTTATTTAATTATGCATTAAATATACTGTATTTTGTAATTTGAAAAAAATGTACCAAATAAAAAATAAATTCTATTTTTAAGATGGAGGGAATATTATTTATTTATCCCCTTTTGGTTGGCCCTCAAAGACAAATACTTTCTTCATTTTGGAAAACTAGAATAAATTTTCAAAAATTTTATTAAGTACATTAGTCTTCGACTACATGGGAAACTATTTACTATGTATGTTGCGTTGCCTTTTTTCTCTCAAATGGCCTTTCGTTTATCTAGATTTATGGTCAAATTTGGGTAGTCTCAATATAAGAAAGGATTTTTTCGGATAAATTATATTTTCCTCCTCTGTGGTTTGACTTTTATTGCAAATTGCATTTTAAGATTTAAAAATATTATAATCTCTTTTTTTGACTATTTATAAGTTAGTTTTTTATTATGAAATTTAGAAAATGAGTAAAAAAATAAACAAAATATTAAAAGAAAGTGTTCTCATGTAAATAAAAAAATAAACTAAAAACATTTAATTAAAATGAATATGAATTAAATATAATTACTAATAGTATTATAATATAAATTGAAAGTAAAAAAGGTGAATTAAACTATATTTTTGACTAACTTTTTAGTCATTTAATGAATTTTGTAATCAAATAATAACTTTTGACTAGAGAAAAAGGAAGATTAAAATATTGCCAAACTTCAAGGGCAATTGGTAATACAATCAAATCTTATAAAAGGTAGATGTAATTTACTTATTTTCTTTTTCCAAACCATGCCTTTCTCACACTCAATGTCCGTGTTTAAGGTATCAAACTGGACTGGCCTAAATATGAGATTAGGACCAATTAAAATTCAATTGTAAAGATTAAGGATTAAATTGATTATTTTTAAAGACGAGCAACAAAAGGGAATTTTAGATCACATTGGACTATTAACGTCATTTACCCAAAATGCAATAGCCCAGTAAAACAGGTCAGTCCCATATTCAATCTCTTGAAACAATCATAATCATCATCAGATCTCCCAAATATAAAAGATCGTAAGAGCTACTAGAACTTATCTCAATAGCTACCCACTATGTCTTGAAACTAAGAGATGAGAAATTTGAACCCCCACTATATTTTTTCTCCCTTCGTCCTTTTTTTGCTTTTGATTAAACAGGTCGTAAAGACCTACATGTTCACCAATATAGATGCCAGGCCCAATACCAAATCTTTTGTTTTATTTTTTACTTTGAAATCTAAGAGGATTGATTAATCAATATGTACCCTAAATTGTGAATTCATAAGTATTATGCTCTAATTTAACCTATTGAATTCATACTAATAAATCCAACATTTAATTTAGAGGGAAGTTTTTAGATACTTATCCACTCTTTAAAATAAAAAAGTACAGTTCGTCTGTCTTCTCTTTTTTTTCAATTTTTCAGCAACTTTGTGTTGTTTTTATATTCAAATGTGTTGTTGGCTATCAACAATCTTGGCCATGACTCATATACATTAATGAATTACAAATTCATCTTCCTCCATTGGTTTAATTTGTTAATAACAAATGCTAGTAATTTATATTCATTGTTGTCTTTTTTTACGGCCTGTCTGGTTGGTCTTTTAAAATATATTTTTACTTCACATAAGTTTTTTGACGTGTTATAATACTGTGTGTCCAATATTTTTCAAAACACATTTTGAAACACATTTTAAACTTAATACCAAAACACATCTTTTATACCAAAATGCATTTTGAAAATTGAAACCCTAACCCCCTTCTTCCCCAGGGAAGTTGATGGTGACAGGCAGCGTTGAATCACCAGCCGACTGTCTATTTTACTTTTTAAAGTAATAACTTTAACTCATAGATTAAATGAGTTGAACCCAATTTAACCTATAAAATCACAAATTATTATTTAACTCGTAATTCATGTAATGCAATATAACATATTGAGATAATGGGTTAATTGAATTGAATTTTTAAATTGAGTTTACTTTTGCCACTTGAAAATACAATAAATGGTGGTTGCTAGCTCGACATTCTCTTAAAAGACCTAATTCATTCTTTTTTATTTTATTGGTTGTCCGGGATAATTTTAGTTTATAATTTTATCAGCGGACCTCGCTAGGAATATACTACAAGCGTTAGGATATACACCTTACTAGAATATAGGACATGCGAACCTCCCGACAAGTTTTTTCGGATAAATTTTACTATTATTGAAATTTGGCCTTATTATCCATTGCTTTTTAAAGTCTAGAAATATTATAGTTCCTCAATTTTATAATTTAAAATTTACTTTTTTGTTATAAAATTTTAAAATGACTAAAAAACTAGATAAAAAATGTCATAACCAATATCAACTTAACATGGTGAAAACATTTTCAAAATCTACATACAATTTTGTCAGTTTTGTTAGCCACTATTAATAGAAGGGCGTATATGAATGTAAATACATTGTTAGATCACCAATGTGGTAAAGAATTTTCCCAATAATACAACATGGTGCTTGCTAAGGTTTTTTTTTTTTTCATTAAAATCCCAAAGCCCTTTTTGATTTTTCATTGGGAGGGGAAATTCACTTCACATAGAAGCTGATGAACCTCTAACTTTTGGGGTGAATCTTGAGCATCTTAACCAGTCGAGTATCGACCATTATTCGAACTTCACACTCCAATGGGCGTTGCGCAAACAAAGCTTCTACTAAAAGCATGCTTCTAACTTTTCTATAAAGCTATTTTTGTCCCACAAATTAATAATATTTGGTTGTTGTTTTATTTTGGCTAATAGATTAGTATACATTCTTCATCACTAACGTGCATGAGACACATATGTGCCGTACCTGGCTTTTTTTCTCTTTTCTTCATTCCTAAGGCTGCCTTTGATTCTTGGATTCAGGGAAGAATAAAGAACTAGGAAAAAAAAAATATTATAATGAATATTTTTTCTGTTTCGTATTAGAATGAATTAACACCATGAATTTTTTTTTTTGGTGAAAAGTGCATTTCTTTTCCTTTTCTTTTTGTTTTTTCTTATTTTTCTTTTCCTTTTTTTTTTATTATCTTCAATCATTCAATCCTTAATTTTTATGCTCTAAAATTTTCTTTCCCTTTATATTTTCGTTTCTTTTTAACTTTTCCTCTAAAAAATTATCTTCTTCTATCTTTGTCCATTCATTTTTAATTTTTTAATTAAATTTCTCTTAATTTTGATGGCTTCATGGGGAAAAAATGAAAATGAGAAGAGAAAAGAGGGATGGGAACAAAGAGACCATTGAAATTAACAGAAATTTAGTGAATAAAAATATGAAATTTGATAGATGAAGATTAAATAAATCGATGGTTTATGGTTTAGGGATAAATAAGAGAAAAAAAGAAAAGAAAAGAAAAATAATTCATTGTAAAATATTGTATTTTTAGTGCCCAAAATTTATGAGTGGTTGATTTTGACTAGTTAGAAGAAAAATTCCATATGGCATTTGACATAACAAGTTTATACAGCTCAAATCTAAAGGTAAAATTTCTGGAGAGCAGAAATAAGAACTTTTATTACTACTTCCAAGCTCAATCGCGGCGACGCGTGCTTTGTGAATTATTTGTTCAAACACAGGAAATAAAGTATGACAAAGATGGCCTTCTTTAAACTCTTCAATTATTTTCGAAGAAATGCATCAAAAGATTTACAATTTTTATTGTTCTACAAAGTAAAAGAGAAAAAGAAATGATGACGGAATAAGAATTGCCCGAGATTATAACTCAATAAAATTATCCCAAAAACACAGACAGTGAGAGAGCAAAAAGTGCTCATTCACTTTGACTTGCTGCTACACCCTGGATAAATCATATCTCCAATATTAGGAAACCGAAGTGCACAGTCAAGATGCAACCAAAACTTAATTGAACCAAGCAACCATACTCTCCATCTTGTCCTTGTAGTTCCCTTCAGATTAAAAACAATTGAATGTTGTGACAAAGACAACAGCACATCATTTTCTTCTTCTGGCCCTAATGGTATAGGTGACGATTCAACTTCGAATTTCAATTCAAGCGAGCTGTTTTTGCTTACATTGATAGGATCAGCAGCACGCAAATATGCCAACTTAATGCTGTGAAAAGCAAGAAGAAAGCTTGAATCATAAAAGCTTGCATGAGCTTTGGCATTGTCATTTTCTGCGTTGATGAAAATGGTGACCTTAACAACGAGAATCCCTGCTTGATCATAATTGAATACGTCGAGTTGAGCTCGTGTAACGCTTATCTGGGGCACCTTTGGCCTTATAGCTATGTATCCGATGAAGATAATGATGCCGACGATGATCACAGCCACGGTTATGATGGTACAGACTATGGCTGCACACCAAATTAACGGACTGGTGCGTCCTTCTTGACTTCGCTTTGGCATTGGTGGGATAGGGTAGTGGTTTTTGGAGGGATAGTGACAACATTCGGAGGAATGTGGAGGGGGATAAATTTAGAGCTAATTAAGGGAAGGCAAATTGAGGAAGTGTTGAGATGGACATAATGGTTCTTGGCCTTATTTTGTGGGGAAGGTTTGGTATCTTTTCCTTGCCTACGGATAAAGCGATCTTGATTGCTGTTCTGTTGTGGGCATTTTAGACACTTTTGCAATGAAAAGTTGAAATACCAAGCTTGCAGTCCATACGATCTTGTGTACAAAGTTTACGGCTCAAACTTTGGCTGGATTTTACTTTTGTTCATAGTTATTTTCAGCATGATTGTTAAAAACTCGAGTAAACGTTACGTTTTTATGTGTTCATGAAAAAGAGATTTGGTTTGCTATCAACTCAAAAACCTCCACTAAAATTTTGATTGTATTGTACCATTGAAAGGAATTTGAGCCTTTGTTAAACTTCTTTTTTAAATTTGAGTACTTTTTATATAATTTATAAATTTAACATATATTATATAATATATATATATATATATATATAATATTTATTAAATTATTTTTCATAATTAGTAGGATCTTACGATTTTACGATCCGATTTTTTAAATCTTTCACTAATTTTACGTTAAAACTCGATTTTAACAACCATGATTTTCAAACCTCGATTTGGTAATTAACATTCATGTAAGTACATGGAAAGATCATATCATAGGATTTAGTATTTTGAAAGAATTTCTAAAAGGCCAGGAGAACTCAAAGGTTAAAGCATATATATATATATAATATCAGAATGATCCTGATAAATGTTATTCTTTATTTATATATATATATATATATATATATATATATATATATATATATATATATATATATATATATATATATACACACACAAGGCAACACAGGACACTCGTTGGGGATTGATGGTCGGTCCATGTCCCACAATTAAGTTACCCAAAAAGCGCTAATTACTTATTATTATTTTTGTACTGGTAGAGTTTTCAACTTTTAAATAGTAGAGCTTGTCTTTCTTATACGAATGGGAAAAAAAAAAGAGAGAAAAAACCCCTTTTGGTATATTATTTTTCTAAAAGTTAGTATCTAATTCACAATTTTTATTATTAACTTGAATTGCCCAAACAAGAGTAAATATTGAATTTAGTACTGGAATTTTTCCTTTTTGTTTTTCCTTTGACTATGTAGGGAAGAAGTTTAGGTGGAAAGGGTTGCCCCATTCCGAGGTAAGCGCAGGCTACCTTAAACCTAACCATAGTTCCAAAATCATCAATTCTCAATTCTCCTCATTTGGTTATAATTTGGTTCCAATTTTGGTTTTGGAAAAAAAATATTATTTAAATTTATAAGTTGTAAAGAAATGTAGGATGTAAAAATCCTATGTTCAAAATTCACGCAAGTAGAAAATAATAAAACAATTTATTTGGAGACAAACAATAAGGTAGGAAAAAACCCTAAACTTCAAAATACAAACATTAGGAAGAAACTCATACTTCTCACAATTGGAGTCTCTCTTTTTCTTATTTTTTTGAGTCTCTCTCTTTTTGTTTTTCTAAACCTCTCAAAAACTAATAACTATGAGTCATTTATATAAATCCCATACTTAATCAAAACTAATTAGGATTTGATAATCAAATCCTACTCAAAATCTATTTTCTTAAAACAATTCAATTGAAATTCAATTAATAATTAATAAATCCTAATCTAACTCTAATTTAGTAAATGAGTTTGGTTTAATACACCTAAAAGAAATGAAAACTTGTACTTACAAAGTTAGAAATAAAAAAATGAAAATAACAGTAATAAAAATATAACTCAAACTTATAAAGTTATTAAAATAAACATAATTTAGAAAAGAAACATAGTTTAGAACAAAAGCTGAAATGAGAAATAAGTGTATTTTATTTATGCTTTGTACAGTGTAAAATTTGTTGTAGAAGTATAAAAATTACATAAATCTTTAAAGAAAATTATAAATAATATAATGAAAAATATCAATGAAAAAATAGAAATAGTACAATAAGAATTTATAAAGACTATTTACACGATAAACAAATCAAAAATCAAATTCCTAATCATTTTCTTTATTATCCATGTTGGACATGTTAGTTGAGGAACAACTTATGGTATTGGTATCAATTATAGCTATATTTTAAGAAAGTTAGACTTCTTATTCTCTATACTCCACTTTGTGCCAATCAGATAAGAGTACTTCAATTTTTAAAGAGTTATAACTTAAATTCGACTACTTCTTGTCCAAAATTATTCTACTAATACTAAATAATTATTCAATTGCTACTATTAATACTAGAATTACCAAGACTTATTTGATCATGAGAGATATAATTAGATAAACTTGTGTCTTTTGTTTCTACCACTAGAGTATATTGAAATCCATCTTAAAATTATTTTCACAAACCCCAAATGTAATAGTTAAACACATATCAAATTTCATACTGCCACCATCCCTTTGCTTCTTTTGTATATAAAGCATTTTTTTTTTCCTTTTATCATAAGAGATATGGTCGGCAGTAGAAGTAGCCTCTTGACTACAACTACCACCACCACTACTAATAGGAATTTGATGACTGAAAGTGAAAAAAATTCATTGTATAAACTAGTAAAAAGGTATTTAGCCTCATATATATACATTTATGTACATTAATTACTTTTTTAATGCTACAATATGCATAAAATTTAAGGCTAATTACATCTCCCTCCCTTATGATTTTGACACTGCAAGCCGTGCGATCTAAGTGGTGGTTAGTCCGTGTTATTTGAAATAATTACTTTGCTACAAATGGAAAAACGTTTTATACATTATTTATTAAAAGTTCATTTTGAAACTTACGGTATGGGTAAAAATGGGGTTTTTTTTTTTTTGGCATTAGTTATTTGTTGAAGAAGATGTTATTCATAATGAATGTTTAGTAAACTATTGTAAAGAATATAATAAATCTTACTAAGAATCATTTGTATAGTAATTAATGTAGGGTTTTTTTCTTTGTTTTTTGTGTATAGAATATATTGACATAAGTAATTTGTTGATATGTTGATGATTAATTTATAATATATTACGTTTAATATTTATCAATGTCAGGCATTTATATGTATTTACGTAAATTGATTTAATAAAATTCGTCTTAATAATATGTGATTTTGCTATAATATATATAAGATATATATAATATTTAGATTTAAATTTATATATATTGTTTTAGTTTTTTTTATAGTTAATAATTACAAGAACTAAGAACAAAATGATTCAAGATTTGCTAACATAAGAGACTGTTAAACCGGCGCACTTTGCGCTACATTCTCCCACAACTGTGGGCGATTGAGGTGGTGCAATTGTTCTTTTTTTTGTTTTTTGAAGAATTGAGATATTACACTTTATTTCGCTTGGTTATGTGCAATTTAAGTTTTTTCTTTTTTAGATAATTTTTAGAAGTATTAAGAGATTGTACTATTGTATGTATGATTTGTACTTTTTCCCTTTTTTTGATTCCTATTTATTAAGGCTTTGCTCTTCACCTTAGAAGTGTTTTGTCCCTACTTGAGAGACAGGACTATCAAACCTTGTGAGACAGGACTATCAACGGATCATGCAACTTCACGATGGATACTCGACAGAAGCTAAGAACTGATGACTCAACATTAAACTGCACAATAATCCAAATTGCTTTTGATGTAACGACTAATGTAAACTAACTGCACACACCAAATTTTGTGCAATTTTTTTTATAAAACTATAAAAATCAATTAATCTCTTTTTGAATATATCTTGTACAGTTTCCTATTGAAATACAAATTCTACGGATCTTGAAAAACACAAAAAAAAAAAAAGAACAAAATGATTCCAATCACAATCAATTTTATTTTCATATTCTTATACATCTTTCGCAGTATTTGTGTTCCCGTCTTCTCAAATTGTTTTGCCCGTTAAAACATGGAAAAAGATAGTTAGAAACTCTGTAAATTTCTTCGCTCGTACACAACATTAAAAGAACGTGTGTTGGACAGCAAATATGCAGTAACCCACCGCATCACGCAGATCTTCAGCCTTGTCAACAAGAACTATTGGGTTCTCCCCTCTTCATTGCCTGCAAATGCGGACCACCAGCCAAACATATGGCAAAAAACACAATTGATTGCTTTTTAGATAGCACATCACCAGCCATTCGGTATTCTGTCAACCTTTACCCTATTGCATTTTGCCAGGAGATTGGTAATAATAATGATGGAGTAGCTTTACCTAATATTCACATTATATATGGCAAACATTACCAGAAAAACTATACACAAGGCATGAAGTCATTAAGCAGGTTATTCCTTGTCAGTGTTGAAGAGATCAATTGCTATCACGCAACGGGATGCTATCAGCTTTGAACAGATTGTGAATCTACTTTAGGTATCACTCATACAAAAAGCATCCGATGGCCTGAGCTTAAAGCTTTCACATCCCCAAAATTAAGTATTTGTAAAGTCCCAAAATTAGGATGACCACAAAGGAATAATAAACATGGTAGAGGACGAGCAGCAAAATTAACAAAAATGGTACAATAAGATAGAAGGAAGAAGACAGACAGGGTAGCCGTATTTAAAAATTCAAAAGAAATTGTTTCATATTTACTCAGGAAGTTGATTCCTCACAGACGGCTTGGTATAACCATTTTAAAACTTAATTTTGAAGCGTATAAGATTATGCTCAGTCAATTAACAGATAGGACTGAATTAGAAGACCTAATATGAGACTTTCGAGTTTAAAAGCCATGGAAGCAAAGAGGATAAGGAAGAATTAAAGAAGATAAAGTGGGAATATATCGAGCATTGCTACAACTAAAGCAGCAGACGAAGTATATTTCTTTTCCAGACCATTTTACATACTGCATCTATGTTCTCCAACATTATATTTTTTACTTCTGAAACTTGGGCCTTAACTTTTATCAGTTTATCAATCTCATCAGCATGGTCAATTATGAACTGCATATGCTCCTTCATTACAGGTCTGTCAATAAAGGAAACTTTTCCAAAAAGTTAATTATGTCCAATACAAGACAAAGGATTTAAGAAAATAAATTTCGAACCCCGGGCATACCCAAACTCCTTATTAAGACTTTTGGCACCTGCAGTATCTGCTTTGCCACCACCATATCTTTTCTTAAAATCAGCTTTAACACGTTCTAGATATGCAATAGAAATCTGTTTCCCCACAGATTCTTTGGCAACAACACAATAAACTGCATGATATAACAACATCACATCAAAAGAGTTGTAGCAAACATACAAAATCTTCACATTAGACTACTTCAACATGACCTTAAGGACTTTGACTACCAACAAAGATGGCACATTCCTCAAAACACCACACTATTTGCATTTCTGCGTTGCATTCTAAAACTCAGAGGACTATGAATGGCAAATGCAAACCGAATCCAGAGTTCTGTCAAATTAACAGGCAGATTGATGCAATCAAAATACCAACAGGACAACAGGGTAATTTGATGATCAGAGACTAAATGGTAACTAGGACATTAATAGTTAAAAATACACAAGAACAGAAATTCTACAACTTCGTAGACAAAGTTTTATGCCTTTCCCATATTAGTCCCCCATCTTACCAAAAGAGCAAAGCTCTAAAGTCCTTAAAATTCAAAAAGATCATAACTCTCTTATAAGTTATGTCAGTACCACAAGGTTCAGTATTCCATTCAGCAGCTCATAAACCATTTACACTAATTCATAGTCATAATTCATTGGGGACTCAACTTCTCAAATTTCAGAATCAAATCTACTGCCAGTAACCATTACTAAGCAACTACAAACAGTATGCTATCTACTACATACAACACAATCATCCCCACCTACATTCATGAAAGATATGTATGAAGGAAACAAATCATTTGTTTCTATTCATTGCTAACAGAACAAGAAAAACTTGAAGCAGTTAAGTAAATCCCAATCCTACAACGGATGAGAGACACTTCAATTCCAGACTTTCCAGCATTATATATCTCCCCAATCAATTGATCACAAGAAAATTCTAAGCAGCAAGCTTCCCCAATCCTAGACTAGAGTATTAAAAAAAATCTCACAAATGTAGTTCAAGATAGTTCAATCTCTAAGCATGTTAATCTAGCCACCAATATTTCACATTAATAAGCCCAGTCCAACACTGAAATCCCACCAAAAAAAAAAAAACACTTATACTCGTTTATTGCTTAAAAATGGAAACTTTAACTCAAAAATAAAGTCAAAACAGAACCCATTTTAGATCCAGTAAACACCATTAACAATTCAACAAAAAACTCAGTTTATTTTAGCATACTTCATTACACATCCCGCTCAAGCGCAGTACAAAGATTAACGCTGTAAAGGGATCCCGTCATCCAACAAGTAAAGCAAAGAAAACCCCTCCTCCCCTGACTCAAATAGTACAAATAGTGAAAATGGGTTGGTGGGATTGAATTCTTTTCGTAGTATGAGAAAATCTCTGCCTCACCAACATCCTTCCCTGACTCAAACAGTGGCGACAACACCCCCACAACAACCCACAAAATGGAACAAAAAAAGAGCACTACCCACATCCCCGCAACCAGAACACAAGCAACAGCAAAAAAAAAAAGCAAACTGAATGTCAACCGACCAGCTCAAACCGAAATCCGACCGAAGAGCCATACAATGCCACAGACACATCCTCCCCTAACCAGGCCAGAGGCGGCGCTGCCTAAACAAAAAAAACCCAAAAATGAGACAAAAACAAGTAACCAACACAGAGGCGGCGACATCTCCACAAAAACCCACAATAGACAAAAAGAGAGCGCCACCCACACCCCCCATAACTACAACAAAGGAGACCACAGGAAAACGCAAACCGAAGGTCAAACGTACGGCCTAAACCCAGATCCAGCCAGGCAACCATACAGTGCCACCAAGACCTCCCCCTAGCCCGAACCGAGTCGATGCCGCCTAGACAAAAAACCAAAACATTAGACAACAATAGGGCGTCACCCACCCCCCCCCCCCAACCACCCAGCCAGATGAGAGGCGGCGGCACCTCAACAAAAGACCAAAAGCGAGACACAGAAGAACAAAAAGCAGACAGCGGCGGCGCCTCAAGAAACCAAAAAAACATTAGACCTACGGTTCAAAAAACAACCATGTGTGAGAATCAGAGCAGCAGAAAATAAAAAAACAACAACAACAACAACACAAAAGAGGCATGTCCGGCCACCCCATAAAACTTGCCACCTCTCGGTATAACACCACCGCCCAACTGGCCAATCAAAACGCCTCAAATAACAACCATGTGTGAGAATCAAAGCAGCCAAAACAAAATTAAAAAAAAAAAAAAAACAACAACAACAACGCAAAAGAGATACACCCAAAAAACTGGCCTCCCGGTATAACACTGCCCACTCACGCTTTAAAGAACAGAGAGATTAATTGAGCCCTATATTTTTAAAATATTACTAATACCTCCTTAGATCTAATATCTGTCAAAAGTCAACTCATGGAAGATATAAAAAGACAAAAAAATAAATTATAAAAAATTATTATTTTTATCTCCCAAAATTTGAATTATATTGTAAAATATAGCGTCATAAATATATAATTTAACACAATGGAGAAAAAATATATAATAGAGAAAACAAAAAGATAGTAGTGAAATTAAAGAAAAAATTCTTATTTCTCTTTTCTTCACCATACTTTACCACACTACCTAATGACCAAACTATGCTCCTATTTATAGAGGAACAATGATGCACCTATCAATGTATTTGGATAAATACATATATGAGATAGGGATAAATATTTACATTAGATAGGGATAAATAACTACACTAGATATAGATAAGTATATTAATTAGATAGGATGAATATACATTGGATACAGAAATGAACAAATATTAGATAGGAATGAATATAATGAATATCCATTCATGTATTTTCATAACACTCCCCCTTGCATATTCATTGTATTCATTATTTGACGAATGTGCATGATAGAGATAAGTACCTACATTAGATAGAGATAAGAACCTACACTATATAGAGATAAATATATTCATTAGATAGGATGAATATACATTGGATAGGGATATGAACAAATATTAGATAGGGATGAATATAATGAATATCCATTATGTATTTCATAACACTCCCCTTTGGATATTCATTGTATTCATTATTTGACGAATGTGCATGATACTGTTTCCTTAAAAACCTTAAGTCAGAAAAACCCAGTGGGACAAAAACCGAACAAAAGGGAAAAAGAGTACATAGCACAAATCTTATGATATTCCCCTTTTATGGATGTATTAATTACCTCATTAAAATCTTAAGTCCGGAAAACCCTGTGGAAAAAACCGATCAAAATGGAAAAAATCGATCAAAAGGGAAAAAGAGTGCAATGCATAGTTCATAATATCTCCGCCTCAATTGAGGTATATAGCCACTGCTGGGGCTAATCAATCAAGCAAACAAACATCTTCATTTTTCTCGAAATTTCCCATTTGCACTTACGTTGACAACTTCAGGTGTCAAGTATCATAAAATTCGCATATTAGTTATTAGATCAAATAAAATAATAAATGTCATATAAGATTCATAGGCCTTTTATTACATAACCAAATTAGAGAAATAATAAAAGTAATACATTTAAAGGAAATCAACTAGAAAGAAATTATTCGGGACATCTCATCTGATGCTTGATTAAAGCAATCAGAGGTCCTCAAAGAAATCATAGATATCTAGGGATGCATTTGCTACTTCTGGAACAAGGGGCATCCCACTAACAGAGATATTGTTGGTCTCAACATTAGTTATGGCAGTAGGATTAATTTCAATAACATGAAATTCATCACGCTTGCCCTTATTTTTTAAAGATGCCTAGTATAGATCAACAAAGTGCCATGGCGTACGACAAGTACGTGACCAGTGCTCAGCCATGCTACAACGATGGCAATTATTTTCATGAGTCACTTTCTTTGGCTTTTTTTCATTGTCACAATTTGAGCTATAATTAGATTTCCTAGAGCACTTAAATTTTCTACTACCCCTTCGAGGGCTTTGTTCATGCCTGCGCTTATTGTACTTAGTATTTTTCTCAAAGTTAGCATATGCTTCAGGCAATGCTTTTAACCCAACAGGTCTGAGATCATGATTTTTGAGTAGCAATTCATTAGTTTGCTCAGTAGTGAGGAATATAGAAATCAATTCTGAGTATGTGGCAAATTGACGCTATCAGTACTGTTGTTGCAATACAATATTCAAAGCATGGAAGGTGGGGAAAGTTTTATCTACCAGTTCCGCATTAGCGAGTTTAACATCGCATAACTCAAGTCGAGAAACAATATCAAATAAAGCGGAGTTATAGTCAGACACTGATTTAAAATCTTGCAGCCTGAGATGCTGCCAGTCATATTGTGCTTGAGAGAGGATAACAGTCTTGGTATGATCATACCTATCCTTCAACCTCTTCCACAGAGTCTGATGGTCTCGAACGGATAAATATTGAATCGGCAGGCTCACATGCAAATGACGACCAATAAAAATCAGTGCATTTGCCTCATCTTTTGCATTTGAGATTCCATCTGCTGTAATTGCATTAGCGAGACTTTGCCCTTGGAGGTGCATTTCCATGTCAATACACCAGGACAGATAATTATTTCCACTCACTTCTAGGATGTGGAATTTGGGCTTTTCAATGTTTGCCATAATTCTTGCAAAAAGATGAATCCTTAAATTAATTAGAAGGATTTAAAAAATATCCACGGTTACTTCAGGAGTAGAAGGATAAATTGATTTCAAAATCAAGAAAAAGGAAAAAAAAAAAGAATTGATAGAAGAAGATAGAGAATAGATGGAGTATGATAAAGAAAACTAAGAGAACTCATACCTTGCAAAGATTACTTACTCAATTGGTAGATGTTCGTGCCGATAATGTATTGTAAAATATTGCGTCACAAGTATATAATTTAACAGAATGGAGAAAAAGTATATAATGGAGAAAAAAGAAAGACACCAAAGATAGTAGAAAAATTAGAGGAGAAATTCTTATTTCTCCTTTCTTCACCACACTTTATCACACTACCTAATAACCAAACTATGCTCCTACTTATAGGAGAACAATGATGCACCTATCAATGTATTTGGATATACATACATGAGATAGGGATAAATATTTACATTAGATAGGGATAAGTACCTACATTAGATAGAGATAAGTACCTATACTTGATAGAGGTAAGTATATTCATTAAATAGATATAAGTATATTCATTAGATAGGATGAATATACATTGGATAGGGATATGAACAAATATTAGATAGGGATGAATATAATGAATATCCATTCATGTATTTCATAACAAATTAATTATAAAAGAGTAAATCATATATTTGATCCCTTAAAAATAAATTTTTAACTTTTTCAGTCGTACAAATTTAAAAACAACATTTTTAGTCCCTCTAAATATAAATATGCTTATTTTGATCATTTCTTTGTTATTTCGGACAGAATCTATCTACAAAGTGCACGTTCGCGCTGTGCGACATTTAAATGAAGGGCAAAAAAATCCTACCACATATCACTACAAAAAAAAAATCCCAAAAATATCCCGCCAAAAGTAGCAAATCTCTAATTACTATTAAAACCCTAATTATCGTTCCAATCCTCAATTTATCCTTAATCTGTAAATCGTTTAGAAGTCCTAATCGAAGCCAGGACTGAGAAATTCACAGTTGATTGAATACCCAGTCCCTTATGCTTCATCAATTTCAAGTCACATTACGTTCATTTAAAAATTTTCTACCTCTTTTGTTTCGCCAATGGCCACGGGACCACAAGATGTGAAGGAAAAGTTATTATTATATGTCTTAGCATTACCAGGATCATGTATGAATAGTAACATGAATAGTAAAACTGTGAATAGTAAAAACAAATAGTAACTTAATGTATTAAGCTTTGAAATATCAAATCTGAATACAATAGATATCTTTGAAATAAAACCTGAAATACAAGGATTGGAATAAAAAAGGTTTTTGGAAATACAAGGAGATATGGAATTGAGTTGGGAGTGTTTGAATACAAGGATAGATTTTGAAGAGACTAAAGGATTGCTAAAAGAAGTGGTGCCTTCCTTTCTAAAATGTTCTCTTTTTATAGTTGAAATCTGCAGCATGAATTGCATTTTTCCGTCTACTTGAATGTCTTTATCCTTGTAGCTTTTGTAGCCTTTTTGACTTTCTATAAGTAGCCTAGCCTTGTTGACTTTTACTACTACCTTTTTGACTTTCTTGCTTATTGGGTGCCTTCTTGTAATCACTTTGAGGACTTTTATTGTATGTCGTTCCTGATGAATTTGTTGTAATGGCTTCTTTCTTTGAATGTAGGCTATCTTGCTCATTTGTTAAACCCAGACTCTGATCTACTTTCGACTTGTTGAATGTAGACAATTTCAGTTTGAAATGTTTCTTGCAGTCTTTTGAGGATGGTCCCATATTCTTTTTGTTAATGGAGAAAAGAATCTGTCTTACTTTTCCCACTTCTCGAGTTTGAATTATTAATACCATTTGTCCGGCTTTTTTAATGTAATTTGTTTTCATTGTCTTGGGTATTTCTTGAAAAATAGAGTTTTTTAATTGTGTGTAGAATTCTTCTTAGAACTCTTCTGTCTCTTGTCTCTTGAATTGTTGAATATGTTGAAAAAGTTGAATTAGAACCCTTTTGAGATAATTTTCTCAATTCTTCTTGCTGCTTAATTCACTAGTTTATTGATTCTTGGTAATCCTAATCAATCCTCTTCCATGCTTTGTTGCTGTTAGGAAAGAACAATTTTTTGAGTTTTGAATTCTTAAATGTACTTGTCTCCCAATCTTGAATAATTTGAGTAACATTTTTGTTGTCATGAAAACAAAGTCTTGGTGTTCTCACAAATTTCTTTTTACCATCTATTGAAATAAGATAATAGGTGACTTCTTCTGGAATCATAGATACTAAACCTACAAAACAAAAAATTAGTTATAAATTAAAAGGGTCTTGAGCCAAGGGTTCACCGCTGATGAGGATCCTTCTGATGAAGCCTTGCTTTTTATACTCTTAGATTTCTCTTGTTCCTTGAATTTCTTGAATTGTAAGAATTCTTAAAATTTTGAATAAGCATCTGCAATTTCTTTGTCCTTTTGCAATAATTGAGAGATATAAGGAATCTGATCCTCTATTTTTTTTTCCCAGAAGTAGCTGATTGTATTAACTGGTAAATAACAAGTTAATATAGTACATTGAAGGGTCATTGAATACCTTGTCCTAACTTATCTAACCTAAACCTACTAAGTTGACGGTTAAGGCCTTCGATACCCGAATTCACATTGGCTAACAAACTACTACCACATCCGTTGAATAGTACTAAGATACTATCGGATACGTTGAATAGCCCGAAACTCTAGAATACCGGGTACGGCATCTCCTAACTACCCCAGCTAAGAGAAACAAATCTCTAACTTAACGGCATTTACTTGCACAACTCCCCTTAGCATCAACCGAATAATCGGACCGCAGATTAGGACACCGGCACTGGGTAGACTCCGACTTTCTGTCCATGCACGGACTTACACTGCGTGTCATTGTGCTTGTCCCTCCTCCCAAATTAGAACACAAAAATCCCCCTAACGGAGGACAAAACCGGATAAAAACAGGATCGAAATCCAACTAACTCTAGACCCATACGCTCCAAAAAATTTTTACTGTAGCTATAGTAAAATACTGTAGCTACAAGTGTTACTTTTTCACACCTTTTTCGCCCCTAGTGAATCGTAAAAAAAAATTTCCCCAGCCTACCGGCCTCAAATCATCAACTCCAAATCTGATCCTCTATCAACTTTTCTTTTTTCTTTTCTTCTTTTTAAATTTTTTTCTTTTGCTTTTCTTCTTTGGCAGGTGTTGGTGGTCCAGCTGTTTACTTTTGTTGAGTCGATTGAGACTGTCCTTGGAAATGACTTGTCACCATCTCTTGAGTGATTTTGAACGTATTCCACCTTTTTATCTTGAATTCCCTTACCAGTGACATCGGCAAAGGTTTTGGATGATACTGATAGATTTTGTAATTCTAGCAAAATATCCATAGAACTTTGAACAAAATATAAAATTGAATCCTCTTCATATAATCTTGAATCTTCCCTTCTGTTCTTCTAAGGAATAATCTATAAGCCATTGTGGCTTCTGGAGTGTAGATATCTTCAGTCCAACCAAAGTATACCCACTAATCATAAAACCAAATTGGAATTCATTGAACTTGAGAATTGAAATTCTTGTTGAAAATGAAAAACCATGAATGGTTGGATGGACAGAAAAAGAAAGCCTTGTACCAAGCTACTAAGTAATCTTGATACGTGTAGCCGATAGGATGAATATCAACTGAGAATGGTCTAATCATAGAATGACTACCCCATTCGTCAAAGAACAAATATTTTTAATAATAACTTTTGAATATGTAATCCTGGTTGCATCTTTATCATCTTGAGTATGTTAGATCTCCACTAATCCAAAATCAATCAAAATCATTTGATAAAATTTTATGTCTTTATCTGAATCAAAAGGAATCCAATGAATATCTGGATAAAGAGTCTTTGAAAGATAAGTCTGAAAATTTTGAAAATTAGGAGTTTGAATATATCGAGTTAATAAAATATGTTTTACAATCTTCTTAGTAAAATAAGAAGTTACTGAGCTAGAAGAAGCTTGAGTCAGCTAGGTTTGGTTTTGATTTTGAGTTTTTAGGAATGGTGTTTCAAGAGCTTGAGCAAAATTGAGTGGTGGATAATCTGAAAAATCTTGAAATCTATTTGGCGTAGAAGCCAAATGAATCATTTGAAGTTTCTTGGAATCTCCTTCCTTTTTTATTATACTCATTTTGAAATTCCTGTAAAAAATTCTCGAGTTAGGAAATCAAGCAATGAATTCTCCTCACCTTTTATGTATTCAATATCAAAATTGAATATTGATAGGATAGCTTGCCATCATGCAAAAATATGTTTTAAAACTATGTTTTGAACATCTTTTAGTAAAACATCTTTTTCTAATTTGTAATCAATTCGTAATAAAAATCTTTGATAATATAAGTCATCTTGAAACTTTGAAATACATAAAATAATAGACAAAATCTCTTTTTTAATAGTTGAATAATTTTTCCTAACCCCACTCCAGACACCACTATGAAATCTTACTAATTGTTCTGGAGAGTTTGTTTCTAATTTTTGTTTTAGAATGCCTTCGTATCCTACATCCGAAACATTAGTTTCTACAATCATCTTAACTGCTTTGACATTTGGGATAACTAGACACGAAAGATTTTTTTATTTTTTTTTTAATATCTTGAACTATTTTAGTATGGACTTCTATTCATGGAGGAGGTGTTTTCTATAATCTTTGAAAAAAATGATTATATTTTTGTCTAAGTTTAGGAAAGAAATCTGAGATATAATTTAAACATCCTAAAAATCTTTGTAATTGATTCTTCTCTTTAATTTCATCTGAAAATTTTTCTGTAAATTCTAAACTTCTATTAACTGGAATAATTGTTCCTAAATGAATATTATATCCTAAAAATATTACCTTAGTTTGAAATAATGTCATTTTAGTAGCGGAAACTACTAAGCCATTTCTTTTAACAATTTTAAAGAATATGTCTAAGTGTTTGAAATGTTTTTCTATATTATCTGAAAATACTAAAACATCATCAATATAAACAATAATAAAGGTTGAATAAGGATTAAATATATCATTCATAATATTTTGAAATTCTAAAGGTGCATTCTTTAATCCGAAAGACATAACATTCTATTCATAATGTCCAAAAGGAACTATGAATGTAGTCTTATACCTATCTTTATCAACTATTTGTATATACCAGTATCCTGACTTCATATCGGATTTTAAAAATACTTTAGCATTGACTAATCTATTTAATAAATCTCTTTTATTTGGAATAGGATATCTTATCCATTTTAATCTAGGTACTCCTCTCTCTTTTTCAACTTGATTCATGACATAAAAAGTTGGACAAGACCAAGGAGACTTAGACGGTCTTATTAAATTTTTATTTAGTAATGTCTTAATTTCTTGTTTACAGGTTTCTAATAATTCTTGATTCATTTGAATAGGTCTAGCTTTTGTCTTCATATCTTTTTCTATGAATCCTTCTTCATAAGGTAGTTCTACTTATGTTGTTTTCTATCCCAAAAAGCATTAGGCACATCTACACTTATTTCTTTTGTAAATAAATCTTGTAATTCAGCTATCTTCTTTTGAATATTATTTTCTTTTAATCTTTCTTCTATTCTAGTATATGAATGTTCTTCTTTTAAAAATCCTATTTGACTTTTAATATGATTAATATTATTTATTTGTTTAAATATTGAACACTTTTGAATTAAATCTATTTCTTTCTGTCTTTTTGGCATCACAATATTCATAGTTAGGAGTTGGAAGCAAAACTATGGTCTCTTTTAGAATTATTTCCAACATAGAAATACCAGATTTCTTAGCATCAACATGTCATACGATTTTGTAGACTTCCTAAATTAACAATAAAAGAAGGTATTCTATAGTGTTTTGGAAGGCACATTAAAGAAATCCCAAAAAATAAAGACAATAATCTATACCGTGTTTCTAAAATCTACAATTGATGAGCACATGTTTAACACTTTTGAAATGTGAAGTTTTAGAAGCACTAGAGGTGATAGAATATTAAATATTTTCAAAACTACCAACTTGGTCAGTTGTCAACATATTTTCATAAGAACAAAGGTATCAAGTACATAAGGTATCTAAATTTTATAAATACTTTTATATTCACTTAAATGTAAACCACAAGGAATAAATTTTTAAAAAAATATATGCTTAATATGAATATTTATAGTTGATTGAAAATAAAAATCTGCTAAAATTCAGCACCTCCAAAACCAACACAATCACAAATAGGTGGTTGTTTTGGAGAAATATTGTTGTTCTGATTATCATAAGTCGTACCAACACAAACATCATTAATAATGTTTTCAATCATGGTGACATGTTTTTGGTATTTATTGAAGGAGAAGTAATTTATGAAGCAGATAAGGGAACGGTGACATTAGCATGACCTCTTTTTTTAGCAGTTCTAAGTAATCATCTTGCTGATTGTAATACATCCTACATTTTCTTTTTCTTTATAGCATACAACTCTCTCCTACATCAAAGTTTTTCCCAAGCTAGTTTAATATTTTGTTTGTCAGTGTAAATTGGTTTTGAGGGAAAAGAAATGTCAACAACAGGGGCACAATACAAAGTAATAGCTGAACATCCTAGAAGACAGTAATGAGTTAGAAGTTAACTAAATAGATGGGAAAAAATAGCCTCTGATATTTCGTAAGTGTACTATTTTAGTACAAGGTTTTTGAAGAGTATATAAACACTTTGTAAGAATTAATGGCACTTTCCATAATGTTGGCACACAAAGAATTTCAATAAAGATTTGAATTATTTACTATATTTTAGTCTTCAAACCAAAAATACTTTGTGAGTTATAAGAGCTGTAATAATGAAAATTAAAGTGTTATACCTTCAACAAGTTGTCCACTAACAAAATATTTAGGGAATGATTATGTATTTCACTTTGAGGATAAATTTTAGTGGTCAGAAGACTCGACATTAGTTTTTTTCTTATTGTGTGCTGAATAGTGAATATTGATGCTTGGACAAAGAATTATTACGAGGAGGTAAGAAGACATTAGTTTTAACATGTCCATATGTTGTCTTAGTCACATAAGAATGCAACATGAGTTTAGTAAAGTCAATTCAGTTAGTATGCCAGAAGAAGATAGATTAGACCATTGTCACACTGTCTTCCTAGCATAAGCCTCTCTTCTACGATGTGACAATGCAACTTTCTTTTCATGAGAAATTTGTATTTATTCTTTTGGCTCAAGATTGCCTATGTTTTTCTAAACACTTTCATTTTTTGTCTTTTCTAAGTTTTCCAAGAACTACACAACCTTAAGTTTTTGTCCATTGGCTGCTACAAATTTTTATTTAATTAAAGTTATTAAACACTATTGCAGTACACATAAATAGAAACCAAATATAAATTACGCAACATAATAATATAAATCAACACGTTATGTCACTACAATCACAAACTTCCAAAGCATAAGAAAAAGGTGAGACAATAATAAGTAAGCATGAATAATGAAGAAACATAAAATGATAAGCAGACACTTATTAGAAGCATATAACAAAACTACAACAATATTTGAAACACAAGGTTTAAAAACAACATGATATAGCATGATCAAATATTAGATTCTTAATTTAGAAACAATAATAGATATAATGCAGTGAATCTGTAAAACTAACATCTCTACACACATTAACATAATGAAAGTTTCCATCTCAAGATAGCAATAATAAAACAAACACCATATATTTCCATAGTAAATATACATACATCATAAATAGGAATAATTTCAAACAATTACACTAATAGTGCAGAGCATTTCACAAACATCATAAGCAGTATCGCACTTTACATACCTAAATGTAACTATAAATAGTAATTGACTTAGCACATATATGATGCATAAGTAATATAAATAAATAAAAAACCTATTACAAATAATCAAGTAGTTTGCTATCTCTTTTTGTGCAAAATTCCCAAGATGCACAAAATCAACTTATATCCTTACAATAGATCAACATCCCCTCAAGTGGAAAAAATGTTGGGCACATTATAAACTAGGAAAAAGCATTCCAATATAAAGAAAATAATTACCTTCAAAGTATAAAACTGGTTTTCCACCACTTCTTTTCCAACAATCCATAGGAAAAAAAAGCAGCAGGACATAGTATATTTCTATGACCAACTGTAAAGAAAGAACAAAAAAAAAAAAATGGAAAATGGAAGAACTGGAACACATATGAGTAAGTACAGAGTAATATAGCATCATCAAAAAAATTAAAAAAAGGAAAGAAAATTAACAAGAAGATAATACCTTTGCATGAGTGATTTTTTGTAGAGGAAAACGATACTAGCAATGAAAAGAAGGGCAACAAATAATTTTTTGGGATAGAAAAAGAGAACAAATGTAGTCAGAGTCAAAATAATAAGAAAAATAAGATTAGTATGAGCAAAGGCCTTACAATGAGAACAATAAACACACAAGATAAGTAAAAGTAGGAGTTCTGTGTATAGGAAAAAAAGGATAGGCAGCTACCTAACATGAGCACAAAAGTAAAAAGACATCAAGTAAATATAGCATAAAAAATAAAACAACAATTGAACACATAACAACGTATGCTAAAATGAAACATGTATCATCAATGAAATGATAAATAAAGGATGAACATTAATGGCATACAATAAATAAAGGATTAGCATTAATGGCACACAATAAATAAAGGATTAGCATTAATGGCACACAATAATGAAATAATAAATAATGATTTGCATTATGACATGAAATAACAAATAAAGGATTAGCATTAATGGCATACAATAAATTTAGCAATTAGCAAACATATACAATTAACTAATATCATAAAGGAATAAGCCAAAAGAGTAATGATATTCATAGTGATTTTTCATAATGACTAATGTGGCATGTATGAAAAGATAAAATCATCCCTTAATATGTTACATGTTTGAAGGAGTATAATAACTAAATTTTGACTTTTCATACTTGCCATATCAGCTGCTATAAAAAGTCACTATGTGTATCATTACTCTAAGTAAAATAATCACATTGAAATGAGAATCAATGAATGATATAAAGACGAGAAAAGATCAAATGTAGAGAAAGAAACTGAACCTAGTAATGAGAATTTTGATGAATATAACCAAATAAAAAGTAGAAGAAAAATACAGTAACATATATCAAAAATCTAGTTTCAGATAACAAAAAGGCATATATGAAGTTTGAAAAGGAATAGTCAAAGAAGAAATCTAGTAAACAAAAGAAAAGCACAGCAGTTATTGAAGAATGAATAGCAATAGCAGTACAAAAAGCAAATTAGACATTTTGCCATCATGTACAGCTGTAATTCCCAATTGTAATCAAACCAATAGTGACAACAATAATATCCATAAAATGTTAATACACATCAGTTAAAAGAAACCATAAACAAATACAATCAAATTTAGAAATAGAACTTTTCACAATTATACAAAAAAGCACAATTTAAATTGTAAATACCTACAAATTAAATTGATTAACAATAGACTGACTTCTCCAATTCGAAAAGATAAGGGGAATGGCTCCATGAAGTATGCAACATCCATTAGAAGCAAAGAGAAATAAAAAGGAAAAAAATGAAAATAAAGATAAGAAAAGATGAGAAGAAAAGCTTTTAAAAAAGAAACATGGAAAAAATGATTTTTTTTTATCGAAAGTTCGTTAATATTATTAATTTATTAAAAGTTAAAGATTACAAGCAATGTCCCCAACAATTAGACTCTCCTTAGCTCAAGATATGGCTAAGATTAATTGACAACACGTCAAACTTCTAACTTGAATCCCACAAAAATACACCACAGAATTAGCAGCCATACTAACACAAAAAATAATACAAAAATAAGTTAGAACAACCACTACCTTACTGTCATGCTCCACCTGCTATGTTCTAGTCAACTACTGACTGAGCTCATGATCCTAGCTAACTATACAATCATGTGTGCAAGTTGATACTCCCACCATGCCTGCACCGCCATCTCTACAACTTCCTTCTTCTCTTTCCATTCCTCTTGGAAAACCCAAAGGTTCCGAGTCTTCCAAATCATCCATAGAATATAGGCTACGAACTGTACTCTTTCATTCCTTTCCCCACCTCGATTAGTAGAGCATAGATCATGCCACAATTGCTAGAATTTGTCATCTTGATGTCCATCCTTTTGCCAACCAACATTGGCCAAGTTCCAAATAATTTTTGGCTCGGGACCAAGTAATCAAGATATGTTCCAAAGATTCATCTTCTTGTCCACACATTGAACATATAGTCTCCACTTGCATCTTCCTACGCGTCACCAAAATTTTTTTCGTCACTAAAGGCCTCTGTTGGGCCTTTGGTGACGAAAATGAGCCTTTTAGTGACGAAATTCCAGTTGTCACTAAAGGGAGGTTTTTCTTGTAGTGTTACCTCGATTAGAAGGTAACTATTCTAAACCAAAAACCTGTAAATATACTGGTGAAAAAAGGAACTAAAATTGAAACAGTGTTGTGGGTCTTGAAGAAAACCAATACTATGCAGACAAACTCGACTCTCTCTCCTCAGAGGAGAAAGACTTGCCACTCTGATGAGGCTATTCCACTCAGCACAACTCAGTCATACTGAAATCGCACTAAAGACATACCTAAAAAATATCTTTTCCTAACTTTGGAAAAAATGATGTTAGTGATAGTATAATTGTAATAATAATAATAGAAACGACGACGACGACGACGATGATGATAGTAATAAAGAAAAATAATAATAAATAAATAAAAATCACTGTGTATATGCTACAAATAGCCAAAAAGAATACAATAAATGATAAAAGGGCAACAATCGATAGCAAAGGATTCAAAATAGAAATTGATGAAAATGACACTAAACGATCAAAAAAATAAATAACAATCAGTTAATTGAAGAAGAAGAAAACTAGAAAAGAAGATAAAAGGAAGAAGCAAACTAGAAAAGAAGAGGTAAAAAAAGAAAAAGAAAAAGAAAAGAAATCATTATCCGCTAAAAGATCTATCAATTGTGGGTAGTTGATGGTTAAAAGGTAAGTGTGCCCTTAGGCTGGTCAATTTTGGCGGCTGAAGGGGCGATGGAGGTGCGATTGCACCAAAATCGTATTGTTGACTTCTTTTTTTTTTTTTTAACAGCTGCAATTAATGGTGGAAAAGCCATGCATGCGGCAGTAGTTTGGTTGCCCGGCTATTTAACGCTTGCTGTAGTAGTTTGGTTGCTGCGCTATTCAACGTCTGCAGTTTGCGGAAAAGCCATCTTAGTCAGAGTGTATCCCAATTAATTTGGGGTTAGTACTTCCGATAGGAAGTTTTTGGGTTCTAGCTTGGGAGGAGGGGCAATCAAGATCCCACGCATTGACACTTCTGGTCGTAGCAGAAGTTAGGTACCAGAGACAGAGGTCAGTGTCTAAGCTCAATTTTTTCATATGTCTGCAGCTCACGCGATGCACAGAGAGGTCGACAAGTTAGAGTTTCATTTTCTTGGTTTTTTAGCTAAGAAGGGATTGTACGTCCACAATAGGTGGACGGTTTTGTTTTGACGTTAATCATCAGTTTGTCTTAACCGCGTTTCGAACTAAAGAGAGTCCTTTTTAGGACATTTATATGTATGTTGTTAATTTTTCATAAGTTAATATAATTATCGACTTTTGGATAAAAAAAATTTGTGGGTAATTGATGAGTAAAGCAAGAAAAAAATCACGCGAGCCTGGTATAAATGACCCATCAAAATTGTGAACTGTGAATTAGCAGTAACGATTCTAATTCAATAATTCCGTGGAATTCTCCGCTTTCCCAAACCAGCAACCAGCTTAAGGGCCGATCAATAGTGCGATGCAGGTGCGAAATTGCACTGTAGCTATAGCGCAATTGTAATTTTTTTTTTTGTGGCTAGCGGTCGTCGGTTTTTGCTGTTCCTCATATGGAAGCTTGCGCTGTGCTGTCTCACGGCAGCAACAGTCGTCCGTGAGGGTTTTGGCGACGTTTATTTACGGAGGGGTTGTGGTTCTTAGTTTGGGCGCGCTAGCTCCCATTCTGAAGGATTCTGGAGTTTTAGCTTGGGTGGAGCTACTATGAGTTGTAATACAGCATAAAGTCGTCGGATAGGAGGAATTGATCAATGCAGCGCTGCACTACACGGAGGGTTGCGATCCGTTTGTCCTGTTTGTGTTCTGGGAAGCCGTGCAGGTTGAGGCCGACAAGTTAGGGTTAGGTTTCTTTTGGCCTCTTAGTTAGGTAGTAGTTAGGGGGCGCCGGTCTTACTAAGTGGGGTTATGCCGGTCCCGTTCTAACGGGGTAATGTCTTAATCAACCTCTATTGAGTTAGGTTAGTTGAGTTAAGATCTGTCAGTCCTAGTGATGGACCACCTTTATATCGTATTAACTGGGAATTTCCCACTTAATATAAGTAGCTCCTCTTTCGACAAAAAAAGAATTAGCAGTAATGAATAGCTCACTTTTGCACATGTAAGTTGTTTCGAAATTGAAAAAAAATCCTGAAACTATATTTGTCTTATCAAAAACTTTGGGACTAAAAGCGATACAGCCTCAAACTTTGAGGACCAAAAATGCAATTAAACTCTTCCATGGCCGTTGAGAACGCCTCCTAAGTCGTCTATCAACCACGCATTTCCCTTCATGAAAAAACCTCTGAAACTTCCACCATTATGATTGCTGCTGAAGCCTTAATTACCATCCCAACTGCAAGATTCTTCATCAAAACTCCAAAATCGAACCAAACTATTAAATGGGTCCTTCCTTTCCCTCCTCAAAATGTCAGATATTCAGTTCTCCGATCGAAACTTTTCGCCCCTCTATATGCTCACACTTCTTCTACTGGGGTCGCATCAGAATTCATTTCTGGAGTGCTCCCTAATTCTCAAGGAAAGATAGAGCAAGTTGAGGCAAAGATTGAAAAAGTAATTTGCTTTATTATTTGTTCTTTTTTAAGTAATAGTAACATTGGATATTGGAAAATTTGGACTCCAGAACTTTCTTGTGATTTAACCATGCTTTGTTGTTTTTTCACCCTTTTTGTAGGTTATATATGGCTGTCGTTTCTTTGCTATTCTTGCAGTTTTGGGCTCTTTGGTGGGCTCTTTACTTTGTTTCATAAAGGTAACTTGTATTTTATTATTTTTTTAATCTAGGTATTGTGTGTTTTTCAGTTTGATTTTTGTTTCTTGAGTTTACAATGTAAAATTCTTGGATTTTTACTTGTATTATATTTATATTTACTATGTACTTTCTCTCTGATAAAATACCTTATACCGTTACAAATTGTTGTATTTTGTAGCTTGTGAGGTTTAAGCATGACCAATGGTGTATAAACCTAAGACCTCAATTGTCATGACACTGATAGTTAGCTTTCTCCATTCACCCAAAAAACCACTCAGCTTTCTTTTCATTTTCTTCATTTGTTTGTGCTGGTAAGGTAGAATAAAAAACATGGTCTAGTTTTACAAAGTAGACAATATCTGGATTCTGTAACTAGTTATTTGTAATTTAAGGTTCTCGTGATCCGCTGCTATTGATTCTAGATTTGAGATACTTAAAAGGAGTAATAATTGATTATTAAGGGATCCTGCTTGAGGAAAGTGGACATTCTTTGGCAAATGCACCATAAATGAGAGTAAGACATTAAATTTGTTAGTAGGATGTAGAAGTTGAAAGAAATGTGCAGGAGCATAGAGTTGATATATAAGTAATTTAAAGCAAGGAGAAAGTGGATGGCACGGCTAAGATAATTTCCTCTTCCGTTGTGTAAACTCCTGAAAAATGATATTTGAAGGGATGTCAGTATGATCTTGACACTAGCACAAGGGAAAGCAGGACTTCTATATGAAATAGTGAAATATATGAAGTGGGAGAGATTTGATACTGCGTTACTTTGACATTCTTCATAATCTTGGATCTACCCTTAACTTGGAAGCTCGGGATTAGGGGGAAAATACAGTCTCTTTGATGTTCCTCATTATCTTTAGTGGGTGAAATTGTGGCATTTGGGGTGCATAAGTAGATGTTATCATCTTTGATTCTTGTGGAGTGTACCATAAGGTATAATGGTACATTCTGTTAGGCCATGTTACTGTTGACTCAGCCTAAACTCAATAGCAAACTCACAAAATTTGGTCCATCACAGTTCTGGGCCAAAAGGTGATGCTTTTGATCCCTTGTACCCTTCAGCCTAAACTCAATAGGAAACTCTTCCAAATGCACTCTTATCAAGATTTATGCAAACAGAGTGTATAGTTAATGATGTTTATCAATGACTTGAATGAAACTGGGATGTCCCTTTTTGGTTGCTTTGGGGCTCTGCTGAAAACCTTTCTTTGTTTTTTCTTTCTTCTTTATCTTTTGGTTTGGCTGCCCTATGAAGAATATAAACCAACCAATCCCTAGTGACACCAAGGATTTCTGGATTTGTACCAGTTAGATATAACTTGTGTACAATACACACTTTGGGTATTCAATTTAAAGGTACTTGTAGTTTATCCTTTTTTAACCAAAAAAGAAAAAGAAATATCTTACCATCTTGGTATGTAAATATTTTCCTCTCAATTCGATCACTTGTATTCTTTTCTTAATCTATATCATCAACTTTTTTGTCTTATGAATGTCTATGCGAACGGGATGCATAGTTAATGAAGTTCATCAATGACTTGAATGATGCTGGGATTTTCCTTTTCCTTTGGTTTGGGGCTATGCTGAAAACCTGGCTGCTTGCCCTCTAACCTACCTCCTGTCTCTCTTGTTACTGTTTTTGGCAGTTTAAGTATTGTTCCTTCATTTAGTTGATGTGTAGACCGTTGCTTGTTTCTTTTTCTTTTTGTAGACTGTTGTGCTGTGGTAAAGTAGAATTTTTAAATATATAGATTGGCCGTAAGCCTGTAACATCTGATGTAGTCTTACTCATGTTGATACAAGTTATTAATTATTTTAGCTTCCTTTAGAATGGTATGGGTTTTAAATGCTTGCATTTGCATATTCACTTAATTTTAGGTTTATTGTCTTGGTGGTAAGTATTGGTCTTTTTGAAACTATAATTTTGAAGTAAGCTGATAACGTTCAAACTAAGCAAAAAAAACTAGAAGAAATGCTGCACTGAACCATTATTGGTTGACAAACATCTGATCATTGGAGTTTCTGAACTTACTGTTTGATTGGTTCAAAGATTTGTCGAACTGGAACATGAACACCCCTAGGGAAAATTATCTAATCATAGTCTTCTCAAGAATATCTTTATGTCTTTGCAATATATGTTATGAAAAAGCACTTTGTGCTGATACAATGGAATCCTTTGTAAGATTTTCATAATTGTTTATTTTTTTTGCATCCAGGGGTGCGCTTATGTTCTAGCATCATTCCAAGAATATTTTGTGAACCGAGGGAAGGTGATGTTTTCACTTGTTGAGGCCCTTGGTACGTGTGAAAGAATTTTAATTGTAGACGTTTTCTTTGCTTTCTATTCATGGATTTCTACGGAAGCACATTATATTCTTCTTGCATTTGCTGTTTCAGAATGTTAGGTTTTTTGTGCATGTTATTACTACAAGTCTACAACGTTTCACGAAACTTGTATTGTTGATTATTTGATAATTCATTTTTGGAAAAAACAACTAAAGAGAACAAATGGTTGAATCAAGGTGAACCATTTTTTTGAGAAAGCATAATAGTTTGCATTTAATAGAATTCACAACAGCAGAGGGCCTTTCGTAGCTTTTACATTTCATCAACTAAACAACCAAAAACAATACTACAGAGCTTTTATCTTTCATTGATTAAAAAATATAAACAATTCTAATATTAGTAAGAAAGTGTTTGAAAAGGCCATGTATTAGTCTAAAATATGAGGCCATACATTCAAAAGGTTCATCCATTCTGAATATTAAGCATAACATGTATATTGTGGAAACAAGTTCTGTATTTAATTAGAAAGGAAATGCAAATTTTCTGCAATTTGTAATAAAAGTGAAACATGCATCTAGGGACAGATGTGATCTCATTAAGATGAATAAGCTACAATGTTTTGGATGGGTAGTAAAACCTGATTTGAAGGTGGACTTTATGAAGATTAACTTTGTAATGAAAGCACTGACAGTTTATATTAACCTAACGGCCGCTATTCCAAGAAAAATATTAGCGAATGTCTGTAGCACATTATACTCACATTGGAGTTAATTATTGAATATCAAAATAAAAAAAAAATAGAATAGCTTACCATCAAGCAAATATTTGCTTGGAGGCACGATTTTTGACATCTTTTTGGAGCATGTCTTTTGCAATTTTACAATCTACTATGAGTAAAAACTTTTGATTAAGTAAATCATATTGGAATTTTGTAATACACAAACCAATGGCTGAGATTTCTTTTTTAATGGTAGAATAATTTTGTTGAGTGATATATCAATGTTTACAAGTAAAAGAGATAATTCTTTTTTTATTATTTTGAACTTGTTTAAGTATGCCTCTGTAACCTATGTCAGAGACTCAGAGGCATATGTGTCCACAATTTTAAAAAGATTAGGGCCTGGAAGAACAAAGCACAGTAAGGAGTTAACTTTTTTATTTTAATTACCTAACCACGGTAGTGTGGATATCAGTCCATGGTAGGGGAATTTTCCTTAGTCTATCATGGAGGGGTATGATAAGAGTATTTAGTCTAGGGATAAATTCAAAAACATAATTAAGACATCCTAAAAACCTCTGTAATTGTTGTTTTTCTATGATTTGAGTTAGCAAACTAGTTAGATCTTTTTATAGGAGTAATTGTACCTTAATAGATATAATGTCCTAGAAATTGAATTTTAGTTTGAAATAAACAGACCTTTTTTTGGGACACAATCAACCCATTAGTTTTGACTACCTAAAGAAAGGTGTTTAGGTGTTTAAATTTCTACTCCAAGTTTTCAAAAAACACTAGAGCATCAAACAACAATGAAAGGGGGAATATGGGTTGAAAATACCATTCATTATCCGTTGGCTTTTAGAAGGTACATTTTTTAGCCCAAATGGCAAAACATTTGATTCATAATGTCTGAAGGAAACTATAAATATCATTTTATATCTATCAAAGAGGTGAATTTGTATCTACCAGAACCCAGATTTCATGTCAAATTTGGAGAAGATTTTGGTAGCATAGGATTTTGAAGGAGATCTTTTTTTATTTCTGATCCATCTCAAGGTTTTGTTTAAGGCTTTATAATTTATGCCAATCATGGTACTCCTTGTTCAATTTCAAAACTCTTATTGACATACAAGGCTGGGCAACTCCATGGAGACTAGCTTTGACAAATAATTCCTTTTTGAAGAAGATTTGTGATTTCTTTTTGGCAATGTTCCAACAATACCTTCTCATAAGGTAGTTGGACTGTATGTTGTTTTCTTTACCAAAAAGATATAGGGATTTTTGTACAGACTTGTTCTTCAATTTTTTATTGCAATGGTTTGATACGATTTTGCATCACAGGCTGTTGGAGATGTTCCTCAATTCTTCATTACTATATCTCTTCCTTGAGAAAGTTGATCTGTTTTGTCTTACTAGTCAAGCGATTGAGTTCACTTTGTGTCGACTTTTGGACGAATGGAAGAATAACATTATCCCCAAATTTCTGAGGGACAAATCCTTCTTCAGTTGCATAGTAGGGAACCAACTAAGATATGAAGTCTAACCCTAAAACAACTGGATGGGTCATTGTGTCTCATCAAAGGATGTTCTTTCCATGCATCACTAAAATTTCTTCACTGTAGTGTCACAATTCATAAGTTTGTTCCCAGGGAGCATCTTTTCTGCTTAGTAGAAGTTGCCTGCTTTTGCAGGTCACTCATCCAAACAGTTTGGTTTTGGGTGCTCTTTGCTTTTCCTCTAAAATCCTTGATTTAAAAATCATTTCAGGCGATATTATTTGTTTAGTTTTTGTACTTATTACCTTTGGGTTGGATCTGTATGATAAGTAGTGGACTTTACGTGTGGAAATACTTAATACTCTCCATATTGTGTTATCAAAATCCAACAATCTTGCACCTTCAGCGTGATAATTTTAATCCTAGCTGCTGATTAAGCTTAGGCATATCCTATGGAGTGCTTGACTCTGAAATATGCTACTTCAAAATGAAATGATGATCTAGGAAGTTGCAGAAGAAAGCTTTTTGTTATTATTGTTAAAAGAATTCAATCCATTAATATGCAGAAGTGAACAAATCAATAGATTGGTGTAATTTTGAAATTAGGGCAATTGATACATTGGTTATCATTTTCTCAAGTTTGTTGTCTCCTTACTAGTGTTTTCTTGATTTTCTAATCGTGTCCTAAAACCTGTCCCCACAAACAAAAATCAAGGGCCACCTAAAGAGATGTCAAGGTTCACAACTTAAAATTATTCATAGATTCCTTTATTCTCTTAGGTGTATCCTACGTCAGTTTGTGGAAGGGGCATGTGTTAAATGAGAACATGACTGTATGATATTTTGGATGATGTTGTGACTCTGATATTTTGGACAAAGTTGTTGCAACCAATTTCTGATACCACTGTTAGGTGCTCTGGGACCTTCTGAACCTAAACGCTAGCTCAAGGAATGAGGCGTTGCCTCACACTTATATTTAACACTGCCATTTCCACAAGCCGATTTGGGATAACCCAGCAAATTCTAATCTCCTTATACACCTTGATGACAGAAAAAAAGGGGATTGATCAAATTCTATTGAGTTTGACTCGTGGGAATCATATATCAAAGAATGACTTCAGTTTCAAATGATTGAAGAACCTGGATATTCTAAGTTCCTCCTATTCTACACATTTGCCATTGCTTGCATTTTGAGTATATCCAAGCAAAACTTGCTGTTTATCAGACTTCATACTCATTAGTTGACACAGCTCAACCTTTTGGTTTTTCGTAATTGCTGCTCTATTAACAGAGAAGGTACTGGAGGTTATCTTCCCATGGCAGCTTGTTTTATTACTTAATAACACTGTGCCTTGGATGTAAGTCACCTGGCAGCTCCTCTATACAAATTACAGCTGAAATATTGGAGGTCAAGCTTATCCCTCTGATCCTTTCTGGGAGCTGAAAGAAATAATTTTACATTGAATAGTATCAATTTCTGTTTACTGTGGTAGCCAAAGCATCATTTATCATACCGCTCCTTAAACTTTGTATCTTCTTGTCATTATTTTTGTTTCTATTCTTCTAACTGTTGAAGCAATTTTTCTCTTCCATCTGAAGGGAGTAAGGTACTGATGATTCTGAAGAAGAGCATCATATATATTGCCTTAGAAGATGAGCATCATTGTCACCTTGCATTTCCCTGTTTCTAGTCATGTTTTGTTGATGCAACATTGTGGTAACAAAGTTCTAATTTCAAGGTAATAACTAGGATATTTTAGTGAGAATTTGATCATGTGGACTAACAATGATCCAGAACTTGATTTTAATGATGCAACTTGATTTGTGCATTGGTTTACATATTTTTCCTTGAAAGGAGTTTAAAAGTTCCGGTTCCGAAGTAGCTTGGTAGGGAGAGAATAAAAATGTTAGGAAAAGGAAAAACAGACTGGGGAGAGCTGCAAGGGAAGAGGAATACTGTAGATTTATGAAGAAAATAAAATGAGATGCGACTATACCTCCAGCAATCAAAATTTTTGAATGCTGGAAGCATAAGATAAATTATACTAATTTGTCTAGGAAGAAGGCATTGTCAATTGGAGAATGATGACTAAATATGGGAAGCCTATGTGGCCCAATTGATGGTCGATGCTTGCCTTCAAAAATACATTGTCACTTAGGTTTCTTATCTTCTTTGCTTCCTTTGTTTTTTTTTTTTTTTGTTTTTTTTTGTTTTTGGTTGTTGTTTGTGTATGGCCTCATATCAGATAAGTAAATCATGATATTTCCATGCAAATTAGTAAATTTAGTTACGAAGCAGTTCAGCCTTCATTGTAGCATCATTTGTGAGAAGTATAGAGTGGCAGCTATTAATATTATTGACTGAAGATATGAAGAATAAGCTACTGGGTGACGTAGTAAATAGTTAAGATACAAACAAAACCATAAGAAATAATCTTAATGAGCATTAAAGTCTTACCATAGATGTAAGAATAAAGTTTTGATGTGCTGGATTTGCAAACTGTTCACCTAAATTGTCAAACAATTTTCCTTCTATTGATATGTGTGCCAATGGATTTTAGCTTAGAAACTCTCCTAAATATCGGCATATGAGAACTATGTTTTTCTGGAAAGGAAACCAAGTTATTCCTTTGATGCTAATTGTATTTTGGCTCAAAAAAATTCTTTACGAGGCCATGTAATAGCTACTTTCTTTACAATAGTTCAGTTATTCTGGGCACAAAGAGTTGCAGTTGATTTATCATTAGGATAACAGATGGTTAAATCAGAAGAGAGAACAAGGGCAATATCTAATTAGAAATAATTACTTGAGAATAGGCTTTGAGGTAGGAATGGTGATGATTCATAGATATGAGGAAGGAAAGGCAATTATTTAAGCATCATTAAGGACAAGTCAGTTTCCATTGAATAGCCTAAAGGAATAACTGGTTTTTGGAAGAATGGAAAAATGGAGCCAACTGGTATTTATGCCACAGAATTCACAAATACTGGTCTATGAGCTCTTCTGCATTCAAAAGCTCTTAGCATGTATCTTCTTGTGTATTACTTCAGTAAGCTATCTGAAGCAAGCTCCTTGACTTTTAATTTATTAGATATGCTTTTGATGTTTGTGCAATTTATACATTTATTCTTTTAGTACCCTGATAGAACTTGAATATTTATCAAGAGAAAGTTGGCTTTTCCTGTACATTTTAATTTATGATGTGATATATGATCTAATGTCCAATCTTCTAGACTTATTAATCTTCATACTCTTCTTTCAGATGTCTATCTATTAGGAACAGTGATGCTGGTTTTTGGTATGGGTCTGTATGAGATCTTCATCAGCAACCTTGACAAGGCGAAATCTTTCTCAGATGAAAGAGTTTCACATAGATCAAGTTTCTTTGGCTTATTTACTCTAAAGGTCTCTGCAATGTTTATATCCTGCAGATTGATCATCTTGAGCATATATTATTCTTCAATTAAGTAGTGAAACCCAAAAAAAAAAAACAAGAAAAAAAAATTGATCTTTTGCTGATTCCATGACAGTGATCAACTGCTTCAAAACATCATTGTTAGCATGAACATTCGTTAGTACAGTTTACAACCTTCTTTTTGTTTTCAGAGTTTATTTTCTTTCTTGCGAGCCAACGGTCCTACTTGATCTATCCAAAATGGAAAAATCACTTGCTTTTCATAGTTTGTTTTCTTCTTCAAGCCAATAATGTCAGTTATGTCAGTATTCTTTTCTAACAGTCAATTGAGGAGTTTACTCTTTTTTAACAAAGGAAATCATATTTTGTGTATCAGTTGGGTACATCAAACTATACCAAACCTTTTAATGGCAGTTTTGAGAAGGTAACAAAACTGACAACTAGATTTTAACGGCCTCAAATTTGGAATTCAGGGCCTAGCTTGGGAAGTTTGTAGAAGGTGGAACCTTTTCTTGTAACATATGCAACAAGTGGGCTCTTCCTGAATTCTGCTGCTAGGGGTCATTGCATTATTGCCTAGATAAATTTAATTGTTTCCATTGGTTTTCATAAACTGCTCTGTCTACCCTTTTTCATATGTGCATGCATCTTCTTTGATTCTTTTCAGGAACGACCACAATGGTTGGAAATTAAATCTGTCAATGAGTTGAAAAGCAAAGTTGGTCATGTGATTGTCATGCTACTTCTTATTGGTTTCTTTAACAAGAGTAGGATGGCAGCTATTCTAACGCCAGTTGATTTGCTTTGCTTCTCAGCCTCCGTGCTTCTTTCATCTGGCTGCTTGTATCTACTATCAAAACTCCATTCTGAAGAATAAACACTTAGTATATTTCCATTGAGGGAAATACTGCTAGGCAAGATCTTCTCAAACTTGTTATCTGTTTATCAGTAAATTGTCCTTTCCTCATGAGTTTGTGTGTATATGAGATGTTCTTGTATCCTTAGGTATTTCTTTGATGTGATATTCTGTCTTCGACAAAGTGATATAAAGATGAAACAGATTGTACAAATCAATAATTCTCTCACAATAGTTCCTTTTCCTCAGCATTATTTCTCATAATATGCTCGTATTTATTTTATTCAATCAGAAATGTTGGTTTTACATATTTAGAGAAAGAGTTCAGGAAATACTGTTTGTGCAGAAAATATGCACCGAGTAATGTAACTATAATGGTGGCTTCACCATTCCAAATTGTAAAGGGCCACCTGTGTCAACACATACCTCAGGGGGCAGAAGTTAAGTTTATGCATGTTCAGCTGTAGATGGATGATAGAGCTGTGTTACCTAGTACTGTTTTGTTTTTTAAGCAATTTGTTAATGTCTACCCAGAGGCTATTTGAGTCGGACTATACATCTTCACTCGACTTTTCTTGACATTTATATGGTACCCCCGATGTGCTCATGTGCACTAAAATGTTAATGAGTTTTCTTTTCATGTTCCAATTAAGTCTGGGACCTCTAAATACTTGATGTCAAATCAGCATTCCGTTTTCGTTTCCCTTAGGATGGTACTCTGATGTACTGAAAAAGAAGACGCTTATATAATAATTCCCAGATGTAATGAACTGAAGAGGGTCACAGAAAAGTTAATTCTGGGAAGAGATTCTGGTTTCAACTATTAATCCAAAGGACTCATGCATGGTTTAATCATGTTCCAATACTTCTGGTGTACACGATCAATTACTTTTATTTTGACAATTTCTTTGGCTGTGTCAATGTTATTTGAGAAGCTATATAATCCAATCTAGTTATTTCCCATTTTGCACGTTTATGTTAGAACAGTTATAAAAGAGACTTCAGTGTGTTGAGGATAAAAGCTAAATGAATCCTATTGAAACATATTTGCAAAATATTATGAGTAATGCTTCCAAACACTTAATATAATTTTATCTACCACTGAAACTTATTCTGAGTTGAGATTGCGATAGCTACTGGGATTTACTACATGTTTCTTTTCACATGTTCGACCTTCATTTAGCTCATCAAGTACTTGTGGATTTCGAACTTCAAGGTTAGCTTGTTTCTTTCCCTTCGAACCTCAGGTTTGGACTATTTGATAGAAGAAAGAGTGACGCTTAGACTGAAAGCAATATTAGTGGCCGCCCATATTGGCACCCATGTAACCCACAACTGCAAAGGCAGTTATACAACTGATCCCAAAAACCTCCAAAAATAGATTTCTTCTCTTACTGGAAGTGAAAAGGTCGAGAGGATTCTTTCTTGCGGAAAAAACCAGAAAAGAAAAAAACAAGAAAAAAAGTATCTCTCTCTTTCAACACAGTGTAAGCATTTAGTCTGTGAACAAAGTATGTTCGAAAATTTGTGATATACATTCTGATGAGTGATACAATTTATTGATCCTGACATGTTTATTTATGAAGAAAAATATATATTCCGTATAAAAGTTAAGACTAGGAATTTATGAGTAAATTCCATCATTGGTATTAGAGCCTAAATTGCTTGTTTCCTGGTCATTTAGCATGTTTAATTAATGATTAAACATGAAACTTTAAGAATTGATTGAATGTTTATTTATTTATTTTTGGTATGAATTTGTTTCTATCAAGTATGTTCATCAGCCCCTATTGTACATTTTTTATTAAGAAATTCAGAATGCTATACATAGTAATGGTTGCATATTATGAAACTAGACATTACAAGCTTTCAATCGGTATATAATATGTGTAATTTGGATGAAAAATGAGACAGATATGAGTCTCCAAAGTCTAGGGTTCATCATGACTGAATTTGAAAATTTGTTTTTCAGAAATCAATATGATCAAGTGACAATGCTTGACTGACTGTCTCTCTCGGAAGTTTTTTGCTTTGATTTACACCTCTAGTATACTTGAAAACTAGACATTACAGGCTTTAACATAATATATTATATGACCAATTTGAACTTAAGATGAAGGAGATTCGAGTCTCCAAAGTTTCCGATTCATCATGACTGAATCTGGAAATTTGTTTTCCAGAAATCAGCATGATCAAGTGACCATGTTTGACCGCTTGTATCTCTCTGAATTATTTTTTGTAATTTGCACCTCATGTAAACATGAATACTAGACATCTTGAACTTTAACATGATATATTGTATGATCGATTTGGACTTAAGATGAAAGAGATTCATGTCCCCAAATTTGCAAACTTAACATTGAAAATCTGAATTTTTTCATGTTCATAAAAGATGGTTGACCTCTTAAAACTCGATTATCCTAACTCATTTTAGTAAAAGTGAATATACCATTAGATTTGGGGAATTTTTCTTAAGTTCTATTGATTTTTTGGTGGCTATAGGACACAAGGAAGGTGGCGCGTGGGTCTTATGTGCCACTATGTTTGTTCATAACCAGGTGCATGGACTCCATGCTCCAATGGATTACGTAGCGGGCATGTGAACCTCATGCGCCAACTGCAAAAAAAGAATAATTTTTTTTTAATTCCTATCATTGATTTCTTATATATAATTACTTTGTTGTATCTAAGGATAATGAGTATCCTTTACTCTGTATTTATTACAGAAATTATGGTTTTGCTTATGAGATCTCCAAAAATAGTAAAAGCATTAGCACAAAAAGTAAAACTTGCAAAATGCATAGAAGCATTAGCAATTTGTCGGTAGAATAGAAATCTCAACATGTCGGATCATGTTATCATGATCAACTAGATGATATAACAAGTAATATAGGAAGGTGGCCTTGTGCCTAATGATGGAAAAGTTTTCTATTTGAGACAAACATTTCCTAAAAAATGGCAAACAATGCTTGACAAATTTGGGAAATTGAAAGGATGAACAATGAATTCCCTAACTATGATAAGCTCGTGGAAGCTTTCTTGAGAAAATATATATAGGGGCAGTAAAGTCATCAATTCTTTCAATGAATTCAAACTTGCGCAAATTTAAGATAATAATGATGGTTACTCCTTAGCTATCAAAATCAAACATAGAGTTACCAAAAGAACTTTATGAGGCATTTCTTACTTGGGTTAAATTTATTAGAGTTTGAAATTATTCATTGTTTGTAAATAGTAGACCTCTTATGTAACTTAGAATGAACAGTTTAGTTCTACTGTTTACATTAATTTGAAGTACATATACTTTATTTATGATCTTGCATATATTTGAATATTTATATGATTATGCTTAATTCATATTTTATTCATGTGGGAAGTTTTAAAAGCTTTAGTAACTTTAAAAAACTAAATTTTTACATAAATAATTATTTTAATAATAATTTCAAATTAGAATTTTAGATAATGATTGGGAACATAGTGAACTTTCGAATCTAAAATCTTATGTGAAATTATTTATTAATATAATTAGTTAGTGTAAATTGATGCATAAATGATAGACATTAGTAATTTGTGCATATATGACTCTGTGTTCCAAGAAAATGACTTCAACATCTAAGAATATCGTAGCTGAACTCAACAAAGCAGAAAAGTTGAACAACGAAAATTATAAAATTTGGAATATGAAAATCCAGTATGTGCTAAAAGAGCAAGAAGTACTAGAAGCTCTTAACCAAGTTATGGAAGAGCCTGAAGATGGGAGTACTGCTCAACATTGAAGAGATAAAGGGGCATTTGTTGCATGGAAGAGGAAGAACTCTCTTGCTTACATTATGTTGCTGAGTAGCATGAACAATGATGTTTTGCGAGAGTTCAGGTGTTTTGATAATGCCAAGGATATGTGGATTGCCTTAGCAGTGAGGTTTGGTAGTACATCAGTTACCAAAGTAAGACAACTCACTGTAAAGTTTGACTCTTACAAAAAACCTCATAGACAGACAATGAAACAACATTTGAGGCAGATGTCAAACATGATTATTGAGTTAAAGGATGCTGGCCACATATTAACTGATGAGTAGCAATTGCAAGCAATGATTAGTTCCTTGCCTCAAAATTGGGAACATATGAAAGTCCACTTGACCCATAACGAAAATATCAAAACTTTTGAAGATGTTGTGTATCATCTTGAGCTAGAAGATAATCGCTTGTTGGCGGTCAAACCCAAAACCGACATATATTATGCAGGTTCTAATTCACAAGGAGCTTCGGACTCCAAACGCAAGTATTATGGTGGGCAGTATAAGAAGTGGAAGGGCAAGGGAAAAGCTTCTTTAGGCAAAAAAGCCAAAGTTTAACCAACATGAGAAAGGAAAGCATCATTTCAAGAAAAATATCTCAAAAGTGAAATATTTCAACCGTGGCAAAAAGGGCCACTTTGCTCATGATTGTACCGAGCCAAAGAAGGTAAAAACCCTTTGTACTTTTGAAAGTACAACTTATATATCAAGTTCTATTTTTCTAACTGAATCTCATCCTTTGTGGACTATAGACTCAGGCACCACAGACCATGTAGCAAAGGACAGAGATGCTTTCGTGGAGTTATGATGAGTTCCAAAGGGGACGAAGTGGATATTTGTAGGAAACAACTCCAGAGTTAAAGTTAAAGGAATTGGTACATGCCAATTAAATATGCATGGTGGTCGCACCCTATTCTTACATGATGTCTTATATGCTCCGGAAATATGTCGAAACTTAATTTCTGTGTTGGTTTTAGTTAAACTTGGTTTTAATTTGAACTTTCATATTAATGGTGTTGACTTGTCTTTGGGAACAAGTTATTATAGTTCTAGATATTTTCTATATGGTTTTATTGTGTTAGATATTTTCTATAATAATGTTAATGTATGTTATTCCTTATTCACGTCTTCTAATTCTTATGAAAGTGATGTGAACATATGGCATTCTAGACTTGGTCACATTGGCCAACATAGAATGAAAAGGTTAGCCAAATAGGGCTTATTAGGCAATATTGAAAGCGTCAATTTGCCTATTTGTGAATATTGCCTAACTGGAAAATCAACACAAAAACCATTTGGAAATGGAACAAAAGCTGAGATTCTTTTGCAGTTGATCCATTCTTACATCTGTGGTCCAATGAATATAAGAGCAAGGCATGGGGCTATATACTTCATCACATTTATAGATGATTATACTTAATTCGATAATGTCTATTTTATTTCCCATAAATCTGATGCATTAAGTTGCTTTAAGAAATTTATGAGCATTGTAGAAAATCAATTAGATATGGAAATAAAAGCATTAAGAACCGATCGAAGTCATGAATACTTATCTAATAAGTTCAGAAATATTTGTGATGAAAAAGGAATAGAACGACAATTGACTATTCCCGGGACTTTTTAACAAAATGGTGTTGAGGAGAGAAGAAATAGAACCCTATTTGAAATGGTGAGATCTATGATGGCAAAAGCTTACTTACTAATTACCTATTGGGTGATGTATTATTAATTGCTGCCTATATACTTAACCGCGTGCCTACTAAATCGGTTACTTCCACTACCTCAAACAAATATGAAAAATTGTGTGCAAGAGGTAAAAATAGTATTTTTATAAGACAAAGCACTCAAAATGGTATGTATTTATAGGTGAGCAAGAAAGTGAGAGTGTAACCGAGTTTGAATCACGAGATGTCACATTCTTAGAGAATGAATTTCCTACAAATGGTGAGATAGGTGAAGATTTTTCCCTATTTGAGGTTTTAGATCGAGATAATGGAATTACTCCAACAGTGAGAGTTAATATACCATCCTCTCATCCAAGTGAAAGTAATGTGAGAAGAGAGAAATTAAATTCGAACCAGTCTCAATTACAATCACTTGATGAAATGATATTGCCATTATCTTATCTGAGTGGGAATAAACAATCTATATGACGAATGAGTCGTAAAAGTGTTCCCTGTCGATGTTTTGACAATGAAGAGGAAGCTTTCATGATTGTCTCACAAAAAAATGATGAGTCAAGGAATGCAAATGAGACTTTAAAATGCCCTGATAAGGAAAAATGGATACAAGCAATAGAAGAAGAAATAGAGTCAATGAGATCAAACCAAGTTCGGGAACTGGTTGACCTCCCAAAATGACGCAAAGCTATTGGGAACAAATGGATTCTCAAAATAAAGCGTAAAGATAATGACTTAATAGAAAGATACAAGGCACGTCTTGTAGCGAAAGGGTATAATCAACAGGAAGAAATCGATTATGAAGAAATTTTTTCCTCTGTTGTGAGATTTACCTCAATTCGCTTTATCCTGGCTATAGTGGCAAATATGGATATTAAATTACATCAAATTGATGTAAAGATTGCTTTTCTCAATAGAGAACTAGAAGAAGAAATTTATATGGAACAACCTGTTGGTTTCATAACAAAAGGCCAAGAACAAAAGGTATGTCGACCTTTAAGATCGATATATGGTCTTAAGCAGTTTTCAAGACAATGGTGGTATATATGTTTTCACAATGCTATGATGACATATAACTTTGTCATGATTGATGAAGATCATTGCGTATATATCAAAAAATCTAAAGAAATTTTTGTGATCTTGTCATTATATCTGGATGATATACTTATTGCCGGGAACAATAAGGAGTTTATCAATATAGTTAAAGATTGGTTAGCTTTCAATATTGAACTGAAAGACATGGGTGAAACTGTATATATTCTTGGAGTTAAGATTTCAATAGATCATTCAAAGAAATTATTATCTCTTTCACAAGAGACATATATACATAAAATCCTTGAATGATTTCATATGCAAGATTTCAAACCCATAGAAACTCCTATTGCAAAAGGTGAATGTTTAAGTCGTAGATTGTGTCCCAAGACTCCACAAGAACAGGAATGAATGAAACCTATTCCATATACTGGTGCTATTGGAAACTTGATGTATGTTTTGATGTGTACAAGACATGTCATTTTTTTTGCAGTTGGAATGGTGAGTAGATACCTGATGAGAATCAAATATTCATAAGCTTAACTATGTGTTTTTCATGCTTTTGCACAGATTTCATTGAGATATGCTATGTTTATAAGAGAAATCACATTATACTTGTGATTCTCATCTTTTGCTCTTATTGTAGGAAAAAGGGGAGAAAAATTAGCCATTTTCTGGAGTTCATAACTCTTGATGCATACGTCCAAATGAGATGATTCAAGATGATATGGAAAGCTGAGAAAGAGAGAAAAATCTTTCATGAAGAAAGCTTTCCCAAATTCTGGAAGCAAAGGGACCAAAAATAGACAAAAGCAGAACAAGGCGCGAATCAAAGAGAGGTTGGCAGAATTTTCTGACCATCGCGGCGGTCAGGGAGACCGCCGCAGCGGTCAGCCTTCGCCTGCAAACCTTGAGTTCGCACTTTGAGTCCCACAAGTTTTTGAAGCTTCACAATTGTTCCCCAATTTCCCTACTTGTATAAATACCCCATTTTCCGCAGAAAACAAGCAGAAGTAGAGAGTTAGGGTTAGTTTTAGATATTTTCATATTTTCCCCAAACTGAAAACCGTGAGTTTCATTTGGGGCTAGGGTTTGGCATTTTGTGGCTGAAAAAACTTCAAACTTTGGAGCTAATCTTGTTTGTAAGGTGTTGGAATTGGTTGGAATCACCACTCTTTTGATTAAGGGGAGTATTTTTTTCAATTTCTTGTGCTTTCAATGGTTATATCTCCTTGTGGTTGTTGTTTGCTTGAAGCCATGAGTGGCTAAATTGTCTTGGGTGATTCTTGGTGCTTGATGTAAGGGTTAGGTTTATTTTGATTCCTTGTGGTTGTAGAGTGATGGGCTTGCAGTAATTAAAGTCTTCCTACTAGTATTAAATGAATTACATGCATTGAATGTGGCCACATTTAGTGAGTGTTCTTGGTGTTTGTGTGTGTTTTAGGGCATGCATGAATTTAGGCCAAAAGTAGGAAGAACTACCTAGCATTCACTAAATTTAGGTGTTTGAGACAAGAAATAACCACCACATGAGCTTAATTGTGCATTAAAATTGTGTGGAAGCCATAGGTTTTAGTGTGCACAAGGTAGAAGTGAGACCGAAAGGAGATCTTCTATTCTTTAATTCCATTGAGACCGAAAGGAGATATGGAGTGAAAAATAGGTGGCTTTCTTGGATTAAATACTTAAACTAGGGAATGTGAAGTAGTTGGCTAAAACATCTAGGGCTAAAATTGTGCATTAGAGTTGTGTGGAAGCCATAGGTGCTAATGTGCACTAGGTGGGGATGAGACCGCAAGGAGATTCCCCATTCTACAATTCCGATGATGCCGAAAGGAGATTCGGAGCGAACGGATGTGGTCACTTAGTTATGTTGCCCTAAACTCGGATGCCCTTGGGAGTCGAAGTAGCCTACTCTTGCATTGAACCCAAGGATCACCCTCCTTCCTCAATTGTGTGTTTCTCTCCTTGTTTTAGTTGAGTTGTTTAACTTAGCATTTAGATTCTACTATTCTCATTTATGTGTATACTTTTCTTCATGCTTCTTAGTTAAATATCACTCTTTATGTCACTCTTTAGCAAATAATTAATTGCACTTAAATTCTTGTTTTGTCCCCTTCCCTGTGGAAACTGATCCCTAAGCTTTACTACAATTGATTAAGTGAGGTTTAGGTGTAAATTTGTGTGAGTTTGAGCTATATTTTGACACACTTTTACGCACACCAAACAGCTCACCAATACCAATCCAATCCAGGTCAAGCACATTAGATTGCCCTTAAAAGGATATTGAGGTATTTGAGAGGTACTGCCGATTATTCTCTGTGTTATCAAGGAAGTGATTTGTAACTTGAAGGCTATACTGATGTTGATTGGGAAGGAAATTTAGATGAAAGAAAATCTACCTTTGGATTTGTTTACTTAATAAATAATGGTGCCATGTTTTGGAATACTAAGAAACAAACGTGTATAGCCTTATCAACAATGGAAGCTGAATTTGTGGCACTTTCAGCAGTAGTACAAGAGGGTGTTTAGCTTAATTTTTTTGATCACTTAGGTGTTGCTAAACGTGCTGCAAATCCACTTTTGGTTAACTATGATAGGCAAACAGCAATAGCTTACATTAAGGATCCTAAATTTTATTGTAAGACCAAATACATGATACCAAGTATAATTTTGTAAAAGACATGGTTGCACAAAAGAAAATGAATGTATAGTACATATCTACGCATAGAATGATAGCAAATCTTATGGCAAAACCAATCCCTAGAGATGTGTTTCTAAGTCATGTGAAATCTCTAGAATTGCCTAAAATTTAATGTACTGAATATTTTGCATTTCCCAAAAAGTTTACAATTTAATGACATTTTCTTACTTATTACTACCTAAGGGTTTATTCAACATTTATGCATATTAATGCTTAGTATATTATATTATATTATCGAGAAAGTATGTCGGATAGATGGAAGATTAGCACACTCACACGGGTAATGGCCTATATTATTGTGTGATAAATAGAGATGAGACAATTTTAAACTTATTATCTATGTGATAATTGAGAGCTCAAGCTTAAAATATGAATGTCGTCTTAGCAAAGTGTTAAGATGAGGTTATAATATTGATTATATCTGAAAGTAAAGTAATCAACATATTTCACTTTATCTGTCTTTAATGCCATATTTGAGTTTTGATGGATTGATACTTAAAAATGAGTAGATATGTGAACTCAAGTTAGACATTGTGAATGTCTGAACTATCATCTGTAAGGTATTAAGTGTAAAGACATACACTCCATGGGAAAGGAGAAAAATACCATAATACGTATTTCATACTACGTATGCATAATTTAACCATTGTGAGTTGGTGAAAGTTTTGATCTCAACTTTCAAGCCGTGTGAGACTCACTAAGATGAGATTTCCTCATTTGAGTGCTCTTATGACTCTTATCTTATTCTTAAAATTGTTATTCAATGTTTGCTATCTTAGAATGTTGCCTACGATCATGAATGATACAATCTAATGAGACATTTCTAAAAAAGAGAATTGAATTAAAATTGAGAGATTAAAGAAAGAGGAAAATCAATTTGTTATTTATCACATTCTATTTTGTATTCATTGGTTAACCAATTATGATTATTTTGAATTTAATCATAACTGTGAATACAATATATGATATTTAAAGAGATAAAGAGAAATATAATATGACTGATTAGTTTAGAGTACTGCATACAAGATCTACTCTAAATAGTTATGCCCAAATTTGAGCTACTATATATTCCTAATAGATGTATGGCAACGAGCTCTCAATGTACGCTGGTCACACGGATTATTTTTTCGTATGAATTTTGCAGAGAAGAAAGAGTTATGATTTGCCCATCATGGGCGAGTGGGAGATGAAAGTAATATTAGGGACCGCCCATGTTGGCACCCATGTAACCCACAACTACAAAGGTAGTTGCACAACTACAAAGGCAGTTATACAACTAATCCCAAAAACCTCAAAAAATATACTTCTTTTACTGGGAGTGAAAAGGTCTGGGGGATTCTTTCTTGCAGAAAACACCAGAAAAGAAAAGAATAAGAAGAAAAAATATCTCTCTCTTCCAACGCACTGTAAGCATTTAGTCTGTGGACAAGTAAGGTATATTCAAAAAATTGTAATATACCTTCTGATTAGTGATACAATTTGTTGATCCTAGTATAGTTATTTATGAATAAAAATATATATTCCACATAAAAATTAAGACTATTAATTTATGAGTAAATTCCATCACAGACTGTCCTCCCTACTGAGTACTGACAACTTAGATCTGTTTAATCTCGTGTCACTGATTTCCAATTAGTCTAAGACTGATAGAGTGTATAATTGCATATTTATTGGATCAATTATCTTGTGTTTTAATTGATTAAAATGCTTGTTTATAAGGATATTAATTATTTTTGTGATTAATGGTTAGATGAAGCATTTTTCCTAAAGAATGTAGCCTCACAAGACAAGTGGCACAAGAAAGAGACAATTGAGGCCACCAAATTCCACAACAAAATGTTGGCCATTAAAGAAAAGCAAAGCCTTGAATTAAGGAAAAGCAAAGCCTTGAATTAAGGAAAAGAAAAGCCTTGAATTAAGGAAAAGCAAAGCCTTGAATTAAGGAAAAGAAAAGCCTTGAATTAAGGAAAAGCAAAGCCTTAAATTAAGGAAAAGAAAAGCCTTGAATTAAGGAAAAGAAAAGCCTTGAATTAAGGAAAAGCAAAGCCTTGAATTAAGGAAAAGCACAACCAAATGTCTTGAATCCTTGCCTATAAATAGGCAAGGCTTGGAGACAATCAAGGCATCCCATTTTTAGGCTTTCCTAGTTCAATAGAGAGAAAAACAAGGTTTGGAATTCTCAAGCCACAATTCATCCTTTCATGGAGTGAGCTACGGCCGAAGAAGACGAGAGCCGCACGGGATCGACAAAAGGGCGATCATTTGATTTTCTTTGTATTTTCTTTTAATTATGTTTAGCTAAATTTTTATTTTCCAATCAAGTTTAATTAAGGTTTGATTCCAACAATTGTGAGGTTCGGTAATTTTATTATTTCTTTTATTCTTGAGTATTTATATATTTTCTATGCTTCATTATATTATTGAATTGAATTGTTAGACAAGAGGCCTATTGTTTGATAGTTGAATTCAATATATAGTCGTTAGAATAATTAATCTTTTGTTGATTGTTCTAATTCAAGTGACAAATAACAACATCGAAAGGTAATCAACGCCTTAGATTGTATGTTATGAAAATATATAATCTAGCTTAAATAAACAAGGCGTTTAGGGTTTCTTGGTTAGTAATTGGGTCTTTTGAATCTTAATGCAATTAATAGACATAACTCATAGGGCAGATCCGAAGGTTGTGTTTGTTAATTAGAGAAATAACTCATAGGACGGGTCCGAAGGTTATCGAAAAAGCAAGAAAAGATTGGTTGTTAGAGGGCGGATCTTCAACAACTATAACCAATTTATTCAAGATAAAAGAACCTATCTTTTGAATCAATGATCAATTTGAGGAATCAATACCGAAATTAATTCTTGATTGGAAGCTTCTTCTTATTAATTTTTCCTCATATTTTTAGTTGGTTATTTAATTTGTTTAGTTGTCTTAATTAATTCTTGCTTAGTTTCATAATACAAAACCCCCCCTCTTTATTTTATTTTGTTCAAGGAATAAATCTAACCAATCTCTGTGGATTCGACCCTCTCACTGCTATCTACAAAGCTTAGCCAGAGAAGGATTATTTTTGGTGGTTTCGACACCCACCAAATTTTGGCGCCGCTGCCGGGGATTGGTTTTTTAGAATTTATTCCTTTTATTTATTTATTTACATTTTTATTTCTATTTCTATTTTTATTTTTATTTTTATTTTTATTTTTGCCTTTATAATTGTTTGGTTCTTTTATGCCACGTTCTTCTCGCACAGGTCAACTCACATACGATCCAGAGATAGAAGGCGGCACGTAAACTTAGAAAAGAAACCAAACAACGATCTCAGGGAGTATCATCTTCTTCATCTTTTGAATATAATTTGTCTGAATTATTTAATAGTGAAGAAGAAAACATGGCTAGAAATAATGAACGAACTTTAAAGGAATTGGCCATGCCAAATTTGAACCAACAGCCATTATGTATTGAATACACAGCTCTTGAAGTGGCTTTTGAATTAAAATCCGGTTTAATTCACTTACTCCCCACTTTTCATGGCCTTGCAGGTGAAGATCCTCATAAGCACTTAAAGGGATTCCATATGGTGTGTTCCACGATGAAACCGCAAGGAGTGACTGAGGATCAAATTAAGTTGCGAGCTTTTCCTTTTTCTTTAGATGGAGTTGCTAAAGATTGGCTATACTACTTGCCCTCTGGTTCAATAAACACATGGATCGAGATGAAGAGGCAATTTTTGGAAAAATTCTTTTCTGCCTCACGAGTTGCCACAATTAGAAAAGATATATGTGGTATACGGCAGCAACATGGAGAAACTATGCATGAATATTGGGAAAGGTTTAAGCAATTATGTGCTAGTTGTCCTCAACATCAAATTCCTGATCAACTTCTTATCCAATATTTTTATGAGGGACTAACAGTGATGGATAGGAATATGATTGATGCTGCTAGTGGAGGTGCATTAGTGCACAAAACTCCAACGGAGGCAAGGACTTTAATCTCCAACATGGCTGCCAATACACAACAATTTGGCATCAGACGTGAGGATACATCTAGGAAGGTAAGTGAGGTAAGTATTTCCTCCATTGATCAACGTTTAGACAATTTGACTACTTTAGTGGAAAAGTTGGTTGTAGGCAATATTCAACAGGTAAAGGCTTGTGGTATTTGCTCCAATTCAAATCATCCCACTGACATGTGCCCGACGTTGCAAGAAGGTCAATTTGAACATGCTAATGCCGTTGGTGGATTCCCAGGGCTACCACAAATGAAGTATGACCCTTACTCAAACACCTACAATCCGGGATGGAGGGATCATCCCAACTTCAGTTATGGGCCACGACCTAGTGGATTTCAAGCTTGGCAGCAAAACCCACCATATCCACCGCTTTCCAAACCAGGTAAGTCCCTTGAAGAGTTAGTTGAATCACTTGCTAATAGTTCCCAACGTTTTCAACAGGAAACTCGAACTAGCATTCAAAACTTGGAGAATCAAGTGAGCCAATTAGCCTCTTCCGTGAGCAAATTGGAATCTCAAGGTAAGTTACCTTCTCAAACAGTTGTTAACCCTAGGCAGAATGTTAGTGCAATGACCTTGAGAAGCGGAAAGGTGTTGGAAGAGGCCAAAACACGTGATCATGAAGAGGTGGAAAAAGAAGTAACAACCCCACAGCAGCCTAAGGTAATCGAGACAACCCCTCCTTTCCCTACAAGATTTGCCAATTCGAAAAAAGACGAGGAAGAAAAGGGGATTCTTGAGACTTTTCGCAAAGTAGAGGTCAAAATTGCATTAATTGATGCAATTAAACAAATACCTCGAGATGCTAGATTTCGGAAAGAGTTATGCACCAACAAAAGAAAATTAAAAGGCAATGAAAGTTTAAGTGCGGGGGAGAATGTCTCATTTGTGCTACAAAAGAAGTTGCCTTCAAAATGCAAGGATCGGTATGTTTATCATCCCTTGTAAAATAGGCAATATGAAAGTTGAAAAGCCATGTGTGATTTGGGTGCTTCCATAAATGTCATGCCGTTATCTATTTATAATTCTTTGAATTTGGGACCTTTGAAAGAAAGCAGGCGTGATAATTCAACTTGTCGATAGATCTAATGTTTATCCCGAGGAGTATTAGAAGATGTTTTGGTGCAAGTAAATGGATTAGTGTTTCTGCAGATTTTTATGTACTTGATATGGAGGAAGATCACTCTCCGACTCAAAGTTAATTTTATTTGGGAGACCTTTCTTGAAAACATCTAGAGCAAAAATTGATGTGCATGATGGTACATTAACTATGGAATTTGATGGTGAGATTATTAAGTTTAACATTTATCTGCCATGAAATATCCTAATGATGTATGTCTTTGTTTATGCTATTGATACTCTAGCTCAGAAAACATTTGATTTTTGTGATAAGGATAAAGTAAAAATTGCACTTGATAATAATTTGACTTCTGAAGAAGTGCAGATTTTTGAACAAGAATTTGTGAAAGATAATGATCTTCAAGATATGGTTTATGACTTCAACAAACCCGTTGCACATAATTCTATTAACATTACTAATTTTAGTGTGCAGGATGTTTTTGAAGAAAAAACAAGTATATGTCAAGTTGAATTGAATGCACAATTAGAAGTGAATGAGAAGGCAATGGTAGCTTGTGAGAAAATGCAAGTGTGGTCCAAACAATTAGTGAAAATTTAATAACTTAAAGAGAAGTGGAGACGTCTAGCCAAAGACGTTAAATGAAGGCGCTTTTGGGAGGCAACCCAAAATTTTTAATTTATTTTTTTTCTTGTTATTTAAGTTTGATTAATTATCTTATTATGTTTACTGCTTTGTTTTATTAAAATAATAATAAAAAAAAAGAAATTTGAAATTCTATTTTGGTTTTTCCTTTTCATTTTCATTTTACAGTTTCTTCTATCAACCAATGCTCAGCCATGGCCATAACATCGTCTGATCCTTCATGCTTTCTTCACTCATATAGGATGTTCCTCACCTTCACCACAGCTCCAGTTGTCTACCGCGGTTCAGGGAAGTGTCTTGTTCCCTTGTCTTTATTTTATTTTCTTTCTTGTTCGCGTGTGCATATTTTCCATACATTGAGGACAATGTATGATTTAGGTGTGGGGGGGTGTCTTGTGCTTCATTGATTATTTCTAAATTTTTCATGTAAAAAAAAAAAATGAAGAAAGTCCTTCCAAGTAGGTTCGACATTTTGATATCTTCTTTAAAATTTAATACTCTTTTGATGCTCATTTAGAATAATTTTGAGTTATATGCATTGGTGATTTGGATTGGAATGTATGAATGAGATGAGTATGATTAGCCTTTGTTTGGAAATTTTTAAAGCATTTCGTTAATTTTAATAATTGAATTGAATGAGAATGTGCAATATTTGATACATTGAAACCATTGTGAGTATTTGAGCCTAAGAGCAATTTCTTTTTCATGCTCACATATTTCTTTGTTGAGATTGACAAATATGGTATAATCATTCTAGAACTTGCTTTGTTATGCATGTTGAGATCACATTGTGAATTCATGTTGAAAAATGATAAGGGCATTTAGGATTACCAATTTTAAACTTTCTAAAAAGCTTAACCTTATATTACATATACCCCTAGTCACCCAATTTTGAGCCTTAGCCTTTCTTTGTTATAACACCACATTCTTAAGCCTTAAATCCTTGTCTTTGTTTACCATCGTTGAATCATTGATCAAGAGTATGTGGGAATGAATTGCATGATAAATTTTTTGTTGATTCCGAAGGAAAGAACCACTGAAAAAAAACAAGGTTTGGAATTCTCAAGCCACAATTCATCCTTTCATGGAGTGAGCTACGGCCGAAGAAGACGAGAGCCGCACGGGATCGACAAAAAGGGCAGTCATTTGATTTTCTTTGTATTTTCTTTTAATTATGTTTAGCTAAATTTTTATTTTCCAATCAAGTTTAATTGAGGTTTGATTCCAACAATTGTGAGGTTCCGGTAATTTTATTGTTTCTTTTATTCTTGAGTATTTATATATTTTCTATGCTTCATTATATTATTGAATTGAATTGTTAGACAAGAGGCCTATTGTTTGATAGTTGAATTCAATATATAGTCATTTAGAATAATTAATCTTTTGTTGATTGTTCTAATTCAAGTGACAAATAACAACATCGAAAGGTAATCAACGCCTTAGATTGTATGTTATGAAAATATATAATCTAGCTTAAATAAACAAGGCGTTTCCGGGTTTACTGGTTAGTAATTGGGTCTTTTTGAACCTTAATGCAATTAATAGACATAACTCATAGGACAGATCCGAAGGTTGTGTTTGTTAATTAGAGAAATAACTCATAGGACGGATCCGAAGGTTATCGAAAAAGTAAGAAAAGATTGGTTGTTAGAGGACGGATCTTCAACAACTATAACCAATTTATTCAAGATAAAAGAACCTATCTTTTGAATCAATGATCAATTTGAGGAATCAATACCGAAATTAATTCTTGATTGGAAGCTTCTTCTTATTAATTTTTCCTCATATTTTTAGTTGGTTATTTAATTTGTTTAGTTGTCTTAATTGATTCTTGCTTAGTTTCATAATACAAAATCCCCCCTTCTTTATTTTATTTTGTTCAAGGAATAAATCTAACCAATCTCTGTGGATTCGACCCTCTCACTGCTATCTACAAAGCTTAGCCCAGAGAAGGATTATTTTTGGTGGTTTCGACACCCATCAAATTTTGGTAATATACCTTCTGATTAGTGATACAATTTGTTGATCCTAGTATAGTTATTTATGAATAAAAATATATATTCCACATAAAAATTAAGACTATTAATTTATGAGTAAATTCCATCACAGACTGTCCTCCCTACTGAGTACTGACAACTTAGATCTGTTTAATCTCGTGTCACTGATTTCCAATTAGTCTAAGACCTTGTTTGGCTCTTTTAACTTGTGCTGAGTAAAAGATTGAAAAGATCTTCAATCTCGTGCCAGATGTTTTCGACATATATCATTAGGATGTCTTTCATTGGATCCCTTGCTTGAGTATTGTGTGATTGTCCGGCATCTATCTCTAAAATAAACTTGCTCTAATTCCAAACTGTGTGCTAATTATATATATGCACTATTGCAACTGATTCAAACGTCAACCATTTAATTCCCAAAATTCTCTTCAATTCCCTACTAAGTGGCTCTATCCTGTTTAAATAACCCTTACCATGACCACAACTTGCGTACTCAACTTTTATATGGTTTCACTTTTATCAAATTGGATGTGTGAAAATATCAGTTTATTGACCTTTTTCTTCTTTCCTGTCATCCTAACACTTGTGGTTGCGTTTAGTTTTTGGGGAGTTGTAAAGCATGTATAGATCTAATCTTCTAATCAACTCAAAATTCTACTTGAAAACTTTATTCTAGTAGTTCTCTATTTTTCTCATTCACATGTATTTGCTTTAATCCAAGTTGTTTCGAGCTATACTGGTATGATGGGTAGACAATACAAGATGTTATTCAGGGTACTTTATTCATTTTTAAACCAACGTATCATCTTTAATCCCCTTCTATCCCATGATCACAACTCGCTTGTTCCCTTAGCTTTTATATATATCGTTTCACTTTTATGCCATCGAATGGGTGAAAATATTAGTTTATTAGCCTTTACTCTTTTCCCTATTTCATGCTTGCACTTGTAGTTTCTTTTAAGTTTTTGGGAAGAGCTGTAAAGGATATGTAGATCCAATCTTCTAATCAACCTAAAATTCTACTTGAAAACTTTATGATGGGTAGAAAACTTCTCTTGGCAACTGATCCAACATGCATTAAATTCATCATTATCCTCATTGTTCTTTCTTTTTCTGAGAGTATTTGGCACGAATTTTGGCTAAGTTTTAAATTGAAATTGTTTCCATATATTTAACCTTTTTATGGTAAAATTTGAAGGGAACTCACAGAGTGTGACTCTTTTTACCCTCTAGTGCTGTGAATCCTGCTTTTAGGTGAGATTTCATCTTATGTCCTCATGAACTGTCAGCAACATAATAGTTCAGTTCATTTGCCAACTGTTATTTCCTGTCCACTCAAAGTGTTTTGTTTGTCAATATCAAACCACAAAGAAATCTTATTCCTTTTTTGGCACATTTCCCTTTTTATATATTTCTTTCACTTCTTCAAAATCTCCCTAATAAACCTTCCTAGGTAGTGAATTTTGTAGACCCCTTCAAGCATATACCCATCTTTGAGTTGTCAAGCTTCCAGAAACTTACTACACATAGTCTGCCTATGGGTCAAGGTTCCAACTCATCAAAAGAGCAAGTAACACCAAATATAGCCAAGATTCTTGGTGCTCTCAACTTCATACCTATATTTTTAAACTCCACTCTATCATCTCTGATGAAAACGAATTCCAAAATTCATATACAAAATACGTGCAGAAAATGCCCAAGTCAACTTACTTGTATCATTGGCCGGAATATGATTATGCTAGGAATGGTATTCTATATCCACGGATTAATTGTCACTTTCGCAGTCTAGAGAGTCCTCTTGATTCGATCACACTTCGATGTAGAGGAGAAGGAGAGGAGTATTGCTTTTTTCTATAGAACCATATTCTTCAAAAAAGAAGAAGAAGAAGAAGAAGGGAGAGTGTCTTCACCCCTCAACCAACATGATTTCACTTCACGTTGATAACTGCTATTGCAATTATTTGTTGTAGGTCAGGTGTGTTGCCCGCATGGGTGCACACTATAAGACTCCTATTCCAACATCTCCCACTCGCCCATGTAAGGCAAACAACTCCCACATGTCCACAGAGGACAAACAACTCCCACTCACCCATAAAGGGCCAAACATGACTCTCTTTATCTTTGCAAAGTTCATACTGAAAAATAATCCGTGTGACTAGCATACACTGAGAGATCGTTGCCATACATTTGTTAGGAATATATAGTAATTCAAATTTGGGCATAACTATTTAGAATAGATCATATATGCGGTACCCTAGATCAATCAGTCATATTATATTTCTTTTGATCTCTTTAAATATTATATGTTGTATTCACAATTATGATTAAGCTCAAAATAATCATATTTGACCGGCTTGTGAATACAAAACAGAATGTGACTTCAAAAACAAATTGATCTTCCTCTTTTTTTGAATCTCTCATTTTTAATTCAATTTACTTGTCTGGAAATGCTCCATTAGATTGAATCATTCATGATCATTGGTAACATTCTAAGACAGCAAACATTGAATAAAAAATTATTTTCCGCATTTTATATTGTTAAAGCTTTTCCCTAATATTTTTACTCTCATTTGTCATTGTCATTTATTCTTTTCTCATGTTCTTTCTTCCTTTGTTTTTTTTTTTGGTTCTAATTTTTTATTAACTTAAGTGGCCAAGTACTAGTTATGTCCTTTTTTTTTTTTGAATTAAATTAAAAAGTTCATAATTCCCAATCACAATCATTATAATAACATTGGGAATATTTATTCAAACAGCGCATAAAAAATTTAAATTATTTAAGAAGATATAATTTTAATAACTTTATCACAAACGGCCTGAAAATTACTTAAATAACTTAAAAGTTTGGGAAAATACTATCCCACTCTATCATTGCTAAATAACAATATATCTCTAGCCCTAATTCTTATCCACCCCAAGCCACCACCAATCCCAACTTTCAAATATGCCGTGAATTGGATTTGTGTTTGTAATACAATATTTCTTCACAAAGCTAAAACAACTTTTCTTGAATTACGATTGTCAATATGACCAAAGGATGTTTATAAGTGCTAATTGTTGATACGAAATTACGAGGTGAGGTTATTTCTCGTCCTTATTAAAAAATTTCTTGATACATCTTTCCAGCAAGTTCAGAAAATTTCACAATTTGATCTAACACTAAATCATTTCTTACTGAGTTCTTTGGATAAGTCGATTAATTTATTAAGAGAATGGAGTTTCCAATGGTCAAATTTATTGCACGAAGTGCAAATAATGGCAAATTCTCATACAAAATCTTTTTCAAAAACATCAATCCACTTTCAAATGATGAGGATATTTTGTTTTACTTCAATCACTTATGTATACGCAACGTTTTGGTTGGTTACTGGTTCGTTTATTCTGTATGAATTTGGTTTCATGTTCGGATGCGAGGTATGGCCATTTTATACGTATGATTTAATTTATGTGAGTATCATGACAGCAGAGCTGTGGAAAACCATTTTGCATGTATGATTTTCTGTTTTTGTTTTAGATTTTGGTTTAGCATTTTTGAGGCGGAGATTGGTGGCAAAATAGGAGGTAATCCTAGTGATCGAGAAATATTGTCAAAGAAAATTTTGGGCCTGAAACGGAAGTTATACATGTCAGTCGATGGATTTAGGAGAGATGATGGAGGCTAAGATAGTATCAGAGAATTTAATTTATTTCATATTTTTAATAATAAATCATTGAAGGTATGTCTTATTTAATAATTTTATATTTTGGTGCATCTTTAATGACAATTTTTTCAAGAAGATCCGCCATTAAGAAAGTAGCACTGAAGGGGAAGTTTAGGCCAACCCTTCTCACTAGTAAAATTACACAAAATGTGGAAATAATAATATAATTATTTGAATATTTAATCAATCAAATTGTAAGTGACAAAAAAAAATGGTATGAATTATGTGCCAAAGACAATATTGACAACAAATTGAAATTAAAAGTAAATAAAAAGAACAAGAGGTTTAGAATCAAGAAACACATAGTAGTAAAATATTGCAAATGGAAAGAGTTTAGTAGTGATTGACAAAAAATTGATTTTGAAAGTTTATTCAATAAACTCACCCCTTCCGAAAAGGAAATAAAAAGAAAAAAATATTGAAATTTATTATAATATTTTTAAAAAAATTATAGAGGTTTAGTTAGTAATTAATGCAAATCTCAAGGAATAAATTTAATAGTTTTTATTAATTTTTTAGGCATCATATATTAAAATGTCCCGAACTAAGGCGCTTGTAACCATTTTGACCCGACCTTTCAATTGTAACAACATGGCACCTGAACTTTAAAATGTGCAACCATAATGTCCTCTGACTGAAAAAAGATGAAAAAGCCCTCCGATATAAAGCATATAATTTAAAATTCTAAAATAAATTTTTGAAAAGACAAAAAAGATAAAATTTAAAGACAAAAATTTAATAAATTTATTTACACTATATAATAAATTTTTTAAAACTAAATAATAAAATTTAAAGATGAAAATTTAATAAAATTTAGAGAAAAAATGACAAAAAAATTGAGGTTAAAAACAAAGTATCTATAAAAATATTGATGTTAAAAAACAATTATCATATACTATTTTTTTTTGTATTTTTGCACTAAAAATTTTAACAAAATTTTACATAATTTTATTAAATTTTTTCTTTTAAAAAGTTAATAAAAAATTAAACTATATCAATTTTTTTTGTCATTTTTGTCTTTAGAGATGGCTTTTTCGTCTTTTTTCCAATAAGAGGACATTATTATTACACATTTTAAAGTTTAGGTATCATGTTATTACAATTGAAAGGTCGGGTCAAAACGGTTACAAGCGCCTATGTTCAGAACATTTTAATATACTATCTCCTTTTTTTATCTTTAACATTTTTTAATTAAATTTGATGGATATAAAATCTAGAAGGTATTAGTAGTTTCCAAAACTATTATGAATCAATTAATAATTCAACGAATTCTTGAGGGATGTGTTTCTAATTAACCCAATTGAAAAATAGTTTTATTCCAAATCAGTCAAAATTTAGGTCAAAATCGAGGTCGAAATAATAATTTAATTCAACCGATTAATAATTGACACATCTCCGTAGAATGGCTCTATCTGAAGGTACACAAATTCACTTTCAATGACTTACAACTTTTATTAAGAAGACAAAATCTAATTCTTCTAGAAAATGTCTCAAAATATTAACCGAAATCGGCACTAATGTACACAATAGAGAAACAGAGAACGAAGAGAGTTGGGTTTAGTCATGTTATCGACGTGACTAAGCCCGAGACTGGCAATATAATTGATCTATTTTTTACCCTTTTACCCCTTTTGATCATTTTTCTTAGTCTTTGACCATTTGTAATAATTTTAATAAATTTAATTCTAATAAAAACTCATTCTTAGGTCATTTGTGCAAAAATTTTAGACTTTGGAATCTCGAAACCCCACCTCCACAAGAGCTCTATTATCAATATAAAATCTTATCCTTAGCATAAGGTTCTTATTAGTTTTGAAGAGGAAGACTATATTTTGAAAGATATTGGGTCATGAGCTGAAAATTAATTGTTGAGTTAGAGTTGTTCTTGTAAAAGGGAATTTTCTTCATTCTAAATTTTAATATTATGTTTCTTTTATTCAATTTGGTATTTCTTTTAATAGTTATGTGTTGTTAAATTCTTATAATCTCTAAGATATGATGATCTGTTGTTAATACTTTTCCTTATTATGTTAATTTGTATCATGGTTAAAGCATATTCATGTGCACTAGCAAGTTTTTATTTAAAAATTATACAATGTACGTAGGCCTAATGAGTTATGTAAAATGGTGCTTGTGTTTAATTATTTAGTTTATATTATGTCTAGACCTTTGTTCTTAGAAATATAGTATTTTTAGAATAGGAATACGTAGGGGGAATTGATAGGCTACATATTGTCATTGTGCTTCATTTAATAGTATGGTAAATTAGAAATATGACATATTCTATTCAGCGACTATGAATAAAAATTAAAATGAAAAAGACAGTTGTCTCTTTAAATATATGAAGTTATAGCTAAATCACACAATTATAGAAAAATAAAGATAACCCTAATCACTTCTTAATTAGTGATTAATTCATCATTATCAGTTCTAAATTTTAGTTTTAGTTGAGAGATTAAGATTTTCTTCCTATTTTTCCATCTTTTTTTTTCCAAAACGATCGATATGATACATACATAATCAAAATTGCAATAATTACAATATCGCCCAATGGCGATGAAAGCCTTAAATCTCACAGTGAAACTAAGTGGAATAGCTTGGGATATCCCATCAACTAACCAAACTCTAGCACTAACACCTTTAACTAAAAGGCTAAGTCAAATCTCTCAAGGAAGAAAAAAAATATTTCTTCACTTGACCACTAAGCTCCAATGATACTTTAATGGCCTTACTATCCAGCAACTATTCAGGATGGATATTAATGCCATTAATTATCGACTGTAACTAAGAGGCTATGTAAAATCTATCAAGGAAGAACAAAAATAATTTCTTCACTTGACCACTAAGCACCAATGATACACTAATGACCTTAATATCCAGCAACCTTTTAGGGTGGATATTAATACCATTAGAGATACAACCTCTGTAAAAACCAAAACATCAAAAGGGAAAAAAACTTCTAAAATTATCAGTAGTAGTTGAACTAAAATTCAAAGTGGCCCTCATTAGAGTGGGTCATCTCCAAAAATTCCAACCATTCGGCCTGAGCCCTATTCACAACTTCTTTTTCTTCCACCCATTCATCTTGAAAAATCCATAGGTTTCTTGCCTTCCAAAGCATCCAAAGAACGTAAACTGACAATTCTGCTCTATCTTTTCACAAGGAATCTTTTTTCCCATTACAAATATGAGACCACCATTGCTTAAAACTGAGCTCATCACCATCCAAGACGAACCATTTGATCGAAGAGATTTTCCACACCAGTTTTGCCCTTGGGCAATGAAGAAACATATGATCGAGGTTTTCTACAAAATCACCACACGATTTGCAAATGGGGTCTTCATGGATACCTCTTCGAATTAATTTGTCCTTCGTAGGAAGGATATCATACCAACACTTCCAGATAAAGTGTTTGAGCTTTCCTTTAATGTTGAGCTTCCAATTGTGCTTCCAAACTGCTTTCAATTCTTCTCTGGAAGAGCTCGCCTCTGCTTTTTGAAACTTCTCTTTATGGCTTCTTAGGGCAAAATGATAAGCAGACTAGACAGTGTAGATGCCCTGAGGAGAGTGAAGCCACACCATTTTATCCTTAGAATCCCTTGAAGAGGGGCTTGGACAAGGAATGCTCATAATTGCATTTGCATCTGAATTATTAAAGATTTGACAGACCAAGTTCTCATTCCAACTATCACCCGAGTCTGAAAACAGCTCCTTAACCCAAGTTACCAACTCACTCTGAATCGGAACAGTTGAGGGTCAAAAAGAAGGAGTACTAGGGATCCAAGAACTTTCCCAAATTCGGATAGATTTGCCATCATTAACTTGGAACATGGATCCACTTTGCAGAATGTATCTCGCGCCCATCCAACCTTTCCACAGCCAAGAAGCTGATGATTTGACCGAGGCATTTAAAACACCACCATCAGGAAAATACTTGGCTTTGAGTACCTTGCTCATTAGAAGGTTTGGTTGTGTGATAAGTCTCCAAAGCTGTTTAGCGATGAGAGCATCATTAAACAACTGGATGTTTTTGAATCCCAAACCCCCCTCACTCTTGGGCCAAGTTAGATCTTGCCAAACCTTCCAATGGATCTTCGTCTTGCCTTCGTCTTTATCTCCCCACCAGAAATTAGAGATGCTCTTTATTTTCTACTCGCAAATCCCTTTTGGAAGTTTGAAATAGGCCATAACATAAGTCGGGAGAGCATCAAGAACGGCCTTAATCAGGACTTCTTTTCTAGCTAGACTAAGAAACCTATTTTTCCACCCCTGAACTCGTTGTTGCACTTTTTCTCCCATAAAATTAAATACCTCTCTCTTTAATCTACCAATAATCAAGGGAAGACCGAGGTATCTAGCATTCCGCTTTTCTGAGATACCTTCAAATATCTGGCATATATCAACTTTAGCCATCTTTGGGATATTCTTGCTGAAGAAAATAGAAAACTTGTCCCAATTTATCGATTGACCGGAGTAGTGGCTGTAGTTGGACAGAAGGGCTTTGATATTCGACGCTTGCGCCAACCCTGCTTCACAAAAAAGTATGGAATCGTCCGCAAACAACAAGTGAGTAATTTGGGGACCTCTAAAGCTGGCTCTCAAACCCTTATATTCCCCTCTTAGACTGGCTTGCCTAATCATGTTGGAAAAAGCCTCAGAGACAACTAGAAAAAGATATGGCGATAATGGATCCCCTTGGTAAAAGATTAACCATCAAAATAATAACATTCTCAAATGACCAATTCCACGTATAGAATCATAACCTTTATTTATGCTCAATTGTATAGATTTAGGCTTTTATCATTCGATATTTATTGAACTATATCGCATTTAATATCTTAATCCTACACGCATTACTATTCCTTCCGTGGACTGTTGGGGTGAAGTTCCAATGGAACCAATAAGCTCTCTACTTATGAGAAATCAACCTGGAAGGGCCAAAAAGATGAACAAGCAAAAGTTGACCAGCATAGAAATACACCCACACGAAGAGGGTTAATAGTACATTGCAAACAATGTTTCAAAGCAGGTCATAACTAAATTCCAAAACTTGCAAAAATCATATTCATCCCATATCCAAATTTTATAAAGTAACTAGGTGGCAGTTGGGTGGGTTGGGTCACTCATGAGTTAGGTTATTAATGGGTTATAATTTAATGGGTCATGACTTAACCCAACCCATTTAATTATAGGGCATATTTGGATTGGGTTAAACCCAACCAACCCAACAGGTCAATTTAACCAAAAAAAAAAATTTCTTTTTCAATTTAATTAAAAAAAAGTAAAATTATATTTTTCATCTTTTTTGAGTACTTTTTTTAAAATAATCTTATTGATTTTTTTATTTAATTTTTTTTTATAAAAAGCTATTCTTATGTTTTCACCAAAACCATAAAATAAACTAATTTTATTTAGTTTCTCTATTAACATGTATCAGTTTCTTAATGGCCACTATTAATTTTTATTTTCAATTAAACTTTATAGACATTGTCAAAGTCACTAGAATGAATGAGACAATAATTGTCAAAATCATTAGTGGATTTATGAAAATATGTGAAAGCGAGCTTCTTGAGAGGCTTCTTTAATGTGGCAAGATTTATATTTAATGCATCATAAACACTTAGTTTCAATTACTATTTGTAATAATAATGCATTACGTATTTGCCTTGTTTCTTTAAAAAAAAAAGGAGAGAAATTTTAAAAAATGACGGTGGAAGTTATTAAATTAATAAAGAGAACATAATTTTAATTTAATTTCTAATAAGGATAAATATATTTTACTTTCTAAACAAATTCTTTTAAATGAAAATTTTTTGTACATTTAAATGTAACCATATATCTATAAGAACAAATCTTCCATATGAAAATAAAGATTTATTGGCCATCAAAATTCAAAATTTTTGAAGATGAAAAAGTGAAAGTTAGAATATTCAAAGAGCTATCAAAAGATAGAAAATTTATATAAAGATTTTTAATTTTTTTTTGAGAATTTCAATATTATTTAACATTAAATTTCACAAAAAGTTTAAAATAAAATATCAAAATAGTAAATTATTTTTAGTAATTTGTAATTATGTAACTATTTTGATTTTTTTTCTTACATAATATTCATATTCACAAAAAAAAAAGGAAATAAATTTTAAATTTTAAATTTTAAATTTTTGAATAAAATGTTTAAATTTTGTAATTATTTATTTAAAAATTTTTACAATTTTTTGGTATTGATATTTAAAAACTATTATCATTTAATTTCATATTTTGCATTTTAAAGTTATATATTTAATTAAGTGTAAGTTTAAAAAAAAAATCATCTAAAAAGTACAGTTGTGTTTAAAAGGCAAAATTACTTTGTCCTTTTAGAAATTAAAATAAAATTATACTATTTTTATTTATTTGATAACTCCATAGCATCTTTGAAAATTTAAAAAAAAAAACACTTAATTCAAAGGGTCACCCTTATCCAACTCTACCCAACCCAGAAACTACAGGTCATTGCATGACTTAATTAATTAATGACCCATGACCCATGACTCATGACTTAATCCGTTGGATTAAAATAATGGGTGGAGTGAATTGATCTATTAAGTTGGATCTAATTTTACCACCGGTAGTTCACATAACTTTTGCCTATAGATCTTTTCCATACGGTCATGTATTTGGTGTATGTATCATTAATTAACTTCTTGTGTTTGTGGTAAGCGGCTTCCATATGGTATGACCAATACCACATTGTCTAGTCTTAGCAAACAAAATACAATCTACCTCTTGAGCTCTTGTCAGAATCCATGTTCGCACTTCGCACAGTTGTCTTCTTGTTACAGTAACAATATTTATATTGATATCTCAGTACTCCAGCACCATCCCCCAGTTGGTACAGTTTGACATCTTCACTTTTGCATAAAGAAGAAAACAATAAAAACAACGTAGGTTCTAATAGATAATTAATTTATAAATTGGGAAATCGTATACACATACATTGTTCTTTATTTTCCAAGTTCCTTAAGATGCTTTGAGGATGGTGTTCAAAATTCAAATAGATGATTTGAGTGGGTTTCAAAAAAGTGATTATGTCCTTTTTTATGTTGTAGATGAAGAAATAGATGAAATAAGTTCTAGTTGATGCATATTGCTTTTACACTTCCATGTAAGGGTAGTTACGAAACAAAATCTACATATGAATTTTTTACTAATCAAACACAAAAAAGCGTGTTCACAGCACTTGTCCATCATAGACTTCATTTTAGTTAGTTTTCCAATTCAATTGAAAGTTCAAGGGGGTAAATAGAGATTGTCTAACCACAAAACAAAAGAGTAAAGTGACAAAGATTAAAATCATAACAAAGTAAACTAACATTTGCCCTTTTTAACTTCTGTGTCCTTATAAAATTCTACAGAAATAAAAATTGATTGAACCTCTCTTGTTATCATTTTGGTAACTAGAGATTAAGTAGTTGTGCAATTGAGAATTATGTTAAATTGATTGAATGGAAATAGTACCAAAGTAATTTTTAAAAATAATAATAAATTTTGGAAAATTTAAACTTCATAAGCATTTTCGTAAAATTGTTAGATGGTTGACTGTGTGGATAAATTGTTGGATTGGAGTTTATATTGAGACTGAACAATGAAGAAAATGATAGAGGATGTTAAAATTTTAAACTTATAAGTTATTATAATATAAAAGTAAATATAATTTATCATTAGAGGTTGGAAAGTTTACAAATCAATATACCTATGACACCCATCACAATTAATTTTGCGGAACTGAGTGGTTATTAATGATTGAGTACGTTCTGGTCTGTCAATATGTTTCAAGGAAGGGGTTCAATGAGAGTAATAATACTAATAGTGCCGACCCCAACAAACATCTTTTCCACATTCCCTACTATGCTATTGAATAATGAAATTGAGATTAAAAAAATATTGAATGAATGTTCATGGTGACTGACTTGGCTATCAAGATCAACTTAATTATAAGTTTTTGCATTGGACAAATTGATAGTCAATTATGACATTGCGGAATTTAATAAAAAAATGACACTCGATCTTATCCTTTTTAATTTTGATAAAATTAGAAAAACTACACCTTAAGTGCAGTTAAAGAAGAATAAATTTGATTGCACTCTAGATTAAATTAAAAGTAAATCTTGATTGAAAACAATCTAGACATAACAAAACTTACAAGTGTTATGTCCTAAAAAAACAAAAAAATTATGGATCTTTACAATCAAATATAAAGCTGATGGAGGCATTGAGAGATATAAAGCAAGGATAGTTGCTAAAGGGTATAGTTAGACATATGGGATTGATTATGCAGAAACTTTTTCACCTGTTGCCAAAATAAACACTCTACGCATTCTCTTATCACAATAGCAGCAAATCTTGATTGGCCTCTACTTCAATTTGATGTAAAGAATGCATTCCTACATGGAGATCACCAAGAAGAAGTATACATGGAATTGCCTCTAGGATGTAGGTTACAAGTTGAAGGAGGTTGCGAAAGTCATTTTATTTAAAACAGTCACCAAGAGCTTGGTTCAGCAGATTTGCAAGTGCAATGAAGGCATTTGGGTACTACCAGAGTAATTCTGATCATACTTTCTTCATAAAGCACAAGGAAGGGAAACTCACATTGCTCATTATATACATTGATGATGTGATTGTAACTGGAAATGATGCAGATGAAAGGACAGACTTGAAAACTTATCTTTCTAAGGAATTTGAAATGAAAGCTCTAGGACGGTTGGACCTCTAAAGTATTTTCTGGGAATTGAAATGTTACAATCTAACAAGGGATATTCTTGTCACAACGTAAATATACATTAGATTTACTAAAGGGAGTTGGTATGTTAATTTGCAAACCCATTGACACTTCTGTAGCTAAGAATGTTAAGCTGGGTATTTTTCTGGACCAAATTCCTATAGGAAATCAAATACACACGCAGCGAAAATTTAAAATTTTTATTTCCTCCAAAGATCCTTACGAAGTGATTTCAAATCGGTCGTGAAGAGACTTACCTTTACCAGTAGTGGTTGACCTTTCTTTTGAAGACTTTTGCTTGTCGAATTATAGCAACACTCAGCAGAGCCTTACTTCTACAGTATCCACATGATCGTATCCAAGTTCCAAGTTAATTTTCACACAATAAACCCAAGAAAAGAAGCAGCAAAACCTTATGGTGCTAGCCAATAGTTTCTGTCTTTGATTTTTCTAGAGTTGAAGCTTCTCAAGTTTCGGTTTTTCCTTCTTTGACAAGAAAGCACCTGCAATTTTCCTCTAAAAAATAGCTGAAGTGTTGCTTATTGTGCTCTTGAAAAACAGCTATTGTTTCTTCACAAGAAAAGGCCGAAAGGAATTTTTCCAAAACAGCAAGCAAGGATCGGGTTTTGGTTTTTGGTTTGCTACAGAATTTTTCTTCATAAGAAAAACTGATTTCATGGCTTTTTGATGCAGCAATAACAACATGTTTTTTGCTCATGTTTAGGGTTGGTTGGTGCTGAAATTTTATGTCCAAATATATAAAAACAGATTGGGGTAAAACTTCTTCTAAATAGTTTTACTTGAACTCCAAGCTATAATTTATTTTTGGAACTTTCTAAATTTTATTGGCTGCCAAAACAAGAATCCCATTCTTATTTTGCTTTCTAATTTTTGGCTCTCTTCATGAATTAATAAATCCAAAACTATTTTGGATTTATCAACATAAAACCAAAACTATTTAAAATCCAAAACCAAATACCGATTTAAACCAGAAACCTTATAGAGTCCTATTAGCAATAGGATTCTTAAATTAATTAAAATTTATCATATGAATTTTACACTTCTTTTGGATACGATCTAAGTGTGCAACCCAATAGGTTCTTATAACGTTGGCAATGACATAAAATCTATTTTATGCCATAAGCATTGAGGGGTGTCTAGCAACACATCAAAGCTACCCAAGTTATAAGAATGTTAGTAATTCGACATTACTTTTATTGTGATAGATGTTACCATATAATTAAATCAGTTTGCCTTAGATATCTTGATGGACCACGAGCTATGGAGCGTGTCACACTCGTGTAGTTCAATCTTTGCATTTCTTGATTCCCAAGTAGACACATCTAAACAAATGAGTTCGATATCACATATCGACTCATTTGAGCACGGCCATGCATTTTATGGTCTCACTTGATCAAAGGGCCCAAAAATATGACTCCTGTTATATAGAAGGAGCAAATTCTATCTTGATCACTCAACATCCCATTACATGATTCATTACATATCCAATTACCACTTTTAGAGTTCACCCTGTAACGGGTAATGTTTAGTAGCACCAAAACATGCAACTCCTCATGTTGGGATCTCTGGTAACCTCAAGTCTAATGATCACTTACACCATCATCACTTTGAGAAATGTTTATGACATTTCATATAATAACCCATGTAGCATTTCTCATGGAGGGTCGATCAAATACATAGTTCTCTAACATGTACTTATATGTTGACTTGATATCTTATATCATGACACATTTTATCAGTCACTACACATACTAGTCTTGATGCATTATCATTGTCTCATTTAATGATAATACTGACTAGTGATAATTTTAGAATAATTAAATTCTTAGGATATTATTATATTTATTCATAAAGCACAGATATGGAAATAAACATAATAATCAGTGTCATTAATTATAAACATTATGATACCATATATGCCCAAATCATCATCACATGATTGGTTTTTAAAGTATAATCCAACAAACTCCCACTTTAACTAAGACCAATTAGTCATTTCTCTAATGTCTAATGATCTAGTGTGACGTTTATATCTCTGCTGCGTTATAGGCTTTGTCAGTAGGTTAGCGATATTATCATCGGTTAGTACTTTGCATATCTTCACATCTCCTCTCTCAATGATCTCTCAGATTAGATAGAAGTGCCAAAATATATATTTGGATCGTTGGTGAGATCTGGGTTCTTTAATTTGCGCAATAGATCCATTGTTGTCACAATAGAGCTCAATTAGATCTGCAATTCTAAGTACAACCCCAAGTTTGGTTATGAACCTTTTGATCCAAATGACCTCTTTTGCTATGTCGAAAACAACAATATACTCAGCCTCTATCGTATAATCGACTGCTGTTGCATTCTTTGAACTTTTCAAGCTAACAGCACCACCATTTAGGTAAAACACATAATCTAACTATGATCAGAAGTCATCATTGTCGGTTTGGAAGTTTGCATCGGTGTAACCAATTACATTGTCAGTACTTAAGGATATTTTTTACAGCGATCCAATGATGCTCACTGGGATCTACTTGATATCTTCTCATTATGCTCAAAGTATATGAGACATCGGGACGAGTATATAACATGGCATACATGATAGATCCAATAGCTGATGCGTATGGAATCTTATTCTTGCATTGTCTCTCTTCTTGTTTCGAATGACACTGTTCCTTTGAGAGATTAACTCTATGTCCCATAGGCAAAACCTCTTTCTTAGATTCTTGCATGCTAAACTATTTTAACACTTTATCTATATATGTACTTTGACTTAGGCCAATCAACTTCCTTGATCTATCTCTATAGATTTAGACACTAAGTCTTTCACTAAAAAACAACTTCCTAACCAAATTTTTACAGATTGTAAAGAAGGAATGTCATTCCCTATAGGTAGTATGTTGTTTACATACAATACCAAGAAGACAATAGTGTTCTCACTAGCCTTTTTGTAGACACAAGGTTCATTTTCGTTTTTGATGAAACCAAACTATTTGATTGCATCATCGAATCATAGATTCCAACTTTTAGAAGCTTGCTTCAATCTATAAATGGACCGTTGTAGCTTCTTGATAGGTCGTAGGCTCATCTTGATCTATTAGAAAGACGTCACCATTTTTGAGTTACTAGAAATCCACATTTCTATGGCTCACAATGAATCATAGTGGACCTACGCGAGGCTTGTGTCTTTTGAGCAGGTACTTGTTCCACAGCCCTTTGTGGTGTTTGCTCAATTTCCATCTTATCAAGTTTAGTGCTATTTTGTGGTTCTCGAACTTCTTCAAGTTCTATTTGTCTTCCACTGGATTTTCTAGAAAAATGCCAGTCTGAGCAACAAACATTTTGTTTTCATTGGGATTATAAAAGTAGTATTCTTTTGTTTCTTTAGAATACTCCACAAAATTGCACTTATTAGATTTGGGTCTAAGTTTGTCGGAGACTAGACATTTAATGTAAGTCTCACATCCCAAAATCTTCATAAAAGACATATTAGGACGCTTCCCAATCCACATCTCATATAGTGTCTTTTGAACTGATTTAGATGGAAAGCGGTTTAGTGTGAAAGCGGTTGTAAGTAGAGTATGTCCCCAAAAGGAATTTGGAAGATCTGCATGACTCATCATGGACCGAACCATGTCTAACAAAGTTCGATTTCTCCTCTCAGATATACCACTCCATTGTGGTGTTCTAAGATAAGCGAGTTGTGTGACTATCGCACACTCCTCTAGATAGTCATCAAATTCCTTGCTTAAGTATTCACCTCCTCAATCAGATTGAAGTGCTTTGATACTCTTGCCAAGTTGGTTTTGTACTTCATTTTTGAACTCTTTGAACTTTTCAAAAGATTCAAACCTATGTCTCATAAGATACACATAGCCGTATCTACTGTAGCCATCAGTAAATTTAATGAAGTATTGAAAACCACCTCTAGCCTGTGTATTTAATGGTCCACATACATCAGTATATATTAGTTCCAATAAATCACCTGCCCTTTTATTATGTTTTGTGAAAGAGGTTTTAGTCAACTTACCTAATAAACATGATTCATGTCTCATGCGATTCAAAATCGAATGAGTCTAAAAATCCATCTTTATAAAGTTTGGAAATGCGATTCTCGTTAATATGGCCTAGACGACAATACTAGAAATAAGTTGGATTAAAATTATCTAATTTAATCCATTTGGTATTTACGTTATAGATAGGCATGTCAAGATTTAGAACAAAGAGACCATCAGCCATTTGTAAACTACCATAGAAGATTTCATTTAAATAAAAGGAGCAACAATTGTCAGTTATTATAAATGAATATTCAATCCTGTCTAAACAAGAAAAATAATATTCTTAGTAATAGAAGGCATGTAATAACAATTATCTAGTTCTAAAAGAAGCCCTGAGAGCAAGTTCAAAACATAAGTCCCTACAGCTAATGCAGCAACCCTTGCTCTATTTCCACTCATAGGTTAATTTCGCATTTAGTTAAAATCTTACTTCTTTTCAGTTCGTGCACATTTACACAAATGTGTGAACCACATCCAGTATCTAATACCCATGACAAAGAAGTAGATAAATTAACTTCTATAACATGAATACCTAAAGTGGAATTCTCATTCCACTTCTTCTTTAGATCCTCCAGGTAAACTTTGCAGTTTTTCTTCCAATGTCCGGTCTCACCGCAATGGAAGTAGTTCCCTTTCTTAGTTCCTTTTCCTTTAGATTCCTGGGGTAAGAATTCCTCTAGGACATACATTTTTTTCTCTTGCTTGAGGACTATCCTCAAGCTCCTATACCAATCTAGGAAGTTCGTTCTATTCAACTTGTCCTTATCAAGGACAGATCGAAATGATAGTGTATTAGTGTTAGTGTTTGATACCATGATTATCTACAATAAAAATATGTAAAATAAATATCATGAATGCAAACATTTAATATGGTCTTTTATTAAATGTTACTCCCACTATTTTTCTCAAATTAATAGCCCTCAATATTAATTTGGAAATATTAATCTAATTAACTTTCTAGTGGGCCAAGATCCATATTTGACCTTATTTTGAGTTAGCTTTGGCTAATCACCCAAAACTCAACTATTTAGTTAGACAACACTTTGTCAATTGTATCCCATACAACTCTTGGATAGTTGGGTAAACAACTCTTTATTTTAACTTATCCAATAAGCCAAAGCCCAACTGTATGCCTCTAGGTTTCAATCCTATTGAGTCCACCTAGTTAAGTCAAACCCAATGATTAGTAGTATGATATTACTATTATCCTCTCGTGTCTCACTAAGATTAACCATGGCACATTGTTTTGGTAAGCCTACACATGATCAATCAAAGCCTAGACGAGTGTTAAGTATTGGAAGGCATCTTAGACTTAATATTCGTTTGAGGGATTTGTTAAATATTCACCATTTTGTTTGAATTGGTTATTGTAATTATTAGTCCAATTAATCACACAATTTTTTAACTAATTATTACAATCAAATCACATTATGCATTTAACCAATAAACATACATTGCATGCATCTCATACATGAACAATAAAATAAACGTGACATAGTTATAGCCCAAACTAAGTTGATTCTCTCAAGCCAATGAGAGAACCAAAAGGTCAATCTAAGGGTAACAGTAACTTCTCTAAGTGCCTCATTTGGTCATTCTTGTATGGTCACAAACTCCTTGCCTCCTTTGGTTCCTAGTCTAATCCTATCTTTAATCTAACTATTGCATCTTTTAGAGAAATCTTGAGTTACATTCAAGGGGAGTTAGATGAGAAAAGAATTTACAACCAGAAAATAGAGCAAGACATGACACGTAGGTCATATTTAAAACCAATACAAAATTTATCCAATCACATTGGGTTTAGGGCTATAACTATGCACCGTGCTCAAATATCACATAATGTGCATGTCACATATAATTGTCATTCATATTTAACACTTAAATATATTAATCTAATTAATTTATGACAATTATTATTAAATCAAATTTTAGGGTTTCGAATAATATCCTTTGCATGGAAGAATCGGGGTCAAGGTACATTTTTCGACCATCTCATGAAATATCACATATATCATGAGGAATTAGTGAATAATGTATCATATATATATTTTTGGTTCAACATAATATATCTTATATATTCATACCATGTGACCAAAACTTTCAATCATAAAATTTGTGAATAATATATCATATATATTTTAGGCCTCAATTTGATATATCACATATATGATATATCCTTTTGACCAAACACAAAATTTTTTAACACAAGTACAATTCGGCCACATCATGGAATATCATATACCTCCATTTGGCCAACCATGATCAGGAGGAATTTATGAAAATTATATCTTATATATATTTTCAGCCACAACATGAAATATCACATATTCCATTCGGCCAACCTTTGATCATAATTAATGATTTCGAGTATCAACTTAAAATTCCAAAATAATTATATATCACATATATAATTTGACCCTCAATGTAATTTAACATATATTATTTGCTTCGGCCAAACCAGAAAATAAATTTTTTTTTTATAAAATTCGAAGCTTGGCCAAGAACTTAGAAAAACCAAAACTAGGTTAAAACCAATAATCCGAAACAACCCCTTTTTTAAAAAATCAGAATTAACCAAAATTTAGGAAATTTTAACAAGCAAAATTCTCCAAAATCTGAACCATCCAGAAATTCATAAAATCCAAACTAGCCAAAATTTCAGAGAATTTGTTGAACTCGATAAAATTCAGAAAAACCTAAGCATCCAAAATTTTAGAAAATTTGAAGCTTCCAAACCGGAACAATTATATATATTCATACATAGAATTTGGCCTTAATATTACATACATATCACATATATATCACATATTAATTTTAGCTTCAATAATTAAAAAAAAATGAAACCGAATTGGCCATAAAAGTTGAAAAACCTGAAACCTAACCAAAAGCTAGAAAAACCGAAACCAAAGCAGTCATCATATGTTTTTCAGAATTAATACTTCATGATTTGGTACAAATTATATATCACATATATAATTTGGCTTCAATATGATTCAACACATATAATTTTCGGATTTAATAAAAAAATAAAAACCGAAAAGCCCTCAAAAGATGAAAAACCCGAAGCTAGATTACGAAAATCCAGAAAAACTAAATCTTGGTTCTTCCATGCATATTCATATATATATCTTATATTATTCAAATCCAGCAATAACACATTAAAGCATACCCTAAATTGATTTAGTAAACATAAACATATCATATATTTTTAATTCCAAATTCAGATTTAATGAACAACTTCACATAATCCAAATTTTCAGCATGCTTATTCATATACAATTTAAGAAAATAAACATGTTTTCACATAAAACATATTTGAGCCTTTGTAAGTGGCTCTGATACCTCTGTAGGAAATCAAATATGACACATAGTGAAAAGTTAAAATTTTTTAATTTTCTTTAAGAATCCTCATGAAGTGATTTCAAATCGATCGTGAAAAGATTTATCTTTACCGATAGCAGTTGAACTTTCTTTTGAAAACTTTTGCTCGTTGAATTACAGCAATAGTCAGCGGTTGAACTTTCTTTTGAAAACTTTTGCTAGTTGAATTATAGCAACAGTCAACAGAGCCTTGTCTCTATGGTATGCACATGATCGTCTCCAAGTTCCAAGTTAATTGACACATAATTAACCCAAGAAAAGAAGCAGCAAAACCTAATGGTGCTAGCCAACAGTTTCTGCCTTCAATTTTTCCATATTTGAAGCTTCTCAAGCTTCGGTTTTTCCTTACTTCTTTGACAAGAAAACAGTTTCTATTTTTCTCTAAAGAATAGTTGAAGTGCTTCTTATTGTGTTCTTGAAAAATGGCTGTTGTTTCTTCACAAGAAAAGGCCGAAAGGAATTTTTCCAGAATAGCAAGCAAGGATTGGGTTTTGGTTTTTGGTTTGCTACAGAATTTTTCTTCATAAGAAAAACTGATTTCGTGGCTTTTTGATGCAGCAATAATAACATGTTTTCTACTCACATTTAGGGTTGGTTGCTATTGAAATTTTATGTCCAAATACATAGAAATAGATTACGGTAAAACTTCTTTTAAAGAGTTTTACTTGAATTCCAAGTTCTAATCTATTTTTGGAACTTTCTAAATTTCAGCTTTCTAAATTTTATTGGCTGCCAAAACAAGAATCCCATTCTTATTTTGCTTTCTAATTTTTGGTTCTCTTCATGAATTAATAAATCCAAAACTATTTTGGATTTATTAACACAAAACCAAAACTATTTAGAATCCAAAACCAAATACCGATTTAAACCGAAAGCCTTATAGAGTTCTATTCGCAATAGGATTCTTAAATTAACTAAAATTCATCATATGAATTTTACATTTCTTTTGGATACGATCTAAGTGTGCGACCCATTAGTTTCTTATAACGTTGGTAGTTACATAAAATCTATTTTATGCCATAAGCATTGAGTGGTGTCTAGCAACACATCAAAGCTACCCAAGTTATAAGAATGTTAGTAATTCGACATTACTTTTATTGTGATAGATGTTACCATGTAATTAAATCCTTTTGCCCTAGATATCTTGATTAAACATGAGCCATGGAGTGTGTCACACTCACATAGTTCAATCTTCGCATTTCTTGATTCCCAAGTAGATACATCTAAGCAAATGAGCTTGATATCACATATCGACTTATTTGAGTACGGCCATACATTTTGTGGTCTTACTTGATCAAGGGGCCCAAAGATATCATTCTTATTATATAAAAGGGGAAAATTCTATCTTAATCACTCAACATCCCACTACATGATTCATTACATATCCAATTGCCCCTTTTAGTTCACCCTATTATGGGTAGCGTTTAGTAGTATCAAAACATGCAACTTCTCATGTTGGGATCTCTGGTGACCTCAAGTCTATGGATCACTTACACCATCATCACTATGAAAAATGCTAATGACACTTTATATAATAATCCTTGTAACATTTCTCATAGCGGGTCAATCCAGTACATAAGTTCTCTAAGATGTACTTATGTGTTGGCTTGATATCTCATATCATGACACATTTCATTAGTCACTACACATACTAGTCTTGATGCATTATCATTGTCCCATTTAATGATAATACTTGACTAGGAATAATTTTAGAATAATTAAATTTTTGGGACATTATTATATTTATTCATAAAGTGCATATATGGAAATAAACATAATAATCATAGTCATTAATTACAAATATTATGATACAATATATACCTAAACCATCATCACATGATTGGTCCTTATGGCATAATCCCATAATTCCTACGAATAAAGAACAATATCAAAGGCTGGTAGGTCAGTTGATGTATCCTGCCTATACTAGACCTGATCTAGCTTACTCTTTGAGTGTTGTTAGTCAATACATGCACTCTCCAAGTGAAGATCATATGGAAGTTGTACTACGAATCTTATAATATTTGAAGTCATCTCCAGGAAAAGGGATTATGTTCACTAAAGGTGCTTATTTATCTGTTGATGGATATACTGATGCAGATTGGGCTAGTTCAGTTGATGATAGGCGTTCAACTACTGGATACTTGACTTTTGTTGGGAAAATTTTGGTTGCATGGCCAAGTAAAAAAACAAGGAGTTGCAGCTAGATCTAGTGCGAAAGGTGAATATTGAGGCATGGCTAAAGGAGTATGCGAGTTGCTATAGATCTAGTGCGGCAAGTGAATATTGAGGCACACTTTTGATTTGGTATAATTTTTTTTTAATTTATAAATTACAACATACTTAATGCACTATTAAATATCTAATTTTATATTTTATTCTTACTTTTTAATTTAGATTATATATTGTTATTATCAGTAAAGACAATACAAAAATTTCGTACTAAAAGTGAATTTTTTTTAGAATAAATAAAACTTTTGACACTGAACTTTTGCTTTTGGAAGTGAAGGAGTACTTTTTAGGAATGAAACTTGTCCCGTATCAAATTGCTACACGAAGCGAATTCCATTGGTTTGAATATAGCGTGAAAGGAACAAAAATAAGAAGAAAATAAATACTAACAGAAGTAGATGATATAGACAACGAAAGAGAATAAAATGGCCATTTATTTATATCAAATGAGTTTCACTTTGGTGCTTTTCTCTCCGGGAGAATCAAATGCGCTGTTGTAAAGCGAAACCCAAGGATATGAAAGATTTAGATATTTGGTAAGATACTATGCTCCGGCCTACAAAAATCCTAGTGGCCTAGTGGAAGAGTGCTGCTGTTGTATTTTGTGAAAAAGTTGGGGACTTGATCATTCTAAGACAGAAGAAGTGAGGATAAGAATTAAAAATGGTAATGAATTCGAAAGCTTTGAAGAAAAGGGCAGATCCTCTGAGAATCAAATAATGTAGTACATATGCCAGCCAGTACCACTTTTCAGAAAACAATGAAAAGAACTGTTACTGGACTGCGATTGGTCTCAAAACAAAGGGGACACTCAAAAACAAACAGGGAATCTGGGGCCAGGGTTTCCTTAAACGAAAAAGAGGTACCTGATGTTGACCCAGTACGACGTTGAGAGAGCTGAAAGTGAGAGCAACCTTTTTAAAGTGCATAAAAAGCGATGAAGATGTTAGAACGAACCTTACCCTTGTCTGCTTTTGTACACGTCGCTTGTTTCCTTTTTCAAATGTGATCTGATCAGGCAGTGTGTGGACCAGCTCCACTTCAGAGTTCGAGGCCGACATTTGATTGAGGGCACGCGTCACCTTCCTTGTCTGCCGACACGTCAAAGGAAATTCTGTCAGGTGGAATTGTTTACAGCGTGGGTTTTTATTTTTCTTCTTTCTCTTTCTTTGGTTCGCAAGTTGATATGGACCCTTTGTAATATCTTTGAAGAGTTATTTACGTAAATATTGATTTTTTAAAAAAAAATTAAATTAATATTGATTTTTTTTTTTTATTTTCTATTGAAATCGGGTTTTCGAAACCCGACTTTAAAGTCGGTTTTTCGAAAACTGACTTTAAAGTCGGGATTACGAAATCCGACTTTAAAGTCGATTCAAAAACGATTTAAAGTCGAGTTTCTAAACCCGACTTCAAAGAAACCCCCCACGCTTTCTTTTCTTCCCCTCTTTTCTTCCCCCCTTCCCTCTTTTCTCCTTCTTCGTTTCTTTTCTCCATTTCCGCATGCATAAAGAAACCGCAGCCTTCCTTCTTCATTTTTCTCCTTCATTTTCCTAGATCTACCAACCTAGAGCTACCCCACCCCAAATCCACACTCCTAGCACCTTCCTCCCCTTGGCACCTGTTTGACAATGCATGCCGCCTCCTCTCTCCAAAAATTGCGTAGGCATTGGAGTTCTTGAACCGGAGAAAAAAAAAAAATACAACAATCAAGCATTTGGCAAATTTTTAGTTAGAAGGTGAATTACGTTATTTTTAACAATTTCAATGTTAAATTTGGTATTAAATTAGTATATGTTAAATTTTTATGTTGTTTTATATGTTAAATTTGTATGTTAAATTTGTATATTAAAGTTAATGTTTAATTTTATGTTAAATTTGGATGTTGAATTTGTAAGTTAAATTTAATGTTTAATTGAATGTTAAATTTGGGAGTTAATTTGTATGTTAAATTTAATGTTTAATTTTATTTTAAATTTGGATGTCAAATTTGGATGTTAAAATTGTATGTTAAATTTAGCAATAAATTTAACATTAAATTTGGATGTTAAATAAGTATGTTATATTTGGATGTTAAATAAGTATGTTATATTTGGATGTTAAATTTGTATGTTGAATTTGTATGGTTAATTTAATGTATTTTTTTAAGTTAAATTTGGATGTTAAATTTGAATGTTGAATTTGTATATTAAAGTTAATGTTTAATTTTATGTTAAATTTGGATGTGAAATGTAATGTTTATTTTTATGTTAAATTTGGATGTTGAATTTGTAAGTTAAATTTAATGTTTAATTTAATGTTAAATTTGGGAGTTAATTTGTATGTTAAATTTAATGTTTAATTTTATTTTAAATTTGGATGTTAAAATTGTATGTTAAATTTGTATGTTAAATTTAGCAATAAATTTAACATTAAATTTGGATGTTAAATATGTATGTTATATTTGGATGTTAAATTTGTATGTTGAATTTGTATGGTTAATTTAATGTTTTTTTATGTTAAATTTGGATATTGAATTTGTATGGTAAATTTGTATGGTTAATTTAATGTTTAATTTTATGTTAAATTTGGATGTTAAATTTGAATATTGAATTTGTATATTAAAGTTAATGTTTAATTTTATGTTAAATTTGGATGTGAAATGTAATGTTTATTTTTATGTTAAATTTGGATGTTGAATTTGTAAGTTAAATTTAATGTTTAATTTAATGTTAAATTTGGGAGTTAATTTGTATGTAAAATTTAATGTTTAATTTTATTTTAAATTTGGATGTTAAAATTGTATGTTAAATTTGTATGTTAAATTTAGCAATAAATTTAACATTAAATTTGGATGTTAAATATGTATGTTATATTTGGATGTTAAATTTGTATGTTGAATTTGTATGGTTAATTTAATGTTTTTTTTTATGTTAAATTTGGATATTGAATTTGGATGGTAAATTTGTATGGTTAATTTAATGTTTAATTTTATGTTAAATTTGGATGTTAAATTTGAATGTTGAATTTGTATATTAAAGTTAATGTTTAATTTTATGTTAAATTTGGATGTGAAATGTAATGTTTATTTTTATGTTAAATTTGGATGTTGAATTTGTAAGTTAAATTTAATGTTTAATTTAATGTTAAATTTGGGAGTTAATTTGTATGTTAAATTTAATGTTTAATTTTATTTTAAATTTGGATGTTAAAATTGTATGTTAAATTTGTATGTTAAATTTAGCAATAAATTTAACATTAAATTTGGATGTTAAATATGTATGTTATATTTGGATGTTAAATTTGTATGTTGAATTTGTATGTTGAATTTGTATGGTTAATTTAATGTTTTTTTTTATGTTAAATTTGGATATTGAATTTGTATGGTAAATTTGTATGGTTAATTTAATGTTTAATTTTATGTTAAATTTGGATGTTGAATTTGTATATTAAAGTTAATGTTTAATTTTATGTTAAATTTGGATGTTAAATTTGAATGTTGAATTTGTATATTAAAGTTAATGTTTAATTTTATGTTAAATTTGGATGTTAAATTTGAATGTTGAATTTGTATATTAAAGTTAATGTTTAATTTTATGTTAAATTTGGATGTGAAATGTAATGTTTAATTTTATGTTAAATTTGGATGTTGAATTTGTAAGTTAAATTTAATGTTTAATTTAATGTTAAATTAGGGAGTTAATTTTTATGTAAAATTTAATGTTTAATTTTATTTTAAATTTGGATGTCAAATTTGTATGTTCAATTTGTATGTTCAATTTGTATGTTCAATTTGTATGTTAAATTTATTGTTTAATTTTTGTTCATTTGTATGTTTACTTTTATGTTAAACTTATGCGTTTCATTTTTTGACAGGGCTTATGTTAATTAGTTATCTTACATTGATAAAATCTTTATTTGTAGTGAAAAGGAGAATTTGTTGAGCGAAGAACATTTTGGAGGATCGAAGCAACCGACCAAGGTAAACAATTTCGATATTAATTGTGGTTTGGCGTTAATTTTGTTTGAAACGTTGTTAATTACTGCTAGAATTATTTGACTTGATGTTGGAAATTTCGTTGTGAATAAAGTATGGTGATTTTTTATTTGGAATGATTGGGATTTGATGAATATAGTGCTTCATGTTGTTTGGTGAATATTAGGTTATGAATGTATGGGCAAATATTAGTTGTTCACTTGTGTGAGGTCGTGCCTTGCACTGATTTTTATTGAGTTTGCTATTATTGGCATAATACGTTCTGAATAGTATTGCTGATGATGCCGAACGAAGAATTTATATTACATTTGTTGAATATTATTGGAATGGTTAGTTCCAAATAGTGGTGGTGATGATGATAATGAAAGGATTGTGGTTGGATTTGTGAATATAATGTTTTATGTTGCTGAGACAATGTTCGCTATGAATGGATGTGGAAATGTTATTTCGTTACTCTTGAAAAATTTTGGATGATTTTAGACTGTTTTGGTGACGGTTGGGTTTGAGCCAATGAGTTTGATGTTATTGGAAGGATAAGTTGTGAGTCAATTTTTTCATAGTAATGAATAAGCGAACATTGTGGTTGGATTTGACGCATATAATGCGTAATGTTGTTGGCAAAATGTTTGGTTAAGATGGATGTCAAAATGTTAGTTCGTTACGGTTGTTGGGATGTGAGTTAGATCCTATCGGTTGTTGTGAAATAGTGGCTGACTTGATGCCAATGAAATGATTATGCCTGGATTTGATGAATACAATGGTTCATGTTGTTGGGAAAATGTTTCATTATAAATGGATGTGAAATGTTAGTTGGTTATTTTTGTGAGGGCATGACTTGGATTGTTTTGGCTTGTTTTCCTTTGCTTTGGAGTCATGCGCATTTTAGCCAATGAATTTGTTATTGTTGGAATGTTAAGTTGTGTGTAGGGTGTTGTTGATATAGATTAAAGGATTGTGGTTGGATTTCTTTGAACATAAGGCTTTGTGTTGTTGGGATAATGTTTGGTTTTGATTTGATGTCAAAATTTTAGTTGGATGATTTTTTGTCGTCGGAGAAATTCCATAAATTTACTTAAATAAGTTTGAGCCCTATATTAACGTTAGTTTTATGTTATTATTGATGGCACACACCATATAGACATGGGCAAGGATCGAGTGAGGCTTGTGTTATCTGGGATGGAGAGATAGTTAGTGGGCGAGCAGCGCCGAATCTGATAATTTGCCAAAGCGGTTTATTGCTGTTGATCAAAATATTAGCATGTCCGAACTTTTGAGAAAATTGCATCGGGCTACTGGATGGGATGGAGGCCAAGTTAGGTTGAAATTAATGTGCCGTTATCCTCTTAGCAGCGCTGGTAATTCAATAACATACATACCAGTGCCAGTTGAGGATGATGATACAGTGAGGGAGATGTTGTGCATTCCGACCACATGTCCGAGTCTTAATGCCGCTTGAAATTTACATAAGTTACGAACGCGCCCGGATCACATTTGTCTTTGAAGACAATATGTCCGTGGTTCCCCAACCAAATGCTGAGTCATTCACACAACTTCTACAAACTAGAGAGGGCGAAGGGCTTCTTAATGATCAGTGGTTTACTTATGGTGCTTTCATATCGAATGATGCACCTTTTCCACAACCTTATATTGCCCCCGGTGATCCTAGTCGTGGGCCATTTGGCGAGGGTCCAAGTAGGGCCAATTTGGATGCCGGTCCGAGTCATGCTATCTTCAATGTTGGACCATTTGGGGGCAGTTACAATGAAGGCCCAAGTTGTGGCCAAATTAATGAGGGGCCAAGTCAGGGTAATTATAATGAGGGGCCAAGTGGTGCACTTTCGTGAGCCTTCCCTAAGCCCGAGCCAATTGCACAATCGGTAAATCGTTCACACTAGGGACCACATGCGAAGATTTAAACATTCCCTACGATCCCTTGCATGTATGGATAGATGAGGAGGATGAGGAGGATGATAAGGCTGAGGATGAGGATGAGGATTCATTGGAAGATAGTGAAGAGGAAGAGGGCGAGGGTGGTGGCGATCAAGATGGAGAGCCGGCGCACCCACCGATTGATACCGTTGTCGATGACATTCCCTTCTACACCGACATCGGTGATCCAAAGATTTCTATGGTCGACCTGTCCGATGACTATCGACGACCAGTTTGGGTTGATGATCGAACCTCAGAACTAGAGGTTGGAATGGTTTTCCGGACGAAAGAAGGGGTCCAACATGCCGTTAAATGTTGGTCTATTCGTGCGCACAGGTACTTCAAGGTGTATGAAAGCACACCTACTAGCTGGTTTGTCCGATGCCTTTACTATGCTGACAAGAATTGTTTATGGAAGGTTCGAGCCACGTTGAGAAAAAAGCATACTTTTTGGGAGATAACTAAGATGCATTTGAAACATACATGCATCCCCGAGATCTGACAGAGGACCACCCAAATTTAGATTATGGGATGGTTGGCCGACTGGCTCGGAACAATATTAAGGAAAATGCTTCATACAAGGTCCTCGACATACAAGAAGATGTGCGGTCATTTGGAGTTAACATTTCATACAAGAAGGCATGGTTGGGGAGAAGAAAAGCCATTGAACTGGTATATGGTAATTGGGAGACGTCGTATACCATATTACCCAAGTTCTTGCTTGCCCTTCAGGCTTCTAATCCTGGGACCGTTGTTGAATGGCGGCACACGGATGATAGTATTGGGGATTACAACATATTTGGTTCCGTGTTTTGGGCTTTTAGGCCGTGTATTGATGGTTTTCAACACTGTCGTCCCGTAATTAGTATCGACGGCACGTTTCAATACGGGAAATATAAGGAAAAGATCCTTATTGCAGTAGGTCACGCACCGCCATATTCTTCCATTGGCTTTTGCTATTGTTGACGAGGAAAGTTTAGCAAATTGGTCATGGTTTTTGTATCATTTATCTCGTCACGTGATTCGTGGCCGCACAGGTATTTGTTTGATTTCAGATCGAGCCCGGGGAATTTTACGGGCCGTTGAGAATAATCCTGCCTTTTAGCCTCCAATGGTTCACCACAGGTTTTGCCTCAGACATGTCAAAGCAAACTTTAGTCAGCGCTTCAAGAATACTGTTTTGACGGAATTGATGCATCGCGCTGCTACTACACATCAACAACGCAAATTTGCTATGATCATGGAAGCCATGCGGTCATTGAATCTGACGCCATAAATGGTTGATGGATATTCCATCGAGAAATGGGCATTATGCTATGATGGTGGTTTCCGGTATGGTATAATGACTACAAATAGCTCTGAATCATTCAATGGAGTCTTGAAAGGTGCCAGGAAATTGCCAATCACCGCTTGCGTGCGTGCGACTTTTTACCGATTGGTGAAATACTTTGACTCGCACCGCACCGAAAGCCACAAACATGTTGCTGATCAGAATCCGTGGCCGACAAACGTGCAAGAAAAGTTCCTCCGTAGTGAGAACAAGTCCAAATATCACCAGGTGACGGCCTTTGTGAGAGAAGAAGGCCTATACCAAGTAACAACGGGGGTTCATGGTGACAAAGGAGGGAACGTGCATACGGTACACCTTAACAACCGATCATGCACGTGTGGTAAGTTTGCAATTTACAAGATTCCGTGCTCCCACGCACAAAAGGTTTGTGCTCAGATGCGACGGCCCGCTTTGGCCCTCGTGGATGGAGTATATAAAGTTGAGAAAATGGTTCAAACCTATTCAACCTTTTTCTATCCCATGCCCCACGAGGACTATTGGCCACCAGCACCTTTTCATCTGGTCGCCAATACGACTAGGCTTAATGATCGTCCGGGCCGGCCAAGATCCACCCGTATAAGGAATGAAATGGATCGAGCAACAAATCAGAGGTGCAAGGCATGTGGAGTACATGGGCATAATAGGAAGGCATGCCCTAACATGGAGAGGCTTAGAAATAGGGCAGCTATGAACCCATAAGCCGTTGATATGTAAAAAAAACCATTTTGTGATATTAGTATATGAATAATTATTATATTATTGGTGATTGTGCTTAAATTTATCAGTTGGATTGTTTAGTGTTTTTTGTTGGCTCGGATAGTTTGTACAAAATGCATAATGGACTCACTCACACGGGTCATACATGTGAATCGTTCAATATCCAATATGTGTCCACTGCCTGTTATTTCCGCATTTGGGTGTTTGAATTGACGTGGCAATACGCAGTGTGTTAATCGTCAATGGATTTATCAAATAATGTATTAAAATTGGTAATCTTATTTTCAGGTTATGGAGTCTGCGGGCACATCATCTCAGTTTGCCGATATATCCCCTGGCCCACAACGGCGGGATGTTCTAACCCTTCAAGCTAGTCATCGATCGGAGCTCGTTTGGGACGATCCAGAAATGGAGCCGTTGAGAGTGTATAGGGCAGATGTGGACGTGTGGAAAGTTGGGCAACTCGATATTAGGGTGGTTGACTTCTTCTACGAAGTGGGCTTTTTTGGTGTGTACATGGCAGGATGTATACGATTGGTAGGCTTTGATCACCGCATTGGTGGAGAGATGGCGGCAAGAGACGCACACATTCCACCTTCCAGTTGGTGAAGCCACCGTGACGTTACAAGATGTCGCGGCCCTATGGGGTTTACGGGTCGACGGAGAACCGGTGATTGGGCAAGATCCGATTCATACACTTGAGGAGTGGCAAACTCTGTGTTACGAGTTGTTGGGTTACATGCCAGCCCCAAACCATTTCGATGGAGATCGGTTGAAATTAAAGAGCATCGCACAACATATTCGGCACGGCCTCTACGAGATGAGACCCATACGAGCATATGGTGCAACATGCTAGATCTTAGGATCATGCAAATGATAGGGTCCATCATGGGGGATAAGTCAGGTACGAAGGTCAAATTGATGTACCTACCCTTACTGAGAGATACAGCGACGGCAGCAGGGTATAGTTGGGGTAGCGCCGTGCTAGCATCATTATATAGGGCGTTATGTCGGGCGGCAATGGGAGATACCGCCGGCATATGTGGACCCATGGGATTATTGCAGGTGTGGGCCTGGGAGCGATTACCGCGAATAAGACCCCAACACCGAAATGTTAGAGACCCTCATCGATATGGCTACGACGGCATGCCTTTCGGACCAAGAGCGTGCGTGTACGTGTTTACCGGTGACATTTTGATTTATTAATATTGATTTATTTTTAATTGTGTCTGATCCTCTATATGCTCGTATATTTATTTTTTGCAGATGGAACACGGGTCTGAGTTTTGCAAATGTAGGATGCCACGTGTTGCGTATGTATCGGGATCGGCTGGACTATATGGCCGAGGATGACGTAAGTAGATTAATTAATACTACACGGAATAATTATTGGCTCTTTACACATAAGTTTAGTTCCAAAAATGATGATTGTTAACCTTATCTCTTGAACAGTTTATCTGGCAACCGTATCAAGATGGCGACGGCCTGTATCGGTTGCCTGAATCGCTTTTTGGCGTCTTTATTTGGTGTGCAGTCGTGCCTCTTCTCAACTTTGATGTAGTTGAGCTACATTTACCAGGGCGGGTTATGCGGCAGTTTGGCTGTATTCAGACTATCCCTCCGACAGTAGACACGGATGTGAGGTTGCATCGAGTTGATCGTCGGGGCAGGAGCGGAACAAACTGGATGTCACGGCATGCAGCTTACGTTCACCAATGGAACAGCCGAAGGGACCGGATTGTGACAGGCATGCCTGCAGCTGGTCCGATGCACTATTTCTCAGAGTACATGATATGGTATCGACAGATTACTCGGGTGCTTATCGGTAATCCCGCGCATCGACCGGACCAGGGTTTGCGCCCAACCGGATCGATTGTCTCGTATTGGGTATGTATATAAATTTTAAAGTGTTCATATGCTTCCTTATAATAAAAATATTATGGCTAAGCACTTTTTTCTATGCAGGGTTCATGTTGGGAGCAAGTGAATGATTTGGCACGGGATTTCACTAATGTCGAGGTAGATACCAGATCTCAAATGGGAAATGTATATGGCGTGTCAAACCGTGCTATGACAATGGTTGGGGAGGATCGCCGGCTGCAGATGCCACGTGCAAGTTTTCAAGGTGAATTTCAACCATCGCATTCGCGTCCATATACGTCTGCTCGTGCGTCGACGTCAGGCCGGCCTTCTACTTCGGGACGTCCATCTACTTCCCGCCGTCGCAATGTTGACGAGGATGATCAGATTTTGGCCGCTAGTATGTTTCTTCAACAGCCCGATGAGCCATATGAAGAGACACCTGAGACGGACCTTTTATCACAAGGCCGCGCTAGTACGTCATCTGAAATGTCTCGATACAATTTGGTCTATGAGCGACGTCGAAGGCGTTCTCGTCCACAATCACGTATGGATGAAGCAATTCCTTTTGACCTAAACGCACTGGAGACGGACGACAACCCACAGCCCCCACCCCAACCCCAACCCCAACCCCCTAGGCGACAGCCACGTAGGAATATTAGACAGCCTCCCTGTGGGACTTGATTAATTTTGTTTCTTTTTTTGTCACTTGTTGAAACCTAAAGATTTTTCCCATTATTTTATTAATTAAGTGGAATCTCTCACTCATTCCAAATGTTATTATGAAAAAAATACATGTTACGTATTGAGAGGTAATCTAACCTAAATTGCCATAAGAAATTGATTTTGCTTTTCCATGCAAACATTCTTCACATCATTTCATATAATAAGCCGTACAAGCAAGGTGGCTAGTATGAAAGCGCTAGTATGAAACACTAAAGCCTATGAGGCTATGAGCCTCACTTTAAATTCTATGAGCCAGCCATCACAAGCTTTCCACAACTTGGGCGAAGGCTTCGGCAGTTTTTTGAAAACTCCATTCTTCACTTTTGGAAAAACCTCCAGTGTACGCGAGGGAATTACCAATGGAAAAAACTTCATGGATAACTTGACAGAATCCTCAGTTGATGATCCACCAGTGGAAGACTCGTAAGGATTAGGTTTTAGGGTTTAGGATTGAAGGTCGAGGGTTGAGGGTTGAGAGTGCAGTTTTTAGGGTTTAGAGTTTTTAGGGTTTTGAGTTTGGAGGGTTTAGGGCTAACTTTTTATTTTTTCATAATTTGTTTGCAGTCGATATCTAGCAATTTTTAAAGTTGTTATCCTTAATATCGTTTTGAAATCGATATCTCAATAATGGATTTCTTTAAAAATAAAATAATTTTTCAATAAAATGTTAAATTTAATTAATATTTTGGGAAAAAACTCGTAATAGTACACAATAAATTATTGCAAAATTATTATTCAAAGTTACATTATTTAAAAAAAATTATTAATATATGGTAAAACAACTAATTAACTAGTAGTTTTAATAAAAAACTTTTAAACAATAAATCTAAATTGAAGTGGATATGCTGAATATCGATTATGAAGATTTTAGCTCTAGAATAATTTTTTTGAATTTGTTAAAATAAAATATGGTTCAAAAACTAATTAATTAGTTTTAATCAAAATAAATTTTCATTAAAAATACTTGCACTGAAGTCGTAAGAAGACATAAAATTTTCGTACATGTTTTTTACAATTTTGTTCTGTAATAATATTTGGGATGTAGGGATTTAGGGTTTTACATGCCATACGCACGCTAACCCCTTCCTCCTAACACTGTTACATCCTACCTTAGACCATTAAAAATGGCATATTTAGGAAATCAACTTCTTATGGCAATTTAGATTAAATTAGGGTTTAGAGTTTAAAGTTTAGGGTTAAGGGTTCAAAGTTCTCCATTAATGCAATAACTAATTAAATGAACTTCTCCACTAATATTTAAAAATAATCATATCCAGTAATTATAATCATATATAGTATTCATATCTTAAATATTCTTTTAAAGAATAAAGAAATTATCCACATATATATATATAGAGTGTATGTGTATGTGTGTGTGTATATATAGAGGTTTAGAGCTAAATTTTCTTTTTCATAAATTATCTGAATTCGATATCTGGGATTTCGATTTCAAAGTGGTTATCTGGATTAGCGATTTTAAAGTTCAAATCCCGAATATCGATTTGTCGATATTTCAGATATCGATTTCTTTAAAAATAAAAGAAATTTTCAAAAATTAGTATTTATTTAATTTATATTTTTTATACAATTTTTTGAAAAAAACTCGTAATAATACACAACAAATTAATGCTTAAAAAAAAGTTATAGTGGAAGTCGGTTTTCAAATAAAATATGATTAAAAAATTAATTAATTAGTTTTTTAAATCAAAATTAATTTAAAAAAAAAATACTTTAAAGTCGGTTTCTGAAAAACCGACTTCCACAGAAAATGAAAAAAAAAAAAAACAATATTTATTTATTTTTTTTTTTTTGAATCAATAATGAGGGAAATAACTCTATCTTTGAACCTTATTAAACATAAAATAAAATAAGCCAAAATAAGACCAAAAGTAAAAATATTAATTTATTTTATTTTCATTTGTAATTATTTTTTAGGTGCGATAATATTTTAAGGATATTTTATTTACGATTAAGTTATTTCCTTTTATTATTACTATATTGTATTGGCTATTTAAACTCTTGTAATAAACTAGTCTAAGTAACTCTTAAATGGAATAATACTTTCACGTTAAGCTTCAAATTGAAGTTTGATTTTTTTTTTTTCATTAGTGAGTACACTCATAGTATTTTATTAATTTCTATAGAACTATTTTAATGTTGATAGAGTATTTCACCTTTTCATTGTCTTTTGTAGCATTATAATTAAAATTGTTCATTTTTAGATTCCATTTGATTATATGTTTGCATCAAGATTTTGATTTTCTTTTTTATGTTGAAACAATTTTTTTGTCCCTAAGAAGTGAGTTTTGATATATTAAATATGGCTGTATTTATGTCTCAGTAGCAACCATACGCGCATTCTCACGGGGATGGCCGATTAATTGGGAAGAAAATGATACATTTGAAGAGGGCTAGGGAAGGAGACAAAGTGGTTTTGATTCTTAGGCAAAAACTATGTATATTCACAATTTTAATACATACGTCGCTTACATAATTATTAGATTGTAGAAACAATTTTAGCACATATTTTGAAGCATTGATATCTACCTGTAATAACCTTAATTATTTCCTACGGATTGATCATGCACAAGTGTTTAATTACCTGTAATAACCTTAATTAATCTTAACCAATTTCTTCTCTTCATGTTAATATTCAGACCATGTGAAGTTTAATTTCCCCTTTGGGCATAATCCTAATTTACACAAATCTATCTCTTCCCCACCAAAAATCATATTAATGCTCAAGTGCAAGTCCACTTGGCAGCGGATCATTTTTTACGAGCTCCGTGGTCACTTGCTTTGCTTTATTGAGTAGCCACTTGCCCAAAATTGTTGCTCTAACTTTGCTGCCACTTCTTAGCGAAAATCCATGAGCGCCAACAGTAAACGGAAGCTGATAAATAAATGGACTTCAACTTTAACTCAAAAATTTTAAATTTTATTTGGAGAGCCTTTTATGCTAATAAAAATCTTCTTTAAGAGGAAGAATCTTGTTTGGCTCAATAAACTTATATAAAAATTAATTTTTAAAAAAGAAATTGGCTCGCAGAAAAATGAGAAAATGTTAATATTATTAGAGTTTGAAGAGGAAGAAGAGTAAGGAACCTTTGATTTGCCACAAATAGAAGATGATTATTCCATTACATAGTTTATCTCTTTTACTTTTTTAAGCTATCGCCCAAAAAAAAATAAAAAATCATCATTCTGGAATGACCTAACGCTCAAAAGACCAAAGCCAACTACAATTGTTACCAATCACCTTAGACGCGTATGGGGTGTTTAGTTCAGATTAGAAAAGAAAATAAAACACAATTGTAAAAAGTTGATAATATTTCTTAAACATAAGTGTAAAATTAAGACGGGATAAAGCCATAGGAATTTAAGGGCCTAATTGATAAAACTAAGTACTGAATGCTTAAATTTAAATGTAGAAATAATTAAGTTGCTGAAACTCGAATGATAAAAATTTAATTTTAAATATTTGAATGGTTTAATTACCAAAACCCTCTTGAGGTTTAGATTTATTACCAATCGAACATCATAATTTGTCAAAACTACTAATACCCCCCTGAGGTTTAAAAATGTTTAACATTTACCCCCCTAGCCACTATTTCCGTCATGAACAGTACCGTAAATAGTAAAAAATTAAAATTTAGACAAAATTACCCATAATAATCCAGTTATTAATTTGTATAAAAAAATACTTATAAATGATATTTACCTTATAAATAAAAATAAAAATTATATTTATTTATTTATATCAAATACAGAGTACGTAAGAAGAAATTAGATTAAAAAAATTGACTTATATCAAAAAAATTGAATTAATTGAAGAGTAAAAAGCAAATCTATCAACGAAAAAAAAGGTATGTTATAAAAATTTTTAAGATTCATTTTATAATCAAATCCACCAAACTAACAAAATAAAATAAGTATATTTAAAAAGCAAATCTTTTTACTCTTTAATTAATTTGAATTTTTTTATATAAGTTAAGTTTCTATTTTTATTTCCTTTTTGAGTACTTTGCATTTGATATAAATGAATATGTATAATTTTTGTTTTTATTTATAGGGTAAATATCAGTTATAAGTATTTTTTTATACAAATTAATAACTAGAGTATTAGGGGTAATTTTGTCCAAATATTAAATTTTTTACTGCTTTTTGCATACTCTGCATTTGATATAAATGAATATGTATATTTTTTATTTTTATTTATAAAGTAAATGTCAATTATAAGTATTTTTTTATACAAATTAATAATTGGATTATTAGGGGTAATTTTATCCAAATTTTAATTTTTTACTGTTGGATACTGTTCACGCACTGTTCACATTACTGTTCATGAACAGTAACAGAAAAGTTACTATTCATGAGGGAAATAGTGGCTAGGGGGGTAAATGTTAAACGTTTTTAAATCTCAGGGGGGTATTGGTAGTTTTGACAAACTATGGGGTTTGATTGATAATAAACCTAAACCTCAGGGGGGTTTTGGTAATCAACCCTATTTGAATCATAATGCTGAACCAATTAATACTGTCTAATAAACATTTATGAATGCTAAATTACACAAATTATACCATTTTGCCTTTCTATTAATTTTTTTATTCATATGTACAAATATCGATTTTTTTTTTTTGTAAATCAAGCATCAAATATTATTCATGAAAATATGTACAAGATACAATCTGTCAAAACTAATATTTAATACAAAAAATAAAAAATAATTAATTAATTGAAATTTAGTTAGTCATTTTATAAAAAATAAAAAAAAAACTTTTGAAAATATGTGCTATTATAAAAAGGAAAAAAAAGGTTATTTATAGTTAAAGGAAAAATAAATTAGTTGTATAATTTGATAAAAGAGGATAAATTTGGAAATTTTGTTGAAAAGTTTTGCTGATAACATTAAGTGATAAGTATTAAATAGTTTTTACCGTTTAAATTTTTCTACATATATTAAACCGTGCTTAAGCAACTAAGTTAAGTAAAATTTTGTTATCAAACAACCCAAAATCTAAAATTTCTTAATTAATTAATTTTAAGCAATAATTCATGTTATAGAACATGCCCTAAGTAGGCTAATTTTGACTTAATCCCAAAATTAAATGTGTTCAATGAAAATTTTACAAGATTTTTACAGAGGCTTGCTAGTCGTGGCAAAAAGTCTAGGACCAAAAACCACCCAGATCTATCTCTTTTGCACAGGTTAAAACTCGGCAAATTAAACTTATGGGTTTGAGTGGATAGGGGCAAACAATTTATAAGTAGTATTGAGCACTTAACCACTGCCACGGGACAGGAATGTTGGACTAAGGAGGAGGTCGAGAAGAAGATTCTAGGTTTTTATGAGTAACTCTATGCTTCAAGTTTACCATCAAATTGTCCGACTTTGCTTGAGGGTTTGCGAAAGTCTATCACCAGGTAGATGAACTCTGTTTTGATAAGGCCCGTGCTTGACGAGAAAGTTTGACATGCTCTTTTTCAAATGAATCCAAATTCAGCTCCTGGCCCGGATGGTAAGTGCATGTTTCGTAAGCTTATCAATGGGGAGCAATATGGTTTTGTCTAGCCTTCACATGGGATTAGGCAAGAGGATCCTATTTCTCTTTATTTATTTCTCATTGTGTCGGAGGCTCTTTCTCACTTATTGAAACAGGCTAGGGTGAGGGGTGTGTTTAATGGAATGCAGGCTAGTCGCAATGGTCCGGTCATTACACATTTGTTTTTTGCGGATGATTCCTTAGTTTTTTGTGAGGCGGAATAGAGGCAAGCTCAACAATTGAAAGTTATCTTTGACATCTATAGCCGCAATTCTGGTCAGCTGATTAACATGGCCAAGTCCTCAATTTTCTTTAGCTCCAATGTCTCCGAGGAGTGTAGAAGTTAGCTTTGTTAGGTGTTGCAGGGAGTAAAGGTGCAACATAATGCTAGATATTTAGGCCTGCCAATGCGGATTGGAAGATCGAAGAAAGAAGTTTTCAATTTTATTATTGATAGAGTTAAGCAAAGGATGCAGAGTTGGAAGAATTGCTTTCTTAGCCAGGCAGGCAAGGAAGTCTTGCTTAAGGCCGTGGTAAGCGCTTTGCCTAATTATGTCATGGGTTGTTTTAAACTCCCGGTGGGCTTGTGTAAGGAGATTTGTAGGTTGTCGGCTAATTTTTGGTAGGGAATGCATGCTGATGGAAGGGAAAAGATTCATTGGAAAGCCTAGTCGAAAATGAGTAAGTTGAAAAGTGAAGGATGGATGAAATTCCAAGATATACAGCAGTTCAATGATGCTTTGCTGGCTAAGCAACTTTGGCGAGTGCTTACTAAACCAGAATTGTTAGTGAGTAGAGTTATGAAGGCGAAGTACTTTCCCAATGATGAGTTTTGGCAGGCACATTGTAAACCTAATGCTTCTTGGTTGTGGAAAGGTTGGATGGCAGCGAAGCATGTGATTCAAGTGGGGGCAAGATATAGAGTGGGGGATGGTCAATCCATTCAGGTGTGGGAATCCCCATGGATTCCGGGAAGGCAAGATTTTCAAGTGCATGGTTGTCGGCAAGCACAACCTCCGGTTACTTGGGTTAGTGAGTTTCTCATAGAGGATGGAAGAGAATGGAACTCCAGTTTGGTTTCCTTCATTTTTTTTTGCACAAGATGCGGAGATAATATTGCAGTTACTTTTGGATCCTGAATGCAGCTAGGATAAACTAACTTGGCAATTTAGTAGGGATGAGGAGTACACTGTCAAATCGGCTTACATGCGGCTGCAAAATACCAAACATCCTCTTGGATAGCGAGCTGAGAGTAGTTCATCTCGAGGTCACAGGCACAGCATGTGAAGGACTACCTGGATGCTGAATGTGAGTCCAAAGTCGAAGATCTACATGTGGCGATGTTGTAGTGATATCTTGCCTATCAATGCATAGTTACAAAAACGTAGAATTTTGGTGGATTCCTTCTGTCCTATGTGTCGTGAGGAGACGGAAACGTTGGAACATGCTTTCTTATCTTGCAGATATGTGCAGCAAATATGAAGTCTTGCTTCATTGGGATGGCCTCGTACACCTCGATTTTGTGGTCATTTTTCGGAGTGATGGTAAGACATTTGTGTTAATCTGCGAGCACCTTTCTGGGCGGAGAGGGCTCAATTTACGGTGTACATTCTGTGGCATGTATAGAAAAGGAGGAACTTGTGGGTGTTCCAACAAGAATGGATGGAGAAGTAGCTTGTGCTTCAGTTGGCTTAGCAAGAATGCCTGGAGTTTCGGCATTCTGTTCTTCGGTGATATTTTTATTGCTTTTGTACATAGTTTGTGTTGATAGCTGTGGTTTGTAGATAAGTTTGTTGGTATATATGTGTTGGGTTACAAACAGGTTTGGGCTGGTTTTTGCTGTTTCAGAATCAGGATTTTGTTAGTTTCCAGAGGAGATACTGCCAAAATTTCTTCTGGTTTGAGGTGGTAATACTGCATTCCTATATGGGTTTATAGTGTTCTTTTGTGGGAGAACGAGGTTCAGTTAGTGACGTGATATCAGTCAGTCATAGTTGATTTCAATGCTAAGAATAGTCCTCTTTGGGGACCTTCCATGTATGCATTAACTTTCATGAAGTTAATAAAACTCAAACCTTTTGGACAACAAAAAAAGAAAAAAAAAAGAATATCCGGCGTATACCCAACTACCCGTTTAAGCTCATTAGTAATCCACCACCCGCCTGAATTTTGCTTCAAATAGGTAGTTTGATATTACCCTATTATTAACTCCTTTTTTTCTTTTTCTTTAAAATTTTTCTTAGTTAATGCTTTCGGCTTTGTATTTCCTTTTCTCTTTTGCTTTTTCTTTGTACATCTTTCAATTATTTGTTTATTTTAATCTATATCATTTAATTTGCTTTCCTCTTTCTATTTACTTTTTTCTCTTTTTAATACTCATTTTTTCCCTCTAAATTTACTTTTAGTTTTTTTAGTTTACTCTCTTTCCTTTTAATTTGCATTTTTTTAATTGATCTATATTCTTATTTTCACTTTTTTTTCCCTTTAGCTACATTTGTTAATATTTTCCTTTTCGTTTATCTTTTTTCCCCCTTTTTATTCACTTTTCTCTTTATTGAGTCTTTTTTTGACTAATTTTTTCCTTTACTTCTTCTAGACTTTTTTTTAATTATTTTTATTTATAAGTTCAAAGAGTTGAGTACTTCTTGTGGCTCATTTCTTACTATGTTTGGTTTGCTTTCCCTTAATGCAATCCACACATATACCAAGATCAGTAAAATCTAAATTCGGAAGAATTTCATTCTTTACCAATCTTTTTAATCTTTCTTTTGATATATGACCCAAACGCTTATGCCACAAGTAAGTGGAATTATCATTCATCACGCTACGTTTAATTCCAACATTATGATAAACAAAAAAATGGAGATTCACAAAAATTAACATTAAGTTTCAATTGATGCAAACCATCTATAAGCATTCCAGAACCAATAATGGAATTATGTTTACATAAATTGAAACAACCATATCCAAACTTATGAGTAAACCCACTTTCATCAAGTTTTTAAAACAGAAACCAAGTTCTAGAAATTGAAGGTATATAGAGAGTTTGCATTAGATCTAAGTGGTGACCAATATTTAACACTAAACGATAAGTCCCTATGCCTTCAATTGAGACCTTCATACGATTTCCCATGAATATAAAACTCGTAGTTGGGTTTATAGTTTGGATTGTAAGGAACCCCTTTATGAAATTGGAAACATGGGTAGTAGTACCAGAATCAAGCCACCAAATATTTGAAGGAACTTCAGTTAAGTTTAGTTCGAAACATACAAAAAGGTTGAATATACCTTTCTTTTCGAACCAAGCTTTACGTTTCAGACAATATATCTAATAATGTCATTCTTTTTTAAAGAAATGACATTTATCTGTCTTTCGTTCCTTCTTGTCATCATCAATAGTAGCTTGTGTCACTTTAGCAGGTACTTTTTCTTAAATTTCTTGGCTTTTGGCTTATGAATCTTATTAGCTCCTTGACCCATAAGGTTAACAGAATGAACTCCTTCATTCTTTAGTCTCAGTTCCTCCTGAATTAACATACTGGACAATTCATTAATATCCAACTTGTCTTTAATAGTGTTGTAATTAATTTGAAAAGATCCATATTCAGGAGATAACGAGTTCATAATGAACTGTACTAAGAAGAAGTCATCCTTTCATACTCAGGGTCTTTAATTTTGTTGTAATATTTGTCATCTCGAGGACATGTTGCTGCATACTTCGCGACCCATCGTACTTCATGGTCATGAGTTCAGCCGTAGAGTACCAGCGAGAGACTTATCAACAGAACAAAAATGTTCTTCCACAAACTTAAGGAATTCTTTAACACTTACAGTTTGTGAAATAGCAATCTTAATGTTGTTAGCAATCGTCATTTGCATAAAATTAAGGCATAATCTGTTAGACATTTCTCATGCTTTAAAGTTTAATTTCTCAACCTCACTGCTTTTGTCTGTAATAGCAGTAGGTTTTTCTTCCAATAGCGTTAAGCCAAGATCCAAAACACTTAAATGGAAATTGACTTGTTCGCACTATTTAGAGAAATTCAAACCATTAAACACAGTAACAGAAGAAACATGCGAATGGAGGGAAATAGCTGCAAATAATAAATGCTCAAAAAATTATCGGATTCAAATCATAAAACATTTAAAATATATTGTTGGCTTCATTTGGGTAAGTTCAAAAATATATTATCATAAATTTAATGCCATGCAAACTTTATTAAATAATCAAACAAGCCTTATCAAATAAAATAGTATCTTTGGATACATAAAAATATTTGACAAGCAAATTGATTATCATCCATAATGTTTATTAGTCATAGAAAATTAATTTACCTTTGGGTAAATTCTACAATTCTATCAACTAATAAACGTCACTTATTCATATAATTACAATAATAGGCATTAACATAATATGAATAAATGACTATAATTTTCTATATAATAAAAATTTTAATTAATTAGTTTGGCCACTTTGGTGACTAACAAACTAATCCTTTATATTAATATCATGTGTAGATCTGATGCGTCAAGGGAATTTTAACATTAATATTTCCAAAATCATAATATGAAAAAAAAATAAAAAATCTCATAATATGTTATAAAAGAAATAAAAACAGCATAAATAACATAATTAATGTAAATTTTAATATTAATAAAATATGATCATTTAATTTTATTTCTTATCACTGCAATACTTAAATTAAGATAAATTTAATTATCTTAACATTATACTCTTCCTTCGGTTTCCAAGCAAATAAAAAAACGGCCAAACAGCAGGCCTCCATCATCATCATCATCAATCAAAACCAAACCCACGGACGGCCATCATTACCAAAGCCGTCATCATCAATCAAAACAAACCAAAACAGCAATTAAAACATAAGGCTGGCCTGACAATGTTTTATCTCCTAATTTGCTTGATTTTCAAGCAATCAAAAACAAAGCCACGGTAACAGACAGCATGCAACGGAAATCAAAGCCTTACTTTCCGACACAGGACATACGGAAATCCAACATAATTCTTTGTTTTGTAATCCAAACAGAAGACATCATCATTACGGAAATCAAACTTATAATTCTTTGTTTTGAAATCCAAACAATAAAGCTTCATAGTTCACGTACGGCTTCGGTAATGAATCCATACGGCCATCATCATCATTATTAAAACAAAGCAATCATTATTTTCTTTTTACTTTCTTCAAAAAAATCCGTACGGCCAAGAGTTTGCAAATCAAAAATTTTCTCCTTAATCAGCTATGAAATTCTTCATCATAATTTTATTTTATTATTATTTTTTTCAATTCCTTTAGTCCGTATGGCGTGGCCTTGCAAATTAATTAATTTTTTTAAAAAATTAATATGCAAATTTATGGCCAACAACATTAATGGATAAATTATTTATTTATAACCCGCTCTGATACCACATGTTGAATCTTAAACTTCGTGGTGTAAACATAAAGGCATGATTTTTTAATAAATAATTTATTACAAACTATTAAAGTATATGGATTGTATACCTAATGCAGAAGACATAATTCTTGAGAACAGATTGAGAAACACCACTGCTTGTTGTCAAAATTGGTTTCTCTCCCTTCACCTTACTTTCTATTACAGATCGTTTTGATAGAGAATATTTTGTGTTCTGTGTCTGTAACCCTAATGGGCAGAGAGGGGACCAATTTATATATTCTAACTTTTATTTGGTACGTCCATCAAGTACTCAAATAAACGGTAGAGATTTGTTCCACTATTAAATAAGTATTATAAACCAATTAGGAAACTATAATTAAACCCAATAGTTCGGGTCATATTATAACATTCTTTTCATGTATTCTTTAAAGCAAAGTAATAGATTAAGTTTTGTTAAAGTTATGGCATGTCAAGGTTCTCCATTGTTCATTACATGAACGAGAACTAAAGCAACACAACAAGCATTAAACCCTATGAAATTTGAAATATTTATCAAACAGGTAAAAGTAGTTTATATAAAAATATAACAATATGTATAAGGATATCGGTAGAGATATCACATAAATTTTCAAATACTATAATTTTGCATTAGAGATCCTCTTTAACCCATATCCTTTTCTCTTAACAATAGATGAACTTATTAAACGTTTACAGAAGACAATTCGTGAATGCATGCTACTTCCAGACGATATAATTTTGATTGAGAAAATGAGAAAAAAAAGTGAATGTTAAATTAGAAGTTTGGTGGGACTTTTTAGGATTGAGATGTTTTAAAATAAATAGAGTTAAAATTGAATATATAAAGTGTCACTTTAATATTTATAGGAAAAAAAATGAAGTTTGAAATTAGCGAGCATGAATTAGAAGTCTCTAAAAGTTTTAAATGTTTAAAATCTATCTTCCAAGAAATGGAGGAAATTACAAAGGTGTTATATACATAAGATTCTGATAAGTTAGAACATATGAAGAATTGCACCGTTTATACTTTGGGAGCTTAATGTGCCACTCAAATTAAAAAGAATTTTTTTATAAAATAGTCCTAAAATTAACCAACAATGTTATATGGGAAACTAACTACAAATATGAATAAAAAAATGAGGATAGTAAAAATGAAAATGTTGACATGAATGTGTGGATACATTAGACTCAAAAGAATAAATAATTAATACATTAGAAAAAAAGAAAAGAAAAGTGGAGTTAGACCTAATAGATGAAAAAAAAAAGAAGAAGAAACTTGCTTAACATAGTTTGGACATGTTTTTAAGAGACTTTTAGATGCACTAGTAAGGTATAGGGAAAATAAAGAATTGTTAAATCAAATTAAAAGAGGAAGGGAAATAAATAAACTTGGAAAGAAACACTTGAAAAGACATGCTATATCTAAATTCAAATAAAAAAAAATGTGTTTTAATAAAACACAAAAAGAGATGTGATCTATATAATTGACCCCTATATAGTAAGATAAATGTTTAATTATTTTTGTTATTATTTAACAAATGATTACATCAAGTTGCCTTTTATATTAAGAATATATTATATATTTCTAGCATATTGTTAGTATATTTCTGACATATTTTGTCAATTAGTGAATGGTATATTACTATCATCACTGATTGATATTTTGTATTAGTTATATGGATATAATAGTGATTTGATTGATATCAATCACTTAGTGATTGATATCATTGATTGATTTATTACTTTGTATACTCTAATAGTTTAGTCTATAAATAAATTTTTTCTAATACACTGAATAGAATTATCTTTTCCTAATCTATCTATTCTCTCTTATTTTCTTTCATTATTTTCATTATTATTATTACTATTTTTAGAATAATGATAAAGATAGTGACAAATCATAATGATTTTGTATAGTGATTGACGTGGCAACTATGAATAAACAAAATTATCCCTAATTATTTTATGTTTTGTAGTGAAGACAGGGGGATGATTTTGTTTTTTTATAGTTGCCACGTCAGTCACTATACAAAGTTACTATGATTTGTCACTATTTCTATCATTACTCATATTTTTATTATTCAGGGGAAGAAAGAGGCTGTATCTTTATTGCGTGAAATGTGCAATAATATTTGTAATATAATTAATGTAGCATTTCTATAGTAGAAAATTATTCGATAATCCAAAATGAATATCAAATGATTTTCATAATGTAAACACCGTATGAGTGAATAAGATATTTTACTGAAAATTTTCAATATATATTTTATTACTCCACATATGTATATTTTACTCAATGTGGAATGATGAGATCCAGAAGTTTCACATACATTGACAATGAGTACATATTCACTTTGTAGTCTGTAAATATGCAAGTAAATAATTGCGAAGAAATTTTTTTTTTATAAAAGTCCATATAAACAAATAGCAAATAAGTTCAGTGGAAGAAGCATTTATTTCACAAAAGCCTGCTTAGATATGCATGTTCAGGGTGAATATTGAAGCCTTCTTTCTCAATCAGCTCTTCAAATTAACAATGCAGAAATGCAAAGCATTTGTTTGTGATGTCAAATCATAGCCACCATGCTCTTTCCCTAAATATTTAAATCACTTTCATTTAGTGGCTGTGACAAAGCTATGGGCACCCGAATGAGTCAAGAAACGTTATCCTTTCCAAATTTGGAAATATTCCCACGTTTATTTGTTTATTATACATTAATATCCTCGATCTGCCATCATGGGGTCAATCTTATTATTATGTTCTTGTTGATTACCAGCATGGCCATTAGTGGGACCTTCTCAATGGTCTTAAATAGCAGCAGTGGTTATTTATCAGCATCAATTGTCACCTCTTGTTTACATTGTTGAAGAAGAAAACGTATAAGATTTTCTTCCTCAGCTTTGATTATCATCAGCTTACATTCATCTTCCACCCTAATGGCCACCTCTAGAAAAATCAATAAAATGGCTGTTTATTGCATGATTCTCTTTCTTGTGCATCAACACGTTGATTTGATTTCTTCATCAAGATTAACTCCAAAAGTTGTTCATGCACCTTCCCCGTCACAAATTTTATGCTGTGCTAAGCCTCCCTCAACTAACACTATTGCGTACAACCGTTACAGGAAGCTTGGGTCGCTAGCTAATAGGCCAACAAGTCCAGGTCATAGCCCAGGTATGGGGCATGATGATCCACCTGGTCCTTCCTGATGGTATTTCTAACGTCATCCCATGAAGAAGCCCGGCCTTATTTTACCAATTCTGATGATATTTCGAAGGTCGTCCCATGAGGAAACCCGGCTTTATTTTCCAATCTTATATTGAATAGGATTTTGTATAAGTATGTTTAATTTTCTGATGGATGGATTTAGAAAGACTTGAAGCCTGTGCTAAATAATATTTCATGCGTGCAACCTTTTTGCCGCAATTTGGAAAATGGATTTGTTTTTTTTTTTCCAAGAATAGTTGTAATAGTACGCCAATATTTATTTGTCTTTGATATGTAATCGGAGATTTTCTACATTGTTCTCTAACCTATGATTTGAACTGTTAGATTTTCTAGGACCACTTCCGGCATGAGTCATAGGGGGGTGGTAGAAAGAGGTCAGATCCCATTATTGCGGAAATTTAGTACGTTTAACTTTAGGATTGTGGAAAACGCAATGATGCGTGCAATTTAAATGTGACTTAATAGTTTTATGCATTTGTTTATCGTGGTCGTGGTGGTGGTGATTATTATTACTATTACTATTACTATTATTATTATTATTATTATTTCAGAAAGTCATCACCTCTTGATCATAAATATTATGAGTTAAAAAATAAGTTTAAAGGAGGCATAGACTTTACTTTTCGAATTATTTAAATACGTCAGTATGTGGAAAACTAATTGTTTTTCGATAACAAAGCTTTTAACTCTTTTTTAACATAAATATTAATTTTTGTAAACATATTTAAAATAATATTGATATTTCAAAATATATGCTCAAAGTACTAACGTCGATGTCATGGGTATCTAACTTCGAAGTCGAATCGCGATATCGAATTTGAAATTTGATATATTATATATCAATTTTAGAAGGTCAAACCCCGTTCTTTCCTATCATTTTAATTTCCTACATTTTGATATGGTCTATGAATGTGTATAAGTGCTCGTGGAGAAATACGTGTAGATGGATCTATTTGGATTGTTAGAGATACAGGTATATCAACACCAATTCTGTGCAAATTTACAACCCTAATTCCTCATGTTACGATCACGTAGGAATATTAGACATTCAATTTGTGGAATTTGAATTTATTAAATTTTTTTTAATAAAGTAACTTTTTTTAAACTTTCTTATAAATTTATTTTATATTTGCTTGGGGTTAATTTATATATGGATTATAAGTTTTATTGACATTTTCTTACATGTTGCTAAATTAGATGATTTGTGAAAATTTGTTGAGTAATATACTGTATTAGTTGTACATTTTGTACAAGAAAATCATTGAAAATCATCTAAATTCAAAAAATTATTTTTAAAGTTGAGTTTTCAAATATTGACAACCCTTTTAAAACATTAATATTTCTTAATTTCCTACCAAAATCACAATATTCATATAAATTACTTTGGAACCGTCGAGGAAAATTAATCAAATGGGGATGAAGAGGCGGCAGAGAAGGCAGATTAGTTAGACCATCCGCCATGCATGTAGAAGCTTGGAGTCAACATCCTCTGATGAGAGCTTTGCATTTTGCGGGAGCTTAGAATCAATTCTCTATGAAGACCCTGCAATTTATCATTTGGTGCAAAACTTTGGAATCCAAGTCCATAATAACCTTAATATAGACAAATCCCATTAAGGAAACCACTTGCCTCCGCTTCCGTAATCGTTCCAACGCTTTAGGAATTGTGGGGGTCCCCTATTGACTTGTCCTCGAGAAGGATATTGATATATCGTCGTATTCGGGTCAAGTCGTTTCAAACTGTCACTCAAAGCATCGTGGGTAAATTCCTTGTCTCATAGGCAAGCATGGATTGGTTACTTCAAATTGGCAATTTGACCGATGTGACAGCGAAACATTATGAGACACAAATATAAGGTCATGGAATTACTATAATTAACCCTCTTTAAGGTTCTGATAAGAGTTCTTCACACATTAATTGAGAACTTTCTCTCACTACTATATATATGTTAACCCATATCATCATATTATTTCTATTTTTCCCCTTTAGTTTTTGATAATTGATTACTATTGTATATAGTTGTATTGTATTCTTATAATTTAGCTTGGAATCACTAAATATCGGATTTTTGAAAGATTTTGTGGGTTTTATAATTTAATGAACAATTCAGGTGGCATTTTCAATTAGAAAAAAAGGCTCGAGCCCGTTATTGGATTAAAAATTTAAAAGTCTCTGTTAAATTTATAAAATATCCAAAAGATCATTTTTAATTATGGAGAATTTTTTAAAAAAAAATGATGAAAAATGTGATTTAATTTTTAAATATTTGTTAAGATACTAACCTTTGGCCTACAAATCCAAGTGGGGATAGTGGAAGAGTTGTTTTGTTGTATTTTATCGGAAAGTTGGGTTCTCTGTCATTCTAAGATAGGTGAAAGGAGGTTAAGATTGGCAGTGGCTTCTAAAGCTCTATAAAATCTATCGATTCTACAATTTTACTATATAAATTTATTAAAATAATTTTGATTTTAATTATGATTTTATATTTATTATGTGAATAAAATATAGTTAAATTTACTTTAAAAAAAACTTTCATTTTTAAGTAAAATTAAAATTTATCATTATATAAATAACTTAATTAGTTTAATTATACTTTTATTAGTTTTTAACAATAAATAAATAAATTAGACATGAATACCCTACGATCACAACATCAATTAAAATATTAAGAAAATCATATAAAATATTATAGGAAATAAAAATTGAAATAAGATTATTTAATTATAAACTATATATGAATTTTTTACATATCTATTCATATATTGATTAATAATTTTTTAAAAATAATTAATAAATTATATTTTTTTTCAAATTTTAAAAAATTTTACGATTCACCGATCCAACTTACTACTATACATTGATTCTATGTAAAATGTCGATCTGATATATACCTTAATAAAAAAAAAAAAAAAAGATATACAGGCATCTCTATCCCAGTATCACTTGTGTTCATTGTAAAATTTTTTGCACATCGTGATGAAGAAGTTGATCAATTGAGCCCACAGTGGAAAAACAGTCCTCCAAGCAATGATGACCCCAATTAAGCCGGCCTATCAATTTTCGCTTGATTCCTACAAGTACTAATGAAACCATTATTCAATTTTCGAAATTTGCTTTATTTTCCCAAAAGAACAAAGTTTTCTTGTTCTTTTCTTCTCTAAAATTCATTCTTTTCTTAATTTTTTACACAAACCGGCATGTGTATTTGCTGAGCTTCAGCTTCAACCATAAGAGGAAGGCTCGGCTGCTGGCCTACGTGCGGAGCTGCGGATTCAGCCATGAGAGGGAGGCTTGGCTGCACCTTCAAGCTTGGAGCTGCGGGCTGATTGAGGTTGAGCTGCAGCATCAAGCTTGGAGCTGCAATTTGTGAATGCTACACGTCAAAATCAGCGAGAGCAGCAAGGCCACCTGTCCCTACCGCTAGCTGTGGAAGCTGCATGCAAAGGAGCAGAAATCGGAACTTCAAACTCAGCTGTGAAATAAAACATGTTTTTTGTTTATTTTATTTTTTTTGTTTTTTGTTTTAAGTGTATTTTCTTGTTGCCTTATTTGTTTGATAAGAGTGGTTTATTTAAAATTTGCTAAAATTTTAAAATTGTCTCTATTTATTTTTTTTTTGGTGTAAAATAAGAAAAAGAAAAGATAATGAATTTCTATGGAATAGATAAAAATAGTTCCTTTCAGCTTAAACATAGACTAATGAATGGAAGAAAATCATAAAACTAATGAAATGAAAGACCAAACTCTCAATTTAGTGATAAAAAAAATGAAGTATTATGTTATTTAAGTAGCTATATTTACATAGAAAGTGTGACAATTTGAATGAGTTATTTTGAAACATATAGTTGGGTAACACTACGGATGGTAAATATTGTGGTGGATTAGGATGTAAACATATAGCATAAATATCACAAATAATCAAGTAACAATTAATCTAGATCCACCCAATATGAACACAACTATAACTGGTGGAAGTAGGGTCGATATCTACTAAAAAAAAAAAAAAGCTTTTTAGGACATTAAAAAATATCCTTATTATTTAGGGATAATATATTAAAATGTCCCAAACTTAGGCGCTTGTAACTGTTTTGACCCGACCTTTCAATTTTCACAATACGATACCTGAACTTTACAATTTGTAACAATAGTGGTCTCTGACTGATAAAAAGACAAAAAGACAAAAATACCCTCTTTAAAGATAGAAATGACAAAAAATTGATATAGTTTAATTTTTTATTAACTTTTTAAAAGAAAAATTTACAGATAAAAATTTAATAAAATTATGTAAAATTTTGTTAAAATTTTTAATGCAAAAAGGCAAAAAATTATTATATGATACTTTGTTTTTTAACCTCAATTTTTTTTTTTACAAATACTTTGTTTTTAACCTTAATTTTTTTGTCATTTTGTCTCTAAATTTTATTAAATTTTCATCTTTAAATTTTATTTTTTAGTTCAAAAAATTTTATTATATAGTGTAAATAATTTTATTAAATTTTTGTCTTTAAATTTTATCTTTTTTGTCTTTTTAAAAATCTATTTTAGAATTTTAAACTATATGCTTTTATTAAGGAGGGTACTTTCATCTTTTTTTCAGTCAGAGGCCACTATTGTTACAAATTGTAAAGTTCAGGTATCATGTTGTTAAAATTAAAAGGTTGGGTCAAAACAGTTACAAGCGCTTAAGTTTGGGACATTTTAATATATTATCCCTATTATTTATTTATTAAGACATTTGACTTATTACTACTTTTCAAGAAAATGCCTTCAGTACTAATGTAGCTATAGCTTGTCATCTATTAAGACACTTTTAAATGTCTAAATATTATATTTTTCGCTACATTTACATACTAATTTCTCAACTATTGTGACATTAAATAATGCCTTAACAAATATTTTACAATGAAATTAGCAAATGCCTTTATAAATCATAATATGCTAGTAAAACCCACAAAAAAGATAATTCATAAATTACTACTTTTATTTATTCATTGTACAAAAAAGATAGCACAATAAAAGCTAAAATTCTACTACTTAATAATCGAACTTTTATTTCCTATACAAAATAAAAATTTAAAACTAAGTTCTAAATTTTTATTTTGTATAGGAAATAGTATCACTAGAGTTTTCTATTCTTCCAAGTCTTCACTACTTGATGTTCCTCCTTAATTTTATTGCTTTGACCACAATATCTATACAAGATACATAAACTAGTTATTTTAAAACTTATTTCACAGAAAGAAAGAAGTAAAAACAAAATTGAGATAGAAACAAAAATAATCATACTTGAATAGTAACTTGTAATCCATAATTCCAAATTTTCCATTATGCAAGCCACAAACCACATGTCCACTACTGTATAATAGTGTGTAAAACCTTCAAGAACTTCTAGTGCTATATTAGAGTGTAAGGTTTTGGAACAGAAGTAGCATGTGCATTAATTATACAACTTTGTAGGCTTCAAAAATTTCCCATAACCATCATTAACTATTGAGAAATCAACTACATGAGTAATATGAACATGCCTTGTGAGTGAACTTTTTCATAGGCAAAGTATATAACTTCTAGCAAGGCCAAGATCTACAATCTTAAGCATATTTGTCTTGGCATTCATCAAGAGATGGTGATACTTCAAATCCCTAAATCATGTAATTCTTAGTCTAAATTCCTACAGAGGCTAAAAAGTTTCACTACTTAAAATAATTTTGCAGTGAAAAGATATGAGCCGTATTTACCTATGTAAAACAACATGTCCACGGTTAAAAGCAACCTCTTTACAAAGCTAAGATATTCACAAAGCATATCAATCAACACCTCAAACCAACAAACAATAAAACTCCATGAAAGGCAAGAAATTTAAAGGCATAGTGTAAAAATACAAAATAATGAAAAATGCTCAAAGAAATATAAAATACCTTGATGGATTGTGGAGGAATATCTCTAGTTTGAAGGGTCCATGTACTCAAAAACCAAGTACAATTTTTCTTGGCCTTGTTTAACATCTAACAACCTGTTTGCCAAAATGCCCAAGCTAGTTCAAGTTAATTTAATTATAGGAAAAAACCAGTCACCACTTAATAACCCAAGCAAAATCAATAAAAAAAATAATCCCAAAATCTCTTCAAAATGTCATCAAAGACCAAATCAAATTACACAGTTAATAACCCATCAAACCTGTTTGTAAAAATGCCCAAAGATTTTAAAAGTCCCATGTAGTTCAATCTGTCCTGATTAAAGCAAAAATCTCAAAAGGGTTCATGACAATTAAGTTAAACATTCAAACATAGGAAAAAAAATGTACCTCACAACATAGGGTCTTCTAGAGAGCATTCAGAGAAAGAAAGCTTCACAAAGTGTTGTGGGTAGAACTACTTCTACATCCTCATGAAGAAGGGTCTTTTCTAGGGTTACAATTTTGTGATTACTACCAAAAAGATGTTGAATGATGATGAAAGGGAAGAAAAAAATTGGGGAAATAAATTTTATGGGAAAACAAAAATTCATAAGTGGTCAAATGCGTATTTTTTCAATTGAAAATTAATAAATGTCCTAAAAAGTTTTAGGGCAGTCAAATGTTTTCAAAGGGTATGTATAATGAAAATTTTTAAATGCCATTAAATTAAAAACTTGATAAATTTCCTAAAAAGTTTTACTGTAGACAAATGTCTTTAGAGGGGATGTATAATGGCATCTTTTAGAAAATGCCATTAAGGTGTGTCATAATAGACTCTTTTTGTAATGGTAAATGTTATTACTTAAAGTGAATAATATTTAAATTGACGAAAAGAGATAAAACAAACAATTAAAACAAACAAAAATAAAGTGAACTAATGCACTCTAAAAACTAAATCAAAGTTAACTAAAATAAGAATTATGAGGAATTCTAAAGAAATAAATATCATAGTGTAATCTCTCAATAATTAGGTTAATTTATCTATTGGTTCATGCAAACAGTGAGACAATTGTCTATTTTTCACTCTAACTTCTATTCTTAATCATTAGAATAAAATGGTGTGGATCATATTCCTATTTTATCATACTATTAAATGTGACACAATAAAAATATAAGCCCACTAATTCTCTTACATATTCCAATACTAGAAATATTATGATTCCAATAACAAAGGTTTAGATTTAATGTGGATAAATTGATTAAACACAAGCTACATTTCACATAACTCATGAAGCCTATATAAATTATATGATTTTCAAATGAAAAGTTAATAATAGACATTAATATACAATACCCAAATATGAATTAACACAGTAAAGAGAAATATCAACAACTATAATCAAACCTTAAAAATTATAGAAATTTAACCATTTAAAAATTATAGAAATTTAACCATTTATAACTAATGAAAGGATCACCAAATTAAAGAAATTGGACAAAATTTCAAACTTAAGGTGTAAGAGACTTCTCTTAACAAGAACAAATTAAACCCATAAATTAAATTTCAAGTCAAAATCCAAAATCTTCAAAGATGGAGCTTTCTTTTTTCCAAACTTATCCCCAAAATCTTTCTTTCAAAGATGCCAAAAGTTATAGAAACTATCTCTAATATTTATAGGAGTTTAAATCTAGTGCTTCATAACTAGTAGTTCAAGTCAACACATAAGTGCCTATAGGGGTAAAGGATAAAAAATGAGACTCTCAAGTTGCCAAGTTCAAGCGTGGTCATGTTGCCCATTTGACCTTGGTCACGTTGGTAGTGTGACCCTATCTTAGCTTTGCCCTATCTTTTTTCATTTCTATGTATTATTGTTTTTTTGGGTTGATCTTTTGAAATATTTTTTAGGCAAAATCACCTTTGATTTATGCATAAATTCTTTCTCTTAGATTTCTAATATTTCAAAAGGATTTACATTGAAAATGAGTATTATGTAAGTGGTATTCATTGCATGTACATACACGACTAGTTTAAAGTGACATATGAATACTTGTTAATGGTAGTGAATTAAGAAGGAAAACATTTAATAAGTAATTACCATAAGAACTGCATGAGTGGCCTTTGAGGTGACCATATATGAAATTCATTTAGTAGTTAGAGTGATTTGAAAATAAACTATGCCTGAACAATCTTGAGAATTATATGCTATTTTTGTTTCTCTAGTTTATGTTCTATGTGTTTTAATTTGATGTTTTAGTCCTTTTGAATTATAGGTTATGAATAATTGATTGAAAATGAGCAAGAATTTAAGTTTAAGGGAGTTTGATGAAGTCAAACTTTCATCTTTTTCTTCGTAAATTTAACCTTATTTTATGTGACTTTATATGCTAAAGTAGTCTTAAATTAGTTGCTTTTAGATCTTTTGTGTTTCTTTTATATTTTTAAAAGTAGGGAGGTCAGAAAAAGTGGAAATGACCAAATAAGAGCTGAAACATGCAACCTCCAAATTGCAGAATGAGAATGGTGATTGAGACATTTTTAAGAAGCAATATCTCAATCTACAAAGCTCTAATTCAAATGATTTTTAGATGATTCAGAAGCTTCAAGATGTGAATATATGTGTTGAATATTTTGTCTAGTTCAATTAATTAGAAGTCGAATTAGAGTTGACTAATTGCTAAGAGAAAACTGAAATACAATATTGAGTTTAAAAAATGGTCATCATGAAAGAGTCATGTATTGGATTATGCAATTCCAAAGTGGGTGATTTTTAAATATATAAAAGACTTAAAAATATATCTATAACTTTTATGAACAAACTCTCTCCAAATTTCTGCATTTGAAAGATCAATATTAGAAATTGTGCCATTAATTAGTAGTTATTTGTCATGGTTCTTAGGAGAACTTGCCACAAAAGCTAGCTTTTGATGTGGAAGAATTTAATGTCGTATAAACCCTACATGGAAATCCCATACTTTCCATGGGAACCAAATAGAATTATTACAAGTCACCACGCTTCACGTACATGCTATGTCCATGCGGAATTAGTGGCTTTCACTAGACTAACTTTACATTAGATGGTTGTGCACTAGATGGCTTTACACTTGATTCTTCTCTTTAGCCTCTGGCAAACACTGTAATGCCAGCGCCACCATCTAGTCCTAGGTGAATGTTGCAATACCGGCGCCACCAGCCTAGTCTCAAACAAATACTGCAATACCGGTACCACCAACCAATCACGGCATGGTTGGAGGATAGTGGTTAACTTTGATACCATTTGTCATGATTTTCGAGGGAATCTACCACAAAAGCCAACTTGTGAAGTGAAAAAATCCAAGATCATATGAATCCCACATGAAAATTCTAAACTTTCCATGCGAGAACCAAGTAAAATCATTACATTGTGCACCATCTAGTGTTGCTGACTTTGAGCAGCTCCTCACAGTGTCCTCTCAAACTTGAAAAATTGGCCTTTCCCCACTTTTGACCGCATATTTTACTTTTATTTTAGCCAATTTGGAATGAATATCTTCCATTAGCCTAGAAAAGTATGGTAATTTAGAGAGGAGTGCCTTTCATCAAATAATTAGTTTAGTTAGTATTCGAAAGATTTAACCCCCATTTGGGGGAAATTTGGTTCTAACTTACAAACCACTTGAAGGCCTTTTTACTATATGGATGTAACCCTCTTGAACAAGAAAAAGAGACTTGGGGGATAGAAACTTGGATTAAAATTTCTTACTGTTTCTTTTATTCTAATTCTATGGTTGTAATCCTTGTGCCTTTATATTTTCATTATTTTAATTATATTTTAGGATTACAATTGAAGTCTTTTTTATGTAGATTTAACCTCTAACTCACTTCGATATATTATCGATTGTTGATATATAAATTCCCCACTTTATTTGTGCTATAATGTTTTTCAATTATTTGTTTACTAATTGATTGTATTTGGAAATTTCATTGAACTTGATGAAGGGAGATGAAATTTCACCTTAGATAGAGGAGCAAATGATTTAGAGATTAACAACCTAGAGTTTCTTAAAGGATGAACAAATACTCTCAAAACATGAGTGGTCAATTAGGTACCTAGATTTAAAGGCCTTCTAATTCCAAGTGGCTATAGATATATACGTAGACTTAGAGAATACCTAGTAAAACTTGAGAAAGTCCACTGCATACATTTGGAGACTTGACCAATTATTCACCTAAAAAAACTTGAAGAGGGATAATAAGTTTGAATAAACTAAAAGAAGGATATTCTAATCCTAATACTTACTCGGTGTTCATTGATTTGCCTCATTGAATAATTTGTCTTATTTTTTCAAAGTTCACTCTTTTTACTTGTTCCTTATCCTTGGTTTAGGACATATTAGTTTGACTTTACTGGAAACAAAGTTGGTATTATTCCTCATAAAATTAACTTGTACTTACTATAGTATTACTTGTAAAGCGACCCAAATACTTACAAATTTAAGCTATTACATATCTACTGAGTCTATTCACAACATATGCAATATTTGAATTAGTACAATCCATTAGATGCATATAGTTCTAATTAATTATGCATATTTAGTTTGTTCCACTGGATTTCATTTATTCTTTTGTAAATGCATATTATGATCATATGGAGCATTAAAATACTTCAAATTACAATGATCAATCTTTTTCAAAATCTTTTCCATGTAATATGATTGTGGAAGAATAAAACCCCTCATTAGTTTTAGTCAATTTAAGATCCAAACTCACATTGGCTTGGCCTATATTTTTCATAACTTCAAATAAATTTTTTTGATTTGGTTCTCAACTAATTCAATAATTCTAAAGATAAGTATGTCATCAATATATATTTCAATACACACTAGAAAAGTACCAAAAAATCTATTATAAACATGCATGTTTTAGTCATTCACTTTAAAGCCCTTAAGCATAAGAGTTTTATTGAATTTTTATTACTATTATTTGTGTGCTTGTTTTAAGCAACACAAAAATTTCACCAATTGCATACTTTATATCTTGACCCTTTAGCATTAAAACTTTAGATTATTGCATATAAATTTTCTCATCAAGATCTCTATTAAGAAATATGATTTTCACAGCCAAAGCACAACAAGATTAAACACAAAAGCCACAACAATCAAAACTCTGACAATAGTAATTTGAAAAATGGATAAGTATGTGTCAAAATAATTAACATCTTTTTTCTCATTATACTCGGTAGCCACCAGTTTTACATTGAATTTTTCGTTAAAGCCATGAATTTTTAAATTTGGTTTTTTCTAAACAACCATTTGGTTTACAACCTCTAGGCAAATCTACAAAGACTTAAGTATGAGGGGGACATAATTGATTCCAATATGGTATTAATAGCATCTTTTTAGAAATTTGCATTTATAGAATTTAGTGTCTTTTTTGGGTTATGAAAATAATTATAAATTCTGGGTCGAAATTCCTTTAGTTTGGGCTCTTTTACCCCTTCTCAAATTTTGAATATCTTATTATTTCTCTTCTTGTTCTTTCAATGTCACTTTGAGTGCTACGGACTCCAAATTTTCTTTCATTGCAAAAATATTTTCAAAAAGTTCAGCATTTTAGACTCCGTTATGTGACTAAGTTCAAAATCAATCATTTATCCGTTGCATTATTTTCAACATGTCGAATGAAAACAACACTAATAGTTTTATCTTCTATTTTATTTCTTTTGATATGTGGAATATTAACTTTAACTAGATACCTCTACACTATCAGATAATCAAGGTTTTGTTTATATATTTTTTCACAATATTTAAGGAATTTAGTGCCTTTCTTTTGAGGTAGTTTGTTAAGTATATAATAAGTGGATGAAATGGCTTCTCCTTGCATATTCATTGATATCCAAAATTTATCAATATTAATTTCATCATGTGTCTTTTAAAGTTTTGTTTTTTCTGTCTTCAACATCATTATATTTGAGTTATTATAGTATACTTGTTTTATAAATTATGCTATTTTGTTCACAAAACAATTCACGTACAGTAGAATCATATCACCCACCTAGATCATATGTCAATCTTTTAATTTTGTTTCTAAGATGATTTTCAATTTCAATGTTATACTTAACAAACATTTTCTCAATGTCATCTTTTTGACTCAACAAATATACTTTTGTATACTTTGAGTAACTATCAATAATATAATATAGTATCTTTTTATAGCTCTACTCATATTATGTTTGAAATCATCAAAGTCACTGTGGATTAACCATAAAAGCACATAATTTATTTCCATAGATTTAAAGGCTTTGTTGATTTTTTGTTTCAATAATTCTTTATTTCACATTTTTTAGATTCCAAATTTCATAGAGTAATTCCAAATAACCTGTTCTTTCAAATGAATTAACATTCACATGTCCTAATTTAGCCAATGACATATCAATTGATTCTGCAATATAAATAAAAGAATGTGCACTTTTATTCATGTTATTGCGTAGCATCTATTACAAAGAAGCCTCATAGTGAACTTCCTTTCCCACAAAATCCTTGTTATTATTTAGAATTACCTTATTACAATTAGATACAATTTTCGTTCCCACTTTGTTTAACACAAAACTAGGAACCAAAATTTCTTCTTTCAGAGGGAACATATAATACAATGATATCAAATTACCTATAAGAAGAAACATACAATATATTGGTCAACCAAATTGACTTAGTAGAGGTGAGCTCTAGAAGAACCTTTCATTAGCCAGAACTAGAGCAATACGAGCATTTCCATGAAAGCTTGCTCTCCTTTTCTCACTTCTTTTGTTCACAAGGGAACCCATAGCCGCTACCCAAAGGTGTGTACTAGGTAAACTACATTCTCGTGAAATAGCCCACAAATCTTCACATGAGAAGTAAACTGCACTAAGCAAGCCCTGTGCGACAGACTCAACCAAGAAGGTGTCAGCAGGGGGATTTGAACTCGTGACCTTACGATTACGCACTCACCCGCCACACCAATTTGGCTATCCCCAAAGGGGTAATACAGACATGCGGTGAGTTCTTTTCTCACTTCTTCTTATTTAAGAAAGTTGTATCCTTTATTTACTATATACCCATTGAATTAGGACAACGTAGCAGGTTAACTTCTAAAACTATAGGAACAATTACCTCATTATTTTTAACAAAATTTGTTTGGGGTTTGGATGCTTGTTGGCATTTTCCCTTGCAATACTTGCACCAACATGTCTTGTAACATGGTTTACTACAAATAAAACATAGAATTTTCTGCACTGGATTATTTTTTTTCAAACTTACCTTTTACTCTTGATGGTGGTTGTTTTGTTTTCATTGTTTTTTCCTTGTAATTGCCACGTTTGCCTTTTGGTTTATGCATATTCTTATTATGTTTGGACCTTGGGAAATTTTCTTTAGTAGACAACTCAACAACTAATTCAAATTTATCTTTTAGACGGTTGTTCTCTTCAATATAGATATCTAAGATCACCATGTCATGCATTAAGTCAGATCTAGCTTGTTTGATTGTGTTCTTATATCTAATCTATGATGGAAGATGCTTCTCTATCAATGCCAGAGTTTAGAAGGGCTCATTAATTTCCGTGCGTTCCTGAGTAATATCAATAACAACATTATGATAGCAATAGTTTGTGGATTCCAAATCCAAATAGTAGTACAAGTCCCCTAATGTTTTCGTTCTGGCTCAAACCCTTTATTATCATGGTTAATAGATAGAACAAAATCCATTGCAATAAATTAGAAATGGAATATATTTTTTTGAAGACAATGTTTGTAATTGGTATTTCAAAAGGTTCCAATTTAGAAATATGAGGTAATTTGCGGCTATCTGTATTGATTTAATAAGAAGAAGTCAACTTTAAGATTATTTGAAATAAGAACTCTCTGATTAAAACAAGATAAAAAGAAAATATACATGTATGATTGTTTTTAAAGTGATTTTTGAACCCCCTCCCCCCTCTCTCCTCCAAGATAAGTATTTCATGGTGCAGATAGTTCTCTATTGATCACCTTTTAAGATACAATGACAAGTCTTAGTCGTATGTACACATAAATAATATGTAGAGACTACTATAGTATTTCATACTACCAAGAGAGAAGAGAATGGAGAGAGAGAGAGTTTGTGTGTGCAAAAGAACAATGAACAATGGGATAAGGATTTGAATAAGACAGTGGGAGAAAATAACTTGGGTTAAAATAAAGGTAATGTAATATTTGAGTAGAACACTAATAGTCACAAATTGCAAGTTTTAATTTTAATAGAAAGCATAATGAATAATTATGTGATAGAATACAATTAATTTATATATTAGTAAGTTTTCCAAAAACAAAGACTTCTATATTTGTGTTAATTATTACGTCAATCAAAAATTTCCAAAATAAAAGTTTCTAAATTTTTAAAGCATAAATATTTTATATTTACCGTATTTTGATGATGTAAAATATAATATGATATTTACTTTCCATTTCAAATATTGTAGTTTTTAATTTTAATTTCAAATATAAGATTTTGTGTTAATTAATCCTTGACAAATTAATAATTTAGGCATTGATTATTACAATTCAAAATATGGATGCTATATTACCATCAATCTAAAATTGAAAGTAGATTTTTAGGATTAACTCTTCATATTATGTGTATGTATGAGTATAGCATTTTAAATATGCCATTTTGTTAGTTAACTTGTGTCTTGCAAAGTCCAATCCTCCAAGCATTACAATAAATGATAGGTCATTGTTCTAAAGGCTTTTTTGTGTTGCTAATGGGACTTTTTTTTAATTATTATTATTCACAACTATTTGTGAGGAATATTACTTTTCACATATTCTTTTTATATTTTGCAAAATGGGAATTATCTTTTTAATTTGATTTCTTTTAGTTAATTTCAAGGCTTAAATTTGGCATTGTTGAGGATATGTTTGGATTTTTCTTCGTGCCCAAAGCCCCAAGTTACTAGTAGGATAATATCATAGCTGACAATAACTCTAAGAAATGTAAGTTTTGACCCGCTTATTTCTACTTTTGATTTAAGAAAGATGAAACTTATGATATAGAATGCTATGTGAGTGTCTCATTTTTATTTTGTGTGTTATAATGTTGTTTACAATGCTTGGGAGATGAGAAAGGGTGAGTTTTAGGGGGTCCTAGTTTCGTATTTCTCTTGGTGGATCTCTGCTTCTTTGAAAAATGTTTGCCTTCATAATTAACATAATTATTTTTTATTTTTAGGTGTTTTAAAATGGGGAAAATTCCACTTAAGGATGTAACAAAATTTGAAATTAATAAAGAGAGCATTAAACTTTCAAAATTCCTTTCAAGAGTGTGAAAACAACTTAGTATTCTAAATATTTTCCAATTATAATTTTACCCCCTAATTCACCATTATGATTATCATTATTATCATCTCCTTTCATTCATCATCAATTTCATCTCCACACCATCAAATTTTTTATTTATAATTCTTTTTGTCACTTTGGTCTTCTAATTAAAATCTTGGAAGGAATACTATCTAATACAAAACTTTTGAGATCCTCATTTGAAGAATTCCATTTAGAGTATGTTATTACACTTGAGTTTCTAAATAATTTTGTAGGCTTTAGATTATTGGGATGATGAAATAGAATACAATTTGCACTTTTGCTTTGTCATCCTAACTATAGAATTTCTTTAACACAAATAGGCATGGAGTATTGAAAAGAAGCAAAATGATGATATGCATATGAGTTTCAGTTACTGGAAAAATTTAAGATATTTAACCCGTAAGTTAGCAAAAATTGATTTAGTTTTTGAGTAGTGCATCCAAAATCTTCCAAGTATGAAATTTGATTGTGGCAACTATAAACTTAAATTGGCTGACAAAAAAATTAGTGGCGGTGGAGAGTAGATTGGGTGCAGGGAAAGGCTAGTATTGCAATTTAGAAGCTTTGTTTTTTTTATAATATTAAAATTATTTTCATGCCCTTATGAGGAATTTCAAAAGTTTGACACTCTATTTGAGAATTTTAAATCTTATTAGGCCATTAACAAGAATTTTCCTTTTGAAAATATCTACTTTTTTAATGCTTTGTAATCAATCATGTATCTATTTAGTTATATTATGACACTAAAAACCCTTATATCTACAGTCATATTATGACACTAAAAACAAAATGCAATGATAGAACTCCTCTTATAGCATTGGTGATCTTTTACATATTTAAAAAAATGTTTTTGCAAAATTGCTTGTAAAGTGACATATTAGTCACCTATTAAGGTGTTTTATAAATGTGGATTTTTTTTTATCCTAAGTATTAATCCTTTGAGATCCCTTCTTTCATCCTTATCTTATCTTTCTTATCCACTTTTTCCACATGCTCGTAGTAGTTTCCTTTTTTTCATGATTATATATTTTAAATATAATAAAAAGTGTCAAAAACCAAATGCAGTTTCCAAGTTCCATATCCAAAATGGGAGAAGAGTACTCATGGTGGATAAAAAGTTTGATTTTGCTATGGAATCCATTCTTCTTGCCTTTTCTATCTCTCTCTCTCTCTCTCAAATTTTAGAATCCCAATTACAAAGAGTTTGGAATTAGGAATCTATGATCAATAGGAGAAAAAACATCAATCTTTACAATTTTCTTTTACCATAGTCATCTTAGATTTAGATCAAAGTTCCCAAAAATTATTTCTATACATTTCTCGATCTGATAGTCTTCTAATGTTTCATTAAGTGATTCATTGTACTTTTTGGTTTTAAAAAAAAAGTGGTAATTATATATTATTTTTGTGTTTATTATTCATATTGTAACATAGTTGGATATTACAAATTATGACTTTTTCCTTTTCTGGATTTGGGATGTTTGTAAGTTGTTCATTTTGTGGGAATTTTTAAATGAATCCAATGAAATGGCTTTTCAATAACAAAGATTCAGAATTTGGTTGTAGTATTTGATTATATGCTCTAATTTTGCTACAAGGACTATAAATTGTGATTTCTTCCACCTATTCTTTTGTACTCATCTTCATTTATAGTGTCTTGGATTGGTACTGGAAGTCTCTTACCATTAAGTACATGGAAATCTAGTTTCACCAAATTGGGCATAAAGGTCAGCTTATGCAAAGGAAACCAACTTGGGAGGAAAATATGATTTGATGAACGATCAATGTTTCACTATTCTATTTTCTATTAAACTTGCTATGTGGGAATCTTACCAATCTCAAGGTAAGAAGGCTAGAGTAACATTTCATAGTATTTTTTTGAAATGAAAAATTTCTTTCATGTATATGAATAATTTATAAAAATAAAGATAAACCAATATTTTTAATAGAAGAAATTTTTTATTTGTCCATATAGTGGAACTTGGGAGATATTTTGACATGATATAATGAAAAATGAGAAAGAAGGTAATATACATTTTTTTTTAAATCTATTAAACTATTATGGGGTTTGATAATGTGACTAAAGATAATCAATCAAAATATATATAAACGTGTCTATTAACTAATTTATCTTCACATCAATGCCTATTGCTACATGTCTATAGATGGTGTTTAGGATGGATGTTGTAATATGTGTTATGCCCTATTAAGTAATCTATAATGACATTTTTACTTGCCTTTATAAATATATTTGTGAAGTAAGAGGAGCAAACTACCAAGTTATATATATCCACTTCAAGCTATTCATAGTTTTATTACGTGAATTAAAGCTCGACAAGTTCATGAGGCTATTACTAGATTGATTAAGGAAGTCTGAGTTTAAGAAGACGATATTATGAACAGTGTACATTCATGTCAACAAGTTTAATTTTTCACTTTATTGCTAGTAACTTCAAATGAGCCCAATCTTTGTAACAGTTATTTTGAGGTCTTTTATTTTGTCCCATGTAGATATTATTATTTGGGGTTTAGTGCTCTATTTTGTCTCATAAAAACATTTAATACTCCGGCTGGTTTGTAAAATTTTATTTAGTGTTAAGGTAACCTAAAAATGAATTAAGAACAGCCAAAATTAGGGTTTCTCTTGGGCCATGGTGACTTGACTTATATGCCAAGGATGATTGCTTGTAGGGTTTTTTTTTTAGGATTTTTGGCCACCGATATACCCTTTTGCCTCGAATAGAACCAAGAAGAAGCATAAACTTTTTGTGAGTTTGAGTGTGAAATCAAACTTTGTTTTTGTGAAAAAATACCCAAGCTTATCAAGCTTGACTAGTTTGTGATATTATCAGTTTTATCAACCTAATTATAATCTTACCTTGTGGTGACATTTCCTCCATCTAGGTCTTCCCACAATTCTATTTTTATCCGTTTCTTGGATTCTATATTTGATTGTTTACATGTTGCTAGTTTGCTAATTGTGACGTGCATGTCATCAGGTATCAAAGCTCTTTAGGTTATACTTTTCAAAATCGTAATATATCAAATCTTGGCTACCAACCAACATTATATCCCTTTGTTGTTCTTTTTATGTTGTTTCATATTTTCAAATTTCTACCTTATGTTTTTTTGTGATCTTTTTTCTTAGTAGCTTAGAGATCGATTCAACTTTAGTCATTGGAGACCTAGTTGATCCATTCCCCCTGTTACCTATCTTATGATTTGTGTTGTTACAAGTTGTCGAAAATGCAAAAAAATAAAAATAAAAATCTTAGAAGACCTTGTTGTAAATAAAAATGTTAGCAGACTTTAAAAAATATATATATATAATTTTGGAAATTATGTCGGCAAACCTTTTCTTTTTCTTTAAAACAAAATATCTTTGTACTAGAAATTGTGTTGGAGGAATTTAAATCTTATGCTAGAATAGTGCTGGGCTACTTTGACAAAAAATCTTGTGTTGGAAATTTTGTTTGCTAACTTTTCTAAAAAAAAAAAAAAAAATCTTTTGTTGGAAATTGTGTTAGCTGACTTTTACAAAAAAAAATAAATAAAATCATGTGTTGAAAATTGTATTAGCCAACCTTTTTTCAAAAAAAAAAAAATGCTTTTCTTGTATATTTGGGTAATTTGGCCAAGATTGATTTGGGAGATCGTTTTCTTACCTTCGCTTTTTTTATTTTTTTTTACTTTTCTTACCTTTATTGCTTTTCTTACTTTTCTTAGTTTCATTACTTTTTTTAAATTCATATTTTTCTTACCTTCATTTTTTTATTACTTGGTTGCATTATAAGTTACTTGTTTCGGTGGGCTCGATTGTTTGATCCAAACCTTGGCGTGAGACTAAGTAAATATAGGTGAATTAAGTGAAATACCTAGCCGAGAGTAGAAACCACCAGTAGATATATTCCTATTATCTTTTTTTTTTAGACTAACCTTTTTACAGCGAAATTTATTATGGCTTCAACTACTAAAGAGCCAAGGAAAACAATAGTCATTGATCAAAATATCATTGCATAATGGATGCAACATAATGAACTCAATTGATCTGAATGGAGTTCAAAGGCAAATTAGAAGAAATATATATAGAAGGAGTTGATTATTTTTCAAATGAGACAAGGGAGCAACGTTCTAAACACGATCATACTTCACGTAGGAGTGACCGAGTGAGTAAATTTGGATTTGTTAGTGTTAAAGACCTTGATACGACCTCTACTACTGGTTATGACTGAAGTGAAAGAGTTTTTGGCTAAGAAAAGAAAGTAGTGATAAATTTCTTCACTTGTTTCATCATAGTAACTCTAATATCATATAAAGAAACAAAAGAGAGTAGGAGAAAATTAATCTTGTTATTCACGCACTTACTCTGGACATTAAGAAGCCTAATTATAGGCTAAGTACATGAGTTATACAAAGTAAAGAATTAATCAATCAGATCTATGCATTTAATGAAATTAATTATAATCGATCACTAATTGATTGACATCAGTTACATTAATAATTACTTGATTGAAATCAAATCTAATATACAATTAATACAAATATTAATCATATTGATCACGATGCCAAAAAAAAAAGAGAGAATATTTCAATTAGCCATAATTAAAGAATATATTGACAAATAATTCATAATCAAATAAAATCTCAATATTACTTATCCTTTCAACATCAATCTTCAGTTTGTGGAAATTGGGCAGTTTGTTCAAATTAACCCACACTAGATGCATGTGTTTCTCATTGATTGGTGTGCAGCATGTGGGGAGGACAATCAAAATCTGGAACATATGATGTCCAATTGTCATAGAGCCTAGAAAATTTGGAAGTTGGCACCAGTGATGTAGAAATTTTCAGGATTTTCTGGACACAAATTCAAGGATTGGTGGTTGTATATATTTGTTAACCAAAGTGCTGAATTGTGAAAGTGTCCAAATCACTGTGTATATTTTGTAGCGAATATGGACAAGTAGAAATAGGTGGGTTTTTTCTGAATGAATGGGCAGAGGAGTTGAAGGTGATTGAAATGGCGATACAAGATTGGGACGAATTTCAGCATGCCAATTTGGAGGAGGTGATAGCTAGGATCTAGATTTGGGATTAATGGCTATCTAGTGTATATAGATGGAAGCATGATTGGAATCTAAAGGTAATTCTAACCTCTTTTGTTGTCCATATGGTTAGTTTTGTCACTTTATTTCGGGAGTGCTTTCATGATGTAAAGTAAATGTGAGATGTGATCTATGGTCATTTCGTCTTAACCGAATTTCGAGTTAAAGAGAATCCTCTCTAAAGACATGTACAGGTAAACTTTGAAAAAGTTAATATAACTAACGCACTTTTGAAAAAAAAAAACAAAAATAATGCACGTGTTTCTAATATAGTGTAGATCTTGGGTTGAAATTCTATAACCTGTAAAATATGTCAGGTTATCAATTATCCTGATCAAGAGAGACAATTGTAAAGTGCATTATTTTGAGTTGTAGTGAAGTTCTCTAGTTAGACGATTGCAATAGTTTACTTCTTCAAATTATGACATGGGATTCTCTTTTTCTATTCTCAAATTAATTCAGTCACCTCTTTTATTTATAATACAACATATAATGTTATAAGTCATGTATTTTTTTTAAAAAAAAAATTGATCGTAAAATTTTTTTCCTTTATCATCCTCTTTACTAATGATAACGTATTATATAAAATTAAAAAATAAGTATAGATTTAGAAAATTGTACATTTAATGATATATTACATATATATAATTTATAATTAAAAAAATTATATCAAAGTAAGAATGAATAATTTTTGTGACAAAGAGAGTAGTAACAATAATTATCTTTTAAAAAATTATTAATTATCAACTTCAATGATCCGGCAGCGAAGCAATGGTCGGATTTCCTAAACAAGCCACACTCTGTAACCTGTAGGCCCAATTCAACAAACATCCAGATCTTCAGAAATGGTAAGCAGTTTTCCTCGCCCATTGTTTTCAGAAGTCTAATTACAATAAATTTCATTCAAATCTGTTTTTGGTATTGGCAATATCAAAGAAATTGAATCATATCAAATCGGAGAAAACTTGTGGTACTACTTTCTTAATTAATCCATTTATTCATACCTGTCAGACATGAAACTCCTCATTAACTATTACAGTCCACCGACAAATCCAGCTTACTTAAAGAGCTCAAGAAAATTGATCAACTTTAGCCATTGGGTTTTGGGTTATCTCATTCTTTAATGATCAATTTCGGTGAATGGTGATAGGCCACCTAATTACACAAAGGATATTTTGTTGTTGTTGTTTTTTTTTAATTTCACTTTATATTGTGCACTTTAATAAATTGTTATAAATCTTATAATTTATATTAATATTTACAAAATTGATATTTACTCTCATTATAATAAATTTTAATAATAAAAATTCACTTTTTTATTTATTAAATTATATTTATTTTAAATTTTTAATATTAACGAATCGATTAATACAACAAATAAGAAATTTAATATTAAAATTAATTAGAATAAAAGTGAATAGTAATAATATATATATAAGTATAAATTACAAAATTTATACTAATTTATTAAAGTATGTAACATATAGTAATGCACAAAAATATTACAGAAGATTTAATGTGCCGAAATTGCCACACGAGGCTTTCTACAAATTAGACTGGATCACATATATATAGTCAAAAAGTAAAAACCTATACGTGCATACAATTTTTTTTTTTCTTTTTTGGGTGTTCATAAATGAGAGCATTTATGAACTTCTGAATCGATGTATAACTTATGGCCGTTTTCTGTATTTGGTGGCATATTAATGCTGGCTGTTAATTGTGTGTCCCCGCATCTTTTCAGTAACAGTAATGAGTAGTTGTGCACGTGGCTTTCAAGGCTAAGGTGGCGCTTGATATAAATGGTGGATTTAGGAATGAAATGAATTAATGAAAGAAAAAGTTTGAAATAAAATGAAATAATAATAATTATGTTATTTGGAATTATTTTGTAATGGAATGGAATAGATTTTATATTAAAATTAAATTTAATATTAATATTAATAAATTTATTAAAATTATAATAAGAATATTATTATTTTCTATTATATGATATTTTGAAAATTATATCTTGTCCAAAAAATAGTCAAAGTGCATGTTATTTTGTAGAGAAAAATATTTTCTACAAGTTAGTGAAATTTGTTTTAAAAAAAATAAAATAGGAGTTGCAAACTATTGAGGGGTTTGCAACCACTGGACAAGTGGATCGTGCCCATTGGGCGCGCGTCACATCAGTGCTGGCAGGCGTTAGGCGCGCCTGTCAGCATTGGTTTTTCTTTTTTTTTTCATTTTAAGGCCAAAAACGACGTCATTTTTGGGTGCAATTGAAACCTTCATTGAAAGGTTTTGGAAAAACCAGGGGGTGGTGGGTTTCACAAAACCCACCCCCACGGGGTTGTGTAAACCCATCCAATACATACCAAACATCTAAAAACTGGCCAACCAATTCAAACCTCTCCCATCCCCTGTACCAAACACTACCTAAATCATACTCGAGCAGTAACCAAAAGCATAGTATTAGGGAGTAAAATATTAAATAATATTTTTTTGACAAAATAATATGAAATGTTATCGTGTTAATTAAAAATTATACTTATTTTGTTCAAAAATAAAGTTTACTTTTAATTTGATATAATTTTTTTCATAAAAATTATAAGATACAACACATTTGATATATTATTAAATATATAATTTTATATTTATATTTATATTTTTTAATTTGAGTTATGTATTTTTATTATTGGTAATAGTAATATAATAATTTCACATTAAAGATAGATTCTTTTTTCAAGAAAAAAAAAAGAAATTTTTTGAAATTTAACTCTTTATTAATGGGATAGAGGGAGTAAAAAATATTGATGGATACTTATATTTTAAAATTTTTACAAAATTAACATTTACTTCTAATTAGAAATTTAATTAAATCTTTTTACAATACTTTACTCTTTTGTTAGGATTTTTTTTTCAAAAACTAAATAAATAATTTCACTTTAAAGACAGAATGGATAAGAGAATTTTAAAAATATAGGAATCAAAAAATTTATGAAAGGTGGTCCGCTTCGACGATGGTTATGAATTGGGGGTCATGTTGGGAGGATTACCGAAGTTGATGACATTGTTCATGTTGGGGTCAAGCGGTCTATGCGGCCCTTGGATGAGACTTCATCTGCGGCGCAAGAACTTTGCGTCAAAAAACCGAATGTCGCTACATTATCGGAGGTGATGGGGCCCAGCCTAGAGTGGTCCCCAGCGGTGCAATAAAGGTATGTGTGTGGAATTGTAGAGGGTTGGGAGGACCTTCTATAGTTTCCCAATTGCAAGAGATCATTCGATCTCATCTCCCTGATTTGATTTTTCTGTCTGAAACTAAGCATCATAGGTCGTATGTGGCTAACATGTGTAAAAGATTAAAGTGACAGGATAGATGGCGTGTTGTGGAGCCGAATGGTATCAAAGGAGGTTTGTTTGTTTGTTGGAGTGAAAATATAGGTATTCATGAGATTATCTCTACTAGTTTTTGTTTCCAGTTGCATTGTGAGATAAAAAGTGAAAATAGGTTCTTTTGGGCTGTTTTCTTGTATGCTTATACAGATACAAAGTTAAGGCATGAGCAATGGGCGTACCTTGAGCAGCAAAGGCTTCATTGGGGGTGATTTGTGGTTTTTGGCCAGTGATTTTAATGACGTACTGAGGCCGGAAGAGAAGAAGGGGGGCGGCTCCGTTCAGTGGTTGAGTGTCAGCCGTTCAACTCTTTTGTTTCCAATATGGGGATAGGGGAGGTTGGCTTTGTGGGACGATGTTTGACATGGGCAAATAATAGGGAGGGTGCGGGATTCGTGGAAGAACGATTGGATAAGTTCTTCGGTTCCCCCAGTTGGTTACTTACTTATCCGAGGGTTAAAGCTTATCATGTGGATATGCATTCATCCGATCACTCACTTATTTTGATGGATGTCCAACCGGCTGCGCAAAGGGTACGGCGGAGATTCATGTTTGATAAGAGATGGGTTAAGAAAGAGGCGGTGGGTAGGCTTGTGGAAACAACATGGAATAGGGTGTAACCAGGAACCCCAATGTATCGACTTTGGGCCAAAATTGGTTGTACTTGCGTGGGCCTTTTAAAATGGAGTCAAGAGAATATGCATAATTCTGCTAAGCGCATTGTAGCCATCAAAGCGCAACTGGATCATTCATCTAGTTATGGGGGGAATAGAAATTGGCATGAATGGGGTTTGCTATGGTAAGACCTCCATCAGGCTTATCGAGATGAGGAAATTTATTGGTGCCAGAAATCAAGAATCCAATGGCTACATGAAGGGGACAAGAATACCAAGTTCTTCCATGCCTCCACTATTGATAGGCGAAGGCAAAATACTATTGATAACTTAGTAAAGGATGATGGAAGTCCATGTGTCAACCCGCTCGAGGGGATCAAATATGTGATATGTGTGGGGAGGGGTAGGAAACTCTCGAACATGTCCTTTTATATTGCTCAAGAGCAATGCTGGTGTGGAAGATTGCTAGGTTACGGTGGCCGCTTTTGGGAGACTCAAGTTTTCGTCATTGGTGGCTTCAGATTTGCAGTGGCCAAAGGGATGATCAATGGCGGAATAGCGTTGAGTTGGCAGTCTATATTTTGTGGATTCCCTAGAAGACCAGGAATCTTTGGATCTTTCAAAAGGTTTGGAGAGAAGAAAAGGCGGTGGTAGAGTTGGCGGTAGCTAAATGGCTTGAGTTCAAGGAAGTTGGTAGGGTGTGGCGGTACTTGGATGCCGATGAGTGACTGGGGCTGGTGTAGTCTATTTTTGTGACTAGATAAGGCTGTTAATACTGTATTCTTTTGCGCCTTATCGGTTGGCTACTAAGCCATCTGTGGTTCTATAGAATCCCATGTCTTGGGGATTCTATGATGTTCTACTTAGTCTCATTATGAGCGCTAAGGTCCCTATAGCCAGGAGGCTATTGTGTATATGTGACTTTTTTCATGTGAATATGATGATCGTTTCAGGAAAAAAAAAAAACCAATTAACTCAATCAATTCATTGAATTCCAAATTCATACCTAAGTACCAAGGCAAAGCCAATTTGCTAAATTTAAATTATGCATTATCCTTAATGTGTAAGAATAAGAAGTTCAAAATTGTCCCCGTATAAGCGCTCCAGTGGTAAGGGCGTGTTGTAAGTTCTGGGTTGTAACCTCGAGGTCTTGTGGTCGAACCCTCTCACGCACCTACTCCTAGAGACATCCGTGATTAACATCTTTTACCAACTGTGGGACTGAAGGGTGAAGGGCCTTTAAGGTTGGAAGAAGTTCAAAATTTAGGGATTTCCTTGTTTTGTGGCTCATCTTTAATAGCCATATCCCTCTTCCTTGGAAAGCAAGCTTTTGTCTTTAAGTTTTTTTTTTTTTTACCAGAAACGATAAATATATTAATATGCGCAAAAATACACACTTGCTCACTGGCAAGACAAAGCGTTAGTTTTCACACTAAAAGTAAAGAAAACTAAATTAAGTACAACAAACGTACAAACAACATCTAACTAAACTAGTTTAGTGACTAAACCCGAGCTTATTGACTTCCACAGAAGCACCACAACCGACATGTAGAGCCACTGGATAAAAATTGACTGCATCCGCCGACATTCTTTATGCCACTGTGTTCATCGAATACTCGACCATCAAAGCTCGGACCACAACCTCTATACAGGAGGGCAAAACCCCAAATAAATAGGGATCACCCCAAAGATGGTTACCAAACTACTACCGTACACGTTGAATAGTCCTGAAACTACTACCGCATATGTTGAATAGCTCAATAACCCTTAAAAAAAATGATCGTACCTACTATCGCACCACTAATCGCCTGTAGTACTGGAAAAAACAGCCAGGAGGCCCATGCAAAAATTATAAAAGTTCAATCATTACTTTGACTCTAAGTTGAATAAATACTATTAGCTTTTTACCTTTTTTTTTATCTTGTTTTATTACTCACTTGAAAGTTTATCCTATCAATACAAAAAGAGCAATTAAACACTCAAAATAATATCAATGCACTTTGTCCCTAAAGTTAGGTCATTTAGTCAAAGTAAAGGCTATATGTCATCAAACCAATGAGAGATTGATATAAATACAAATGATAGCTTATACATAAATGTAACTCAATGTCATGCATGTACATAACTATAATATATAAGTTTATCACTCATTCATGGTCATCAGCACTAAAGCCTCAAAAAATAATTTGGACACTTCAATTATCAAGTCATAGTATAAACCTATAGTCTACTTTGTTCTTAAGTAAAAAGATTCCTTTATACCCAATTCCTTTTTTCTGAGACATTTTCACAAACACTTTAACTATAATCTTTGTGTAACATTAAATCTTATAAGAATTCATCCAATAATGATCCACATATCAAATATTCAAGAAATGTATTACAAGAATCACTTTAGATGAATGAAACACGAAAAGAATGTGATCAAAATCACAAGAATAGGATCATGACATTCAAGGTTCAAAGGGGGTGAAAAATATTCTAGTCTTATTGAATCTCACTCCATACTCATATAATGTTTTTAGCTTATTAGTGATTCATTATAAGAATAAAACTTACAACAAATGAAAACTAAGTGTCCAAAGAATTGAAGAAATAAGATGCGAGGTTGGCTAACAAAAACACATGGGTGAAAGAAATTTTTACTTTTGCCTCATGTTCAAAAATTGAATTTTGAAACTTTAATGAAAACAAAGACCTAAAATTGATTAAATTTTAAAGGATTATTTAAATTATAACTTAACAAAACACAAGAAACAAATAAAAAAGAGATTTCCTTTTCTGTAGCGGGCCCGTGCTATCGAGTGCTGAACTCAAGGTAAATAAATGTATAACCATCGAGTGCTGAACTCAAGGTAAATATATTTAATGTGTTATCCATCGAAAATCTCTTTTTTATTTACCTTGAGTTCAACAAAAAGATAACACTTTAAATTCACCAATTCTCAGTCAAAAGCTTCATGAATCAAACTCGACCAACTACTTCAACACCAAAGTGAAGAAATAACAAAATACAAGATGCACATAAAGAAAGATAAAAGTAAAAACAAAATAGTTTTAGGTTTTAAATCCCAAACTTGACTTTATTTTCTTTTACTCCTCAAACTATTTACATTTGTTAGTCAGGATAGTCATCCCTAAACCACAAGAAAGAACACTCCTAACACTTATATGCCTCAAATGGCATCGCTTCTTGATTTAAAATTAGATCTTGAAATTACAAAAATACTCTTATTTTATCCTACAATAACTAACTTATATTTAGGTATAAATTTAAACCACATCTAATTACTTCAAAAATTATGAAACTATAAAAATGTAAATTCTACATGTGCTAATTTTTGTTTTTGTGACAATTTCCAATCACTAACACATTAATAATCTCAAAACAAACCTAACATAATTAATGCAATAGTTATTTAGTAAATTTGATTAGTAAAATGAGTATTTTATCATTTTACATTTTAATTTCAAAAGTATGGCAGAACGTGCACTAAACTATGACAAATTAATAATTCAATGTGTTAACTGCTGCAGTTCAATGTTTAGAAGTATTTTGGCTCTCTAATTAAAATTCAAAGTGACTTTTTTACAATTAACTCAATGTTAAATTATCTTTGAGATGACTACAAAACCCTTACTATTAAGCAAGGAACAAGCGTTTTCTCGATGTAAAATACTATGTTGTATCTCGTTCGTTAATATCAATAGGACCATATTATTGAAACTATCAATCCTATTTGAGTATAAATGATTACCTAAGCCATTAAAATTTAATACTCCCGCCATCCTCAAAAAATAGTTTAAGTTTAAAAAATTTCTTCATCTCAAAAATAGGATCTAATTTTAGTATGAAATTTTTGTATTACCCTTACTATAATGATAATACATAACTTAAATTAAAAGGTAAAAATAAAATATAAAAATATATATTTATTAGTGTAAATTTATATTTAATAATTTTGAAAAATATATCAAATTAAAAGTTGATTGATTTTTTAGAACGAAAAGATAGTGCCGTTTTTGCTATATCTTATAAAGATTTATGTAATAATATAAATATTTCAGAAAACCAATCCCACTTATCACTTGGAGGCTTCTTGCTTTGGTTCAAAAGCACAATTAACTGATTAAGGGCGAAGCCACAGTAATGAGAGTTTGGTAAATGCACCCAGGATTTTTTAAAAATTACAATTTATAAGCATAGAAAATTTTAAATTCATAATGTTTTTCTCTTACTTGCCTCCTTCAATTTTGGAAAAAAAAAAAAACTTCCATGTTATATTGACCCTCTACTTGATAAAATTTTCTTCTACTCATAATTTGCGGCTTGCAATTTATTAATATAATTTAGCCTAAAAAGTTACATTTTTATATTTAATTTCTCTTCATTGTTCTTGGTAAATTTAAACAAATTCTTTTGGTTAATTTATTGATTCCTATATTTTTAAAATTCTCTTATCCATTCTGTCTTTAAAGTGATATTATTTATTTAGTTTCTGAAAAAAAAATCCTAACAAAAGAGTAAAGTATTGTAAAAAGATTTAATTAAATTTCTAATTAGACGTAAATGTTAATTTTGTGAAAATTTTAAAATATAAGTTTCCATCAATATTTTTTACTCTCTCTGTCCCATTAATAAAGAGTTAAATTTCAAATAATTTATTTTTTTTCTTGAAAAAAAATTTTATCTTTAATTTGAAATTATTATATTATCATTACTAATAATAAAAATACATAACTCAAATTAAAAAATATAAATATAAATATAAAATTATATATTTAATAATATATTAAATGTGTTGTATCTTATAATTTTTATTTAAAAAATTATATTAAATTAAAAATAAACTTTATTTTTGAACGAAATAAGTGTCGTTTTTAATTAACACGATAACATTTCATATTATTTTGTCAAAAAAATATTATTTAATATTTTACTTCCTTATAGTAATGAGTAGTTGTCAAAAGCATACCTTATACTATGCTTTTGGTTCCTGCTCGAGTATGATTGAAAGCCACGTGCACAACTACTCATTACTGTTACTGAAAAGATGCGGGGACACGCAATTAACAGCCAGCATTGATATGCCACCAAATGAATACAGAAAAGGGGCACAAGTTATACATCGATTCAGAAGCTCATAAATGTTTCATCACGTACGAAAACAAAACAAAACATTCATTCATGAACACCCAAAAAAGAAAAAAAATAAAATTGTATGCATGTATAGGGTTTTGCTTTTTGACTATATATGTGATCCAATCTCCGAGATCTGAAGGGCGGGCAGCCCATTTTTATCTCCAGGGGCGGTTGACGGTGCAGAAAATTTCACACCTTTTTTTTTTTTTGTGCTATCCGTCTTTTCATACGGGAGTAGATAAGTCGTCCGATTATTTAATACTTGGGACAGTAATTAGATAGCGACGCTATTCAATGCATTCATTTTGGATTTACGAAAATACAGGAGGTGATAGTTAGGGACTTTAATCCAGTTTTTTTTATTCAATGCATTTCGTAATAAAGCAATTGAGATGAGTAGCATAGTTTTCTTATATAGTAATAGCACGTTAATATATTCGGGCTTTTATACTTACCGTCTTGTGCGGTTTCTTCCTGTCTTGTGCGGGTTTTTTACCTCATGTGGGTCTTTTTGCCCCTTTGTGGATCTTTTGGACCTTTGTGGTTCCTTTATTTTCGTGGGTTATAGCGCTGTATCCAGTTGCAATACCACGAAACGCACTTAACCCTTGTGGCTATGTAATTTGACCATTGTACCACTTTGTTAATATACTATTGGTTTTAGACTATATATATATGTGTGTGTGATCCAGTCTAATTTGTAGGAAGCCTCGTGTGGCAATTTCGGCACATTAAATCTTCTGTTATATTTTTGTGCATTACTATATGTTACATACTTTAATAAATTAGTACAAAATTTGTAATTTGTACTAATATATGTACTATTACTATCCACTTTTATTCTAATTAATTTTAATATTAAATTTCCTATTTTTTGTATTAATCGATTCGTTTATATTAAAATTTTAAAATAAATATAACCTAATAAATAAAAAAAGTGAACCTTTAATATTAAAATTTATTATAATGAGAGTAAATATCAATTTTGTAAATATTAACACAAATTATAAGATTTATAACAATTTATTAAAGTGCACAATATAAAGTGAAATTAAAAAAAAAAGCAACAAATATATATATAAAGCAACAAAAAAAAGCAACAAATATATATATAAAGTGAAATATATATATATATATGTAACACAAATATATTAGGTGGCCTATCACCATTCACCGAAATTGATCATTAAAGAATGAGATAACCCAAAACCGAATGGCTAAATGTTGCGTGGAAAGTTGATCAGTTTTCTTGAGCTCTTTAAGTAAGCTGGATTTGTCAGTGGACTGTAATAGTTGATGAGGAGTTTCATGTCGACAGGTATGAATAAATGGATTAATTAAGGCAGTAGTACCATAAGTTTTCACCGATTTGATATGATTCAATTTGATTGAAATTTATTGTAATTAGACTTCTGAAAACAATGGGTGAGGAAAACTGCTTACCATTTCTTCCATTACTGCATGAAGATCTGGAAATTTGTTGAATTGGGCCTACAGGTTACAGAGTGTGGCTTATTTAGGAAATTCGACCATTGCTTCGCTGCCAAATCATTGAAGTTAATAATTAATAATTTTTTTAAAAGATAATTATTGTTGCTACTCTCTTTGTCACAAAAATTATTCATTCTTACTTTGATATAATTTTTTTAATTATAATTTATAATATATTTAATATCTCATTAAATGTACAATTTTCTAAATCTATACTTATTTTTTAATTTTATATAATACGTTATCATTAGTAAAGAGGATGATAAAGGAAAAAATTTTAAGATCAATTTAAAAAAAAAATACATGACTTATAACATTATATGTTGTATTATAAATAAAAGAGGTGACTGAATTAATTTGAGAATAGAAAAAGAGAATCCCATGTCATAATTTGAAGAAGTAAACTATTGCAATCGTCTAACTAGAGAACTTCACTACAGCTCAAAATAATGCACTTTACAGTTGTCTCTCTTGATCAGGATAATTAATAACCTGACATATTTTACAGGTTATAAAATTTCAACCCAAGATCTACACTATATTAGAAACACAAGCATTTTTTTTTTTTTTGCCAAAAATGCAATATGTATTAACTTTGTCAAAATTAACATGTATATCCAATGTTCCATAGAAAGGATTCTACTCGAAATTCGGTTAAAACTAAATGACCATAGGCCACAACTCACATCTACTTTACACCATGAAAACACTTCCGAAATAAAGTGACAAAACGAACCATATGAATAATAAAAGAGGTTAGAATTACCTTTAGATTCCGATCATGCTTCCATCTATACACAGTAGATAGCCACTAATCCCAAATCTAGATCCTAGCTATCACCTCCTCCAAGTGGCATGCTGAAATTCGTCCCAATCTTCCATCGCGATTTTAATCACTTTCAACTCCTCCATCCACTCATTTGAAAAAACCCACCTATATTTACTTGTCCATATTCGCCACAAAATGTACATAGTGATTTGGACTCTTTCCTGCCACAATTCAACACTTTGGTTAACACATATATACAACCACCAATCCTTGAATTTGTGTCCAGAAAATCCTGAAAATTTCCACATCACTAGTGCCAACTTCCAAATTTTCTGGGCTCTATGCCAATTGAACATCATATGTTCCAAATTTTCATTGTCCTCCCCACATACTGCACACCAATCAATGAGAAACACATGCATCTAGTGTGGGTTAATTTGAACAAACTGCCCAATTTCCACAAACTGAAGATTGATGTTGAAAGGATACTGTTACGAACTTGACGTCAAAAAGTGGAAGAGATTTCCGCATATCATGGAATCGAGGGGATTTTTTTTTTTTTTATGATTAAACGACAATTAATTGAATAATAACATTAACCCCTAACTATTTACTCTCTTCCTGTCGTGATATACATTACCACAACATATATATATATTATGTAACGTAAAATCTACATAATAAAAACATTTGAGTAGTAATTATTTTAAATATTTTCTAATTTTCTACGATATGAATACCATGTTAGAGCATTTGTTATAATATTTCGATGTGAATAAATATTATTAATCGTAACACAAAAACTTTTCTAAGGATTGAAGGTGATGCGTGCACGTTGGCATACGATATGCGTGCTTCTTTAATTGAATTTTGTCATGACACATGCAAATCCTAGTCAATCCCTGCTGTGAGCAGTCATAATGCGTCAAGCATAAAACCGGCAAAAGAAAATTAAAAACCTTTTATAATGAAGAAAATATTTATATATTTATTGCATTATATAAAATGGTGTAGTTAAAAATAATTAAGAAAAATATTTTATAATTTAAAAAAGATAGACTATTTATATATAAAGAATAAAAAATAAAAATTTATCGTACTAAAAATAAAAATACAATAACATAAAAAATATTTTCCCGATATAATGACTCGCTTTCTAACGACTCGTTTTCTAACGCATTCATACTTGGCCATTTAATATACCCCAACTGTCAACAAATTTCCATAATTAATTTGACTTATGATCATCGCCAGATCCGTGCCAGAATGATCAGGCTTGATTGGCCATGTAGCACTTTCAGGGCGGATGGTTAATTTTATTGAGTTTGTTTCCAGTTGACCAAAATTATTTTTTATTCCCCTTAATTCTTCCTTTTCAAATCATGAGAAAAGGACAGAAACAAGGGAAAATATATAGCAATTATCTTAACCAAAAGACTTTGAAGAGACAAAAAAGATGGTTAGGAAAAGTTTTCAATGAAACAAGACAAGAAAACTGTATATTTAAAGAACAAAATATTTGCACTTCCGAGCCGAAGTCAATAATTCTCCACAAGTTTATTCAAGTAGTACATATCGGGCAATACATGCATGCAAGCAACAACAAAAATATTACTCCTACAAGACTAATGAACAATGAATAATCTTTCCATCCCAAGACTTTCTCCATCTCGAAAATAGACTCTACAAGTGGAGATATTTTATCAAGAGATGCATAATACCACACGTTAAATAAATTAATAACTATGTATATATATGCATGCAAGCAACAACAAAAATATTACTCCGACAAGACTAATGCACAATGAATAATCTTTCCATCCCAAGACTTTCTCCATCTCGAAAATAGACTCTACAATTGAAGATATTTTATCAAGAGATGCATAATACCACACGTTAAATAGATTAATAACTATGTATGTTTTTATTTTTTATTTTTAAATTATACATGATCATTATTTGTATAGAATATTATAAAATTTTATTTAAAATTAAAACTTTTCTTAAATTGAAAAAAAGTAAAAAGTAAACTTTCTGTGGAGTGAAAATACGACTTAATTATTTTAGGGTTAATTTCATGTTCCTCCTTTCAAATTTATGAAATGTTTTATAAGAAATGTCTAATATAACTATAAACATCTTTATGAAACATTTTACAAACTCACGAAAGTATGTGAAAATTACTCATTATTTTACGTCTTCATGTAACTCCCTACTATTGAATTCTATAATTTTACTAATATAAGGAAAACTTTTTATGATTTTTGAGTAAATCATCCTAAATTAAGTGCCTAAAATACACCTACTTATGTGATTAATCTACTACACTGAACTTAATAATGCAATAACTGAATGTGTTTTTCTTAACACAAATAATTGTCGCACAAGCATCTCAAATGTCAAACTTGAAATTGGCACGAAAGACAAAATATTATTTTGAGTATCAAAGTTTGGTCTTCTAAGAAAGGTAATGGTCCTACTTGATTAATTCATCATCAATTCATAATCTACCAATCTAGCTGGCTGTCTCCTTATAAAGATCAAAGCGGCATTTGACTATACCCTACACTAGTTACAACCAAAACATTATACAATCATAGCATAGTTAAACTACCAAGCTTCTCATGAAAATGGAGCACAAGAGCACCAGAAATGGCGGTTTCAGAACTATAGATGGAAAGCAAGAGCACATAATGGCAGCAGAATTTGTTGAAATGGAAACAGGAAGATCTCTTATAGGTAAAGCACTGGTGCAAAATCCCTACACCAACTCTCTTTCTTCTCGTCAAATGGATTCCCTCACTGCTTTGTGCGACACCTTTTTGCCTTCCATCTATATTTCTGACGAAAACAATGACGATTCCAAGGCAAGGTTCTATCAGACTTCAGCCTCCATGGCCGGCACACCACAACAGGTAAGAATTTGATCAATTATTTCTTCAATTAATAAACATGTGCTACATATCACATGTCAAATTTGAACGCCATATGAGAGTTTTGTTTGTCGTTACAAACAGATTCGACTCTCACTCACCCCCCATTCGCCTGCCTTTCAGCTAAAAAACAAAAACGTTTTACGTAATATAATGGTAAATAGTGAAGATTTCTGAACTTATATATATTTTTGGAAGTTTGAAATACTTCCCTGTTAATTTAGCTTGGAGGATTGCTGAGCGAAAGATTGATGCATCCAAAGCTATTCATGGCCCGAATAGCTTTGTGGGCACTGTCAACGAGCATAGGAACTCTTTTGTTATGTGGCGTTCCAAGTTTGTCAGGCAATTTTCCGTACTTGCAGAAGTTTTCTCAGGTTTCACCACAAAAGAGAGAGCAAATAGCGATTGCATGGTCTCGGAGCATCATATTTCCCTTGAGACTTCTTTTCACAGCTTGTAAAGTTCTCATTCTACTCGTGTTCTTCACACAGGTATTCTAGTGTTAGTTAAATTTTCCCATTTTCAAAAATTTTATCAAAATATATGTTCACATGATTTGGTTAATTTTTTTTGCATTCTTTAATATTTTTATAGATTTATATGTTTTTCTCTTTGGAATTTATCTTTGTCCAACAAAGTCCACACCCGTTTTCTTTTTTCATTTAGATGTTTAGTATTTCACAACACCCCTTCTAATTTTAAGAAAGATTCTTCTTACAGATATTCCCAGATTAAGAACTTGGGATGGAGGGATTACCAAAGCCTAAATTTATTTGTGCAAATCTGTGCATGCATACATTGTCAACATGGTTATCAATTTATTTGTCATCTAACCTACCTTCCTTAGAGGCTTATACTATGACATGATGAGAGAGTCTAACTGGACTATGAAAGGAGGTGGATAGTTAAAATCACACCAAAATTACCGAGAGGGTCTAATTGAACTTGTAATGGAATTGAAAACTCAACGACTAAATCATGCTAATCATAACAATGAGGGAAGGGAAGGTTGACTAGGTTATTAAAGGGATTAAAGATTTAATCACAAAACCTTGGATCACAAGTTTATAGAGTCTTTTTGCTTATAGTTGGATTTGATCTAAAGATAATATATTGCAAGGATTTGAAAGAAATTAAAACTCTGTTGGCGGTCAACTTCGAGGTTTTTATGTTTGTTTAGTTAACCATCCTTTTATTTCTAATTAACATTTTTGCACAAATCTATGCATACATTGTCAACTTGGAGTTTTGGAAACATCACTTTCATTTTTTTATACCACGTACAGAAAATGACAGTACGTGAAGAGATGTCACTAAATAGTAAATACATGCAGGAGTACACCCTTTTCACATATTGTATTTGTACTTTTGCCCATCCAAAATTCCAAATGCGCGTCTACCTACATATGGATTCGTGCACCAAATGTGCGAGCACCCCCCTTTCGACGTACGTAGAGAATTTTCTATAATGTTTTTTTGTTCTGTTTTTCATAATATATTTTAATGTTCTTATTTTTGTTAAAAATATCATTGGTTAGTAATTGCTTTTATTTTTAATATAATTTATTATAAAAATTTATTATTTTGTATTGGATGTATATATATATATTGGTAAAAAAAAAGTAAGAAAACGTTACAAATTAATTTAAAAAATGTACTCTTTTATTTTGCAATTGGAAATCTTGCAATTATAATTTTTTCCATCGTATGACCCAATCCAATCCTCCCCTACAAATATATAATTAAAATATTCACAATAAATCTTCATATTAAGAATAATTAGGATAGAAACAAACTATAACAGTATAAATAATAAAATAAATCAAAATATCTATGCAATGATATTAAATATGAAATGATAAGTGTCACAAAAGATCACTGTAAGCTTTTCATGTACAGTATTTTCAACTATCCAAAATTCTACGTCCCATGTACTTTCCACATCTACGAAATGTTCATGAACGGTGTACGTTTTTTTTGTTTTGAATTTTTACTCTAATACATAATTCATGTCTGATTTGTAAGAGAGTATTGGAAAGGCCTAACACTAGGTTCATTTTTCATTATCTTCTTTATTAACTTACTCCATATTTTCACTTCAATTTACTTCCTCTTGTGTGAATAATCAATTACCCTGATGAAAAATGTTTATCTATAGTTTTTGAAAATAAAACTAGAAAATTTGTAAATTTGTACTATAAGTTTAAACTATTTAAGTATCACTTAATGGTCATGATTTCATTTTTCATTTGGTAAATATTTAAATAGATCGTCTCAGATAGAACTCGAAGAATGTCAAAATGTTAATTAATTTTGCTCAGAGAAAACATATAAAGTACAATACAAATTTTATAAAAAATTTTAATTTAGTTGGAATTTGAAAAATTCATTTTATATAATATAATGTTGCTTTTGTCGAGAGTCTTAAAGAAAAATCTAAGAATCTAAATCCTTTTTAATTACTTTAAATGAAACTATAATAAAGAAAAAAAGTAATATATTAACTAACTTTAAGCCTTTGTTACAAAGAAATTAGAACTGAAGAAAAATGGACATTAGTATACCTGGTAACTCTAAATTAAATTTTTTTTGGGGGGGTTAAAGTAACTTTTAGCCTTTCTTAAGAAAAGTGAAGTTATTCATTCTTTTAATATTCAAAGTCAAACTCTTCGTAACTGTTTTCATTCATGTGGTATGTAAGATTACTTATAGGTTCTTTTTAATAATTTTCAGCCCCTTTTATGATGAGAAAAATATTGTATAAATATTTCTTTACTTTAATGACAATGTAAAAGGAAAAGAGGATTTTGAAAAAGAAAATGTGTGGAGCAATGCGGGAGTTAAAAAAATCTAGGAGAGGCAATAATGAGGAAAATTTATTTATTTTTTTAAACAATCAACAAAGGCATTTATGTTAATTTATTAAGTAGAAAGAAAGGAGTCCAAATGAAATACTTCAACAAGTTACGAGTGAACTATTAAATAAGTGCTAACTTTTTTGTTAAAATTTTAAACTCTGCATGTAGGGTTTTGATTGAAGAACCAAATAGTAATGAACTCTTTATAAGTGGTAGGTCAATATTCAAGAGTGTAGTCAGAAATTAAATATGGTGTCACATAACGGCCTCTGACCCTTGACCCCAAACTCTTAAATTTTTTGTGCTGCATTTTCCTGATGTAAATTAAATGAAATGCATTGTGAAATAAATTTTCAGTCAAAGCTGCCCTCTGTAGACTTCGTTTGACGCATAACTGAGCACATCATATTTATGATGGGCCAAAAAATCAATTAGTAATAAAATGTTCCTATTCTATCACTTTTCGAGCTATTCTTTTCTCAGTCTAGTCCTGCACATTTCAATTTTACCATTTTTGTGAGGGATAAATACATTGCCATAGAACATTTGTCGTACAAATGAGGTAACATTGAAAAATAACTATCAAAATATGGTAAGAACATAAAAAGTACATATGATATAGTAAATATAATATGTTGTTAGAATTTTAGTTGTTACAATTTGATATTCGATGTAGAAACTGGTTAGAAACTAAATAGAGTTAGAAAGTATTTTATTTATTTATTTTCTTTTAGCTTTAAAATTTGCATCATAAAAGAAGAATAGTAAATAAATTTTAAAATGTACTTTCTACCTCTAGTGTAGATCCTGTGACCAGCCATTTAGAATTAGTTAACCCAGATGTTTGTGGGAAAGAGAAATTTACAGAGGGATTTATACACATTTAGATAATATTATGATTCTTTGCTTATACATAATACTTCAGAGCAATTAAAAAAACTTTTGTAATTCATATTTTCTAGGTGAAAATTAGACAAGCTTAATGGATCATGGTATGAACGGTACCAAACAAATCATGTGGTTTTGGTGGTTTTTTAAGTTATTTTGCCCTTTGCCTAACTTAAAGTTAGCATTAGGTTAGTCAGGAGAGTAAGGATAGCTTTTCAAAATGATTGGGTTTATTTGGTAATAGATCTTAATATAAAAGGAAATAAATGTAATTTAACCAACTATAAATCGCTAAATCCCTTCAAATACTTGGAGATGAAATTACTTCAGTATGTGTCCATTCGATATTCAGAAGTACATTTACACAACACTTTTGTAGACTCTATTAAGTATACAACTTAATTTAGTCCATAATTTGGGAAATAGTATATGTACATTTTTGTGGACAAAATTACAAGCTTTTTTTTTAATTTTTTTTTTATAAAATTGTAGTTGTATTTACTTTTAAAAAAATCATCATATACAAATTGCACACTAGCTATGGCTTCCTTAGTACTCATTTTAAGTCTAAGGCTCAACAAAAATAATTTCTAACTTCCTATCACCCTAAATCCTTTACAATTCTCTTATGTGTCCAAAAAGATCAAAACAAAACAAGACTATTTTCACCTACAGTGGGTAGCATCTCCAATTTCTATACAAGCTAGATACTCCACCCACTCTGGCTTCTGTTGCTCCATTCCCTCTCTGTACAATAGGCACCACTAAGCTTGATCATCAGCTCCTAGTCCCTATTTCATCTTACTTCATGTGTTTGTGTTTGTGTTTTTGTTTGGATTAGAGTCTCTTTCCCTTTCACTGACTGCCCAAAATTCCAACCATTCAGCTATTGCTATATCCACTATTAGTTTCTCTTCCCTCCACTCTTTTTGGAATAGCCAAAGATTCCTTGTTTTCCAGAACATCCATAGTATATAGACAGTCAGTCAATTGTGATCTATCATGCCAGCTGTCACTTTTCTCCTTAGCACAAATGTTTTACTACCAATTTTTGAAACTCCATTCTTGTGATTCTAAATCTGCCCATTTCACTAGTGCTATCTTCCATACCATTCTTGCTCTACAACAATTAATTAGTGTATGCTCCAAAGTTTTCTCTTATTCCCCACACATATGACATATAGGGTCTTCTTGGATGTCTCTCTTCACCAACTGATCCTTTGTAGGTAAGATGCCATGCCAACACCTCCAAAGGAAATGCTTAAGCTTACCTTTAATTCCTAGTTTCCAGATGGTCCTCTATACACCTTTCAATGTTCCTCTAGTTGTGCTGCATTCTGGTCTTTGGGGTTGCTGCCATTGTTCTCTTCTCTCATTGCCTTAACTGTACAGTGTAGCTTCCTTTCTTGCAATGTTGCCAACTTAGTTTGTCTCTATTTCTATCCCTTTTGATTAGGATGGTGAGGATAAGGTCAGCATCAAATTGGGTGAAAATTTGCCCAATCAGTTCCTTATTCCATTTTATCCCTTCCTTATTCATAAGCTGGCTGACCTAAGTAGCTTGTTTCTTAGTAGCGGGTAAAGGGGTGGGTTTTCCTCCCTACCTTCTCGAGATCCAAGGATGATCCCAAATTTAGATAGACTTTCTATCTCCCATGTGTAATCTTGCCCTTTTTTGTTTGATGTATCTAGCTCTCATTCAGATCTTCCACAAGCCAGGAGGTGTTGGCTTTAGTTTGAACCGTCAATAGCCCCTCACTTGCAAAATACTTGGCCTTCATCACCTTACTCATGAGAAGATTAGCTTGAGTAATCAGTCTCCAAAGTTGCTTAGCTATCACTGCATTATTAAACATTTGTATGTACTTGAAGCTGCCCCCCCCCCCCCCCCCTTCTTTGAGCTTGGTCACTTCCCTCCAAGCTTTCCAATAGATTTTTGGCTTGCCTTCCTCCCTTTCTCCTCACCAAAAATTTTCTGTGTTCTTGACAATATCTTGACAAACATTATTTGGCAATTTGAAGCAAGTCATCACATACGTTGGTAGTGCATAAATTACTGCCTTGATGAGGACTTCCTTTCCTGCTAAGCTAAGGAACTTGTTTTTCTAGTTTTTGGTTCTTTTTTTCATGTTTCCACAACATAGGCGAACACTTCTCTCTTAGACCTTCTTATATGCATAGGGAAGCCCAAGTACTTAGCTTTTTGTTACTTTTTTATCCCATCCAAAGTTTGGCATATGGCCTTCTTGATCTCCTTTGTCATGTTCTTGATGAAAAAGATTAACAACTTGTCCAGGTTGACCAATTGGGCTAAAAAGTAGCTATACTTATCCAATAATATCTTCACCCTCCTTGCTTGGTCGATGTCTATTTTGCAAAACAAAAACAATAGAGAATCATCTGCAAATAAAAGGTGAGTGATTAGTGGTCCTTGCTTGCTCACTCTCATCCGCCTATTTTTACCTCTCATACTTGCATGCCTAATCATATTTGAAAAAGTTTCGGAAATGATTAAGAACAAGTAAGATGATATTGGGTCCCCCTGTCTCATGCCTCTTGATGGTTGGATATATCCACATTTCTCCCCCCTTATGTTTATAGATAAAGTGGAGGAGCTAATGCACTATCTAATCCAATCTATAAAAATGAAAGAAAACCCCATTTTCCTAAACACTTCACATAGGAAGTTCCACTCTACTCTATCATAAGGCTTCGCCACGTCTAACTTCAATGCCATAAATCTCATTTTTCCTTTATGTCTAGAGTATAAGGTGTGTATACATTCATGAGCAACTACCACATTATCCAAAATCTGTCTCCTAGGAATAAAGGCTACTTGGCAGGGGACTAATGCATTTATAGAGGCAGATTTTCAGTCTTTCAACCATAATCTTAGAAATAATCTTGTACACAACATTACATAAACTAATTGGTCTAAAATGAGCCATGGAGGTTGGATGTTTGACTTTTGGGATAAGAGTAATTAATGTGTGGTTCATTTGTTTAAACAATTTCTTTTGACAGAAAAAAAATTTTAACAGCATTACAAATGTCCACTTTGATGACATTCTAATAAGATTGGAAAAAAAAAAGAGGAGTTATACCATTTGGACCGAGAGCTTTATTAGGTTGCATTTGAAATATAGCGTATTTTATCTCATCTTCCTCCACTGACCGAATCAATCTTTGGTTCATTGCCTTGGTGACAGACTGTGGAATACCATCTAACCCTTCATGAAAGTGTTTTGGATTAGATGAAGTAAATAACTGCTGGTACAACTCCACAATCTCCTCCAGTTTCTCACAAATCTAGCCATCTCCTCTCACAAGAGTATTGATAGAATTTTGCCTCCTTCTACTCACTGTACATGCATGAAAGAACTTGGTATTCATATCTTCTTCTTGTAGCCATTGGACCCTGGCCTTTTGTCTCCAGTATATCTATTCTTCCCAATGGTCAACATCAAGTTAAGATTTGAGTCGATTCCACGCATTCTAGTCCTTGTTCCCCTTCTTCTTCCTCAGCTCTTCTAATTGTTCTTTAATCTTTGAAATCTTTTTACTTGAGTTGGATTATTACTTGTGGCTCCATTTCAGTAGTTCTATCCTGCACTGTTTATTTTTGAGCAAATTTGATACATTGGAGTTCTTAGTAGTTCTTTACCCCGTGCCTTTACAATTATCTTCTGCACCTTCTCCTTCTTAGTCCATCTTCTATCAAATACAAATCTTTTATGCACTTTCTGATCATTAGGGGTTGTATCTAATAGTAGTAGAGAGTGATCGGAGGATACTCTTTCAACATGATACACATTAGCTTCTTGGTTCTCCAGTATCCAGCATGTAGCTCCAAAAAATATATCTAATATCTCATTTACAAATCCTTCCCTTTCCCTATTATTAGCCTATGTAAATTTTCTGCCAACAACACCTAGCTTCCTCATCTCCATCCTACTAATGAAGGTTTTAAATGCCACAAAACTAGACTCCGCTCTTGGACGCCCTCCTTTTTCTCATCTATATGGACTTAGTCATTAAAGTCGCTCCTTATGAACCATCTATCTCCCCACTCTTGCTTTTGTTTTTCCAAATACTGCCATTGTTCCTCCCTCACTTTTGGGTTTGTGCTAGCATATATACAAATTGCCCAAAACTTCCTACTATCTCCTACCTTTGTGTACTCTAGTTGGATACAGAAACTTGTAGATACTATTTTGGATAGCATGACATCTTCCGACCAACAGGTCAAAAGCCCTCCCTTGGTTTCTTTTAGTTTCACCGTCCTCTATCTATTGTGGAAATGGAGTCATTTACACACAGTTGAAATAAAAATTTTCTTCTTTTTAGTCTCAGGAAAAAAAAAAACTATATCTAGGTGGTGGGATCTCACGATCTCCCTCAGCTGGAAAATTATAGAGGGTCCGCCCAAACCTCTATAATTACACACACACACATTTATGATTTTTTTGGGGACCATTCCAAGTTGGTCACCCCCACCTTCAACTTGTTTTCATCTCCAGCTATTGACTTTCTTCTTTTCCCAAGCCTTAACTCCTCATTTTCATCCAATTCTAGCTCATCATCTATGAGGCCCTATCCCCTTTCCTTCCTTCTGTAGGACTATTTTTAGTGGCCTCCACTGAATTGCCTTCTTCCACAACTTTTTTTTTTTTTCAGCCTGTGTCCATATTTTAACATGCCTTGGAGTCCTTTTGCTACCTTCTTCTTCAGGGAATTTTCCTTCTTTTTTCTACTTCTAAGAGCTCCTTTCCCAGATTATCAAATGCAATTGGTGAATTAACTAGTAACCTCTCTTGTTCATTCTGGCCGATTGCATATACTCCTTGTTCTTTTTCAATTTCCATGGAATCGTACCTTATGTCTCCCCTTTCTATCTTATTCACTTCTTTGTTTTGCATTTGACAAACCCCTGTGACATGAAGCTTCTGCTTTGTGGCTTTTTCCTAGTGACAACAAGCTAATTCCCTACCTTGTTCCTGCATTCCTGATGTCTCTACATTATCACATATTTTTCTTTCTTCTTTGAACTGCCCCTACTTAGCATGTGCACCTGTGTTCTGTCCCTCCCCAATTGGTCCTGTAAATCCCCTAAATCATCTTCCTGCAGCACACCTATGTTGTCCATACCATCTTTTTCCTTTGGTTCTTCCATGTTGAGTAGTTTGTTGCTACCACTCCCTATTACTTTCCCGTTTCTCTCTTTCTCTTTAGCATCTATTTTACTCCCTACATCCTACAACCAATCCCCAAATTCCCCTTCTTTTAGTACACTTTTACAGACATCCTCTCTTCTCTGTTGACACATCCTTTCCCAAGAATACAAGCTTTTGGAAATGGCGAATGTATCATTTCATCTAGTTTCTTTTCTTTTCCCCTTCCACTTGTACAATCATTAATTTACTTCCTCCATTTTTTATCTTACAACCTAAAAAAGTCCCTTCTTTTATTGTTTTTTCATAAAAGAAACAATATTCAAAAATAAGTATCTAAATGTATGAATTGCCTCTCAAAATATATTTTTTACACTTTCCAAGTAACTTTTTAGTTTTTCAAAATAATTTTTATCTCACACTCTACATTTTATAACATTTTTTTACTGATGAATCGATCACAAAGTAAATACGTGTATACCAATTTTGATTAATTTGGTTTTAATCAATTAACTTTTCAAACTAGTCCAAATTATAGAGTGTGATTTATAATTTTTTTAAATCACGAAGGGTTTGTTAGAAACTTTCACTAACCATGGGTTATCGGGAATTTACCCAATAAATATATCGTAAATTTCTGAAGTGTAATGGAATGTTATCTCGGTTACCAGTTACTGTCATTGTTCCAAAGTCATCATGGATATCGTTATTCATTTTAGAATTCTTCGTGAAATTGTCGTATCTTGATTGCAAATGTTTACTGATGTAACATTAAAATAGTTTATTGGGCAAACTTTTGATAAGTACCTACAATTGTGTCCCTAATTAAGGACTAACCATGCTTCATCAATTATTAACCATCCAATTGACATAGGTTTTGGTTGTTACTCTGCCACGAAGGTGAAAATTTTAATCTATGCTTATGGTTGGCCAATTTTCAGGTTGACGAAAATGACGACAACCCATCATGGAAAGCAATAGGATATTGTGGACCTGATCCAGAATTCAAAAGAAAAACTCAGAGACTTAAAACATTCAAACAAATGTTAGAATCTCCAGAAGTTGAGAAACAAGAGGAAGCAAGCATAGAAGAGTTGTTTGGTCCACTTTATAAAGGGATTATTAATCTTGATAGACCAAAGCAATTTGTGTTTGAGAGATTGCAAAATATAGGTTTTTCTGTTTCAGCACCACCCCATCAGAAGACCTCAAAATCAAAGTCCAGCAGGCCATCTTTTACGATTAAATGTGATGCTGTTGTGGTTGGTTCTGGCTCAGGTGGTGGAGTGGTGGCTGGTATTCTAGCAAATGCTGGCTACAAAGTACTTGTCTTGGAAAAAGGAAGCTATTTTTCAAGAACCAATCTTTCACTTCTCGAAGGCTCCACAATGGATCAAATGTACCTTGGTAGTGGTTTATTGGCAACCAAGAAAATGGAAGTTAAATTTCTATCTGGATCAACGGTTGGTGGAGGATCCGCAGTGAATTGGTCAGCTTCAATTAGAACACCACCCCATGTTATTAAAGAATGGAGTGAAATGTATGAGTTGGAATTATTTGAGAGTAAATTATACAGTGAGGCTTTGGATGCTGTTTGCCAAAAAATGGGAGTTCAATCTAAAATTGATAATGAAGGTTTTAACAATATGGTTTTGAGAAAAGGGTGTCAAGAATTAGGATATCCTGTGAATAATATACCAAGAAATGCCTCTCCTGATCATTATTGTGGTTGGTGCTGCCTTGGATGCAAAGATGGAAGGAAAAAAGGTACATTAGAAACATGGTTGGTGGATTTAGTGAATTCAGGTAATGGTGCGATCCTTCCAGATTGTAATGCCATACAAGTGTTGCATGAAAACAAGAAAAATAGGCAAGGAAGGCGGGCTGTTGGTGTTGCATTCAAATTTCAGAACCAAGGAGTTGAAGAACTCGGGATTGTGAAATCAATAGTGACTATTGTGGCCTGTGGTGCTCTTAGTACTCCTGAATTACTTAAAGGAAGTGGTTTAAAGAATCCCAACATTGGCAAACACTTGCACATCCATCCTGTGGTTATGGGTTGGGGTTATTTCCCTGATACAACCACTGAGCCATGGCCTGAAGTGGAGAAGAGAAGTTATGAAGGGGGCATAATGACAGCAATGTCAACAGTTGTGGCCAACTTTGAAGGATCGGGCTATGGTGCCGTTATTCAAACACCAGCACTTCACCCTGGAATGTTTTCAGCCTTAATGCCATGGGTTTCAGGCAGTGATATAAAAGATCGAATGTGCAAGTTTTCTAGGACAGCACATGTATTTGCATTGGCAAGAGATAAAGGATCAGGCGAACTTGTTTCGCCACAAGAAATAACTTACAATATGGACAAAATTGATGAAGAGAACATAAAAGTTGGACTAGAGAAGGTCCTCAGGATATTAGCATCGGCTGGAGCAGAAGAAATTGGAACTCATAATGTTGGCGGAAGAAGCATAAATGTGAAAAAAGTTAGCTACAATGAGTATGACAAATTCGTGAAAGAAGAAAGTTCAAGGTCTTTGAAAGACCTTGAAACATCAATATGTTCTGCACATCAGATGGGAAGTTGTCGAATGGGGGTTGATCCAAAAAGTTCAGCTGTGAATCCAATGGGTGAAACATGGGAAATTGAGGGGCTTTATGTTGCTGATACAAGTGTTTTTCCAACAGCATTAGGCGTGAATCCTATGGTCACTGTTCAGGCCATTGCTTACTGCACTGCACAGACTATCCTTGAGTGTCTAAGAAGGAGAATAGGCAAAAGGCAAGAAAATTTAATATTTTCAGATTGAGCTGGTGTGGAAGGGAAGAAGAATTGTTCTCATCATGAGTTTTTCTAGTTTAAAATACTTAGGGAAAAAGGTCATTTCTGTTTTACTTTTGTTTTTCTTACTTCTATTTTATTTTAAGCACAAAATTGGTTAATAGATCAATGTGTGCTCTTTGTTAGTGTTATGGTTATTTAATAGTTAATAGTTAAAAGGCCAATTATTAATGAAATTCTCTGTTGATATTATTTAAAATACTCTTTCAAACCGTATAAACTAAACAAGTGCGTATAAATAGTCAACTCGTAATGCAAATGGAAGATATAATAATGTTTTAAATAATTTAGTATCAAATACACATAACTGATAATTGGCCTATAGTCCTTAAATTTCAATTAGTAGATATTAATCCATAGTTAATCCACCATTTGACATATTGATAAAAGTAAACAAATGCTCATTTCTTTTCTAAACTAACCCCATCTAAAAAGGCACTACATCTTTGCAATTAGGTTCGATCGAAGCCTAGACATGTCAGCTAAATTCTCTGAAACATTTTTGAAAGCTTTGTTAGGAAATTAGCAATATTTTCTTATTGGGAAAAGGAAATTGTGAAACTGGTATTTTGGTAACAATTCCCAAATCAATATTTAGTTTGTAATAGGAACCAAGTTCTTTTCCTATTACTATTATTGTTTAATTAGAAATCAAGTAATGCCTTTTACTATAAATAGGGGGTTTGGGGTGTCAAATGTACAAGAATTCAAAAGAAAATAAATAGTTTTTATAATGTGAGAAAGAGAGTCCTAGGGGTTTAGGCTCAAAATACAAGGTTATTCATGTATTGTGTTTCTTTTGTAATAAAAAGCTATTTTACTAGGTGGAGTAAACTTGAAATTCAAGGCAAACCATGGTCAATTCGTGTGTTGCTCATAGTTAGTGCTACTTTTATTGTTTCATTAAATTGGTTTGCTTTTAAAGTTTTCAACAATTAATTTTCTTTGCTAGTGGTTTCTCAACAATTGGTATCAGAGCCAAATTCATCCGGGGTTAACTATTGAAGTTTAAGAAATTATTTGCAACCATGATGTCTCGGAATTTGTAGTTTAAGGTTCATCAATTTAATGGAAAAACAAGTTTCACTCTTTGGCAAAGAAGGGTGAAAGATATCCTAGTCCAACAAGGTTTGGCCAGACTATTGGAGGGGAATAGTGCAAAGCCAGGGAGCATGGAGAGTGACGATTGGGAAGAGTTGAAATCGAGGCATGTGAGTACAATACAACTCTACATCAAGGACAACATTATCAACAATGTGACTCATGAGAAGGATACTGCACCGGAACTCTGGGCTAAATTGGAAAATATTTAAAGAGATCAGAAAGAAATATAATGTGACTGATTGGTCTAGGATAATGCATACAAAAATCTACTCTAAATAATTATGCCCAAATATGAGCTGCTATATATTCCTAATAGATGTATAGCATCGAGCTCTCAGTGTATGTTGGTCACACAGATTATTTGCTTGTATGAACTTTGCATAGAAAAGAGAGTTATAGTTTGACTATCATAGGCGAGTGAGAGATGAAAGAAGTAACTCCAAGTAACTCCCATGAAGTCAAAAAGGCAACCCATGTTGCCCACTAACAAACTCATGTTGCCCACTAACATCTTAGATATACCAAGAGTCTCAGGAGGACTACCAAGAGTCTCAGGACTTCTATAAAACCAAAATAAAGAAAGTGAGCAACAAGTGTGTGTGGTGTTGCAGAAAAACTATAAGAAAATTTTTTTCTTATTCTCTCTAGTGCAAAGCATTTTAATCTGTGGATAGTGGATATAATTCATCGCGTGATTATATTCTAACCAGTAATACAAGTAAATTGTTTTTAAACTAATTTTTCTGCACGTATTTTGTATACGATAATTTGAAATATGTTTCCTACACAATCAATCAATAATAACATCACAACCTGAGAAACGTGTCCCTTTTCAAGGTGTGGCACACAACTTTCGAGGAGAAATAGAAAAGATGTGACTAGAATAGAGAAAAAGAGAGAAAATAAATGATCTGCATTCCTATTTTAAAACAAAGCCAAAAGAGAAAATGAGAGTAATGGCAAAAAATCACAGCAAAAGTGAGATTTTAGGCCAAAGCAAAGAGTGAGAGAAGCAATAGTTGACGAGAAAAATTAACCCAAAGCAAGCCAGCTGTCCAAATATTGCAAAAATTTCTTGAGTTGAGTTTATAAGACCTGCTAAGATATGACCCAAAGTTCAAGGACAAGGCCAATAGGACATACACAGAAGCAATGAAGATTATGCGAGATACTTTATTCTTTCAGAGTATTTGGCATCTCGACAAACTCCCATGAGCATACAAGAGTTGTGAGAGTGCCCAGTGGATGAAAATATAGACTTAAAATCTTCCGAGAAATATAAGGAAGAACACCATAAGGATACAAATTCCAAAGAAGATGAGTACTCGACCTTGGCCCATCGTTTAGGGTCCAGATGTTTAGGCTCTTGAGGAGTTTGTGACTATGTTGATGGTGATATTGGCGTTTGTTTGGAATTTTGTAACTCATTCTTTCTGGATCACATTCTTACAATTTCAAATTTTAAATATAAATTTATCATATTCTCACTAGATAAGGAGAGGACTCTAATTCAAGCATTTTCAGTTTTGGTAGTTTAAAACCTTATTTCTAATTTAAGCACCAAAGTAACTATTTCGAAAACAATCCCAAAATTCGTGTTGGAGGTGTACATTCGTGTTGGAATCAAGCGAATATCCCTCTCGAATTAGGTAGTGGATATCGGCTTCATCAGGATCCAACAAGTTATGTTCAATCATGAGTCACACATTTAAACAAAAGATATAAGCCGCTTGAAATATTTTCTGGCTATTAAAGTTGGTTGATCTAGGTATGGAATCTATTTATATCAACGACAGCATGTCCTTTGATATGTTAAGTGAAGTTGGAATGTTAGGCTGCGCACTAATGGATTAGCCCATAGATTGAAATATCAAATTAATTGAGGATTAGGGTGTTTTATTAAGTGATTCTTGAATTATCTTTTTATGATTAGATTGGATATCTCACTTGTTATTGTATTTAGTCAATTCCGAGAGGCTCTTTGTGTTGGACATTGGGATACTAACATACGCATCATAAGATATCTTCAAAGTGCTCTGGAAAAGGCTTGTTATCTCAAAATGATGGGCATACTAAAATTGAAGGATATACTAACACAAATTGGACTAGTTCCAATTCGGATCCTATCGAAAGTCAACTATTAGTATTTTTATGTTTATTGATGGTAATCTAAGAGGTCATAAAAGAGAAAGAACTAGAAAATTGTTGTTAGATCTAGTGTACAATTTGGATACCATGCCATGGCTCATACCATATGTGAATTTATATGGTTACAAAATATGTTACTTAAATTTGGGTTTGAACATAAACAACCTATGAATCTGGTGTGTGATAATCTGGAAGCTATTCTTATTGCATCTAATTTAGTTTTGATGAGAGAACAAACCACATTAAAGTTGATTGTCACTTCAAGAGAAATTAAAGTCTCTAGATTATTTAGCTAATTTATTTACGAAGGATTTAGGGGATTCGAGAGTGAAATATATTTGCGACAAATTAGGAGTTTATTTTATATATACTCAACTTAATACAGTAAATAATAGCTTTATCCTACTTATAAATAATTTTAGGTCATGAGCTATGTAATATATATTTTCTTGTAATTCTCCTAATTTTGTGATATTAAAAGAAAAAAAAACTTTTGACTTCAAAAAAAAAAAAAAAACCCAACTAGAGAACTATTAAGGTTGATGGAGAAGCTTGTTACACTTACAAAAATGTAAAAGCATGCTTATTAAAAGCCTTTTTGATTTGAAAGTATCATACCCGATTAAATCTATTTCCTTAACAATTTGAGGTATTTCTTTCTACTAGTAATTGCCCATATAAGGTCATGCATAAGCATCACGCTGTTAGTAATTTGTGTTGAGAAACTGGGTTTTCAGGGGCAATAAAATCTCTTTTTGAGTTTCAATCACGTTAATTATTTAATTATTACTAATAAATAAAATTTATTGTTAAATATCAAATAACTAAAAATAATAATTAGTAGAAAAATGGTTAAAAAACTTGTTTAAAGTGATCTAGATATGGTAAGAAATGTCTTCTTATTAATGTTACATCCTACTTCACTAGATTGATATAGAGTTTCTTTTTGTAAATACACTTACTTATAGGCGTGTCTTTTTGCAATTTGACATTACTCATAAACTGATATTGCTCAACACTCGTAATGTTAATTATATAAATTTAAACATAGAAAAGGAATTAACAAGAAAAAGCAAGTAGAATGAGAGTTTCATTGCTCTACCTTCATCTATCTCAGATCAATTTTGCTCCTGCGATTTATAGGAGATATTTTTTGTAATTAAAGTATGAAAGGAAAAGTGACAGCCTACTATTTCTTTGTAGGACTATTACGATTTATATTTCAATTGTCACTCTTCTTAAATAGAAATATTATTACTTCGATTTTTCAAGAGTTAATTTTTGTGCCAAAAATAAATTTCATGTTATTTATTTAACAATTCTCTCATAATGTAGAAGTTAAATAAAATTATAATATGAAAATATTTATTGTGAATGGACATACATTTATTGCAAACTGGAATCTTCACTTAGTGTGTAGATCTTAATTTGGAGTTATAGTGAACCTAAGTTTTGAATTATTTTTTTTTTAATCAAACTTCAAAAAAAAAGGCACACATTACAAGCAATAATTTCAGTTGTAGCAAGGTTGGATATGTTATACGATCATGTATATCCTATTTTCATAAATGTGTTTAGAAATTGACATAGTTTTCACAGCAATGATCCCACTACCACACTTATATACGAGTATCAAGGGTATTCTGTAACCAACACATTATATAATTTTGCTTCATACATATTCAGAATTTTGGGTCCTGTAAAAATAGCCATTTTGCATTTTTATTTTTACATGTCTAACGATCTGCCTTTTTCTTTTTTCTTTTTTCTTTTTTTTAAGTTCTTGAAGTGTTAGTCTGTATTCCTCTTCTTACCTCATCTTGATTATCTTTAGCGCTTAGACAGTTCTCTTTTCTTTTCTTTTCTTTTCTTTTCTTTTCTTTTTTTTATGTATGATTGATCATAATTTACTAACAGCTTGTTTGATTGGAGGGAATTACAATTCATTACAGCCTTATTCATAAGTATGCCCTAACTCCTTTGTTTGGTTCAAAGGAATTGTGTTTCCATAGGAATTCTAATTACGTCCAAAACCTGAATTCAAATTAATTGCAATTGAAGCGCTCGTAATTGCTAAAGTCTTTTTTCCTCCCAATTTTATCCTTTCAGCTCCATCATCTCATTTAGCATCTCTCAAATTCTCCCCATCGTCTCTTTCAAATCTGCAGCTGCAAAAGCTCCATCGTCTCCTTCCTTTCTCTCGTGTGAGTGTTTGTTGTTCGATTACAAAAAGCCAAAAAAAAAAGAAAGGGCTTTTCTTCTTATTTTCTTATTTTCTTTGTTGCTTCACTTTCTTATTTTCTTCTGTTTTGGGTTGGTTTTTGAATGTGTTTTGATGATCTTTTGGGTTTTTAGGTTTGATGAGTTAGATTTCTCATTGAATTTTGCTTGAGTTGAATATCTTTCACCTTTACATCTCGACCTTGCTTGCTTTGTGTATCTGTGGGTATTTTCCAATTTCTGATTTTTAGGTGGATTTGCTTATTTTTACCGCTTGAGTTCTTTGAATCCTATCTATTGTTCGATAGGTGAGTGTTTCTTCCTGCTTTACCCTCTTTATTGTTCACAATTGACTTTTTATTGGATAAATGAAGCTGTAAACTTTTTGTGTGTCTAGATTTTTTCCCCCTTGTAAAAGCCGTTGCTTTTGTATATTGAATCATTGACTACAAACACGAGCAAGTTGTCTGGAATTCTCCACTTTAGCTCTGATTCTTGATTCCTAACCTGTTGGAGCGCCATAATATTGTAAGGACTGCTGTGTATGTCCGTTAGCTCAAAATGTTGTTACAACTTTAGGTTTGTTTTTACTTTTTATAAATTTTGTGTGTTTTTTGGTGCACATTTTTTATATTGGCTTGATTTGGGAAAAGAAAATTCTTAAAAGGGCTAGCATTTTCAAAGTGATTTCAATTGTTCAACGGATATGTTAAGGCTTCATTTGGATTAGTTTTTAAAAATATTTCTTGTTGTACGCAAGTCAAAGAACGATTCTTTCTTGTTGGTGGAGCTTTGCTTGCTCTGTGTTAAATATTTTGTGGCATTTATTGAATGACTTCAAAATTATGTAATGTTGTGCTTTTAGTAGCCCTAGTGATTTTTAAGTTTGAAGTTCTCTTCTGATCATAAGTCTATAACAATCTTCTTACTTTGTCACTTGCATACAGCGCTGTACCAAATTTATTGCTTTACTACATTGCTAATGTGGAATAGATTATCAAATTATTATTTTGAGTTTGATTAGAAATGCTCAAAGGAGAAAAAGAATTGTAGGTGTATTGACAATGGTTGGTTCTTATGTTTATTATGGTTAGATCTTATGTCCTAGATTTTTATGCTAGTCGAGATTATGTTAAGTGCCTTGTCCATGATAGTGATGAGACATGTATTTCGAATGTTAAGATGAATAGACTTACGTTCTTTAAACTATGTGAGATGCTAGAAAATATGGGGGGGTTAAAGTCAACACGAAACATGCTTGTAGATGAGCAAGTGGCAATGTTCTTACATATCATCTTAAAAACGAGTCATAAAACTCAATTTCAACGGTGAGTCGATATTTCCATAAAGTCCTAAATGCATTGATGCGTTTACAAGGTAATTTAATTCTCTCAAATTCATGATCGTAGGTGGAAATGGTTCAAGGTATAGAATGTCTTATAATTATGTTAACTTACAACTAATTTATACCTAACTAGAGATTCCTCAAAATTTTATTCCCATGATTTGTAGAATTGCTTAGGAGCTTTAGATGGAACACATATCGAGATTAGTGACATTGCAACCAATGTGTTGTTTATGTTCTTCATGGAAGAGTTCTTGGGATGCAATTAATAGGCGACATGGACTTAAGGTGCCTAATGGTAAGCATGCACCATTTTTAAACAGGAAATGGTTTAGGAAAATTTGTTGAATAAGTTTAGTTTTAATTAAGTGTCAATTAATAAAGTGTTTTTTGGTTTATAGGGTGTTATTACCTAGTTGATGTTATACAAATTCTAAAGGATTTCTTGCACCTTTTAGAGGTCAAAGATATCATTTGAATGAATGGCGTCAAGGTTATCAACCAACTACTCCACAAGAATTTTTAATATGAAACATAATGTGATAGAAAGGTGTTTTGGATTGTTACACATGAGGTGGGGTATACTTAGAAGTCCCTCATTTTATCGGTTAGGATACATAATCGGATTATTATTGCGTGTTGTATGGTCCAAAATTTTATTAGAGAGAGATGAGTTTTGATCCTATGGAGCGGAGTTGAGAGAAGATTTTGACACGAGTAGTTGAAGAGGATCCGATTCGTATGTGCTTGGACAAATTGGAGGATGGAATTAGCAAATCAAATGTTCAATGATTGGCAAGCATCTAGGAATGCTGGGAATTGATATTTGTTAGCATAGCTTTGTTTTAAGATTATGTTGTAACCATGAATAATTGCATTTGTCATTTATAAAGTGTTATTTATGGATTTCGTTCGTATTTTCAATTTTTCATGACTTTGTATTTTGTTAAGCTATTAAATTTTCAAATTTTATAAAGAATGGCAGGAACTTCATCATTTACAACCACTTCTTCAAAAGGAACAAAACACTCTCGAAGATGGGTGCCAGAGGAGGATACTATTCTAGTTTCTTGTTTACTTGATTATTTGTGGTACATATAATGCAGATAATGGGTTTAAACCTGGATACTTGGGAGAGCTTGAGAGAAATATGGCCAAAGTATTGCCAAATGCCAACATTAAGGGTAAGCCTCACATTGAATCAAGATTGAGGACTTTGAAGAAAGATTGGGGTATTGTTTATGACATGATTAATGGGACAAACACTAGTGGATTTGGATGGGATGAGCAGAGAAAAATGGTTGATGATCTGTTTGGGAGGCTTATTTGTAAGTATCTTGACTTATTGTCATTGAAATATCATAGCTTCTTAGTAGATTAGGGCTATATTTAATCTTTTGTTATTGTTTTAATAGGCTCATCCCAATGCGATTGATTAAGGAGTTTTCCTTATTATAATGAACTTACGGCAATTTTGCCAAAGATCATGCAAATGGAAAAGATTCACAACATCATTGAAGAATTAGCATAAAATGTGTCAATGAAGAGATAAAAAGCGAAAAAGCGAGTTGATTTAGATGACATGGATATCTCATGCACACCATATGCAGGCGAGAAAAGGAAAAGCCATTGAGGCTAGTGAACCAATTTGTGAATCACTTGTAAAAGCTGCTAAGATAATGAGTGATAACATAAGGGATGTTGGAGAGAAGTTGAGTAGAAGTATTGGCACTGAAATGGTAATTCAAGACAAGGTTCAAGAGCTATATAGTATAAGATGAGAGAGAAATTGCTTTGAGTAAAATTCGATTACCCTACTCAAATGCTTGTGTTTTGTAGTCTTCCATCTAAGAAAACTTGCATGGGTGAGAAGGTTTCTTGCTAACCATTGAAGATGGAAATTTGGAAGCCAATGTGTCATGTCATGTCTTGTAATTATATTGAATTCTACTTTTTACTTTTGTAATATTTAGTATGCGCTAATTGAATATTGTTGAATTCTACTTTCTTTTTCTTATAATTTTCAACCTTTTATACATTTTCTTACTTGTGTATTTTGGTCTAAAGTGTTTCATTTACCATCACCACAGATGTACATGTTACTAGCTGCTAAATATTGATGTTCAAAAGTTTGGCGGATAAAGAAATTAAATTTTTAAGGTCATTTCATCCTTATCCTACTTTCTCATGGTGGCCATCCTAAAATGATTTAAAAATTGAAACTTATTCACTTAGACATCATCATAATGGCTATGAGCTCGCCTTGCTTTCTTTGGGCAATTTTTTGAAGCCATTTGTGGTTTCACATATGTTAAAAACAGGAAAAAACCTCAAAATTGCAATATATCATGTACTACAAACTAGTGTCTAAACTTGAGTTGAAGTCCTCACTCCCTCAGTTGGAATATGCATTTTTGGAGGAACATGAGACGTTGCCCGTGGAGATATCATCTTCTTTGCAACCTAAACTAGAAAGAAAGCTTTGTTTTGTTTTATTGGTTAATTGAGTTTTATATGTTCATGTGGATGTAGAGATTAATGCATGTAATTTGCATGTGTGCTATGAAAAAGGAGGCAATATGAAAAAAATCAAAAAAACAAAAAAAAAAATTCCAACACCCGATGGTTTTGGTTAAGTGGTATAAAGACGGGTGATTAAGAGCGCCGACGGTATAAAGACACTGCCACAGAGAATCGAAGCGGTAAATAAACCGCGGCCCCCCCTCATTTTTCCTCATTTCTTCCCTCATTTCACTTGATTTCTCTCAAAACCTTGCATCCTCATTTTGCATTTTACAATCTTCTTCAAGTCCAATCCATCTTAAGTGATCCAAACACCTTTGTAAACATTAAATCAACACAATTCCACCATCAACTCCATCCAAGAATCCAAGGTACGAATGGTTGAACTTTTCAAATTTCCTCACAATGGTGATTTTGAATTGCTTTAAATGTGATTCCTAGTGATGGATATTGATTAGATATTGTGTAATTGGGTTTGTTTGGGCTGTTTGTTAAATGTTTAGGCTAGGGTGCTTGCTAATTTTGTGAAATTTCAAGTTTTTCACCATGCACATCATGTGTTTGACAATATGCCTCAATGAGGTATTTTGGATGAATTGTCAATTTTTTTGTATTCATTTGAAATCCTAGAAATTCATTGATGCACTTTAACATAATGTTGCATATAAAATTGAATTTTAAGTGAAAAAACTTGTGAATTCTTAAAACCTAGCTAATAGGTGTCACCAATTAACAATAATTTGTAATGTGTAGCATATACTTTTGGGAGTTAATTGAGACATTGTCTTTCTTTAGGAACAATCCAATGGCGACTAGGCGCATCCTCCACTCCTCGGCTCCTCGGGCGGCCAAAGTGCTGGGACGGAGCGGCACTCCTGCCTTGATTGCCTTGCGCCCGATTGATTGTTGCGGGAGGCATGGTTGGCTTATGTTTGTTGATGCAGCGGATACTTGGGTGAAGGAGATAGAGAAATTGTCCTTAACTTCGGTGTCTAACAAGATCAAATATGATGTTAACTTCTCTCCAAGAACCATAAATGCATTGTTCAAGCTACCTCGGCTAATGTGTCGCTTATTCATTTCATCTATCCCGATACGACGGTCAGATATACGGGGAATTGGCCGGAAGGAAGCGCCTTAGCTCTCGGTGGGAAGTATTTGAAAGCGGGCGGCGCACACAAGAAAATAAGCTTTCGAATGCCGCCGTGTGTTAATGCCAACCATCATGAACTCGGAGGTGGCTCGAGGCGAGCACTGCGATATATGCCATCGTAGGGGCATGTCGGTCGATGTTGGCAAAGTGATAATCACCAAAAAGAATCAATCCTCTTTAAAGGCATCGATCAACGGGGATCGTATGGATTGCATTTTTGAAGGTTGACCTCAAGTTCAAAGATTTCCAAATGAGGATAGTGAGGAAGAAGATAGTGAAGGACATGATGATGAAGATAAGTAGTTTGGAGAGAAGTGTGCATGATCTCCAAAACACAACTCAAAGGTGGAAAGCGAGTAAGCGATCTTCAAGGCACGATGCAAGACTTCCTACAATTATTCATGACATACATGGCAAGTGGACAACAAGAAAACCACCAACTTTTCCTAGCCACCGACACACCTCAGACCAACCTTGAGTTCATGTGCTATAGGGAATTTTGTTAATATAGTTTCTTGTATTGTGAATAATGCACTCCTAGTTTTAATATAGTTTAGTAATGTTCAATTTTTGTGGAATTTTGGGAATTTTGTCTACTTTTGTGTTCTATTTTATAGCAAAAAGTTCTGCAATGACTTTTAGCAAATAAGCTGGCTTGATTTCATGTTTGATCATACTTAAGAAAAGATGCATTATTGGAAGGTGCACTTAAGTTCTTCAATAAGATGAAAATTTGACATGGATTTGTTGATAAGATTGACAAAATGCAATTTCAAATGGCATCACAGGCAAACCATGAGGGTGGATGTATTTTCAAGATTCATATAAGTATCTGCATAGTACATACATAAACACGTCCTCCAACCTTCCAAGTAGCAAAGTAATGAGGCGTGCAAAGGGTGACAAGAAATTATGAGCTTGAAATAAGCATTTCTTGAAAATAAATAGAAAGGAAGCGAGTTGATTTCTTATGTTAATACAGAAATGCAAAAAGCTATGTTTAACCACATCCGAATGAAAATTTAACTTTCTTTCACAAAGGGAAAAGAGAAGGAAGATTACACTAAACTTCTTTGGCCAAAAGCAAAAAAAAATCAAAATTGCAATTTATCATGTACTACAAACTAGTTCATTCTCCTCATGAGTTCATTGATATAATCTTCACATCTCCACCTTCAACATAGTGATTCCTCTTCTTCTTCAAACCACAATTTTGTCAATTTGAGAAAACTATCTTCATGAAAGTTTTTGCTCTCTTTCTGTTTCCATAGCATCTTCAATCTTTCCTCATTAGGACTTGCAATTGTCATAGTTCTCATTTGCTTCTCTCTTGCGTTTATCCCTCGTGCCTCACGGAAATTAACCATGGAGGTAGAGCCTGAACAAGAAAGGAAGAATTAAGCAACTCACCGAATTCTTCATAAACGCTTAAAAAATTGGATCTAGACTTAGAGAAATAAGATATTCAAGTCATAAAGACTTTAAAACAAGAAGAAATCAAAAAAAATTTAATAAATGAATTGAAGAAAAAGCATTAACTTTGCAACCCATAGATGAAAACAAGACAACATCAACCAAAATGCTAGTGTAAACAAGAAACAAAGCCACAAGATAATGAACTTATGCGAGCTTGAGCCTCACTTACCTCAATACAAGGCCTTGCACTTGCTCGTCTTTTGGATTCTGTTTGAGAATGTGGTGTCTACATCGATCCAACAGAAGAATGATAGGATGTTGGAAGCAGTTAATGAATGGGTCTCTACAGATAGGCATGTGGTGTCTCTACAGATAGGCATGAATAAGAAACTGAAAACATTTACTTGCTTATACCTTCCATGATTCTCTAAGCAAAGCTTCAAAAATAGTCATATTTTACCACTTCCACAAATTTTCAGACAAATATTTAGAAAAAGTTCATTTTGATGTGGCTTTCTATTATAGATCCAATTCTCATATTTTTATACAAAACGTAACACAAATTTAAGTATTCATGCTCGGGAAAAGGAGCAGCAGCGACAAAAGTCATCATCAAGACACATGCACGCAAAGAGGCCACCAAAGAGCATTAATCACAATCAGATCAATTGCATTATAGAGAAATTCTCAAACCCATGAACCGCGAAGTTGTCTGAAATTAAGATAATATTCATAATACAAAACAGAAAGAATAAATCTTTGGACCTGAATGCAGAAGGATTGATGTTTTGAAAAGCAACCACCTTTTGTAAACATAAATACTAGAATTTATAGAGGAAATGAATAGAGGGATTTGATGGGTTAGAGTAGTGGAGGTGGAAGAGCGAGCAATTTGGCAGAAGATGCAGGATGAAGATGATGGAGCTCGCATCATCTCGTTCTCGTCGCGCTCTTGAGACTCTAGAGTCAAAGAAAAAGTATTCTAAGAAGAGAGGTGAAGAGGGGACATATCAGTCTTTCTCATTTTAAGATGAGGATATTTTAGTCTTATTAATACAATTCCTTATGTCTATTCATCCCAACCAAACACAAGAATAACAATTACATCCTGTATAATTCCTTTGAACCAAACCTTTGAAAACCAATTCCAACCTAATTCAATTCCCACCGAATTGAAATTCAATTCCAGCCTTATTCCTTACAGCGAACCAAACATGCCGTAATTGTTCCTCTCAATGCTTTCCTCTCCATTAGAATTCTAAAAGCTAGTATTCTCTCCTTTGCTCAACCTTGTGCTTCCTTTTTAATTTATGATATGCTTCAAGCCACTCACCATATTGCCCTTCATTCAACTTGCCTAATTTATTATTTTCTCTTCTCAAGCTGCCATTCTTCTCAATATGCGCTATCATACGACAATAAAATAAAATAAAAAAGATATAGTTTATTCAAACTTAAACTGATTGAGACACAATGATCGGAATATTTTAGATGTGTACCTCTAAGTTATGGCTTCTCAAGGTTAACCATAGCTAAAATTTTTATATGTCTGCCATTTTTGCTTCCATTTATAAAAATATGTTTCCAAAATAAAATCTAATTTCCTTAATTTTCCAATGAATGAGTAAATTCCATGCCTGAGTGCATATTCGTGAGCTGGCCAAATTTTGCTTCTAATTGTTCATCTCCTCTATCTGTTGTTCCGGAATTAAGTATTGTCTATCAAAGGTTCATGGTTCTTTTGTTTTTTTTTAACCTTAGGAAATATCCCTACATTTAGGGATGGCAAAATATAAATTATATAATGAGCATTCCATTGTGATTGAACATTTTAATGAATTTCATTCTGATTTGCATTGAGAAATTTTAATCCTGCGCCACCAATTTGACCACTTGAAAAATGCATATTTTAGGTTGCGTGTGGACAATCAGTTTTTATTTGCAAATAAAAATATTCTCAAACAAAAACAAACTATCCAAACATATTTTTATTTTAAAATTTAGAATTCAAATTTTCTCACTTAAATTTCTCTCACATAATTTAAAAAATTTTCCCTCCCTCCAAAACACTTTTTCTATCAAAAAATACCTATCAAAATTTTTACACATTCTAACACAGTTTTTTCCATTTATAAATAAAAACTGCTTGTCCACACGCAACTTTAGATTCATTTGAACCAAGGACTACGCGTTTTTCAGCGGTCAAATTTTCGAAGATCCATTTAGATTTTGAAATAGTTCAAGGACTAGCAATGCAATTTTTCTTATGACTAAAGCCCCAAGCCACCCACAATAGTCGGAAAACTCATCCTCCCTAAATTTTGAATTTAGCCTCAATTTTTGCTTTCCATGTTTTACTTCCAAACACTGAATTTAATCCCGTCAATCGTCTTTTTTTGCCGGGAAAAGGTTAAACCCTGTCGCCCACCCCTCTTCTTCCTTCTCCGCCTTCCCAACACCACCGCCGGCAGCCACCTCAAAATAGGATTCCACTGTCACTTTTTCACTTCCTCCCGGGCCCAATCGAGGAGCGCCAGCATTATGTCTTGACTCCCCTCTAGACGTCGTTTTGAGTGGATATTACATTGATGCCACCTGTATAGTCTTTGCTGCTTTCATCTTCGTCCCTGCTGATAGTAATTCATGATGAATGCCCCGATAATTGGTAATTCTTCCCCACCTGCAATCGCAAGTTTGGACTTTTATTATACTAATGGCATTAGCTTAATGTGGGTTCTGCTAAACATTTGTTAATTTTGCGTTTTTGGTTAGTATTTTTTAAATAATTTTGAAAAAATTTTGTGGGCTGTCAAGATCCCTTACAGGGGGACTTCCCAGAAGTTATAGAGGAGTTTCTGGAACATGGGATTATGAAGTGCATTGCTTTCAATCGCCGTGGAACCCTTCTCGCTGGTAATTCCTCGGCAATCTATACATCTCCGTGTTTTGTATGCGGGTATTTGTTTTTGTGTGTGTGTTTTTTGGCAATGCAGATTTTTCTTTCTTGTCCTTTTCTTTTACATTGTGTTCGGATGTTTAGATAGTAGAAAGATGTAACCTTGAATTGCAGTTCCTTGCGTCTTTCGTTCAGTAATTGAATTGATTTGTCAACTTTGCTTTCTTTTGGTTTTGGCAACTTTCATAATGGTACGTGCGCTTAGTGGAAAGATGCCTTGCATAGGCTCTGCAACCGGGAAGACTAGTCTTCTCTGCGAAATCTATAGTAATCAGATGTAGTCCTTACTCTTTACCACAAACAAAAGAAGGAAGCAAATGCTCAAATGCCTGTCTAGTCATTCTTGTTCACCTAGATATTGCTAAGGTTTCTTTAGTGCAATTTTTTTTTTAATGATTCTAGAAAATTGGCTGTTGATGAATCCTTGTTTGTAAAGGCTTTTGGTAAGCAACTTATAGTCTCTTCTGAGATTAGCGTATGAATTCTGTTATATTTCTATTTGATATGCTTTGTGATGTGATAACCTCCTGGCCTCCATTTGTTCCTTTTCCATCCATCTTATTCACTCTTTGTAGCTTGGGCCTTTACTGATTCAGTTGTTACTGCATATCAGACGTCAATTCCATTTCACAACACTCCAATGTGTATGAGGAATGTAGCAGTTTTCTTTAGAGCATTTCTATTTTCCTTGCACTTGTAGTAACAGCTAATATGCGTTTGTGTCACTAATTTTGCTGAAGCTCCATTTTGCTGAATTGTGTTGTTTTGGTCCTTGATGTTGTAAAGCATAAAAAAGTTCAACTGGTACTAGTGGAAGAGTTGTCTCGCCCTCATTAATCTGTTATCATTGAGATTTTTTTATTTTTTTTGGGAGGGGGGTAGAGGGGAGTGGGGAGGGTGAGGAGTGCTGATTAATAGAATTTCTTTACCTTTTAGCTAGAAATCTTGTAGTCTTCCCTTGCTACTCATTGGTAGTTTTCCTTTCTGCATCCTGAACAGTATATAGTCCCTTGGGATCCTGTCCTTCAGTAAATTCACTAGTTGTCTTTGGAAAAAAAAAAATTTGCCCTCTCTCTTTGGTGTGTTTTAATTTGGCAAGTAAAATCCCTGTCGCCTGTAATTTTTTTTCTATGTACCTGTAATATTAAATTAATTTTTGTCAACACTTAAATTTCTGAGATTAGTGTCCAGTATTTTCCACTAATAAATTAATATATGTTTCACTTGACAGCTGGTTGTGCTGATGGAAGCTGTGTCATTTGGGATTTTGAAACTAGAGGTATTGCTAAAAATCTCAGGGATAAGGATTGTCTTGCTGCAATCACTAGTATTTGTTGGTCCAAGTATGGGCACAAGATATTGGCTTCTTCTGCTGACAAATCATTGACACTCTGGGATGTTGTCAAGGGTGAGAGGATAACACGAATAACACTTCAGCAGATGCCATTGCAAGCTCGTCTGCATCCTGGTTCCTCACCATCAATTTGTTTAGTTTGCCCCCTCTCATCAGCTCCTGTGATTGTTGATTTGAATGCTGGTAGCACAACTGTGCTTCCTGTGTCATTATCTGAAACAAGTAACGGTCTTGTCCCTCCATCGCGTAATAAATTTTCAGATGGATCTGCACCTTTTACTCCTACTGCAGCATGCTTCAACAAATATGGGGATCTGGTTTATGTGGGAAATTCAAAAGGTGAAATACTTATCATTGATCATAGAAGTATCCAAGTCCGAGGCATAGTTCAAGTTCCTGGGGGTTCTGTTATAAAAAATATTGTATTCAGCAGGAATGGACAGTACCTTCTTACCAATTCAAATGATCGTACTATAAGGATCTATGAAAACCTTCTCCCCTTGAAAGATGGGCTTAAGGTCCTTGAGGAGTCTAATCGTGACGTAGATGAGCGAGATGATATTGAAAAGTTGAAAGCTACTGGATCGAGGTGTTTATCCCTTTTCCGAGAATTTCAAGATTCAATTACCAAAGTGCACTGGAAGGCACCATGTTTCAGTGGTGATGGTGAATGGGTAATTGGTGGGTCTGCTAGTAAAGGGGAGCACAAGATCTACATATGGGACCGAGCTGGGTATCTTGTGAAAATCCTTGAAGGTCCAAAAGAAGCACTAATAGATTTAGCATGGCATCCTGTCCACCCCATTGTCATCTCTGTTTCATTGGCTGGATTGGTTTACATATGGGCTAAGGATTATACTGAGAATTGGAGTGCATTTGCACCAGATTTTAAAGAACTTGAGGAGAATGAAGAGTACGTAGAACGGGAGGATGAATTTGATTTGATGCCAGATAGTGAAAAGGTGACATGAGAAAGTTGCTTAGGTTGGAACTTTCATTTTAAAATTTTTTTTTTATTATGCTTCTTATATTTTTGCACTCTTGTAGGTGAAGGAATCGGATGTTAATGAAGGTGATGATGTTGATATCATTACAGTGGAGAAGGATTCAGCTTTTAGTGATTCTGATGCATCGGAAGAAGAGATACGCTTCTTGCCTGCAGACCCAATTCCTGATGCTCCTGAGCAGCAGGACAAGTGCGTGGGAAGTACTTCAAAGTTAGCTGAGAGCACCCAGTCAGGATCCCCACTTTCTGAGGAGGCTGCACAAAATGGACAGGCGGTGAATCTTTCTTCCAGTCCACTTGAAGGTACTGAAGATCATGATAGGAATTTTCATCTAACCTGCTGTAGGGACATTTAACTTTTAAGTCACAATTAAACAAAAATTGTAGGAACAGATTAATTAACAGTAGGAATTGAAAAGAAAATGAAATTTGAAATCTGTTTTAGTCCACAGAAATCTGCAAATTAGCTCCCCTGCTACTTTACTCACAATTAATCAAGTTTTCCTCTGATCTGAGATGGGTGAAAATGACCAGAAATTGATATAAGACCAAGAAAATTCCAGAGATTTGCCACCACTCTTCGCTTGTTCCTTACATTTTTTTATATTTGAGAAGAAGATTCACACCTAGTGTTTATTGTGCTCATTAATATAGTTAAACAAATAAAGGCAGAAACATGCATATTTCTTTGAACCAGGATTCAAAAGGTTCGACAAGTTTGTTATCATTGTTGCATGCACTCATTCTTGTACGTTACCAAAAGAAGAAACAGGCCATGCATCTTTTTGCACCAGAATGCTCCTTTTTCGGTCTGCCATGCCACGTTGGGTCCTGTTTTTTGGGTCACTTTTCCTATTTGCCAATTTTTAAAATAGCTATCCATCACCTGGAATAATGTGAATATTCTTGAATAATTTTAGAGATGAGATACACTAAATATGTTGGAATTTCGTTATATGAAGTGAATTTACGAGATAAAACTCTTTTGATATGAGTGCATTATGGGTTTATCATAGTTTCTGCGAAGTTCTTGTTTGTGTCCTGAATTTTGACTTTAATTTAGGAATGGATAACTCTGCTGCTGAGGACACAGGAGGCACTCGCATGAAAAGGAAACGTAGGCTTTCAGATAAGGTGCTGGAGTTGCAGGTTGAGAAGGTTAAGAAGCCTTCACAGAAGTTGAAACCATCTGGTAAATGATTAGAATGAAAATCAACTCCACTGTTGAACAGTAGATTGCTATATAGCTCTCATAACTTACGTATAGGATAGGTAATTTTTTTGAAAATATTTGTAACCTTTGAAATTCAAATTTTCTGTTAGATGACCGTTCACACTTACAGCAAAACATAGATTTGCCAGTAGTTGTGATCTTTTTTCTTGAGATATGTACTACCAAGAACTGGCAATTGGTTGTATGTTGGTTAACGAAATTCCTTTGTTGAAACATTCAATTTCCTGTAGATTCACGTATCAGCATTAACTGGTTAGTGCAATTTTGAATCTTCATTCTGCTATCAAGTAGTGACATGGAATTATTGAAAATGGGTGTCTGAACTATTTAGCTCTGATTGCCTTTAACTTCCATCAGTTCCTTTCCCGTTCCCTTCTTCCAGTGCTGGACATGCAAAGGGAACTTTCTTTGTTTTTCTATATCCAGTTTCTGAGGAAGGTGCTTTGAAATGAGTTCATGCTATAATAGAAAAGCACGAGCGTTAATTCTCTTGATGTCGTTATAGAGTCTGGACCAAAGTACTTTTTTTATTTTGAAACAGTGACCAAAGTACTTGATGCAACAGAATATATCCTTAAGAATGAGCCTCTGTCGGGATGCTTATTCACATGCTATATGGTTGTATATCGGGATGATATCTTGTATTACTGCCTATGCTGAAAGTAATGATTTGCGAATTATGGAACATTCTTTCTGCAATGTATATAGCTTTTATGTAGTTAAAATCATGGTCAAGGTTGCGATATCCCCCAAAACAGTATCATGAAGTAATGGATGTTTTGCTATATAGAGCTTACAAGACTTGCAAAAACAAAACGAGAAAAAGTGACATTAGGAAGAATACAAAGAACTATCCAAATATGCGAAAATATTCAATTGTTAACTTTGATCATGCCTTCTATGCGTAATAGATTTTGCAGCATGTCTATTTGTGTAATTTTAATATTTTATCAACACCTTCTAACATCACATATATATTTTATAAGATGATAACATTGAGTTCACTTGATTGCATATGGTTGATCATTGATTAATTTAGATAATGCTCAAGCATGATATTGTTATATGGCAATTCCTAGTGGTACTAGTTCTTGAAACAAAAAATGCATTTAGCTCACTTTTTTCATGGTTTTCTACTCTGTTTCCATAAAATTCCTGGAAAGATTTTAATGCCTCCAAACTAGAGGTTTATTTTGGACAAAATAACACGCTACTACTGCAAATAAACTCATATGGTGAAGGGATTGTTTTTTTAGAGTTAATATCATTTACTTTCTTTGAGATTTTATAATATAACAAATCAAATTTCGTAATTTGAAAAAATAACAATTAGTTCTCTTGACTAACAGTCAACTTAACTAAAGTTAACAAAAAGATGAAAAAACTTTCAGAAAATTTGATATAGATTAAAATTTTTTATTAAAATTTTAAAAAAACAAAAAAGATAAAATTTAAAGACAAAAATTTAATAAAATTTTTTAACTATATAATAAAAAAAATTTAACTATAAGAACGAAAATTTAATAAAATTTAAAAACGAAAATTTAATAAAATTTAAAGAGAAAAAAGACCTCAAAAAAATTGAGTTTAAAAAACAAAATAACTATATAATAATTTTTTGTCTTTTTGCATTAAAATTTTTAACAAAATTTTACATAATTTTACTGTTAAAAATTTAATGCAAAAGACAAAAATTATTATATAGTTATTTTTTTTTTTTTAGGTATTTTTTGTCTTTAAATTTTATTAAATTTTTGTCTTTACAGTTTAAAAATTTTTATTATATAGTTTAAAAAATTTATTAATTTTTCGTTCTTAAATTTCATCTTTTTCGTGTTTTTAAAAATTTATTAAAAAATTTTAAACTATATTAAATTTTTTGAGAGTTTTTTCATCTTTTTGTCAACTTCAGTTAAAGTTGACTGTTATTCAAGATGGTCAATTTTATTTTTTCAAACTACGAGATTTGATTTGTTATATTACAAAATTTCGAAGGAAGTAAATGATATTATCTCTTTTTTTTAATACCTATCTATTACATGCCAGGGAATCCCACAACAATTTTATTATTTAACCCCCATCCCATGAGACTCGGTATTTCTCTCGTGGATCATATACGCCTCTTTATTTTATTTTATTTGAAGTAATAGCAAGATGTTGATTTCAGGAGATATTTTTTTTAAAAAAACATTTAATCTAAAGTCGACATTCAAAATGTGAACTTTTGAATAATTTTTTTCTTTTTTTAGTTTCAGCTTGAAGTCGACATGTTAGATGGTGACTTTCCTATTTTTGGAAGTTGATTAAAAATAACAATATTCATTTAATTAGTATTACCATAATAAATATATATGCAGGGGAAAAACTCAACGAAGAAAGACCAACGAAATCGAGCCACCAAGGGCATTGAGAAATGGAAAGGAACAAACACGAGAGACATAAAAGCGGAAGAAACTATGTTAGGTTTGTGTTTTTATTCAAAAAAAAATTAATTTTTTTAATCATAAAAATAAAATATTTAAATAATTTTTTATTTCAAAATTTAAAATTTAAATTTCAATCAAAAAAATTTTCACATTATTTCAAAAAAAAATTCCCTCCAATCTTTTTTTTTTTACAAAAAAATCCCACTAAAACTTTTATATATTCCAATATAAAATTTTCAAATATAACACATTCCAAACATAGCTAAGGAAAAGAAAAAGCCTAAACTAGTCACGTCCTGTTTAACCCCCAATTCACGCATTAAAGAAAAAAAATGATTTATAGCCTTTTTTTTTAAATTCATTTTGTAATATATGGAATAATAACAATTAACATGATCAATTTTATTTTTTTTTGATTTGATCATACTACACAAAATCCATTCCCCTTGATATCCCATAAACTATGCTTTATGAACCCCAAAGTAATCCGAGAAAACAAAAACAAAATTCTCAAAAGAATTTATGACTATTCCTCGCCTAGTTATTGGTCCCGGATCACCCACTAAGTTATCATCTTTATTGAACATATACTGGTTACAAATTGAAGGTATGTTATGGACCACAACCAAAACAAAGAATCCTGAGTATTTATTTTTTTTTAAACAGTAGTTCTATTATCTGTCAAAATTATCACAATGTACAAATAAGCCAACTGGCTTGTTTGTTTGCCCTTAGCTCAAGCATTAGTGACTAAGGTTAACTTCAAACTCCATACAAATTTCTTACCTAATGGCGATCTACGTTAATTTGACTCCCAATTTACAAAAAGCACAAAAGTAACAGGCAATATCTCTATTTCTAACATCAAATTTCTATACCATACTTACAATTGCCTGTGGATTGACAAAGTAGTTACTTTACTATAGTAGAATAAATAGCCTTCTACAATGGCTTCGGTTACTCTTTCCACTATAGCCTGCTTCGAACACAAAATGGTTGTAGAGGTCTTCTTTCTGCCCTATTCCCCTTAATGAAAACTTGTCACCACTGATCCTATCTCAAGGTTCCTAGTGACTCTCTTCCCTTTCCGTCTTCCTGGCATCTTGATATTCTATGCATGCGGTCAAAACAAGTTCCACCACAATTCTCTTCTCTCTCCATTCTTTCTCAAATATCTATAAATTTCTCATTTTTCATAGCATCCACAAAATGTAGATTGTCAATTGCACACTCTCTTGCCAATTTTTCCCTCTGGGTTTGGTGTAGATACTCATCCACCACCACTTAAAGTTTATTTACTTATCTCTATGTTCCTCCCAACTTATACATGCGATTTTCCACAGTATTTCAGCTCTTCTGCACTTGAACAAGATGTGCTCTAAATCTTCCTCTTCTTCACTACACGTACTACAAATGGGGTTCTCTTGGATGCATTTCTTTTTCAATTGGTCTTTGGTGGGTAGTATACCATGCCAACATCTCCATATGAAATGTTTTAGCTTCTCTTTAAGTCCCAACTTCCAACTCTTCTTCCACACTACTTTCATGAGTTTGCCTGCTGTGCTACTTTTAGGTGTAGGCTTATACTCCTTTTGTCTCTTCAATGCCTCTAGGTATGCTGATTTAACTGTATATTACCCATGAGAGCTCAACTACCAAACTGGTTTGTCCCTAGACTCTATTTGCTCAAGCGGTATGTTTAGAACCGCTTCCACGTCCACTGTGTTGAATGTTTGCCTAACAGTTTCCTTTTTACAACCTCTTGATTCTTTGTCAGTAGCTCACTCACTCAAATAGCCCGTTCTTCCTTTGAGATGGTGTAGGTTTAAAACCTAGTTTCCTTTGGGATCCATGGGCTATCCCATATTCTTATAAACTTTCCATCTTCTACTTGAAATCTAGCTCCTCTTTGGATGATATATCTCAACCCTAATCAGGATTTCCATAGCCAAGAAGCATTGCTCTTACATTGAGCCTTCATCAACCCTTCTTTTGGAAAATACTTGGTTTTCAAGACTTTACTCATAAGTAGGTTAGGTTGCATGATTAGCTTTCATAGTTGTTTTGCTATAAGTGCATCATTGAAGACTTGGAGGTGAAACTTTTTTCATTTTAGCCATGCACTATTAGTATAGTTCTTAGTTGTGTCAATATGCTCAAGGAATACATCCAAAGCAAGATTTTAAGTCCTAAATATAAGTCAGTGGTATGATATCAAAAGCAAGGTTTTGAGTAATACAGGATTATTTATTTGGCTCTTAATCTCATGAATGATTATGCATTTGGATATAATACTTTAAATGAGTCTACGAAATGGAAACGTCATGATGCATTGGTAGAACAAATCATGTCAATTATATTGTTAATATGCTAGAGCTTAATTTTCTTTCTTTTTTCTTTCTTTCTCATTCTTATGGTATCACAATTATTTTAGGTAAAATTTAATTTTTTTGAACGTCATAGCTGTAACAACTAGAGATGCCTTCAAGATCTAGTGTAACTCATTCACATACTCCAACCCATAAAAGCAATGGCTGAATGTCCAAATATTTGCCAGGTAAGTTGTTTAAATCAATGGCCTCTTTTCACCAACCAATTTCCATGTTAGTAATAGTAAAATTTGGAGTAAATTTCTCTAGCTTTAGCTAATATAATACTTGTTGCTCAATTGCCAAGGAAAAAGAGTCATATAATTGCTTTCGATAGCATCAACTTCAATCATCGGCATGGAGCAATTATTTATTTGGTTTATCAGAAATTGGTGGTGGCTTCGCAGCAATAGTAGAACTACCTGTTTCCTAAACTTCAACTAGTTTGTGAAGTCTCTCTTGAAGAACTTGGGCTCTATTCTCAGTTTTTCGGAGCTTTCTCTATATATATGCAAACCAGAGCCCAAATCCACCACACACAACAATGTAGGAACCCTATACATAAGGACAGGTTTTTGTATTTTCTCTGATACGATGATATTGTTGCTGTATCATTCCCATCCACCCACCATTTGCTTGGTTTTCTGTTCGTTTGTTATCTGTTGAAGGTTGATGCTCAACTTCCTTTCCCTTTATAGCCATTATCTATCAATTTGCCATTTATCTAATCAAAAAATTTCAAAAGAGAACAAAATGTGTCAGATCTTTAGATCTTCAGCTACCAAAAAAAATGATGTCAGTTATATCATTCACTTTTATCTTGAACTTTTATAGTTGGTTTTACTAATCTAATACCAAAATTGGCTCAACTTAACATCGTATGTAATGACAAATTAACAAAATCCATTCAACTAGATCACACATAAGAATGGAGAATTAAGAGAACTCAATGTACCATGATAATGTTGGCATCATAGGAATTACTTCTTCCATCATTAGCATCATAAATAATAGTCATGCTAACTTTATACATGCTACTATTTGGCCATGATAAACCAAATGGAACACCAATTATTTAATTTGGCTGTTCAAATAATAACCACCAGAAACTCATGAAGTCTTTCAATATTATACAAACAAAATAATTACTTTGTAATTCTCAACTTTTTGGCCTTATAAGACTTGAACAAACTTTGAAGATACAATGCAATTTTACCAATAACTAAATCATCATGATATCCTTACAGATACATAGATAACTACAATGCCCTCTCAGTTAAAGTGGAAACAAAATGCACTTCTAGTGTTACATAACAAATATGATTTACATTGTATCTCATATTTTGCAAATAACCATAACACTACATTGTAGCATCATACGATTCATACCCTTGCACCTCAATTGTTTGGCCTCAGATAAAGTACTATCAACAATTAACAAGTCACATAAATAATCATTCAAATAACGTTAGTAAAATTTGTTCCAGGTTTCCAGCTCATTCTCAGCAAACTTCAACCATTTCCAAAAATAAATAATTTATTTTTAGCACTAATTTCAACAATTAGTTTCCAAAAACTTAACACTAACTTATTCAATTTTAGTTTTAATTTCAGAAAATGCATAACGTAGTTTTAGTAGAAATTTTTAAAAAATAAAAAAGTGAATAAAGGACAAGCAAAAGGAGGAGAAAAGTCTTGAAAAAGTCCTAAATAACCTTGTATTGAAATTAGAAGAAATAAAGATTAACTTTAACTCACTAACTGCTAGACTAGAATTTGATAAGACCAATAAAAAGATAAGAAAATTTGCATTTTAATCCATTAATTGTATGCCATTCGAGATAATATATTGGCTGAAAATTTTGCACATTGGAATGGTGCTTTGACTAAGAGTTGGAAGTCTTAAATTAAAGTAGTTGGATGAACCTTAAGCTAGCTTCCAAGACTTTTTTGACTGAATTTTGATCCATAAATTTTCGTTCCCCTATGCCTCAAAATGGATGATTGAACCTTGAATTTGAAGTCTTCAACATTTGACTATTTGACATTTGAAGACTTGAGTTTGGACCAAAATTTGAACAATTGATGGGCTGAAATTTAGACCAACTTTAAGACTAGAATTAAGTTGAAATGACCTCCTTGAATTAGGCTAAATGGACCAAATGCACATTTGAACTTGGAACATCACTTATTCAACATTTTTGAATAAGTCCATAAATGACCTTCTTAAATAATTTAGCCTGTACTCTTGTAATTGGACCACCACTCCATTGAATTTGACTTGAAGCTTGGATTGAGTTCACATCATCATCCATGCACCATAACCTTAGCTAAGAGATCAATACTTTTAGGCTATGTTTGGATTAAATTATATAAGAAAATTTAATTTTTTTCATAAAAAATAAAATAACCAAATAACTTTTTATTTTATTTTAAAGTTCAAATTCTTGCCAAAACTCTTTTCATAGTATTTCAAAAAAAATTCCTTCCAATTTACTTTTCTATTTTCGCTTCAAACTACTTTTTCTTACCAAAAAAAATTATACCAAAACTTTCACATATTCTAATACAAAAATTTTAAATACAATACAATCCAAGCATAGTCTAACATTGATATATTTTTCAAACTTTAAGAACTAGCAGTGAGTTGAAAACACAGCATCTCAAAACACGTTTTTACATTTTTTGAGATATAATTGTGAGATAGGAATTATATAAGAAACTGAAAGGTGTATTGAAAAAATGTAAAAATATATTTTAAAATGCAAACCATACAAGCCTTGATCTCTTAAGCTTTTAGACTAAAAATGCAATTTTCCCAAGATTTTATAACCAACTCAACAAAATGGGCCATTGTACAATTTTTTAAACAAGAGGCAAAGTATGAAACTATATTTTACATGCGAGGACCATTTCATAATAAACATTCCACTATAAATTCTCATGCTCCAGAAACATCACTTTCCCCCTTCACTCCCCCAAACCAAAACGCCACAACCGACCAAAAAAAAAAAAAAAAAATTTTTGAAAAAAACAATAGTAATTCCTTTCTTGAAGGCATAAAGAAACCATTTTAATTCATTAGCAAGATTTCTCCTTTTGTTTTTGTTTAATCTGGGCATAGAGTTGCGAATTGGAGATGGCGAATGAATCTTCGAGCTCCAAGAATTCGACGTCTTCATCATCACCACCGTCGTCGACGTCCTCGGCGGATTCTTATATCGGAAGCTTCATAAGTCTGACCTCGAAGTACGAGATTCGTTACGAAGGCGTGCTTTATTATCTTAATCCTCAAGACTCCACTCTTGGCTTGAAAAATGGTAAAAATTGTTTGAAAAATGGTTAATTAATGTCATTTCTTAGTTCTTTTGTGAATTCACTTGTGTACATGTACATGACTGTAGATTCTCTGGGTGATGTTTTGTTTAAATGAATGCACTGAAAAATTGTGATATAATTTGTCGTGCACTCCAAATACCAAAAAGGCACTGAATGCACTAAGAATAGATGAGTCTTTTTGTTCCAATTTTGATAAAAATAATATACTTAAATGCGTGATGTCTGTGCATTTTTGGTATTTATTTTGTTTATGTGAAAAAAAAAGGTATCTTTACATCAATTAATTCTTAGTGCTGTATGAACTAATGGTATTACAATTATGTGAATATTATAATTGCTGTTTTTACTTGTATTCATGTATTTAGTGAATGAACCTGCCTTTGTAGAAGAAATTGTACATTATATTATACAACTAAATGACATTTTCTGCCAAAAATTTGAACTATATAATGATTTTGTGCGTGTGGCGCGAGCACCCACCTGCACAAGATTAAAAGACGGTGATGTTGTAATCTTAGATAGTTCGTGTGTAAATTATGACGGTGACCAAGATTGAAGATTTACGTAATTGGAACTATGGAGATTATATTTTAAAAAAAAACCAATGAACGGTATCACGTGTGTTTGATTATCTTTGTGGTCGTCCTCAAAGTAGAGGCATGTTGTTTGATCGATTAAAACTTACCAGACTAACTTGGAAAGCAATATTCTTTTGGGAGGAATTTTAAACATAAATATTTTTGTTGTTCATGGAATGTGTATAGTATTTGTTGTGGTTTTCATTAGGGTTTGCAAATGTGCATCAGCAATTCATCTATGGTCATGATAGTTGTAATGTCATCTCTCTGAGGTCTTCTGTTACATTCTTTGTGCCATAATTCTGTTGTTGGTGGCATTCAAATGTTTAATTTTCATTGGTTTGGAGTGATATCCACAGCAGTGAGTTGCTGTTTTGATAGGGGATAAGTTGTAAGGTCTTCTGCTTAGTACTATTTTGCCAGAACCTCATAGTTTTTAGTTAGTGAATAAACATAAGTGCATTTTGAAGATACCTGTGTGAGCCTTAGACATTTTTGTTGTTTCATCTTCAGAACTGTTCATATTTTGTTTAGTAGCAATTAATGGGGAATTGGAACAGAATTTCTCTCAAGTTGGATAAAGTTTTAGGATTTTACGAAGAGGGTTTTTTTACCCCCTTTCAGTCCTGAAGTTAGTAAGTTTTTTGTTATGCCAAACATGTTAATTCATTTTCATGTATATTGACAACATCAATGCCTCTAGAAGTGTTGGCATTTCACCCATTCACCACTTGGGCAAAGTGTACCTATGGTTAAAAATATACATTTTACTCCCTGATGTTTTGGATTATAATAGGTTTTTCTCGTATTCTTTACAACTTTAAAGGTCTGTCTGTCATTACATTTTCAAATTAACATTTTTCTTTTTCTTTTTTCCCCCTTTTTCTTTCTTTATTTGTTTCCTTCTTTTAGTTTTACTCTCGGCATCAGCTCTCTTCTTCAATCATTTTTTTTCCATCTCTTTCCGTACTCAGATTATGCAGACACCTTTTCTTCTCCCAGTGTCTTCCTTGCTATCTATTCAACACATCATTCTCTCTCATTGGCTCTCCTACCATAATAGCTACTAGGGAAACTTTTCTGATGCCCCCCCAATGCAACCTCCTCCATCAAGCGCAATTCCTACCTGCTCCAAACCCATGGCTAAAGGGATGCATTAATTTTAAACATACTAAACTTCCCCATGAACTCTTGAAGAAATGCCTAGTTGACTTCTAGATGTTAAAAGATTTAGTTTGATATAACTAGGGGAATCTCTTTATTAGGTCTGTGAATTCATACACTAGTTATGGCTATTTAGCGAGGTTTGATGGATGTTGAAATTTTTTTGAGGTTGCATTTGGTATCTATGTAGAAACCCCAGTCCATTGGTGGTTTGATTTGACAAAGTGTAACAACAAAATCATTGTCTAAAGATAAGCAAAATGAGCTGGAAATGCATCCACCTTGACAATTGAAGATTCTTGCTGAAGTATCTTTAATTTCTTGGCTTGAAGGAAATAAAATTAACATTTGTCATATAAAATTGTCGAGCTCTTCAAATTCAAGGGGCGCTTCCTCATCAAGAACTGCAACAACGCTTGACAAAAAAAATTTTTATCTTGTGAGATGCAACCCTTTTGAAGAGGTTGATCATCAAATAAACGATAGTAAAAAGAGAAAAGAAAAAATCGAAGTTATTTTTTGAATTGATTAACCCATGAGGATAATACATTTTCTATAGAGCTCAGAAAGTTTGAATGAACATAGCATTATAGAGCACATTTTGTTTAAAGGAATCATGAAGGTGTAGTCCTTAAAGTTGGGTATTGTATGGGAAGGGTTGTGTGTAATTGTCCCCTTTTTATTTACTGTTGAATGGCTGTTTCCCTCGTGTCTCTTTTGTTGTCACAATTATGTGTTAAATAACTGCTGCTCCAATCTAGATTCCTTTATCACTGTTTAGTACAGACTCTTAAAATGTTTACCACTTTTTTCATGCTTTTAATAACTTAAATATATAAATCAATTATTGATTTCCCTAATTTTCCATGGTCATCATTATTTGAATTTTTTTTTTTAACATGGAAGGTTTTCTGGTTCCCAAAGCCTGCTGTCAGCAGTATACCTCTTGCACAACCAGATTCTTCATCCTGCTAACGGTGTCTATAATTGAATTTCGTATGCCTGTGTTACTATTTCTTTCTTTCTTTCTTTCCTTTTTTTATTTTTTCAATAACTCCTAGCTGTGATAGACTACTTAGAGTGTTTTTTGAATACTTCCCTCTGATAAGTTTTATGTTAGAGTCCAGTGTCATCTGCATTGAAATGATTTGTGCCGATCAATTATGTGAAAGATTATATGTAGGATGTACTTTCCTGCAATGCTTTAAAGCCATCTTATTTTTTTGTGGGTAGGAGAGGTTTGACCAGACATATATTTATGCATGTATGCACTCATGTTGATTCTGGCTGTACTCTCATATCACCTTTATAATTACATTATTGCCTCAATTTGCAGTTAAGTCATATGGTACTGAGGGTCGGAAAAAAGATGGCCCCCAAATTCCTCCAAGTGATAAAGTTTATGAGTACATTTTGTTTCGTGGTAATGACATTAAGGTAAATCTTAGCATTGAATGTAATTGTAACTTTCATCTTTTAATATGTATCGTGGAAACTTATTGCTTGTCCTTAGTACCCAATTATTATTATTTTTTTTTTTTGTCTCTGATTTTTGGGCCCTTATTGAATCTTCACTTAATTCCAGAGAGGATGAAACAAAAGGAAAGCTAAATTTAAGCCATATGCAGTACAAATGCATCTTTCCGCAATTTCTGGAGTTAATATGATCGGTTAGATACAATATGGAAATATATCCTTTGGCTATTGTTATAAGCAGTTTTTTACTTTAACTGGGAAGTCTTTATAGCTAACAAGTAGCGTAATACTAGGTGTAGAAGTGCAGAACTGACTGGAACGAGGTACTTGGTGGAATAAAAAACAAATCACAATAAACCTAGGTTGTCAGCATGCTTAAGATTAATGGATATGAAGCTGGAAAAATTAATTCTATTGTTGTGAGAATTCTTAATTCATGAGTTATAGGGAGGGATTTATGTCACTACAAACAAGAACTAAAGCAAGTGTTGGATTCAGAGCTCGTGTTAAAGTATATAAATTGACTTGTTATACTCCTGAATGTGAAACCAAAGAGACTAATATCTTGACAGTATTCCGAGTGACTCCCCAACCTGGGGTTCCACAGGAAGAAGCAGGGGCTAAAGTAGCTGCTGAGTCTTCTAGTGGTACGTGGACAACTGTATGGACAGATGGCTTTACCAGTCTTGATCGTTATAAAGGGCGATGCTACCACTAACAAAATCAATTTGGTTAAAGCTTGTCAGAAATTAAGTAGAAAAGATATGATTAATGTGATTGGATTTCAAGATGGAAAAAGAGGTGGAGGGAGGATAGAGTAGATTTTTCTCTATGTTTGGGGACTACATTATTAACATGACCAGTACATAGAATGACATGACGTTGTTGTAGAAACTTATTGATCATGTATTGGTACTCGAGTATAATATATAAATGAAATCCTGTTAACACTGCTATGGCCCTCATGATTTATCTTTCTTCTATTTTCCCCTAATTTTGTTTTCCCATTTGAGCAAAGCCTCCTTTACCTCAATTTTCTTTGTGCATCCACCAATGGTTGCTATGGCAGGAAATATACTTGGTATCTGTCTTGAATATGTTTTCTTCATGAACAGGTATCAACTAGTGGAGGGCTGTGACTTTATGCACTATGGTTTCAGAATAATATGTCTTTGTTCTGAAATACACACAAACACACACACACATATGTACACATGTATTTTAGATGTTAATTCCAAAGGAAGGAGGGATTGGAAGGAACCAGTTGGGATGATGTCTAGAACTGTAAGAATAGAATTAGTGGTCTATGACTCTATGACAAGCAAAGGTCCTTGACCATTGGCCAAGATTTGATCCTCAACTTGGTTGTGTAATCTTAAATGATAGATTAAATTGAAGCTTCTTGTTTAAGACATTAGGCTAACATCTTTTTGGGAAGAGATGAATTTGATTAATTTTGGGATGAAGTTGTGATCATGAAGATTCTATTTGTATTCAAGAGTTTGGTTTTTGTAAAATGCTTAGAATATTATTCTTGTAACATATGGAAATTATAGTTGTCCAAACTCCTTATATGTTATCTTTCAACACCCTCATGTCAGAATCATCCACAATTAGGTTATGTACAAAGCATCTGTAAGTGATGAGGCAAAGGTGAGCCATAACATGGTTAATAATGGAGTGACTAGTTATGCTATTTTTTTCCTCTGGATGTTTTTACTGTATGGTTCAAGAAAATTGGGAAGTTAAAAGTGCATATTCATTTTATTTTATATTAAAAGTATGGTATTGTAGCTACTCATTCAATTTCATTTCCTTTTTGTTTCATCCAACTTTTAGATGGAAGCAAAGTTTAAATTCTGTAGTAATATGCTATCACTTGCACCCTGCAAATTTTCTGAACATGTACATTCTGATTTTTCCTAGTTCTCCCATTTCTTTGGCTTTCTTAATCTATTCAATACAGAGTACTTCTCATACAGTTTTTTTTTTTTTTTTTTTAAGGATTTACAAGTGAAGTCCTCTCGACCATCTCAAGTGGAGGAGCCAATACACAATGATCCAGCAATTATTCAGGTACTTTAGATCGTTTCAATATAGATAAAACAAAATTAGTGATTTATTTTGCATAATGCCTGGAATGGAAGTTGGTTCTGAGTGTCATATTGACTATTTTTTTTTTTGGTCTTGTACATTTCTGTTGCTTTAGTCTCAATTTGTCACTGGGCATTCAAGTTCATCTAAGTCTCTGCCAGTGAGTGGCGGATCTTTGACTGAAATCAGTGCTTGTGGGGAAGCTTCTGCTCTGAGCATGAAGTCCTACCCAAGTGGACTGTCATCACGACAATCTGGAGTTCACATTGTAGAACAGGGTCCTCCTCAGATGAGTCAAAGTGCCAATTTATCATCTTATGCCACACTAACTTACTGGCAGGGATACAATGGAATCACAAGTGGCAATGTCTATGCTCAGCAACATCATCCATCCCCAGCCACTTCACTTCCTTCATTGCCAAATTTTTCAGAGGCATCTCTCATAACTGCACCTGTGAAAATCCCATCGACAAGCTCTTCTGTTTATCTTCATCCAATTCCCTCTACTACTGTTTCTAATTCTGTACATCCAAATATTATATCCTGTCAACCTTCTCACCTACCTGTGTTGCCTCCTATGAATGTACATTCTTTTTCTGCTATGTCAGCTGTATCTGCTCAGCCTAATGTCCTTACTGCTAACCTGTCAAATTTGTCTTCATTTCCTCCAACTGCTCAAAATGTGAACAAACTTGAACAATTAAACACTGGTAAAGTGTTTTCTGACTCCATTCCATTGCATACTGCTCAGCCATTGTCATATTCTGCAACTTCTGTTGCAGATTCATCATTAGGCCCCATATTGAAACAAACACCAATTTTGCTAACTCCAGATCAGTTGTCACAGTCCGTAGTACCTGAATATACTCCGCAGATCTTATATCCTAATCAGAAGGATGTGGGTGTTGTTAATATGGCATCCTCCTCATCGTTGTCCTCAGTTACTAATCATGTAAATCAAGCACCACTATTGCCATTAGAGCCACCTGGACAACAGGTAATGTTACAATAGATGATGGATTGTTGACTTGACAGTATTGTTCAGATTATTTCAGAAGGAATTGTATCATATTTGTCTGAGTTTAGGATATGTGTTATTGATGGCTTGAATAGTTTTCCAACAAAAATCTCACTGCATTGTGACAGCTAATTTATCTTTGGTTAGTTTTATTGCTTCCCTGCAATGGTTTTTGCCGTTAGAAATGCATTCTTCTCTCTCTTTGGAACAAAGTGTCTATGCTTTCTTTGAACCAGTCATCCTTATCTCTACTTTGAAAGTAAATTTTTGATCCTACAGATCTCATATTACTGATAATGATGGAATGCAATATATTGTTTGTTGACTTATGGTCACTAGCTTGAAAAAGAATTGGAGGATGACAAAAGATTAATGGATAATATATGTTCATACCGAGTATCATCATGTTTCATAAAATGTGTTTTTGTAAGAGAATTATTAGCTTATAAAGTTTGGGGCCATACATTTTCCTTATGTTGGAAGGTGAATTATCCATCCATTTTTCAGCAGGTATTTTCCCTTTCTTTGAGGATTATGTTTTACAGTTCCAAATTTTGTTCCCCAATGAATATCGCTGGATTTGTCTCGCCAAAACCTAAGTTACTTCGCAGATTATTGTTGAGCAGTCTATTCTTTGACTATATTGGATGCCTAAAGCTCATGACTAAGCATCAGAGCTTTACAGAATTATGCTATCCACTGGGATTATGTTCTTATTGTTCAATCCAAGGTGGGACCACATAGAATATATTTGATTCTAATTTGTTCTTACGACTAGAAACACTTAAAGTTTTACCTTACGACCACTCTTATTGCATATAACAAAATTTTACAAAATTGGAGGTTTTATTTTGCTGCAACAATGCAGCTGGGATGGATAGCTTGTTTCAATGTGTAGTTTCTGAGTATCACATATATGGCAAACTGATGGTGGAGTTCTGATTTCTGGTTCCCTGTCCTTTTGGAACCATGATGAATTTCTTTGGTTTGAAGTTGAGCTATAGGAAAAATTAGTATTCACATTTATTGTAGTGTTGCTTTGAGAATTTTGGGGAGAGATATGGATAGTAGCTGGAACCTTTATAGGTTTCCAATCAAATTCTGCTTATCAGTGGGTGAGTGGTTGGTAAAATCACTTTTCCTTGGAGCAAGTATTTTCCTTTAAGTGTAGAGTTTAACCGTAACTGCTGTCATTGAAGATTGCTAGAATTGGAAGAGTGTACTTTCATTGAGAAGTAAGCACAAACGAATTTCAAGGAACCAGGTAAGGATTAGTAATGAGGGTGTGTAGTTCCTGATGATAATGATGCTGAACTCAACCAGATGTTTCTAAGTTGACAATCCAAAGTTTATGGTGATTATGGATAGAATAGATTTTTTGCTGGCTAATTCTTCGCAAATTTGAATTGATGTACAATTTCTTTATTTAAAAAAAAAAAAAGGCATTGGTGGTCTATTTTAGTTCAGCTTTGTGCGGTTGATTTTCGATTTATGTTACTGATGCAGCATCTTAGGGGTTTATATTACCATGGTTATAGGAAGAGTGATGATACTTTTAGTGACTAATCATAGTGACTGATGTGGCAAGTATAAAAAGACAAAATTCACTCATCACCCTCCTTAAAAAATACAAAATAATAAGGGATGATTTTGTCTTTTCATACTTGCCATGTCAATCGCTATAAAAAGTCACTATAAATATTATTACTCTTATAGGAAAATCTTAAGGTCTATGTTATACGTTGCCTGTTGAGCTCCATGCTATATAAAAGAATCCATGATAATGGTATGTTGTGTTTTCTTTTGACATTTTGTGCCAACTATGGTGAACCTGAAGGAGGATTCTTCATCACTGCCAAAGAGTAGGGTATTTTCTTTGAAGACCTTTCTGTGAGGTTTAGGAAAATTGTTAAACAGTCACCAGTGATATGATTAGGGTTCTAACCATTGGAGTGTGATCCATTTTTTCTTATAATATGCAACAAAAGGACAAAAATAGTTCCTCTTGGACTCTACATACCCAAGGAAAAAGGTTAAAGGATTAACCTGTTTGGAGCCTGGTGAGAGACCTCTGGCAACTCAGTGCACATTACTTCCAAACCCCCCCAACAGCCATCTGCCTCTACCTAACCCGCCACATTCTTTATCCCTGTCATCATCACCTTCCTCCAACTTAAATCTCTTACCATCACTTTCATTTCATCCCGCATCAAGAAATCCAAGCACTTTAATGGTCTTTTTCTCATTTTCTTAAAACTTTCTTTTTCTCTTGCTCTTACTACATGCTAATAGAAAGAGGAAAGCAACAGAAAAAGAATGACATTCTTATATTTGATTCAAGTCAAACCCACTTTTTAGGTCCCCAGTACTGAAAACTAGACTTTCTCATGAATGCTAAAAGAGGAGTCCTGTAATGGTTAAGAAGCTTTTACTATGCTTATGGTTTTGTGGCTTAAAGCATAATTCCGTGGAACCAAATTATTTAAGAGAGATTTTAGTTTGCCTGGAACCCTGGTTAGTCAAATGACTGATGGGTCTTAAGTGTGAATTCCTTTCAATTGGTTTAATGAAAAGACCTATTTCTGTTATGTTGAAGGAAGGGGAGAAATTGTGAGACAAGGGGAGACCATTGGTTAACTATTTTATTTTTCCTGTTGGTGTAGATCTCTAAAATAAACAGCTGGAAATCAGTTATGTAATGGCATCTATTAGCATCAACCATGTGAAATGCCCTTTATGTTTTAACTGGAAAGGAGGCATGTTAATTTGTAGCATCTTCAGTTATGCTTATACCACTAACACATACACACACCTGTAATTCATGTGCTCAGTGTGCATTTCTCTTGGCGCTAAAGTGAATTACTTGCATATTTGACTGCCGAGAAGTAAGAAAGGACATTGCAAAATTATGGCTTGCTAATGAGGAAGAATGACTCAAATTCTTTCTTCATTTTCTTCTCCCTACAAATAAATTGTACGAGACGTATCCATGGAATATCCCCTGACTCTGCCTTTCCACCCCCACCACATATATATGTATATGTACATGTATATACATACAAGCCCCAAAATTTTAAACCAAAGAAAATATCCTGCTTCCCATGTTGCATCATCCTTCTGTGGATTTGTATTTGGTGGACTTCCCAACTATGCAATAGTGGTTTAAATCTCTTGTGCTTGTAATATCTTTTGCAGTTCACTGAAGAATTTGATTTCGAAGCCATGAATGAGAAGTTTAAAAAGGATGAAGTATGGGGTTATCTTGGAAAAGCAAAGCAAAAGGACACTGCAGGGACAGTGCAGGATAATAACACCATGTGCCAAACTTCAGGGGAAGTAGAGGGTGATGGCTTTGGCTTGACTGTTGAGGCCGATTCAAAAGTAGGTGTTGTGATGATATGTATAACTTGCTTGTTTTCCGGGCAATGTAAATCTGCTTATTACACTCCTACACATCATTCTGCTTAACTTTTCTCACATTTTATTTCCCTTTACACAATACAAGCATCTCCTATTGTAAAATGCTGGAAGATCAACAGTAAACTTTTCTTGTTCATTTGTGCAGCCTGCATATAACAAGGATGATTTCTTTGACTCAATATCTTGCAATACAACTGCCCATAGAAATAGGAATGGGCAGATTCGGTTCACTGAGAGAATGAAGCTGGACACTGAGGTTTGCTTTATATTGAATTGAGTTTATATTGTTGTCAGAATGTTGTGCTCAGCTGAATGTTTAACTAAATTTATACTCATGTTTGTTCCAGACTTTTGGCCAGTTTCCGCAGAGAACTCATCCAGTACATGGTGGCTATGGACCTGGACATGGGATGAACCGCAATCAATATGGCTATGGAAGGGGATATAACTCTGGTAGCAGAGTTCGGGGGGGATATATGCAGTACTAATCTACTAGTTTTACTCTTAGAGATGTTCGTCCTTGGTAGTCTTACATGTTTAGTAGCCGTTGTCCTAATGTTGCATGTTTGTCTAGCAACACAGGGATTTTGTATGAATGCCTTGGATGCACAGGCCAAAACATTTGCACTTGTATCAAACAGCACTTCAGAGAGGCTTTTTTTACGTAAGAGTTACCCAAACTGAGCGGCTTCATGTTTTTTGTGCCCATGAATCTGCCTCTGTGGATGGATATATGCTTGTTTGAGCTGACTACTCGTGTTGTTAAATCCTTCTAATATAATCTTCAAACAAGTTTACTATTTAAGATTATGAATCAAGTGGATGGGATCGACTTTTTACTCTTGGGTTTTATTATTTGCATGCAGTTATACTATCATTCTATTGGACTGGATATTTCCTGCCTGTGGTTTCCCCTTGCTGTGCCTTGAAGTATTAGTATCGTGTCTTTCAATCAGTTTGTTTTAAGATAATTAAATTTCTGAATTGAACTGTGAGCATAGGGGCCGTCAGCTGCCATGTTACTTCCTTTCTTTCAATTTTCTCTTCGAATATAGACCAGATTTTGATGTTTTTGAACGATGGGAATTTCTGGCTCCTGTTTTTGGACGAGTCCTAATCCGAAGGCGGCCGCTCAATGTTAACGGTCAATTGACATTTAATGCTACTACTATATTTGTATAATAATCAACCACGATAAGCAAAAGAAAGACTGGACTTAATTGTTTGAATAGAAATTAGTCTACATTCATCTCCTTATTTTATTTATTTATTTATTTATAAGTAATATTTAATCTACTTTTATCTATTTTAAGGGAAAAGTGAAATAATCGAGGTATTAAAAGAATTAAAGTTTTAATCATTAAGTGAAAAGGGTGCATTATTCTTTTTTCGAATATTTTAAATTGGTTGTATGTAATCCAAAATGAATATAAGTTCATTCATCTGTCTAATAAATGAAAAACATAAATATTTAAATTTCAGTGTTCCTGTTTGAGATATGGTTGCTCTTAGGGAAATAGTGGGACACTAGGAGACGCAAATTGGGATGTGAAAGATAACCATTTTAGACTATGCGTTAGACCTTCTAGTTTTCCAATCCCATATGATGTTATTCCAATTGAATGGCTGCAAAGCTATCCCAAATGCGTTTTGGAAGTTTGAGATATTGCTTACCTTAGTGGGTCCAATTTTAAGATGAACTTCTTATCTCTTATTAAAGAACGCACTCCACCAGTTTAGCTCTCCCCAAGTTACATGACAGATTTGGTAATTGAACTCTCCTAGGTCATATGACAGACTTGGGAATTTGTAGAGATCAGTAACAGTTTATTGAAGTGATTCCTTTTACCATGCATTGCAACTTTTTAAATCGAAATTTCAACACTCCGCTCATTTTGTGATTTATGATGCGCATATAATGCTGAGAACAATGAACTGCCTTTTTGTCCTTTTGGCAACTGCCCACTCGTATATGTTATCTTAAGTCACATATATAGTATATGTTATCTGATGCGCAAACTAGGTTTCGTCATTTATGAAAATTAACCTTGTTCTCATCAGTTTGAGGAACACAGTAAGAGAACCAAAATGGTAAAAACTACCATCTCTTTTCCATGGCTTTTGATTTTTTTCCCTTTTCCAGCGTCGCTCTATATACACACTCTAGATGTAGAAACTCGTTTTATACACTATAAGAGAGAGTTAAGTCATCATCAAATAATGTGTCACCGTTGACCCTCCTCACTAGTACAGAGCGGCGCCCTATTCTTCTTCTTGTATACTTGAAAAAAATAATCCAGTGGGAGAGAATAATCATTTCCCTAAGCTGATTCGGTTTGTGCATACACTTTTCTGTCTTGTTGTTCGCCTTGTCTCTTCCTCATTGTCATGATAGCCGAATAAACTGTTGAACCTAAAGTAATCAGAATCAGTACTGCTGCACCAATATAAACTCCATCTTTAACAGTGTAGCATTCCCCATCTAACCATCCTTCTCCAAACTGTTGACTTTGGCTCATGCTCGTAGCTGCACCGATTAAAATAACTGCGACTCCGAAGCTGATCCTGCACCCTCCAACTGAACTTTTCAAATATAATATTGTAACTGAATCTGGCTAATGTTTTTCTTTTGTTAGCTCAAAGGATTGGTTGACTCTGAAATTCAAACTTATTATAGCTGTCCCACGTTCTTAGATTATTGTAACTTGGTTTTTGTCCCCTAGAATCATTGAAGTGACAATTTAGTGACTCGTAATCGGGTCCCATGTGAAATTGTTTATTTATGCTAAACGAAACGTTGAATAGGAAGCTAATGAAAATTAAAGCAAACAAGAGCCAAGCTATAGCACCCCTTTAAAGGAATTTTTCCTTTTTTCACACGTTTGATTATTCAAAATTTAACAAATTTGAAAACTCATTTCATTTTTAGTCAGATTTTGGTGGTTTTGAATTGTGTCATCAATATGCATGTTGTAGATGAATTGGGACAAAAAAATGTTTTTAGCATAATCAAGTGCAGTCAATTTCTGTGGCCTAGTAACCGTAACGGGAGACTTAATTGATGCTATTGATGACTGAGTAACTGACCATGAAAGAATCTGAGAAATGATGATAATCTTGGGTAACTTTGTCTTGCAGCTTCTATCATGGTTTCCTGACCAAAACTTGTGGCAAATGAAAATGTTTCCAATGACCTGAGCAATAAACAGAAGGATTAAGGCTGCGATTCCCAATCCAAATCCTTGACTTCCTGGCAAATAACAAAGCTTCCCATTTAATCTGAGATCATTTTTCTACACCAGAGACACAAAAACAGAGGATTCACTAACAGAACAGACATTAATATTTTTTTTCCAACAAATATATAAGGTGTAAAAACAAGTTCACATAAACGTTTGTACCTTTGATCGCTTAAATTCAGCAGCAAAACACAGGGTGAAGGAGACAAGGCCGAGGATGATGATGAGGGAGAGTAACAACACTGCTGCATAACTGTATTGTTGCCTTTCCATATTGACTCTGAGGGGTCAGAATTGGGTGACTGTGTTTTCAATCTTCACGGAATATCGGATATGATTGAAACAAAGTTTGAAGGAGGCTTGATATTTTACTCAAAAAGGAATGGTGGAAAAGAGGAGGAAGAGGAATTTGGTATTTGTTCGATTCTCTTCTTGGTGCCGATGACTTACGAAAAGTTTGGGCGGTTGGTCCCTCTTTGTTGGCTTTAGGCTGAGAACTGGCTTGGAACTTTTGCGGTAGAAAAGTCCTTTGCTTGGAAATTGAGGCACTGATTGTGGTGTATTTAGGCTGTTTTGGGTGTCTCGTGGAATTTTCTTTGAATCAATGATTCATTTCTTTCGTTCTTAGTTGGCAATTGGCAGCAAAGTTGAGTTGGTCAAACTTCTCAATTTGTAAATGCTTCAATGAATGGTTTTTTGGTTTGGTAGAGAGGCAAAAAGAAAGAGTAAGCAAAGGTTTGTTTAGGTTTATGTGGATTCAGTTTTTGGGTGAAAACTAAGGAAGGTATGCTTGAGAGGGACAAGTTTGAATGGAATTCAGGAAAATAAATAAATAAAAACGCCTCATATGTATAAGATGAAAGTGGGGGGGAAAAATGCAAAGGAGAAACAAACTATGGGCAAAATCTGCAATAATTTGTTAGTCGATCAAATTAGAAAAGAGTGTGATTTTGAAGAAGGCTGATGATATTGTGATATTCCACTTTTTGAATGTATTAAATCTTATCATTGTAATAAAATAAAATTGTTAACAATAAAAAATAAAATGTCAATATTATTGAACAATTTGACAGTGATAATCATCCTTACGAAAATCTGTCTACGGACAAAAAGGAACTTCAAGAAGAGTTTTGCAGTACAACTTCAAGTCTATTTATAACTAAATAAGATATGCTTATGCCTTTACCAAAGGCTAAAGACAATAAAGTATAAACAATTATCAGCAAAATGTGATTATGGCTTCTTCCAAAATTTGAAGTAACAGACACGGGAAATGACATGATAGATTTGAGAAAGTTTTGCTTCAGTGAATGGGAAGATTAATGGTGGGCCTAAATAAGAACTAAAAAGTGCTAAAATGATTCTATTACAGTATCTGGCCAGCGCCTTTAAAATCTAGGATGCAAGATATTTCCTGCGTGCTCGTTGAAATTTCCAAAGATTGATATATATATATATAATTCTACTCTACTCAATCTAGTGCTGGATCAGTAGTTTAAAAATTGAGTGCAAAGTTTGACTCATTGAAGGAATAAGTTAATAAATTTTTATATTCTCTCAATTCCTAAAAAAATTTTTACTTTTAATTAAATATAATTCTTTTAATTATAAAATATAACACACTTAAAGTCACCATTAAATATATAAATTTTTAATTTTACTTTTTTATTCTACATTATATTATTATTAGTAGTAAAAATAATATAATAAAAAGTTTTAAAAGTATACGCTTTTTTCAAAGATAAATAAATTTTTTAAAAATAAACTCTTTCTTTCTTCTTATGACCAAAAAAAATAAAAAAGGTGTAAGTTATTCAAAATCAAGATAAAAACATCAATAGAAATCCTATTATATTTTAGGATTGAAGGTAACCATTTAGTATTGGTAATAATTACTCTGGAATTGAGTGAATGTTTCGGTCAAGTGATATCATTTTTTATAAAAAAATTTATGATGTTAAGAGTAATTCTATAAGAAGTGAAGCAAAAGAAAAAAAAAATTCTTAGGGTCCGTTTGGCCAAGCTCTTTTTATTTATAAATAAAAAAATTCTCAAATAAAAACAAACTATCCAAACACATTTTTATTTCAAAATTTAGAATTTAAATTTTCCTACTTAAATTCCTCTCACATAAGTTTTTAAAAAATTTTCCTCTTATTTTTCCCTCCAAAGTACTTTCTCTATCAAAAAATACCCACCAAAATTTTCACACATTTCAATATAACTTTTTCCATTTGCAAATAGAAATGCCTTGTCCAAATAAACCCTTAGAGCTTCTTCATATCATCAGAATTCACTTTTAAATCATGGTTTTAGGATCCAACCTTCAGCATGGATTAATGAAAATGTGAAAGTAATTGCCCACGCTTTTAAACTTTTTTTTAAAACTAGTTTTTGGAGATTCGTGCGAGATGCGGGGTGCCCAAAACTTTTTTCATATTTAAATAAATATTAATTTTTAAAATTTTTATAGAAAATTCACTGTGTATTTAAAAAAAGATATGTAATTTGTATTTATTTTAAATATTTTTACATTATTTCTAAACTATATAAATTTTTTGTTAAATTAAATGTAGAATAAATCTTAAAATAATATTACATATTAAAATAGTGAATTTTTTCATTATAAAAAATTTTTATATTGAAAATGAAATATAAATAACTAAAACTATTATCATTAATGAATACTATTAAAACATAACAGTTTCTATCCAAACAACTCAGTTCAATGTAATAATTTTAAAATTTTTAATAATTTGATATTCATATTAGTTATTATATTTGCATATAAGTTTAATTTATTTTCACAGTATATTTTTGTCTTAATCATTACAATTTACCAATATAAGTATAAATAATTGCCACCCATTTATCCCCAATAAAACTTTTTAAACTTTTTTTTAATATCTCTATGTGTATGTTTCAAATGTCTTTCTAGTATTTTTTTATTTATTTTAATTTTAATTTCTAAATTATATAGTTTTTAAAAAAATAATTTTAAATTACAATAAATTATATAATAATTTTTACAATTAAAATAGATTATATTATAATTAAAATAAATTATATTATAGAAAATAGAAAATATATTCCTTATATACAAAAAAAGTAAATAGATTTATTTTTTGTGTATTTAAATTTAGGATAAATTACATCTACTACCCCTGTGGTTTGTGTAAATTACCAATCGAACCCCGATATTTAGTAAAACTACCAATACCCCCTTAAGAGGGATAAATATTATGAATTTAATTGATTAAATGGGTTAAATGTTATGAATTTATCAAATTTAATAGGGTATAGGTAATTTCCAAATTTTAGAGTTTTGATTGGCAGTTTTTACAAACTATAGAGATAGTAAATGTAATTTACCTTAAATTTAAGTTTAAAGTTGACACTTTTAGCTCTAGGTTACAAAAATATCTCAATATTGAGATAATTGAGAGAAAATCATGTCACACTATTAGTTTCATATAAAGTATACTCTTTTTTTACCATAATAAAATTTATTTAATTTGAGTGCTAATATTTAAAGGTTTATATATATAGAGAGAGACTTTATTATTATTATTTTTTTTTGTACTTAAGTAATTGGAATACATATATCTAAAGGTATTTTTTCATGGACCTGATTTTCTTTTTCATAACATTATTATAATACTATAAACACTTAATTTAAAAAAATATAATAATAATACTTAATTAGGAAAAAATACTATAATACACTAACAACAATAACAACAACATTAATAAAACTTTTATCCCACAATGTAGGGTCAATTATATGGATAAAATTCCATAACACTCTATAAATAAATATGTGTGTGTGTGTTGCGAGATCCAATGGATTGTCTGGAAAATGTCGTGCTCTCAAAATTGGCATCTTCTGTCTAGATTAATTAATAAAAAATGTACATATTTAAAGGTATGTTTTATGTAAATATGATTATTTTTTTGTGCATAATACTATAGAAACACTATAAAGAATTAATTAGAGAAATTATTATAATAGAGAAAAAATATTATTATAACACTATAAAAAAAATAATCTAGTTATCAAAAAAAAAAAAAAAAGAGTCCATTTTTTTGAATTTTTCTTAGCATCAAAATCAAAGTCCATTTTTTAATAAAATTCTTATAGTGTGCTTACTAATGATAATTATGTATGACTCACAATTAAAAATTAAGAATAAAAATATAAAATTATACACTTGTATTGTACTTTAAACTAAAAATAAAAAAAATTGTACTCATATAAAAGTTGACTCTTTTTTTCGACAAAGGGAATATTTTTTTATTCAAAAAAAGGTTTTTCTTTTTCTAAATAAATAATGCAACCAATGATGATATGTTAGACCAAATATTTATAGTATGACATCATTTTTTATCAGTTTCTTATTATATACTGAATTATTTTTGTAACGTTAGAGTTAAAAGTGTTGACTCTTAAATATTAGGACCTAAATGCATTGACACTTGACACTTCAAACTTTTAGAGATAAAAACTGTTAATATAAAATTAAAGTCTAATGTTCAAATGTTACTTTTTATTAATTTTCTTTAGTTGCAATAATAGTGAAGTATTTTTCTAATTTTGAGAATCGAAAGTATTAGTTTTTAAATATTAAAAATTAAAAGTGTCAACTTTCTACATTTTAGAAACTAAAAGTGTAATTTTTCCTATTTGGACTATAAATAGTAATTTTCTATTCGGTACTTTGTGTGCATAGTGGCAGCAGACTAGTTTTTATAATAAAAATGAGTTTTATAATCCAAAACTTTCTTTTACGCCAAGTGTCATTAATCATTTAGATTTTTTTATTATTTTATTCTCTCAATTAACACTCAATTTTATTTTATTTTGTTTATTTAACACATAACTTGTGTTTCTTAAACCCCAAAATAATTCACAAATATGATTAAATTAACGAATTTTAAAGCTTTGGATGCGCAAAAAACGATGAATTTGATGCATCCAAGAACATTAAGTTTTGATTTTTTGTTTAGAAAAAAAAAAATTGATCCTTTAGAAAGGTACTTGCATTCATTGTTAGAGATTTGGTGAGGAAAGTACACCTTGTTTTTAGTATGTATTTTTAATAGAGTAATAATATTCACAGTGACTTTTTATAGTAATTTTTTAAAGTAATTGATATTATAAATATTAAAAGAAAAAATTATTTTTTATAATTTTATATTTTTTGTCATTTCATACATATCACATCAGTTATTATAAAAAATTATTATAAAAAGAGGTTATCATTACTTTTTTTTAATATTATCTTATATAATATATAAAAAAAAATAGCATTGCTTTTATGTTGGTACGTCAAATCCCATCAAGCATCTTATTTAATGTTATCCTCTGTTAAAAAACAAATAACATCGTCATCTTCTTAACCATTGATGCGTTCAGAATGCTGCCTTCTTCCTCCTATTGAATAAACTCTGGCCGTCATTAGAATCTAACCGTTTCTAGTGGTTTCGAAATAGGGGCGGGCCTTGAGAGAATTTCTCTCATCCTAATGCTAAATATCATGTTTTCTGGTTTATTGGGTTAATAGATTTCTCCAAGTAAATAAAAACTCAAGTTGAAATACAAAAAGAAACAAAGTAAAGGAGAATTTTAAAAAAAATTAAATATAATTATACTTATATAGATTAATGGCAAGAAATCAATGTATAGAAAAAAATAATAAAGATATTTCTGAGGATTGACTGGGGAGATTATTCGTACCTAATTATCTAATGAATCTAATGCATGAGTTGTTGCTATAAAAAAAAAAAAAAACAAAAGCAAATCTCTTTTTCACTCAAGTCATTATTTCTAGAGTCATGCATTATAGTCAAAGGATTACTATTCTCAGACTACCCAAGTACCATATATCATGAATTTTAGATTTCTAAATTCACCAGTTCATTTTACATATTTTACGCTAAAATTAATATGGTTCTAATATAAAATATCTTTTCTTTTAAATATATCTAAGATCATATAATAAAACCTATAACATATAATCTAATTGGTCACTTAAATTGCATGTATATTACATTAAAACCTGATAATAGACCTTAATTCACATAATTTATAATATATATCAACAAATAATTGAATAAACATATCAACCAATGATCAATTGTTAGCCACACATAATGAAAGAAGTATTTGATCAAAGAAATAGAACCCAAAAAAAAAAATTAAAGACTCAAGTACAGGAAACTCCATTTACTAGATGATGAAGCCCACAACTTAGTCTCCCACCCAATGAACAAATCTTTGATGAGATGGTTTTTTTTTTTTGCACTAAATATGAAAAATATTCAAGTCCTAGACTGGGGTTCTATAAGATTTGCCCAAAAATAAGATAAAAGTATTCTAAAATATGAGTATTTATAAGAGTTAGACATAATAAGTTCATAACAAGTGAGTCCAGCAAACATAAAAGTATAAAAGATCATAGGGTCAAAAACTTGTTGATTTTGCACTTGAATTTGAGCAAGGTGACGCTCAGTGTGACTTCCACTTTTCTTCCCTTTTTGTTGTCTTCTCACAATTTTAAGGCCTAGTGCTCTTTTTGATTAATTTCTTCTTCTTTTTAAAAAAAAAAAAATGGTAACCCTTCTTCTTAACTTTTCAATAATTCAACAACTGTCCAAATTAATCTTATATAGTGCAACATATGGCCATTCTTTCAAAATATGTCAATTATCAACTAGTGTCATTATATCTTCATTTTAACCTTAATTTTGACATAAATAATGGCTGATTTAAGAGAAATCCAAAGCATAAGATTTAATGACTTTCGGAAGTAAATTCAAGATCTCTTCATTTATAAAAGAAGAGATACACTCCACTGAAATTTAGCATCCAAATTACCTGGCATGTACGTCTGCATCTCTAAACTTCCTTTTTTTTTTTTTTCCCATTTCTTTTCAAAATCACTCCTTTTTAACTTCTTTATGACTATGGAATTGTTTTTACCTAAAAATAATAAGATTATATAATTAGTCTCTATTTAACCTCAGAAACGATACAAAATAGTAGTTTTACACTCGTACAGATTCTAAAAGTTTGGCTTGTTCCTTCATTACTAGCAACGGTTGTAATAATTTCTCCCAAACCCAAAATCCAGCATAATCTATTGAGAATGTGTTTTGTATAAGGCCAAGAGACTACCCATATTCTACCAAGAATGGCAATAGTAGTAATAATTGTACAATTAAAGTTGGAGGAGCAAGAAATGAATGTAACCTACATATGCATTATAGAGTTGGCCTTGTAAGTGTAGTTAGTCTTTCTGTTTCATGTATGTCGCCATCACTTCTTACATTGAGAACCGCACTCTCAACATTTTGTATATTTTCATGGTCGTGTGTATTAATTGATGCTAATATTCTGCCAATTCTGTCTTTCAGCAAATAGGTTCTCCAATTGCGCCTGAATGTGAAATTAGATATATTAGTGAACTTGCGTTTATTTTGACCCAAGTGAATAAACATTCTTCCATGCAACTATGCAATTTCAATCAATTCTGTGTTATGACCATATTGTTGGGCTACAAAAATTGCCATAAAATATTAGAATTCATAAAGACAATTCTCTTTCACTAAATTTCTAATTTTTCGCGTTCTAATTTTTCATAGTTTTAGAATCTAACAGGAATTGTAGAGTGCGCTTTGATAGAGCTTAAATTGTGCATATTTTTTGTTAATATTTTCTGCATATTAATTTGATTACAATGTGAAATTGTTTGAAATTGATATACTTTTTTGTTTTAGGTATGAAAAATAGAATTGGAGAAAAAGAGGAAAAGCAAGAAGAATTGATGGAGAGTTCTAGCAAGAGAAGGAAATTGGAAGCTGTCAAATTGGAGAAGGAAAAGAGTTATTGCAGCTAGTTTTTAGGAAACAAGCACTTTATTTTAGTTAGGAGTATATTTTCTATTCTTCTTATGTTTCCTTTTTAGAGTAGAATTAGTATTAGTAACAATTATCATTACTATATTTTAGGACTTACTTTTGCTATAAATAGGCCAACCTATGAAGCCCAAAAAGAGTGTAGAATTTCTTCTCTTAGAAACCAACGTTTCTTTTCTTCTTTGTCTTTTCTTTAGTTTAGTTTTTCTTAAATTCTTCTTTTCTAATTCAAGGGAAGGATTGATTTGTTCTTAATTTTATTTTCTTGCTTTTAATTCAAATACTTGTTAATTCTTGATTTAATTTTATGAATAATTAATGATTAATTAATCGACAATTTAATTGTTCATTAGTTATTCTAATAAATGGACCAAGTAGCAACTAAGTTAAGATTGTTTATGTTTGTAAATATGCATGCTTAATTTAGGGAATTAATAGGACAAGATTAATTATATTAATTTTGGTTTAACTATTTTCATAAGATCTTAATGCTATCATTAAATTGATATGATTGATGGTAAGTTTTGATTTTAATTATTTTAGGAAAATAGAAATTTATTAGTTAAATATTTGAATTAATTATTTTTATGCAATTGAATGATATGGATTAGAAACTCGATTAATTGATAATTCTAGTCATTTTTATTTTTATTGCTTTAATATTTATTTTTATAAGTTAATATTCAAAAAATCCCGTGTTTATTAATTTATAATTTATTGTAAATTTAATTTGTAATTAATTAATTTTTGTAATTAATCAATTAGTTTCTTGTTTATAAATGATGGGTTTAGGAATGGAATGGATTTGTGGAATGGATAGGTTTGGAATAGAATGGAATGATAATAATTATGTTGTTTGGTATTATTTGGAATAAATTTTATATTAAAATTATAATAAAAATAGTATTTTACATTATATGATATTTAACAAATTATATAGAAAAATATTTTCTATAAATTAGTAAATTTGTTTTTAAAAAAATTAAAAAAAGTAGGAAGAAACAATGGGATTGGAGAAAATTTTTAATCCATAGTATTCCATTCCCCTCCCAAACCCTCATACCAAACAGCCTGTAATATTACTAATATTTTCCTTCTTCTTAAAAAAAAAAAAAAAATTTAAAAATTACGGGTTTCACAGACCCAATTCCTTTTTCTCCAATTCTTTCTTCTGTAAATTAGACTCCTATCCACCGCAGCTTCCCAAACTGCAGCTCAGCCACCGCCGCTCCACCGCTGCATGTCTCCGTCAATCGGCAGCAGCCTGGGTGTCTCTGTCCATCGGCAGCCTCCCCGCCTCTGTCCCTCCGCCAGCTGCGTGTTGCCGCACCGTTTCTCCGCCAGATCGCTCCGCCGTTCTGCAACCCAGAACGCAGTGCCTCCGCCCAAGACCGTGGTTCCTCTGCTCGTTGCCTCTCATCCTCCACTATTCTTGCTCCGCCGTTGCTGCACCATCCGTGCTTCATCAAGCTCGCCACTGCCGTCAGCCCAGTCACCGCTCTGCTGTCATATTCCTGGAGCAGCGCTGCTGCGCTGCCGTGCTTTTCTCCAGCCTTCTCTTTGCTGCAGTTTCGCCCACATCAGCCGCCACATCGCAGTGGACAACGCTGCAATTGTTTCGCCTCTCTGTTCCGCCACCATGCTCCGGCGTACCAACTCTCTCTTTGCTACAGCTTTCGGCCCACATCAGCAGCCTCTTCTCTATTAGCTCCGCACCGCCGCTCTTGTTCTTCACCACACCGAAGCTCAGATCGGCCGCTCCTCCGTTCTTTCCGCTGCTCGCTTTCTCACTGCTACGCTGCCACGTTTCTCCTTACCGTTGTCTCTGTCGCAGAAATCATTCATCACCTCGCACCGCGGACAGACACGGCCACAGCGTGTTCTTCTTTCATCATCAGCTGCAGCTTTCTAGCACCTCCATAGTCGCTGCTTCTCTCAGTCGCACTCTTGTAGCCGCTGCTTCTAGCCTCCGCTACTGCCGCCGTTCCTTTTTCTTCTTCGCCGGGATTTCTTTTCCCCATTGGTTCTATTAGTTGCTTTTTTTTTCTTTTTATTTTATTTCCGTTTTAATATGGCGGGTACTGTCCTTTCTTATTCTCCATTTTCCTGGTTACTTTCATATTGCTATCATGTGCCTAACAAGATTTGTTGGTTCTTAGATTTAATTCTGTGGCACTTGAGTTTGAACTGATTGTTGCACACTACTCGTCTTTAATAAGTTGATTTTTTTTTTATTATTATTATTATTATTTTTTTGGGTGCAATTATATCCTTGGCTGCTGTTCTTCATTGCTTGGTGTTGTGCTGTTCTTATTTACTCTTGAGGTGGTAATTTTATTGGTTTGATCATGACACCACAGAGCAGTCCTTCTTCCCCAAGCAGTCATTCCCCATCAAGATTTACATTTCCTTTTTGCAATTGAATAAGGGACTAATTGTAGAGTTTTTGAATGCGTTAATGAGTTCTATTATTTTTTGTTTCTAGTTTGGGAAGAATGGGTTGAAATATGTGTGCTAAACAATAATGCTATAGGTAAGAAGAATTGAAACAATAGTGGTTTGCAACGTATGAACTTCATTGAGAATGTGTTTTACAAGAAAGCATGTTATAGTGTGGCCAACTATGGCATGGTTTTGTGCATTTTCATTGTAGTGTTTTTCAACTTTCACATAGTAGCATGTGGTGCACCAAGTTATCATGTGATAGAGATTTTGTTTCTATTCAATTTTTTCTTTTGCCTAGTCTCTTTTTATTTTATTTCAACCACACTTTCATATTTTTCTTGGTGCTTTGGTATGTTTAACTACTATTAACTCATTAATCTTTCAGACCCTTTTCAATTTTACTTTTCTTTGGATATTACAATTATAGTGGTTTATGATCATCTAACTAAAGAAAGTGATAAGGGCTATAGAGTGATTTTTATTTGGATTCCATTGCTCTATCTTTATGAACTTATTATGTCTCTATCCTAAGTCATTTCTTATCCTATTTCACTACTATAATTTCTAATTGAGTTTCAAAGATTAAGTTTGGGAGTGTTATTTGCCTTATTATTGATTACTTTCTTCTATGATTTGTAGGTACCCATCGTTTGAGAAGAAGTACTTTTTATTTTAATTTTTTTTTTGACACTCTTACCACATTTAAGGACATCATACCCTCCTTCTTCATAGATGTTCTGTCCCGTATGTTTGCAATTCAGGGAAGTTATTCTGCCCTCTTATCTTTATATTTTCACTACTTCTTGTGAATGTGAGCTTATATTCTTTCATACATTGGGGACAATGTATGATTTAGGTGTGGGGGGGTGTTTTTGTGCTTTTGTGGTTAAAATTTTTTGTTTTTTGGCACAATCATGCTTGAATTGATATTAATTTCTTTCCTTGAACTTCCTAACTCTTTTTGATGCTTGTTTAAAGTAACTCTTGGTTAGCATGCATTAGTAGTTGAGTTGGAAAGCATGAAAAGGGCGAGTATGATTAGCCTTTGTTTTGAAAATTTTACAAGCATCTCGTTGATTTTGATGATTGAATTGAATGAGAATGTGCAATATTTGATACATTGAACCCATATTGTGAGTATTTGAGCCTAAGAGCATTTCCTTTTCTTGCTCACATAATTCTTTGTTGAGTATTGTTGAATATGGTATGATCATTCTAGAACTTGCTTTGTTATGCATGTCGAGATTACATTGTGGATTCATGCTTTGAAATGATAAGGGCATTTAGGATTAGCCATTTTAAACTTTCTAAAAAGCCATCCTATTATATATACCCCTAATTAGCCAATTTTGAGCCTTAACCTTTTTTTTGTTATAACACCACATCATTAGCCATAAACCGTTGTTTTGTTTTTACCAGTGTTGAACCCTTTGTTATAACACCACATCATTAGCCATAAACCGTTGTTTTGTTTTTACCAGTGTTGAACCCTTGTCAAGAATATGTGAGAATGAATTGTATGATATTTTCTTTTGATTCCAAGGAAAAGAACCACCGGGAAAAAAAAAGAGAGAAAAAAAAAAAGGAAAAAAAGAATGAAAAAAAAAAGAGAATGATGAAAAGTGTGAAAAAAGAAAGAGGAAAAAAAAAGGAAAAAAGAAGAAAAGAAAAGTGAAAAGTATTCCCTACGAAGATTGGACAAAGTAGATGTTCTCCATTGTATACAAAACGGTCCAACTATATGGTGAAGTTGCAAAAAGGGGATGCACTTTATTTGGAATAAAAAAGTGGTTCTATTATGCTAGTGTTGCTATCTTTGAGTCATGCAAGGAAGTTCTTACATATCTTGATTACTGTAGCCTAAAATTTTCCTCTCTTTTTACCGACCTTAACCTAAGCCCCGTTACAACCCTTATAAAGACCCTTTGATTGTTGTATGGATTCATATTTATAAGAGGTGAAGGTGTGATATATAAGCAAGCCTATGGTAATAACATGCTATGTTTGATTTGAGTGCAATATTGAACCCCTAAACACTTTGAGTACTTAGAGTGTAACCTGTGAGAAGTTATCAAATTTTGTTGCATTTGATTTCAATAAAATTGTTGGGATCAATGGGATGCGTATGTTTTGTTAGAAAATCAGGCTATGATTACTTGTTCGTTGGATTGTTATTCCAATCTTGATTTCTAATGTGTGATGACTTTTGGGTTATTTGTGAATGGGTTGAAAAGGGGAAGGGGATGGAGAGGAAGATATTGATCTAATGCATGCTTGAGGACAAGCATGGTTTAGGTGTGGGGGATTTGATAGAGCTTAAATTGTGCATATTTTTTTGTTAATATTTTCTCCATATTAATTTGATTACAATGTGAAATTGTTTGAAATTGATATACTTTTTTGTTTTAGGTATGAAAAATAGAATTGGAGAAAAAGAGGAAAAAAAGACGAAAATTGAAGCAAGAAGAATTGATGGAGAATTCCAGCAAGAGAAGGAAATTGGAAGCTGTCAAATTGGAGAAGGAAAAGAGTTATTGCAGCTAGTTTTTAGGAAACAAGCACTTTATTTTAGTTAGGAGTATATTTTCTATTCTTCTTATGTTTCCTTTTTAGAGTAGAATTAGTATTAGTAACAATTATCATTACTATATTTTAGGACTTACTTTTGCTATAAATAGGCCAACCTATGAAGCCCAAAAAGAGTGTAGAATTTCTTCTCTTAGAAACCAACGTTTCTTTTCTTCTTTGTCTTTTCTTTAATTTAGTTTTTCTTAAACTCTTCTTTTCTAATTCAAGGGAAAGATTGATTTTTTGTTCTTAATTTTATTTTCTTGCTTTTAATTCAAATACTTGTTAATTCTTGATTTAATTTTATGAATAATTAATGATTAATTAATCTGACAATTTAATTGTTCATTAGTTATTCTATTGCTATCCATAAGTTCAATGATCCGTAATTGTCATGAATAAATGGACCAAGTAGCAACTAAGTTAAGATTATTTATGTTTGTAAATATGCATGCTTAATTTAGGGGAATTAATAGGACAAGATTAATTTACTGTAGCTATCTCGGTATATTAATTTTGGTTTAACTATTTTCATAAGATCTTAATGCTATCATTAAATTGATATAATTGATGGTAAGTTTTGATTTAGAGTGCTGGGCTCGGTTAATTATTTTAGGAAAATAGAAATTTATTACGGTTATCCTAATAAGTTTCAAGTTAAATATTTGAATTTGCAAGAATTATTTTTTTTGTGACCTATGATCAGTGATGCAATTGAATGATATCGACCCTTGGATTAGAAACTCGATTAATTGATAATTCTAGTCATTTTTTATTTTTATTGCTTTAATATTTATTTTTATAAGTTAATATTCAAAAAAATCCCCGTGTTTATTAATTTATAATTTATTGTTCAAGGCTTGAAACTATACTTAGGTTCCAAATTTAATTTGTAATTACTTAAAGACCAGTAATTAATTTGGTGGGCTTCGACAAGCCTGCCACGCTTAAATTTACAAACTTGTGTTTTGATGCGCAAATGGATAGTCCAATTGATACTGGAGTTTACTGATTGACACCTGACAGTGATTTGTATCTTTAGTCCCAGTTCGTTCTTGCTATAGTATTAATTTATTGGATTTAGTAATTAAAAATTGACAAAACTGAAATTTATTGTATTTGATGAACTATCTAGAGAATTCTAAGAAGAAAAATAAAATCCTTATACATATCAAATGAAGAAGCCCTTATTTAGCTGAGGAAGAAAATAAAGGGTTAGTTGCATAAATAACTGGGCTGTGTATCCTAAAAACTCTTAAAAATACATAATATAACAAGATGAAATAAAAATATATTAAAAAAAATCAACTTTAATGCTAGAAATAGCTACTTCTCCAGGAAGGGATCGAGAACTAGGTGCTTGGATTAATCATCTAATTCCTATGGCAAAAATGTCATAATTGCTTATATTTAATTCCAGGGAAAAAGGATTAGACTATATGGAATAGGAAATTATCTATTTCACATGAAACCATTAGAGACTCTTTATCTCTGTGTGTGAATACTCAGAAGGTGTTTCATCTTTCCTCGGTAGAATGGAGAAAGCTTTCTGAATGGAGAAACACAATATGAAAAAAAAAAAAAGAAGAAGAAAATTTACGTTATCCTTATTCTTTGATTCTTTTTTAATTTAGGTTATGATTTTGATATCATGATTGATTTTACAATTTGATTAATCAATTCATGTACATCTACTTACTAAACTTATAATATTTGCAATTACATCCATGAGGAATACTCTTATCTTTCTAGTCAATTAACATCATGCTTCAAAATAGTAGCCAAATTATTGACTTTTGACTTTCTTATATTAATATTATTTACATCACTTTTTGCTTGATATCTTAACAAATTACAGATATCCAAGCTATTATTATTGTTATTCTGCAGCCAAAACTATATAGAGATGACTCTTCAAACACAAAAAATTGTGTTATTATTTATGAGAGTTAAGTATACCACTCCATAAAAGCATACATTCCATGAATGAAAATACCAACTAAGAGTTTAAGATTTAACTGCACATTTCTTTTATCCAAGAAGAAAAAGACTAATGATCATGGTATTTTGGAATGATTTCCTAAAAACAGAATTACTTCTGCTCCTAATATCAATGGAATGAGAATGGCCTATCGTGGTAAGCTTGTTTCAAATGTAACTTACAAATTTATTCTTTTCTAGTTGGATTTTCATAGAGAATCTAAAAATTTCAACTTTCCACTAAATCAAACTATCAATATTTCCATGTTGTTAACATTTCTATTGGTTAACTTTCTATTATTTAGTCAACTGGTTAACTTTACCATTAATGCTTCAATTGGTTAATGTTCTGCTAAAAACATTATTAATTTCAACTTTTATAATACAAGCACCAGCCTTCAAAAATCTACTACTATGAAGAGAACGCTTCCTTTCCATCCAACAGCAGTAGAGAATAGCAACAACAACAAAATCATTGATGCAAGCCTCTCAAAGAAAATGCATGACAACCAGATGATTGACGAATGCTTACATCTTTAAATCAAATAAAACCTAATTATTGTTTTCTGTAGGTTCATTACTGCTAATTTTATATTTTCAAATTAAAACATCTACTGTTTTAATATCCTTAGCATAGCTTCTTTTACTTTAAATCACACAAGTATTTGGTACTTCATTTCAATATTTCCATAGGTAATTTGCCTAACTTGAATAGGTATTAAATTTATAGGTATCATTATTTGCCTAAGTTGCCAACTTGTGGGGGTATCATTATTTGCCTAAGTTGCCAACTTGTATAGATATTAAATTTGTAGGTATCATTATTTGCCTAAGTTGCCAACTTGTATAGGCGTATTAAATTTAATTTGCCTAAGTTGGCTTATTTGATGTTATATTATATTTTAGCTTTCTATATAAAAAAAATGTAAAAAAAGCATATTGTGCCCTAATTTCTATTTACTGTTTCCCACAACAAATGCACGCCCTACCCACCTATTTTCTTCCTGCAGTATGAAACTTCTCTCAAAAGCATTCAACTTTACAAGGCATTCTACTAAGAAATCTTTTACAGTACCACCAAAAATAGAACCTTTGAAATTCATATTTATTTAAGAAATAATTAGGATATATTTTGTGGCCTCTTTTTCTATCAAAACACTCCCAAATTTCAAATTCTTCATTCATATTTTTTCCCAAACTAATTAATTTTCTTGGTCTTTTTCTTACTTTTTGTTGGGATGTAAAAATTACGATATAGTGTAACCATAATCGAGATTTTGTCATTATATGCTCAATGGAGCAATTTCGAAGTTGTAATTAGGTTTAGGAAGATGTATAGAATTACAAAGTTTAGACTTTTCCATTGGTAATTTTGTAATGTGCCTTGTGGGTTAGAATCACTTTTTAGTGGCATTTTACCTGTTACCTTTTTCCTGCAAAAAGAGTATAAGAAATAGGGGGATGCTATAAACCATGAACGTAAAAACTTCAAAATCTTCAACTAAACATAAATCATGAATTGAGTATATTAGATTTACATTCACATGGATACCACAATAACTTATAGCTGATATTAATTTTAGCAATAACTTTACTATTCAATCTTTTGATTCTCACCAAGCAAACATCTATCTACATAATTCTCATTCTTTTAGAAGAAAAAACTTTTTTTTAAAGTTGGCCATTTTCTCTTAGAGAAAAAATAGTTTTGCAGTTCACAGAACTTTTGAAGACTCCAATGACCAAGAAAAACTTAGAAATAGATGCTATCTTCTTCTTGCCTTTTCCCCTAATCTAATTTACTCTCTCTGATTTCACCTCAAATCTAAAATCCATAGCAATTGTAGAACTATGTACAAAAACTTAGTAAAATATTGAGGCCAAACTCCACTCCATCAAACGACCACATACTCGACAAGAAAAGAAAACTGAAAAGAGTCTATAATTTAAATTGATACTTCAAATAATAGCTATAGTACACTAGCTAAACTATATTAACAAATGCCAAAAGAAGCTTGAAAAATGTCAAAGCAAACAACCAAGTATAATGACAAACCTTGCACAACTTTCACATCATCCAAAACTAGGTAAAATTACATTATTAACTAATCTATTCATCTCAATATATTATTGCTAGCTTTATGAGTCCGGCCTTCAAATATGGTATTCATTTATATTAAGTCCAGATGAAGGGTTAAACATGGATAATTTGCTAGCTTCATCATCTCTTAAAAACAAAAAATAAAAAGAACACACTTTACGATATGGATTTAAGAAAAAATAATGATCTAAGAATTACAAATCTACTAAATATTATCAAGTACAAAATATAATACATATAAATAGAAAAAAAATTTACCTCTTTTTCTTTTGGAAAGAACAACTAGTTCAATTATGTCCATGTTGTTGACACAATCCATATTTTCTCTTCTTTTTTGTTTGGATTTCCTTGGGATGGTTATGCCTTAATGATTTAGGACGTAGTCTTGATGTTACACGAAAAGGATCTTATAAATTAAAAGTGGCAAGGGATTCAATTTGATCATCATTCACTTGCAAACCTCCATTAACCAAAAAGCCTACATTCTTAACTTTCTGACCACTATCAACTTCCATCTCTAGGTTATCATTTATCAAACCAAACTCATCAGAGATATTTCTTATAGTATTTTCAATAAGATCAAAATTTTCTTATGAGCTTCCTAATTCAATGAGTTCTGAAAAATCCATGATCAAATTATGTCTCCATATCATCAAAAATGATTATGTGTCTTTTAAATCATAACTTGACATTTTCTTAAAGTTATGCATTTTAGCTTCTATTGTCCATCTCTTTAAAGTATATTGTTGTGGACAACAATTAACTAGAGATTCTTGAACCAACACAGTAAAGATATACTTACACAAAATTCAAACATATGGCAATTGCAAGTACTTTTGCCTTATGAAGAATGAAGCACTAAAGTGTACATTGGATTTTCTTTCTCGTTTTGTATCACCATGTAGGTCTTTTTTCATCCTTCCTCACTAAGCCTGATTGCTTTATACTTTTGGCTTGAAAAAAGCTCTTCTTGAAATTTCAAAAAAAAAAAAAAATTCTAGTATCAATCTGGACCGCTTCCACTTCAATCTGATAGCATGTTTTTAGAATAGTCTTCGAGTTTCTTGTCTTCATTTCTTTCTCCTTTTCTTTTAAATATCTTGAATTCAATGTCTTCTCGTATTGAAAGACAAAATCACTATCTAGAGTACTTGAGCAAACAAAACCCTTAAAAAAATTTGTTCATACTTTCATTTTTTGTGTTGTAAACATACCTACACAAAATGTACCTCGTACATATGCAAGAACCCATTTTTCATGCCGCTCGTATAGATCTTTTAGCCAAGAATTATCTTCCAACTTATATTTTTTTATGAGCTTTTACCATTCTAATTCAAATTCTTCAAATCAAAGTTGTATTATATATGTAATGATGTAACTCAAACTTGAACGAAGATTTATCATCATCTGTTATAATAGTTTTTGGAGCAGATCCACCCATTGCCTCAAGCCAAGTTCTAAGTAACCAAATATAAAAGTCAATAGTCTCATTAACAAGTAATGCGCAACCAAACATATGGATAAGCCAATCTTGACCTTGTATTAGCCCAAAACGAATTTTACATGTGATTATTTTCATCAACTTGGACAGCATAGAAAAATCCAAGATTTTTACTTTGACATTCTTTGAAATAATTATACATCCTTTGCGCATCCCCTTCTTTGAGCAATTGTCTTCTTTTATTATGTAAGTAAGCTTGAATATCAGATGATATACAACCAATTTTATTTTCACCGCCACATTCTTGACCTAAAACAGACATGATTTTTCCTATAGGTATACCAACTTCATTAAGTGTATCAACAAGACTTCTTTGAACTGGTGTAAATTTTTTATTTCCCTGAAACAAACATGTACTTCTAGAAGTACAAAGCTCGTGATTATGTTTGTCATCAAACTTACTAATGACCCACTTTCCATTTTCTTTTCTTAAATTCATCATAGCTTTGCATCCCATTCTAATTATTGCATGCTCCACATTAACTTCATTTTTTTCTTTGTACAAACTTTTTCTACGTAATCCTTCCTTTGAGCAAACATATTCTACACCAATTAAGGATTTATCCTTACGTAAAAGTCAAGTATGAATTTTTCGTGTTAAAGCCTATTCGTATTGCATATGCCTTATAACATGCATGAGCATTTTCTAAATCATTAAAAATTATACCTTTACAAACCTCAAAAGGAATGCCATGTATGCCCAAATTTTTATCACTCTATTTCAAATCACTCTTTCTAGTTAATATGTCATCAATTTTCACTGAATCATCCAATTTTTCACTTGAAGCTTCAAGAAAATTGTTAGAACTTGTGATTATCTCCTCATCAGAACTATTTCCATTTTTGGAATTCATCCTATTAATGAAAAATAGTTCATTTCTTATTTATCAAAAATAAATTAAAAAATACTTTTAAAAAAGGCATCTATTTCACAAGAAAATTTGACTAATTCAACAGTCACAATTAATAGAGTTATCAGTGAAATTGGTGATTGAATGTTGCTATATACATAGACCATAATATCACACTGCAAAGCATCTTATCTAATTTTTCCTTCTCTTGTTTGGTGTAGGTTAATTTGAAGATCCATCTAATTAATTTTTTTTTTAAATAATAGTGTTATTCACTTGTTGAATATATATTATATCCTTCATGATGACATGGATACTCCATCAAGTTTTCTTATTACTGCTACATCATTCTTTTTTAATTTATACACTTGTGACTAAGTTTTCAATTACAATTAGTTGATAGGATCATTTATGCATAGGATAATAAAAGATTTCTACTATATAATTTAAGGTAAAACTATCTTGAATACAAACCTGCCAGTAAGGAATAAAGAAAAAACTATATAAAAAAAATAAAAAATAAAGGCAACTCTAATACAAGAACAGATTTAATCGTAACTCATTGGAGCTTATTTGACTATCAAGTTGGACATTCATTACGACCATGCATGTAGAAGAAAATTTTCTTCCTTTAACAGTAGTTATCTTGTTTTACTTTCTTCATTTTTTGCAATTATAAATAATATTCAATTTCAATACCCATTTAAATCTTAGAGAGGTAATAAGGTTTAATTGGCTTGAGAAATTGGTACACATTATTGGATGCATACAACTCCCTCAAAAGTTAAAAAAAAAAAAAAAAAAACTTATTTTCGGCACTAGCTATAGTAGTTATGTTACCCAGTCTAAAATATATATAAATTCTAAATCATATAATTATGGGGAAAACATTGTGAAGAATTGAGTTTTTCATGAATGGTGAAAAAAAAACTAAAAAATAAAAGTTTAATAAACATGATTATCCATACATTCAAAGTTTCGAGAAAAAAAAGTTTTCATATTAAATTATTCAGGTGTTCATAGTTTGTACTCTATCAAAAATAAATCTTTTTTAAGTAAAAACTTTATAAATCATCAAATTATTGCAATTTCAATTGTACATATCTAGAGTAGAATGGGTACAAATGGCTCCTGATTAAAAGGCTATTCCCAGTTGATATATAATCCCTTCGAAAATAATCAATCACCTTTCAATTTGCTCTAATATGGAGTTCAATTCTCAATAATATAAAGGTTTTATATAAAGAGGAAAAAACACTAGAGAGAAGGTCTCATATAGAGGAAAAAAGAAGTATTAAAATGTGGGAGAAGGGATTTGGAGCAAATGATGTTTAGAAAGGATTGGAAGAAAAACATGAATAAAAATTTTGAAACTTGGTGGTATTGTAGAAGACTTCTTGGTTGAAGACCTGGTAAAGTTAAGTGCGTTTAAGAAAATTTTCATACAAAGAGAAGAAAATTAAGAGTTGATAATTCTTAGAAATATTTTGATTAGAAGTATTTCTATGTAGTGAGCACTAATGAAGTTAATATGGAAGTTTAAAAAAAAAATCTTAGGTGACTCAATATTTTTGAATGCCTAACAAAGAGTTTGTCAGGATGATCCGGATAAAATATTATCTGAAAATATAGTCCTTAATAAAACCATCTTTTATTGAAAAACTGTCTTCTAGTCCCTTCATTCTAATGAAAACTTTTCTTTGCCTTAAAAAAAAAAAAAAGAGTCTATTTTTTAAGTAATTTTCTTTATTTTCCTTATTAATAATGATTATATACGGCTTATACTTTAAAAAAAAAATGTAAGGATAGACAAAGAAAATTGTGTATTTTATGGTGCACTAAGTGTGATGAATTTTATAACTAAAAAAAAGTTGTGTCACATCTAGAGTGGGCTTAAAAAAAACAGAGGGAGTATAATATAATAGTAATTATTTTGATGGGAAAAAAAAATTGGAACCTAAATGGAATGGAAAGGTATTAAACTTGTACTAGCTAGGCTGTGTATGGACAATCATTTTACTTTTTATTTTCATTTAACATAGGCTTTCCAATATATAAAATTATATGTCCAACATTATCTAACATATGTTTTGAAATGAATTTCAAAACACATTTTGTCTACTAAAAATAAAACCTAAAACACACCTATCCTCTAATCTTTCCTTTTTACATTTTAATATTTTAATTATTAGACTTATAATATTTTAGTTGAAAATACGTTTTAATTTTTGCAATTTACATAATATTTAAATTCAAAACATGTTTTTCAAATTCACAATTCATACACTATTTTAGTCCAAATACAAAATTTTGTAATTCATATAACATGTTAGTTCAAAACATATTTTAAACTATCAATCCAATCAACATTTTAGATAACATTTCAAAACATATTTTAAAAATACATTTTGAAAAGTAATTCATACTCAACCTAATCATTATAACATGGGTAATGATGTTTTAAAAAATATTATTAATACTAATAGTAATAATAGAATGAGGAGTGATATTTTTAACAATTTTAAAACACATAGCCTAAAGCATCATTTCTCTAATAAAATATAAACTATAATAAATTTAAAAAAATAGTTTTTGATATTTTTAGCAAGTGTTTGGTACATGGGTTTGGGAGGGGTTTGGAATGGAATGGCCAAATTTTGGGCATTTGGTACACGATCCATGGGTTTACAAAACCCTTTGGGGGTGGGTTTGTTGAAACCCCACCCCCCCCTCCCCCAGTTTTGGGTAAACCATGAGTATGGGTTTCAAATGGGTTCAAAAACGACGTCATTTTGAGTTAAAATTAAATTAAAAAAAATCCAGCACTAATAGGCGCGTTCCCCATTTTACTTTTTTTAAAAAAAAAAATCAAATTTCACTAAATTATAAAAAATATTTTTCCCTAATAACATGCACTTTGACTATTTTTTGAATAAGATATAATTTGTTAAATATCATATAATATAAAATAATAATATTTTTATTAAAATTTTAATATAAAATTTATTAATATTAATATTAAATTTTAATTTTAATATAAAATTTATTTCATCTTATTATAAAATAATATCAAACAATATAATTACTATCATTTTATTCTATTCCAAACATTTCCTTTTATTAAATTCATTTCATTCCTAAACTCCTAATACCATTTCCTTTTATCAAATCATTCCATTCCTCAAGCTACAGTGCAATAAAGAAATCCCCGCAAGTGAGAGAATAACCAGACGACAGGAATCCTCGTAACTCTCTTTCCCACTTTAACTCCACAAACATTCCGTCGGCAGCACTCCATCGACGACGCTTTTTCACTTCACTTTGCCGTCGGCGTTTATCAATCAATCTATCAACGGAAGTCGTACCTGTATCTTTCAATTGGATTCTTGCAGTAACGTTTGCGACTAGAGCTTCAGAATTTTTAGCCGGCTGGAGTGGTAATGGCGTCCGACCAGTTTCAGCAAAAGAATAATGAAAGAATCCCACTTAATCAGAGGCCCGAATGGGCTGACGTGAAGCCTGTCCCACAAGATGATGGCCCAAATCCTGTAGTCCCAATTTCCTATTCCGATAAATTCACTGAAACCATGAATTATTTCAGAGCCGTCTACTTGGCCGATGAAAGATCCCCTCGAGCTCTTCAATTAACTGCCGATGCCATCCAACTCAACCCCGGCAACTACACCGTAAGTTTTCTTTTTCATTCTTCTAATGTTCATTTAGTTTTTTTCTTTATTATGGTAGGATTGAGATTTTTAGTTTTTTTTTTTTTTTTGGGATGTAGTTTTTCTGGGTTTTTCGTTTTTATGGTTAGATATTAAGTGGGGGAGTTGTTTTAATTCTGGATAGTGCAATTTTCTCGGATGTTAAATTCCTGCAATTTGTTGGGAATTTTGCTTGCGTGTATAAATGTTCGAAATTTGCTTCTGTACCGCGCAATTCTTCTTATATGTATATTTGCAGTTATTATTACCCTTTTTGCCATTTAGAAAACTTCAGGAAGAATGTGAGCTGTGTTTTTATTAATTAGCGCAAAAGATCAATTCTTTATTTACTGAGGCTATTCATTTAGGTATGGCAATTTAGGCGGCTAATACTTGAGGCACTCGGTGCTGATTTGCACAAGGAATTGGATTTTGTGGACCAGATTGCTGAAGGAAACTCCAAGAATTATCAAATATGGTATGCCTATATCACCTCTTCACTTTGAAGCATTTCGTTTTGTTTCTTACCTAAACTTCAATTCTTCCTAGTGAAGGATAAGTGTAATATTTGCCTATGAGTAATTTGTATCTATTTTGGTGTTTTTCTTTCTTTCTTTCTTTTTCCCCATAATATAAGCCTTTAAATTTTGTTTCCTTATGTGTTGGCATCCTTTAAAGGGCCCATATCACTTAAATCATAATATGGTTTCTTTTGCATGTTAATGAGTAAAAGCTATAGTTTCATAAGTGAATTGGAGAATCAGCATTATCAAAGGAATGGAAACCTCAGGAAGGGAATCTCATTCTTACAATGGAAATGTCTCAAACAAAAAATGATGTATCAGCAAACTCTCAATCATATCTTTCATTGTATGTTTCCTAATAACATGTTATAAAATAATCTTCCTTTGTAATTATTTTTCAATTTTATATCCAAATTTTTGTTGGAGTTGGGGTTGGGGTATGGGTATACGATGTAATTGGCTTAAATTGCCTCCTTTTAAACCCTAACAAAAGGTAAGTTTTGTTTCTGTCCCACAGAAAGGATTGCTATACATATGGATTGAAAAGGGCTTGCTGAAGTCATTTTAATATTTTGGACTTCTTGAAACTGTAAACAATGACAGTTAAGAGATAGAAGTATATTACAAGTTACATGACAAATTATGTGATGCAGAAAGAACAAGGTTTGTTTAGGGGCTTCCAAGATTCTTATGGTCAAGCTGGATACAATAGGTGTTACATCTTCCAATTTCATTATTAGCTAATCACGGATAATGCAGGTGCACTTGTAAAGAATAAGTTAAGTCAAGAGTTCAATAAATTAATAGAGGCATAACATTGACTCATAACTGGCATGGAATATTGCTTCACTAAAGCCCATAATGAAGTCAAGAGTTAGCATACAGAAATCAAAAAGTAATTGCTCCAAAATCACAGTTCATATCCAACCAGGAGACAACACAATTTGTGATGGGCACCTTCAAGAAACAAAAGAATATTATGGATATGAAATAAGATTTGGTGCAAAATTGAACTCAATTAACATTAAGAACTAAATGCACTTAGGCACTTTTTTACTTCAAATAAACCGAGAGATTATTCTTGATCAAGAAGAATTATATATGTTGCAGATAAGACCTTGAAGCTGGAGAACACAAGGAATCACAACTTTTGCTTGATTTTGAACTTTAAATTGACATTTCGGTCACACAATCATTAAGCTAAAAATTTAATTGCTTCTAAGGGTGAAATATTATTTAGCTATTAATTAATTATCAAATCAGAAAACAAGAATTTGAAAAGCACCTTCTTTGCCAGTGATTTACTTTCTATATTGGACACGGAATTCTTGAATATCCAGGACATGCTTCTCTTCCCTCTTCCTCACTGTTCTCATCAATTATTCAATATCTGATAGAAATGTATGCTAATCTTGAAGAAATCTATAGTTTGCATTTCATGATGGCTATAGTTTTATAACAACTTGATTATTTCAGAGATGTAATCATAAACATAATCTTCAATTCTTAAATCTTAACATTATCAACATCAACATCACCTTTATCTCAAACTAGTTGGGGTCGGCTTAAATCTTGACATTATCATCATCATCATCAACTTTATCCCAAACTAGTTGGGGTCGGCGGTCGATGAACCCAAAGACATAAATCCATAAAATAAAGAAAATATAATAAAATAAATAGATATATAAATAGATAAAGAAATAAATCTTGACATTATGATTCATCAAAATTTGTGCAAGACAATTCTCCACTTAGCAAGTTCACTTTTTGAACATACATATATGTGCACAAATGCAGACTTGTTGCACATGTATGGATGCATTTAATATTTGTGAATCTGGTTATTCATGCCATAGCAAAACATTAGATTAGTTGGAAAAGTAATCAATCACAAGGTAGGAATAGTATTGACCTACATTTGGAAGGAATTGTGGCACTTCCAAGAATTGCAAGCGCTTAGCAATATTTTTCTTGTGATTGCTGTAAAAAATTATTTGCGTACTATATTTACTTCCTAAAGTCTCATCTTTTGAAGATGGTTGCTTCACTATTAAGTACTTACAAAAGGCTCTCACAAGCTTCGCATTAGTATCTTAATTATCAGCTTGGCTCATAATGTTTTGAGTAGATGCTATTTGGAACCTGTAATAACTCTTAATTTTCAGCCTCTCTTTGAACTGTAAATACTTAAAATAGTGAAGCAATCAAGAATTGCAAGTGCTTGCAAGCACTTAGCAGTATTTTTCTTTTGATTGCTGTAAAAAAATATTTATGTAGTATATTTATTCCCTAAAGTTTGAGATTTTGAAGATGGTTGCTTCACTATTAAGTACTTACAGAAGGAGTATCTTAATTATCACCTTGGCTCAGAATGTTTTGAGTTGATGCTATTGGGAACTTGTAATAACTCTTGATTTTCAGCCTCTCTCTGAACTGTTTTGCTTTCAAGTTCCCTTGAATGCCATCCATTATTTTGACAAAGATATGTGCTTATGATCTAAATATTCCAATTTTATATGTTAAATTCCTAATGAATTCTTAGGGCTTCCTAGCAGGTTGATAGTTAGAGCACTTCATTTTTTTTAATTGTAGATTTTTTCCTTTCTTCTCCTTGCCATACAAGCTATGCACTAAATGTAAGGCAGGTTTCCCTATATATCCTCTCTTACTACTTTTGTCCTATACCAGGATTGAGTTTTCTTATCACTTTGGTTTTATGTTGCATTCCAAATTTTTAACAGAAGATTTTGTAGGCATCATAGGCGTTGGGTTGCTGAAAAGTTGGGAACTGATGCTACAACTAGGGAACTTGAGTTCACCAAGAGTATATTTTCTGATGATCCAAAAAATTATCATACTTGGTCTCATAGACAGGTATTTGGGAATTTTATTTTTACTCTTGTCCTATTTCTTTCATTGGCGGGTGATCATTGTCATTTATTTTAGAATTTTCATATAAAAGCATGACTAGTTCCACAAATATCTGAAGGAAGTGTTTGGGGGCTTTAATTGTGTAATCATATTTAGGAGATCAGGAAGCTGAAAATAAGTATCTACTGTGCAGTGGGTTCTTCAAGCAATTGGCGGGTGGGAAAATGAGCTTGCGTACTGCCAGGAACTCCTTGAAGATGACATTTTCAACAATTCAGCTTGGAATCAGGTAAGATTCATGAGTTGGATTAGATTACCTAGCTATCAATTTCTACACAGTTGTGGTGGTCAGAATGATTTTATTCTGGTCTCTTATGTCTAATAACACAATTTGGGCTGTGTCTATTTTTGAGCACATAATAGTTAGAAGCATGAACTGGAGCCTTGGCGCAGCAGTAAGAGCTGTTGCCAAGTGACCTAAGATCACAGGTTCAAGTTACGGAGACAGCCTCTTATGGAAATATAAAGTAAGACTATGTACATTAGGCCATAATGACCCTTCTATTCCCGGAGCCCCCCCGCACATGCTGGAGCTTCATGCACCAAGCTGCCATTTTTATAATATTGAGAAGTGCCAAGCATACTAAAGCATAGAGGACCTTCCCAGGTTTAAGTGCAAAGCATGAAGCAAAGTTCACAGTTATGTAAACAGCATTATTGCTGTGCTATGGCCTACTATTTTGCAGCAATAACATCTACAAAATTTTAATTTAAAAGATATGATAATGGAGTATTTAGTTTCCCATGGAGCACCTAAAATAAGTGCAACAAGCAAAAGTACAAACTATAGTGCTGTAATAAATAACATTTGAATTGTGAAAAAAATAAGTACAACAAGAATAGATGAAAAAGTGGAAGTTTTCAGGGTTCAAGCATGTAGAGCATTCTAAAAGCTATATAATTTGGAGAGAGGAGAGAGCTGTTCAATATTGATACATAGGAAGAGATGTGAAAGCTTTTATGCCCTAATTATTATGAGTTATGTATTGTATAGAGTTCTGCTAATTTATGGTGGAATTTTACGTTTCATGTCTCATGTTGTCACTATTTACCATGTGCCAAAGTGTACTTCAGTTTGTGACCTAGAATATTAGAGAGTTAGACTTTATTGTGAATATCCCTGATCCTTTTGCATAGATAATCTGAAACAGCAAGGTCACGATTTTCGCAAGAGTTGAACTTCGTGATATCTATTAGACAAACTTAATTCCATCTAATGGACAAACATGACCAGGGAGTTTAGCGTAGAATGTTCTGAAGCCAAAGTTTAAGACTGAATATCTGAATTTCTTTTTCTAATGCAAACTCTTTCGATCATTTGATATTGACAACCATCACTTTCATGATTACCTAAACCAGTTTAGAAGTGGCAAATTGAAATTCAAAGTTCTCAAATAGAAAAGTTCAAAGGGAAGAAGTGTATGCAACACAATTATGTGCTGGCTTATTTTTGTAAATCATGTTTGCATAGCCTGTCCCAAGCCAGGATAAAGTGAGAGGGTTGCATCAAGTGTTACGAGCCGGCTACAAAAAAAATAGCCATCTTTTATGAGATGAACCCAAAGGATATTTTGTTGGAGCGTACCCTTCTTAGCGACGCGTTGTATCGGCACTCGGATGTAGCGAAAAATGAGCAAGGGTCCTTGCACCAAGTTAGGCGGGTGCGAGGGTAAGGAAGCTAGTCTGGGGCCATCATTCCCGGACTGATGCGCCACATCGGTGCCTGGGTGTGGTGAAAAATGAGCAAGGGCGAGTGTGGGGGGAAAACAAGGCCTAGGGGGTAAGTGTTTGACTGGGGAGTTGGAACATAAGAACTTTAACAGGTAAGTTGAGAGAGTTAGCAGATACTGTAGCTCGAAGGAAAATCAATATTGATTGCCTGCAAGAGACTAAATGGGTTGGAGAAAAAGCTAAGGAAGTTGAAGGTACCGGATTCAAGTTGTGGTAAACAGGCACAAAAAAGAGTGTGAATGGAGTTGAGATTATGATAGATAAATGTTACAGAGATAAAGTGGTAGATGTTAAAAGGTCGGGAGATAGAATTATTTTGGTTAAGCTAGTAGTGTGAGAGCTGATTTTGAATATCCTTAGTGTGTATGCCTCTCAAGTTGGATTGCGAGTTACAAGGATAAATTTTGGAAAGACCTGGAGGAGATTTTAAGGGGGATACCGCGTGAGGAGAAGGTATTTATTGGAGGGGACTTAAATGGACATGTTGGACAACATAGTGAAGGTTTTGATAGAGTTCATAGAGGTTTTGGTTACGGGACTAGAAATAAGGCGGGTGAGAATATTTTGAATGTGACTCTAGCCTATGACTTAATGGTGACAAATACCTACTTTAGGAAAAGAGAGCCACATCAAATCACTTTTCACAGTGGCCCAAATTGTAACCAAATTGACTTTTTTGTTGCTAGAAGGGAGAATAGAGCCTCATACGTAGATTGCAGTATATACCCCGGAGAATGTGTAACTGTGCAACATAAGTTGGTGGTCCTAGAGGTTCGGTATAACGAAGTACGCAAAATGTAGAAAGTTGTTTAGAACCCAAGAATAAGATAGTGGAAACTAAAAGAGGAAAAACAAATAGCTTTGAAGGAAAGATTACTACAAGAAGAACCATGGCTATTGGAGGGTGATGTAAATGTGATGTGGAATGAGATGGCTGATTGCATTCAAGTGGCAAGGAGCACCTTAGGGGAAAGTGAAGGGAACGGACAACAAACAAAGAAAACTTGGTGGTGGAATGAAGAGGTACAGGAGGCAATTAAACATAAGGAGTGTTCCAAATAGTGATGAGAATTTGCAAAAGTTTAGACTGGCGAGAACAAATGCTAAGAAAATTGTGCGAGAGGCTAGAGGTAAGGTGTTTTCAAAGATGTACAAACAACTGGGGAGCAAAGAAGGAGAAAAATGTATCTATAGGCTTGCAAAGCTAAGAGACAGGAAAAATAAAGACTTGACGTAGGTTAAATGCATAAAAGATGAAAACCGAAAACTTTTGGTAAGAGAAGCAGACGTTGAGAAAAGGTGGATGAGTTATTTTAGCAAACTATTTAATGAAGGAAGTGATGGAAGTGGGATAGAGTTGGAGGATGTTTATGATGACTCAAACAGAAGGTTTGTGTGTAGAATTAGAGAGCATAAAGTTAAAGAGGCATTGAAGAGGATGAAGACAGATGGGATCCCTAGTGAAGTGTGGAGATGCTTAGGGGATGTAGCAATACGTTGGTTGACTAACCTTTTTAATAGGATTTTCCAAACAAATAAGATGTCTGAGGGATGGAAGGAGAGTATGCTTGTGCCTATCTATAAGAATAAGGGGGATATCCAGAATTGTGCGAACTATAGGGGCATTAAGCTTATGAGCCATACAATGAAACTGTAGGAGAGAGTTATTGAGTATCGTTTGAGAATAGAGACTAAGGTCTTTGTAAGTCAATTTGGATTTATTCCGGGAAGATCTACCATGGAGGATATTATCTTGATACGACAACTGATGGAGAGATATCGAGAAAAGAAGAAGGATCTACATATGGTATTTGTTGATCTTGAGAAGGCATATGATAGGGTTCCAAGAAGGGTTCTATGGTGGGTACTTAAGAAGAAGAAAGTCCTCTCAAAGTATGTAGAGGTTATCAAGGATATGTATGATGGTGTTACTACGTGCGTGAAGGCTTGTAATGGAAAATCAAGCTATTTTCCAATTACAGTAGGCTTACACCAAGGATCTGCTCTGAGTCCTTACCTTTTTGCCCTAGTTATGGATGAGTTGACAAAGGATATCCAAGATGAGGTGCCATGGTGTATGTTATTAAAAGATGATATTGTGCATATTGATGAAACCATGGTGTGGGTAGAAGCTAAATTAGAAATATGGAAAAGCACGTTAGAGTCAAAAGGATTGACATTAAGTCGAAATAAGACTGAATATATGAAAGTTGCGAATTCGACACGGCAAGACGTAAGGACAAAGATTCTGTAAGTATGCTCGGACAGGAGGTACCCAAGAAAGATGTTTTTAGATATCTGAGATCAATACTGCAAAAAAGGGGAGAGATTGATGAAGATGTAAACCATAGAATCATAGCAGGTTGGATGAAATGGCGAAATGCAATAGGGTTTTTGTGTGACCGCAAAATTCTGATTCTTTTAAAAAGGAAATTTTATAGAACAACTATAAGACTGGCGATGCTATATGGAGTCGAATGGTAGCCAGCAAAGAGACAACATGAGCACAAGTTGGGAGTAGCAGAAATGAGGATGTTATAGTGGATGTGTGGTGAGACAATGATGGATAAGATAAGAAATGAGGATATTCGACGAAGAATTGGAGTAGCATAAGTGGCAGAAAAATGAGAGAACATAGATTGAGATGGTTTGGGCATATTCTTCGGCGACCTGTAGATGCGTCGGTAAGAACAGAAGTTTGTTATAAGGAGCATGACGGGAAAAAAGGGAGAGGTTGGCCGAAATTTACTTGGAGAAAAGTAGTAAAACAATATTTAGTAAAGTGGGAAAAAGATTGGTGGATGGTTTGTAGTAGAACAGAGTGGAGGAAAACTATTAGTGTGGTGGAAGAGTAAAACTCTAATGATCCCGACTACCCTTTATAGTTTTAGCATTTTTATTTATTTCTTTATCTATTTATCTATTATTTTATTATATTTTCTTTATTTTATGGATTTATGTCCTTGGGTTCATCGACTGCCTATCCCAACTAGTTTGGGATAAAGGTGATGATGATGATGATGATGATGATGATGTAAATGTATTGATTAAGTTTTTTGTATGATAATGAAATCAAGGACAGATCAAGGCAGAGTATATGCATGCATGATTTACTATTGTAACAAGAATAGAGATGTAATGGATGGATACTTAATGGTAGAAACTAATAATGGATCTTCTTCTTTCAATTATCATTTTATCTAACTGAAGCATTCTTAGGGGAGATGATATTTTTTGTCTTAATATCACCATTTCTTCTCATAGTTTCTGTTGCAGTGTTGATTCTTGCCAATTTTCTGAGAACTCTGATGTTGCAATTTTGACTGCAGAGATTTTTTGTAGTGACAAGATCTCCTCTCCTTGGAGGCCTGGTGGCCATGAGGGAGTCAGAAGTAACTTATACAGTTAATGCAATTATGGCAAATCCAGGAAATGAAAGTCCTTGGAGGTACCTTCGAGGCCTTTATAAAAATGACATGGCGGCTCTTATTAAAGATCCTCGAGTAGCATCTGTTTGCTTGGAGGTTTTGACTGCCAGGATGGATTATGTGCATGCTCTTAGCATGCTTTTGGACCTTCTCGGCCATGGTTTCTTGCCAGGCCCAGAGATAAGAAATGCTGTCTGTGCCCTGACTGCTAACTCAGTTGAGCCAGATTCAGATTTGATAAAAATGATTTGTTCCATCCTAGAACTGGTAGATCCAATGAGAGGAAACTATTGGAAGTGGCGGAGAGATACAGTCCCTGCTCAAGCTGCTCAATGTCTGAACGGTGATGGGCTGACAGAGAGCTAGTATAAAGTGGTCTTACAAATTAGTCGGTGTCTTGGCCGCTGCTCTCTACAGTTGTTTAAGAGGGATTTGTATGAGAGAACTCATACAAAGTAAAGAAATTCTTTTCTGGAAGTTCTTCCCCTTGCCATGCTGTTGACACTGCCATGCTGTATCTTGTGGAATAGTGTCATTGCTTTAATAATTTTTTATAGCCCGCCAATGAATTGTTACTTGTTGGAGATCTTCTGACACAAAAGGTTTGAGTATGTGGATCATGCCTCAATTTAACATAGCGAAGTTGTAATGCTGAAATGATAGATTTCGGATTCATGTAGTGAAGATTGGACCTGTCTATTGTTGCACGATCTTGTATTAACTGCTGTGTGCTCACTGCTCCCCTTATTCATATTGTGAGAAATTATTGATCATGACTTCAATGTAACATAGAGAAGTTATTAGATCATAGATTGCTGGATAAATTTCAAGATCGGACCTGCTTATTCTTGCAATAATCTTTTTCTTGATTTCTCCACAAGATTATGAGAAATTAACTGAGATTTGCTAGTGTAGGGCATCTCCCAGCTCGAGAGAAAAGCGATTAGTGATGGACCGAAGAACTCAATTGCTTTTCCTTGCTATTAAAACGAAACTTAGTCCATGGAACGTCAGTGTGGAGTTGGTATTCCTACTTTATTTTTGCAATATGCACTGGTGAAGGTCAAGAATTGATGCCCCTTCTAACCTACTTATAAAACAGGTTGTGTTGAGTGATGAATATCGGTGTTCATTCGACTTTAAACAGACAATATCATACCCTGTTTAGACAAGCATGGGCTCCAGCAGGTTTTAGCAACATCAATCTTAGGAACGCAAACCTGTTCAATGGTTTGATACCGCTTCCATTTTCCAAGGGGTCTCCCAAATCACCCCATAAATCGCCATCGCCCAATTGCGCCAAACATCCTTTCAATAATAAGGTTGTTACAAACTGAGTATTGTCATGATTGTTTGATATATACTACGTTGACAGATCACAAAGCACATCATACGAATAATGTGGGAAATTTACAATGTTCATTAGGTTAACATTCATGTGCCTGTAGGTTGCACGACAATCCCGGCATCATATCTCATTTCGCGTTTATAGTATTTATCCTCAAAAGTTATATAAAAAGCCCACAAATAAACATAGATAAAAAAAGGTTAGCTGTAAATCAGATAGATGATTAAATTACACAAAGATGATCTTACTTACAAACTGCTTATGCAAGTGACTCCAATTGTGCACTTTCAATCCACTAGTGTTTGGAGCCTAACCAAGACTCCTAAACATCTAAAAAAAAGATGCTTACCATAATAACTTCTGCACAAAACTCCACAAACCCTGAGACACATGTTTTAAAATCATGACAAATCCAAGAAACAGTCATTCACGACACTGCCCATATGAAACATCCACACTCTCCACGCCAAGCCCCAACCCTAAATGCTCAACCCCAAAGTACTGAAGAGGAAAAATAACAACGAAAATGAAAAAGCAATCACTGGACAACCCACAAGCGCACATAATAGCAAATATGGACACATGCATTGGCAATTTTCCAACTGCAAAATAGATACTATATAGACATAGAAGTCACATGCACAAAGGTGCATCAAGTTGGAAGTGTTTCATCAAAAGACTAAACCAACGGTAACTAGTTAGCATATCTAAGTAGAGTCATCACTAGTCAGTTCCTCCCAATTTCCACTTCATCTAGAGTTCAAAACCCACTAATATTGACATACACTGAAGTCTGACCATTCAACTGTTCCCAGCAACTGCCTTGTCAATTTCACCCACATGGTTGCGAAGCACATTCCACTGCAAACGGAAAGAGGAAAAATACTTTTAAAAGTTTGAACAGTATCTAAAAGGGAAATGGAAAAGGAACGGTGAGGAGAGCTGTTAAAACATACCTGGTCCATAGTCAATGATATACCTGAAACAGAATGAAAGATTGTAAATTAATTTGATTCTATTAATGCAAAACCACTATCTAATTCAACATCATGATAGAATCTTAGAGCAGAATGGATAACATTAGACTCCTCAATAATTTTAAGATTAAAAAGTTACCAACAAATAAAAGAAAGCGTAAGAGCTAGAAAACAGATCAATAAAGTGACTATCCAATCATTTGGAAATAATCAAAACACACAAACTAAGAAATTTGTGGTATCTCATGAACTCAATAGACCTATTCTTTACCAACTTAAACAAGCACTTACTTAGTGTTTATTCATTTTCCCCACAACAAACACTTATTTTTGTCTATGCCTCAAAAATAATAAATTAATGAATCTCCAGGCCCTTTCTAGGGAGTGACTCTTAGGCGAGAAAAATTACAAGTTATCTTATATTTGACGACCTTCAACTATACTATGTATCATGCTTTTCCAGCACATTTCCTTCTTCACAATTTCTGTACCACGTAACATGTGATTAAAGAGTGTTGGCACAGTGAGATAAGGCAAGAGTGATTACAATGCATATCAAAGATTAGTGATAAAATTGAACTTTTTTTTAACAAAACAAAGAAGAGATCATTTAATAATGTCACTCATTCCGTAAAAAAATGGACTCCTCAAACTACTTCAAAAACAAAAGAGCAGCAATTTTTTCTAAGACCACATTCCCCTTTTGGTCGTAGGCAGTCCATTAACAGTCAGCATTAAGCAAACCTCAAATTAAATGCAAAAAATAAACATATTCTGCTAATACGCCGCATTTTATCACAACCAACACAAAACCTAATTCTTTTTTCCCTGGCAAAATAAGCAACTAAATTCAAATTTCCCAAACAAGTGCAAGCAAATCAGATTTTGAAATCAGGGGGGAAAAACAATACATTAAAGATTCAAACAAACAATAATACCCGCAAAACTGTTCGAAGATAAATTTTTGCTTGTATCTACCAATCTTGGTGTTTTAGCGCATGAGTTTAGGGGGGAAATGAGGGGGAACAAAAACTAACCTTTCTTGCCGGGCAACTGCTTGCCATCTTTGACATAGAACTCGCGGATGTCGACCACGAGCTTCCCTTGCCAATTCCTCACTGTAACCCTACGATTCTTCGATATCTAAAAGAAATGCCCAAAAAAAAACAAAAAACAAATACTTACAAATACAAAAATGATTATCCAGCGTTACAAAAAGATAATCAACAAATGATAATAAGTAAAAAGCGAGAGAGACCTCACAGACGACAACGTCGTCAGTAGCAGCATCATCGGAGTCCTCGGCCTTCGAAGCTTTCTTGGGACGCTTTGGCTCTTCGTCCTCCGAAGCGAAGTCCTCGTCCCTCTTTTTTCCCCTTTTCGACATTGCTCTGGTCTCAGTTAACAAAGCCGGGCAACGGTTGCTGTCGGAAATTGCTCCGTCGGTGGTGTTGCCGTTCCGTCTTCCTGGAGGTGTATGCAATGTAAAGCGGGGAGTGTGAAGTGTTTATAAAGGCGGAAGACTATGGCTTACGAAGTGGGAGAATATTTTGGGTTGTAGCTATTTTAAGAAACTTTTTATTGAGAATTTGAGATGGGAAATTTGCAAATATAGCACCTTTGAACTTCACTTTTACCAATATAGTGGTGGCCCATGTTTGTTTGCAAATATAGCATATGAAGGGTTTTTTGCTATGCGAAAAGACTAAAATACATGACTTTTATTTGAAAAGTTTACCCAAACTGTTTTATCGTAACTTTTAGTTGGTTTTAGCTCATCAAACCCTTTCCATTCTCTTGTTTCATTACAAATACGAATTTCCCAACTCATTTCTCTGCATTCTTCCTTGATTACACACCCAGTGAACAAAACATTTTTCTTCTTCAAGCTCTAAAGCATCAATGGCGAGAACGCGAGGTGGACCGTCATCATTTGACAAGAAGAAGATAGAAGAGCATATATCTCACAAGTAAACAGGCAAGAATAAGAAGGTTAGTTGAAATGAAACTTCGTATTTGATATGTAGGCAGCATAAAAGTCCCGATTTTACTAAATAATCCCGCTTAGATATTAGAAAGAATTAGAAAAGTTAGGGTTTTTGCGCTCGGTCCCTTTGCCATTTGTTCGAACACTACCCAGAAATAGCATATATATGCATATCAGTCTTTCATTTTATTTGAACTGGGTTTGGAATAGCATATGTCGAAAAATAGGACAAAATGTCTGAAAATATGTAGTCACATCCCTCGAACACTACCTAGAAATGTCAAACAATACCCATAAATGTCGAACACTACCCAAAAATGTCGACAAACACCCATAAATGTGGAACACCACCAGAAATGTGGAACAATACCCATAAATGTAAAACACTACCCATAATTGTCGAACAATACCCATAAATATAGAACACTACCCACAAATGTCGAACAACCCCATAAATGTCGAACACTATCCATAAATGTCGAACACTATCCATAAATGTCGAAAAACACCCATAAATGTGGAACACTGGCTAGAAATGTCGGCCAATAGCCATAAATGTCGAACACTACCCATAAAAGTGGAAGACTAACCGGAAATGTCAAAAATGGCGAAAAAGTGTCAAAAAACATGACATTGTTATTGATTTACTTTATATCATGTAGGAATAGCTCATGGATGAAATGGTCATTTATAGTGACTTTTTCTTTGCCCAGGTTTCGCAGTACTATTACTACGAAACCAATATGAGAAGAATTCAGTCAAAATTGACTAATACACAAAAAATAATCCTCCGAAGGGAGAGCAGTCTTGCAAAAAATGGCTCTTGACCATGAACATACATTCTGGTGCAAATAAATTATCCATTTCGTTTTGTTGAGGCAACTTAGGCCATTTGAGGAATCAAATGTCGACTATAACTTACACTTCAACTTTACGGGAAAGAAGGTAACATTTGGCAGGAGAGAGTTTGCCATCATCACAAGCCTCAAGATGGGGGACTTTGAGCTTGTATATGCCAAATACCAAGCACCAGATGGTCCTTCTGCAATCACCAAGTATCTAAAGCATCTGGGCCAAATAGATAAAACCACATACGATGAAGTGTTCAAGGCTTACGACCGCATCAACTCATCGTATGCAGACGATGATGTCGTGTCCATGACACTGTTGCTTCTATACACATCTATCAATGGCTTACCGAAGAGAACCAGGATTGAAGATAAAATGCTACATTTGGCCTGTGATTGGAAGCAGTTCGATGAAATGCCGTGGGGTGACTTATCTTTCAGGGCGACTGTAGATAGTGATAGAAAAGCAATGATCAATACCTTGAAACAGACTGAACACCCAAAACATCAGACTTACACTGTTGGAGGATTTCCAGTTGCACTAGGGGTAAGGGTACTAAACAATTCTATACGTTTGCCTTTTGTTGTGTGGTTAATTCCCCGCAATAACCTGAATAATTTTTTATTCATTTATTTTTCTTTGATAGAAAAAATAACATTTATTCTAACAAAGTTATTAAACAAAAATTATCTTGAATACTCCATAATCTGGAAGATTTGTTCAATTCTTTTAACAAAGAATAACATAGTTTGCTGAGCGTATTGATATTTTTAAAGAATGGTTACCTTCCCGTAATTACTTATGGTGATTTTTCTTTCAATGTCCTAGATGTTCGCATATGAGACAATGCCATATCTCTAGTGGTTCAAAACGGTTGAGCAGGTCGAAACTAGTGGTGCAAGCCCAGAATGTTCATATGGAAATGGTTGAATGCTCAAAGAAGAGATCAAGAAAATAAGAAAGTTTGGTCAAGAAAAACAGTTGACGGGAAGGTATGTTATGTTTATTAACCAAATATAGAATACTTGAAGCATGTAAGTTACGTGAATATTAATTCTTAACATGTTGAAGAAAGTTAAAGTGACCCGAATGAAGCCCACACCCGAAAAGTAACAGAAATTCTTGTGTTGGGAAGAAGAGGAGATGGTTGGCGAACATGAGAAGTTCGGCAGAAATGAAGATGACTCTGAACATAAGGGTGAAGACAGTTTCTACGTGTCCTACAGAAATAGAACAATAGAAACCGAGGCTGCATAAACATCAAAACAGCAGACCGAGGGCAAAGCAGAAAGGCGGCAAAACGAATAACGATTCTAGCTTCATGCAAAAGAATTGCGGCTTGCAATCCGAATTGAGAACAGGTTTTTGATATTAGCTCACCCTAGCGAGATTGCTTCAGATCATTATAGCACATGTGTTGCCTGGGTATAAGGGGCATGATGATTTGACGTCATCCTCACATTCTTTCGGCTTATCACTAGTAGTCTGTTTAGAGTTCCAAACTCGACGATGGCAATTAAACATAGGGGTTGTGCTTGTTGCGGGACTTAATCCAACACCTTATGGCACGAGTGACGACAGTCATGCACCACTTGTGTCTACATTTCGAAGGCACCCATTTCTTTTAAGAGGGTTCGCGACATGTTAAGCCCTGATAAGTTTCTTCACTTTGCATTGAATTAAACCACATGCTCCATCGCTTGTGCAAGTCTCCCGTCAATTCCTTTGAATATCATTCTTATGAACGTACTCCCTAAGAGGGTCGATATGCATTAGCTACATCACTGTAATGGCCGATACGCATAGTGCCTAGTATCCATTGTTTATGGTTAGGACTGCTAGGGTATCTAATCTCATTCATTTCTCTAGCTTTCATCTCTTAGTGTCAATGTTGGTCTAGCAAAGTATTTTTGCCGTTGGTGTTTTTCCGATCTCTATGTATTTCACCACTCCACCGAAAATTCCCTCTGTTCCTACTGTACTCCAACTTGATATTTTTCACCGCTTGTTTAGGGTTGAGCCCTGAGATTTGACAACGGACTTAAAAAGACACCTATATATGCTTTACATCCAATCATTCAGAATAACATTTTTATCCTATCTTACCATGGCTGTTGGCACAGAGTTAGCTGATGCTTATTTCCTAGATGCCATCATTGCTTCTTCTCCGGGAAAAGAAATTCACAACCCATGGGCCTTCTACATCCATGCGGCATTGCTCTGTCAGGCTTTCGCCCATTATGGAAAATTTCCCATTGTTGCCTCTCGTAAGAGTTTGGGTCATGTCTCAGTCCCAGAATGGCTGATTATCCTCTTGGATTAGCTACCAATCATTGCTTTGGTAAGTTATTACCTTACCAACTAGCTAATCAGACGCAAACCTCTCCTCAAGCAAATTCCTCTTTTTACTTCTCAGCCTACAGGGTATTAGCAATCGTTTCTAACCATTGTTCTCCTCTTCACCCGTCTCCCATTGGAAACACCATTTCTCGTCAAACTTGCATGTGTTAAGCATGCCGCTAGCATTCATCCTGAGCTAGGTTTGAACTCTCTATAAGATTCATAGTTGCATTACTTATAACTTTCTTGCTTATAGACAAAGTAAATTCGGAATTGTTTTTCATTCTAAGGCATAACTTGTATCCATGCGCTTTATATTTGCCTGAAGTTCACTCCTAGAAATTCCCACGAGCCTCTTATCCATCTCATTGAATCACGGCGGGAGGCAAGGGCCAAAGCCAAATAGAAAAACTCACATTGGGTTTATGGATAATCAGGCTCAAACTGATGACTTCCACCACGTCAAGGTGATACTCTACCATTGAGTTATATCGCTTTCCCTTCCCAAATCGAGAAATAGAATTGAATAATCCTGAATCAAATGGTCGAGAAACTCAACGCCACTATTTCTGAACAACTTGGAAGTAGGCCTTCTTTTCGCACTATCAGGGATAGAATATGAAATAATGGTCAAAATCGGATTCAATTGTCAATTGTCCCCATCGGAAATAAGATTGACTATCGATTACGAAGGAACTAGAGTTACATCTCTTTCTATTTCCATTCAAAAGTTCTTGTATGTTTTCACACCCCTTTGAGGCCCTGAAAAATAGACCAATTCCTTTTCTTAGGAACACATACAAGATTCGTCATTCCAAAAAGGATAATGGTAATCTCACCAATAATTACTTCATTTATGAATTTCATTGCAATAGAAATACATGTTCTATTGAGACAAAATTTGTAACTTGCTACCCTCTTTCCTCGGAAACAAAGATTTACCTCCATGGAAATGATGATTCATTCGGATCGACATGAGAATCCAACTACATTGCATTGCCAGAATCCATGTTACATATTTGAAAGGGTTGACCTTTTTACTTTTCTCATGGTACACCTCTCTGCCCCCTGATCCCCCCCTCTCCTTGGTCCCCAAAGACAAAATGTAGAAAATATACCAACAGTTCATTACGGAAGAGGGGGTTCACTAAGCCGGGATTACTAACTAATACCAATATAATAGAATAGAAAATACTAATAGAATATAGAATATAAAATAACTGTCATTTCTATACACTTTTCTCGATTCTGTTGCTACCGCGATCTTTACACAATCAATCATCGGATTAAATAGATATCCATTAAAAAAAACATAGGTCATCGAAAGGATCTCAAAGACCCACCAAAGTATGAAAGCCAGGATCTTTTAGAAAACATTTTCCTATTTAAAAAGTGCATAACTGCATGGATAAGCCACAGTAACCCATCACTTTGGGATCCAATTTGAGATTTTCCTTAGGAGATATCGAGGAGAAATTAGAATGGAATAATATCAATTCATAAAGAAGAAAAGATTCTCTATTGATTCAAACATTGTACCTATACCTATGGGATAGGGATAGAGAAAGAGGAATAACCAAAGATTTGACATAGTACTTTTGATTGAAAAATCAATTTGATTTATTTCGTACCCTTTGTTCAATTAAAAATGGATCAAATTCTTCAAGATCAAACCAATGGAACTTAAGGAATGATATAAAAGAAAACTAGTAAATAAAAATAAATTAGGAGAACCTAGATTCCAAATAAACAAATTCAAATTGGAAAATGATCTTTCATATTCTCGAAGAATGAGGGCAAAGATTTCTTGTTCTTATTCTTATTATAGTGATTGGATTCGTATATGCTTATTAAAAAGAATAACCTTCTTATTTGAGGATAATCAAAAATGAAAAGTGTTCAATTGGAATATGAAAACGTGACTAAATTGGTCATAGTTACTCTTCGGGGCGGGGTGGAAGAAGGAGGGGATTCTTGAACGTGGAAAAAAATCTAATGAATTTAAAAGAATTGAACGAAGAGCCATATGATGTGAAAATCTCATGTACGATTCTATAGAGTGGCAGTAAAGGTGGCTTATCTGTCAAATTTTCAACTATCACCCCCAAAAAACCAAACTTTGCCTTACGTAAAGTTGCCAGAGTACGATTAACATCTGGATTATAAATCACTGCTTATATACCTGGTATTGGCCATAATTTACAAGAATATTCTGTAGTCTTAGTAAGAGGGGGAAAGGTTAAGGATTTATCTAGTGTGAGATATCACATTATTCGAAGAACCCTGGATGCTGTCGGAGTAAAGAATCGTCAACAAGGGCATTCTAGTATGTTGTAGATATTTGTCCAAAGCTTGTATAATTTAATGATGCCATGTGAATCGCTAGAAACATGTGAAGTGTATGGCTAACCCAATGAAAGTTTTGTAAGGGTACTTGACTAGGTTACCATGAGACAACAAAATTTCTTTCTAAAGAGATTTGATTCGGAATTCTTATATGTCCAAGATTCAATATTGAAATAATTTCAAAGGTTTTCCCTGACTTTGTTTGTGTTAACAAACAATTTGAAATACCTCAACTTTTTTAGAACAAGTCCGAGTTAAATAACAATGATTCAAAACACTTCTTCTTACACTATTTTGGAAACCTAAGAACTCAATCATATGGATATGAAAAATACAGGATTTCCAATCCTAACAGGAAATGGATACTCAATTTTAAGTGAGTAAATATAATTCCATACTCGATCTTATAAATACATATAGAATTACGCGAAAAGCCATATTTGATGAAAGTTGTATGTATGGTTTGGGGGGAGATCTTTCATATCTTTAGAGATCCACCCTACAACATGGGTAAAAAAGCCTAAATAAGTGATTTTAGCCATTATAAAAAGAAAATAGATTCTTGAACACTTCACGCTCATGTCACGTCGAGGTGCTGCTGAAGAAAAAATAGCCAAATCTGATCCAATTTATCATAATCGATTAGTTAACATGTTGGCTAATTGTATTCTGAAACACGAAAAAAAAAATCATTGGCTTATCAAATTATCTATCAAGCCATGAAAAAGATTTAACAAAAGAAAAACAAATCCACTCTGTGTTTTACGTCAAACAATACGTGGAGTAACTCTTGATATAACAGTAAAAACAAGGTGTGTAGGTGGATCGATTCATCAAGTTTCTAGTGAAATAGGATCTACACAAGGAAAAGCACTTGCCATTTGTCAGTTACTAGCAGCATCCCGAAAACGTTTGGGTCAAAATATGACTTTCAAATTAAGTTCTGAATTAGTGGATGCTGCCAATAGGGGTGGCGATGCCATATGCAAAAAGGAAGAGACTCATAGAATGGCAGGGGCAAATAGAGTTTTTGTGCATTTTTGTTAATTCACGAACAGGATCTATAAATCTTGATTGAAAAAGAATCAAGAGAAAAAGAAAGAATTAGGATTGATCGATAGATTTCTCGAAACAAACAAAAAGGAAACGAAAGATGAAACATACATCATGGATCAACGAAGCCCTCTTAAGGACTATCTCAAAAAGGAACTTTATGTAAATACCATGGAATAAAGTAAGGGTTGATCCTATTCATGGAGATTCTATAAATATTCCATTCTAAAAATGGAAAGTTCGACATAATTGGGATTTTTTTTGGAAATTGGATACAGTTACTAATTCATTATCTAGCATGTACAGAATGAAAACTTCATTCTTGATTCTACGAGAATTTTTATGAAAGCCTTTCATTTGCTTCTCTTCGATAAAAGTTTGATTTTCCTAGAATGTATCCTAATTTTTGGCCTAATTCTTCTTCTGATGATCGATTCAACCTCGGATCAAAAAGATATCCTTGGTTATATTTTATCTCTTCAACAAGTTTAGTAATGAGTATAACGGCCCTATTGTTGTGATGGAGAGAAGAACCTATGATTAGCTTTTTGAAAAATTTCCAAACAAACAATTTCAATGAAATCTTTTAATTTTTTAATTTACTATGTTCAACTCTATGTATTCCTCTATCCGTAGGGTACATTGAATGTACAGAAATGGCTATAACAGAATTTCTCTTATTTGTATTAATAGCTACTCTAGAAGGAATGTTTTTATGTGGTGCTAATGGTTTCATAACTATCTTTGTAGCTCCAGAATATTTCAGTTTATACTCCTACCTATTATCTAGATATACCAAGAAAGATGTATAGTCTAATGAGGCTATTATAAAATATTTACTGATGGGTGTGGCAAGCTCTTCTATTTTAGTTCATGATTTCTCTTGGCTATATGGTTCATCCGGGGGACATATCAAGTTTCAAGAAATAGTGAATGGCATTATCATATAACTTCCCAGGACTTTCAATTGTGCTCATATTCATCACTGTAGGAATTGGGTTCAAGCTTTCCCCAACCCTTCTCATCAATGGACTCCTAACATATACGAAAGAGTGCGGTTCGTTTGAAAAATTCTTACCTCTCTATCTATCTATGTGATGTTTGGATTTTTCAAAACTCCATGTCCATAGAGAAGAGAAATGCTATCCTCGCTAGAACCAAAATAGAAATTTTCCTTATTCAAATAACAATTAAGGTGAAGCAAGGTCAAGAACATCAAATCTTTTTATGATAAGCATATCCATTTTGCAAGTTCGTCATTACGGGTAGTTCTTACAAAGGAATGGACTCATGACGTGTATAATACTTGAATTCTTGATGTAGATGCTACATAGTTGATTCTCATCCTTCAGAGACTATCAGTGTATTAAGAGCATCTGTTGACAAATGGATCACCCTAAGATAATCATATTATGGCTATTGAGAACGAATTAAATCAGATGGTTCTATTTCTCAATCTTTATGACTCGCTTTGCTTCTATGGAACCAAGGTCAAAAAGATTGAAAAAATCAGCCATTTACAACGATTGATGAAGGGTTCCTCGAAAAGTTAAGGATTACTAATCTTTTTTAGAAATCGAATGGATTCGGTCTTATATATAAGCGAGAAGGGTAATCAAAAAAGAAAGAAGATGAGCTATTCTTTCTTTTATCACTTAGGAGCCATGTGATATGAAAGTATCATGCATGATTTTGAATGAGAGGAAGAAGTGAGAAATACTCTTTTCGACTCTGACTCTCTCAATCCAGTCGTTGCGTTTCTTTTTGTTACTTCGAAAGTAGCTACTTTAGCTTCAGTAACTCGATTTTTCGATATTCCTTTTTATTTCTCATCAAACGAATACCACATTAAGACTAATTATTGTTATAATCATTAAATAGACTGACTAATGATGAGTTGCATGCTTTTTCAGTAAGATGATTAGTGCATGCTTATGATTTTATAATGACTTATGGACCCAAACTGTTTGCTTATTATTGATAATGATCGGAAGACCAAACTTTTACCACCATAAAAGCACTTTACTCCTCTTCATGTGGAGAGAGGAACTACACTCACAAAGGAAGACTGACCTTTGGCCACTAGTCTTGCAACCAAGGCCAAACTTTTTAAATTTAATTTATTTATTATACAGTTGTACTTATGTAGCATTATATTTGTAAATAATTAAATATGACTAATTATTTAATAAAATTGTAACTAATTAAGTGTAAACGTGTAATTAATTTGATATATTTAATTTTAGTACTATTTAGTTAATTAAATTGAATTTAATAAGTTCAAAATGTTGACATTTTAATTTAATTTAAAAAAATTTACTCTAATTAACTAATAATTAAATAAGTATAATTAATTTTACTTAATTATTGTATATTTTTATTTAATAATAAACACTATAACAAATTAAGACATTTATTATTTAAAGTAAAATTTAAGGTTGAAACATGATTTTGAAATATGTTATTCAAATGTGTCTTCAGATCACGCCTCAAAACACAATTTCCAAATGGTGATTTTGAAATGATTCAAGTCCCAATTCATAAAGAGGCTAAAGATATTATCAATTACATCCAGAGCAATTTAATTTGATTTTTCTTTTAACAAAATACCTGAGGTGTTGGCCCTATAATTCACAGTTCAATTTTTCATCCTTCATTAATTTATGCAATCTCAAGACTCAACGCATCGTCAAGCATCATGACATATTGATCTTTAATCAGATTTCCCCGCACAAAGCTAAATAGAAAGATTAATTAATACACGAGGAATCTACAAAATCATTGTCCTGTATGCAAATGTTGGCCTTCTATTTCCTATCATAGAGAACAGAGGTGGGCCTTGGAAACCCAATTTTATTTTATTTTTTATCAAATCTTTAAATTAGTTTTTTTTTTTTTTAAATTCCTTACTCACATCACTTTCAAAACATAGGATATCTATGTATATATTGTGTTTTCAAATATATAATTTTATTTTTTAATTTATTTTAGGTTTGTAAAATAATATTCCTCTCACAACTATCTAATCATCGATGTTATAATATATAATGTCAATGGGCAAATATTTACGAAGAGCAAGTTTAGGGATCATTATCAATAGTTGATTGGAAATTTGGCATTGAAAGGGTGAGGAGGGCAGACTAAATATTAAGGAGTATGTATTTAATTTTAATGTAACAAATTAATAACAACTAAAGCCTTTTTAGTTTGACAAACCAATTTTAAAAATAATAATTTTGGCATCTTAAATTGTATTTTCTTTATTCTTAAAAAAGTTTCACTATTAATTTTGTATATATATATTTTTTTAAATTACAAAATATAATACACTTAATGAACCATTAAATGTATAATTTTTTATTTTGTCATTTATTTGGAATTTGAGTTATATATTGTAATTATTATTAAAGATCATATAAGAATTTCTTACACAAGGTAATTTTTTTCAAGCAAATTTTTTTTTGAAATCTAACTTTTTTTTGGACAAAAAAAAAGCATTTATCCTATTAAATTTATACTTTCACGATGATATTACATATTATACAATTTTCTTTAGTATCGTATTTACACCCAAAATATCCACTCAAGGAGAGAGAATAGGATAAAGAGTGAAAATCAAAGGGGATTGAACTGATTAAAGATAATTAGGGGGGGTGAAAGAATAGAAAAATTATTGTGTACGCTAATTCCTGCGTGTCGATGTCCATAAAGGCCGTAAATGCATTTGTCGGTTACACTACAAATGCGACGTTTTAAGTAAACCCGTCTTTAGTAAAAATGGGAAGCTTACCAAAATAAAACCAAGCCTGTGTGTCAATTGTACTCTCTCCTCCGTTTTAAAATAAAATTTCACTTTAATTTTTTTTCTCATTTTAGAGAGAAAAAATAGATTTTTAAAATAAAAATTTTAAATATTTTTTAGTAATAGTTATATATATTTAAAATTTTAAAATAAAAATAAAAATATAAAATTATACATTTAATGATATATTAAATAAATATTAAATGAGGTATATTTAATAATTTAAAAGAAATTATATATTAAGCAAAGTGAATTTTTTTATTAGAATAGAAGGTGTATTTGAAAAATTGAAATAGTAATAGTAAACTCAAAATTTTGTGTTTATTTTAGTTTTACTGTTATATGGCATAATTAATGTTATTAATTTATAATGTCATTTTAACCGATTCAATATATTGGTTAGGTTTTATTTAATCTCATTACAAAAACTAAGACTTTTATCATTAGTGAATGATACTTTGTACATAATACTATTTATTATTAATATAGTGTCATTTTAAAAAAAAAAAACTAAAAATTTTATTAAAAGTATAAAAATTATGTTAAAAAGTGAAAAATTTTATTTTAAAATACAAACGCATCCCAATGATTTTTTTTCATATTTCCATGAATATCTCGTGACCGGTCCTTTATTGAAAAAATATAAAAACACGGTCACCTAGGCTACTCATATAATTCTTTCTTAAATCTTTACACGATGGTTTCTACTCTCGTCGCTTTCTCTCTCTAGATCTTCTATCAAAATCCTCACTTTCTGCCCTCGGATCCCCACAATTTAAACGATTTCACCCTAATCCTCACTCCCCGGCCCGGAGTTACGGATCAGATTGTCCTACTCAGGCCGGAATTTCTGTTAATTGGAGAAATTTAGTGAATTTTGGTAGGAGGTTTGTTTGTCAGGGTTCGGAATAGGAATTCAAGCTGGAGCAATTGAAGACGATTGGGCGGGAGCTCGCTATGGGCTCCCAAGGAGGGTTTGGGCAATCCAAGGAATTTCTTGACCTAATTAAATCAATTGGAGAAGCCCGATCCAAGGCGGAAGAAGATCGGATTGTGCTCCATGAAATCGAGACGCTGAAACGGCGAATTTCGGAGCCTGATATCCCGAAGAGGAAGATGAAGGAGTACATTATAAGGCTTGTTTATGTGGAGATGCTTGGGCATGATGCGTCTTTTGGGTATATTCATGCGGTTAAGATGACTCATGACGATAATATACATTTGAAGAGGACTGGGTATTTGGCTGTGACGCTGTTTTTGAATGAGGATCATGATTTGATTATTTTGATTGTAAATACCATACAGAAGGACTTGAAATCGGATAATTATTTGGTGGTTTGTGCGGCTTTGAATGCTGTTTGTAAGTTGATTAATGAGGAGACTATACCTGCAGTGTTGCCGCAGGTTGTGGAGCTGTTGGGACATCAAAAAGAGGCTGTCAGGAAGAAGGCTGTCATGGCATTGCACCGGTTTTATCAGCGGTCACCTTCTTCTGTTAATCACCTTATATCCAATTTCCGAAAGGTGCATTAAAGCTCCCTTTTTTTGTTAATCACCTTATATCCAATTCCAAAAGTTGTATTAAAGCTTGTATACGTGTGCTGAGAATTAAGAACAATGTAATAAAGTTATCTCGGATGGTGAATATATTGTTAATCCATTTGTTCAATTTATGTTTGTAGAGTGACTCATTGTTCAAGAATTCAAGTTTTGACTTTTAGTATGAAAAAAGAGTTAATTTATACCTGAATAAGCTTAAGGAGATAAAGATGTAGACTAATAAAGGTATATATGCGTGGTTGTTCTTGGATCAGGATTTTATTTTGTAGAACCATGTTCAACAAACACATGGAGCCATCATTCTATTGTATGCAGCTTGTAGTAGAAGTAAGATGTGATTAAAAGATTTAATTCTTGGTGCATTTGTGCTTTGGTGTGCCCAATCTGGTAACACTTGTTCAATCTGTGAATGTATACAGTGACTATTGTCATGTGTAACTTAAGTGCCATGCATAAATCCAGCCCATTCCATTTCTTTGAGTGATATTAAAGGCTACTAGGGGAGACAATTGCTTGAATGTGAGAATTTAATTTTGGGATGTCAAATGTACTCATGAAATGACCAGTTTTTTGCATGCCAATGTTAGTATGGATGTGAAGACGAGGTTCAACTTTATGTGTGTTTCTGGGTATGTGTTGCCAATCTGGAAGCACCTCTTTAATTTATGTTTACCATGTACTCATAAAATGACTAGTTTTTTCCATGCCAATGTTAGTATAGACGTAAAGACGAGGTTTGACTTTATGTATGTTTCCGGGTATGTGTTGCCAATCTGGAAGCGCCTCTTTAATTTATGTTTGCCATGGGTAGCATTATGATTGACCCACAAGCATGGGGCTGAAAGATGTCTGTATTCATTGTTTGGAATGAAGGCGAGACTAGTTTTATGAGAAAACATTAATTGGATTTCGATATTGGATTTACATATCAAGTTGTGACAATTTTAGCATGCAGATTATTGGAATAGGTTAATGTGAAGAAAGGTTGGAATTTTTGTGCTTTTGTTGCTTGTTCAATATGGGTGTGTGATCTGGATTAGTTTAGGAAGTGTAAGTAACTGAAATCCATAGAAAGACAGAAGCAAGTTCAGGGTAGTAAGCGGTCTATCTTTTCCTTATTTGGATAATAATTGTGACTTTGTGAGACTAAAAAGGTAGCCTAGTGCATAGAAGCTCCCCCGTAGGTAGGCCTGTTGTACACAGCCTTACCTTATATTTCTATAAGGGGCTGTTTCCGTGACTCAAACCTGTAACCTCATGGTCACATGGCAACAGCTTTTACCGCTGCGCCAAGGCTCTCCTTTCTGAGACTATAGTCGCTGATTGATTTAAATTTTGGAAGCCCATTTTGATGATACATATGAGGTGACCATTTAATGACGATTGTTGACACAGTAACGTGAAGAAAAGGCATTAGTTTTGGAAGCTCATCTTATGTGTTTTTCTTTCATGTGTGCCACCTTATGGTTTTCTTTATAGTTTAAGAAACATTCTGAATTCTTGGATAATGAGGGCAGGGCATCTGTGTGCCTAATAGATTAGGTTTTCTTAGTAAACTATACTATCTACGAGTTACAGGTGGTCTATCTAAATGATGTCTATGTGTGTCATAACATTTATTCTTTGCTGGTTTTTGTGAATACACAGTGCAAATTCTCTGTGGTGTTCATTCCTTTTGGTGAGATGCACTTGCAAGCTGAATATGCAAATTTGAACATCTTTTCATTTGTTGATTGAGCCAATAGAGTTGGAGATGTTTATGTAAGTGGTGCATTCACTTATTGGTAGGAATTATGAAACTGAACATTGCAAAGTTTAATCGTTGTTTCATTTGTTGACCGTGCCAATGGAGTAGGAGATGTTTATGTAAGTGGCATATTTTTCCTTTCCTTTTTAATTAACTCTGTTAAACATACTTTATCTAACCTTTTAAGGGAACCTGATTACCTTGATGAGATGAGAAAAACTCCATGAATGTGCTCTATTCTGATGTCAATAGTTTGGCAATTTAGTTTTTTAATTGTTTTCTGCAATGATATTGCTGACATATTTTTGAATTTTTAGTCTAAAGACTACCAAAGGCTCATGCTTGGCGATTCTGGAACACGTTTTTTGATGTTTGAATTTTCTTTGTATATTTGCTTTCCTTAGATGAGAAAGCAATTTACATAAGTTTTTAGAACTAATAGTTCTCTACCTTTGATGTCATGTGATTTTTACAGAGGCTATGCGACAATGATCCTGGAGTTATGGGTGCAACTCTTTGTCCACTTTTTGATCTAATAACAATTGATGTCAATTCCTACAAGGATTTAGTTACCAGTTTTGCAAGCATTCTTAAGCAAGTTGCTGAACGCAGATTGCCAAAGAGTTATGATTATCATCAAATGCCAGCTCCATTTATCCAGGTAACTGAATTACTATTTGTCAGATTCATCTGTATTGCTGCAAATTTTCTATATGTATCCTTGTGCCATCATTGGATGCATCGCTTGATCCTTTATGTAGATTTCACTGTTTGCTTTGGCTTGACTGGATCTATTTGCAAACAATTCTTTTTCATATGAATCATTTAGGATCTATTTGTGACCAACTGAATCATTCAAATCATGTTTGGTATAGTTCTCTCTCTTTAGAAAGTTTTTGAAATTCTTTTTCCCTTTCTGGCTCACTCTTTTTAATGTTTGTAGTGTCCCTCTATAAGTATCATCTTATTTTCAAAAAGTTCTAACCAGATAACTGTCAGATTTATTGAGCGCACAAATCTCCTGTCATATGTTATAGCAAGAGTTTCTCTAGGATCCTTTTCAAATGGTTGTCGACACTCACCTAAGTTAAATGTGAAAAGGTTCATTTTCGGTTCATGGTCTAATGAAGATGCTATGCTGGTAATTAATCAAATCAACTGCGTGGCTTTCCCATTTAGATGATTGCACAATCCCAAGTTCTCTTTGTTACCTTGACAAGAGAAATTCTGATGCAAGTTTAGCAATTCAAGTGCTCAACACAGTATAATTAATGGGTAGGACTCCAAAATGCCAAATGTATCTAGCAAGCAAGTCATCACATGGTTACTGAGGAATATTTCCGATGTTACTGTAGTGAGTTTCTGGCTTCAGGGCAGAAGAATATCAGCCCCTTGATAACTTTAAATTGTAGTGCAAGTGCTATTAAATTCAATTGTTGTTTGATTTTATTTCAAGAAAAGATATGACTAAAATTTGACAAAGACAAGAGCTCAGTAGCAGAAACAAGTAACAAATTCCAGCCAATGATAACTTCTATAAGAGATTTGAAGGTGTCTAAATTTTCCATCAATTTGAGTTTATATATCATAACCATTTGTGACTTGTTGTATTTTTATTTCCCTGATGAAACCTTCATATTTTTTCATGGTCTGTGTCATGTAAACTGTAGCAATCCTGGGGTATTTTTCTGGTGGCTTGGACCTGTAATCTTATTGTTAATGATTGAGAAAATGCAGAAAGAACTTACCTACTGATCATAAACTCTCAAACAAACAATTACTTCCTGTATACGCTTTGCATTAGGACAAAATGTTTTCCTTTTGTTTACAAGGTATTTTTATTTTTTTGGTTCCTAGAGGATGTGCCTTGTCTACCATAATATGGCAAATGCTTCAATTTTAGGCTTAATCATGTGTGTAAAATTAACATGAACAAGAGAACATTTAGGTTGTACGCCTTATATTTTTTGACAGATGAATGTTTCTTTAGACTTAAGTTGGTAAACCAACCACACCCCCCCCCCCCTCTCCTCAAAAAAAAAGAAAAAGAGCCCTTATTTTCTTCATTTTCTTGGTACATAATATAGTTGGTAAATAATTCTTTTTTTGGGTTAATGAGAACGGAGTTCTTGTCATTATTGTCTATTTTTTCACACTTTTGCTTAAAACGTATTCTATTCTGATGTAAAGCTTAATCAATTGTGTTTACCTTGTCAATAATTCTTTTACTATGCAGATCAAACTTTTGAAGATTCTAGCATTACTGGGGAGTGGTGACAAGAAAGCTAGTGAGCAAATGTATACTATTGTAGGTGATATAATGAGAAAATGTGATTCAACCAGTAACATAGGGAATGCTGTTCTCTATGAGTGTATATGCTGTATTTCCTCCATACATCCCAACTCCAAACTTCTAGAATCTGCCGCAGATGCCATTTCCAAAATTTTGAAGGTTTGTTTTTCAAGTCTTTTTGGTCCCCTCCTTTCTTTTATTATGTAAGTTTTTTTTTTTTTTTTGGGGACATAATTGAAGTTGTGGGTTTTAATTAATGCAATCTCATTTGGTGAGCAGAGTGATAGTCACAATCTGAAGTATCTGGGTATCGATGCTCTTGGTAGATTGATAAAGTTAAGTCCAGAAATCGCCGAACAACACCAACTTGCTGTCATCGACTGTTTAGAGGTGAAGCATATTACTCCTCTCATTATTCTGACGTCATGATATGTATGGGCGAGCCATGGGATGGAGATGCTGCCTTGACAACTTGTTTGTTTTTTGTTTTAATTTGTCATTTTCAATAGACTTTTTCTTTTTTCCCTTTGTGTTCTTCGTTATTCATGGTAGAGTCTTTTTATGGCAGTTCTGTCTCTAGATTTCTGGACACTGAAATTAGAGGGCCATACTAATTCACTCTCTAGTTTTATTCCCTGCTAAAAATGGATGTTTATGGATTTCATGGCACGAATACTTAGACATTTTGTACATTTGAGGTTCAATGAAATTGTCTACAATGTTATTATTTATCACAAAGTGTAGTGGATGATTCTGTATTCTGAAAGGATAAAGTTATCCTATCTGATGTGAAATCATCTTTTACCTGTTGAGTGTGCCCATCCTTTTGTCTTTTGTCTCTTATGGCTGAAAAATCTGTAGATTAAATTGTGCCTCTTTTGTCTTCAACAACACTACTTATTCTTCTTCTCCTTTTCCTTTGGTTTTTTTTAAAATTTTGTTACTTGCAAATTTCTTTTTGTTGTTCTCTGAATGGAATGCAAAAGAGTCTGTGTTTTATATTACACTTCTTTAGAACTAGATACATTGAGTGAAGTTTGGTCCATGTAATTTTTACAAATGACATTTCATTTGAACCACTTTTCACTATTTCTGATATAGTTTTAACATAATCTTGTCAACAATGAAATCCTTTTGAAATAGTTGAAAAAGTTGGCGTGTTATCTTCCCTCCCCTCCCTGCCTTTTTTTTTTTGGTCGTCAGTGTTCCTTGATATCTCATTCCTCTTGATGTGAGGTTCTCTTGTGATCTAGTGATCTTTAACTTGGAGGGACTCACAAACTTTGCTAAACTGGGTTCCATCACAACTCATGACAATTTGTAAATCATCTATAATAAAGTTAAGAGGTCTGACGTGCTTTACGCAGGACCCTGATGACACCCTTAAGCGGAAGACATTTGAACTGCTGTATAAAATGACCAAGTCATCAAATGTGGAAGTGATTGTTGACCGTATGATTGATTACATGATAAGCATCAATGATAACCACTACAAGATGGAAATAGCATCCCGATGTGTTGAACTTGCTGAGCAATTCGCACCAAGCAACCAGTGGTTTATCCAGGTAATTTCAATGTCTTTGTTTGCAATTGAAGGTTTTACTGCTTGAGTTTAAGCTGTATGCAAGCTTTTAAAATGTGGTTTATCTTCTTGTATTTACTCTACAGACAATGAATAGAGTGTTTGAGCACGCAGGTGATCTAGTTAACATCAAAGTTGCTCATAACTTGATGCGGCTGATTGCTGAGGGATTTGGCGAGGATGATGAAACTGCAGACAGCCAATTGAGATCCTCTGCAGTATGTTTTTTCTTTCAAATTTATTTTGATCGCTAACAGAACTTTTTATTTTTTTATTTTTTATCACCTTTGGTGTGCGCTCTTTGCAAAATGATGATTTGCTGAATCTCTGCCCTTGAGCTTACATTTCCTTCTTGGCATTTTTTGCATTCTTCATGATGTAGACATCATGAATGATTCGAGGAACTGAAAAGCTATGGCATCCATTTCCTTATTCAAGTATAAATCTGTAGTTGTCTCTAATTGTTTCTCAAATATGTTTTGAGCACACATTGACACCTGCAACTGTATGCCTGCGGATAAATTAAGTTATGTTGGCACTATCATGGAAGATAATGCTTGTAATTCCAGAGTTTGTATGTGAATTCCATTTGCAGATTTGTATGTTATTTCTGGTTTTCCTTAATTGCCATTAAAATTGTTCCCTCCTCCTCTCCTTTTCTTCTCTACCTTAGCTGGACGAGCCCTTACACTTTTGTGCAGTCTTTTACCTCTCATGTCATGGCAGGTCTTACACATTTCGAGATTAATTATGAGCTAGTGTATGGACAGACCAAGGATATTGTCATTAGTAAATTGCTGCATTCTAATCTTACTAAGGAAAGAATATCCTTCAGAATACAACTAGGAGGACTCCTGATTTAGGTTTCCATTGCAGTTCTTGGATTTTCTGAACCACACATATTGATTTAGTTCTGGTTAACTCTCTCCTAAAACCTTTTTGTTTTAACAGTCTCCTCGCTATTTATGAAGTCATAATTGCATCCTTGTCATTACTTGTCCTTTAAATAGTGCCATTTAAGAATTAGTTTGCAGATGCATCTTAGAATTTGAATTTCTAGAATTGCTACCATTGAAAATTTTGAGTTGTTGTCAATATAACTTGAAGGGCTTCAAATTAGTAAGTTGAATAGTCAAAGGTGAGAACAACCTTCATGAAATGAGAAAAAAAGAGATGGAAATTTAAGCAGTAGGTAAGAGTTTTGCTTAGTGCTGGCTAAAGTATGGTTATCTTCTCCTTTTGTGTAATTTTATTGGATGTGGGGAAATGAAGGTTAGTGTGTTTTATTCTTTCTTCTGACATGTTAGTCAAAGTATTTTTGTCACTTGAACCATTAAGGTCCCTTAGTTATGGGTAGTACTTGAGTCATATTACTTGGCCTCACTGATGGTTTCTTTCTATGTTTGTAGTGTCTTCTGCACAAATAACTTTCATTTATCAAATGGAGATATTTTTGGCATATTCTTATTGATATTTCCTTGGTTTGCACATAACTATCGGAAAGACAATATTAGTGTGTTTTGAGAAGAATATTTATTGAATTCTTGTGTTGACTGGCATTTTGGATCATGACATGAGCTGTGCATTGAGGTTTAACATTCTGAAATTGTTTAGTGGCCATATAATTATTAGATAGTTTTGATATTTGATTGTGTAATGCTTTCTAGAAAGGATGGCTATCCTGTAATCAGTACTTTTGATGGTTGTCTTTTCCATTGAAGACCAATTCTCTTTCTTTTGGATTGCAGGTAGAATCATACCTACGCATTATCGGAGACCCAAAGCTTCCGTCTGCATTTCTCCAAGTATTTTCTTTTTCATCTCTGTTATTTTGCGGCTTACTCCTTGTCAGGTTAAACTTCACTTACCATCTTTGTTTGTACTGTTCATTTGCTTGTTTAATGTTACAGGTTATTTGCTGGGTATTGGGGGAATATAGTACAGCAGACGGAAAGTATTCTACCTCCTACATTACTGGTAAGCTCTGTGATGTTGCCGAGGCATACTCAACTGATGATGTTGTCAAGGTACAAACCTTTTTTCACCTTCTCTCCAGTCTGTTTTGGCTCTTAAATAAAATTTAGGTTTTCATATGTATCATTTGTTTCTTTTTGGTTTTATGGTAAGAGGTTGGGGGTTGAGGGATGATGCATGTCTTGAACCTGACATTTTTTGCGTCCTCAGATCTTCTGTAATTTATTGAAGAACTTTGACATTGAGTTTTGATTATTTCTGGTTAGTGTATACGCATCATATACACAAACATGCACATACAACATGAAAATGTGTATATATAATATGGTCACCTAAGTGTAACTATCATTCTTGATAATTTTGGTACTTTGCCACCATAGGTTTCGAAACAAATTTCAGAAGTGAATAGAAATGATTTCCTCTAATTTATTTAAGATTCACAAGGGAAATTTGAATAATTACAGAATTTCAGGTTGACTGTAATTTTCTAAACCTATCCATTCAAAATGTAATAATGTTTTTGTAATTTCTCCTCCAACAGAATTGATTAGAGATTTGAGAAAGTGAGTGGTGATAAAGAAAGATCTCTTGGTAAATTTGCTTGCTTCGATTATGAGGGATATCTTATCTGATGGGTTTAGATTTTAAGTTGAAATTGATTTGTTTTGATTGCTAGACTTGTTTTGTATTCTATTTATATTGATCTACCCTTTCAAGTTGTAGATATATTATTGTGAATTATTTCTCAGGTTTATATCCATATCTGCCTGTTGTTGGGTTCAAGTGTTTATGGAGATATTTGAGTTGACCTTGCCATTGTATTGATTATTGCATTCCATGGGGTTTTGATGTTTTCTTTTTTACTTTTGAAGGCGTATGCGATTTCAGCACTTATGAAAGTTTATTCGTTTGAAATAACAGCTGGGAGGAAAGTCGACATGCTTCCTGAGGTGGGTAAATTGGAATAATTCCTCTTTGTTGAACATATGCATGGTAATTGTCCAGAATATTTGTGTGATTTACTTAGGCAGCCTGTCAAACATTCCTCCACGGAGTAATTTTAGCTTCTAATATTTCCCACCTTTACATTTCCATTTGTATTTTTCAGTCTATTATGTGTTTGGTCTGGCTTAACTTTTTGTGATCAAATGGTTTTGCTGTAAGGATATTTATCTGAAATGTGGTAATTTAGCTTTTAACAGATGCATAAAGTAGTCTTAGTTAATTTCATTCTGATACTGGCATTCAATGTCATGCTATTAATGGACATGCATCTGTAATGGACATGCTATTAATGGACATGCATCTGTAAGTTTTTTATTTTATGCAAGTGAAATATGAACATGATAGATGCAGTATGTGTTGCATATTTTTTGAGCTTGCGAGTCATTTTGAAATTAATAGAAAATATTTTGCCCATCAATCAAAAGTCTCAAGAAATGTTTTGAGAGCTACACCTTATTCTGATAGCGGAAGTATTAGCATTTCATCTGGATGTATTTGCGAGTTAGTGTATCAGATCTAGTCTCTGCAGTAATTAAGAGTTGTCACGTCTTCAAGCCATCTTAGGAGACAAACTTCAGTTTTCCTTGGTTGTGAAGGAAACCTGTCACTGAGTGAAGAAAAGTATGACATATAGACATTGATGTAGCTATCATATTATTAAGTTTATTTAAAGGTATTGACTGGGATTTACTTGCTGCAGTGCCAATCGTTTATTGAAGAATTGTTAGCATCCCATTCAACAGATCTACAGCAGCGTGCCTATGAACTTCAAGTAATCCTTGGTTTAGATTCTAATGCCCTTGCCAACATAATGCCAATGGATGCGAGTTGTGAAGACATTGAGGTATAACTTGCACAAGTTCATGTCTATCATTGGTTGTTTGTGGAGCATCCATGTTTATTATTCAGCTGGTGGTAGGCTTGCTTGGAAATCAAATATGCTTCTCATGTATGGCTTAGGTAGCTATTCTGATGAGACTTGGTTATTGTGTCTTGTTTCCTTAACACTTTCGATCCTCCTCCAGTCACATTTGGGAGAAATTCTTGTTTGGTTGACGAGTAATTTGAACATCATATTTGAATCTTGTGCAGATTGACAAAAGCCTATCCTTTCTTGATGATTACGTTCAGCAGTCACTTGAAAAGGGGGCTCTGCCTTACATTCCTGAGAATGAGCGGTCTGGAATGATAGATGTCAGCAGTTTCAGAAGCCAGGAACATCATGATGCCTCGACACATGCCCTCAGATTTGAGGCTTATGAGCTTCCTAAACCTGTGATGCCATCCAGAATTACTCCTATTACACAAGCGTCATCAAATGAACTTGTTCCTGTACCTGAGCCAGCTTATCATTCAGAGATCCACCAAGCTGCTTCATCTTTGCCACCTGTATCTAATATTGGGTCAGAACTGAAGCTAAAACTTGATGGGGTTCAAAAGAAGTGGGGTAGACCAACTTTCTCTACTACACCATCTACTTCAACAGCTGATACCCAAAAGATTCAAAATGGAGCTTCTCAGATTGGAGCTGTTAGTGGTACAAGCTTTAAAGCGCGTGATGTGTCTTATGATTCAAGGAAGCAACAAATAGAAATATCTCCTGAAAAGCAAAAGCTTGCAGCTTCACTTTTTGGGGCTACATCAAAGTCAGATAATAGACAATCTTCTACAAGCCAAAGGGGTTCAAGGACTCATATTCATGCTGCAGAGAAATCTCATGCTGTTAAGGATGCAACTTCTGATACTGAAGTGATGGAGAGAACTGCCCAGCCAGCTCCAGACTTGCTTGATTTAGGAGAAGCCACTGTTTCTAGCAGTGCACAACCTGTGGATCCTTTCAAGCAATTGGAAGGTCTCCTTGACCTAACCCAAGACAGTTCAACTATGAATTCTGTTGATGGTGGTGCTGGTAGGGCACCAAATGTTATGTCATTATATGGCGAAACGTCCTTGAATGTGCAGAGTGACCCTGTTGCAAGCTCACTTTCAACCAGTGGAGATGCTGCCGATCTCCTGTCTGGGTTTTCAAATGCACCTAGCAGAAATGGTCATGAAGGAAATACGGTTACAAACCCATCTCAGCACTTAACCAAGGGGCCCAATCTGAAAGACTCTTTGGAGAAGGATGCACTAGTGAGACAGCTGGGTGTGACACCAACAGGTCAGAATCCTGACTTGTTTAGGGATTTGCTGGGCTGAATTTGTGGGGTTGATATACTGTAAAAGTGATACATTGGAGTTCTTTGGGAACAATTGTTGTATGATTATGACTTTGGTTCTCCTTATGGCTGGTCTAATTTATACGCATCTAGCTTGTGATAAGGAGCTCGCTCATCTGTTTGGCTTGTGGACTGGTGTGGATCAAATCCTATCAGAGAATTAAACGAGTAATAGTTTCTGTATCAGGCAGAGGAAAACTATAGCTTTTGTAGATTAGATTGAGTCAGCAAAATGTAAGGGGCTTTTTGAACCACTCAGCGAGCTTCAATTTGTGCATGTTTATTAGCTCGAACCTTTCTGGAACAAAGAGTTTATAGCGGCACACATGTTTTTATCCTCCGCATATGCCTTTTTATTCCATGTATTGATGACAATCTTTTCCTTTCATTTATTTTTCTGTGCCTGGATTTGTGGGATCCAATTGTCACCAAGCACACTGGACAAGATTTTTGGTACTGTACAATGACTTCAAAGTCAAATTTGGAAGCAGATAATTGTACTATTGTTTGCTTTATACTCTTTACCTCATCATATCAAAATGAAGATGAAAGTATAATAAGGCTAAGTTGCTTCTGTCCTTTTCAGTAGTATTATTGCTGTCCTTTTTTGCAGCTCTTCTTGTTGCTTGAATGATGTGATATGGCTCAGCAACTACTCCAATCGAATTACTTTGGCTGCTTTGGCAGATTTAGATTGTGTATATGAAATTATTCTGACCCAGGAGTTATTGATTCACTGCATCATATGGCCTGGTTAATTGGTTTGAGTCTATGCAATACAGGGGTTCAAAGTTCCTTTTCAACGTCAATAGACTCTTCAGAAAATAGTACCCTTGCTGGTTTCATTAAATTAAACTAATAATATACCCCTTTCTACAAACTCTTTGTGACCCCTCCAGTTTTTACCCCTCTAATAAGATTTAGCATGGGAAGATTAATTGTTTATGAGGCCTTAAATCTTCTCGTACGGATAGGCTAAGACATTGATGGCTTCCTCTAACAAAATTGATGATAATTTTCATTTCTCTTTTGCTGAAATTACTAACTTGCAAACATAACATAATTGACAACTGAACATATCGCTCTGCATGGCAAAAGGAAGCCATGTTTTCTTTCTGGAATGAATGGAACACTAAACCATTGGAAAAATATTTAAAATCGTTGACATTTGGATTTGAATCAAGGTCACTTGGGGTTTTCTCATGGAGTTGAGATTGTCTCTATAGCATCGGCATTCAGATTTGTTTCCATATGTTCTAGAATGAACGCAAACGGCATGAAGAACAACAGACTCCGCAACATATTTCAAAGAACGCTATTTTAAGCCTCTTTTGAGCATCTCTCCCGGCACTTTGAGTCGCAGAAATCTTCCCATAATTGCAATGCAAAAACAAGAACATTAGAATCTTTCGTTCTGAAATATGCAAACATTAACAGAAAATTTGAAAGTTATTGCTAAGTTTAATTTGACAAGGTTTATATATATATATATATATATATATATATATATATATATATGACAGTGTAAGGTTTTATTACGAGTTTTGATTGTAATAATGGTTTCCAAAGTCAAGTATTAGGTGAGCCTGTCCCTATCAATGCTCGTAAGTCTATTATATTCTAAAAAGTCCAACTTTTAGTAAGACTTGTCCCTAGTACAAGTTGAAAATCCGGATTCAAAATGTGTGAAGTCCGTTGTACATAGAGCGTAAAAAGATGTTCAGAAAAATCTGTCACAGGAAAAATCTATCTAGAGATCAAATTAATATATAATCTTAAATAACGATGCATACATGACTTTGACTTGGCAATTTTGATGAAGTGGTATCCATTACCAATTTAGCATTCCTAATATTATATTTGAACTCTTTGTTTTATTGTCTTATAATGAAAATTGGAAATTTTTTTCTTAATGTAGCGGAATTTGCAAAATTAATGAAGAGGCTGTACGTTTTTACTAATTCTTAACAAGGAAGGAGTTGTTTTGTCATCCGAACATAGAACTATCTCTTAAACTTATTTGTGGGTACATTACCCAAAAAAAATAAAAAATAAAAAATAAAAAATTGCATTAATAACTTTAATTTTTTTAAAGAAAGCCCTAGAATACATGGGCATCGGATTCATATTATTTGACAAATATTTTTTGTTCCAAATGAAAAACAAAGGTTTTTTTAATTTTTTTTATTTTTAAAGTTATTCTTTTCGAATTTTATATGTTTGTCAATGTAAGTTTGTTGTTGGGATTAATTGTATTAAATTCTTAATATATGTTCTAATATAATTAACAATAAGTGAAGATTTGTTATAAGTTAATTAGGTAATAATTTATTGACAAATATAACCTTGGGCAACTGCCTATAAGGTCAGCTGGGGGCATCAATGATGGATATTCCACATTCTGATATCTTAGCTGTAATGCCTTAAGCACCACTCTCTACTTTCTCTCTATAGAAAACAACCTAACCTCAACAAGTTTGTTATATAGAAATTAGAATGACCAAATTAGTGAACCTCCTAGTTTTTTTAATTAATTAACTCATTAAAATACACCAATCTCAACCTAGTAACAACAAATATTATTCAAGTATAGAGATGTTGAGTGAAATTATTTGCAAACTGATGCAATATATATATAATCTTTAAAAAATTAAATATTAATAGAAATGCTATGCTAAAGTCTTGTATATAGTGTTTTATTAGTTATCACAATGTAATAAAGAGACAAAATAAAGATAATAAATATCTGGTCTTCACCTTGGTATTACCAATCTTAATCCAAAGAACTGCCAGCAAGGAAAAATTTGTTTTCTATGTGAATGTAGTTGTTTCCTATAAAAGATAGTTTCCATTTCTATTTGGAGGACAAAATAATTACGCACTTATTAGAAATTGCTAAAACGTTTTACATTTATTTTTCCACTGCCCTTTAAACAAAATTTCCCATGAAAATTACCTTTTTTAATTTTATTTTTAATTTACTATCTTTTTTTTCTTAAAATTCTCCCTGGTCCCTACCAGTGTTATTCCACCCATTTCCAAACATTTTCACTTCAAAGATGAATTTTCTGGTTTCAATTTGAAAAAAAAACAGAGTTTTATTGAGATTTTAGAAACCATATAAAAGCAATTAATTAAAATAAGTGAAAAAAGAAAAGAAATTTTAATGTTTATGGTAAAGCAAAGTTTTACTTGGATTTGCCATAGCAAATTCAAAGATTGAAGAGCACAAAAGAAGTGACATAAGTAGATTAGCAAACTAGCAATATGAAGCTTTATTGTTCAACCAGATTAGATGGCGCAATATAAAATAACTGAAACTGGGGCAGAAGTTTGAAAATTATTTTTCCCAAAATTTCAATTAAGCTTGCTGGGCTGATGTGAAGTGAAAAGAGGGTTGGGCACATGGGTTTAAGCATGTATTTATGCTTGAAATTCAACATCGTTGCTCAGCAATCTTAATCATGGTGGCCTATTTTGAAATCCATGCAAACGGAGTATGTGTTTTCGGTGGAGATATAAGCAAAAATATTTATCGCTTAGATTAATGTGTGGGCATGCATGGTTCAGACTGTATGGCTTAAGAGTATTTGAAATTTTTGTCCTTCGAAGGGGTTCATACGTACTATTAGTGCATTATAGAGACTACAGGCTGGTTGATTCTTTTGGAAACGAATATAATTTGAAACTAATATACTTGGAAAAAATTATTATAATTGAGTTTTGGGTTGTTTATGGTTTATAATGATTGGTGGTATTGTTTTTTCTCCCATTTCTTTTCATGATTATCATTGGCTTCTACAGTAGTTGCAACTAAAATCTATTACCCACCCTCTCTCCTTTTGATCTTTTTTTGTTTGGCACTCAAAAGGGTTCATATTTAATTCAATTTTTTTTTTCCAACTAGTTGCTTGTTATTTGAAATATATGATTATACTATAAATCAACAATTACAAACATGAAGCTTGAAACTTTTTTTAAGAAAATAGTCAAAAGATATACAAAGATAGACTCCTTAAGTTAGTGCTTTAAAATCAGGTTAGAGTATGAACTAATCAAATATTAAGCTAAGACATCCGTCAACTAGTGCGACCAGTTAAATCAATTAAAAAAAAAAATCAGAGTTGATGTCATTAGTATTATGAAATATTATATTAATTATAAAAATATTATAAACACTATACAAAAGCTAAATAGAGGAGTTATTAAACACTAGAGTGGTAGTCAAACTCAAATTTAAGGTAAATTATATGAAATTCTTATATGTGTAACTGAACAAATATGCGAAAAATAGTACAAAATACGACAAAGTAAATAGAGTTGAAGATTTGTGATTATTGACTTCTGAATATTAATAACCTTATGGGTCATTGTGGAAAGATATTTTGAATAAGTACTGCGCCATTCAAACATAGTCATAGCGAGAATGGAACAAATTTCAATTCCAATAGTAAAAAGATACATTTTCGAATTACGCAAACCTCGTTTGGAGAAATTTTCTGGCAACGCAGGGTCGAATTTTGTGTGGGGCACATTTTCTGTTGAAATATTGTGGAGGTCTGTCTTAGAGTTTTGGCTGGTTGGTTTTCTCTCTCATGCCTCTGCTAACTCATGCACATCCCTCGATTTACATCCCGTGGTTAAGGGGCCTCTGATATAGGTTGGGGGGAGTTTCGCTTTGGTAAGGTGGACTTTCTCCTAAAAAACAAGTAATAGATAGCAATATCCAAACATATATCATTTCCAAAAATAATACACAAATATAAATTCGATTCAATCTAACCATACTTTTAGATAAAAATTAAAATAAAAAATTGTCTGACTCACGTGACATGTTCGAAAAAATAAATCATTCATTACACTTTTTAAAAAAGTATAAAATAATAAAAAATAATTTTGTGTTTTCAGACATGCTATATTCGTCATTATAATTTTTTATTATAAATTTTTACTAAAAGAATGATTGCTATTAGAATAGAATATAAAAATGCTTTTAGTTTAAAATATTTTAGAACCTTAACTTCTAAACTAAACATTCTACTTAACTTTACAAAAGTAAACCAGTAACTTTCTTTATGATAGATCTTGCTCAAAATTCAGTTTAGAAGAACAAGATGTTAAATAAACATGATGACAGCCAAAAAGCATAGGTGCTAAATAAGTTGAATTAGAAGCAAAAATCTTATAAGCGAAATTGATTGATAACTGTGAACTCCTTGCAAATGAAATTTAAAAAAAATTCTTGCTTCTTTTGCTATTTAATTTTTAATTTTAACGCCATAGTAAATTAATAGTTCCTCTCCACCAGCTTTGCAACTAGTTTTGTCATTGCTACAGTTAATACGATTGTAGATTCTCACATTCTTTTGCGGCATGACAAGAAGGAATAACAATCAAATACAGCGGTAATGTAAAATGCGAGGTGTGTGGGAGAAGTGAGCGATCAAACTGAGCGCAACGCAAACCAGTGGCGATTTTTGATGAATAATCAATTTTTTTTAGGCGTTGGCTCTCGTTGGCTCTCTCCCTTCCTTCGTCAATTCCACACTGCACATCATGCACATCCTCGATTTACAACCCGGCCTAGGGGGCCTCGCTGGGGGTGGGTTTAGCGCCGTGAGAGGACTTTCTCCAAATCAAAGAAATCAAACAATCAAATACACATACACATAATGATATGGAGAGTATAATTTAATACAGACATAGGAACGTGAATGTTAGTCCATTCTAAGTTACATCTGATGGAACATGTGAAGAATATGCTCTGAGGGAAAGTGACGACACCCAAACCATATTTTACTTTGCATTTTGTCTATTGATCATTGTTCATGTGGTACTAATAAAATACAAATTTATTATTATTATTTTAATTGTCTGGTTCTACTGTGCGAGTTTGGCACATTAGTTACATAAGAATATGGCTTTTATTGATAAGAAATGAGTGATATTGATTAACTCGGGAGAGATGGAATAAGACAAACAGTGTTTGGAAAAAAAAATTCAACAAAAATTGGGGGAAATTTTATTAATTAATACTTGAATAATGATCAAAATGAATGAAAACAAATATTTACATGTATATTTATAACTTAAGCAAACTCTACACCAAATTGAAATGGAATTCTAATTCGATTATGAAATAGAAGGGGGAGGGGGTAATAGGGTTATGCCTAATTAGTTTTGTAGATTTCATTGATACTTTTGAAATGATATATAATAATAGCAATTTTGACGTGGTAGATGAAAGTTATGGTAGTTCAAATTAAAATTGAGTGCTTATTTTCGCACATTTTCCTTTGTTGGACAAATTCTGCATGTCCAAATAATCATCCGCAGCCGGTTCCACTTCACTAATGGACTTAAAGAAAAAAATTAATAGTAATCAGATGAATAATGAGAAAAAAGCAATTAGTAAAGACTCACTAGACAATACAATTGCCACAATCTAGGGTTTTCCAAACAATAACATTAGAGCACAAATTAGAGAAAAAGAGTAAAAAAAAATATTCAAACCAAACAAAAGTTTAAAATTACATGGTAGAAAGTGTATGGCTGTTATGTGATGAGAATTTTCTAAACTAAATGCTTGAGCTTCTCACTGTAAAAATTGCCTCGATTTAGCTTTTACTAAACTATATTAGAAATCTGATTAGCAGAATGAGTTGATCTCAAACATCAAAATATTAAGTTTGAAAGCTCGTCAAACTACTCAATTATATAACATAATGTAACATAACATTGACAAGGAAGTTATCATACATAAAATATTGATAAGAGTCAAGTTGTTTGTAATCTTTAAAGATAGAGATAATCTTGATCAATCATTATCTCTATCTTAGTTAGTTATTATCTCTATTATGAGTTGTACTATATATATATATATACAGATTCTCCTCAATGAAGACAAGCCAATATTACAGATTGGAAGAGATTACCATTCCTAATTGTGATCTCATCAGGACCTTGATACGTAGAGTACAAGGATAAATTCTCAATAGCAGGTGTTAAATAATGTGTTGCACTAGTGTCAAGAACCCATTGTTGGCTATGATTTGGCGTGGTAGTGGAGGCAATGAGATTGGTAAATTGTTTTGTAGACTGAGAAGGTTATTAGTGGTTATATGAACTAAATCACTGAGAGGGACACTGTTGTGCATAATGCCCAAAACCAAAGCAATTGTGACATTGAGTCCGTATATTAGGACTGTGATTTGAAAATTTTGGACCTGAAAATTGTCCAAAGGTAGAAGGATTTTCTTGGCCATCCCTACTGCGTCCCTGTAGAATGTAAAAATCCTACGTACAAAAATCACGCAGCGGAAAGACAACAAAATATTTTATTTGGAGACAAACAATAAGGTAGGGAAAAAAAAAAAAACACAAAAAAATAAAACACAATAAGAGAAGATTTTTTCTCACATTCATTTTTTTTTTTTTCTCTCTTTTTCTTGGTTTTCTGAGTCTCTCTTTTTTTTATTTTTATGAGTCTCTCACACAAAAACTAATAACCATGGGTCCTTTATATAGATCCCATATTTAATCAAAACCAATTAGGATTTGATAATCAAATTCCACACAAAATCTGTTTTTTAAAAAGAATCCAAATCTAATTCAACTAAGAATTAGTAAATCCTAATCAAAATATAATTTGCTAAATAAGCTTGGTTTAATACATCTACAAAGCCTCCCTTAAACCAAGCTTGCCATAAAAGTAGCTCAAACTCCATCTCGAGTATGAATTTCTTTTGAAATCTCCTTTGCCGTATAGACCACGTACAATATCAACTTCTTGATCTTGTCATTGGTGAAAATTTATACTTTGAAAATTTTCTATTTGCGTCTTCTTCTTGATAAAAAACCTCAACCACATTGACCCACTTGTCAAAACAATCATCTTCACCATTGCTATGCAATTCAAAATATTTTATGATACCCAATTTCTCTTCTAGGTAAAGAGATTCAAATTTTCTCTCATCTTCTTCAACCGTGTCAATGGTTTCCGATTTTTCTTCTAAATTAACGATTTCTTCATCAACCAAAACATCAAAAAATTCTTCTTGTTGCTCTACCGAACCAAGTATCTCTTTTTCATCTTTTACAAAATCAACTTGGCAATTTTCACATTCCATCTCTTCAAAATTTTGACTATGAACATTAGACTCCGCATTGGGACCATCTTTTTCCTCAATTATTGTAGTATCTTGAGGATTTGATATTTGTTCCACTGGCTTGTTCTCTAATACAAGTTTCCCATCAATGCTCAAAGTTGATAAATCTTTAGTCTCCAATATAAGTGCAACAACATAATCAAACCTCATAGATAATGAATAAAGAACTTTTTCCACAAAAAATTTATCATCAAGAATACACCCATTAAATTCCATCTCATTCTTGATATCCACAAAACGGAAAAATAGTTCTCAATCGTTTCAAATTTCTCCATAGAGCACAACTCAAATTTTCTCTTCAACAATAACACGTTATTTTTCTAACTTGATCTATGCCAATATAAGCTCTTTCTAAAATATCCATGCTTGTTTGGCGCTTTAGCTGCATAAATTTTATGAAAAATTGACATATCAATTCCTTGATGAATTTGAGATAAGGTCAAATATACCTTTCTTTTTTGGTTTTGACATCGCATTTATCCTTTTTTTTTTTGAATCAGAGCAAAATCGTATGCTGAAGGCGTGTTTCCATCTGAATTCTCCAAAATTTATAATTTTGCTTTCCGTGAGTTTTGGAACAACACATTTTATGTTCCAATCATACAAAAATCACGCAGTGGAAAGACAACAAAATATTTTATTTGGAGACAAACAATAATAAAAAAAAAAAAAAAAAAAAAAAAAACACAAAAGAAACTCCTAACTCTACTTCTCTATTTTTTTTTTTTTTCTCTTTTCTTTTTTTTTTTTTTCTCTCTTTTTTTTATTTTTATGAGTCTCTCACACAAAAACTAATAACCATGGGTCCTTTATATAGATCCCATATTTAATCAAAACCAATTAGGATTTGATAATCAAATCCCACACAAAATCTATTTTTTTAAAAAGAATCCAAATCTAATTCAACTAAGAATTAGTAAATCCTAATCAAAATATAATTTGCTAAATAAGCTTGGTTTAATACATCTACAGTCCCTTTCCATGTTGACTCCTTTCACTTCTTCCACGAGATGAATTTTGGGAGCGAGGAGAATAAGTATTTTGAGTGGCAAGATGAGCAGTTGGTTGAACTGTCTCTTTCGAACTGCTTTCAACAGCCAGATCTTCTTCTTCACTTAGGAAAAGACCAATAAGATCATCAAAAGATATATCATTAGATCGATTTTGCACTGAGCAGATAAAAGGAGAACATGAGGATCCCAAGCCATTGACTGTAACTTGAATTAGATCATCTTTACTAATCGGGTAACCCAAAGTAGCCAATTCATCAAACATGCCTTTTGCACGTTGAGTATATTGTGTAATGGGTTCAGAAGCATCATTTGACAACTTTAAAAAACAAGACTTAATGGTCCGAGCTTGAGCTTCTGAATGAGAAGCATAATGTCAGGATCAAATCTGGTATCCTGACTGAAGCAGCAGAATTATTATTACCATCAGAGAAGAAAGTGAGATTACAGAGGGTTGAGATAAGAAAGAAAAGAAAGAAAAGAAAGGAAATGAAGGAAACAGTAGAGGGCTCGGGATTGGGAAACTTGAGAAGCAAGAAAGTAGCCAAATTCATCCACACCTACTTCTGCACTCTAAAGCTATATTTATAGGTATTTTCCCCACCGCCTTAACTACTTGAAATGACCACTTCTCTGACTGAATAACTACTCCTCTAACTGACTACTAGTCTACTACCAACTGTATTGAGTCTTTAGCTTCTTCTTCCTTTCAGCTTGACACATAAGCATTGGCTAATTTTTGCCAGGCTAAGTGAGCTCTAGTCAGACAAGTCGGGGAATAAAATTTTCAGATATGGATCCAATGATCCAACTCGATATCTCCTGCCACAGTTTTTCTTCCATCCACAATCCAACCACCAATATCTTTTACACTAATGATCAATAATCCTTCTTCATCTTAACCTCACTTCTCAACTGACTCTTCTCCTCTCACCTCTCCAATGTCACCAGGTTTACCTCTTGTTGTCGACTTAGTCAATTACCCGACCTAATCTACCAACCTTTATCCAACCCAAATCAAAACTGGACCATCCCATGGTTACTAGATCACATACTGGTTTCTTAAACTCCAAAGTTCTTGTTTGTCCCAAAACACAAGAAACCGAACTGACTTGTTTCAGTGAAACTGTTAAATCAACTTAGTGGAGTCATGCAATGCCAGAAGAATACGATGCTATGATGCGGAAAAACACCTAGAAATTGGTCTCTCCTCATCCAAACTAGAATGTTGTGTATAGTAAATGGGTTTATCACATCAAATGTCACAAAGATAGTACTCTTGATTGGTTCAAGGCTTAGCTTGTTGCCAAGGGTTTTCATCAGAGACCAAGAGTTGATTACATATAAACGTTCAATCTAGTCATTAAACCATCCACCATTCAGTTAATTTTATCTCTTGCCTTATCTCGAGGATGGGAAGTCAAGCAACTTGATGTGTCCAATGCCTTCCTTCATGGTTCTCTTGAAGAAGACGTTTTTATGTCTCAACCACAAGGGTTTGTTTATCCACTCTTCCCAAAATATGTTTGCAAATTGGAAAGATGAATTTATGGTCTAAAACAGGCTCCTCGATAATGGTTCAAATGTCGCACATCTGCTATAGTTTTTCTTGGGTTCAAAAGTTTCAAAACAAACAACTCTTTGTTTTTCTACTCAAAAGACTAGTTAGTTCAAGTTTTTTGTTTAATATGTTGATGATATTTTGATCATTGTCAGCCACCTATCTTTTATCAATTCAATCATTGTTTCATTGCAATTGAAATTTCCATTAAAGGATCTTGGACGACTTCATTACTTTCTTGGAGTGAAAGTTTCTTGGTGTAATGATGGTTTGTTTCTCACTCAATCCAAGAATATTCATGATTTACTTGCAAAAGTTAGGATGACTACTGCAAATAGTTTTTCTACACTAGCTTGCCCAAAGCAAAATCTCCAATCTAAAGAGTCTCCTTTCTTGGACCCACTCTCTACCGAATTACTATTGGCACACTTCAATATCTATGCTTTTCTTGGCCTAACATTTGTTTTGCAGTCAACAAAGTTTCTCAATTCATGCATGCATCCATAGATGATCATTGGACTGTAGTTAAGCACATATTGAGGTACCTCAAATCCACTATTTCTCATGACTTTTTATTTTCTTTATTTTTTCTCGCTCATCAACAAATACTACAATTTCGGCATATAGTGATGCGGATTGGGGGAGGGGGGGAGTCTTGATGATAGAAAATCTACTTTTGGGTATTCTATTATTAAAGATTAGAAACCGTTTGTAAATTAAATTTACAAAGTAAGGGGAGGAAGCAAAATTAATAAGTCTGGCGTTTAATCACATTACTAGACTTTTAGTGACATTCTTATTACGGTCACGAAAAGAGAATAAAAAATAAAAGAAACTATTGCCATAGTGATGATATCATGATACATTTGCTACCCACGTGATGATATCATTAGATGACTTCATGGTCTGTTGCCCTAGTGATGACGTTATCTAATGACGTAACCATTTCCTTTCGCCGCTGCTATTGATTAATTTTTTTTTAATTAAAACACCCAATCGGCTAGAAAATCTGGCCAATCTTCTAGTGACCAGAATGGTTATGGTTGCTATGACCAGAACCATTTTGGTCGCAGCGGCGGGAAGGCCCACTGGGCTTGCCGCGACAAGAACTTTTCGGTCGCGACCTGCCCAGCATCGGTTACATTTGGTCACTTGATTAGATTCTTCTGGGCTTGCGACCAGATCTAGATTGACTGTGGGGCAATGATTTTCCTCTTTTTTTTTTTTGAGGTTACTGACTAGACCTTCTTTTTCTCTTTCTCTCTCTCTCTTTCTTTTTTCTTTTCCTTCTGAAAATCTTTTCTATCTCTTCAAATTTGAAAACCCTAATTTGAACCTTTTCAAATTTAGAATTTCTCAAAATAAATTAATCAATAATAATACATATATGAACAATTCATCATCCATGATAATTAAACGTATTAAATTATACTAAAACATAGATAAACAAAGATCGTTAATGCGAACCTTAGTCCATGGTGGTCATCATTTTTGGTACCATTACGAGTTTGGGTTTGGATTCCAAAAAGTGTTCAAAGATCCATTTCAAAGGTACTCATGGGCCAATGACAAGAGCTAGAGCTAAAAGATTTAAAGAGGCTCTTAATAAGCTTATTCAAGAAGCTCAATTTAAAGAAGAGTCCAAAATTGGTTATTACAAGCTCAAGATCATTAATATTTTAAATGTAATTACCAATGGACCTTACAAATAAGCCCTTAATTATTTAGATTTAATAATTTGAAACCCAAAGAAGGCTTATGGCTGAATTTAGTTCCATTAGAAAGCTTAGAGATGAATTTAAACTAGGGTTTAACCCTAATTCAGCTTGTAACGGGTTTTCTAATCTAATCCAACTAGTTATGGCCAAATTTTTAAGAGTCTTCATAGAAGATTTCTGAGTTGTATTGAGGCCAAAAATTTCATTTAGAATTAGTTTATGATTAGGTTTAAATGTTGAGTTCTTATAGAACATCTAATCCAACCAATTATACGATATCTTTAGAATTTTATTTTTGTAACAATTAGACCAACTCTTGCCCTATGAAAAGGACAAGAGGAGCATCCATTATGAATGCAATTTAAAAGAGAATAAAATTTTTATTTTGTGGGAAATTCACAATTCAAGTTATTTTGAGAATTTTTTTAGTGCATTAAGATTGTTCTTGTGCTACTCTTGCGACTTATCAAGGTAAGACTTATTCCCTTAACTTATGGTGTTGCTTCGATCCATATTGATACCAAGGTTTCAATCCACATTGTTGGGTTGGGATCAAAATTTTTCCCACCTTGGAACAAAGTTCAATTCTTCGGCGGATTGTTCTTGGGGCCATCCATTCAAGTTGTTTTTAGGAAAAATTCCGTAAGGGTTCACATTAATCGCTCTGATACCACAAGTAGGAAATCAACCCAAATATGTAGTAGAATAGTAAAAGGATTGGTTACATACTAGGATCTCTTTATAATCCATGTATGGCATCAATTTCATGTCAGCAATGGATTCATCGATAATAGGCGAGATTGATCACAAGCCGTATAATTGTACAACCTTTAATGGTATCCACACAAACAATTTCTGGGGATTCTCAAGAGATTGACCAACCATGAGTTGCTGACGGTTAGATCCTTTTGAGTATAAGAAGAACTAGGGTTTTGGGATACCCTAAGTGACTAATACGTATGATATGTAATAGATTTCAACACCCTCGTCAAGACCCATAGCTGAAATTTATTTATAAACTAGATAGGTTTGGACTAATAACGGTTTATTTATTAATAAGTCCTAAGATTAATTTATCTCATAAATTAATCCCATAATTATCTTATAATTATAATATCATTTTAATCCAAGAAATTATCTTTGTTTGTGTGTAACTCATTAAGTTTTTAATTATGTTGATAATAAATATAAATTATAATCCCAATATTAATTAACTTTAGGACAAAAAACCAAAAGGTCGATTATATATATATATATATATATATCTTATGATATATAATATGCATTGTGTATTTAATACGTAAACTTTTTATGCTATCATTTTTTTTGAACAAGACTTGAGCTTGAATTTGCAATCAATTCAAGTATAAACCGAGTCGAACTCCCTTTTCAGTATACTTGTTGTATGTCAAGGTGAGTTCAATCAAAGTACTATTTGAACTCAAAATTAACTCGATTGCACTCCTTTATTAGGGCACACTTTCCACCATTCACTAAGCATAAATACACATTTCTCCGAAGTATGTTGCTTTCCCTGGATGAATAGACTGTATACTCTACCCATTAGAATGTGTGTATGCGCGTGTTTTTTTTTTCACATTTTTGTTTTTCCATATGTAATTCTTAATAAAACTCAAAGTAATTATTATATACAAAAATAAAATTAGCATTTTTGTTGTTCAAAAAATATATTGCTAATTTTAATACAATTCCTATTAAAAATAAAATTTTTATACGACATAATTTAGACTAACATGTTAGCAAAGTAAGCATAATTGGATAATTATTCTAACTCAAATTACTAACATGTTAAACAATAATGATATAACCAAAGTTTTCTTTAACAAAACATATTGGTAAAGCATTTAAAATAGAAAAAAAAGAAGATATTGGGGTCATATGTGTTTTAGTGCAAAATAAATCCTAACTAAAAATATTTTATTGCATTAGGTTAGTTAAGTATCAAGTAGATAATAATATGACCCTTACAGATCGACTAAAACAGACCAAATTTTAATAACAAGAAAGACAATTTTGGAGGGCTACAACAATACGTGAATTTAATTCAAAGATTTTTATGTCCCACTTTATTATTAGTCAAACAAAAATTTTTATTTTTATTTAGCCTTAATATTAACATCGTATTCTTATAATATTTTTATCTACTATAAGGTGGGTTAAGGATTCTTTTCCCAAAATTACACTTTTGGTCACTAATAAAGAAAAAGTAGTCTAACGTGTGGGAGTCACTTTTGGGCCTTTTGTTTTTGATGTTTTATTGACATTAAAATTCTATTTGGTACATCATCATAATTCTAACAAAATATATAACTAAAGGGGGAAAAAAACCTTAAGTCTAATTATTTCCTAATCAATAGGAGATTTTTTTTAAAAAAATTACAATCATTTTTATGTATTATAAATAGCACTTTCAAAAGATTTCTAATCAGCTGTTTAAATGGGCATGATTTGAACTGAAGCAACTGATTCACTTTATACAAATCGCGATTCAGAACTGATCTACATAGTTTGTATCAGATCAAATCAGATCAAGTACTTTTCGAATCAAATATTTTTTTTAGCTTAAATAGGATCATAAATATATTATTAAAATGTGCATTTTTATCAATTTTAATTTCTTTATCACAAAATTGACTAACTTTAACTAAAAGATTATTTAAATTATAAAAAAACTATAATAAATTCCTATTTTATAATCAATGTTAGCCATTTTTAGAGGAAAAAAACTATATATATATTTTCTTCATTCGGATCAAATCGGATCAGACCTGATTCAATTCAAAAATTTTAGATCCAATTGAATCTTGATCTTTGCTTCAAAATGACTGGTAATAATTTCTATAAATAAGAAAGCTATTCGAATTTCAGTCCAGAAAGTTAATGACAAAGTTCTCATCTTAAGCATATTTTACAGGCCTAATAAAACTCAAGCAGAAGGAACATTGAATTCTTTTATCTAAAGAAAATAGTTTAGGAAATTTATTATTGTCAAGGAGGAAAATAAAATATTGGAAACGGATATCTCCACAACTTAGATTTCAGAACTCAGGAATAGAGGATATAAAAACTAATGGGTGTAAATGAATTAAATAGAAATGTTGATTTAAGTTGAGAACTATAAGTTCTCAATTTACAACCCATCTTACATTATTAGGTTAGTGAAAAATATAAGAAACTATGAATTTATTCATTAATGAATCCAATAAAGAAATATTTTTTCCATTAAATACAAAAGCATAAGAATGTAATAGATATATAAATCAAATAAAAATTACTATTATTCCCTCCGTTTCAAGAAAAAGATTCCACTTTGAATTAAGTGTTTTTTTTAGTTATTAGATATAATGGCCTTAATGCGTTATTAAATTCTTAATTTTGGGCTAAAGAAAAGTTTTGAAAGTCGAATATTTTTCTAAGAAGTAGGAAATATCATTTTATGGTACAATTACCTAATTTCCCAGTAGTAGGCCCTTCAACCAGTAGACTTACTTTGGAAATGTTAAGTGTCAACTTGTTAAAGTGTATAATAGAAAATGATACAATAAAGTATAACAAAGGATCTAACATAGTTAAACAATTTATGCAAGATATTTATGCAAGAGATTTATTAATTTTAGGGGGAAAAAATTAACTTATATGCTTTTATAATTTCCACTTTATCACTTTTAAGGCTCCTAATAATTGTCGTGTTATGAAGTCAGCAAAAACAATGCTCGGAGCTAATTAATTGAATGAATTAATTTTAGTACAAAATTTACTATTTTAAGAAAAATAAAAATTGTTTTACAATGTCTCTAATTAGAATTATTAATGATTAGGACTCAAAAGAAAAAGTATAGCAAAAGAGAGTTGGAAGCAACCTTTATGTGAGTTTGAGAGATGTAGATAGAGTGATTTCTAATCGCAAACTTCTCATTATACTTGTGTATGAGGAGATATGCTTAGCGACTAACGACCTTGACCTTTTGCTTTCTAGTGCTGTTTCTGCCCTTTTCCAGGGATATCAAGATGTTTGTCTCGATGAACTTCCAGATGGATTGCTACCCATTCGAGGGATAGATGTCTAATTAACTTAATGGTCCATATCGATTTGCATATCAAGCCAAACCCGAGGAGACAAAGGAGCTTCAATGGCATGTCGATGAACCTTTAGCAAAGAAAGAAATTTGAAAAATTTGAGATCATGTGCCATATTAGTGATTCTTGTTTTTGAACTAGAAGATTGGGTTTCGGTGCATATGCGACAGGAGCGATTCCCAGTGCAACAAAGAGATAAATTGCATTCAAGAAAGTTTTTAGATCCAAGGACGAATCTTTTCGAGCATAAGGGGAATGATGAGAACTCAAGTGCACAATTTTTTTTTTCATTTTGGTTCACATTAGAAAGTCTTCTATGAGATTTAATAGTTGTGTTTTAAATTATAAAGTTTGGAATAACCTAATGCTTATATTAGGGTTTCCTAGGGTTTAGAGTTTCACCTAACCCTAACTCAAAAACCCTAAATTTATTTTAATTTTTTAATTATTTTATTTGTCATAATTTTAATAGGATTTTAATAAGTTAGGCGCCTATATGGCTAAAATTTAGGCAAGAGTAAATTATATTAGGGTTAGGTTTTTGTCTTTTAATTTTAGTCCAAGTATGTTAGGGTTTAGTTGCCAAATTCTTGTGGCATCAAAACACTAATTCTAATCCAATTGTAAGACAAAGAATTTTAGATGTTGAGAGATTAATAAAAATTAGTGAGGTTTTCTACACACTTAAGTTCTTGTTCTTGAACTTAATTTTGAGCTTATCAATGTTCACCTTATGGCACTTTTTGACTTATCGATTTGTTAATTGATCCTAACAAGTTGTGGCATCTTCTACCCCATCAACTACCACCTTGTACAATTGATTATAGTCTAGAGGGTTAGATATCTACAATTATGCCTAGTTTGTTAGCCTTAACCAACCCCGTGCTTGTGGTTTCAGCGGATCACATCTAGTTCAATTCTTTGTACGTTCTGAACTTGTGAAACTTGGTCGTATTGAGAGGTCCTTGCTGGCCTTCACGTGCGTATCATTTTCACTCAAAGTTCTATGTATTCTCGACCTTAGGGTCTATGTCTCTTCTAGTTCTTATAAGTGACATTAGCATTCTCACAGAACCAGTTCATATCTACCCCACAAGGTTCTGTTTTGACAAATAAAAATCTTTGCTTCCATTCATGGTGGGTTGTTAGTTTTTCTACTTTACTTCGAGATCTAGGGAAAAGGTGAAATAACCCATCGAATTTGTTGACTTCTTCATACAATAAAAATAACAAACAAACTAATTAAACTCGAAATCTGGCCCTTTTGACATAACACTTCAAACCCAATTATGGTTCTAACTAAGTTGGGGGCCAATTGAGCTAGAGCTATGTTGAAATATCTCAAGACCTTGATCATGAGGTGGCATAAAGGAAACCTCAATCCTGCCTGCATCATACCCTAGCGAAGGTCGGTAGGCTCTCAACTCTGACCCGTGGCTTTTGCCCCTTATTTTCTAGGGATGAGGTATTGCTTTCTAAGGTTTTGCATCTCAGTTTCTTCTAACATTGAGACTATGGTCTCAGTTATAGGGGTATATTTTTTTGGGTATGCTTCTAGCAGCCTAGGGATTAGGATTTCCTCTTCGCTATCTCTTGAGGAACTTGTCGTCACCAGGGAAGCGAGTCTGCTCTCTGTCTGTGAATGTTCCCTCTGAGTTACTCTACCTCTATTTTTGCCCTTTGTTTTCTTACCTAAACTTTTAGCCTTTTCACCTTCAAACCCCCTTATTTCACTACTCTTTTGGTTGGACTATGCCCTCAAACTTTTTGTCCCCATTTCACTGGCCTAGGAGTTCGTCATAGAGAATCGATTGTAGACATAATTGCTTGTTGTTTGGCAAAACGTTTTTGACAAAGTGTTTCTCTGGATTTGTTGTTGTTTGCCGCTCTAGTGAAGTCACTTTGCCTATGGTTGGAATTTCTTACTCCTCTTTTCATTCGCCGTTTGGCTAGAAATGAAGGGATGGCTTGTAAATATGAAATGGCTTTTGGGTGTTCAATTTTTAGTTTGATGTTTTGTCTCCCGCTCTCATCTTTTCAAATATTTCTTGGCCTACATTTGTGCCTTGGAAATTGCAACGGGTCAGACTTATTTAAATACAATCACTTCTTATTAAGTTGGTTTTCATAGGGATTGAGGGAGTAATATAAATTTTCTACAAGCTCCATACAGGCCTACATTCTTTTTTTTTTCCCTTCCTTTTTTTTGGGCCTAAATTTCATTTTACTGTAAATAGGGACGGAGGGGCCATATGGTCCAGATGGGCCAAAGCCACCCAAACTCCCAACAAAAATTCATGATGGTATTAAAGCAATTAATTACGCCACTAAAGAATTATATTTTGTAGACCACTTGGCCCACCACTAAGCCAAAAGAGCCATATTTTGTAGGCCACTTGACCCACCACCAGCCCATTGCATCTTCTTTTCCTTTTATTTTTTTGACATTATTTACTTTCGACTTTTTATACCTTTTACACCCGTTCTCAAATCCCAACTTCCTATCCTTCTTTTTTTTCTCTTCCTTTTGTACATTTCTTTCCAATTTCTTCTCAGGGTTGTCAATCTCTACGGTTTGGTTCTCTCCATCACTTTCAGCCTTTCAGTTTTAGGAGCTAGTTTGAATTTTCATACAGCTTATACTTCTTCTTTTTTTTTTAATTTTCAATTGAAAATTTGATTTGAAAATTTGGATGCTTTGAATTAGCTAATATCTTAGTTAGGGTTACAATTTTTTTGTCTTTTTTTTTCCTTTTAAATCAGGGATATTCCAACAACAACATATTGCTTTGAATTAGATAAATTTTTTTTTTAGTTAGGGTTTCAATTTTCAAATTGTTTTTTTTTTCTTATGAATAGAATGCTTTTTGGTATGGTGCAATGATTTATGGTTTTTTCTCAAATTCTTAGACAAATTAACTTGCTTGTCTAAATTAGCTTGCACAATTTGTCAATATATTACTTGCACAATTTCATAATTAGCTTGCATCACCAATTATATATTATATACATATTGCCTTTGAAGTTTTGTTTTTTTCTTGAATTATACCCATTGTCCTGTGGCAACCACATGCCATTATCTTAAAATAAGAAGCAAAAGATATGAAAAAGACAGAGATTATGCAGTAGAACTTTATGTAGTGGTCCAATAATTGGAGAGAATATCATACAGACGCCTTGACATTTTTTGGTGGAAAGGATTAGAAAAAAAAAAAGCAACATGGTCCGTTAATCTTTGCATTATCATTCTTCTATTGCCTAAATTCGAATACACAATTTTAATTCTATTTTTACTTTTTCTTTTTCCCCATTGCTTTCTTTAATAGGGTCTTTGAACGTGTACAGTAGTTGGGTACAGAGTTAATGCATTTAATCAAGTTTCAATCTTTAGCAAATTCAACTACTTTTTTAATTCTTCTATTGCTTCCTTCAAGTTACATTTTTGGTATTTGTTGGGATTAGATAAAAAGGAACAAGCTTTAACTAGTGAGGTGGTAGAAAGTGAGATTAGTTAAATTTATAATCTCAATAATATAGCACGCATTTGGTCAATGTCACTTAGATCTTGACCAAACAAATTTTTCACTCAATTATGTTTTGAATTATAAATTTTTAGGATTGAATAGTCTTCTCATTATCAAATTCAAAGAAATCAATGGAAACACAAACTACCATTGATTTTTTCATCAAGCGAAAGATCTCTAATGTTTCAACACCAATTCCTTAGGGCCGGTGCATGTCTATTAGGGCCCGTGTGTCGTTGTCCTTAAATCTTTGTTTGATTGTTATATCATGTTTGCATGCATGATATGTTGTTTCTTTTTCTTTTCGTTTTTTTTAACTTTTTATTTTCTCTGTTTATTTTGATGAATGTCTGTTTATTGCTTTTAATGTTGAATAAGATTACAGAGTATATGGTCGTGTAATCTCCATCACATAGTGCCATCCAGATCCAGATTTTAAGATGGATGAGCCAGCCAATCCGCGGTCTCCATGGCCTTCGTCATACAACTAAAACCCAAAATTGTTTCAAAGCTTCATAAGGCATAATTTTGGACAATTGGTTTGATCAAGCAATTGCAATATGACTTCAGCCTGTATGGTAGAGTGATATGATCCTACTAGGACCAAACTTGAATTACATCTATTTCTCTTAAAATTTTGTTTTAGTACCAATCAAACTCCGTATTTTAATACCACTCTTGACTTGAAGTTAACCATTAAAAAGTACAAAAAGATTAACTTACATATTGATTTATTGAGCTAAAAATGCAAATACAAAATAATATTAGAAGTGAAAGAGATGTGTGACATTTGATTATAACTATTATATGATATTGCATTTTTTAAATATAGATTGAAATTTTACAGTTTTCCCTTGAATATGGATTTTTATCTCCATTTTTCTAGTTTATAATTTTTCTCAACCTTTGAAGTCAAACTTAAGTATACAAAAAATATACCTATTTAGTCAATCATATATAATATATATATATGGAAGAAAGTTACACCTCTAGCTTTATATAAAAATAATTACTAACAAAGTTAGGGTGTAAACTTATTTGTACAGCATAACTTTTTTTTTTTTGTGTGTGGATGTCATCATTTTCCAACTATCATGGGATAGATGTTAAAGGTTTGATAAGTTAAATTAGATATTAGTAAATTTGATTAGTAATAAAGCCAAATATCAAGAGCAATTGATATAATTTACCGTTATCTGTGGCTAGGATGCAAATTTACATTGGATTAGCTAATATTTCGAGCCATCTGGATTCATATAAGATTATGGTTCCCTTTGATCTATTTATTGTTCGGAAATAAGATTATAACATTGCCAATTTTGGATATTAAATAACTAGATAGAAACTTGAGATTGAGGTTCGAAGAGGTATTATTTCATATTGAGATTGGGAAGACTTAGAGCAGGCTTAGGTAAGAAAGACTAGAAAAAAACAAAGAAAGAGAGGGGGGGTTCAAAAAGGAGAACGAGAAAAAGAGATGACACATAACAGGAAATAATTTGGTGAATGAATAATGAGAAACGTGTAGTCAATCCAGTCGCATTGTGGCCTTGTGGGTATGGCTGGCAATAGGTCAGTTTTCGGGTTCGCGTGTTGTGTTTTGAAAAAGTAACAAGATTATAAAAAAAAGTAGAAAGCAATAAAAGTTAGACCAATGCGATTGTTTTCGTGTCGAATTTTCATGTTAGATTCAGGTCATATTTTATCTCATAATTTCGTGTCGTGTCAGAAATTGCCACCCCTACTTGTGGGTCTTGAAATTGGTGCGGAGAACTTCCCAATTCCACCTGCTCTCGTACGTACAAATGCTACCACGCTTCACATTTTTATTGAGAAAGATTTTCCAAGAGTGCGACTGCCAATATTATCAATGATAGGCTTAATTAGGATTTCGGAATTGTCTGTTCATAGTTTCATAAAAGGTCAAATACGAATTGAACCTTCTAAACCAGTTTTAGTCTGTTTCTAACTTCAACACTTTCAATTTCAGTTCTAATTCTGAACTTTCTTTTTAAAAAATAAGTTATTTGTGAAAAAAAATACAAATTAAGTTTTATTATATAAAAAATAAATATTAATGAAAAGAATAAAAGAGAACATTTTATTTACATTGAAAATTTTGTACTTTCTTCTCAAAAATTTATATTATTCACTGAACAAATATAAATCGTGAATACAATTAAAGATATTTACTTCAAAGCATAAAAGATTGGAAGATAAAAACAATCTTGAATCTAATAGAGATTCATCCTGCTCGTGCATAGCAACATGAAAGCTATTTGAAAACTAAAATTTTTTATTGGTATCAAGTGTATCAGAGTAAATCTTTATTTATTTATTACTATTATTTTTTTCTTTGTAAGTCCATTAGTTCAATCAAGAACTAATATCCTAACAAAGAATTTGAAATTATAAATAAATTTTATGTTAATTAAGTGATTTGCAAAACAAAAGAATTCAAATTTACAAACTTTTATAACTCAAACTTATCTATAATGTTTATTTGATAATATTTTAAAATTATTAAAAATTTAAATTTAAAAAAAAAATGTGTATATATATATTATTATTATAAACCACCGAACCTTACCGCATTGTACCGCAATTTGAATCCGCTGTGAACTCTCCAGAAAGTCACACAATTTGAACTCTACTGCTATCCAGCCACCGCCCCAAGTTATACCTTTATATCCCATAATCATCCTGTAATTTACTCATTCTATCTACTGCGCGTATTCGGGACTTCTCAACTCATCGGCCTGCAATGTCTTCTCCATCGGAACCGTAAGTTTACTCTTTTCTTTTTCTTTGGAATTATGCTTGATTTTTTTCAAAAAAATTCAGTTTTTTGTAATGCTTTTTTGGAGATACCAATCTGATTCCATATCTCCTTACTAGACCCAAGCCAATCCATCTCATCTCCAGCAAAAACCCATCTATCCCCATCATCTATATGGCCTCACCTTCCAAATATCATGACATGATTTTTTAAATATCATGTAATGATTTTTTTGGACTTGAGTTTAGATTATAAAAACCATAGTCAATTTTAGTATTTTGATTCTATTAGTTCTCCAGCACGAACTTGATTTATTGTTACTCTTATACGTGGGTCGAACCTATGTATTCTATACAGCTCGGAAGTGAATATTCTGTTCATATTTTTTACTGTTTAATTGGAAAAAAACGCAGTTTTAAGATGCGATTTGATTTTAAATGGATTTTTATCGTTAAATAGAAAAAACCAGTTTTATAAAGTTTTGGAGTTCCCTTCAAATGTCTTTGCACATGATTGGGAACTTTCCAATTTGGAAGTAAGAGAGGGAATTAAGAAATTGCGAAGATTGGGAATTATTATGACTGAGAATTAGGAAATTTATTATTTCCCTCGAATTTCTATACTTTAATAATTTTATAAATAGATTTTAATTTGAATATTATAAAACAATTTAATTCTAATATTTTCTTAATCAAATATTATAAAAGAGATACAATTGGAAAAAAAATTACAAAATTCAACTAAATTTCATAAAAAAAAGTAAACTATTGGATTCTGTTTCTGCTTGGTTTTTACTTTTACTTTGAATTAAATTGGATTTTATTTCTGCTTGGTTTTACTTGGAAGCTATACAACATGGTCATGGTGGGATTTTTTCAGAGAGCTTAGTCAGCAAATAGATGTTTTTAAGAGAGTATATATAACCATTTAGGATGGGTTGGTGTGGTTCTTAAAACTACATAAACTATGAAAGAAAAGTATATTGAATATAATAATATCATTAATTGGAACTTAAATTTAATTTGTTAAATCAAACCACATTAATTTTTCTATTTCCAATTTATTTATATTTTTGAAAGTTAATCTTGAATTTGATCAAATGATGAATCAATGAACCAGTGAGCAGAATCCAACAACATATGATGATGCCTTGTCATTTCTTAAGGAAGTGAAGGACGCCTTCAAAGACAGAGCTGATAAATATGATGAATTCCTCAGTATCTTAATGGATTACAAGAATGATGATAGGTTTGGATTTTCTCCATGTTAAATTTGTACATGTGCTGTTACAATTTTTTCGGGATGTTCTGCTCTCCTTAATTGCTTAATTTTCTTGTAGAATTGATTTATCTAGTACGGTAGCAAGATTGGAGGAATTATTTAAAGGACACGAAGGGCTAATTTTGGGTTTGAATTCGTTTCTCCCCGAGGGATATGAAATTACACCCGTCGTCAGAATAAACCGCATCCACCTCCCGTGAAAAAACCGAAGGGATATGAAATTTTGGGTTTTGTATTTTTGTATTCTCATGATATTTGGAAACATGAAACTATTCAATTAGAAACAATTGGCTTTACCCATGTTGTAGCATTATTACATATGTTTATCAAACAACATAATTTTATTTATCCAAATCTAATTTTCATATATTATTTTAGATAAAACTTAAATTATTTGAATCTTAACATGATATAATAATAACTTTTGATAAAAATAATAAATTAGAATTTTAACATTTTGAATTATTATGTAATTTTTTTCAACAATATGATGTTATTTGGATGGGAAATGAGCGAGTTAAGTCAATCATAACTTGGGTAATTGATGAATTAGAATTTTACAATCATTATAATTATGGATTAAATTTGAGTTGGATTGAACCCAATTGACCTAATGGGTTAAATTTTTTATTTAAAAAAAAATCAAATAATAACCCAATGGGTTAAAATTACATTTTTTAAAAATTCAATAGTGATAGTTGGCTGCCACATGCTATTATGGAACTTTCCGTCCTAATACCCTATCAAGTCATCAATATTTATCAAATATCAAGTCATCAATAGTTATCAAATTTATTCCTATCCAACGGAATACTATTCGTTTTCTGCAATCAAGGCAATTTCTATCGTTTCAGAAAAAAAAAAAAAACGGAATACTATTCGATCAAATGACAAAGACAAAAAAAAAGAATGACTTTTCTTGAATGAAATGAAAATTAATATTTCCATGGTCTGGCAATGGGTGACGATGGATAGTCACAAGCTAGCTGTTTTTTTTTTCTTCAAAAACGATATTATATTAAAAAGAGGCACAAGCTAGCTATTGAATTTTTAAAAATTATAATTTTAATTCGTTAGATTGATTGGATTTAATATAACTTAATGTATTAAATTGCATAACCCATTTATCCCATCTGACCCATTTGATTTATGCGTTAATTGGGTTGACTTTTGTATTGAATTAATTTTGGCCACCACTAATCTTCCTCTTCTTTTTAGGAAAAGAATGAGGGTGTGCGGGGTAATGGAATGGAAAGAAATGGAAATCATTCCATTTCCCTTGCTTGGCTGGAATGAATGGAATGGGGGGTTCACTTTTGATTACCCCATATGGGGTAATCCTCATACCCCCCAATATTGAGGGGTATGAAAGCAAGGGAATGGAATTTATTTTCTTAATTAATATTATCACTAATTAATTAATTAACTAATATTATTTATTATAATTAATATAAATTAATTTATTATGAAAAGTAATAATTAATTAATTATTCAAGATTAATTTAATTAATAATTCATTTACTTATAATTAATCATTTACTTAATATTATAAATTAATTAATTAATCTCATTTTATTAATAGTAATTATTATAATTAATGTATAAATAATTAATTGATAATATTAATTAATTACTAATTATTACTAACTAATTAATTAACTAATACTAATTAATATTAATTAACGAATACTAATTAATTAATTCATATTAGTTATTATAATTAATACTAATTAATTAACTAATACTAATTAAGCAATTAATATTAATTACTATAATTAATATAAATTAATTTATTATTAAATTATTATTATTAAGTAATAATAAATTAACTAATTAAGATTATTTTAATTAATCATTCATTTACTTAATATTGTAATTTAATTTTATAATTAATATTAATTAATCTCATTTACTTACATTAATTATTACAATTAATATTAAATAATTACTTAAGATTAATTTAATTAATAATATTTTTATTAATAATTAATAAATTTAATATTATAATAAATAATTAACTAATAATAATTAATTAATTAATAATAATTATTACAATTAATTTATAATCATTTCCATTCCCCATCACAAACCAACCACCATTATTAGTAATCATTCCTATTCCCCAACACAAACCAACCAGCATAATTATAATGATTGACCCCACTATTATTCCCCACTACTATCATTTCCATTACCTTTCCCATTCCTCTGTTACAACCAGGCGCCCCCTAAGTACTCTTAAATTTTGATTGACTTCTACTTGCTCGATGCACTATGAAAAAACAATTTATTAATTTGTTTTTTTTTTTGGAAATTTAGGCTTGCATAGGGATTCGTAACAATTAATCAATAAGGTTGACATAAAATCCAACCAAAGAGTCGCTACCTTGTTAACATGAATAGATTTTTTTCCCCTTATAGAAAACGGATAATATTCAATTTATTTGATTTTTGCACGTTCTATTCTATACTCCGCGAAGTGAAAAAAAAAAAAAACAAAGATTGAAAATTAATCACGACATGAAAGAATTCCAGCGCAGGTACTTTAATTTGTCAAGATTTTTTTTTTGTCAAAGAAATAATCATTATATTAACTACCAAAATTGAACATTTACATTTTGCCAATTGGCAAACAAATTCCTTAGCTCTCTCAGTGAGGCTAAGGGGGTGTTTGGTTGGTGGGTTTAGGGGGGGAATGGAATGGAATGGAATGAAAATGAGTGTTTGGTTTGTGGGTTTGGGTTGGATTGGAATGGAATAAAGGTAGTAAATAAGGGTTTTCTTGAAACACAAGTGGGTTTAGAGGCGACGGGTTTCTGCGATTACGATTTGAGTCGGACTTGTTTCAATCAAAATCGAATTCTTAATTGATTTCAAATTGACATTGTTTAGATCGAAATCAATCTCTTGAATTCGATTTGAAATTGGACTTGTTTCATGTTCTTGTACTGTTATATGTTCTTGTACTTACCTTCATTTTTATTTGCATGTGATTTGGATGAAAAAAAAAGAAATGCCCCAGTATCATGTTTCCAATTGATGCTTCATTTTTGTGTTAGGACTTTTTTCAAACACTTTGTGAGCAATGATGAAGTTGAAGAAATCTTGAATATTGGTGCATATGTAATAAAACCAAAAATGAAGGCATATCCATCATTCGAAATTTTCAGACTTCCAAACCACAAATCAATATAGTAGCAACATAAGAGAATTGTAAAAATTACATAAATATTGAGATATGCCAAAAGCCTAGCTAAAACTTCTTCTTGTAGGAAGTTGTAACCCACGGTTGGGAGAAGTGGTGTGTTTGTTGTTGTAGTATAATCCTTCATTTGTTGTTGTAGCTAGAAAGAAAAGGGGTGTTTGTTTGTTGTTGTAGCCATTTGTTGTTATAGTACTCCATTTGTTGTTGTAGCTATAAAGTGGTGTTTTTGTATGTGAGAAAATGAGTGAAAAGAAAAGACATGTCCCAAGATTGGAAACAAAGAAAGTGTGAGTAAGCTAGTGTTGGCTTGTAATTCTGCAGTTGCTATCCAAGCATCCAAGCATCCAAGCAATCACAGCCACAAGCAAGTTGCAAGAGTTGAATTATGTGCATTAGCTAAGGCTATTCTAGAAAAATTAATTAACAAAAACTATTAAAATAAACTAATTAATTAATATTAATTATTAGAATTATTTATAATTTATAATTCATATTAATTATTATAAATTAATTAATAGTAATTTATGATTAATATTTTGATTTAATATTATAATTAATAATTAATTAATCTCAAAGGAAGAACAAAATTAGAAATTAAATTCTAACATAAAATTTTGATTCCATTCCCTTCTATAACCAAACAAGGTTTTTCAAATTCATTCCATTACCAGAAATAATACCAAACAGCATAATTACTATCATTCCATTCCATTCCAAACCTTTCCTTCTATCAAATCCATTCCATTCCTAAACCCACAGTTTATACCAAACGGCTCCTAAGTAAATCAGGTTGGGGTATCAGCAACCCCCCCAAAGGTTTGCAACCCCCAATTTACCTTTTTTTTTAAAAAAAAATTCATTAAATTATAGAAAATATTTTTCTTTATAAATTCTCACGTACTTTGACTATTTTTTAAACAAGATATAATTTATTAAATATCATATAATGTAAAATAATAATATTTTTATTAAAATTTTAATATAAAATTTATTAATATAAAAATTATTTTATTCTATTATAAAATAATACCAAACAACATAATTACTGTTATTTTATTATATTTTAAAAATTATTTTTTTATTAACTTCATTCAATTTCTAAACCACTGTTTATACAAAGTGCCAAGATTTCTTGGAAATTGAATTCATTAATCAGAATCTCAATTGCTGAGTAGGAAAGTGGTATGAGAGAGAATTGTATCATATTTTATTGATCTATATGATTATCCTTTTTTTATTAGATAATGATGCCCAAGGATATCTTTCCGTTCTAGAAAAAAGCTCGTAACCCCTTGCATTTGCCAGTAGCCCTAGCGCCGGCGAAGGAAAAGAAAAAAATCAAAAATGGAAGAAGCAAGACCAATAATCAATGCTCCAATGGGGTCAAGGCAACTGAATTTGAATAAATCATTCAAGCTCGTTATACGTTCTCTCTTGACGGCTTGCTCTAAAGAGGTAAATTTTACTTCCGATTTTCCAATTCAATAAACTTTTTTTGCGTCATCATTTAGGTTTGGAATTCCTAAATTGATTAGCTTTCTCTCTGTAACTCGATGTAATTGAAGGAATTCTGCAAAGCTTTTCCGAATTTTACAGTTGCCGAGCAAGAACGCCTTCATCGCCTGTTCATTGAGGTATTTTCTTAGTTGGTCTTTGATTTTTTTTTTTTCATTTAGTTATTTTTGGTAGGAATTTGAAGTATTTATTTACATTTGAAATCGATCTTCGTTTATTTGATTATATAGTATGAGATATGAATGTTTGTTCCCTGTTAATGCTAGTAATGAATATCTGACATAAAGGTTGATTTGTGCAATTTATATATATATTTTTTAATTTCAGGTCATTGCTTCTTTGCATAAAATCATGGAGGTATGCTATTTTAGGTTCCTAAACTATTTTACGGGCTTCAGCACGGTTTCCAAATTTTTAGTATTCCATGTTTTTAATATTGCAGGATTCGTTCGAATCAATGTGCCTCCAGGCACAGGTATTCTTCGAACTGTGGCTTTGAATCATTTTAAAAGTCAGTGATGTCGAAATGTGTGGTCTATCTCAATGTAATTCCACACAATCTGTTTCTCTATGAGTCACTCGAAATCAATTGAATTGTTGTTTTGCCAAACTGCTAAAATGTTAATGAAAGGAAAGACCATTGGTATTTTATCATATGTAAGTATATACATACAAACACAGATATATATATTTTTTTGGATGGTTTTTTGGAAGTGCATTATTTATTCAGCATATCTTTTTCTTGGTTTAAAGAGCAAGATTTAATTGTTCAACTTACTGTTCTCCTGAACTTTTCCTATCATCTTATTGTTGTAGTTCATAATTTGTGGTTTTTGTAATATTTCAACCATTTGCAGGCAGGAACTATACTTGACATTGTAGAACAGCATGTGGACGAACAAATTTTGGATCCGTTGTTTGCTGAGAAGTAAGCTTCTATAAGACCAATCACCATCGACTTGATTTGTGGTTAGATTTGGTAAATTCAATTGACAAGCTACAATTTATAGCTGCCACTACTCTATACTTTTCTAGTAATGTTCAAATTAAACAAGTGCCCATTCATTCTTCATTGCCTGCAAATAGGCATTTTGCTGTAGGGTGTATGTGTGAATCTGATATTATGCAAGTTTTCTGGAAGTAATTTTTACAGGAAAGAAAGGGTTTCTGTGGCATGTTATTATACTGATCATCTACTATAGAAAAGTTGCTAGTAACAAATAATTCCGGGAGAGTATCAATCTCCTTGAAATTCTATCGCATTAGCTACTTGTTGGCTGCCTTTGAAGAAGGCCAAAAAATAGTGTGTGCTAGAATTCATCATTCTTCAGCTTCTTGCTAGATATGGTAAAGCAAAATTCTTGATTGTTTTGTTATCTCCTTAATAGTTCAGGTCAAAATCTAGGTCCTGCAATTTTGAGTGCTTAAACTTACAATGGTTTGCCATCTGAATGGTTCAGGTGCCTGCTATTTGCTTTAGAGACAGTGCCTATTGTTCAATAACTGAGGACTTTGCAACTTCTGCTCCTTTTCAGGAGGGAGCATTTCTCCAAATATTTAGTCTCCTTGTTATAGAGTAGTGACCATCTTACTGGAATAGAGTAGTGACCATTATGTGCTGCTGTGACCCATTATGTTGATGTTAAGTGAAGCTTAGCTGTGGTGGTCTTTTTGTCCACACAGAAGGACAATGAAAACAGTTATGGAACTAGTTAGGGAAGATTAAATATGGTGAAAACTTTTTGGCAAACATTCCTCCTTCTTTAAGTGCTATTGTCTGTTTGCATATCTTTCTTCATTTATGCTTTTTGTATTATTCAACAAGCATATCATTTTTGGGATTTAATTTCATAGTTTGTGGAACCAAAGGCATTGGGTTTAAAGAGCTATGAAAACTTCAAAGACAAAAAGAATTTGACTTGAGATTACCTTTTTTCTTTGCATTTGAAATTTGATCTCAGAAGCTCATTATCATCACTGTCTGCCTCCTGTCTCATGCAGCAGCCTTGTAGGTTCACTCCTTTTCTGCAATTAATTGCGGCCTTTGTTTTTGAAGGCTTCGGTTACATGTTTTGGCGCATATACATAGTAATGAAGTTTTAACTCATTTTTACATGTCTCATGCTTACTCTTGAAGCAGAAATCATATCTTTGAATGTTGTTTATCATCTATATGTTGGTTATCTTGTGTTTTTCTATGACTAGCTTAAAATTTTAAACTAGTTTTCTTAAGAGGTCCAAGATGATTTATTGAAGTGCTTTTCGGCTCATGTGTGATACCTTCTTCTGGGCTCGTTGTTATACCTAAGTAAATATATGTGCTTGTATGTTATCCAGTTGTTCCTGCATGCTGTACAAAACAAAATTGATAAGTTGCCATGCCAAGAATGTTGCATCTCATTATCACAACGACATACACAGACATACTAAGAGAGAGATCTGTGCTATCAGTGGCAATAGATTGTTTTTATGCATTTGCAAAAGCTATATTTCAGACATTATGGTCTCTTCTTACATTAGATGTATATAACATGGTGAAGCAGGATTTATTCATTGCACGAAAGGGGAAAAAAATACTGGACCGGAATGGAACATCGGGGGCAAAGTATCTTTGAATATTTAAATCATTAATGTTAACTTTGAAAACAGTAAAGTTTGATCTATGTTGACATTGAATATTAGCAATTAATGCTAGATTAGAAATTAATGCCTAGCATAATGCTGCATACTGCTTACTTGTCTCAAGATGCATAGTGGAATGAGTTTTGGTGCTCCGAACTTTCTCCTAACGTGAAGAGTTTTGTGATGATGAATATAACTATCCATGGGAGACATTAGTTTGATAAATCTTTAAGAATAAGGTTTCAGTTGTTATTAATTTGTCAGAATAAGAAATTGAATTTTATCATTCCCAAAGCCTAAAGGTATTTGGAGCAAATCATTGTCTTTTTGGATGTGATTGTTTATCATTCGATAACTTTCTTGGACATGCATCTCAATTTGTTACTTTTTAGACATCACAATGTAATTCATGTGCCACTCTGGGTGCCTTGTTTACAAAACTGATTTACCTTATCAAAAAATAGGAAAAGGGAATTGTTGAACGGTATTGACTTCATTCTGGTTCTTACCTTTTGATTTTGGTTTTCCTAGAAGGTTTTACATATTTAGAGCTCTTGCCATCTCAAAGTTGGTTGTTACATAATTAAGTTATCCTTGCATATATCAACTTCATAAGTTTGGTTGTGGCTAGCAGAAGCCTATGTGATATTGACAGGTTGTATATGGAGAAATCTTTTAGTTGTAGCTAAAGATTTTTTAATTGGTTGGCAGAGAGTGTACTCTCAGTTGCTTGCTTGTGTTGGATTCTTTTAAAAAAAATTTCTCAGCCTAGTAGATATGCAAACACAGTTTTTAACTGAGAAAGACTGCATAACACAGGAGTAACATTGGAACAATTGGGAAAACCATCACAGATGTAAAGAAGGACGAGATCCACTACTTGACAGGTATCTTGGAAAAGGTGAGCAAACTATCACTTCCATTTTCAAGTAGACATGGATCATCTAATTTTATTTATTTCCTTATTTTTTGTGTTGCCCTATCCATGAATTTTTGGAATAGGTGACTACATATAGCCACAAACACACTCTTTTAGAGTTTGAGGAACTCTATTTAGTAATAAGCAATGCATAATTCTAGGTTCTACGGGGATAGGATGAACTTGATACTGTACAAAAACGAAATGCTTATGAAGTTTGTTGCTAGGAAGTACAACATTTTTGTTATAATGAAACGAGTTGGACATGTAGTCATACTTTTGTCAATATAGAGATTAGGGGGAAAAAATAGCATACTGAAGCTTATCTGCGTAGATGCCTTAAACACGATGTGTCTACAGATGCATTCTGTTTAAAGATTGTACCTCAAGGAATGGTAAATTGAATGTAATAGTCAGACTTCTGTCATGATGAAGGGGGTAAACATAATCTCTGCTTTAGTACACTGATTTTTTTATTTTTTAATTTCTAAATGGAGAAGGAAAGAGATGGGAAGAAAAAACATTAATTCCCCAAACAAGTGAACCTAGTGTTGCAAGCTCTCTTTATGTTCTTTTTGGTTTCAATTATGATCCTTGAAAGAAAGCAAATTTATTTAATTTTTTGAATTTTCTAGGGGTAGTAAATTCGTTTCTGTTTTTATAGTTTTCTATCCATTTTCTATTTTTGAAATGCTGGTTTTAAACAGTTCCAAAATGCCTTTCAACAGTACATTACTAAAAAAAGTTCAGATATGTCTCTTATCCCTTCTTTTGTTTTTTAATTTGATTTATTTAACTAGAGTTTGGATATTCTTTTTGTTAGACTGCAGATCTACATAATTAATTATTACTAGATCTAACGATGGCTATTAAATTGGTAATGAATTGTCAAATATATGAAATGAATAAATTACAAATATTATCAGATTCCAAATGGAAAAGGCTGATATTATTTTTTCACATTAAAAAGTTTGGAAACTGTCTTAATGCTTCTCAGCATTTTATCATGTACCACGTAAGTCTGTATGTGGGTAAGATCTGGGAAGGCTATCTAATGGAATTCAAGAATATTGTTTCGGCTGCAAATCTGACCCACTGGATAGAAAAGATGATCTTAAGATTTAAATTACTTGCTGATACATTTGGAGATTATAGATGTTAAGACCATTCATTTCTGCATGAGTTGTAGGTTCTGTTGACTGTACTGGAACAAATTGTGAACATTCTGCATATAAAGAGAAGCAACTTTGGTTTTAGACATAAAAAAAAAAGTATTTCAGTACATGTTTTTCCTGGTTAAGCATCCGTCAGCAATGTTCTAAAGTGATTTTTGCCTTCTTTTACTCAGATTAGGTATTTGACTATTGCAGCAAAAGGAAAATTCTTGAGTAACTTAATGTTTACCATTACATGTATATGAACTGATAATTTTATGCTGAGCATTTGGGTTATGGCTGTGAAATACTATGAGTTTACGTAACAATTATAGCTGTGACGGTTCACTAATTTACTGTTTATTTTTTATATCTAATTTTGGTTACAATGTAAGTGAAATGTGGACGTTCGCAATTATTTGGAGCTGTTCAATTTCTGAAAGTTTAAATTCTTGCTTTCGGTGAGGCCCATTAATTTTTTTCAAAGTCTTCTACGTTTATTAATGAGGTACCTAATGTTTCTCCAATTTAAACGGAGTTGGTTTCTTGACATTGCATAAACCATGATTTTGGTAGGCAGAAAAGCAAAAGCATCTTATGAGTACTCGTCTGGATATCCTAAGGAAAACGAGGCAAGACTTCTCAGGCACCACAGCTACTGTTGACAAGGTACTGTATGTTTTCTGCAATATATATATTTGGTGTTTAAATGCTATTTTTTATGGAATGTTATTTTTTGGTTCATAGGAAAAGCAATGGGTAGAGTGTGAAAATTGGTGGGTATGATTTAGATGTGTCTAAAAGTTAAATATTTGGAATCTATCCTTTAAAAAAATGGAGAATTAATGAGGATGTTGCATATATAATTTAGTCAAGTTGGATCAAATGGAAAAATGCATCTTTTATATTCTATAATTAAAAGTATTGCTAAAATTAAAAAGAAAATTTTATAAAATGGTCATAAGACCAGCAATGGTTTACGGATCATAGTGTTGAGGCACTAACTATAAATATGAATAGAAAATGAGTGTAGTAAAAATGAAAATATTGATATGTTCGTGGGGACACATTCGACTAGATAATGAATGCATGAGAAAGAAAGTAGGGATAACCCCAATAGATGGAAAAATTCTTAAAGTGATTTGGACTTGTGCATATGAGGCCCTTATATATATATACACACATATATAAATTATTTGCTCAACTTAGAAAAGGATGGAGAATACCTTAAAAAAGCTTAGAAAAAAATAATTAAAAAAAAGTATAAATTATGTTAATTTAAATGAAAATGTGTTTTAATAGAATACGATGACAAAATATAATCCATATAGCAGATCCACTCGAGACTTAGTTGTTGATGTTACTGTTGTATGTAAATGCTATTTTCTAAATGAATCATATTATATTTACTTCGAAAGATGTATCATATTTGTGAAATCTGCAGTTGCGGATTTATATTCAGAGCTATGGGAGTTGCAGCACCAACTTATGAGCTGCACTTGTGTCTTCCACTTCATTTTCCCGAGTATTTGTGATATTCGGTTCTGGACTTGGCACGTCCCCGCAGGTGTTAACCTTTTTTATATTTGTCTTCCATATGAAGCTGTGAGAAAAATATGGTTCAAGCATGTCCATGGTTTCCATATTTCTTCCCCCTTGTGTGGAACTGCTGATAAGGTTAGCAGATCCAGAAATTCAAAGTAGCGTCAATCATTGATTAATGATTTGATATGATAGTTGACTTCGCAAATGTGACCCTTAATTACTTTTCCGACAATTTAGTTTCTTTTGGTAATGCTTTGTTGGTTCTATCTCCATTCTGAAACATGTCTCAATTGATTCTTGTTGAGTTTGCGTTGATAACTGTAATTAACCAAAATATCCATCCATGAAAAGTTGATGATGCAAAAGGTTTTGCTTGTCATCATGTCATGCGTTTGTTATTTTAAACCTGGTGACTGTTTCGTAACTTCTACCGTCTACCGTCTACCTTCTACCTTCTACCTTCTACCTTCCTACCAGAAAACTGAATGATTAAAGAGTGCTTTAAAACACGACATTGATCTACGCCCGTCTTTACTATGAAACTAAAATCATACCTAACACCACCATGAATGTTCCCTGGATGTCTCTCGTGTCATATGTTCATGAATGCCAGAACTATGAATAGCATTTATTGGGTAAAATGGGGAGAATGGTTTTGTAGGTAGTAATTTGTGATGGTTCTTGGGAGAACTTATCACAAAAGTTAGTTTGTAAGGTGAAAAAATCTAAAGTCATATAAATCTTATGTGGAAATCTCATATTTTTCATGTGAGAACTAAGTGAATTATTACAATTCACCATCCCGTCACAATCGGGAATTATTGACTTTGCACTAGATGATCGTGCATTAAGTGATTATGCACTAGATTATGTTATCTAGTTTTAGGTTAACATTGCAATGTCAATGTTATCAACCTTGTCTCGAACAAACATTGTAATACTAGTGTAGTCATTTAGTTATAGGTGAACATTGTAATACGACTTCACCAACTGGGCTTTCATGTCAAATTAGTAACATAAGAACAAATATAAAGCCTACTAAGCCTATTAATAATGTAGTTAAGAGTGGCAAATGGATGGATTGGGTCACTCATGAGTGAGGTTAATATTTTGAGTCATGATCCAACTTATTTAATATAATTATAGGTTAATTTTGTATTAGGTCACTCTTGGGTTGTGTTGAACTTAATTGACTTAATGGGTTAAAGTTATCATTTTTAAATTTTATCATTTTGAAAATTCAAGTGGTAATTGCCATTGGTGGCGGATTATTGATTGGCTGCCATTTGAAATTTTAAAAATAATATTTTTAACTCGTTAACTCGATTAGGTTTAACCTAATTCAATCGAATCTATTAAATTATATGACCCATCTGATCTATGACCCACTTAATTTATATAACACATCTAACCCAACTTAATAGGTTAAAATAAGTGGTTAATTGGGTTAAGTTTTGAGTTGGTTAATTTTGCCCACATCTAAATGTAGTCTATGTGTCAATATTTTAGAACAATACCTATCTTTAAAATAGTTTTGGTTAAAACAGTTGGTAGAGAATTTTTTCTGTTTTCATGAAATGTATTAATCCTCTTGGAGTTCATGTGCGCATAGTTTTTCCTTGTTTATCAAGTATGTCCAATTCTTTGTTGATGGTGTTTTTTTCATTTCTGAGAATGACAAACTTTATTGGCTTGTATGTTTTGCATTCCAAAATGCATTTTTGCATTTTTCAATACACTTTTTCAATTTTCAATATAATTCTTATCTCATAATCATATCTCGAAAAATGCAAAAATATGTTTTGAGATATTGTCTATACAAGCTTTAACTCATTACATTTGCCCCTTTTAAATAAATACAAGACAAATGTGGTTTACTAATTTTTTTTTCTAAGACTCGTTAGTTGTATTAACTTTGGCAAAAGTTAACAGTTACATCAAATGTCCACAACATGGACTCTCTTCAACTCTAAACAAGGCTAAGGCTAGTTGGCTCACTTCTCTTCTTGATCCTCTAGTCTCTACCTAGCGTGAAACTGTAGCAAAATTCACCAATCAACACTTTACATGAATTGTATACTGTCACAACCCAAAAATCACAGCAAAAAATTAGTGGGAACAATAACTTTTATAATAACTACAATGGTTATCATACCCACTTGATTTTTTGCATTGATCCTCCCTGCCTACTTAGATAGCTACTTAACTGTATTTCTGTTCCTAGTCATCTAATTTGTTTTACTAGCTTTTTGATATTCCATCCATTCTTGCATTGCCAACTCTATCACTATCATCTTCTCATTCCACTCTCCTTTGAATATCCATAGATTTCGAATCTTCCATAGCATCCATATTATATAGACAGTGAGTTGAGCCCTTTCCTGCCATAATTCTCCTCTTTTACAATAGCAAATATTTTGCCACCAAACCTTGAAGTTGCCTACTTCTTATTCAGAATTACCCTATCTAACCGGGGCCATTTTCCAAATCAGTTGAGCCTTGGTACAATTAAACAACAGATGTACCAGGTTTTCTTCCCTCTCTCACACATTGAACAAATTGGATCCACATTGATTCTCTTTTTCAGTAGCCTTTCTTTGGTGGGGAGTATGTCATTACAACACCTCCAAACAAAGTACTTTAGTTTACTTTTGATGTTTAGTTTCCAGCTCCACCTTCATATTGACATCAGCTTGCTTCTATTTTCACTACTTTTCGCTCCTTGGGACAATTCCTTCTTTTCCTTTTGCAGTTGATGGTAGGCTGAATTTACTGAGTAATCTCCTTTGGGGTTAAAGTGCCAGGCCAATTGATCTTTTCTTCTTGTTCTAGAGGCAAATTTAATATGGCTTTTGCATGCCTCTTGTCAAAGATTTTGGAAATCAATTGCCTATTCCATCCACTTCCATTTGGTTGCATGAGCTCACTTACCCACGTGACTACTTGTTTGTTTGGATTGTTGTGACTTAGCTTGAGATGCTTCCTTCAGGGATCCAAGGCGACTCCTACTCTCTTATTGATCTGTCATCCCCTACTTTGTATCTTGCACCTATTTGCAGAATATATTTGGCTCCCATCCAATACTTCCAAAGCCACGAAGCATTGCCTTTATGCACTAACTCCAGTAGCCCTCCCTGTGGGAAATACTTAGCTTTTAGGATTCTACTCATTAGTAGCTCAGGTTTGGTGATCACTCTTCAAAGCTGCTTAGCAAGTAGTGAGTCATTGAAGGTTTGAATGTCCTGGAACCCTGTTATCTAATGGAGAAAAGAGATTCTACCTTCTATTGAAAACGTGTTACATATTTATACATATATTCTAGCCTATCTATTGTAGGAATATATCTCTAGCCTATCTATTTTAGGAATATATCTTGATAAGGATAACCTCTACAATTAAATCTCCTAGGATTAAGCAAAGTGATCTCCTATAATTAAGCTAACTAATATGGACAGTACAACTATGTACACCTATTATTTCTATAACACTCCCTTTCAAATGTCAAGAGCATATTGCATGGATGATATCCTTAGACATACAAAATGTGTTCTAGAGGACAAGTGGAAGGAGTGATTAAAGAAAGAGGTTACGGATGAAGAAATTAAGATGGTCTTTTTTCAAATGGGAAAGTGGAAATCATCAGGTCCAAATAGATTTCCTATAGGTTTCTACTAATATTACTGGGACCTAGTAAGGGAAAACGTGCGCAAAAAAGTGAAGGAATTTTTTGACTCGGGAGTCATGAACCCAAAATGGAATGCTACATCAATAGCACTGATACCAAAAGTAGCAAACTCAAAAGAGCCAGTCGATTTCAAGCCACTAAGTCTTTGCAATGTGATCTACAAGGGAGTTGCAAAGATTTTGACAAATAAGATGAAAGTTGTGATAAATAAACCTCATATCTACTAATCAAACGAGGTTCATTCGAAGAAGATCAATCAATGAAAATGTGTTGCTAGCTCATGAGGTCCTGTAATTTATCAGAAAGAAGAAGAAAGGAAAAAGATTCTATGTGGCCATGAAATTGGACATGAACAAGTCTTATGATAGAATTTCATGGAAATTTTTGAAAAATAGCATGCGATGGATGGGTTTTTTGAAAAGGTACATCCACTGGATACTACAATGTGTGACAATTATCACATATTCAATGATCTTTAATGGATGGTATTCTAAATTTTTTTCCTCACAAAATGGATTAAGACAAGGATGCTCATTGTCCCCATTCCTTTTCATAATCTATCAACAAGATCTATCAGCAATGTTAAATTTTCTAAATGCAAAAGGAACCTACTCTCAGATCACAATAGGAAAGAATGTCCCAATGATTTCGCACCTTATATTTGCAGACAATTACATCATATTCTTCCAAATATCCAACAAGCTATCGCTAAATTAAGGGAGACATTGAACATCGTGGCTGAGTTTTTTGAAAAAGAATAAACTCTAAAAATTGTCCTTTATGTTAAGCCCAAATACCTCCTCAAACTAGAGAATCTACATCTCTGCAATATTCAATGTCAAGAAATTGGTTTCCCCAAGTAATCATCTGGACCATTTGATAGATTTTTCACAATAAAAAAAGGCAACTATTCCAAGGGCTATTGATGAAGATTAAAGTTAAAATCTCAAGATGGAAAAATGTCACTTTATCTTTGATGGGAAGAATAACACTAGCAAAAATGTTCTCTTCTAATTGGCTCAATATGTGATAGGATCATTTCTTGTTCCACTAGCTATAATTAGAGCAGTTGATCAGTACATTAGAAGATTCATTTGGAAAGTTGACAAAGAAACAAAGGGTATCCATTAGAAATTTTGAAAGTGAAATATAAATCCAAACATAAGGGAGGATTGGGAATGAGATCCACACAACATCTAAATTAGACCTACCTTGCAAAAATAGCATGGAAGGTACATGCAAACAAGGAGTTGGTCTTTGAAAAATTCTCCCAAGCAAAATATTGCAAGAAGATAGACTTTTTGGAGGCCAAGCTAAGTCCAGGCATCTCATGGGGCTCAGGGGAATTTTATGGGTAAGGAGCTACTAAAAAAAGGTTTCAAGTGGAAAGTAGAAATAGGTGAGAAAATTGATGTGAAGGACAATTGGATTCCAAACTACCTGAGTTCAATTACAACGAGCAAGATGATTGGAATGAATCTAAGGCTAAGGGTGTCAAATTTCATTAATATAAATAGGAACCAGAGAATGACATTCCTAAAAGTCTTGTTTCTGACAAATGTGGTCCAAAGGGTCTCATCCATTTATCTTTCAAAAATGCTGTGTAAGAAGGGATGATTTCCAATTTTGGGAAAAGGAAAAGAAAGGGATATATATAGTGAAGTCTAGATATCATTTGGCAAAGAATGTAAGTGAAGGATCATTACCCTCAACATCATCATAAGGCTTGCAACAAAACAATCTTGTGGGTGATCATTTTTGGAAGAGGCTATGGAATATAAAAAGCCATTGAAAGTGACCCTTTTTTTTATATATATATAGAGCACGTAACAACATTTGTTCCGTTGGGGATCAATTGCTAAAAAGAGGAATTCTAGCCCCTACTAATTGTGCAACATTTGGTTAGCAACAAAAGGACATATCACATGTCTTGTTAGACAGCATTCAGGTAAAAAGTACATGGAGACTATTCCTTTAAGGTTTAAATTTTGACATTGGAAATTCTCAAAAGTTTCATATATGGTTTTCTTAATGGCTCGAACAAGCACCCTTAAAGGAGGATATTATTTTGTCATGTTGGCTCCTATGGAGTATTTGGATAGCAATGTGTGAAGCAAGTTACAATAATAATAATCTACAACCTCACAAGTCTTGTAGATGGCACTAGTTATGCAACAGGGGAAGCAGGGCCATAGTGTAATAAGGGAGAGAGGTAGACAAGTCAAATCAATGTCTTCAAAGGTAACCATTTTTGGGAAATGGCCGACTAACATTCCAGTCCTCAACCATTCCCGTCTTGGGCGGGGTTCAATGCGGTTGAACTTAGGTCGTCTAGGTTGTCTCCCTTCCCGTCTAGTGTGGGTTTAGCTTCCCGTCATGTGCGGGTTTTCTTTATTTTTCTTTATTTGGCTTTTTCTTACCCCTCGTGGGCTTTTTGCCCCTTTGCGGGCCTTTGTTTTCGTGGGTTATAAGCTAGTTTCGACGCCACGAAACTCTAAGCCCTTGTGGCTTTGTACATTGGCCTTTGTGCCACTCTATCAATATATCTACTATCGTTTTCGGAAAAAAAAAAAAAACATAAAGGTTAACTCAAACAGGACATGGTGGATAATGAATGAGATATTCACCACTTGATCCAAGGTAAATAGCTCTCAAACTCTCTTGTGGAAGAAAGCCTGCAAAACAGATCCTGAGATAGTTCTTGAGGTAGTCACTCTGATGCCTAAGTCAATTGTAGAGCTTTTGGGTAGTCAAAAGCAAAAGGATGCAAGAGTTAATGGTTTCTTCCCCTTTATCTGGTGTCACAATGAAATATTTATACTGAATATTCAAGATTATAGAAACGTACTACAATAGGAGTTTGAAGTCAAGTACATTTTATTGTCCACAAAATTCATCCTGGGTTGGATCTCTTGGGCCTTACCTAATGGGTTGAGGTCCCATATTCATCAATGAATGTTGTCACGAATAAAGCCTATAATGTGAAGAATGGTTTAACATCTATCGCATAAGTGACAAAGTAAAATAACAGGTAGATTCTCTCAACAAATATCAAGAAAATCAAAGCTCAAAGCCCTCTATAGTCGAAGGCTCCAATCTACAAAGCATTAAAGGAAACTTGGCAAAAAGGTTGGAATGACATCATTAGTAAAACAAATTTTTTACTCTTCTTTCAATACCTGGCTAATTTAGAAGACTCACTAATTATGTTAAGAAACTTGCTTAATGACATTTTTATTCTCGAAAGTAGTTTAGGTTTGTGTAATTTTCTAAAAATGCATAACCAAAATGTGCAAATAGTACATGATTTAGCTCACTATGTATTGTGTCCTTGAGAGAATTAGTGATAATAATTTTCGGTTTTTGGTGTCAAAAAAAATATATCAGGCTCAGTAATCAAAATTCTTAACGCTAATTTTCCATTTTTGTTTTGGCTTGCCTTGCTCATATTTCTCCAATGCCTCTGCTTGTAACCCCAAAATTCCTCACAATCAGAGTATGTCCGCCATCGTTAAGACCTCTGCTCGGGCATCACTCAAGATAAATCACTTTTAATCTTAATGGTAAATTTATGATTAATTTTTTATCATAATACTTATCACTAGGGAAAGTCAAAATACTTGATGTGTTATTTTATTAGAAAAGAAATGTTTTTGAACCACTAAATGTTAGTGGGGGCTTTTGTTTTTGCATATTTTTCAAATATTCATGGTGTCAAGTCAATAATAAAAATAATATTAAATACAACCATAACAGCTTACCACTTGTAAGTTAAAGTATTAAATTTTTTCATAAATTACCAAATCACGAAGTTAAAATTTCAATATTTAAAAACACAAGTTTTTCATTACTCCCTCTGTCAAAGAAATAGTTAATTTTTGATTTGATACAATTTTTTTTTAAATTGTAAAATACAACACACTTAATGCACTGTTAATATACTTTTTAAAGTTTTTATTATATTTTATCTTTACTTTTTAATTTAAGTTATGCATTGCTTTATTAGTAAGGGTAATATAAAAATTTTACACAAAAAGTAAATTTTTTTATTGGGACAAAAAAAATTTTAAACTGAATTTTTTCTTGAGACGAATGAAGTAGTTATTAGTTTGTTGCATGAAACATTTATTATGTAATAATATATGCCATAAATTTCTACTCAAAATGGGCCATTATGTTCATGTTCCAAATTCTTAGTCGAAAAAACGGTTGAACTCCATTAATGGGCTGGCAAGAGGTTGTACAAAGAAGACTTGCTTCCCTCGTGGGAATTTACACAGGGCTTAGACATGATGGGTCCGAGGTTAACTATAGGATATGCTATGTTATGTGTGAGTTGACTTTAACCATGCATTGTAACATTTGGAAGTTGCCAAGACACTTGGCCTAATATAGCAGTTGACTAATTTTTTAATCACCCGTACCATTTGCATGGATACGTTTGGGGATTGACTTAGTATCAAAATACAAGTACACAACGACGTTTAAAAGTCAGGAAAAACTCATAAACCAAAGCGACTAGAATAATTGTTGAATTTCAGTTCCTTTGATTTTTCACATGGTAGATTTAGTCAGAGAATTTGATATAATTCAATAGTTGAAGGTTATAATTGTTGAATTTTAGTTCCTCCGATTTTTCAGACGGTGGATTTGGTCGGAGAACTTTGATGTAACTCAATACTCAAGGGTTTTCGTTTATTAGTTAAAAACGAAGATTCAATTTTTACCTACCTTAGTCTTCCTTCCCGTTTAGTTATTTGATCACTTGAAAAAAGACACTAGATAAGGGATTCAATTTTCCGCCGCATCATAATTTTTTCTTCCATTTTTGACATTTGACCACTTGAAAAAAATGGTGCTGGAATTAGACCTTTGCAGTGGCTCTACATCATTCTTGCAAAGAGGATCATGCTACTGCAGACAGAATGAAAATCATAATGATCGTTCTGATGAAAGAATAAGGTCTATACTCTGTAGATGAATGTTCCCGCATTTAAACTCATCCAAATCATTCAAACACATGATTTCTTGAGCATTTATTTTCTGGGCCAGGGAAATTATAAACTATGAGAACGTTGATGACTGCATTATGGACACCTGGAAAGTCTGCGTGCCATTGTTGAACAGAAACTTCAACTCACACTCTCTTTCCTATCGATGACGAAAATGAAATGAGCCAGCGGGATGAAATGAGCTGGCCTTCTTGCCTTCTTGGTGTAATAATGAGATCAGGCGTGACATAAGTGATATGTTTTCTGCATTGCGTTTTTTCCTTCGCCCAAAATTACAACTACTTGTTGCCGGCATTTTTTATATTTTATCGTTCTGATCATTAGTAAAGATATTAAACCCCAAAAAATATATATATATCACAACCAATGTGAGTTTTTACATTTTTTTATTTCTACCAAGAAAGGGAAGCACGAAATAAGGGAGCATGAGATGGTCGAGAAGTTATTATGTTGCTTGCTCTCTCATTTTATGCATTTTTGTAGGAAATATAGAGTAAATTTCCTTTCCAATTTCAAGTAAGAGGGCTAATTTGCTTGAAGCTTTGGTAGGAAAGTTCAACTGAAAATTCATTCAAGTTGAATAGAAGAAAAATTTAGATCAACTACCATTAATTACGTGCCTGCTCAAGAATGCTGAACTTGACGGATTCAATTGCTTGTAATCTCCAATTCAGAGATCAAGAAAAAACCTTACTCAACTAGTTTAGCGATTTCTCCAAAAACAGATATTGGCTCTTTCTTTGAAGGAATTTATGGTTAATTTTCCCCTAATTTTCTTAAAAATTAATGGAACAGCAAAGTGGAGAAAGAAATTAGGATGAGTGACAATATAACTCTTTTTTCTGTAGCCCAGAATAATTTTGAAGATACCTGGTATATTATTCATATTCCAATAGAAGATTTTTAAGAAAGAAAAAGGCAAAATAAAATAAAAAAAAAGAATAGAATAAATGAGAAACAAAACCTCCATTAAGAATAATTTTGAAGATAGGTATATGGTATATATGTTATTCAAATTTGAATGGAAAGATTTTATTTTTTTTAAGAAAATAAAAAGTTGAAAAAGAAAATAGAATAAGTTGTAATCGAAATTAATCTTATTTTATTACAAGAACAGAAATCATTTTGAAGATACATGCATCGTACATTATGCAGTTTCAATCAAAGACTTTTCGGCTGCTGCATTCTTCATGTTCATCGTTCATCAAGAATGCTGGCCTGAGGCAAAATTGACAATTACTTTCCAACGTATCCTTGACTTGAATATTTGTATTTGTTTTTTTCATTTGAATTTCTTAACCCTTAACGTCAACATTATGGATGAGGGATTCGAATTCCGACATCTTGATTTGTAGTCTGAACTTCCTCATAATAATTCAATGGACATAGGAAGGTTCCATTACTCGAATCTTGAATATAAAATCCTAAAATAGTCGCTTAAGGCTGAATGAAAGCCAAGTGGACTCAAAGATAAAATATGACCTAATAAATGCCCATGTCAGCTACTTTTTAAGCTATTGAATTCCCAGCAAAGTCAAATGGATGAATATTTAGGCAATTGGGCGTTTGGTGATGTGTAAAATTGAGACATATAGATCTGTATTTGTCAATTATCTGTATTGACATTGACCAAGTATCTGTACTGAAAACGTAGTACTAATATGCACCATTTTTCTTTTCCGTAAAACAATTTACTTGTTACAAAACAAATTAGAATTTGATTGAAAAATCCCCCCAATCTTTAGCTTTGAGGCTCTTTTCTTTTCTTTTTTCTTTTTTGGTTAATTACAAAGGGAACTCACTTTAAACTAGTTACTTGTGGTAGCACTTGTTAGAGCTTTTATTTTTTTTATTATTATTTTTACACAGGAAGTATCCCCACATTTACTGATTTTAGAAATTATGGAACATTGCTCATATGCCACATCTAAATTAGGCGTGAGACTAATTCTCTTGGCCAAACAGCCCTTTGCCCCAACAACTGCTTACCACAGTAGTTGCGGACCTTGCGGTGGTTCAATCCCAAGTACTCTTGGCGTGAGATGTTTGTTACTCTCCAAGTAGAACCAACTGATCTAATCCCGAGTGGCGTCAGAGCTTTTATATATTTGTGAATGCTGACTCTATAATTTGATCCTAAGAATTACTCTTGGTGGCTATGAAGTAACTCCACTGATCGTTGGCTTTCTTTTCAACATATATCTATTAAAAAAAAATTCAAAAGCAAGCGCATAAATACTTTACACAATAATGTAGATTTCAAATCTCTTTTTCTAAATGATCTAATTGTTTGTTTTTGGATAGTGTTACTAATTATGAAAACAACTCAAACCTAGGAATGGTATAATTTGGTGTCGAAGCTTATCTTTTTGGTGAAATATATGAACTCGTATACATGCTAGATTGTGTACAACCATTAGTTTTCTCAATCTAAGTTTACTATTTCTTCAAATAAAATACAATGAGTTTAGCAGTAATGGTAATGTGTTTGCCCTCCTCAATGGTTAAGATGTAAAGTTTCCCATATCCCTTTTTTACTTGGTAGGATTTTGAATTTACATTTTGACAATGGCATTAGCTGGGATTGATAACATTGAATCACAAGTACATGAATGGAAATTGAATACCTAAAGATATTAAAAGAAAATGGATCTAATAATTGAGCTTCTTTCAGAAAACTTTTAGGCTTAGGTCCATTTCATATTAATTAGTTTATCTATAGATTTTTTTAATTATTTTTAACAGATATAATTTTTATTATTTGTATTTTTTTATGCATAAAATACCATAGACAGGTGTTGAATTGACAAGATTGCTGGTTAACTATTAAAATCTGAACGATTTGCTGTGATCCACAATTAATTCGATGATTGCAGATTTTTCAATTAAATTATAGAATAATAAAGAAAAAAATGAAGAATTGAAAGATAAAAATATGTATGATCTAAAATAATATATGATACTTTAAGAAAAAACGAAAGATAAAAAAAATTGATTTCCCATGCATATTTTGGACCCTCCTATTTAAACCTCAGTGATAAAATGTTAGCACATGCTTCTTTTAACAGTCTCATTAAATACTTCCATTCCCAACCTTTTTGGCCGGGCATTATTAATAACACTCCTCGTTTGGTTGGCGGAGAAGTAAAGATAAATGGGAAAATGATTTTTTAAAATTCAATTTTGAGAAAAATAAATATTTTTTTAAGGAATTTGAATTTCAGAAATTTAATTATAAGAATTGTAAATACTTATTTATGTTTGGATAAAATAAAAATATCTACTAAAAAGTTAATATAATAGTAAATCATAAATATATTTTAAATATAATTTATTTGGCATGTATATTTATCATATTATTTTATATTAATGATAGAGACAACTCTTATTGGTCTTTTAATCAAAATATAATTCGAGATTTATTAATTTTGTCAATTGTAATATATAACAATATTTAAACTAAAAAAAATATTACCTTTGTAATAATATTTTTAAGTACAGACATATCTTTATAGTTTATAAAGAGTTTATGTATTGGTACTATCACAATTAGTATCTATACTAATAAATAATGAAAATTAAAAAAAATGTATAAAAATTAAAGGAATAAAAATATGAAGGAAATATAAAGAATTAGTATAATAAAATTTTAAAAATATAAAGAAAATTAAAGAAATATAATACGAAGGAAAATGTGAAAAAAGTGATTCTAATAACAAATGTATAGATAAACTTATATTTCTATAAAAAAAATTAATAATGATGATGTTAATAATTTAGTAAGAAAATTGAAATCTAAGAAAAAAATCCTCATTTAGAATGAAATCAAACCACAAGTCAAAAACTTTAATGAGAAAAAATAGAAAATTACATAGTTTTTAATTTTAATAAATTATGAATTGAATAGAAAAAAGTTTTGAAGTAATTTTTTTTTTTAAAAAAAGTAAAAATAATAATAACTAAAATACAAAATCACATAATTAATACTTAAAAAATAAAAGATATATGGGAGTTAAAAGGCAAAAAATAGATGAAATAAGATTGATATTAAAAAATATGTTTATTAAATTAAAATCCTAAGAAAAGTAATTAGAATTTTAGTAAGAAATCAAAATTTTAGAATGTTGCACTTATTTTTTTTCTATTTTTAAAAATTTGATTACCTTCTCAAAAAAATTAAAATTGAAATAAACACCAAAAATTAATTAGATTACTTTCTCAAACCAACCAAACATTAAAATTTAAAAATAAGAAAATAGATTACTTTTCAAGTCAAGATTGCTTGCTAACCAAACGGGAAAGATTTTCTAAAAAGAAGAAAGAAAATAATCTGTAATAAATTTTCTTGTGCTAAGGCATTGACACTTAGAATTTGGAAAAGGGGGATGGATTCCCCAACTGTTGAGACAGTACTGGTCTGAGTTTTCCTTATCAACAAAAGTCAAACAAAAAATAAGTACGGACCAAAGTCCCCATTTGTTTAATATCCATATTTTGTTTTCTGGCTGTTATTAATAGCATGCTCAAGCAACCCACATTGATATGGGGAAATTTTATCTGTATTAAACATATTTGATATGCTCATTCTATGAATTAAGAAATTAATGAAAAAATAAGACTGTTTGTTGGCATATAAATCTCTTAGGGTATGTTTAGACAAATGATTCTTGTTTGTAAATAAGTAAATTCTCAAATAAAAATAAACTATCTAAACATATTTTTATTTCAAAATTTAAAATTTAAATTTTCCTACTCAAATTCCTCCCACATAATTTTTAAAATTTTTCCTTCTTATTTTTTCTTCCAAAATACCTTTTTTTATCAAAAAATACTTATAAAAATTTTCACGTATTCCAATATAGCTTTTTTCAAATAAGAACAATCCAAACGAAGCCTTAGTGTATCTACCAAATTATGCAATAAATAAGTGATAGCCCAATTTGGATATAAAAATTTAAAATAATAAAACTTTAAATCACATTTACGTGTTTTATTTTATCTCTCGAATTATGTCGGACACTTTCTCTTTTAACCTACTCCAACCACTTCTTTTTTTTCCTTAGGATAAGGTAATTTGGTGGTGGTACCGCCATTGAAGAAGAAATACAATTTTCTACCACAGACTCCAGCTTCAAGTGTCATTGTCCTCCATTTTGTGGATAAATGTGACAGATGTTAACCAAAGAGGAGATGCTAAATCTCGGTACTGATCTTGTGTAAGTAATTGTCTAAAATTGTCAGAACATGACAGAGAAAGATAAGTACGTTTAAAAACCATACTTTTTGCCAATCCTATGGTGGTTATCAAATTAATGGTTGACAGAGCCTTTAAAATTGAAGGGTGCTGCCGTTCTGTTTTGCTTCTCCAGTAATTGAAAGACATATAACCTATATATTAACATTTTTCTCTTCATATTCTTGAATCTTCATCTGCATCACTATTCTACGGCAGAGTTCCCCATTCAATTAGGACATTTTTTTGTTATTGCCTGATAGCTACTTCATTGGAAATAAATGACAGTAAACTTAACAAAGTAGCCGATAGATTAGAATTCTCCATTCAATCAGAAAAGCATGACAATTGACACATAGTCCTAATGGCTGTGAGGTTTGGTTTCCTGCCACCAACTAGCCTACGCCAGTGAAATTTTGTAATGGTGGGAGGAGGAATGAGCTTCAAGAAAATTGTGGCAGCCAACAAATGTAAACAGGGGATAGAAAGAACAATTGTCAACCAACTTATTGGTTTGATCATTCCGTTTGTGCCTTGAATTAATAAAGGTGAAAACGGAAATTGTGAACTGAATTTTAAATAATGATTATTTTACCACAAAAGGGCTTAGGAAAAGTGCCAGAATTTTTATAGTAAATGTGTCTGCGTTCTTGCTTTGATCCCAATTTCATGTTCATCATTTAAAAAATATTCCCCCTGGAAAAAGCACGGAAAGGAAAAAGTGAATAGATAATGAATTAGGTACAATTTTGATGCAGACGAGCCAAACCAAGACACACACAAATTGTGCAGCTTTAAAATTTCAAATAAATTCCAATACATGAAGGGCTTTTGCAGGAGCTTGTTCATATGGGTACCTTTGTACTGCCAATCATGGATGAATTAAGAGGAAATAATGGTGTTGAGCTTCTGAACTCTAGTTTAAGTTTCCATTATTGGATTGAGGATTGAATATTGTCAGGTAGTCAAGTTCGACATCCCTTTCTAAGTAAATTGAGGAAAAGGAAATGCCCTTCATTTAAATGTGGACATGTGGTAATGACCCTTTTTCCTTCATAAGGTTTTGTGTAATCTGAAAAGATATTATTGAAGGATTTCAACATTTTTAGCTAAAATTTGCATGCCTTTGTCTCTATCGAATATACTGCTCAACGGCAAACTGATCAGAAACATGTGTCTCAAAACATATATCTCCGAAGTCAGACTTTCATTATCAGATATCAATTCATTTTGCCTTGCGGACTTTTTACATGTTAGTGATAATCAACAACGAAACAAGATGAAATTGGTGCTATACTATGTATATTACAATGTTTTTCTATCCGCTCTAAGTTTCCCGTATTTGTCAGGAAAATGAACAGGACTTTGTCCCTTATTTTGGTCCCCTACCAATATTTTTGGTGACAACTCTTTATGTACAATTTGCTTTCCCTGGTTGGTTTAAACCTCTCGTGGGAAGTCTTTTTCTCTTTAGATATCTCTTCTTTTCTCAACAGTTTTTGGACAACTTCATGATGATCTCACTCTTCATTATTCTGTCAAATAGTTGATATTTTTCCTTCAAAGATCTGGTTTTCCTCTGCATCAACAATTATGCAGTTTGCACTTGGGAATTGTTGAATGTATGGAGCCCTTCTCTATGATTTGCGAGACAGACTAATTGGCAAACCATTCTGGGGAAGAGCAAAAGGGCCATATTGAATTCCATTCTTTGGGCCCATCATTGACCACCTGCAATATGGATACAAATGAAATGAATATTAGATATTACTATTTTTAGAAACAAAAACTTCTCCACTGGGGTGAAAGTTGTTTCAGTTATTGGTAATCTAATTCAAGCAGTAATTTAACACCCCCAAGCACACACCTGTACTTTGTGGTCAGATGATGTACTAGGACCAACATCTCCAGTTTGGCTAGCTCATTCCCTGGACAGGAGTGGGTTCCATTGCCAAATGGCATGAAGGTATTTGGCTTTGGATTAGCCTGTCAGATCAAAGATATAGGTTGAGCCTCATATCATGATCAACAGAACTGTAAAAAAAAACCTATCACAACCATATTTTGATGTTTGTCTTGAAATTTACCTCAAATCTTGAAGGGTTAAACTTCTCAGGATCTGGAAAGTTATCTGGGCTATGGTGAATATTTCTAAAGAGTGGCATCACTTTCCATCCTTTTGGTATAAGATAACCTTCAAATTCAACATCTTCGACAGCTTCTCTGAAAGTGAAGGATAGGATTGAAGCAACTCTAAGTGTTTCTTGAATCACTTTTGTTGTCATTGGCATTTTCTTGGTATCAGCCCAAGTCAGAGCCTTCGCTTCACCACATCCTTCTTTGGTCCTCATTATGGCCTCTTGTTCCTCCTATAGAGTCAAAATCAAGCACACATTAAAGTGCATCAGAGACCAATTCTCCCTCAATATAAAAATATAACTCAAAATCTCGTCCCTCCATTTCTTGCTTTCCGGAATGTAACAAACATTAAAAACTTGAGATTCTTTATAATGTGTTGGGCAAAAAATCTTACTGTGACAGCTTGTAGGACACTGGAGTTCTCTCCCAAGTACTTGAGGATCCATGTAAGAACGCTAGCTGTGGTGTCCCGAGCTGCAAAGATAACACCAATAATGTTGTCTGCAATTTGTTCATCAGTTAGGCCTTCTTTATCTCCCATGAATGATCCCAGCAAATCATTGTAACTTTGATTCGTTTCCCTCCTCAAAGAGAGGATTTTAGACAAGATCTGAGCCAATTCCTTCCTGGCTTTCATGGATTTATGGAAAAGTGTTCCAGGAAGGTTAATTGGCATGGAATTGTATCCCTTTTCAAGAATGTAGTAGCACCTCTTAAGATCTTCTCTATAGTGAATCTCATCCTTTCCCAGTATGGAAAGTAACGCAACATTGAAGGTATACTGCAGCAATCAAAATTTACACCAATTTTCATTAGCCAATTCAGTCATCAAGAGCAGCTTAATGACAACAGAGCAAAAAGCAGGGGAAAGAAAACAGAGCAGCTCTGTTTTGCTCTGATGTTGAGAGAGCAATTGGAGGAGAAAAGGCGACTTACAGTCTTCATTTCTTGAAAAGTATTGACCATTCTTCCTTCCCAGGATTCAAGAGACTTAACAGCAATCGATTCGATGTCCGAAACGATATTTTTGATGGCCTCAGGAGTGAATGCTCGAAGGACTAATTTCCTCAACTTTGTATGATACTCTCCTTGATGAAAGAATATGGCTTGTTTGCCCAACATCCTCTCTTTGCTAGCTGGGAATGTAGGCTTGAAGAGATGAGCTTTTGTCACAAGCACAAGCTTAGCAGCCTCTGGGCTTGATATCATCACACAAGGACACCCCAAAATATGAGTCTTGAATATAGAACCAAACCTGTTAACAACAAAACAGAAATCAGCATCCAATTCTCTCATAACTCTCCCAACACAGAACAGCCTTTGGTATTAAAATAAGCAACCGAACCAAGAATTTGCACTAACTTTTTCACTTTGGAAGCAAAGAACACGTTGGGATTTTGTGAGTAAAGTTGAAAGGTCTCTCCAATATATGGCCAACCCAAAGTCCCAGGTGGAAGAGGCAATTTTCCGCGGCCAAACGCCACGAATTTACGCATGGAATGGAGGAGAAAGAGGAAGAAAACTGAAGCAAACGATACACAAATCATGGATACGAACTCCATGGTATAGTTTAATATACTTGTACAAGACTAACACTTGGTATCACTGCTAGTAATAATCAGGTAGTAGCAGTTTGAGGTGTCCTTGTTCTTGTGACAAGTAATGAAAATGTTCTTGTTGTGGGGAAAAGAAGGGAAGTGAGAGGTATATATATAGGTAGAGGCAAGCGAGGGGGGCTTTCAGTTCCAGCTTGAATCCCATTCACGGAATCTCCCTCCAGCTCATTGTTTTGGTTTAGGTTTCAGAGAAGAGAGAGAATGAAACCGAGTAAATATACAACAAGCTGCAATAAAATACTAATTTTAGCATTTGTTTTTTTCAGCCCATCTTTTGTGCGAATTTGTAAGAGAGAAAGAATTGCCCTTTCTGGCTCTTTGGGTGGAGAGTTTATTTATTTTGTTTTTTGCGTTATACTCTATTTAGTATATTCTGTGACCACAGGAACCATTTAATATGCTCTAAGATGTAATGAAATACTAATTTTAGCTTTTGTTCTTTTGATTTTAGTGTGTCTCTGTGACAGTGAAAGAATGGCCCTTTCTGGCTTTTTGGGTCGAGGGTTATTTATTTTGTTTTTATGTTATATTTAGTATATATAGGGTGAGAATAGGAACCATTGAGTATAATGATTGTAGTCACTTAATTGAGTGTGGTAAATTCAATAGTGGAGAAGTTATTTGAATATTCAGTAATTAAAAATATGTAAACGTCATCTCGATCGACAAGAAAATTTACTAAAATTTTCACTCTGCACTTCATTATTAATCCAATCCCACTGAAACTGTCGTTTGCTTTGAGCCCTTCTTTTTACTTCTTTTTTTTTTTGGAGTAAATTTCTTATAGCTTCCTTATACTTAGTCAAAGTTTTCAAAAACTGTCTCATAATTTAAAAAGTTCTAAATTACTATAATGCGGTTTAACTTGATAAATTGACAAAAAGTTGATAAATTAATACCTAATTAATTGGAATTGATATACACGCATCTACTTTGCGATTATAATTATAAAAATATAACAATATTGGTAATATAATTGAAAGTAGAAAAAATAGTATAAAATATATAGTATTATTATTTTAGTAATTTTATCATATAAATTGTTATATTTTAATAATTATAATTTTAAAATAGATGCGTGTATATCCGTTTGGATAAATTTAGTTTTAATTCATCAACTTTATGTTGATTTTTCAAATTAATCCAAGTCGCGAGAGGGTTATTTAATACTTTTGAACTACGGGGCTATCAATAACTTTCTCTAATCACAAGAAAATTGAAAATTTACCAACCCTTGAAGATGTTTATTCGCATTTGTTTGAGTTATAATTTCCGTTTACTAATTCTTTTTATTGAAACATTAACGTGACATAATCATATTTGTGAAAAGTAGAGACATGCATAACACAGACAAGTATGAATTGGGAGCACTTCTAATGGACAAGGCATTTCTATTTGCAGATGGAAAAAGTTGTATTAGAATGTGTGAAAATTTTAGTGGGTATTTATTGATAAAAAAAGTATTTTGAAAGGAAAAATAAGAGAAATTTTTTTTTAAAAATTATGTGAGAGAAATTTGAGTGTAAAAATTTAAAATAAAAATATGTTTAAATAATTTAATTTTGTTTAAAAAATTTTTATTTACAAATAAGAAGGACTTGTTGAAACGCCTCGAAATAGTTTTTTTAAGAGGTAAATAGTCTCCTCCAGTGCGACTAATTTATTATTGTCCATATCAAAAGAGCACGTGTCAGTTGAGATGTAGCCAAAAATGAGCGTGTGGGGGAGGAGCGGGGAAGGGATCGTTGACCAGACCTGGTTTAGGCATTGTGCAGGAAGAGGTGCCAGGAAACTGCGTTGGGGGCAAAGATTAGACAAAAGACAGATAAAGAAAGGCACAGCGGCTTAGAGGGGATGAATTTGCCATCCGTACCACAGCATCAAATACTCTAACCATTTGCTCCAACTTGTTCTTCCAGTAGTCTTTGAGTGGGGTACTAACAGTCCAACATTGCAGCGATCATTGGGACAACTTTATGCATTCGCTGAAGATTTATTGTGCATGCATGATCAACACAATAAAGGTATACGGGAATTATTGCCTTACTGCTATAAAAAATTAACAAGTTGGGTTTTCCCCCCAATAGGTGCAGCAAGTAGTCTAGATTTATAGCATCATCAAATATTTCTTTTTTTGGTCCATTTGTGTGGGGCATTCATGTTTCATAATATCTACGACTTTATGTATTGATTGGCAATTTAGACCCAAAAGTTGTATTTAGGAATTATCGATAAAACAAATAACAAGTTGGGGTTTTTTATTTTTTTGGGTGCATGGTGCTGGCAAGTTGACACGAGGATCAATTGAACTTTGATATACAGTTTGATGACCTCAGAGGAAGTATTTACGCAATCAAACGTACTGGTCAGTATTTATTCAACAGTAAATTGAAAATGATTTTATTGTTTTATATATTGGTTACATTGAATCTAATTTGAATTCATTTTCTTTTACTTCGAAAAAAGGGAAAGAAAAACAGAGTTTCCTTCCGAGTCTATTTGTTCTCACTTTCTTGTTCTCCCGCATTTGAATTTAGAGAATTAGTATTGATAAATGATTGTCACATATATCATGGACTTGTCACTTCTTAACTACTCAATTTTTTCAAATTCATTTATTGTTTGCGCGTTTGTTATTTACTTTGACGTAAATTGCATGAACTAACTAACACATTATTGTACTTAAAGCATTGAAGAACTTCAACCACAGTATTTGTCAAAATGCTATCTAACATCAAAATTTCTTGATTAAAACGTTTCAAATATGCATTCGATCAATCGAAATCAAAAGAGATGATTGCGTACTATTATTGCTTATAATGTTTGAAAGTATCTATTCAAACGAAATTAAAAGAGACGTGCAATTTAGGTTAAACAAGAAAGCGAACAAATTAAAAAAGAATGAGACATCTCTCAATGTGATAAGTATACATATAAAGTAAATACAATAAAAAGGAAATGTAGTAATATATGATAAATTTCTTCACTTTTCCATCGTTTTGACTGTATGTATGGAAGTGTGGAATTGAATCTTATTTTCTTTCTATAAAAAATCTAAATTGAGTTATCCTAAATTAGTATTTCCCCTTTTCTTGAAAAAAAAAAAAAAACAGAAGCAATAATTTGTAGTTTCAATTTCTGACCTATTCTTTGTGATCATTAGCTTTGATATTTTCAGTTCGTGAAACTCATTGCTTTTCCAGTCAAAATTTGAAACAAATAACCAAAGGGAGCATCCCACGTTGTTTGCAAGATTGTTTAAGTTTGAAAGTTAAACGAGATAGAAAAAATGTATGAAAATGCCATCTGTTATTCGAAATTTCGTCAACAGTTTGAACTAATTAAATTATTCAAGATGCTGGCTTGAATCTTGATATTTTTTTTCCCAAGCCATTCTTTTCTGGAATGGTGGAAAATAAATTAATGTATAACTTTCGAAATGATGACACATAGATGGCCTTAATGTGAACAAATGGAAGCATATAATCCGTCTTAAAAGAATTTTGACCATTTGATCTTTCATGTGCTGAGATCAAAAGAAGCAAAACTCCCACCACAAAATAAAATTAAAGAACAATCCTGGGAGGAAAGATTAGAACATCACCAAGAAAACCGAATAATTGACTTTAGGACAAAATTAAAAAATAGTAGAACAATTGAACAGAATCATTTTTTGAGAATCATCTGCTTACCCAATATTAACAAAACATGGTAACCTTCGAATTCTTTATTCCCATTGCGACACTTGGCTTGGCTGGAATGTTTCCTTTAATTTAGAATTTTTTTTTTCTAAAGCGCACCTTTATTGACAAGGAGGACACAGTTTTTACCAAGGGTAGGGGACAATACATCTTATTAAACAAAGAAAGAATTGGTTCAGATTAAGTTGCATCGTTTTGAATTCAATGTCAATTTTGATTACCACAAGTTCAGAAAATCTAACCACCGTTATACGCTAAATACTGAAGTAAATAGTATTAAAATTATGAAGTTTCAAAATTATGAAGCAGAATTACCTTTGATAAACAGGATGTCCAATTAAGTTTTTTCTGATTTCCTTGATTCCGAAATAGTTTTAATTCAGTATTTTTGTCCTAAATTGGGATTGAATTTGGTCATGTTTCATGCAAAAATACCAAAGATTAGTTAGCATGGCTTCATTCCATTTCTAAAAATCGCACATTTGAAGGTCATAATATGCGGACCGACGTTCTTAGGCTCCGTGGGGTGCTCTGCGGAGCTTCGGTCAAATCTTACGGCTCTGCGGGCGACTCAACATGCGATAGTTTTTTTTTTTTGGTCTTATTTTTTAGGATTTTTCTCTCTTTTTATGAGAGTTTTGGCCTTCTTTAGTGGAGAAGGATGTTACTCATTTGGAAGTTGGGCCTAGACAGCATCCCATTAGGCATGGGCAGGAGTTAGGGACTAAACTGTTCAATTTCTTCTGCAGCGGCAGTTTCGAGATGCTTAAGAAATGGTTGACAAATTGGGTTTTTTTCTTTAGGTTTTTAAATAAGATTACTACTTGTGTAAAGACCATTATGCATTAGTCGAAAATAGCAATCCTTTATTTATAGTCGCCCTTTCTTTTGTGGTGCCGATCCTATGTCGATCAATACCACAAAAAAAAAATTAACATTTTCTAGGCTATTTTATGTAAATATTTACTAATGCAATAATATATACTATCGTTTCGTGAAAAAAAAAATGGTCATAATATGCACCAGTAGAAGCATAGGCCTTGGCCATAGCAAAACAACCTCGTGTTGTGACAAATTTGCACTTTTAAATATACATCGAACAAATTACGTGACACAACACCAGGTGCAAACACCAAAGGAAATGCAGCATTAATGGCGTTACTAGTAGTTGCCCTTGAATTAATTAGAGAAATATTATAGGAGAAGATAGAAGAAGTCATCAATCTATAAATAATGTCAAAATTGGTGTTCCTGATTTTTGGTTGTTAAACAAAAACAGTTGGGAATTCCACAATGTTTGGCGGCTAAAGAATTTTGTTCCTCCTTGAATAGCGCAAATTTGATTATTAGTGACTTTTTGGATTTCTATCGTCGATCATCTCATTTCGCACTTGTTTCAAAAACGTAGAAGTAAGAAATGATCTCGCTTCGTCTTCCCCTTTCTTTTGTATTTATAAGGCTTACTCTTTTTTTTTTTAAGCAAAAGTAACTGATTATATATATATATATATATATATTTGCCAAAAGATCGATAATTTTATTAAATTTAAAAGTTAAACTATATACGCAAATGACCCAAAAATGACTCTTCTTAATTTGAAACGCGGCTAAGACCTAACTAACGCCCAGCGTCAAAACAAATCCTTCCACCTACTAACAACCTTTCCTAGCTTAAAAGCTAAGAAAACAAAACCCTAACTTGGTGGCCTTTGTGTACATAGCGTCCCCCAACCATCCGCAAACATCCATGTAGTGCGGTTCTGCGTAGGTTGGTCCCTCATGTCATAGCCTGACCACAAGCATTCATGTAGGGCGGCTCTGCGTAGATCAGTCTCTCATGTTATGACCTGACGCTGTGGATCATCATAAGTACCCCTCTGCCCAAGTTAGAACACCAAAACCCTAGAATAGAGTGAAATCTTGCCGATAACAACATGAAATCACCACTAGCTTCGAAATTTAGCAAACGGGCGTTCATGATATGCCCCAGCACTTTCTCCCGTACTAGGGACACTAAAAGCCAACCAAAGCTGGCAACCTAAAAAAAAAAAAAATTGAATCACACACAGTATCACACCAAAATCGGCCACAGTTGCGGGAGAAATTGGCGGGAACTGTGTGCTTCCAATTTTTCGCATGCTTTTTAATATTTTCTTAAAGTAACTAATTGTACTAATTATTGAAATTACAAAGTTAATACATTACATGAGAGAGTCATTTAAGACATTGTCCTAACACAGCTATTCTAACCCAGTAGATCGCAGTTAAAACATGACATCCCGATAAAACGGGATAGCACCTCCTAGCTAACTTAACTAAGAGTAACAAAATCCCTAACTTGCTGGTCTCTACTAGCACAGCTTTCTTTAGCAACAACCAAAGCAACGGACCAAGTAGAATTACCTTGTGCGGCACTAGCCGGCCCTAACTCCTGTTGCTGCGCGGACTTACCTGCGTATCATTGTGTGCTTGCTCCTCCTCCCAAGCTAGTACCCCAAAACCCTTAGTAGAGAAGCTTTGCCGATACTCGCATGAAATGACCATTGGCTTCGAAGTCCAGCTTGATGTCTTCCGTGAAACTGCTCAACTCTGACTCCCAAACTAGGGATACAACTCCAATGACCTAGGGCCAGAAACCCTAAAATAGAGAGACCACTATACCCAAAAAAAAAAAAAAAGCTATTTACTCTCATGAAATTCGCACCTTTTTTGCCGCTACTGGTTTTTTTTTTTCTCAGCCTGGCGGCTCCGCCCAAATTTTATAAGGCCTACTTATATTTACTCTTTAGTAATTTGGCCAGATAATAAAATGAACCTGAGGTCAAGATATTATTTTTTATTTTCTCATCCTCAAAATCTAATAAGGTTTATTGTTGTGAACTATTATAATAATAAATTTTTCATTGGCAGCAACAAATAATTATTATCTCAATAATTTTTGTACAAATATTTTCAAAGCTGGTAAGGCTGAACTAAACGAGAAAATTTTAGTCTAAAAGATAGAAAAAACGTTATTTATACTGGGTTTGAATGGGATAATTAAATATTTAATGAAATTTCATTTGCTATTAAAAACTATTTTTACGAATACAAAATTTATCATGTAAAAGGCATATTTAGTATTTTATCTAAAAATCTAATAGAAGGGGGATTTGTATTATAAGTTGGACTATGACTAAATTCTTGAGTTGGTTTCCTTATTTGGCTAGAATTCGAGGTAAATGTAATTAATCTAATACCTACGTAAAATAAGAAGACAATAAGAGTCCGTATGGACATACGTAGAATATGAAGACAATAAGAGCTTGTATGAACAAGTTTTTAAAATATATTTTTATATTTTTTAATAATTTTAATAATTTTTTAATATATTTTTTATTTCACAATAATTATTTTGATAAATATAAAAATATATTTTGAAATTTAAACAATTACAAATTGGTGGTGCCAACGTCTCTTCATGGATCACGTTTACTCGTACACACGCAAAAATTAAGGTGGCCGAATTGAAAGTCTAACAATCTTCTCTCCACTCCCTCCCTCCAATTTTGGGGCATTGGTTTTTCCTTTTCAGTTGCTCCTTTTTTTTCCCTGGAGGTTGGGTTGGTTAACACTACTTTTGGCTTTTGTTTTTAGTTTATTGTAAACTGGGGGCTTTTGGGAGTGGTGCTTTTGCAAACTGCTTTTGTCTTTCAAAATACTAAAAACAATAAGAAAATGTTTTCAATTTTTTGTGTAACAAGCTTACAAAATCAGAGGCTACAGGGTGAATCCCAAGCCATGTCAAATCCTTCCAAACTTTTCAATATATCTTGAATCTCCCATCTCTTTTATCTCATCACCAGAAGCTTATAGTATTTCAAATAATGTTCTGACATACTCATTTTGGCAGTTTAAAGCATGCCATCACATAAATGGAGAGGGCATCAATTACTACTTTAATTAGCACTTCTTTTCTAGCATGACTAAAAACCTATTTTTCCAACCTGTAACTCTTTGTTGGACTTTCTCCTCCACGTAATGGAATACCTCCTTCTTTGATCCGCCTATTATCATGGGTAGTTTGAAATACATTGCCTTCTACTTCTCCTTGATACCATCTAGAATCTGACAGATGTCTTATTTTTGCGTCTTTCGAATTTTTTTGTTGAAGAATATTGAAAATTTGTCCCCATTGACTAACTAGCCAGAGTAGTGGCTGTAGTTGGATAAGAGAGTCTTGATCTTGCTTGTTTGCTCCATATCTGCTTCACAAAAGAGTAGTGAGTCATTTGCAAATGATAAATGTGTAATTTGAGGACCCTTTTCACTAACCCTCGTGTCCTTGCTTTCTCCTCTCAAGCTTGCTTATTTAATCATGTTTGAAAATGCCTCAGACACAACTAAAAAAAGATAGGGCAACAACGGATCCCCCTGTCTAATTCCCTTTGTAGGTTGAATGTACTCACATTTTTCCTCATTGATATTGACAGATAAAGTTAAGAAACTAATTCATTACTAAATCCAACCTATAAAGGTGATAGAGAACCTCATTTTCCTAAGGACCTCACATAAAAATCTCCATTCTACCATATCATAAACTTTAGCCATATTAAGTTTGATAGCTATTCACCCCTTGTTTTCTTTATGCCTAGCATTTAATATATGAATACATTCATGCGCCACCACCACATTATATAAGGGTCTGTTTGGACAGGTAGTATTTATTTGCAAATAAGTAAGTACCCAAACAAAAACAAACACCCAAACACATTTTTATTTCAAAATTTAAAATTCAAAATTTTTCACTCAAATTCCTCTCACATAATTTTAAAAAAATTTCCTTCTTATTTTTCCCTCCAAAATACTTTTTCTATCAAAAAATACCCATAAAAATTTTCACACATTCCAATAAAACTTTTCTCAAATAAAAACAATCCAAACGAAGCCTAAGATTTGTTTCCCTAGAATGTACACAACCTGGAAGGGGCTAATGCATTTATGAAGGCAAATTTTCATCCTTTCAGCTAGTATTTTAGAAATGACATTATCCACTACATTACACAAGCTAATAGGTTTGTAATGGCCAACCGATGCATGATTTTTAATTTTTGGGACCAATGTGATTAATATATGGTTCACGTGTTTAAACATTTTCTTATGCTCAAATTTTTTTTTAATAGCATTGCATAGATCTACACTAATCACATTCCAACAAGATTGGAAGAAAAAATGAGTCATACCATCAAGCCTATAGGCCTTATTGGGATTCATTTTGAATAAAGCACTTTTGATTTCTGATTCTTCCACAAGTCTCGTTAGCTTATGGTCATTGCTTTTGTGATAAATATTGGGATACCTTCCAAATTTTCATGCTGTAGAATCGGGCTGGAGTTAGAGAAGAGTATGTCATAGAACATTAAGATTTCCTCCTTCACTTCTTGAATGTTTCCACATGGACTTTCATTTTCCCTCACCAAGCTTTCAATAGTTTTTTTCCTCTTCTTGAAGCCATTGGATTCTTGATTTTTGCCTCCAATATGTTTCCTCATCTCTATAAGCACCATGGAACTCTTTTTTCAGTTTTCCCCTTTCTTGCCCATTCCTGTTGCCTCCATGACTAGCTAGAAGCTCCATTTGTGATTTGATCCTTGCTATTTGCTTAACTGAATTCTGCATATTCTTTTGGCTCCATGTTAATAGCTCCACTCTACTTTGTCCAATTTTAAAACATAATTGATACATTGGGGTTCTTCTTTGCTCCTTTGCCCATGTAGCTACCACTGGTCTGTCTTTCTCTTCTTTCTTGGCTTATCTTTTATCAAAGATAAATCTTTTCTTAGTTCTCTGCTTTTTCGGTTTAGTATCCATAAGGATGAGTGAGTGGTCTGATGATTGTCTCTCCACATAATGGGCTTTGCTCTTGGAAAGCTGAGTAACCAATTGGGGGATCCAAAGAATCTATCTAGCATTTCTTCCACAAAGCTTTCATCTGCTCTATTGTTAGCCTATGTGAAATTCCTTCCTACAAAGTTGACTTCTTCTATCTCCATTTTGCTAACAAATGATTTAAAAGGTTGACAATTGGCCTCTACTATTTTCTTCGCCCCGCCGCCCCCCCCCCCCCCCCCTTCTTCTCTTTTGGTTTTAAGATATCATTAAAATTTCCTCTCAAAAACCACATGTCTCCCCAATCCTGTCTTTGTTGCTCTAAGTACTTCCATTGTTCTTGTCTTATCCTTGTATTTGTACTAGGATACAAGAAAACTACCCAAAAAAGCCTATTATTCCCTTTTAGCTCACATTCTATTTGAAGGCAAAAACTAGTAGATATTATTTTATGGATGATATATTATCATTCTAGCAGACCAACAATCCTCCTTTTGTACCTTACGGCTCCATTATTCTCCATTTTTTTTTGGTAACTTAATCTTCTGCACACCGTTGCCACAAACTTCCTTTTTTTTTGTTACAAATAAAAATATCAATTCAGGAAGGTGGGATTGAATAACCTCTCTCAGTTGGGAAACTGTAGAGGGTCCTCCCAAACTTCTACAATTCCACACACAAACCTTCATCTTTCATTTTGGGACCACTATAGACTGGTCACCACCACTTTTGATAAGTTTCCTATTTCTTGACCTTCATTTCTTAGCCTATTGTTGCACATATCCCTCCCTTCCTCTAGATTAGAGCTCTCATCTTAGAGTTGCCAAGTTCTTTTGCAACTTAGAGATTGCCCTTCTTTACTTTTAGCCCTTGTTCCAACTTTGTTCTCAACTCGTATCCATTTCTGCCCTACACACCCTCTTTTGCCTTCCTAGTTGAGGACATAGCTACAAACCATTCTCATTCCTGGTTGTGAACATTCTCCTTCCTTTGCTAGAATGATATCTCACTTATGACTGATACATTGATTAATTTGAAATCTGCATTTGATTTGTTGACTTCCTCTTTCTCCTTTTGGTCATCTAATTCCATCTCCTCAAGCTACAAACCATGACTGCTTGCTGCCATTGATTTCCCTTCATGCATCTGAGCCTTTTTTTTTTTTTTTTGCACCCACATTCAAGGTCATCTGCCCCTCCAGCTGTGGCTTTTTAGTAAGACTACCTTTTTTTTCCCTCAAGTACCTATTCTCCATTTCTTTATTCATCATGGTTGGAGCTAAATTTGCATATGTTCTGAGCCTTCTTGATATTCCTTCCTCTTTTGCAGAAGTGGCCTCTGCTAACTGTTGAATTTTAGGTTCAGCTACTTGGTTTTTGGTTTGCATTTCTATGTTGGAGTTCTGACCTAATCTAGCCTCTTGTCTAACTCTCCCGTATGTTTTTGCCTTTGAAATTCTGGATCATCTTTGCTACCTCCCTCCCTTGCATTCGGTTTACTCTTTGTAGCCCTTAACCACTCACCAAATTGGTCTTCTTTCAATTCATCCTTTTCAGTATCAGTCCTTCTAACAGAGCACAACTTTTCCAAATGACTAACCTTGCCACAATAATAATAGAAAGCTGCTAAATTTTCATACTTGAATGAGATCTTGCACTTCTTATCCTTTAGTTTCAGCCGTGTGCCTTTCAACAAAAGCTTGCACAAATCAACTAAAGCAAGTACCTTCATGCACCTTCCAACGCTACTTCCAATTTCTAGGATGATAACATCAAGAACCTTCGAAAAAATCTACTTCAGCCTAAAACCCATTTCTCTAATCATCCATTGAGTCGGCAGGTTCAACATTTGAATCCACAGATCCACCTTGTTAAAAAAATTTTCCTTGAGCCGCAGATTGTTCGTCTAGTCTCTGAGAATGACATATTGCTGATCAAACATCCAGCGTTTACCTTGTACCCTCAATTTGTCCTCTTTGTTGCTAAATACAAACTGATATATATTTGGCTCTAGCTCCCGTACCTTGAAGGGGTCTCTAACTGGCTAAACTCTTGCCAAAATGTTCTTGAGGCCTGTGAAATTCGTCTTCCTTTCCCCAAAAATTCTACTGATAAGGCTTTTTGAACTCTTCTATACTACGTTTGATGTCCTTTTCATGAATCACCACCCCAACTTTTTTTCTCTCTAGTGAGCTCTAGTCTTTGTAGCAGATTCAACACTGCCAACATCGGATCTGGATGGTTCCTATTGTCCATTCTTAGGTTGCCAAGCCCACAATGTGACTACCCCTTGGATAAATCAGAAAACAGCAAGGATAAGAGTTAGGTGGGCCAAAACTAGGACCTTAGTTGAGCTGCCATGAACATGATCTAATGGAAAGGTTAGACTAAGAGGTGAAAATTGATGGTGTCTCTATAGATTTTGTAAGAACTCAAACTGTCTGGAGTGGATCGCTTAGACTGTTGGGAGAAACAAGGATTTTTCCATGGATCTAACAGTTGAAAGAAGAAATGAGACCCTAGGAAAGAGAAGTTTCCTTAATGATTTTAACAAATAGAAATGACCATTTCTAATTTGTTGTCTTTTGCTTTCATGTTATTTTCAACTCCCTAAAGTTTTTTTTCCTCTTTTCAATGAGTAACATTTGTCTTACTCTTATATTTTATAGTAACCAAAAAAAAAAATCAAATCAAATGAGTTATAAATTTGAAAGTAAAATCCTTTGTAGCCAAAGTCATTTTGTTGAGTATACCCTTAACCATAAATAGAAGTGCATCTCTCTCTCTCTCTCTCTACTGCCTTTCCAAGGATTAGCATTTATTGAGATTTATGGGTAGATGCATTGGTCTCACATAAAGCATCTAATAGGTAAGATAGTTCAAAATCTATTAGTTTAATATTTTTAGTCCAAGTTGGATTTCAACTTATTTATTAGTAGTTGTTATAAGTTCTTTGTGTGTTTTCTTTCTAATTTCTAATAGGGGTAATAGAGACGTTTTTTGTAGGTTATCTCAAAAACAAAACCCAAAAAAATGGTTATTTCTAGCTCGATAAAGTATTTTTTTTTAATCGATAAAATTTATCTTATTCCTATTTATTTTACAAAATAGAAGCTCTTAACTGAACTATAAATTTTAATGTAAAATCCTTTGCTACCTAAAGCATTTTGTTGAGTATTACACCCTTCTCCGTCTATGGAATTTTGTAATTTATATATAAAAAATTAATTTTTTTCTCACCACATAAATAAAATATCTAAACACTTTTTTTATTTTAAAATTCAAAATTTTCCTTCCAAATTCTCCTCAAATAATTTAAAATTTTTTTCACTCTAATATAAATTTTATTCTTTGTTCAAAATATTTTTTATTAATATTTTTTTAACAAAAAATATTTACTAAAATTTTTACATATTTTAATATAAAAATTTTCAAATAAATTACAATCCAAACATACTGTTAGCCTCAGGGGAAACTTTAACTTTGAATATCTCTCTATTGCGTTTCCAACTAAACGCTACACCTTCCCAGATCTTGGAAAGCGAATTAAAGATACGTACAAATTCATCATTCAATCCATGCTAGCAAAAGGATATATCCCATGACGCACGCATTCGTGGCGCAACGTTAGCTAAATATTGACTGTATCACGTTTGTCCACTTATTTACTGCGACAAATTAATTAGGAGTAAAATAAAATTCTATTATTATTACTTTTTTGCTTTTTGTCTTCCATAAGTTGTTTGAAAAGTAAATAAAAAAAATTTTCCGAAATGAGTGGAATTGAATAATCACTTATATCACAATCGTACTTAATATTCACTCCACAATCTTGCTAAATTCATGAGACTCTCATTTGCCATCAAATTTGTAATTTTTCACAATGATAATACAAATAACAAACCACCATCATTCAATATTGGGACAACTCACTTGCCATCAAAATTGTAATTTTTGGGACAATAAAACAAATGGTGGCGACATTAGCACTCCACTTTTGGTGTTAACAATTCTTTTTCATACGATCCGTACAAAAAGTATTTGTACCTTTAATAATATAATATATAAAAATTGTGTCCAATAAAAATTGTTACCCTCAAATAATTCAACATTATGAAACAAAACTCTCATATTACGCTAGCAAAAATCTTCAACTGACATGAGTAACAGACCACGCTTTCTTGAAATTGTGGCAAGTGGGACTCGTCATCAAATGTTGTGAAATTCTGGATTATAGTATTTAATATTGTATCCATCTGCTTTGTACAATAAATTAATTATGATAAAAAATAAAATTTTAGTTTCCTATTTTATCTGTTCTTTAGTCAATGAATTTGCATTCTTAAACTCTAAATTACTTTGGCTACGCCATCAATCCAAGCCGGCATGATACAGCCACGCATAATATCTTCTCAAAATTTTGCAACAATAAAGCAAATAATTTGAAAGCTCTGTTAGGTCACAAAATTTCCAAATAGAGTAATAACGCCAAAAGTATTACTCATCTGGACAAATTTTCAATTTCCAATATTTGTAACCGCCGGATAGATTTCCATTTCCTCTCAAAATTTACTGAGACTAGGGGTGAATTTTAGTGCGATTTTGTATTATAACTACAGTACATAATCTTTTTTTTTTGGGTTTAGGTATGTGTTTCACTACAATTTTGGGAGCAGCCACTTCAAGCATACGGTAGTAATTCGATGGCCAAACTATTCAACGCTTGCGACAGTAGTTTGGTTACTATGCTATTCAACGTTTGTAGGATCATCATGGACTGCATGAAAAGAGAGTTAGAGACCAAGCATTCAATTTCTTTCATTGCATGCAATTTGCGGTGACCAGTCCCAGTCGAGCCAGCCTTCTTAATCGTAGCTGTCTTAATTTTAGTTTTAGTTTCAGTGTGTTGTCCCTGCTAAGTAGGGTGTTTTCTTTGCTTTGTCCTCAGTTCGTCGGGTGTTTTGTCTTCTTTTGTCCTCCTTTGGAGGTGTTATTATTAGTATTAGTTAGTATTGTTATTTTTCTCGATTTAGTCGGGCGTCCTTCTCTTTCGCGAAGGTACATGTTTTCATGGATTCGGTCTCATTCAACATCATAAAGTTCATCTAGCCTTTTAGGTTATGTACATTTTGCCATTTTGGCTGTGCAATATAACTATGGCTTTTGAAAAAAAAAAAATTTGTAACCGCCGAACAATTGCATGAAAACAAATGCTAACGTCCCCTCTCTCTCCCTTTAAAGTTTTATAACTTCCAAGGAGCATGGTTGTTGGACTTTTTATTCAAATAAGTAAAGCTAAAGGTGCATTGACAATTTCTTTCTTCCCAGATTCGAAGAATCAGTGGATGCGTCGGGTATTGACTACTGAGGTTAAAGCTAATTAATTAGCCTAACAATGACATTTGCATCGTTCAAATGGGAGGCAAGAATGTTCACTGCACCAGATGTTCATCCATTTAAGGTGTTCAGGGGGCATTTTAGTTTGTCTTCTGCATCCCAAACGAACCAAAAGAGTACGAAAAGGGTAATATTTTAAGGTGGGATGGTATATCCCCGTTTTGGCCATATCAGAGTTGAAGATAAATCTGAAAAAGCGCATGCTAAGGCTGCCATGAAGAGATTTGGTAGAAGTAACACTTATTGTAGGCAATATTTAGTAATATTAAGTTGTTTCTTAATGTCTAAGATATTGGTTTTTTAAATTTTTTTATGGGTTACTCTTGCAAAGAATTTAATATTGACGAGTACTGTTTATTTGTGCTTTATTTTGACTCTCAAACTTGAGATTTATCTTGGTTTTTATTGTTGTTTTGAAGTGATTTATGTAGTTATGAATGTGCGTTGTTTGAAACAAGTTGAATGAGATCTTACAAGAGAATATCCAAAAGACCAGAGAATAAAGAGAGTAAGAAAAATAAAAGTTAGAGCAAATGGAAGTCATGTTGCGGTTTGAAGAAACTCAAGCCATGACAGTAGAGGATAGTGTACGAGAAAATTGGAATTTGTTGATAGTAGCATATTTTTAAAACATTGTGTAACGCAATTCATGATTAACAAGATAATCTATTCGTTCTAAAAAAATGTCAACTTTAAAATTAAATTACTAAATTATCATTACTAATAACAATGCATATACATGATGTTTAATTAAAAAATAGAAATAAAAATAAAAAATTATATAAATAATAATTATATAACTATATTGTATTTTATAATTAAAATAAAAATTATACTTATTAAAAGATGAACATTTTTTGAAACAGAAAGGGTAATAATTTTTAATGCAAAAAAAAGTGATATAGAGAAAACGTTCGCATAATTCCAAGGGTCCTTTATCTTGATTTCTTCTTTCATCACAATCATTCTATTTATTTCTATATTTTAATGCCCCGTTTTTGTCCTCCCCAAGTAGCATTGATTGAAGTGTGTTTGGTAGTAAAAAATTCCCAATTATTACCACAAAGAGCAGCACACGTACTTGTTACAAAATTATTAATTGAACGATATTGTGTATTTGCTGGATCCGCGTAAGCTCCATGAATCTAAAATATTTTTGGAAATAAATTTCAATTTGAAGCAGCAGAGCTGAATGACTTTTCCTTTCGCGTGTGACCGAGGTTCTTTGTCTCTTTAATTCACGAAAATTTAAAGACGGGTCCCCTTCCAAAATCTTGTCGAAGATGTAACCCCAATCAAGTGATGATTAGAGTGTATATTGGTTGTACTTTTAAATTTTATTTTTAAATTTTTAATATATTTTTATTTGAAAATAATAAGTTTTAAAACATTATACTTCCCTCTTAATGTTATCCAAAACTAATTCATGAATTTTTTTTTTTTAAAAGTATTCCCACATTTACTAACAAAGTATGTCCTGAATTCCACTTAGTACCGTCAAAGATGTCTTATATCTTAATAACTGCTATGTAAAGTCCCAAATATTATTACGACTACTTAATCCATCATGCAAAGTATAAAACTAATTTTTTAAAACTAGATAAAATGGTCACAAATCTCACACTATTGTGCCAGTCAAGATTCGACCTTGCTTGTCCCATGGAATGAACCCAAAACAAATTTTAGGAAGTCAAAAGGAATGATCTGATATATTGATTGTGATGGAGTTATAGGGGGGCCTAACTCCCCAAATGATTTTGTACAACTTGGGCAGGGGCCATTCATGATTCAACTAATTCTGTAAATTAATTCTTGAAAACAGTGTCAACGGGCAAGTTTCCTCATTTCCCCCAACAACAAATCGATATTGTATTATGACAAGTGGATCGATTAGTTCAAAAGGCAAATCTCGAATAATGAGATACATAAGTTAAGTGATTTTGTAGTAGTGGTGATTAGTGTTTTACGTTTCAGACAGTGGTAAATTTTTTATGATTACATTAAAAATTGATAAGGAAATATTACGCTAAGAATATTATTATGATTTTATTGCTTTAAATATTATTATTCTTATTAAAAATGTTTTCTTTCTTAAAAGCGAACTGGAGTATTAATTTAGAATCAGTAAAACAGTTCAGCAATCAAAAGCTTTTTATTTCTCGGATTATCCTTTCTTGATTCTTTCTTCTTATACTCTTTTTTCCCATTTTTTTAATGCTAAAAACTTCGTTCAATTGTCATCTCCATTTTCCCATTTCCCTCCTTTTTCAACTTTTTTACTTCCCATGGCTATGAAAATTTTGAAAAAAGAGGGAAAAGTACTCAAGTATATGTGCTAAATACAAGTTGAATAAATCATTAGAACCCACGCTTAAAACAATTTTAAAGTTCAAGCCATAAACAAATGAGATCAACTAGAAAGTACAGTTTCTAGCTTCAGAAATGTTTTTATAAAACAAAATAAGGTGAATAAAAAGTTTGCATGGTCGACAAGTTTTTTTTTTTTTTTTTTTTTTGAAATGTAGTCGACAAGTTTCAAATTGATGAAAGCGGCCTAAATGGGTTACATTCGTTTTGTGTCCGTAGCGTGTCGACAGTCACCCTTTTGCTCTTTCTCGGTGAACTGTCAACTAACACGCCGTGCGCCGTTGACTTTCGCGCTTTTGTCCTTTCTCGATGAAAAGTCAACTAACACGCCTTGATTTTAATAGTTCTTACTAATTCTTACTCGTTATTTTTAACGCCAGTGCTATCTTCTCCAACAGTTTCACACTAAGCCTTCTTAAACTAGGATGTGCTTTACACTCAAAGGAGGGAAAATTTGTATTAACATTGAATTGTTCAATTTGGTCATGTAATACAATTACTCTGTCAAATGGTTTTAGTTTTGAATATTTGAATAGTTGACAACTTTGATTCCAATTTTTTTTTAGTTTTGAATATTTGAATAGTTGACAACTTTGATTTCAATTTTTTTAGGTCGACATATATAATTCTTGTTGACGATTTAAATATAATTGACTAACAATGATTAAAACTCAATGGTTGGATCTATATATATATATATATATATATATATATATATAATTTAAATATCTATTGTTTGAGTGTTCGATACTTTTAGTTTCAAAAATTTTTAAATTGAAAAATCAACTCCCATGCACCGGTTCAAGTTTCACCTTTATTTTGACCTTTAATATACAAGAATTTAAGGATAGTTTTTTCATAAAATACTCTATAAAATTTTTATTTGGCATTTATCACCTCTAATTTTGTAATTGTCACAATACATACTAATTTTATTAGCTGCCAAAAATTTATTATGAGTAGATAAAATTGTCACTTAACCATCTAAAACTGCAAAATGTCACAACTAGAAGTAATTTGAATAATTAGAAATATAATTTAAATAAAATATTTATAAATTTTACTAGTCAGTGATTGAATATATTAAGTCTCGCTTGACTTTATTACATTAAAAAAATCAACAAGAACCAAATTTGCAAATTAAGAGGTCAAATTAAAATTTTTGGAACGTAAAGACCGAAAATGAACTAATGTCTTAAGTTAAAAGACAGATAATGCTATATACCTTTTTGCTCTTCCTATTATTTAAACCCAATGAGGTCAACTCTTTTCTATTCATTATAAATTGAAATTAAAAAAATTAAATTTGTCAACGTAAAACTTTGGAAACTAAAATTGTTGGATCCTTAAATGTTAGAAACTAAATTTGTCAAAAAAAAAAAAAAAACTCTACAGAAATGCATGCTCCACATGCTTTAGCTGCTAAATCTTGAACATTATCAATTGTACTTAAAATGTCAAAATTTGAACTGAAACAGTAGATTTGTCTATCTAAAAATTTTGGAACTAAATTTGTTAGCCACTCAAATATTAATAACTAAAACAGCCAATTTTCTAATCCCTTAAATTTAAGCCAAATCAGATTTGGTCTCGATACTAGTTCTTGGAAACCTGTTTTATAAGAAAATACCAAGAGTTAATTTACAAGGGTAATATGTAAAGTGGAAATCAATTTAAACCTAAAAATTTAAGTCAAATAAGTTTTGAATTTATTCTCATTAATAAAAATTTTATATAACTCTCAATTTATTCTCGACCCTTTTATGTGTACCATCTCTCGTTGAATCCTCACTCTTTTAAATCCATTACTTGTTCTCCTCGAAAACTCTCCCTTTTTAGCAACTTGATTTTTCATTGTCCGTACTAACTTTACCATTATTCACAACCACCCACACACCAAATTTTATATAACCATGGAAACTAGCATGAGATTGGCTTACCCCCCTCCCTTTTTTTTAAAATTATAATGTTAGACGTTTCATTTCAATTGAAAAATATACATGACTTAGTCAAAAATAGGTTAATTGCTCTCCTTGGTCTTGTATTTGAACCTTGGAGGAAAATGTGACAAAAGTTCATAACAATTAGAACTTTCTAAAATTATGGTTGCTAGTCTATGACAAGCTACATTGTTATCTTTCTATACATGTACAAAACTAATATTTTTCAAAAAACTTGCACAAAAGATTAATGTCTTCAGTTATAGGGGAAAGACTAACTTCAAATGCCTTTTTTTGACTTAGTTTTTGCATTATATCCTGCACATCAATTGCAATTTGGACTTGTTGCTATCTAAACTTTTTAGCCTCTAACTAAACATGTTAGACTGCATGCAGAATAATAGCCACTAGACTCAATTTCAAGTTTCTAACTACCGCCCACACCTTCTTTATTAGTCCATGTTCATCAACAGCCCATCCTCCAAAACTGGAGTTTTCCTTGTGTCTTTTTCTTGTTGATAGCTACCATAATCTCTTGGAACTCTTGCCATTCCATAATAGCCATATCAACTACATCTTTTTCTGATTTCTTAACATCCTTAAATATCCATAGATTCCTAATCTTCTATAACATTCAAAGAAGGTATACTGATGGTGGCATTATTTCTTGGGCTATTTTATCTTTTCTCACCATATATACAAAAAAACTAGATCTGGAAGATGAAGTTTAACAACTTCCATCAATTGGGAAATTATAGAAGGCTCTTCTAAACCTCTACAATTTCACACACAAATTTTCATTGGTCCCCCTTAGGGCTATTTTAGGCTAGTTTCCACCTCCTTTACTTTTAGCATATCTATTCTTTGTTCCTTTTTCTTTTTATTTCTATCACTGTCCCTTGTTACTTCAACTATTTCATCTTCATCCCTAAGAGTCCATTTCCTTTTTTCCCATGCAGTAAACTGAGGCTAAGGAGAATGTGTTGATGGTGTAGATCCTTTCCTCTTATATTGCCAAGCTTTTTCCATCTTCTGTTAGTTTCTCCCTTTAGCTGGACATGGTTTCTAGGAGTTGCCATCTCATTAATGGAATAGAAGTCAGTTGTAAAACTTCGAGCATGTCACTTAAAACTAGAACATTAACTAACTCCTTTATTGCTACTTTTGTCACTTGTTCCTTTTCTTCCTTTCTATCTCAATCTCCATTGGGCTTTTCTACAAGTACATTTGTATGTCTTCCCCTCCTCCCTACTCCCAATTGCTTTGAGAACTAGTGGACCCTTTGTTCCCTTTTTCATTTCCTACCAGATACATGCCAATTGATTCCTTCCGTTGACCTTCAACAAGGTGATTTTGGCATTCCCTTTCCTCCATTTGGCTTTTCTCTCCCCCTTCCTTCCTCTAATTTCCTTCACTAAGAAATTTGTCCGAAGAAGTAGTTAATGCCCCTTCTAAAGTTATCATCACTTCCATCCTTTTTTCCCTACATTCCTTTTCTTCTCCTATTCTGCTAGGTCTTTTGATTCCAATTTCTTTTAGCCATTCCTCATATTGTCCCTCTTTCAGCTCATTTTTCTTGTAGTCCTCTTTTTTGTGCCAACATGATCTTTTCACATGACCTATTCTCCCACGGTAGAACAAAAATTCAAGAGCCGTTCACACTTCAAGTCAACCCAACAAGCTTGATCATTCAGTTTGATTTTTGCCCCTCTCAACAATGGTATATCCAAGTTAACTGTGACCAACAGTTTTATGCATCTACCATTTTTACTTCTAGATTCTGGTATTGCTACATCTTATACCTTTTGGAATATGGAACCAATTTTCAGCCCAATTTCCCTAGATACCAATGGTTTGGAATGTTCCATATTTGTACCCACATTTCCCCTGTGTTGAAAGCTTCCTCTTTTATGTTCATATCAGCTAACCATTCCTTGAGCACTAGATATTGCTAGTCAAAAGACCATAACCTACCTCTAGCTACCCTTCTCCTATCCTCTTGATTTTTGAAAATAAATTGAAAGAGGTTAGATCCTAGCTCAATGACAATGAATGCCGTTTTGTTGTCCAGATTGTTTCTGAAGTGAGCTTTAGGCCTGTAAAGTTTGCTTCTTCTTTTTTTCGCTATATATTTTCCCCACTAAGTTTCTTTCACACATTTCTTTACTGTGCAATACATCCTTCTTTTCTAGCTCGATTCCTACCTCCTCCTCACTTGATAACTTGAAGTTTTTTAGCCAATCTACAACCTCCCATTCCATTTCTTGGTTGGACTTTACCACAAACAATTTAAGTGCTGTGCTTCAAGGATAACCACCTGTAAGAAGACATAAGAAAGCATAAGACCACAAATCTGAAAATTCAAGTAGTGGGAGCAAAAAAAAGGAAGAAGATTTTGGTTAAATGGTTGAAAAACAGTTAATCAGTACATTGTTAAAAATTTACTTATTTATTTGTCTAGTATCCTTAAAAATCTAGAATCTGGGCCATAAATGTCTTTGTGTTTTTGACCGACAAAGATTTGCACCATTAATTACCTTTTGACTCTATGATTACTAAACATCATGGTTGGATTTACAAAAGTTATGTTGGTAAAGTTTATGCAATATTGAGTACTCAATTTTAAACAAGATTTTGAAAACTTGAACAAGTGATATCTGCCTCCACTAAGGGGACTAATGTTCTATTTTAAAGAGAAACTAAACACTCCACTAAAAAGACCTAATTTTCAGCAACTTGTTGGAATATATGACAATTCTTGATTCTTTTCTACTTGTACTCAACCCTTTTATATGTACCATCTCATGTTGGATCGTTACTCTTTTATTTACTTATTTATTTGTCTAGTGTCCTTAAAAATTTAGAATTTGGGCCATAAATGTCTTTGTGTTTTCAACTGACAAAGATTTGCACCATTAATTACCTTTTGACTCAATGATTACCAAACATCATGGTTAGATATACAAAAGTTATGTTGGTGAAGTTTATGCAATATTGAGTATTCAATTTTAAACAAGATTTTGCAAACTTGAAAAAGTGATATCTGCCTCCACTAAGGGAACTAATGTTCTATTGTAAAGAGAAACTAAACACTCCACTAAAAAGACCTAACTTCCAGCAACTTGTTGGAATATATGACAATTCTTGATTCTCTTCTACCTGTATTCAACCCTTTTATATGTACCATCTCATGTTCATCTGCACATTTGGAAACAAAAACTATCATATTTTTAAACATTAAAAAGTAAAACTTTCAAATCCTTAAACATTAGAGACTAAAACCGTCAAAAATATTATATAAATGTGGACTCCATATACTCCAATAGATAAATCATTAACTTTTCATTAGTTTTTTTTAAAGCGTTAGAAAGTGAAACTATAATAACTAAATTTGTTGATTTAAAAACTTTGATTGGTGTACCAAATACCAGTTGGACACAATATTTTAAAATCTTACATCCCGACGTAATCGTGGATTTATTAATCCAACCTGTAATTACTTTTCTATTGAGATAAGAAATTTAGTACTCCCTTTGTTTCAAAAAAAAAAAAGTTCACTTTGGTTAAAATATAATTTTTTATTAGTTATTAAGTACAACTCATTTAACATACCATTCAATGTATAATTTTACAATTTTATCTTTACTTTTTAATTTTAAATATATATACTTATTATTAGTAAAAGTATTTTAAAATTTTAGTTTAAAATATACTTTTATTTTGAAATAAGATTTTTTTTAAATAAACTTTTTTTAGAATGAAAAGAGTAATTAGTGCACCGATACCGAAATCCCTTAGACAACTCAATACATGTCGAATTTATTTATTAGTACACGCAACAAGCAAAAACATGTAATCTACACAAATTTTTTCTTGAGAAAAATTAGATATTATATAATAAAGCTAGAGGACCAATTAATGATGCATTTTGTGGATGCATGCTTGTGGAGTTGAGGTTGGCAAATGCATGTAGCATAAATTGTTTCATGGATCATGAATTAGAATAGTTTTATTTATTTATTTATATTATTAAATTAATTATTTTTTTAACTATTATCATCCATTAATATTGGCTAGGAGAAACCCAACTTAATCTTGAAGAATACTTTTTTATTAATTATTGTTTTTTATTTCGTAATTTGGATTATTTGTTTGGATTTATGTTTCTGGATGGTTTTGGATGAACTGTTAATCACTTTGAATTAGATTGACTGTAGCAGTACATTGATTCACACTCTTCTGATGTAATGTAATTTTATAGTATTGTTAGGATAGATTTTCTCTTTAATTCATATTCTACTTTTCAAGTACCTTATTACAAGATCTGAATATAATGTTTAAAAAATTCTTTATGCAAAACCCTTTTTTATATTAGTGGTAAATTAGTATAGTGGACAATTCAATAAGTTACCTATTGTTTTTAAACTTCTAAATCAACCCCCAACCAAATTTAACTAACATGCTTCTTTTGAACTTTGTAGAGGACTTGGTGGAGAAAAATATCATAAAGCTTATGGGGCATTGTATATCCTTTATTTGAATTGAAAAATGCTTAATTAGATTCTACAGTGGACGCAACCAATTTATAGTTGAACTATGATGTAGTCATGCACAACCAACTTCAAATAGGAGAGGGACCCCTGCAATTTGAGAGATTAATAAATGAAAGTGGTACTATTATAATGACCATGATCTATACAACGAAATCTTGCTATATGTTTTTTCTGGTTTGAATTAACCTTAAAAAATAGAGTTGGTAGACACCATGTCAAGTTAATACACGTTTGGCGGATTTAATTTGATTATCTTAGTGCACTAAAACTGGACTTTGTGAGATATTTATCAAGTTTGTTATAGTCATAGAACTTTACACACAAACATGCACGATAGTAATATGTTCGACAGAGTGATGTAGTGAACCACTCAATATTTTGTACTTTTCTACATTTTCTCTGTTTTTTTTTTCTTTCTGAGCATGTACTTGTTTACAGCTATTTATGATCTTGCAGAAACATTGTGCTCTACCACTTTGTCGTGACAATTGTTGAAGTTGACATATTGATTGTATAGTTTTGTATGGTGAACTTTTTGAAAGTTTAGCGGCTGCTAAGAAGACCTCCTTACAGAAAATAAATATCTGATTATATGCTCAAGGACAAAACTTTTACTCTTTACATTGGCATGTGTATGCCTATGATTTATGCCACAGATCGACATTATTTATCTGTTTGAGGGACACATATTTAGGACTAAGGCATGTTTGATAAAATTAAATGTTTAAACATGAATATTGAAATAATTAAGTGTTTGAAATTTAAATGTTTAAAATTTAATTTTAAATATCTGAATCATAACATTGAACCAATTAAAATATTATTTGATAAACATTTGATGTATGTTGAATTACACAAATTATACCATTTTGTCATTCTATTAATTTTTTTTATGTATATGTACAAATATTAAGGGAGCACTTGGTATAAACGGTGGGTTTAGAAATGGAATGGATTTGATAAAAGGAAAGGTTTGGAATAGAATGGAATGATAGTAATTATGTTGTTTGGTATTATTTTGTAATAGAATAGAATAAATTTTATATTAAAATTAAAATTTAATATTAATATTAATAAATTTAATAATAAATTTTATATTAAAATTTAATATTAATATTATAATAAAAATATTATTATTTTACATTATATGATATTTAAGAAAATTATATCTTATTCAAAAAATAGTTAAAGTGCATGTTAATTTGTAGAGAAAAATATTTTCTACACGTTCATAAATTTTTTTTTTTTCAAAAAAAAAGGTAAAATAGGGGTTGCAAACCATTTGGAGTTTGTAACCCTCAGGACATGTGGCGCGCGTCAATTGGGCGCACGTCACATTAGCGCTGACACGCCTGTCAACTCTAAAATTTTATTTTATTTTTTGAATGTGGCTCAAAACGATATTCAAAACCCTTTCTCCCAAACCTATCGGTGGGGCGGGTTTTAGGGTTTTCTCCCAAACCCACCTCCACTGGTTTCTTTAAATTTAAAACTTTATACCAAACACTCAATTTTATTGCAATCCATTCTATTCCTCCCCAAAACCCTTGTAACAAACACCCCCTAATTTTTTTAAAATTAAGCAACAAATATTATTTATGAAAATATATAAAAGATACAATCTATCAAAATTAATATTTAATTTGACAAATTAAAATAAAAATTAATTGAAATTTATTTAACCATTTTATAAAAAAATTAAAAAAACACCTTTGAAAATATATGCTATAAAAAAAAGAAACAAAAGGAAAGAGAGTCATATAAAATGGTTATTTATAATTAAAGGAAAAATAAATTAGTATGTAGAATGATTTAATAAAAGAGGGGTAAATTTTTTTTAAAAAAAAATTGTTAAAAAGTTGGCTGATAACATTAAGTAATAAACATTAAATTAATTTTTATTATTTAAATTTTTCTATAGAAATTGAGCAGTGTTTACGCAATTAATTGGAGTGAAAATTCATTATCAGACAATCTAAAATTTAAAATCTTTTAATCAATTAATTTTAAACAATAATTAATTATTATCAAACAAGCTCTTAATATTTAGTGCAGTAGTTGTATTCCTTTCTTCTTCTTTTTTTTTTTTGTAAAAAAAAATAATTATGATAGAAAAAGAAAATTTGGTCCCTATATTTTATGCATGTTTTGTCAAGTAAAATTACATCTTTACTCTCTAAATCATTTTGGTTGTCCTATTATGGTTATACAATATCTTCTCCATATTTAGGGTAAAGGTTCTTTTCATTAAGAAATTTTGACAAATATATCACCATATACTTATGACTAGAACAAAAGAATTTTTTTTTTTTAAAAAAATGAAATTCTAAAATTTTAGTTACTTTGGCATAAGACGTAAATTTGTATGTCAAATAGGACTCTAGATCACGCACGAATAGAATAGGAGGGAGTTACCGAGAGAGAGAATTTCTATATTAAAGTTACTTAATTTGGGAAAAAAAATTATATACATGTCAAACAAAATTTCACGTCACTTAGAAAAAGTGAAAGAAAGACAAAAGAAAAGAAAAAAATTTTGTTTTATAAGAGTTTGTCTGAAGTTGATTAATTATTTAATTAAAATTAAGTTCAAAATTTTTTCGTTTTAATTGTGTTATACAAATGAAATAAAGAATTAGGGACAGAAAATTTCATCTGTAATCAAGAGTTGCTACTTGTATTATTATTGAAATATTTATTTGTATATACTTGGATAAATCACGTTTTGAAACCACATATTTTCTCTTTCTAAAAAAAATCTACTTTCAAAATTTTTTTATCTAAAAAAAAGTTTACCTTTAAAATAAAAATCTTATAATATTCCTACTAAAAATGATTGTATATGACCGTAAGTTAAAAATAAAAGTATAAAATTAGATATTTAGTAATATACTGATTGTATTGTAACAAGTAATTGAAAAAATATACTCATTGAAAGGGGAGTGTTTTTTTTTTTTTTTTTTCTGAACGAAGGGAGTAGGACATATGAATACCCCAAGGAAGAAAAAATTGTAATAATCAAAAGACAAAGATTCTTTTCCTTCCCGTTCATAACAGTTGCATATCCACAAACACATAAAGAGTCCAAACCTTTTTTGGGATTTGACATTTCCTCACTCTTGTTTATTGTGTTGCACTTCTGTGCAATTTCCAAATATAATCATGGTACATCACTAAAATAGACCAGATTCACACATACGTCAAAGGAGCATATTTTGACTGATTAAAGTGACCATTTTGCTGAAAAAGTATATTGATCACTGCATAATGAGAAACAAATTGTTCCAATCTAATAATTCATATTCTTTAAATATTCCAAGGCACACTAAATCGAAAATGTCAAAATGGTAGGAAAATGGTCTAATCTTGATCAAGTATATTTGCGGCCTATTACCCTGTGGGACAGTTGTGATTAAGCCATTGCAATTTGCAAATTAGTCAGAATTCTATGTGCTGGGAGAAAACCAGCTTTCTGACACTGAGGATGCTTGGGGAAACCGCTGCATGAAGTTTTCCAGTTTGAGTCATGATGATTTATTTCATTTATATGCATATTTGTAAATGGTTGCCGGATCCGAAATGACTACTAGAGTAAAAACTTGAAGATATTTAGACATCATTTTAAAATACTTTTCAAAATATTTTTTTTTATTTTTAATATATTTTTTATTTTAACATAAAAACGTATTTTAAAACGCTACATATAAAAAATTGTTTCCGTGACCGTATTACAGAGAGAATAAACAATCAGGTGACGCAGAAACCAAGTATATTCTTTTCCTTTATTTGGCAAATAGATATCTATGGGTAAAAATATTTGGGTATATTTGGACAATTGATTTCTATTTACAAATAAAAAAAGTAAGTCATTTTTTCAAATAAAAGCATCACACTCCAAACACATTTTTATTTTAAAATTTAAAATTTAAATTTCCCACTCAAATTTTTCTTACATAATTTTAAAAAATTTTCCCTATCATTTTTCTCTCTAAAATATTTTTTTTTATAAAAAAAATATCCACCAAAATTTTCACACATTCCAATACAACTTTTCTCAAATACATCACTCTCCAAATATACCATTAGTTTTCAAACCAACATTTTAAAAGATTTATAAATAGTATCTCACATTGAAACAAATTAAACAAACTAGAGAAATTAGTAAGGAAAAAACGCAGATCCTATTAATTTAATCTTTTGAAATTCAACTTAAGTTCTAACAACTTATTAGATCAGTATAATGAATTCCTGTGTTTTGGGCCCCCTCCCCCACCTCATTTATTAAAGACGAGTTCTAATATATGTACTTTAGAGCTGTACTTGATGCGCGTCATTTGAATTGTATGTTTTAAATATACATTTTGAAGTAGCACTGTAGCTAAGAATTAAGGGTTAAGATCTACTAAATTTTATTCTTAATTATTTTACATTAATTAAATTTAATTTTGTTCGAAGTTAAAGCTCTTATGTTCTCTCACAATAATAAATATTGGTAATAAAAATGTGATATTGAAAAAATAAATATAAAATTCACTTTGTCACAAATTTCCCTTACACCTTCTCCTTCATCCCCATAATCTCCGTCTCACCAGTGACCACCGCCTCCATTGTTGCCGTCAGTGCTGCCAACACCACCACGATGGCCATCACATTTTGGAGAGATTGTGGAAGATTGAGGTGCCTAAAGCGCTTTCAACAACCAAATCTTAAGCTTTTCATTAGAGATAATAATTTTTTTTTAATATTTAAGGAAAATTGACTGTTTTTATTTTCCAATGTTCTAGTGATTAACAAAATTAGTTCTAAAGATCTTAAATCGATAAATTTAATTTTTAATGATTTAAACAATATTCAAAACTTAATAATAGAACATGTAAAACCTACAGTTACGTAGTTTTGATAGATTCAATCTTTAATATTTGGAAATTCAACATATTTAGTTTTAAAATTTTAAATTCATAAATTTAATTCTTAGAGTTTGAATTTAAAATGATTAAATTGGCTTAAAATAAAATGATGAGCATGATAATATATATTTAATTTTTTAGATCACTATCAATAAGAAAAGAAACGGAAAATATTTTAACATACTTTCATTGATTCTTATAGATATTGGGGATGAAAAAAGTTGGATGGGATGGAATTTTGTAATTGTTTGAAGTGCAAACTACAAAGTCACAAAAAAGAAGAACAGGACAAATTAATCTTTCCATGCAAAACCATGCATTTACCCCACTTAATTCTTTATCATGTTGGAAATTCTTGGTTGGAAACCACTCCAAACATTTTTTAGTCTTTTTCCTCTTTCTTTTTTCCCGATGTTGTTATCAAATCCCAATTGATCAGTCTCTATTTTTATATTCTTCAATGATTGAGTTGGACCAGGAACTTGTCCATAGATAACTCCAAAGAGTCTTCTAGCTACTATTAATTGAATTGGAAAATATAACTAGGGGTAGTGTGTCAATAATTTAACTTTATTATTCAATCACTTCCATTACAAGTCATTCTCTGACTTTACAGATAACATTTGCTGTTTTGTCAAGCCCAAGGAACCTTCAATAAAAGCCAATAAATCGTATGGCTTAGGGAAATAATTAATTAAACAGTTCATTGGCAGAGTCACACATTAGCTGTCATGTTTGTCATAAATTATAGTAATATTTCCTTCTATGCACGTAATTAGTATAATACAATTAACACGAGAGAATCCACTGTATTGGAGACACGTATGGTTTGGTTGTGATTTCAAGTACGCATGCATGCATGTACGTAAACTTGGGTGTATGATTACACGCACCAAAGAAAATGCACCTATTTAATTATATGAGCAATTGAATTACCTAATCAGCATCTCCTACCACTATCATTAACTTATCTACTTTATTTTTAACTACAAATTCATCTCATGGAAATTAAAGTCTGCTTTGTAAAAGTTCTTCTAGCACCTTCGAGCGGAATTCTTACGGCTGAATTTACTTGACAAGCCCATTTTGAGTATTGAGATATTTTACTCAAGTGCTCATTTAAGTCTAATGTATGTAAATTTGATCACGTCCGAATCAATATTATGTCGAATTAAAACTAGTTGAGGGAAGTTGGTATGGTAGATGAACGCGTAATCGTAAGATCACGAGTTTAAATTCCCTTAGCTACTAACACCTTTTTGATTGAACCCGTCACACAAGATTTATCTAATACGATTTACATATCTTGTGTAGTTTCTGTGTAGTTTGCGTACTATTATATATGGGCAGGATTTACCCAGTACGTACCTTTGATAATGGCTGCAGGTTCCTTAATCAAGAAAAAAAAAATAGTTGAGGTTGAACTTCCTACTTTAACTATTACAAGCCAAATTCAATTAAACTTCTTTTGAAATGATCGGTACCCACAACTCATCCTCGTTTATATTTTTCTGAGTTTGAGTTCAAATATGCATTTCTTGGTGATCTGCTTGGCTCCAGTGCATGTATATAAAGTATCTTAACCATTTTATTAAAAATTAAAATGTTAAAATAAAATTTAAAAATTTGATGTTTAATGAGATAAGAGTTTCATTTGAAGATGACCATTTATAATTACTTAATAATAACATCACGTTCTTCATGCAAATTGATATGGGACCTTGATGGATGGAGATTGATCCAATAGTTGATTGAGAGTGAAATTGTCTATATCCATCGCTTGCTTAATTGATTATAATTTAAACTTGTAAATCTTAGGGGATGGAGGAAATCATCGAAATTAACACTGATTTGTTAATTTATTTGACTAAAGATGAAAATGTCAACAAAGGGCCTTGGATATAATTTAGTACTAATCCCTCAAATAATAATATTAATTACTTAGATGTAACGGCAATGCATATAAAAATATAAAAAACTCGGATATCCAAGGGATGCTCTTGGAAGCACACGTACTTAATTAATTAACCCAAGTAACAATTAAAAATTAACATAATGAGTCAAATCCCAACCAAAGCCAGCTGGTTTTGTATACCTTGACCAAAAGACAACATCATTATATAAGATTAAACAAAGTCATACAAACACTTAACAAATAATCGTGACATAATTACTCATTTAATAATTTCCTCAAAGCTGGAGGAGATCGAGTTGTTTATTTTTGACACCCAGAAAAGTCAACAAGCAAAAATCACAAGCAGGGCTTTGGATTCTCTTGAGACTTTGTCGTTGAATGACCTCCTCAATCCCTATAAAAATTACTTGCCCATGAATGACTTTTTTGCAAACCCTATCAGGAGCAGCTTTCCCTAAGTCAAATATTGAATATTGTTCAATATTAGGTTTATCAATTTTGTATCCTATGACCTGATACTACAGAGGATCAAGTGACTTAAGGAAACATTTAAGAAAGACTTCCACATTGATATTTTAAGGTCACCCTAGTCCCTATGGAAATCAACATGTGTGCACAATAAATACAGTAGACTAATTAAAAGTTTGACTTTTTGTTGTTTCAAAATTTCTTATAATCTATTCATATATTTAACCTTATAAATCTGAAACCATGAATTTTCAATGGGAAGGATGACATCCAATGAGGTTGAGATTATTGATAAATTATTAAGCTTTATGGTATCTATGCAGACTATTGCTATGGTATTCTTTTCACAAATAACAACCCCAAACTTTTGAGGTATAGCTCTCTTGATGCGACAACATTAACTGATGAAGAAGGCAAAACAATCTTCCTGATTCAAAATGCTAATTTAGATTTTTTGGACTTATTAATGACAAATTTCAATAAATTAAAAAAAAAAAATCACCTCTCCCTTTTTCTTCTTGTATTAATGCTTTGGTCTTTTATGAAGACTCGAGGATGAAACTTCTATGCAGATACAAGAATTCGGTCAGGTAATCCCCTTATTTCCTAATAAGAATACTTTCTCAAAATTTTATGTTTATTAATAAGTTCTTAAAATTAATTTGTTAATTTTATCCTTTTCACAAAATTTAGTCATATCAATATAACTTATGACATTTTTTCTGCGAGCCTTTAGGTTCATAAGCAATAAACGTCACTTGCCATGGTAGGTTTCAATTGGCTTTAGAACAAGCATCGCAGTTTCATCTAAATTCTTTTTCTTTTTTCTTTCAGTTTTGGTTTGTGGGTTCTATGAATCCCCTCAAACAATCAAAAAATACACATATATAAAAAAAAAAAGCGCACAAACACGCACACAAGATGCCTCATTTTATGCTTTGGAATTTCAAACTAACTGAAAAGTTAAAGGGGTGGGTTTGATATGCTCAATACGTATGTCATTTTACTTAATTTGAAATAAAATGGTGAGGGTAAATTACAATGACTCAATGAGGAATATATGATACTCCCTTTATCTCCAAAAAAAAAAATGTCTACTTTTAAATTATTTTGTCTTAAAAAAAGTATGTTTTTTGCAGTGTTGTAAAAGCTAGACTGGGAAGCAAAGTGTTCAAGTCAAGAAGATAGGCGTCAACCAATCGAATCAGTAGTAAGAACCAGATGACATCATTATGGTGCAATAAATATAAAGTAACTATAAAAATATTAATATTAGTATACAAATATATTTAAAATAAGTCATTTAATTTTTCTAATATAGTTAAATTTCAGTTAAGTATAATTGTATGAAATCACAAATGTATGATTGAGTAATTTCATGAAAAATAAAATAAAAAATGTTTTAAATAAAAAATGAGTTAAAATTTGTAAGAAATCTCTCATATAATTATTTGATATATTAAATTTCAAAAAATTAAAAACTTCATGGGCAAAAATTTCAAAATATTCACATAAAAATATTAAAAATGTGTTTTATAAAAATATGAGTTCAAAGTATAATTTTTAAAAGTTAAAACCTTATTCTAAAAAAGAATTAAAAACCTGTCAAATGGGTCAACTCAGTTTTGATAGGTAGTTTGACTGGGTTTTTAAAAGCAGTTTTTAGACGAAACTCAAACCGAACCCACGGTGGGTTTGCAATCAGACTGGTTTGACCACTAACTCGATCTGGGTTTAATAACACTGATGTTTTAAATAAAATTCTTTTATTACTTTAGTGATAATAATAATAATAATAATAAATTAATTAATTAATTAAAAAGTAAAAATATAAAATATAAAAATATAAAAATATACATTTAATGATATTATAAATATATTTTACTTTGTAAATCAAGAAAAAGTTATATCAAAACAATTTTTATTTTTGTTTTTATTATTATTATTATTATTATTATTATTATGTTTTTGTTTTTGTTTTTGGTGATGGATGGAGTAACATAGATAAGGAATGTCATCATGTAAGATAGGTAAGGTGATTGCTATCTTTTTTAGGGAGAAAACAGAGAGTCCTTCTCACAAGTCACAACAAGGCCTTAGAGCTTGAGTTCGAAAACTCTAAACGCTCTAACTTAGGAGGTTAGCGTTCTCTTTTACTCGAAAGCAACAACCTTCTGAGTCCCTTGGTCTTTTTAGGATTCTCCATATGAACACCGGCAGACACTTCCCTTCTGACTTCCAACTCCTTTACCACTAGCCACCTTTTATTTCAGTTTGAAGGCAAAAATATGCATATGTGCTACACTTGTTCAACCATCAATTTTCGCCTCTAAAATGAATGTTTCTTGTCATTGAAATTCCAGTAATGTTGTGAGAAAAGGCCTATAAAATGTCTGCATTCCATCAAATTTTTGCCAATACCCAAAGAACCAAAACATTCGTCAAAATATCCCACTTGAGAGGCAATCCATCCGCCCATAAAAGCCCATTCTTTTTTATGAATAAATTTCCACTCACAACAACTTCCTTGCAATTAACGCATAGCTAACCCTTCCCCAATTTTGTCACCAACCCACATACCCAATTTGTCACCGGCCCCAACCTAAATTTTCTGTAAATGTTTATGACCTAGGACCAGGTGAGTTTCACTTTACCTCCTTGAGCTTCAATTTAATTTCAATTCACCCCCTCACATTATAAATTTTATCACTTTGTTCCTTTTAACAGAAAATGTTGATTAACTTTCAAAATCAATGCCTACAAACGTCATTTCCTATTGAGCCTAGACTTTTTTATGTATCTTTTAACAAGAACTTCCTAATTAGTACTGATTTTTCCTCTACTAAATAACTATTATCTTTCAACTAGCATATTCTAAACATTTTTTCTATCTTATTTGCATTGGTACTAATTGTCTCATTTTTCCCCACTTATGTTTGGCGTGGGATTGGAATGCGAAGAAATATCAAGGTAAACAAAATTTGGAATTTGGGTTTTACAATATTGACCATTTGAATTCGATACCTTTGTTTTATATTATTTTCATGTTGCCCCATATATAAACAGTATATGATAGGGTGATTACTATGTACAATATTTGTGAATATTTCCTTCTTTTATTGACAATATATTTCAATAATTGATTTATTTTGAATATATTTTTTATATTAGGTGCATCAAACAGGGTTTTAGAGTTAATTGGGTTTAAAGGAACAAATTTGGCTTCATAAAGTGAAGGCACAGGACCTCTTACCATAAAGTGTGGACATCCTACGAAGAAGTTGTGGCTTGAAGATCAATAGAAATAGCATACAGGCACATCTTGTTAGAAGTGATGGTCTGCCATGGACGAAAATTGAAAATAAAGTTTAGAAATATTTTATAAGATCTTATTTTTATTATTGTTATTATTATTTGAAAATAATTGGTAGTCCTATTCTTGTAGGGAATTACCATTTTTAGGAAAGTAAATTAGGGATAAGATTTGAATTTGCTCATTTCTTTTAGAAAATTTCTTTTCAATAACAAAATAGGACAACTCTTATAAAATGAAGAGGTAGGAGTTAGGAGCAATTTTTGTGTGCTATCTTCTTCTTATTTTTATTTGTGTAATTTTTCTCCATGACTAGCAATTAACTCCTTTTTTAGTTGAAGGATAATTAAAGTTTGGGTTCTACAACAATTATGAAATCTAAATTGGTTTTATTTATGTTTTGTTGATTCATGAATATTTATTTATTTCTTGTACTTTATTGACTATGATTATTTAGTTTTATTAAATAACTCACCACTATTTGATCATCACAATAGTTAACTATTAATTGAAACGCCAAATCCCTAATTGTTTGACTGTTTTAATGTTTGTGGTTAATGACATAATTCATTACCTAGCAAGAGTCTAATCTACGTCATGAAAATAGATAATCTAACTTAAATGAACTAAACTTGAGTTAGTTAGAATTGGGCCACTCTAGTTATTAATGCTATTGATAGATTATATTCTATGATTTTATTTAGCGTTGTCTATTGATTAGAGAAGTAATAGATGAACATCTCTTAGTGCCCGACAAACTATGGATAGATTCGTTATTATCACTTGTTTGATAAGTATACCAATTTATTCATAAATGTGTAAACTTATCTTTGTATTGATGGTCAATTGATTGAACGAAAGTTGAGATTAATCCTTTGACAAAAAGCTTTTCTCTCATTAATTTCTTTTCATTTAATTGTTAGAATTTTCAGATTTTTAATTTGAATTGTTTTAGTTACATTTCTCAAAATACCCTCTTTTTATTTACTATTTTCTTTCATGAGATGTAAATTTACTAATCTCTATAGAAATTATTCTTCTCGTCTCCATCCATTGTTATATCCTAAAGTAGGAATTTTTATTTGTTGGATTCAACACCCAATATGCAATTAGAATGCAAAGAAATATCAAGGAAAACTGAATTTGGGATTTGTGTTTTACAATATTGACCATTTGAACTCGGTATTTTACATTATTTTTTCAGGTAAAATTGACTTTTTATAAATAATAGAAATATATAGCATTATAATTATGGTAATTACCAAAACTTTTAAACTTTACATGACTCTAGCATATTATAGAACTTTATTATACTATTGCTTCCTATTTTTTAGTTTAAAGGAAAAATTTCGTGATCAATTTCCCACGTCATAGCTAAAAACTAATTGATCCTACTGTGTGAGATCAATTTTCATGCACCTACTACTACACATACAGCATTAATAATAGCATCAATCACCATTATAGGCGTAAATATAATTTTGTCAAAAAGTCTAGTATTCCTAGTCCTCCATTACATGGTATACAGTTGTCGCTAATGGTGTCTTCTTAGTCCTGCTACCAAAATTACTTCCTCTGAAATGATCAAGCAGCTAAGAAAGTTCCCAACTCCATTAATGTGCATCTTGATGGGTTTGTCGAAACTTACAAAATTAATCATTGATACTTCTAGTGACTATAAATTGATTTTGTAGCAATAGTGAACCAAGTCAATACTTAGAGGAACTAGCAATTTAATTTTTTAGTTAAAATAAAATAATTCAAGGGGGTTTTGAAGATCTAAACTAATTAACTAAACAATTAAAAGTTGATATCCCATAGAATAAACAAATAACAAGAAGATTTATAATGTCAACTTCTGATCCAAGAGCATTGATCCATGCAATTGTATTACTAATCATTGGTCATTAATGTGTATCTTGCCGATTCAAGTATTTAACTGAAAACGGGTTAGGGTAGTCGTAATAAATCTTCTAATTCGCTAAAATATTTGACCGAACCCAACATCCGTATTCAAAATTTATTATTAACTTATTAAGCACGATAGTATTCCATATCAATTAATGATAGCATTAAGTTCTTTGGAATCAGTTAAACCAAGATTGTATAATTGAGATAACTGTAATTACTCAATCTTGTCTTGTTAATTCTCCTAGATCAACTATGCATAAACATAATTAATCTAGTTGCTATTTGGTCCACTCATCTATGACAATTATGGATCACTGGATTTATGGATAGCAGTAGAATGAAAATTGTAAAATCAAATTATCAAATTGATCAACACAAATTATTCATAAAAAATAGAAGCAAGAATTAATAAGTACCCAAATTAAAATAATTGATTTTTTTGTTATAATTATATATACAAAATATTAATTTTTGCAGTAAAGCATGAAGTATTATTTCACAAAATATATAAAATTTAAAACCTATCAAAATTAATGTATAAAACACAAAATAAAATAGAAAAATAAATTTAGAAGGAAAAACTTTTAAAAAAATACTATTAAGGTCTATTAACAATTAAGAATTTTACATTTGATTTGCAATATGTTCACGTAAATTGAGCATATACAATTTATCAACTTGAGTGAATCCATTTTCAACTTCTTAACTTGGTGAGGTATGTTCAATTTGATCCCCATTATCCACAATAGCATCATCATCAACAAATTGTTAAAAATAAAAATCATTTCTCGAAACGCTACCCAGATAATTATGCATAGCCATATACACAATTACAATATTCCTTTGTGTTGCAAAAGGATATGTTGCCATTTTTTGAAGAATTGGAAAGCGATTTTTTAAAACTCTAAAAGCTCTTTCAATAACATTTCTCAATTTTGTATGTGCTTGATTTAAATCGTTCTTCTTTTGTTCATGGATGTCCACCTGCTTGAAAATCAGATAACCAATATCATGCATTTCTATAAGGCGTCATAAAACCACAAATGTGTACATAAGCCACATCACACAAATAATAAGCATCTACAAACAAACAAAAAAAAAAAACAAATGTTTTTACATGCATATACCCACATATATATCAAGTAAAATATGTCATTAATTAGTACTAATTTTTTAGAGAACCTGGTGTAGGCATAGGAAAGTTATCTGCTGGATCTCTAAAAGCTTTAGTTAAAACTCTTGAATCATGTGCCACACCTTCCCATCCAGCCAATACAAGTATAAAAATGATATCAAAATCATAAATCACAAATACAGTTTGATAGTATTGTCCCTTTCCTCTTCCTTGATATGGTGTTTGTTCTGTTGGTGGTACAATTGCAAGAATAAGAGTATCATCTAATGAACCTATGACACCCTTGTAAAAATGAGAATAATATTAATGATATTCAATAAAACTGATCAGTAAAGAACAACTATATTAACATTAATTGTAGTAGCTGAAATATCCAAAGAAGTTGACATTGTTGTTGATTCAAAAAATTATATTTCAACTTTAGTAAGATCAACTCTTTCAAAAAGTAAAGCACAGCTTGCAACACTTCATAGAAGTGTCTATGCACTGCACAGGTGGAATGTTGGAATCTCTTTTTAACCACACGATTTGTATGATGTTCACCTATAATCATTAAGAACATTGCTACTTTCTCTTCAACAGAAACATATCTACTATTTTCTAACCAACCTCTATTTCAAAAATGAGTGCACAAATTCAAAATTACTTCTTTTCACATTCATAATATTTCAATTGAAAGTGCCGGATTTCCATGAATAATTTTGTTAACATACTCATGCCCTCATAATATAGAATCTGTATCGGATCTTCGACCTATACGTCTTTTTGTCATTCTTTTTATAACTAAAAGTTTTATAACAACTGTTACAACTTTTTTTTTTTTTTTGCAGCTCAGTTAACATTTGCAAAATGTGAAGTATTGATATTAATAATAGATTTTAAAAAAGGAAACCAAATAATCCAAATATTATAGGTTAATTACAAAATTTAATTCACAAAAGAAAAATAAATAAATGTGAAATCATTTAGTAAGTAGTAAATAATTAACAATGTTTAATAAATCAAGAAGTAGAACACAATGCAAAAATTTAGAAATTCATATCAGTAACCATAATGTTAAAAAGAAATTAGAGAAGTGCTAATTTCTTGGCAATCATTTCCACCCACTTTAATCTAATTTCTTCAGGTTTATCTTTTAAATTAATCCATTGCTCTCTGTGTGCCTTGCTTTCACAAAAAATAAGAGTAGCTGCAATGTGTCGTGAGTCATTCATTTGCAAGGTTTTCATCTCATCCAATGTCATCTTACATTTTTCAATATATATTGAATCCATCTGATTTTTCTAATCCATTGATTGCTGCCATCAATTGAGTATCAATATCATTTACTTTGTCCTTGGTGTTTTGCTTATAGCGCTTGTCATCATGTTTAACGTCTTGTTTATTTTAAATTTTTAGTTGATGGAGAAGACTCTTTTGACTCAAGATTAACATGGGTTTCCATACAACTTTCCACGCTATCTTTAGTCAATCTTTCTTTAGATGGACACCATGCTTTTGTCCCAATTGCTATAATTCCATCAAACAGTGCTTTAATCTCATCTGCATATTCTAATGGTTGGGAACGAAATTGCTTAGCCTCAGGATAACTCTGCAATGATTATTCAAATACTTTATAATTAGTGACGTATGATGAATTTTTCTAAATTATATTGCAGTAAAGGAACTCAAAAATTTGGAGTACCTTGATAAAATCTTCCTAATCCTCTGAACTCCAGTTATTAGTATTGGTTATAGGATCATAATGAGTATTACCTGTCTTACCAATTATCTTTGTCTAAAATGTGTATTTTCGCTTCAATTCATCCCAGTGATTTTTTAATTGTACGTCTTTGGATAAAATTTCCTTTTTTCTCTTCTTTTAAAGCTTTTCTAATTCTATCTCTTGCGTCTTTCTTCAAACTACTCCCAATGTAATTTTTGGGTTTAGCTTCTACCAGACATAGTTGTATAAAACAATAGAATAAAGTAGGGTTTTCTTTCCATTTGGCTCCGCTTGCACTTTTACTTTCATTTTCAATTGTCAAATCTATATGTCAAAAATAATAAATAAGTGAAATTTTTAATTTAATGCAAACATAATGAAGCGCCAAATTCAACTAATATATAGAAACAAAAATTATGTGTGTACTAGACACTCATGGGAGAAAATAATATTAAAATAAAGCAAGAAAAAAAAATTTGACATAAGCAAGCAAATATTTAACACCAATTGAAAGAATTTATAGAAAAAAATTTATGTTTGTGCTAGACTCTCATGACAGAAAATAGAAAATAATATTAAAATAAAGTAGGTAATTTTTTTTTTTTTTTGGACACAAGCAAGCAAATGTTTAGCACCCAATTGATACTAGATGCTCATGGCAGAAGATAGACAATAATATTAAAATAAAGTAAGCAATTTTTTTTTTTTTTGACACAAGCAAGCAAATATTTAGCACCCAATTGAAAGAATTTATAGAAACAAAAAATTATGTTCATAGTAAGCAATTTTTTACTTTTTATTTTATTTTATTGTATTTTTGCACAAGAAAGCAAATATTTAGCACCCAATTGAAAGAATTTATGGGACAAAAATTATGTTTGTACTAGACATTCATGGCAGAAAATAGAAAATAATATTAAAATAAAGCAAGCAATTGTTTTTTTCACACAAGAAAGCAAATATTTAGCACCAAATTCAAAGAATTTATAGCCAAAATTATGTACATACTAGACTCTCATGGCAGAAAATAGAAAATAATATTAAAATAAAGTAAGCAATTTTTTTGACACAAGCAAGCTAGTATTTAGCACCCAATTGATACTAGATGCTCATGGCAGAACATAGAAAATAATATCAAAATAACGTAACCAATTTTTTTTTTCTTTTACACAAGCAAGCAAATATTTAGCACCCAATTGAAAGAATGTATGGGAAAAAAAGTTATGTTTGTACTAGACTCTCATGGCAGAAACTAGAAAATAATATTGAAATAGAGTAAGCAATTTTTTTGACACAAGCAAGCAAATATTTAGCACCTAATTGAAATAATTTATAGAAAAAAATTATGTACGCACTAGATGCTCATGGAAGAAAATAGGCAATAAAATTAAAATAAAGTAAGCAATTTTTTCTTTTTTGCGCAAGCAAGCAAATATTTAGCACCCAATTGAAAGAATTTATAGAAAAAAATATATATACTTTCGTACTACATGCTCATGGCAGAAAATAGAAAATAATATTAAAATATAGCTAGCATTTTTATTTTATTTTTTTGACACAAGCAAGCAAATATTTAGCACCAAATTCAAAGAATTCATAGCAAAAAGTTATGCATATACCAGACACTCATGGTATAAAGTAGAAAATAATATTAAAATAAATAAATAATTGACATAAGCAATCAAATATTTATGAACCAAGTCGTCAAGTTCGTTTGAGCTCTTTTATGTAGCGATAATTATTTCCTTCACTAATAACTACTGAAGTGAAAAAATTGAAGGAATTATAAAAATAGAAAGCACTTTGAAATTGGTGATGGAATATTCCAATTCATGATAAAAATATAAAGACACTTGAAAATTGGCTTTAGTGCGGGCTTGATTGGAAGATGCAAACTTTTGATGTATTTTGTTTTTAAAAGCAAAGCCGTCTATTTGATCAACCCAAAGCCTAATTGATTTGTTTTCAAAAGCAAGGCCATGTGTTTGAAGCCGCAAGGCGCACAAAAAATTTGCAGCCGCCTTCAAGCACCTTTAAATAATATATTCATAAAACAGAATGGAAAACCTAACTGGAAAGTAACTAAAAAGCATCAAAATTTTTGACTATACATTTTTCCGCAAAAGATGACTAAAAGATAGTAAAAAGCTACTCAATTTGAAATAGAAACAAGAACAGTAATATGATGCCCCTAGGGGCATAGGCGAGTTGGTAAGCCTGAGATGATGTGGGGAGAAATCCTCCGGCAACGCAGGTTCAAACCTCGCGTGGGGTAGATTTTCCGCTGAAATATTGTGGGAGTCTGTCCTGGGGTTTTGGTCTGTTGGCTCTCTCCCTCAGGCCTCTGCCAATTCGTACACATCCATTGATTTACATCCCGTCGATTTACATCCCGCCTGGCTAAGGGGCTTCTGGTACAGGTAAAGAACAGTAATATGACTAACAAAGCAAACTCGTCATAATTTGTTATAATTGAACTTGTTCAAATAGGGCCATATCCAGAAAAAGAGACACTTGAGATTGAACTAAACCAACATCTACTAGGCTACAAATTTTGAATTATAAATAACTTGTGAGACCTTGAACAAGTTTAAAAAATCAAATTAAACAAATCGTAAAATCAAGTATCGTGTAATAAAAAAAGTAGTACACCTAGTTACTAACAGGCAAAAAAAAAATTCAAAAATCTTGTAATTTGTTGAGAAGGAAAATATAGAGATCGGGAGAATAAAATGAGTGTTATGATATGAAAGAAGAACAGTAGAAAAAAAGTGTATGAGCTAGAGTATTTATCTTCAGACAAAAGATAAAATCCGTTATGTAAAAGAGATGACAAAAAGGGTAATATCGGATATTAGGGATAGAATCATTAACATGGCCGTTAAGAGATAAGAATTAAGCTCAATTTTATTGCTTAAAATTTTCTATATAGTTTAAGTGACGCTCAATTAGTTCAGAGGATTAATATCTTGATATCAAACGCACTAAAAAAAATAAAATTTCTTAATCAATTAATTTTAAGCATTAATTATTATTATCAAACAGGCACTTAGGCTCATAATTGACAAAATATCCATATTATTGTGAAACTGATAATAATTATAACATCTAAATTAAAATTAAAATTACAATTTACAACAACCGTAATTAAATTATCACAAAATAGTTTTTTAATAAGTAAAAAAAGATAAAACAACAGCAACAACAACAAGAAGAAACGTGTACAAATCATCCAAAAATCTTATAAAATCAATTGTTTTCTTCTTTTAAAGTAAGTAAATTTCATGTAAATGGTAGTTAAAAATGTTTGCAATGAATTGATTATCTAACTTATATATTTTTAATTAAATATTATAAAAATAGGATTCAATATCTAATTTTTGGTTTTGCAAAGTATATCCTATATCTTATGAGCTTTAATCTTTACTTTACCCTAAACTATTAGTTCCAAATTTTGCACCATTACCCTACCCTATAGAAAGTTGCACCCTACTCTTATCCTACCTATCATACAGGATCAAGATACGGTACATATTCACCCTATCTATGTGCTTTCTCTTACTCCTAGTACACATACCAAATGGTCCATGATGAAGAGATGGATTTACTAGAGTAAAGATTGGAATTGTGGGAAATAAACTTTGATGTGGTAGTGTATACATATAAGGAAAGATTTGTTGTATTAATAAATACTGTCCTACATTGTAAAAGTAAAAGGAACTTAATCACCTAATAAGTTAGAAAGTCTCCAACCCCATTGGATTAACCTTTTGAATTCAAGTTGAACTTTTACAGTAAGACACTCTAATTAATCTTTCCATGTTCTCCCTCTAACGAGATCCCATTTGGCCCTAGAAATTTCCACTTAGCTGATTTTTTTCAGTTTGCTTAAGAAAATATGAACGAAGTTCATTTCTTTTCGTGACAAAAAATTTGGAGTACTGAACAAGCTCTTTGTAATTGGGCATGATTAGTTAGAGGGTGTCATAGGATTGGGGGTATATTGAAATTGTTATTAATAGAGAGATCCTTTTGTAATAATGCAAGTTGAGGTGGTTAACAGTAACATAATTAGTTGGGCAGCAGTTAAGTGAATGGCGGTGGAAATGGTGCATATATACTGCTATGACATTCAAGAATGATCATGAGAAATGATATGTGTAATTCCTTGTTACCAACTCCCTTTATTCAAATAAAGCTTCTCCAATCTTCCTCTTATTCTTGATCTTACTTCCCTTCCTCATTCACTACTTCTTTAATTATGAGTATCATCCATTTGAAGCTTTGTTTCAGTCAGGATATTTAGAGTTTCATAGCTCTAAACCTGACAATTTGGTATTAGAGGAGTCATCTGGAATATTCCATATGGCTTAGAGCACTCACTACAAATCTCTCGAAGAACCAGTTAAGAAACAGGATTCTAGGGTTCTAGAAATGAATGAAGCCATGCTAAAATAGTCAGAAATCTTGCAGAGGCAAATGAATGATTTGCATAAGCAAATTGGTGAACTTCAGCTCCAGATGAATGAGAACAACAAGTGACTCCAAGTTTGATTCCATCATGAAATACTTGTTAAAAGAAAAAGATTCAGAACAGGTATTGGTAGAAAAAAAATCCCAATTCTTCTTACTCCAGAATCAAGCATGTGACTAATAAAGAAGGACAAACTAAATTCTGGAAGAGAGAAATGGGGAAAAGCAAACTACTCTTATAGCCATGTACATCCCAAATTGGAACTTCCACTCTTTGAGGGAGATAATCCCAAAGAATGGGTCAGGAAATGCAGCAAGTTTTTCTTGATTCGCTAAGTTGAAGAATTTCAGAAGTTGGACATTGTGGAGATGTACCTAGCAGGAAGGGCAGACACTTGGTTTCAAAGCATAAAGGCTATGAATTCCAACTTGACATGAGCAAAAGTCAGCCATATGTTGATACAAAGATTTGTGAAGGGTATAAGAGATGAGGTAGAGGCATTTAAAAAATTAGTTCAATCCTCAACTGTTATTGAATACCAAGAAAAAATTGAGGAATTAAAAGCACTTTTGTTGGCCAGTGATCCTGGACTTTCTGAGGCATATTTTATCTCAAGTTTCATAAGTGGCCTAAAAGAGGATATCAAGCCTTTGGTGAGAATGATGAAACCAAAATTTCTCTTAGAAGCTTTTGAAGTTGCAAGCCTGCAATAACAGTCTCTGGATGACAGTGCAAGGAAATAAAAAGGGGTTGCAAAGTATTATGGGATAGAGTCTGCATTTGGATCCACTAAGCATAACAATGGGAATTCAAGATAGTATGTAGTACTTTCTACCAAAATCTTTCCTGAGGTTAATGAAAGAAAAATTTCTCGCCAAGAAATTTAGAGAAAGAGGAATATGAGATTATGCTTGAAATGTGGGGAAAAGTATGGTTTAGGCCACCAATGTAGCTTGAAACAAATCAACTTCATGCTTGCTGAAGAGGATGAAGAATCAGAGTTCAAGGATGTTTTGGCCACACATGAAGATCCAGAAATAGATCTCAATCCTGTGGTTGATATTTTATTGCATGTGCTATCTGATAACATAAAGAGGAAAACCATCACAATCAAAGGTGCTATAAAAGGAAAAACCTTGCAAATCTTGGTTGACACTGGGAGTACACATAGCTACATCAACTACAGAAGAGTGTTGGAGCTAGAATTGCCATTCCAACAGACAACACCTTTCACTGTGACTATGGCTGATGGCAGTAGCTTGACCAGCATAACTTTCAGTCCCGAAGAAACTTGGCTGGTTCAGACTTAAAAATTCTGTTTTGACCTAAGAATCATGAACATTGGTGATATCATTATGAGAGTTATTGGATGTACCAATACAATCCAATCTTTTTTGACTTCAAGAAGTTACAATTCAATTGATACAGAATGAACAGTAGATAGGCCTCTAAGGTTGTGTAGATTTCCCCATTGTCAAGCTGATCTGAGGTGCTGAGACCAAGCTATTTGTTCAAATGAAAAGAAGCATTTGTGCCAACATCCATCTGAACAATTCAAAAAAAGCATATCTAGGTAAGCAAGCTAACTGTCCTGATGAAATTTCATAGTTGCTAGGAAAATTTTCTGATGTCTTTGACACACCTAAATCCCTACCTTCACAAAGATACATAGACCATCATTTACCCTTAAAGGAGGATGCTAAACCATTTAAACTAAAACCATATAGCTATCATTTTGCCCATAAAACTGAAATAGAAAACTAGGTTTCGGAAATGCTTGAGAATTATATCATCCAACACAGTAATAGTCTATTTGCCTCTCCAGTTCTCTTAGTGAAAAAGAAAGATAATAGCTGGAAAATGTGCATTGACTACAGAAAATTCAATGAGATGACTATTAAGGAAGAATTCCCCATTCCTAACATATATGAATTGTTGGATGAGGTTTTTGGATCAAAATTTTATTCCAAAATTGATCTAAGAGCTAAATACTATCAAATCCGTGTTAAACTTCAAGATATCCCCATGACAGCCCTTCTAACCTATTCTAGCCATTATGAGTTCTTGGTAATGCCATTTGGACTTACTAATGCCCATTCTAGTTTTCAAGCACTCATGAATCATATATTTCAACCTTCCTTGTGAAAGTTTATTTTAGTTTCCTTTGATGATACTTTGATTTATAGTCCTTCATTAGAGCTTCATCTCAAGCATCTAGAAATTGTGCTAAAAACTTTGAAAAATCATCAGCTGTTGGCAAAGCTTTCCAAATGCTCTTTTGCAAAGCAACAGGTGGAATACCTTGGTCATATTATTTCTGACCAAAGGTTAAGCATGGACAAAGACAAAGTAGATATCAAACTTTCTTGGCCTAAACTAGCAAATGTCAAATCTCTAAAAGCCTTCCTATGATTAACTGCGTACTATAGAAGATTTATAAGGAGTTATGGCATCATTTGCAAACCACTTATCTCATTATTGAAGAAAGATAACTTTTGTTGGACGGAAGAATCATCTGCAGCTTTTGAGCACCTCAAATAGGCCATCAGTTCTGCACCTATCTTGAGAGTACCAGATTTCAGTTAGCATTTTGTCATAGAGACTGATGGTTGTAGTATGCAATACGTACAACCAGTTGATTTCATGAGCAAAGCTTTTAACCAACAAAACCAAGGCTTGTCTATATATAAAAAGGAGCTTTTAGCTGTGGTTATAGTTTTTAGTAAATGAAAGCATTATCTCATAGGAAACCACTTTATTATCAGGAATGATCATCAATCCCTAAAGATTCTTCTGGAGTAGAAACTAAACATTCCACTGTAGCACAAGTGGCTCACAAACTTCTAGGATTGAGCTATGAGATTCATTACAAGAAGGGAAGTGAGAACAAGGTAGCTGATGCCTTGTCTAGAAGAGATTTCCCAGAAGAAGAAGCACAAGGAATAGCCTTAGCCATTTCTTCTATACAACCTGATTGGTTAAATCAATTGGCAGCTTCTTTAGAATGGGATGAAGAATGTAAAGCACTGATTGCTCGATTGATGATCAATCCTCAGGTAGTACCTCAATATCAATATCAATATGATCATGGGATTCTCAAGAAAAAAAAGGCAAAATTTATGTTGGCAACTCTACTACACTGAGAGAGCAGATTCTTAGGTCTATGCACAACACGCTTTTAGGGGGACATCCTAGACAGAATGTCACTTTTTAGAGGCTGAATATGATCTTTTATTGGCCTCAAATAAAGGAAGCTATAGTACAAATAGTCAAAGAATGTGAAGCTTGCCAAATGAACAAACCTAAACATGTAGCCTACCTAAGATTACTCCAACCATTGCCTATCCCTCAATAGGTTTGGTCCCATATAACTATGGACTTTATTAAAAAAACTAACCAATTCTAACAACCATGACACCATCATGGTTGTAGTAGATAAACTTACCAATTTTACACATTTTATGCCTCTTTTCAACCCACTTTCTACCATTATAGTAGCCCAAGTTTTTCTAGACCAAATCTTTAAAATCCATGGTTTGCCTTCCTCCATTACCAGTGATAGGGCGAAGTTATTTGCCAGCTACTTTTGGCAAGTTATCTTCAAGTTATTGGGCATTTCCTTACATCACAACACAGCCTATCACCCCCAAATTGATGGGCCAAGTGAAAGGATAAATCAATGTCTTGAAACTTATTTGAGATGTTTCACATGTGGCAAGCCTAGTAACTAGAGTAGGTGGCTAGCTATGGTAGAATTCTGATATAATACTAGTTTCCATGCTAGTATTTCAATGACTCCCTTTGAGGCATTGTATGGTTCTAAGCCAAATTCTTTGCCAATCGGACTTCTCATGGACTCCATCATCCCTGTAGCAAATGATCTCATTCAACAAAGGATTTCGGTCCTCAACAACTTAAAAGAACACTTGACCAAAGCATAGAATCGGATCAAATGTTTTGCTAACAAACATAGATCAAAAAGTGAGTTTCAGGAAGGTGATTGGTTTTTTTTTTAAAACTGCAACCATATAAGCAACAAAGCATTGCTCTCAAAACCAATCTCAAGTTGACAACAAAGTACTTTGGACATTATCAAGTATTGAAAAAGTGGGAAAGGTTGCCTACAAACTACAGCTCCCTCTTGGAACCAAATGCTACCCAGTCTTCCATGTCTCCTTATTGAAGAAGGAGGTTGGCAATGTAAATATGGTTGCTACTACACTACCTGAGTTGAATGAGGATATACGCCCCCTAGAACCAGCTCAAGTTCTACCAACACTTATGATCATGCGCAATAACCTTCCTGTAGCTCAATGGCTCATTAAATGAAATCACCACAGCAATGAGGAAGCTTCCTGAGAAGATTAGAGCTTTATCCAGAAGCAGTTTCCTCAGTTTCAGCCTGAGGACAAGGCTGAACTTAAAGGGGGGCAATATTGTCATAGGATTAGGGATATATTGCAAATTGTTATTAATAGAGGGATCCTTTTGTAATAATGCAAGTTGAGGTAGTTAGCAGTAACATAATTTGTTGAGTAGCAATAAGTGAATGGCGGTGGAAATGGTGCATATATACTACTATGGCCTTCAAGAATGATCATGAGAAATGCTATGTGTAATTCCTTGTTACCAACTCCCTCTATTCTAATAAAGCTTCCCCAATCTTCCTCCTATTCTTTATCTTACTTCCCTTCCTCCTTCACTACTTCTTTAATTCTAAATATATCCATTTGAAGCTTTATTTCAATCAAGATATTCAAAGCTTCATAGTCTGAACCTGACAGAGGGCCATTTTTGTCCTCGCTTGGTCCTTGCTCTGATCAACCTTCAAGTCAGCCCAATTTTTTTTGCAATAGTCCAATAAAAAACTTCTAAAACCTTTAGGTTGGTTTCCTCCATTTTTTTCTTGTAAGGTTAGTTACAAACTGTAAGAAAATAAAAAGGAAGGAAAAAAAATAAATTTGGTTCATATCACAACACAACCATAGAACTTGATATAGTAGAAACAAAATCAAAAAATTAAAATAAACTTGAAACTTATGGTTACTCCATGTTTGAGTAATATAACACAATTTAACACTAATACATGTGAATGACTTTCCTAGTTAATTTGATTAATAATAGTTGTTCTAACAAAATTTTAAAGAATTTCTAATCACAAAGTTGATACGGTATATCTTAACATGCATGCTTCTACAAAATTTTATTCTCATGTTGATGTGTGCGTGACAATAAATATGTATCAGAAAAAGCGAAGTAATTGCATGAGTACTCTTGCATTATGCACGCAAACATTCATTACCTTAACTTTGTAGTATAGCCATTTTGGATTTTATGATTCTCATTTTCCATGTTTCATAAAAGATTCAGGAAATCAGCCATAATGAAAGCAACAAAAATTTGAAGTTTGTCTCTTGCCTCCTCTTTTTTTTTTTTTTCTTCTAGGATGCATGAAAATGTCTTAATTACTGGCTACAAAAATTAATTATCACTCCTTTGATTCGAGTATTTTAATTTATAAATATGAGATTATATACAAATGCAAAGGCTAATGTTTATGACTATATATTTTGATGGAGATCACGGAACAAAAGATGTGCTTAGAGATCCACTTATAGAAGCTCATTGGGACAAGGGTTAGAGTTAAAAAAACTTAAAAAAGCTCTTAATGGGCTCATTCAACAAACACAACTTAAAGAAGAGTCCAATATTGGTGATTACAAGGCCAAGATCATTAATATTTTAAATGTAATTACCAATGGCATGGGCCTTGCAAATAAGCTTTTAATTATTTAGATTTGATAATTTGAAACCCAAAGAAGGCTTATAACCGAAATTATTCCCTTTAGAATGCTTAGGGACAAATTTAAACTAGGGTTTAACCCTAATTCAGCTTATAATAGGTTTTCTAGTCTAATCCAACTAGTTGTGGCTGAATTTTTTGGAGTCTTCTTAGAATATTTCCAATTTGTATTAAGGCCAAATTTCTCATTTAGAATTAGTTTATATATAATTAGGATTAATGGTTGGATTCTTATAGAACATCTAATCCAACTAATCATAGGATATCTTTAGGATTCGATTGTAAGGATTGGACCAACTCTTACCCTATAAAAATGACAAGAGGGGCAACCATTTTTAAATATTGTTATCCATATTACTAAAATGATTCCTAAAAGGAAATTGGTTGGAACTTTCCTAGATTTAGAATCCCTTCTAAATATCGTTATTCATATTACTTGTCAATGGAATTTAATTTAAAAGATACGTGTTTCTTTTAAACCATTTTTAACCTTATCATATTCTATCTTTCTTTTTATTCAACTATCCTCTTATCTTCTCTCTTCGTTAGATTCATTTGAGGGCAGATTAAGAATATCAAACACCAAATGGAGAAAATGAGTCGTGATGGGGGGAATAGGAATTGGCAGCAATGGTATGGACTAAGGAATCAATTGCAATAGGCTTATAAGGATGAAGAAGCTTATTGGAAACAAAAATCTCAGAATCAATGACTGAAGAAATGAGATAAGAACTCAAAATTCTTTCACGCAACCATAGTTCAAAGAATGAAGAGGAATAGTATTGAGAGGTTAACAACAGCCAAGGGTGAGGTATGTTCGAATAAGGGGGATGTGGAGAAGGAAATTATGGGATATTATGAGAAACTTTATGCTTCTAGCCAGTCAACACAAAGCCCGACCTTACTTGAAAGCATGCCCAAGTCAATCATCAAGGAGATGAACAAAAGGTTGATGAGGCCTGTCATGGAGGATGAAATCAAACAAGCTCTTTTCCAAATGAATTCAAATACAGCTCCTGGACCCGATGGTATGACGTCTCTTTTTTTTCAAACATATTGGCATGTGGTTAGAGTTGATATTTGCAATGCGATTCAGAATTTCTTCATGTATAAGAACATGTTTAGAAAACTTAACCACACACTGTTTGCATTGATTCCAATAGTGCTCCTACCAACATCTATCTCCCAATATAGATCTATTAGCTTATATAATGTGGTTTATAAAATTATTTCCAAAATACTGGCTGAACGGCTCAAAATTTGCCTTCACAAATGTATTAGTCTGGAACAATCAGCCTTTATTCTAGAAAGACAAATCCTTGATAATGTGTTCATAGCGCATGAGTGCATTCATACAATGAATTTAATGAGGAAAGGAAAGATAGGACTTATGGAAATGAAAATTGATATGGCTAAGCCTTATGATAAGGTTGAGTGGAATTTCTTGGTGAGAGTTTGCTAGGGGTTTGCTAGGGGTTTCATTAGATGGATTCGGCAATGTATTAGCACGGCTACTATGTCCATTAATATAAATGGAGAACAATGTGGATTTGTCCAACCATCAAGAGCAATTAGACAAGGCGACCCAATTTCTCCTTATTTATTTCTAATTATCTCTGAAGCTCTTTCCAATTTAATTAAACAAGCTTGTGTGAGAGGGGAGTATAAGGGTATACGAGCTAGTAGACATGGCCCTATCATTACACACTTATTCTTTGCCAATGATTCTTTACTCTTTTGTGAGGCAAACCCAAGGCAAAGACAACAATTGCAAGATATCCTCAACAACTACAGCAAAAGTTCAGGACAACTTATTAACATGAATAATCTTCCATCTTTTTAGCAACAATGTGGCAAGGGAGAAAAGATGACAGTTGTGTCAGGTGATGGAGGGTGTGAAAGAACAACATAATGCTTGATATCTGGGGCTATCGATGAGGATTGGGAGATCCAAGAAAGAGGTTTTTAATTTTGTGATTGACAAAGTTCAGCAAAGGATATAGATTTGGAAGAATGGTTTTCTTAACTTCGCTGGGAAAGAAGTCCTCTTCAAAATGGTGGAAAATGCATTACCTACTTGTGTCATGGGCTGTTTTAAACTGCCAGTAGGATTGTGTAAGGATATTTGCAAGATTTCAACTAATTTCTGGTGGGGTGGATAAAAGGAAGGCAAACAAAACATTCATTGGAAATCATGGGACGAGATGACGAAAGTGAAGAGTGAAAGAGGGATGGGGTTTCAAGATATTCAGCATTTCAATGATGCTTTACTTGCTAAGCAACTTTGGTGAGTTATTACCAAACCAAACTTGTTGATGAGCAAACTCATGAAAAGCAAAGTATTTTCCAAATGATGATATTTGGCAGGCAGCTTGTAAAGGCAATGCTTCATGGTTGTAGAAGGGCTGGATGGGGGCACAGAGTGTGCTCAAAGTAGGGGTAAGATATCGGGTGGGGGATGGCCAATCAATTCGAGTATGGGAATCACCGTGGATCCCAGTAAGGAAGGAGTTCAGATTGAATAGTTGTAGGCAAGCACAACCAACTATAACTTGGGTAAGTGATCTTATGCAGCTGATGATCGGGGCTGGAACAACAATTTGATCTCAATGATTTTCTTACAACTAGATGCGGATACTATATTGCAATTACCTTTGGAACCAACAAGTGGCCAAGATAAACTAATTTGGCAGTTCAGTAGGGATGAGGAGTACACTGTCAAATCGGCTTACTTGCAGCTATAAAAGATCAAACAACAAGGTGTGATGAGGGCTGAAAACAGCACATCTAGAAGCCTCAAGCAAAACATATGGAGGATAACCTGGAAGATAAAGGTCAAAGAGAAATTGAGGCACTTTGTATGGCGATGCTGTAATGATATAATGCCCCTCAAAGCTAAATTAAGACAAAGAAGAATGCAGGTGGATTCCATATGTCAAATGTGTGAAGAGGAAGAAGAAACTTTGAAACATGCTTTTTTCACATGCTCTAGAGCGTAGAAAATCTGGAAGGTTGCTCTGGTTGCTTGGAATCATACAGGAAAAATTGGAGACAAATTCAGCGATTGGTGGCAATACATTTGTGTGAATAAGAAAGTTTCTTTATGGAACATAAGAGCAGAACTTACAGTCTACATATTATGGATGATATGGAAGAGTAGAAACTTGTGGGTGTTCCAGCAAAAATGGATGGAGGAGAGGAAAGTGATTGCATTGGCGCAGCGGGATTGAATGGAATGTCAACAAGCAAATTGGCATGCTTAGATAGCATGTAAATGTATATAGGTAATTAGTCACGATTGTTAGTATGGCCACTACAAGTAGGTAGTGGTGTTTTGTGAGAATGAGTATAGGAATGAGATGATAGTATATAAGTTAATCTTAGCCTTATGTAGAGTTAAGAAAAGTTCATTTATGGGACCTTGAATGTAACCATTAACTTTTACATAGTTAATACACTTCTCACCTTTTGGGGAAAAAATTTTGTGTAAAAATTTATATAAAAAATTACTATATAGAAATAATAATATCATGGACTAGTGTTTAGAGTCAAACTTTTGTATTCAATTCTCTAATTGATAGACTTTCACTTTTTATATTCCAACAATTAGATTGAGTCCAATGGTGAATGGGACGATGGCTGTTAAGGCAATGGATTTTCATTATTTATCCATGAATTCTTATTCAAAAGGGAAGATAATAGCATTTGAATCTTTTTTTCCCTTGGTAAAGTCAATGCATAGAATTATTGGAGAAAAAGATATGGATTGGAGTCAATGCATATGTACATATGGATTGGAGAAAAAAATACATGTAATCAAAAGAGATAAGATAAATTAGAAGTTGGCATAGATACAAATTCTCACACTGATGTTTGTCTTGTACCCAAGTTAATGAATGTGGAAAATTATTATCTTTTTGTGCTGATAAATCACTTTTTTCTTGTTAATGTTTAATTACTATTTTACTGTGACTTTTTTCTTGTCAATGTTTAATTACTATTTTACCGTGACTTTTGCTAATATTATGTCATTATACCACCAAGATCCCATGCATAATTGTCAAGAAGTTTTAGGATATTATTATTTTAGCAAATATTTTATTTTAAATTTGAATAATTTAGTTTGTATTACAATTGTGAACTATTTAAGATAATTATTATGGTTTTATTGGGAGAAATATTTATACTATTTAATTGTTTTGCTCTGTCTTATTTTGGAGTTATGTGTAATATATATTTTTCATAATAGTATAAGTAAACAAAACAAATTAACTTATAAGGGTAGTTTAGGTAATGAAATGAAATACACATTACATTCCTTAGTTTATTCACTAAATCCAAACAATGAAAAGAAAATCTTGATACTTTCCTCACCAACATTTTTAATTCTTCCAAACACATGAAAAGAATCTGTTGGTATTCACTTTCTTCATAATCATTTTCTTAGAAATCATATTGTTAAATAAGTTTACTTTCCCACGAATCAAATGAGACCGAAGGGAAAAAAAATCCCTTAGCCACTAGTACTCTTATGAATGTAGTTACATAAACCACGGTTACAAGAATCAATAGGCTATGTTTGGATTATAACTTAAATACAAAAAGTTTTTTTTTTACGTAAAACAAATAAAATATCTAAACATATTTTTATTTCAAAATTTAAAATTTAAAATTCTCAAATTCTCCTCATATAATTTCAAAAAAAATTCCTCCATTACAAATTTTATTCTCCCTCAAAATACTTTTTCTTACAAAAAAAATCCCACCAAAATTTTCATATATTCCAATACTAAATTTCTTAAATAAAACACATCCAAGAAAAAGTGTATATGAGGTTATTCGTGGATGGTGCCTTTTATAATGAATTTTTGCACTTTTTTCAGGAAAAGATTGTGAAATAAAAATAATAAATTAAATATTATTCTCAAAGTACAAAAAAAATACATAAAAGTATGTTTTTTTAAAATACAATTCATGCTGATCGTTTGCTGTCAAATGACAAGATCAAACCACCAAAATTGGATGGCTCCGTGAGTTCGTCTCTTTTAGTCTTTTCATCCTTGAATATGTTTGGATTGATACTTGTATATAAAAAGTTTTTTTTTTCAAAACAAATAAAATATCTAAATATTATTTTATTTCAAAATTTAAAATTTAAAATTTAAAATTCAAAATTTCCATCCAAAATTTTCCTCATATAATTTTAAAAAAAAAATCTCCAGTACAAATTTTATTCTCCTTCTAAGATACTTTTTTTTCACAAAAAGTTCTTACCAAAATTTTCACACATTCCAAAACAAAATTTCTCCAAAAAAATCACAATCTAAACTTGGCCTATACATTTGTTTGGGATGCTACTTCAAATTAAAGTATTCACAGCAAATATGACTTAATTAGTATAGTACATGTTTTATACAGGTTTCCATCCTCCCAAAATGTACATATTCCTCAAAAAAAAATAAAATCATTCACTGACTTGTTTTTCCAAATCCATTGCCTAGGGAAAAATTGAGGATGAAAAGAAGAGAATGTACAGCTAATCTTTACCAAAAGTAGGACCAAATCTTCACACCGGTAACTCTGGATGAGGTTGAGGTTCCATGCAACTTGAAATCCTGAATACAATCTGTGTCATATCTGGTCTTGCTTCCGAATTCTGGAGCAAAGCATGGTTAGCCAGATCAAACAGCGCTGTCAGCTGATCTTTGTTGACATTTCCACAGAGTTTTGGATCCAAAAGTCCAACCAAATCATCCAAATTTGCAGTTCTTCTACACTCTTCAGTCCACTCTGCGAGGGTTGTTGAGCCTTGTACTGACTTGAGCCCTGTAATAAGCTCAAGAAGCAAAACTCCAAAACTATAAACATCGCATTTTGGTGACACTACTCCTGTATTAAGATAATTAGTATCCACATATCCAAGTGAACCTTTTATAGTTGTAGGTGTATGGGCGCTCTGTGGGTCGTTGCCTAGTTTGCAGAGGCCTAAATCGGCTAATTTTGCATGATCGTCGTCAATTAGCAATATGTTCGATGATTTTACGTCTCTATGGATGACAGGCGGATCAGCTACAGCATGGAGATATTCAAGAGCTCGTGCAACATCTAGGGCAACGTTTAAACGATTAGACCATGAGAGAATCCCTGAGCATTGGCCTTCATAAGTGTGCATTCGATCAAAGAGGCTCTTGTTCGGAACATACTCTAACAACAAAAGTTGTTCTCCTGTTTAAAGCATATCTATGTTGGATAAACTATGTAAATTTGTTTATACTAATCATTAAACTTCAGGACTTTTCTGAATGTACAACATACAATAATGGATAATGCAGATTAAATTCAAATTTAAAAGGATCAGTATTCTTGATCAATGATTTCAATTACACATTGAATACTAGACAAAATTTATCTGTGGTGTATTTCGTTCTTGATTCTTCTTTTTCATGTACCGTGGAATTTGGACAAATCACTCGTGAGTGCGACGAATTAGCCAATATCCTATGGTTTAATCTCATGATTTTGATTCTTGATGCGTGTGTGTGCGTGTGTTTGCGTGCATGCAGGATTTATACAGAATTTTATTCTTGAATGGTTGAGTTTTTCACAAGAATCAAATTATTAAAAATATGTGCAAAAATGGACTTACCTTTCTCCAAGCAAAATCCCATCAACCCGACCAAATTCGGATGGGAAATCCTCAGTAAAACTGAGACTTCATCGAGAAACATTTTTTGGCTTCCACCTTTCTCCTCTAACACACGCTTCACAGCACCAAGTCTTCCATCAGCAAGCTCAGCAAGATACACAAGTGACGTTCCACCAACCCCAATTTGAACCTTAAAATCCTTTGTTGCAGCCCTTAACTCTTCTATAGCATAAGTCCTCATTAAATTTTGATCATCGTCATGATGAGCTTCATTTTGATTTTCAGCTGCCTTAACTCCAGATTTTCCAGCCTTGTTAGCCTCAACAGCCCACCTTCTTAATAGAATAGCAACAATTATGACTACAAGTAGTGCACCCACAATGAAAAAATGTCTTGGATTTACTTTGGCAAAGAAAGACATTATTTTGTGTGATTTGGGGTAGATGAGGATATTCTTTTTCTCTATCTAAATATCTTTAAGCTTAAAAACTTGAGGGATGATTATGGAAAGGTTTGAGAGAGAATGAGAAGGGAACAATGGACGGATATGTTTGGAAGAATCATTAGAAGAGATAACTGTTGTTTGCTGCATAATTATGAAGATGCATCAAAATGGCATTTTGTTGCGACGGTGGTGACGGGGGAATTTGATATAGCAACTATTTGTCGTCCTATTCATGAGAATAATAATTTGTACGAGTCCAAATTTTGTCTTAATGACTTCCAATCTTTTTAGTTCACAAATACTTCGAAGTCTATAATTTGTATTGTAAATACCGACTTGGCAGGACAAACCAGTTGGTGGCTTTTGTATGTGGAATTCTTCACGAAAAATTCCATTTTGTGCATAAACACTGATTCCCCTTTACGTCCTCAAATAACTGTTCTTGTTTTTTTATGCTTACACTTTTGAAGTATAATTTATGCTTTCTGGTCTCTCAATGCTGTATTGGCAAACAATAATTTGACCTAGTCCTTGGCAAATTCTTTATGTAAAAATACAAAATTGATGTAAATTCGTCCTGACCTCATTCTATGTTGACTAGTTTTTGCTAGTTGGCTCCCTGAATTGGTGGTACTATGGGGACAGATTTGCAAATTTCAAGATACTTCCTCATTTCCAAAAAAAAAAAAGAAAATTTACTTTTAAGACTTTTTTTTCTAAAAAAAAGAGTCACCTTTTAAAAAAAAAATTTAACTATCTTTATTAATAATAATTATGTATGTCCATAATTAAAAAGTGAAATAAAAATAAAAAATTATATATTTAGTGATGCATAAAATATATTTTATTTAATAATTAATAAAAAGATTTATTTAAGTTTTTTTTGACTGAAAACGATAGTCTATTAATAAGTGGTACAATGGCCAAATTACATAGTCACAAGGGCTAAGAGAGTTTCGTGGTATCACCACTGAATACAACGCTATAACCCACGAAAACAAAGGCCCTCAGATGAGCAAAAGGCCTACGAAGGGCAAAAACCCAACTAGCGGGAAGAAGGCCGACTAGCGGCAATGGTTGAAAACTTAGACGACCTAAAATCAACCAAAATACAAAAGCCCGGTTATATTGGATCACTAATACTATACAAAAGTGATATAGCTACAATGCAACATTCGCACCTAATCGCACCTTCGGTCGCCCCTAGTTACAGGAATTTGAGAGAAAAATGAGCAGCCGCCCTTGTTGAGTTGCGTTTTTTGTGTCGTATACAATAAAATACAAATTAAAAAGTTAAAATACACATCTTGAATATTTTTCAAATTATTTTAATTTTTAAAGTTTCACACACACAAAATCAAATTTAATCAAACATATTTTTGATATTATATATTTTTTTTCCTATATATTATGGAGTTATACATATAAATAATATATATTTAAATATACTATAATATATATGATGAAATTATACATAAATTGAATTATACATATACATATACATATATATATATATATATATATATATATATATATATATATATATATATATATATGTCTTCTAATTACGTTTTTCAAATTCGATTTGAATCGAACCGAATTCGATTTTCAATTTGATTCAAACTGAATTCGAATTTGGTTTTCGGGTTGAACCGAATTCAAAACCCTAAACTCAAAAATTGAATTCGAAATTCGGTTTGAACCGAAAAATCGAATTTGAATTGAAATTTTTGAATTCGGTCGAGTATTCGAGTTAATTCAAAAATTGCACACCCCTATTTGTGGTTTTTTGGGATGTTGGATTTGGAGTTGCAATGTTTTAAGAATGTTATTCAAACTGGATTTGTTCATTTAGACATTTATGCATTTTCAACATTTTTTCGCATTTGTGGATTGTATTTGAATGATCATGGATTGGACCTAAAATTTTACATATTATGTGTGTTTATGTTTGCTAGTTTATGGATTGGTGGTATTAAGAATGTTGATTGGTTGAATTGCGTTTGTGTCATGGCTGAATTTTTTGACTATATTTTTTTGTTCTGAATCTTTTGATATATTTATTGAGTATTGATTGCATTTTTGTTTGTTTTTTTGGGGAATGTTGTTAGCTAACTTGTATTTAAGTTTTGGAACTTAGAGTTGTAAAATATTTTTTCATCAAAATTGTTGGCCTAATTTAGTGATTTGGACTTTGGAATTTTCAGTATATATATATATATATATTTGGTCGCAAATTTGGGCTTTTTTTACTAGAGATTTTTTTTTTTTTTGAAAATAGGCAACTTATTAGTTTGGACTGATTTTTTGTATATTTGATTTTTTTTGTAAATTTTGGCTTATTTTATTACAGCTCTTTTATTTGGAAATGGCCGACTTATGAGTTTTTAGATTTATTTTGTGCAGATTTGGGCTTTCTTTTGCAAATTTGGGCTTTTTACTACAGCCCTTTCTTTTGGAAATGGGCAATTTACTAGTTTAGATTGATTTTCTGCAGATTTGGGTTTTTTTTTTTTACAAATTTGGGCTAATCCAATTACTACTTTGGACTTTTGAGACTGATTTTTTAATATTTGGGATTCTAGTTGTTTGGGCCGAATCTAATTAATAATTACAAATTTGACTTTTTATCATTTTAGGGCTGCACACAATTTGGGTTGGAATTAGAAATTAATTTTTTTTCATTTTTGGGCTATACACAATTTGGGCTTTGGTTCTAGTTTTCAATAGTTAAACCGGTTGAAACTTTGAACCAGTTAATTGGTTGTTCAACCTATCTGGTTCAACATTTAAAAGTTTTATGTGCAAAAAACGATTAATCAAACCGTTGAACTATAAATGAGTTATTATAGATAATCAATAATACTAAGTAGAGCGGAATTCTCGAGATAGCATTATTAAAATCTGGGAAAGGAAGAGAGGTGCATAATAATCTACTAATTGGGCTTTATGTTATCCATTCAAGTTCTCTGAAATGGTTCATACATTCTACATTCAGTGGCTGGTCTGGTAATATTAGAAGGTGAATTCACGATCTAATATCACATGAGCACATGCATGTCATCTCCACATGGTTTCAAACAAGCATAAAAAATCAATTAGTAGTGGCCAATCACCTAAAAGCATTAAGAGTATGACATTGGACTCATAATTGAAATATGGGATGCATGAATAAGTCTTGAGAATCAATTATTCATGATTAAGATCCATCTAAACTCTAACAAAAGAGAATTGGAACATAATAAAATTTTCAATAACAACAAGAATAAAAATAGACATAACTAAAATTAAAGCAAACAATATTCAATAAACATAAAAACTATAAAGTATTTAGTACTTGAAAATAAAACACAACCAGAAGTTTCATAACAAAACACAAGAAATCAAAACAAAAAGCTCTCAAAATCTAAAGTATAAAAAGTAATTTAAAAGAAAGCTAGTTGTATGCTCATTCTCTATTATCTATCCATCTATCGAAGTTGTTCTGCCAAAAAAATGTTCTGTCGAAGTTTTACTAAACTAAACTAAACTAAAGAAAAACAAGTAGAAAAGAATGGACGTAAGGTACAAAAGACAAACACAGATAGCGACTGCTTATTTTTCCCGTATGCTTCCAAAGAGAAAAGAAGAGTCGGCTGCTCTCTATAAAATTCTGCTAACTAAACTAAAGGAAAGATGAATAATGTGACTTTCTTGGAAAGAAGAAAGGGACTGTTGCTCTCAAGTAAATTCTGCACACCCCTCGTTTTCTTCTTCAGTCAAGTTTTTATTGTTTTCCAAGAGCGGCTGCCTAGGGCTGTAAACGAACCAAACGATCTTAAACGGACATTGTTTAAGATCTGTTCGTTTATTTTAAACGAACACGAACCGATCTCGAACACAAATATGAAAAACTTAAACGAACATGAACCGATCTCGAACATATTTATTAATGTTCATTAATGTTGGCGAACATGTTCACGAACACTTAACGAACATGTTCACGAACACTTAACGAACATGTTCACGAACATTTAAACGAGCATGTTCGCGAACATTTAAACAAACATGTTCGCGACGTTTAAACGAACATGTTTGCAAGCACTTAAATAAACAAAATTTTAAAATAATATAATACATAAATATTACATATATATTTATACATGTTCACCGAATGATCTGTTCACTTACACCACTAGAGTTTCTAGTGTACAATTTCATACTAAAAATGAGTAACTTGCAAAAAGAGTAAAACAATGACGTAGTTTTGACAAAATTGTATATATTATTAATATTATAATTATTATTATTATATATATATTTATACATATTATTTTAAACGAACATTAATCGAACATGTTTACGAACACTAAACGAGCTTTAAACGAATATTAATTGAACATGTTCACGAACACTAAATAAGCTTGTTCGCGAACATAAACGAATCGAACACATATCTATTCATGTTCGTGTTCGTTTATTAAATGAACACTAAAATTTGTTTGTTTATTGTTCATTTAACTTAACGAACGAATATAAACGAACGTAACCAAGTTTGTTCACGAGCTGTTCACCTAACGTACTAGTTCGCTTACACCCCTACGACTATCTTACTTTGTCTTTCAATTCTCCGAGAGAACTGCATGCACACATCTTTCAATTGCAGTCATTCTCCGTTCCCTTCTTTCAGCCCGGCTCCTGTTTCCTTGTTTTAGCTATCTTTTGTTTCCTTGTACATCACAGCTTTTGTTTTCAAATTGCAGCACATTTTCTTGTATTCTTACAGCTGAAAGAGTCTTTTGTCTTTTTTCCAATTCCCTTTACGGCTGAGTTCTTCTTTTTGTCATTTTCTCTTGTGCAGTTGCTTTCCAGGAAATAAAAAGGTGCAGCTGCTGGGATAAAACCTAAGAAAAATAAAAGAAAACCCTATAATATTTTGCCAAGAGATAAATTTTCTTTTTATTTGTTCAATTTTTCCTAAAAATGCAATTTAATAAGCATTTTAATCATAAAAACACAAGGGAATTGACCCAAGAAATATACAATTATACATTCTATCACATAGTAAATTGAACAAAAGGAAAGTAAAATATTGTAAGAGGTAAGAACACAAACATTTAAAAGAAAAATACAGAGAGAGTTTAAGACTACAATTTCCCTCTTTTATTTCATTGAAAGCTTTCATCACTTTTTATAATTATAGATTAAAAATGAATAGTTGGTCCCTCTCTTAATTTATCTAATTGCCTTTCTTAAAATTTATTAAATATCTCCAAAATCTTAAATACACTCCTATGTCTATGGACATCTAAAGTTGGGAGTTTTTACGAGTCTCTAGTGCTTTAAGATATGTGTTCATTGCTCAAAAGCTTTCGATTATTGCCCCTAAATAATGGACTACTCTATTTAGGGTTAAATTTCAACTCCTTTCATTAAATTCAATGAAATTCTCAAATGAGTTAATTATTTATCAGGATGATCCTGATATGGTCTATATCAGGCATCTAATTACAAAATGCCACATAGGATTTTAAGTCATGTACATTCTAATTAATTTGCTCTTTACCTTATCATATCATTCCTATCCCCAATTTTCTCAAACAAATCGAGTCTCAAATTTCCATTATCGTGAACATCATCGCCCTCAACTCCCTCTCGCCATAGACTTTATCAGTCTCAAGTTTTCCAATCACTCTGCCAAGCCCTCCATGCTCTACACTATCCTAGCAAATTGAGCAACAACAATTTCATCCAATGGAGCCACCATTATTGAACTTGGAGCACTGATATAATGTTCACGTTGGCCGACTCCCACGTTTGGAATTGGTTTCGGTTGGCCTTTCTTTTTTTCTTTTTTTCAGTTTTAGAAACCAATTCCAGACGTGGGAGTTGGCCAACTGACAAATTGTTCCGTTGGAGGAGAATTGATGAGAGGGAGGAGCGAAAGAGAGATGTGGTGAAGGGGAGTTGAGGGTGGTGGTGTTCGCGATAATGGGAATTTAGGACTCGTTTTATTTGTGAAAATTGGAGATAGGAATGACATGATAAGGTAAGGAGTAGAATAATTAGAATGTACATGACTTAAAATCCTACGTGACATTTTGTAATTGGATGCTTGATATAGACCATATCAAGATCATCCTGATAAATGATTAACTTTTCTCAAATATATAATCAATCGCTAGTCAAGCAGTTGAAAGGACTTTAAAACACAAACAAAGTAGACAATTTAAATAACAAAAATTATTACATGAGAGAGAATAAAATATTCAAATTATATAAAATAGTTCCATTATAATCCTAAATATATAATTATAAAACAATAAAAACATGAATATGCAATGAATACAATACATAAAATTGGAATAAAAAGGAAGGAAGAAGGGGTTCCAAATCTGGTGGCTCAAAAGTTTCAAACATCTTCTCGTTCTTTATGTTTTTATTAATGGAGGCGAAGAGGAATTGAAAATGTTTCATTGTGACTCAATGTTTTGCGCCCCCAAACATAGGCTCATTTATTGGGTTACTCTGCCAGGGTAGCTGCCTAGCTGGCAAATATTGTTTAAAACTACAGGTGAATCTTTGCATTTATTAGGTTTTTTAATTTTTAGTTATCAACTTTCCGCTTGATCAAAATTAGTTAACAAAATTAAACATGGAATTCTGTGGAACACATCAATTAGCAAAATTAAATATGCAATATTTCTATAACTTTACAGCACCTGTTGCAATATGGTCTTGATTTTGATTTTTTTTTTCTATATTGCCCGTCATAGTTGCCTTGGAGTCTACAAAAATATAAAAACTGTGAAATATAATTTTTTTTTTTAATCTTTAAAGATATAATGTAGTATCAACTAAATTAGTAAGAGCTATTGGCCAATAATAGCTGTTAATTGATCGCCCATCAACGACGATAGACAATGATCCTAAGATGGCGGCCATTGTCCTAAGATGGCGGGTGGCCGATTGGCCTGGTTCGACAATGGCAGGTGGCTATTCCACTCAATTGCCTCTTTACTTTTTTTTTAAAAATAATAATTTTAATGTTTTTGAATCAAATAGATTTAATTCATTACAAATCTGATTCGTAATCATATAAACTGAGTTAGTTATAACTTACAAAATCATAATTCATAAGTGATTCAAACCCTCTCATTTAACACATCACTAACAAAAATAACTACCACAATAATAGTAATTATATGTTTGTAAAAATACAAAAAAAATATCTTAAAAATTAAATGTTTATCTAAGCAGGAGCCAGCATTAAAAACTGGTTAATATTAAGGGGCCGCTTGGTATAAATGGTGGGTTTAGGAATGGAATGGATTTGTGGAATGGAAAGGTTTGGAATAGAATGGAATGATAATAATTATGTTGTTTGGTATTATTTTGTAATGGAATGGAATAGATTTTATATTAAAATTAAAATTTAATATTAATAATAATAAATTTATAAATAAATTTTATATTAAAATTATAATTAAAATATTAATATTTTACATTATATGATATTTAATAAATTATATTTTGTTCAAAAAATAGTCAAAGTGCATGTAATTTTGTAGAGAAAAATATTTTCTATAATTTAGTAAAATTTGTTTTTTAAAAATAATAAAAAAAATAAGTAAAATAGGGTTTTGGGGGATGGTGTTGTTGTGGTGTCAAAAAAACCAATGGGCGCGTCACATCAGTCTTTGAAATTTTTTTTTTTTTGTTTTTTTTTCTTTCGTTAAAACTACGTAGTTTTGAGCCAAAATGGCTCAAAACTACGTCGTTTTTTTGTTCCCTCAAAACCCATATGGATGGGTTTAGACAAAAGGAGGGGGGAGGGGTGGGTTTCACGTAAACCCACCCCCAAAGGGTTACCAAAACCCAAAACTATGTACCAAACATCCTATTTGAGTGTAAAATATTCCAATCCCATGCCAAACCCGCATACCAAACAGCTCCTAAATGTATAATCCACCACAGCCATCTCCGCTGGCCTACTTTTCAGTTAATCGTCCACAAATTCAAAACATGAGGATTAAAACTCCCTTAACTTTAGAAACCAAAAACTCAAATTTCCCTTATATATTTCACTCAGCTTCAAGAATAAATTTTTTAATTTCGCATATTACTACAATATTATTTCCGTACTAAATGGGCACTTAAATAATAAATCAAATTAATCTGGAAAATTCACCCAGAAAAAAACAGATACTACTGTATAAATTATTCATGAATCCAGCTAAGCTCCATTACCAAGCAACCACTGAAGCACCCCCACCAACTCCCACTCTCCTACTCTAGTCAACTCGTTGCTGCTAACATTTTTTCATCAATCATAAATTCATAATAGGAATATATTCCTTTTACCAAATGATTTTTATATTCCAGTTTCCATTTTCCAAATCAATTCAGTTGACTAAATCAAAGTTTTGATGAATGTTTCGTTTGACTTTCGATCACCGTAATCCCCACCTTAATCACCACCACCTCAGCCACCCTAAGGCCTAACTCCAAAGCCCACAACTCATAAAACCTCCGCCCTCAGGTCTATAGCACATTCTACTACTGAAAATAGCCATAACTGTCTCCCCAATTCTACTCCTAGTAAATAATGAATTTTTGATTAATTTGATGAAATCCCAGATGGAAAAAATCCGATTTTTAGCCTAATTCCTTGGTGGGTTTCTTGGGAAATTTTATTAATACCGAGTGCCCAGGAAACAGAAATGGCTTGGAATAGTCCATTCAAAGATATGGCCAATTACAAGCCAATTTTTCTGACGATTTACGCCACTGTGGTGATAGGGATACTGGTATCATCCTTTTATGTTTTTTCTGCCGTTTATAGCTCATCCTCATCGTCTCCTTCATCTTCTTCTTCTCTCTGGTTCAGTCCAGGTACATGTCTGTTAGTTGTGTGTAGAGTGTGTAGCTAGTCATAATAAATACCCCATTTGTACTAGTTTACATACGGTTGATTCTGCATTATGGTTTCAACAAGGTTTTCAGGCCGTGTGATTTGGTTGCATGTTGCCTTCTTTTTTATTTGTGTGATTTTTGGTTTATTTGATGATCAAAAATAAAATGTGCTGCCAAGTATATGTGATCACTTGGGAAAAGATATTCTTTTTGTTAGTGTTGCACATGCTTGCTTCCTATGAATTTATTGGACAAGTGCTTTGGTTTGACTTTCTTTGGCCTTTTTCCTGCCCTTTCAGATTCTTTTTTTTGGTTGTAAATTACTTTATGGAAGTTCAGATTTGGCAATGTAACCAACTTTTGGATGATCAACGACTTCATTAATAAGATTAGTTACTAATGTGCCTCCTTGAGATTATATTACATGATGAAGTAACTATCAAGGTATCCAGAAAGAAGTCTGTATATTCATTGACAGTGTCTACAATACATATATCAGGATACGTGGTTGTACTACTTTCTCTGGGAAATAGTTTTCAATTATGCTGTTGATTGCACTAAAAATTCTGTCTGGCGTTGCTCAAATTGTGCTAATGCTAAGCTGATTTTAACAAATATTTTGTTCTAAGGAAATTGGTCTGTTCATTAGTTGGATAATTGCTTTTTGGGTTTTATCTTTCTCATAGAAGATTGGAATAAGATGTAGTGAGGAATTTTTTATTTGTGTTCATCCTGCACAATGGAAAGCAATTATCTAAAAAGACCTAAAAAGACTTAGAAACAATTAAAAATGACATGAATTATATAAATTTAAACAAAAATATGTGTTTCAATAGAAAGAGATAGTGAGATATAGCCGGCCGCACGTAGTAGGACAAAGGCTTAGTTGTTGTTGTTCATCCTGCACAATGTTTGTACTGAAGACTGGCTCTTGTTTGGTAAAACTCAAGAATAGCTTGTAAACTGACTTTGGAGAGGAGAAAAAGGGAATGGGGAGTAGATTTGGGTCTTATATCTGGAATTTTGATGCATCTTATGTCTATACATAGTAATTTGAGGAGATGTTGGTCACCCTGTAATATGAATAACTAGTTAATAGTTCTCTTGCAGTTTTACAGAACTTATGCATTTTGCTATTATGATCAGGCTACTGGTTTGCAGAGAAAAAAGAAGGCACATTTTGTACTTGAGATTCTTTATCACCTGCATATTTTTAGGCCTTTAGCTTAGATATCGTGTCTTCTAAACTGTTGATATGTTCCTTGTATTTGCCCATTTTAATAAATCATTGAATATCTTACTTAACATGTTTACCAGCCTCAAACCAGGCTTCCAATTCTTCTCATATAAGTGTTTCAAATGTAACGCTGGCTTCCACTTCCCAGCCAAGGATAAAATCAGTTAAACCTGTTTGGGAGTTGCCCCCTTCTGATTCTAAGATGCCACCTCTGAAGACCTTCCGATTGACAAAGAAAATGGTCCAACAAAGGGTGAAGGATAACATTATAATAGTCACCTTTGGTAACTATGCTTTCATGGATTTCATCTTAACATGGGTTAAACACCTGACAGATTTTGGCGTTGAAAATCTTCTTATCGGTAAGTGATAGTTATCTTCTCATTTAGGTGGGAGAAACAGGTTGAGAGAGATTATCTGCTTTGTGTTGATTCTTTGAAAATTTAACTCATTTCCTGAAGGTGCAATGGACACTAAATTGCTGGAGGCGCTTTACTGGAGGGGCATACCTGTTTTTGACATGGGCAGTCATATGAGCACAGTAGATGTTGGATGGGGCTCACAAGCATTTCACAAGATGGGAAGGGAGAAGGTTATTCTCATAGATTCTATCCTGCCGTTTGGTTTTGAACTATTGATGTGTGACACGGACATGGTCTGGTTGAAGGTAATCTTTCTTTCACATATAGTTCTTTGCCTCCTTAATTGAGAGAGAGAGAGAGAGAGGATAGCTACTTTTTGCTGGACCTTCTGAAGTAGCATGAAAATTGAGAGAGAGAGCATGTTTCCTCTAAAGATACTCTTCAAATGTCATTTTATCTGCATCTTCAAATAACATTTTATTTGCATGCCTCATTTTCCCTTTTTTCGTTGTTGCTCTTTTTTCACACTCTTACAATGTCCCTTCAACAGAATCCTCTACCATATCTAGCTCGTTATCCGGAAGCAGATATCTTAACTTCTACTGACCAAGTTGTCCCAACAGTTGTTGACGACAGTTTGGACCGCTGGGAACAAGGTAAAAGTTCGAATGAAAATTCTTCATAATGGTTAAATTTTCAGTTTTTACATGGTAATCACCAGTTAATGAATGCAGAGTGTATTTTTCAGTGATTAGCATTTCAATTTTCTTAGAGATTTTATTTTGCTTCATTTCCTGTAAGAATATCTAATATGCTCATGTCACATTTATGCTTATTTAAGGTAATGACAAACCTTGGAGAATGAAGAGTAGAATATTTTTGTGTACTTTTGACAATGGCTTGAATATTCTTACCAGAAGTGCTAAACTGATGAGGAGATATTTCCTTAATCTTGTTTTCTTCATTTTGTTTGATCTGCGATGAACAAAAATTTGAAACCCAGTCAAAATTTAGAGTTGGCATTTAATTTAGTCTTGTAATCAATTGAATTAAATGAAATTGTTTCAGAATAACATTCTTTTTAAACTAAATTTCATGACTAATGATTAAAATTAGTCTTGTAGTGAAGGCCTTCATTCTTGCACCTGTTTTCTGATTATTGATTCAACCATGAAAGAATCTATGTTTTTATTTATTAAAGGAGAAAAGCTCTATTTGTAAAATGTTTTTAGGTGACCTTTATATGCTTCAAGAATCTTTTCCTAAAAGGTTAGCTGTGCAAACTTGGCAGCAGGGATTGGCTAACTGCAGCCTAATGTAATAGTTTTGTGGGTGGAACATGCTTTAATCCAGTATGGTTATGTCATGTAAACTTGCACTTTGTAACTAGGTTATGCATGCTAAGGCATAAGTTGCACTAAACTTAGACCGGTATCTCATTTTTTGGTTTTGTGCCAGGGTGTATAAGACTGAAACACAAGTATCAGCAAACAGTAATATTTTAGTGTGTAATAATACCTCTCATGTATGACAATAAATTGAAATTTTACAGATCCTAGTTACTAGTTAGAGTAAATGCTGGTGCTTTTTAATCTTATTATGCTTTTTTCTGCCTCATAAGCATTCTTCCTGTGCAATTCTTAGACTTCTAGAAACAAGTTAAGTAGAACTCGCCATTTAGTTGTATAAATGAGTCAATTTTCTGCCTTATTGTTTTGCATTCAGATGGGCATTTTTCCACTCCAGCTACTGAGTCACATTCCGATAGTCGATAGTGATGTGCTTGATCTTTTTATTATTACTTTTTATCCATGAAAATAAATGCTAAATGAAGGAGAAGAAAAGATACTCTGGTATAGTTATGAAAGGAATGCTCTTAACTTGCCAATTTACTAATGAAAATGCCTTGTCTTGGACAGTTGGTGCTGCATATAATATAGGTATATTTCACTGGCGGCCAACAGATTCTGCAAAAAAGTTGGCAAAAGAATGGAAAGAATTGCTTCTTGGTGATGATAAGATATGGGATCAGAATGGTTTCAATGAACTTTTACACCGGCAGCATGGACCATCAGTTGATGAAGATAGTGGACTTGCTTATGCCTATGATGGTGAGCTTAAGTTGGGCCTTCTCCCTGCCAGTATCTTTTGCAGTGGGCATACTTACTTTGTCCAGGTAAACCCTAGGATAGTGCCATTTTCAACTTTGCAATTTCTCAATTTTTTGTCCAAGGAACCACTGGACAAAAAATTTACGTTTTCTTTTTTTGACATTCTTGGACTTAAAGTTTCCTGCCCCATTCTATTTGACAGGCAATGTATAAACAACTCAGACTGGAACCTTACGCCGTACATACCACTTTCCAGTATTCTGGTACTGATGGAAAGCGTCACAGGCTAAGAGAAGCAATGGTTTTTTATGATCCACCTGAGTACTATGATGTGTCAGGTTATTTTCCTTTTCCCCTAATGTTCAAATGTTGGCAAATTTTTCTGCATTGGCTATCAATCCGTGGCTTTGCTGAATTTCTTTTCTTGGATCCTAGGTCATCAGTTCTATTTACCTTAGTAATTTAGCCTTTGTGTGAGTCTGCCTTAGTTTATTACTATGAACGTATATTATCAAAGACTGCTTTATTCTTGATCAGTACATGTACAGATTTATAGCTATACAAGAGATTAAAATAGGTAAGAAATGCTAGAGAATAAAGTAATTTACAGTTCTAATACAACTGTACAATAGCTATTCTGGGAAACTAAATCACATCATCCTAATCAACCCGTAAATCTTGCAACACTCCCCCTCAAGCTGGCTTGAAGATGTCTTCCATAGCTAGCTTGCTTACTAGATTTCAAACTGTCCTTTGTGTAGTCCTTTAGTGAGTATGTCTGCTGTCTGATCTGTCGTTGGTACATAGGAAAGACAAATTAACTCACTTTCAATCTTCTCTTTGATAAAATGTTCGTCAACTTTAATGTGTTTTGTTCTATAGTGTAAAACCGGATTGTGAGCGATTGAGATAACTGCTTTATTATCACAATACACTTCCATAGGATGAGATACTAAAATGTTCACGTCTTCAAACAATCTTTTCAACCAAATTGCCTCGCTAATCCCATGAGCAAGGCACCTGAACTCAGCCTCGGCACTACTTCGAGCCACTACATTCTGTTTTTCACTCCGCCATGTGACAAGATTTTCTCCAACAAAGGTGCAGTAGCCTGAAGTAGAACGTCTATCAGTGGTGCAACCGGCCCAATCTGCATCAGTGTAGACTTCTATTTGTAAATTGTTATTCTTCCGAAACATCAGACCCCTTCCAAGAGTTCCTTTTAGGTATCTTAGAATTCTATAGGCTGCATCAAAGTGTTCTCGACCAGGTGAATGCATAAACTGGCTAACCATACTCACAGCAAAGGCTATATCTAGACGGGTATGTGATAGATTAACTTCCCTACAAGTCTTTGAAATTTTCCCTTACTAAACACCTCTTCAGCTGTAGCTGGATTAAGTCTCAAATTAGCATCAAGTGGAGTATCCGCAGCTTTACCCCCTAAAAGACCTGTTTCTTTGAGAAGATCAGGGATATATTTCCTTTGGTTTACAAATATACCATTCTTTGATCTGGCAAACTCCACACCAAGAAAATACTTTAATAATCCCAAATCTTTAATCTCAAAATCTTGTGCCAATTTCTTCTTCAAGTTTGCTATTCCATCAAGATCATCACCGGTCAAGATAATATCATCCACATAGACAATTAAGATAGATATCTTACCTTTCTCCAAATGTTTATAAAACATTGTGTGATCGGCCTGGCCTTGTAGATAACCATGGGTTTTTACTGCTTTTCGAAACCGTTCAAACCAAGCTCTTGGAGATTGTTTAAGGCCATATAGTGATTTTTTCAGTTTGCAGACTTTATTTAGTCCCATCATCGTCTCAAAACCCGGAGGTAGGCTCATGAACACTTCTTCTTCTGAATCCCCATTCAGGAATGCATTCTTGACATCCAACTGGTATAATGGGCAGTCATAATTAGCAGCTAAAGATAATAATACCCGGATGGAATTGATTTTTACAACAGGAGAGAATGTTTCCTGATAATCAATCCCGTAGGTTTGAGTAAACCCTTTAGCAACTAATCTCGCCTTGTATCTTTCAATACTCCCATATGCCTTAGTCTTTACTGTAAACACCCATTTACACCCGACAATTTTCTGATCTTTGAGTGAATCAACAACTTCCCACGTCCCAGTTTTCTTCAGAGCATTAATTTCCTCCATAACTACTGATTTCCAGTCAGGATCATCAAGTGCTTCTTGTATGTTTCTCGGGATAAACAAGTTAGATAATTTAGATATAAAGGCATTATGTTTTATTGAGAGTTTAGCATATGAAAGACATCGGGATATAGGTTGAGGGGTACGTTTAGCTTTCCTAATAGCAATAGGAATATCTAGATCATTAGGCTCAGCATTAGGTACTTGGACAGAAACTGAATCAACATTTGGTTCAATATGCACCGAATTAATGTTATGCATACCTGGAGTAGTTTCAGGTTCTGTTCTCGAAGAAGTAGATTGACTTGGTGCTAAAAAACCGTGTCTTTCTTGTGTTTTTGATGACCTTTCTTCCTTGAATAAATTAGGATCTCTTTACCATGTTCAGTAGGAGCTTTGGGTAGTATTTCTCCCCCTGTCGAGGATTCAGAAAGGTTTGGCAAAGCAGATTCTTCAATAGAATCAATGGTTTTAGGTAAAGGAGTAGTAGACATATCCTCCCAAAAATTTCCTTCTTTTCCTATCTCCCCCTGAAGAGAAATTTTTTGGAAAAAAGGTTTTTGTTCAAGAAAGGTAACATCCATAGAAACAACTGTTTTTTTGGTGTTGGGATTGAAGCACTTATACCCCTTTTGGTTTGAAGCATACCAACAAAAATACATTTTTCTGCCCTTGGATCAAGTTTAGATGTCTCTTTATGATTGATGTGAACATATGCTGTGCACCCAAATATTTTAAGAGGAAGAGTGGAAGGGATTCGTGATGCAGGAAAACATGTTTTTAAGCAATCAAGGGGAGTAATATAGTTTAGAACACGAGTAGGCATTCTATTAATAAGGTAAGATGCTGTTAAGACAGCTTCCCCCCATAAATATTTAGGAACATTCATTGAAAACATAATAGCCCGAGAAACTTCAAGATGTTTATTTTTGCATTCTGCAATACCATTTTGCTAAGGGGTGTTAACACAAGTGGTTTGATGATGAATCCCTTTCTCAGTGAAAAAACGTCCAAGGACTCCTTTAAAGTATTCAGTTCCATTATCTGTGTGAAAAATCCCAATTTTGGTTTCAAAAAGATTTTTAATCATGGAGTAAAACATTTTAAAGAGCTTTTCAACCTCAGATTTTTCTGACATCAAGTAAACCCAACATAAACGGGTATGATCATCAATAAACGTCACAAATCATTTCTTATTTGAGGGAGTATTGATCCTGGACGGACCCCAAATGTCACTATGAATTAAGTAAAATGGTTTGGAGGCTTGATAAATTTTTGGACGATAAAAGGTCTTATGACTCTTAGATAAAATGCAATGTTCACAAGATAATTTAGAATAGTGTAATTCTTTAAATAAACTAGGAAAGAGTTTCTTAAGATAAGGAAAACTAGGATGCCCTAACCTATAATGCCAAAGCATAACTTTATCCATAGTTGGGGGAGACATCACACTACTCAACCCTTGAGCTCCTTTATTCTTGGACTTGTGATCGTCAAAAACATAGAGGCCATTGATTAATTTAGCACTGCCAATCATCTTCCTCGAGGTCAGTTCCTGGAACACACAGTATGGTTCAAAGAATATAATACAACAGTTAGTGTCTTTGCATAATTTTCTAACTGATAGTAGATTACAAGTAAGTTTGGGAACATGTAAGACATTCTTTAAGGAAATATTTTCCGTAAGATGTGCCAAACCTTTGCCAGCTATAGAAGAGGAAGAGCCATCTGCGATACGAATTTTTTCATGGCCAGAACAGGGATAGTAAGAGGAAAAAAGGTTAGACAAACTTGTCATATGGTCAGATGCTCCCGAATCTACAATCCAAGAAGCAGAATAATTTAGGGAGGGACAGGATAATTCCTGAGAATTATTACCTGCTTGAGCCACAGAAACATTAGGAGCACTCGGTGAACCTGAGTTGAATTTCAGCAGTTTGAGTATTTGATCAATTTGCTCTTTGTCGAGGGTGGTTAGATTTGCCTCGTGTGGTAGAAGTTTTATTAAACCATCCTTCATGAGAGCCTTTCCAGTTGGCTGGTTTGCCATGAAGTTTCCAGCATGTCTCACGCGTATGACGTGGTTTGTTGCAATAGTCACACCAAACACAAGACTTTTCGTCTGATTTCTTGTGTTGGCCAGAATTCTTAGCAGTCGCAAGGGCAGAGTTTTCAATAGGACTGCTTGAGTTTTTCTTGCCAAGCATAACAAGACGGCAACTTTCCTCATGGCGAACTTCAGAGAACACTTCACCAATAGGTAGGAGTGGTTGTCTCCCAATGATCCTGCCTCTAACCTCATCAAACTCCATATTAAGGCCAATAAGGAACTTAAAAATACGATTATCCTCCACCATTTTTTTATAATGGTCACAATCATGTGTACATCGCCATTCATAATTATTGAATAGATCCAAGTCTGGCCAAAGACGTTTCAAGGAATTAAAATACTCAGTGATAGAATCCTCACCTTGACGGATGCCTTCTAATTTCAGGGTCAGTTCATATACTTGAGATTGATTTCCCAAGTCTGAGTACATCTGACTAACATTGTCCCAAAGCTCCTTGGCCGTATGATAGCACATATAGTTGGAGCTTATATCTTCCTTCATGGAATTCACCAACCATGTCATCACCATCGAGTTTTTTGCGTCCCACTTAGCATAGCTAGAATCACTAGGTGTAAGTTCCTGCGTTTCTCCAGTCAAATATCCCATCTTGCCCCTACCACGGACAAACATGCGCACAGATTGGGACCAACGCAGGAAATTACCGCCATTCAGTTTAATGGTGGTAATCTGAATAGAGTGAGATTCGGAGGGAACTTGAGTAGGGTGTGTGGAGGGATGGAGATTTCCAGTATTGGTGGTTCCTGAAATTTCAAACATGAAAAAAATATAGAGGAAGATTTCAGACACAAATGGCAGAAGGATTGGTGTGACTACAGCTCGCTCACACAAGCAGAACAAAGTTGCTTGGTACTGGAGAAAGCACTTCGGTCAACTCAAGCTTGAGCAAGCAATTGTGGCTGGCCCTGCACAAACACGCGGCTGGAATTTGGAGGCACAAGGCACAAAAGGACAGAATAGCACGCCTGGGAATTTGGAGGCACAACTACAGATGACGGCTAAGAAAGCAAGAAATAGAGTTCCTGCTCTGATACCATATGAACGTATATTATCAAAGACTGCTATATTCTTGATCAGTACATGTACAGATTTATAGCTATACAAGAGATTAAAATAGGTAAGAAATCCTAGAAAATAAAGTAATTTACAGTTCTAATACAACTGTACAACAGCTATTCTGGGAAACTAAGTCACATCACCCTAATCAACCCGTAAATCTTGCAACAATTACTGATTACTATTTTTCTTTGGCCATTTTTTGATCTGTTCCTTGTTGCAGTTATAAAAGGATATATAATCTGAGAAACCAATAGTTGTAGAGTTTTTCCTATGTTTCTCCTTCATTTCTACTGTCCATTTCCCTATCTAACCTTTCTTGGTATTTTTATTCTAGTGTTTGAGTACTTGAATCCATAATCGATGCTGTTCCATTAATGCTCTTATTGCAGTAGTTTTTCATGGGATTCTCATCAACCAGTGCATCCCGATGCACCAATGGGTTAAATTAATCTTTTCTCCATTTTCTTCTGCTGAGAACTACTAGAACAAGCTTAATGGTGTGCATATCACGTTGGCACATTCAAAATTAGAAATATTGTTATAGTTGAACTTTTAGTACTGGCTGTGGTGATAGTTGTCTTTCTACTTGATTGCATCTCTGACTGTCTTGCAATATTGCTTTTTTACATTGAGATTGACCATGAATTCTAGATCACGAGTAATCATTTGGATAAATGCTTCTGATGTTAATGTTTGAAATGAATACATTTCAAATTGGTTACTGCTTGTCTGTATTCATGGATTTAGAAGTCAGGCTTTACATTTATGTGTATCTGCATAGGATGTGCTAAGCTAATAAGCAATCTTTATGAGTAACAAGAATCCAAAAGCTACAAAATGGAGAAGGAACAAGATCCAGCTCTAAGGTTTAGGGAGAAAACAGAGAACTGTCTCTGAATTTTAACCAAATTTATCAAAACATAACAAAAACCTATGTACATTCTGTTCCATATACATGTTTACTAGGAGAGTCCTAGCATTTTTAATTTCCTATTTTAATTCAATTACAATTTGCAAACTACTAAAAGACTAAAATCTTCTAAAACAACTAAAACTTTCCTAACTATACAATTTCCTATTTTTATTTTCCTTGGGCTGGAGAAAGAACTTGTCCTTGAGTTTGATTTGAGCTTTCCTCTATCAAAAGGAAATTCAGCCAAAATTTTCCATGCTCTGCTTTTTCCAGTGGTGCCCTGAGTAGTCCCTGAACTTAGAAAAATCACTGAGTATAAATTCCCAATTTATTGCTTCACTTGTATGTAGGAATTGTGCAATCAAGCTGAAGTCTTATCTAATTGAATTAGAACCTGATTCTGTGGCCTCATAGTTTGGTTCTTTCCAACAAATGGTAAAATCGTAAAATTGCTGAAAAGTTGTTTTCTCTTCTTGATAACCTACTCTTATCAAATATGTCATCAACACTTTCTTCTATAAAGACAATTAAACATATTGGAATGGAACTTTGTTCAACATCAACATGATCATCATCAAGATAACATCAAAGATTGGTTTGCTGCTCCAATCAATATTATTCTTCTCCCATGGATCAGCATCTAACCCATCTGGGAAAATTTCCTCTCCAAGACAGCCTTCTGTTACATCTGAAGAATTGTTACTATAAATTTGATAATTGTCATTAACTCCCAAATCCTCTTGGCAATTGCATTTTGACACAATCTTCTGGCTGCTGCAAAGGGTTTAGGACACCTTCAGACATCCCTTTTCATGCTTCTGCACATTATGCACTAGTTTCTCCACCCGTTGTGTAAGTCGCTCAATTAATGGTTGTAGATTATCTGCTTGGTATTGTTACTGATTAAGGTTCAGCCTAGAGTTGGCTCTTACTCAACATGCCATCAAAACCTAGATCTGGTCTCTGGTACCAAAATTGATGGAACAAAAATCCAAAAGCTACATAACGGAGAAGGAACAAAACACAGCTCTAGGGTTTAGGGAAAAAAGAGAACCATCTCTTGAATTTTAACATCACAAAAACTTACATACGTTCTGTCCTACACACCTATTTATAGGAGAATCCTTGCCCTTTTTAATTTCGTATTCTAAATTCAGTTACAATTTGGAAACTAGTAGAAGACTGAAAAGTTCTAAAACAACCAAAACTTTCCTTACTGTACAATTTCCTATTTTATTTTCCTTTGGCTGTATTCCATCCTGCATCACTTTAATATGTTGATTGTGATTTCATTAAGTTATGAACTTCATTCAGTAAATGACTAAATTTTCATAAAGGAAGTATATGCTAAAGTATTCTAACTTTCCAGCTTGAACTTTATTTGGCAATGATTGTGATGGCTTGGAATATGGAGCTTCCATTTTTCTAATCTCTTTCTTCTAGGAAATGGCTGCCTTTTGATGGTTTTGAGAATCTTATGCAGAAGGGTTCTTGACATTTAAACCTTCTATACCCAAGAAGTTGTTACTGGATGAAGAGCATAATATTGAATCACACTTTGCACTTGTTAATTATCAAGTAAACACATCTGACACTCTCTTGCCAGTTCTTGCAACCTTTTATATTTCCTCATTTTTCATTATTGAATACATTTATACAGATAAAACAAATAAGGACTGCTCTTGCTATTTCTTCATTGCTGAATCGCACGTTGGTAAGATGTCTTGCCCCTATAATTGTAATCTTTATTAAAAAGGGTTTGAATTACATGAAAGCGTTTTGTATACAAACGGATTTCTATGTGAGAATTGGTCAAGTGGAGACTTCAATTGAATGAAGTTTGTGTACTTCTGGAGATAGAATATGATTTCTTCATCTTATTTTGTTCTTGTGATTTTAGGTAATGCCTCCACTATGGTGCAGGTTGGATAGGTTATGGTTTGGACATCCTGGAATTCTGGTTGGCAGTATGACGAGGCAACCTTTTATCTGTCCTTTAGATCATGTATTTGAGGTATTACTATGTTTCATAGCTACTTATGGGACTTATTAAGCTTAGTTTGGGTAGAATTATGCATGAAATGAAAAGCAACATATGTAATAATATAGAGTTGTAGAACAAACTATGACATCCTTAAATATGCTCGTTTGAGTTTGTAAAGTTAGTTAGCTAGTTGTTATCCTTACGTAATAATAAATAAAGGAATATGAAATGCAGGATACCCATGTCCTGTTCGAAAAGAATTCTAAGAGAGTTCACTGGAGAGCAGGATACCCATGTCCTGTTCTAAAAGAATTCTAAGAGAGAGTTCACTGGAGAAATCAATCATAATGATATTCAGGTTCATGGAAGATTTTTAACTTAAAGTATCCAAGATGCCTTGGAGTAAATTCATTTTTGTTGTAAAATCTGTCATTTGCATTGTTTGAAATCTCCAAAAAAGGGTGATACTACATGTTGTTCAATCCATGTTATGAATTCACAATATTAAACAATTCAAAAAGTTCTAGCAAAATAAGTTTGCACTTTCAAAATATACACCTAATAAATTTTTGAAATTCAAAATGTCACTTGAAAAGTACGCCAACTCAAGAAAATGTATATTATATGATAAAATGACCCTTAGACTATCTTTGGTTTGACACTTTTTTGGGAAATTTTTTATTGGGAAGTGTAAAAATTTTGGTGAGAATTTTTTGTGGAAAAAATTGTGTAATGATAAACTATTAGATGGAGTTATCATTGAATGGATGAAAGTTGCCTAATACTCTCTAGCAATTTCCCTTCTAAGCATTTGACCCTTTCAATTGGTAGCATTTACCTGTGTATGCAAAAAATTTATTGATTATTTGGTTTTTTGCCAGGAAGGTCTATGATGAAATTGATATATCTAATAAAAAAAATCATATAAACATTATGAGGAGAGAAAACACCATTTACATATGGTATTTATTGATCTTAAAAACGGCATATGATAGTGTTAGAAAAGAGATGAGTTAGAGTAGATTATATAGAACTTATAAAAGATATGTATAAAAATGTAACACTATTTGTAAGGATGGTAGTAGGAATATTAGGCAAATTCTCAAATACTATGGCTATGTTTGGATTGTGGTTTATTTGAGAAAATTTTTATTGGAATGCATAAAAATTTTGATGGGAATTTTTTTGTAAGAAAAAGAGGGAGAATAAAAAGTTCATTGGAGGGAAAAAGTTTTAAAATTATGTGAGGAGAATTTTTTTTTTTTTGGGGGGGGTTGCTGTGGGGGGAGGGATTTTGAATTTTAAATTTTAAGCTTAAATTTTGAAATGAGATAAAAATGTATTTGGATGTTTTATTTGTTTTGTGAAAAAATTAACTTTTTGTGAATAGATGCTAATCCAAACATAGCAATATATGTTTGTAGTAGGAATCATCTTTAAGCCTATACTTTTTTGCCTTAGTAATGGCTAAGATTACTAAAGCATATACAAACAACAATCCTTGAATGTATGTTATCTGTAGACGATGTAATTTTGATTGATGAGACGAGAGAAATGAATACCAAATTGGAAGCTCAAAGCAAGATGTTAGAGTCGAAAGGTTTTAAAACTAATAGAGGTAAAACTGAATATATAGAGTGTCACTTTAGTAATCATAGGAGAAGTAATGGGTTAAGTGTGAAAATTAGCGAGCATGAATTATATATATCTAAAAGTTTTAAATAGCTAGGATCTATCCTCATAGAAAATGGGGAAATTGATAAAGATGTTATGCATAAAATTCAGGTAGGTTAGAATAAATGGAAAAGTGCATCATCTATACTTTGTGATTGTAAAATACTATTGAAATTGATAGAAAATTTTTATAAAACAACCATAGGACTAATGATGCTTTATGTATTATGAATGTTGGGGCACTAACTATGAACATGAAAAAAAAATAAGGGTAGTAGAAACGAGGAGGTACTTGGTTGGGGGTAATTAAACAAGGTAATGAGAATCATTCCATTATTTAGTCTTTGGCATAGGATAATGGGAATAGAAATTCTATATTGATGGTGGAAAATAAGGCAATGGTTAATTAAATACCTCCCCCTGTAATTATTGGTCGCGTAAAATTCAGTAATCATTTTTATTCTCATTGTAATTTTACCCTTAATCCTAAATTATCATTGTACAGTGGTCTCCTCTCTCTCCCATCCCTCTACATTGTTTTTTCTCTCTTATCTCTTACTCCCCTTTCTCTCTCATCTCTCTATTGTTATTTTCTGTTATCATTTTTCTATCTCCTCTCTTTCTTTTCACTACATTATTTTCTTTTTTTCTTCACTCTCACCCATTTTTCTCTTCATCCCTCTCCACTATTGTTTTCTCTCTTGTTATTTTCTCTCTCCTCTCTCTCATTATTTTACATTGTTTCATTTTCTTTCTTCTCTTTCTTATTTTCATCCCTCTCAATTATTACTTTTTCTCTTATCATTTTTCTCTCATCCCTCGTCATTGTTACTTTCTTTCTTAGTAGTTTTTTTACTTCACTTTTTGTCTCATCTCGCTCCACTATTTCTTTCTCTTTCATCCTTCTACAGTTCTACTTATTTTCTCTCTTTCTTCCCTCACTTCTCTTTCTCTGTCATTCATTTTTGCTTTTTTTACTTTCTTATTTTTGTCTCTTCTCTTTCTTTCTCATCCTTTCCATTATTACTTTCTCTCATCATTTTCTCCTGTGTTTCTTTCTTCTCTCTCTCTCTCTAATTCTTCTCCATTGTTGCTCTCTCTTCCTCTCTCACCCTTTCCTTGTTTTTTTTTGCCCATTGATATTATTTTTATAATATATTTATGAATGAGGGTAAAATTGAAATTTTGTTTGATTTCCATTCTGATAATTGATTAAACCAAGTATCATAATTCACATTAGTACCTATCATAGGGTATGAACTAAGCACTAATAATGCAATGAGAATTCCCATTATGATTAACCATTTCAATAAAACCCAATTGTGACTCCAATTGAGGAATTTGAATGAAACACAACTGAGAATGTTAAGATGGATGTGTAGACATGCTAGACTAGATAGAATAACGAATGGATGTATCAGAAAGAAAGTAGGGGTAGTCCCAATAGATAAGAAAATGAGAGAAACGTGTTTTAGGTGCTTTGAACATGCGTGTTGGAAACTTTTAGATGCACTAGTATGGTGTTTAAATGTTAGAAAATTATTAACTCAAACTAAAAAGGGAAGGGAAAGACCTAAAAGGACTTGTAAAGAAATTATTAAAAAGACTTTGTAGAGAAATTATTTAAATGAAAATATGTGTTTTAATAGGAAGCAATGGTGAGAGATGATTCATATGGCCAACCCCATATAGTGGAATAAAGGCTTAGTTGTGTTTTTTTGTATTAGTTTATTGATTGATATGTAATAGATTCACCTAAATCCATGCATTTAGTCATTCTGCTGGATAAGAGCTGAAATATAAGCACATCCCCTAAAACTATACTATGAAAGACGTTAATATGCTTCTCCACTACTTTTGGACACAAAACGGCTTTTTGTTCTGCTCTTCTCTTCTTCGTATAATGATTGAGCTTAGATAGGAATTCTGTCGAATGTTGCACCTCCCCCAACATTTGTCTGTATCAACCCGTCTGCACAGAAAAAGATTATATTGTACTCTTTAGATCCTTGAACTTCCTCCTCTGAGTTGAGGCCGCTTCCTACCATAACCTTAAAGCTTTGAAAGAGGCCTATCTTCCTTTAAAGATCAAGGCATCAAAGTCCCTTCCTGTTTGTAAACTATAGATGAAAGGGATCTGCTCCATAATAATGTTATCTCTTCATTCTGCTGGAATTTTTATAAGATCTTTATTCATAACCAATTCAAATATAGCTTTCACTAGATATAATACTACTTTGTTTGCCTGTTTGAATTTGACAGCGCTTGGTTAGCATTATTGCTTCTTTTTAGCTTCATTCTCTTATGCTGATACTTGTCTTCATATTAAAGATAGATTTGAAGATCTTAACCAAGCGAATGACTTCCTTTGGTATTTCGTTTAAATTAATAAATTTTTTGAACTTGTGTAAATTTTAGGATTTGCTGTTAAAATGAGTTTAAAATAAAAAATAAAAAAAAAGGTTTCACAGGATCTGCATAGTACTACATGTTCAGTACTAGTGTTCAGCTTGATTAAATTTCACTATTGCTGTTTCAGATAAATGTAATGTTGAAGCAATTACCAGAGGATGAATTTGGACCGCCAATTGGAATTAGGGAGTATTCATTGTTTGACAATCCCTCTATGCCTCAGAAGGTGCTTGTTTCAGTTGTCTGCCAAAGAGCTGCTTATCACTCTGTTCCATCTTGTATCAACAATATGCTTTTGTTTTGTTATTCTTTTCAGGTAAAAGAATCATGGCTTGATGTAAATCTTTGTCAAGAAGGATCACGAGGTTGTCAAATTTCAAATAATACAAGTCAAACAGGAGTTATCAAATTTCCAAAGCTCAGTTCTGAAGAAACGGTAATCATGACCATAGGACTCAAGTCTGTTTGATGGATATAGAACTGAAGATCAAAAATAAAGCTGATAACTTCTGTTATGTCAAATTTACTTGCATTATGTTCTTACTACTTTTGGTGGTCTGCATTTGTTGGTCAATGTACAAGTCCGGGTGCTTTTGTTCCTCACCCAGTAAACCCAAATTTTGCAAAATTAATTTAGGTGACAAATTGATTTCTTTTATATCCTCCAATGAAAGAACTGTGCAGCCAAAGCGGCTACAATTCCTAGGTTAGTGGATATAGTCTATCTAGTGAGGATTTGAAGGCAAAATCAAAGCCAAGGTCGATTTTATGGGCAAAAAATGATTTAAGGTTGCTTTGAATTTATTGTCTTCTCAAAACAAACTGATCAAAAGCTCTTTATGTCCATCAGTTTTTTCTTTAAAAAAATTGATAAATGACACTACACATTAAGCACAACTTAACATATTTTCAACATTTTTCCATGATTAAGATTGACTTGATCTGTTTAATAATCCACATTTTTTTAATCTATTCCTATTTTTATGTGGTTTGGCAAAGTGGGTGTATCCTTTACATTTAAAAGCTAATGCATGATATCCATACAATGATAATGTACATATAGTTGCTCTGTCAACTGAAGCAAATCCTTGCTAGCTTGTCCTATGTTCTATTTTAGTGAAACTATCTTATTCTTCATGATGATACTCATTTATATTAAAGATAATAACCTACCTGGTTGTGATGTTTACTGGAAAATGATATGATTTTTGTTTTCAAAGCATAGGAAAATATTCTTTCTGGGTCTTTTATGAACTTTTGGTATTATTTATTACATCTTCATTGCATTATTAGCTTCTTGTGTGCTATGCTTTCAATGCATTATAACATGCATCTCTGATAGCTGACGGAAGTCATTAATATATTGGTTGTTTGAATCAGTACAAGACTGTATTCTCATCATACAAAGATATCAAAGTCATCCAGTTCTCCTCCATGCAAGATGCCTTCAAAGGTTTCACTGACAAGGTAAGTACTGTGACAGCACATGTTGTGTTTATGAGTCTCTGGATATTTGTTATACGTAAACATAATATATAATCCTGTCATCAGTCGAAGGAAGAAAAATTCAGGAAGCGAGTGAAGACATATACAGGTATATGGTGTTGTGTAGAAAATAAAACTCCAGGCCACATATACTATGACATCTATTGGGATGAGAAACCTGATTGGAAACCCAAACCACCTCAGACTCGAGAAGAGGACCATCCACCATTTTGAGGCTTCTTCGTAGGATGCCACCAGGCCAATGCAGAGCAGTGAAGCAGAATGAAACGTACAGATGTTCTATTACCGAAAACGCACCTTGTGGAAACCATTGGAGCTGTCCACATAGCATACATGTAAGTTTATTTGGGTAGACTCAAAAGAGGGAGGAGAGGCTGACTAGCTGATTGTTTGGACAGCATAGGGTTGTATTATGTATACAAAGGACATCATGGAAAAAAATTTTGATTGTTGTTTAAATGAGGAAGTGCAAACAATAATTTAACATAATTGTTTACTTTGTAAAAAGTGTTCTTACATAGATGACGAATGCAAAAAAATAATATCCTAATAATGAAGACGAAAGGCCCAGGCTAATTATTCTGTGCCAGGGAGATTTGTCAAAAGTGTAGCTGCTAATAATGTAATAAGTATAAATTCCATCTGTGTGTAACTTTTGCTGTTAACGACATTAAACAAACATAGAATAATTTTCGGATGATTTACGGAAAGATTCAAAGCATTGAAGTTTGCATTGTGGATTGATAGCTTTCCTTGTGCAACACCAGAATTGCTCAAGGAACTTGGAACCTGTAACTCCTTCTGTTCTAAAAAAAATATTTTAGATTGAGTATAATTTTTGTTAGTTATTAAATATGAAACTTTGAATGTATCATTAAATATTTTAGTTTATATTTATATTTTTTAATTACAGTCATATATATTGATATTAATAAAAGTCTTAGAATAAATTTTTTTAAAAAAAGTAATTTTGTTTTAAAGTGAACCTCAGTTTTTATGGAGGGTGTAATTGTATGAAAAATGCACCTCAAATCATGCAAAAACCAAACAAAAACATTCCCCACCAGGCATTCCTTAATATACGAAAAATGTGAGTGTTTTCTTCTAAATAATAAAGTTTTTAAAAAATTAGAAACTAATGGTAAGATTTGGGTGTGTGTTCTCAAAATGGGATGTTCACATTTGAAAAATGCAAATTTAGAGTATGCATTCTCCAAATGTGAACTCGTGTAGGGATTTTTCTTTTTATATTAAGTTCCCGCTAAGTTTGTATGTCAAACATGCAAACCCAGCACTAATATTTTTTTTTTTAAGAAATTGCACTGAGTTCGCATGTTTGGCATGCGAACTCAGCACTATTTATTTATTTTTTTTAAATTCTGTATTGAGTTCGCATGTGCTGCATGCCAACTCAATACGGATTTTTTTTTGAAAAAAAATTCTGCGAACACATTAACACAAAAGCAAAATAAAAATAAAAATGTAAATATTCATATATAAAAAAATTGTCAATTTTACTTAGAAATTTAATGTTCATGTATTAGAGGTAAATGCTATGAGTTGTAGTGAAAATAGAAATAAATCTTTTAGGTAAAAAAATAAATAATAAAATTTATATTCTTTTACTTATAAGTTTGCACAATCATAAAAATGAATTTAGTAATATAGGTATTATGCAAAGGCTATATTATTCACTAATTTGTTAAAAATAATATCCTAAACCATAAGTGCAAAACTCTAAACATTTAAAACCCTAAACCTTAATAAGTTAAATAGTTGTAGCCTTATTCTAAAAACTTAAAACTTTCAACCTTAATCTTTATGAGTTCGCATGGTTGACAAGTTATAATTTATTATTTTAAAAAAATAAAATAAAAAAGGAGTGCTGAATTCGTGTGCAGCACATTCGAAGTCATCAAAAATTTATAAAAACCTGAATTTAACTTATTGATCATTCGTGGTAATCTTTATAGTCAAATTAATGAACCATGGTAATTTTTAAGACAAGGCAGAAAAAATACTAAAATTTATTTCTTATTTTGACAATAATAGTGCTAATGTGCTATAGGTAGGTACAATAAATCACAAATATAGAAAATTATTATGAGTTAATTTAATTATTTTTTTCTTACAAGTTTTATTGTTAAGTTTATATTAGGGCAAAATCTATTGTGATATAAAATATTGGTCGCAAGTATAATATAAACAATGTAAATTGTAATTAAAAATTTTAATATTTATGTATTAAACGTAAATGTTATGGGCTGTATTTAAAATAGGAATGAATCTTTTTAGTCAAAAAAATAAGTAATAAAATTTAAATTAAACTCATATTGATTTACTTATAAGGAGTTATTTCCCTAAATATTGATTAAAAAAAATTAAATAAATATTGATTTTTTTTTTCATTTTCTATGGAAATCGATTTTTGAAAAACTGACTTTAAAGTCGGTTTTTCAAAAACTGACATTGAAGTCGGTTTTTGAAAAACCGATTTCCTTACAATTATTTTTAATTAACATTTATTTTAATTAAAACTAGTTAATTAGTTTTTTAATCATATTTTATTTTAACAAATTCGAAAAGAATGTTATTCAAAGCTAAATTCTTCATAATCGATATTCTGCCTATCCACTTCAATTTAGTGAGTAGCTCTATAAGAATGCTAATTCTTTTGGTATGATGTTTTGGAGGCCTCAGTCATAGCAAAATAGTTGAGTAGACAAATAGATAGCGGGAATGAAATGGAAAAGGGGACGCTAAAGGTTTCAGCCTTAGCGAAAAATGGAGAGTTAAGAATTCCATGGCCAATGGGCCTATGATGTGCATTTTGGTTTTTTTGTCAATAAATACAACTACCGATTTAATAGAAAAAAAAAATTATAGTTTTGATATCTTCGAACTATTTTTTTTTCTTTCTCAAAAGACATCAAGAATCTACCAAGAAACAAGTTTTCCTTTATCCAAGAAATCCAAGCCTTAAATATTTGAAAACTCAAGATCAAATGTGGAGTTTTTCTTCCGTGTTTTTTTTTTTTTTGCAAATTCTTTGATTTCAATATCTTGGCTAAAATTAGATTTATATTCTTCACTCTTGATGTATTTTTAATTCTATTTTTTTTTTTGGGATTATGAATTGAACCCCATTATGAAGTCTAATTTATTTTAATTTGCTTTTTTAGTTTAGTTATTTATTGTTAGTTGTTTATCTATTTTGCTCTTAATACTTTTAATTGCCCTATCACCAAGTAAATAGATTAAGAAACTTTAAAGGAACTAGAAAAGGTAGTTAAAAATTAGTCTTATAATTGATAACGCTTGATCATTAACTGGAAGCCTTGGGATGGTGTATGATCAGAATATACTTACATGACATGTACTCTCCATAAAAGAACATGGATTTAATGAACTTTTAGTTAGTAATTACTCATTGGATTATATGGTAATTTTGGTTAAAGGTAATAGACAATCATAAGGTGCAATTAAATACATAAGGAGTATTGGTTGGCAATTCAGATAAATTAATTAAATTGAAGGTGATTTAAAATATTTAGATGAAGTAAAAAGAAATGTTTATAATTCTGTACATTAGTTTTCTACTTTTTATTTAATTTTCTTCGTTCTTAATAACAAAAAGATGGAGGAATGAACGTTATTAAAGCAAGCTTATGGAATTCTTTGGAAGAACAATGAAAATATGAATTCATTGCACTCAAAAGCAATCAATGACGAAGAAATGCAAAGAATTTACTTGGACAATCTACTTCTTTTATTTCCTCCTTCAAAATGAAACGTGAATAGATAAAAAAAAAAAAAAAGGCGAACTAGAAGTGTTTTTTTATTATTCACAGAGAATTTACAAGCAAGAAAGTGCTGCGCAAAAAAAAAAAATTTATTATACAGTAAGATATTTATTTTATGCATTCATGAAAGTTATTAGAAAATATTTATACAATAGTTAGGTTTAATTAAAACTATAACTCAAACTAGCTAATTCAGTAATTTACTACGGTGCTTTAAGGCACTTCTTGGACCTCAGGGGATTAGAGACCCTAATTTTTTAGTCTCCTCTTGGTAATGTATGTACAAAATTGTATTAGAAAATCTCATCCACATTAATCCTACATTGTGTGACAATGTAACAAAGCTTGTAAAATAATATCTAAGGATTGTAACTTCCGTTTTGTATCCCATAAAATAAGAGTGAATCGTTCAAATAAATCTTCTCTTCTATAGTGAAATTTTATATTCTCAACTAGAAACAAATTGTTCAAAGAAATCTTCCCTTGTATAATTGAAATTCCAATAGAATATGAGCTGCTTTAACAAATGTTTATTTTGACTACTTACTAAAATACAAGCTCGTGTTAGGCTTGTTCAATTGGTATTTAGAATATACATAAAATAAGAAATTCAGTATTTCATTAAAATGAAATTTAAAATAACAATCTCAAATCTAAGTTAATTGTATTAATATTAACAATTTCAGGTTGATTATATTTCACCCCTTCCTCCAAAAAAAAAAAAAAAAAAATTCCTATTACTGCTTTTGCAAGCCTCATCATCCATGTATCATATAAAGAGAAGCACTAAATATTTAACATCTTTTTCTCTAAATAAAATCTCAGTTCCAACGGCAATTTCATTGGACATTTTACAACTAAAAACCTTCAAGTTTCCTAAATTTGGTACAATGTAAATTCTGATTTGAGGTAATCGACAAAATAGTCCCTCATAAATTGACGAATAATCTTTTTTATCTCTCACATTTAAAACGATGAAAAAATATTCTTAATATTTTATTAGTGTAATTTTGTAGCCATCCGGCACTATTCGATCCAATTTCCATCAAAATAATAGTGTTCACCATAAAATGTACTTTTTTAGTTTTCCGTCACTATTCTATCTAATTTTTCGTCAAAATAACAATGTCAAAATGTGAACAGAATTATGTATTTCTATGACTAATATATTAGTAAAATCTTTTTGTTTAAGTACACATTTTTATATCTCATAACTAGCTATAGTAACACTACCACTTTGACAAAAAATTAGATAAAATAATAACGAAATGTTTAAAAAGTATACTAATAAAATGTTAAAAATCTTTTTTCATCATTTTAAATATAAAAAATAAAAAAAATTATTCGTCAATTTGTGTAATCCTATTTTGTCAAACTATTTGTCAGTTACCTTTTTGGTCTGTAAATTCTAACTTTTGCCCGAAACAGAAAACATCCAGCCTTACTCTGAAAATCGCATCTATTGAAACTGCCCTGGTTTGCATTAGCCACTTTTGCTGATTCTGTCTTGCGCAGCTAGATTTCACAGCGGGAACTGGCATCGTACAAACACTTGCAAACAAAATTAAACTAAGACCCAATATAAAAGCTGTTAAACCAAGACCAACCTAATATAAAAGCTGTCAAAACGAAGACCAACCTCATATAAAAACTGTTTCTCCCTTTTAACGTAAAAGCGGTTTATCATTTCTTTTTCCTAATCACCGTTTACAGGATCTCAAGACCCCATGAAGACATTGGATATCAAACAGCAATAATCAACACCGCAAACTATCACAAAAATCCACCGAATTATTGTAGTGCTTCTCACTCTAGGGGTTTTCTATAGCCAATCAAATTACGACACCTAATATTAGACATTTAAATATGCAAAAGGATACCCCCTCTGGAGCTAGCTGTTCAGCCAACAGAGCCAAAACTTCTTGCGAGGTGTAGCATACAAAATCATAACAGTGTACAAAAATACTCAAAGCAAGTATCAAGAAAGATCTCTTCAACAAGGTGCCGTTGTGCTTTATGCAGCAACCATGATTTCTTCAACAAACAAGTAATTGCCACAGGGTCGCATTTCAGAGGATTGCACAGCTAGCACAGTCAAATAGCCATTCTCATCAGTATCACCAAGGTAAAGACCAGATCTTCTATGAGCTTCTGTCTGCAGATAGGAATAGGTGATTTGGGGCACATAACCTTGTCAATGACTACGTTAATCATCCAGGTAGTAATAGGATCCTGCAGACTTCTGCTCCCTGTCCTTGGTTGAATCCAGCTTATTGATTCTTGGACGAAAATTAGTTGGATCCCGTCTAAATGTAATGTCAAGATGCTGCATAAAAACCCATCTAAAATTAAAAAGGCTGCAGAATATGTGTACAAAGAAAATTGTTGCAAAGAAAATGGGGACTAGGAAAACCACACTATGGCAGGATATACTGTCAACCATCAGTATAGACATCTCAAGTATTCTGTAGATCTATCCTTTTCTCAGGAATAGGCATCTCTTGCAAGCAAAAGGATTGAGGATCTTTTTGGATTTGAGGTGATGCTGCAACATCTAAGCACAAAGCAGGAACATCAAGAAGATGAAAAAGAGGGCTTACAGATAAGAATAAATTCATTCCAGTCAACAATGACTGAGGTGCATTTGCAACACAATCTACTGATGCCTTTCCTTCATACACAACAACTCGATCAGCCAGGTAAGTTGCCATTATGAAGTCATGCTCAACCACAAATGCTGTCTTCTTCGCATGCAATATAAATCTCTTTATGACTTTAGAAGCAACAATGCGCTGCTCAGAGTCGAGATATGCACTTGGTTCATCAATCAGATAGATATCAGCAGGCTGAATGACAGAGCAAACAATTAAGTCAGAAATGAAAAGAAAACTAAACCAGTATAATTTGAAGAGAGTAAAAGGGCAGCCTAGTGCATAGAAACTACCAAATGTGTGCGGTTAAAGGAAGGGTCAGGCCATTAAGGCCTAAAGTGCGTTATCTGAATTAAAATAGTTCAACAAATTCCTGGGGCTAGCTATATTGTTATTTATTATCACATCAACTCTTTTTAAGTCAATTCTCAATTCAACCATGTGCTACCGAATAAGGATAAGAATGCGAAGCCGAGAGAAGACAATGACACCTATGCTTCAAGGCATTAACTTGGAAAATGCAAGAAGACAATGACTCCCATCTTTCTTGTAGTGATGGGAGTCACTGGACTAGGAAAATAAAAAAAAATGAAGATCAGTCTTTTAATTATCATATTAGCTCCACAAATAACATGGGAAAATGAAAACACCATCATTTGGGAAAAAATAATAACAATAACAAGGAACGAAAAGAAATAGGTACACATATCCTCCAGAAGATTTACCTTCCCAAGACAGAGAGCTAACGCAACTCTTTGTAACTCTCCACCAGAAAGGTTTACAACATCTTGATCCATTAATTGCTCAATCTGGAGAGGCTTCATGACATCCGATATGAACTGAGGATGAGTGTACGAATCCCGTATTTTTGAATGCAGCAATTGCCTCACAGAATGCTGAAATTTGGGACTAATTTTTTGTGGCTTGTAAGATACATTAAATTCGGGGATCTCCACATCATCGCCCTCCACTTCATCAGGCTTCAATAAACCAGCCTGCCAGATTTAAAATATAAGACAAGCCTTCAGTAATCAAAGAAGAGTTCACAATAGATACAAGGAGAAGTAATGAAAATAGGACATACCAGCATACGGATAAATGTTGTTTTTCCAGTTCCATTCTCACCAAGCATGACAATAATCTGAGAGTCAGTAAATTCACCCTCAACAACCTTAAGCCTGAAATTGCCCTGAGTTTTAGTCATAGTTGGGTATTTATATCGAGCATACGTTTCAATTTCCTCGGCACTTTCCTGCGGGGTCTCAGCTACCTGGTAGAAGAGAAATTATTTAATATTACTGCACTCTCACATTATATTGCCTTACTAGCACCATGACATTTACCTTAAAAGTAAGTGATTCATCCCTGAACCGTAGATTTTCCGTTGGAACAAATCCGGCCAAAAATATGTTAATTCCTTCTCGAACAGAGAATGGAAGTGTTACAACACCATATGCACCAGGCTTCCCATATAGGCAGCAGATGAAGTCAGACAGATAATCCAAAACACTTAGATCGTGCTCTACAACAATTACATAACTACAAAACAAAATAAATGAATAAATGGTAAGTAGGTCTCTTTCTTTTCGTACAAAAGTATAGAATGCCCAACGTAACTAGAAACAGGAAGTAAGATCAAACCTGTTGGGACGGAGTAAAGATCGAACAACTTGGGCAGCTTTAAGCCTCTGTTTCACATCGAGGTAACTTGAGGGTTCATCAAACATGTATATTTCTGCATTCTGAATTGCAACTACCGCAATGGCAAACCTCTGAAGCTCTCCACCAGATAAATCCCCCACATTACGATCCAACACTTGCTCCAGTTCAAGGTCCACACAAAGTTCTCCTTTCATCTCTCTTTCATCTTTTTGATCAAGAACTTGGCCAACATTTCCTTGGACTGCTTTCGGTATGTGGTCAACATACTGGGGCTTGATGATTGCCTATTTCAGGAATAGAAAGGAGGATAAGTGAATAATGCATGAAATATCATACATAATTAATAAAATGTCAACCAACTAATAACTTCGCCTGGCACGTAGTACAAATGCTTTACTAAAACCAACTGTACATGCTGAAATCATTTCATCAACCTTTTTCGGACCAGCGTCATGCTTAAAAATATTTTGCCCAAAAAGTTTACTTAATGCCCTAAATAATACAAATTACCAACATATATTATTGGCTAAGGAAATTGATTAGCCAAGTTATTCAATTTATTATTATCAAATACGTTATACCTCACTCTAGTCCAACAAATTTATCTATCTTCAAGTCATGTTATGACATTGATAAATTTCAACCACAAATAACAACCAAACAAACAAAAAAACAAAACAAAAAGACTATGAGAAAGGACAAATTCAAGAAAAGAAAACATGTAATAACAAATCAAGAACACCAAATCACCCCAGCTCTGGAATTTTGAAAAAAAAAAATTAAAAAAACACTTGCCCACAACTTACCTGAATAATTTGCAGAAGGACACTAACACAGCTTACACCATCAGATACACCAATATATTAAAACTGTGCATTGTAAAAATTACAGAAGATACATTTTCCATTTTTGCCATTTTATAGGGATAAGATATTCAAGGAAGCTGCAGCATACTAGTGCATAATCGATTTCTATGAAAAATTGTAACACAACTAAACAAATTCAGCAAAATAAACAGAGAGTGACAAAAATCATGTTCGTTTCTTTTCTTTAGCATATTTCTTCTGGGAACATTATTTTTCTCTCTTTTGCTTCTTTTCATCGTAACCCCAACTAGTTTGGGATAAAGGTGCTGTTCATGTTGATGTTTCTTCTTTTCATCGTAATGGAGTCAATTATTTGGATTGTCCTTTCTCAGTTTTTGAATTTGGAACAAGGGGAGAAGTGGATACGAGTAACATATGATCCAAGTATAAATATTTGCAGAAAAAAGATGATGTGCATCCTTGAGTAATATATTCAAAATAATAAACCTTTAAGTGGTCTTCCAAGATACGAGTAAAATAATTTTGGAGTTCAGATCCTCGAAAGTAAGTCAAGATCTCTTGCCAATCAGGAGGGTTCTGCACCAAATGAAAATGAAACTTCATAAAGAACTTCAATCCCATCTTATATGTAAAAAGTCAGAGAGATGGAAGCTGATATAATTACATTGAAGCGGCCCAAGTTAGGTTTCAATTTCCCAGCCAAAACTTTCAGGGCTGTTGATTTCCCAATGCCATTTGTTCCAACCAGGCCAAGAACCTGACCAGGTCGTGGAACTGGTAACCTGCACAAAAGTATTCAGCAAAATCAATGTAAATTTAGCTAATAAAAACAACTAAGCCTTTACCCCACTATGTGAGGTCAGCTATATGGATCATATCTTACCATTGTGTTCTATCAAAACGCATTTTCATTTAAGTTTAGATATGTCATGTCTTTTTTTAATAATTTCTTTCCAACCTTCCCCTTGTAAATTCAACTAATAAAAAACTTAAAAAAAAAACAAAAAACAGTTTCATAAAGCACCAGTCCAGAATCAGGTAAGTGGAATAATGCAAAGAGAAAGAGAGACAATATAAAATCAATTAGTTCATTTTTTCAAATGATACTAAAAGATAAACACGGCAACCAATATTTGAAATCTTGCATTCAAAAAATCAGAACTATATTTGGTTTCAATGGCAATTAGGTGTTGTTATGAATAAGAAAAACAATTGAAACCCAAAATATAAACAGAGAGAGAAAAATGTACTAAGGAAAGAAAAAAAGGGGGGGGAGTGGAGAAGGTGAGAAACTCCAAGAGAACTGATAAATCTTAGGCCTCGTTTGGACAGGAAGTTTGTATTTGCAAATAAGAAAATTCTCAAACAAAAACAAACTATCCAAACACATTTTTATTTCAAATTTTAAAATTCAAATTTTCCCACTCAAATTCCTCTCACATAATTTTAAAAAATTTTCTCACTTATTTTTCCCTCCAAAATACTTTTTCTATAAAAAAATACCTACCAAAATTTTCACACATTCCAATACAACTTTTCTCAAATAAGAACAATCCAAACGAAGCCTTAATTCTCAACAAGTTACTTGGTACAAGTACTCTTTTCCACAAGCACTTGGTTAAAAAAAAAAAAAAATGAGTGGATTGAAGATCATACTTCTAAGGAGATAATATTAATACAAATTTAAACACCAAAACCTATACATTCGCGTATGATATCAAAAAGCCCATAAACTAACCTATGCAATTTGAATGTGTTTGGACCATAACGATGGGTTGTATCCTTATCCAGGTCTTTTGGCAAATTGATAATTTGAATAGCCTCAAACGGACATTTCTGAAATGACAAGTGAAGCACTAGTTAGCCACACCAACTTCATGTTCACATTATCCATCAAATATCAATGAAGAAAATTGTTATTGGACAGACCTTAACACAAATACCACATCCAATGCATAGCTCCTCTGATATGAAAGCTATCTTAGATGCAGCCGTCACCTCAATACAAAGCCTTCCTGGCAATACAAAGGTGATATTGTTAAGAAAACAAATATATAAGATTCAGAGTAATGTTTACATAACCTTTTTATGGAAAATAAACTAAAAGAGAAAGCCCCAAAAAAAAATACTCAAGAGTCAACACAAACAGAAAAAATAAGATTTGCCAGCATATGAAACTTAAACCGCTACAACATTTTGCTTCATTTTTTTTCGGCACACTTGAAAGACATCTCTAGAAATTGCAACAATCTTAAATGTATTAGCAAGAGAGCAAGTACAGTACAATAGCAAAATAATTTCCACACAATTAAATTTCATAATTCAACTATAATGCTTTTGCGTTCTATAAGCCTACGAACACCAAAAGAAGAATACAGTGGAAGCAACAAAGCACGTGACTTGTCTGCGGGATTCATCAAAATCAGGAGTTGCAAAGTGTTGCATTTGACTCTAGTGTTCTGTAAACTGGCCCAGTACACAAGGATGACATGAAGTAGGAGTCTAGGAGACTTGAACTCAAAAAAATTAATAATTATGGGATGCTTCAAACGAAATATTGTTCAGCATCATTCTATAAAATTTTCTTAATATTTATTGTGAAGATAAATTATTTTCAAGGCATACGCAGTACAATTTACAAGAATATACACAACATGAAGCATATGAAGGTACACCTTTAAAAATAGTTTATCATCTCCATGCCCCGGTTTTGCAAAAAGCTAAGTTAAAATATATGCTCATACCCAAATCGCCAAGTACAATGTTACAATGGCTTTTACAATAGTCAGTGAAAGCCATAACAGATAAAAAGCAATCATCTAGCTTATATCTTTGAATCATCAACATTTAGCACCATTAAATGGAGGTTATTTCCATGCCTGCATTTCCATAAATATTTTGACATATTAACTAAAAAATGTAAAAGCAGATGAACATTCATTTCATGACTTCAGACAGCATGCATTGCACTTTCTGCAGAACAAGAAATCCCCGACAGTTTTTAAACTATGCAAATCACAAGCTAACAGGGCTTAATGGAAAAAGAATAATTCAGTCAACAAGGATAAAAATAACTCAGTGAACATAGATACTTGAACACAATAGTCACTCTACACTGCAAGAAAGATAAATCAACAGAAGGCAAAACATATAAGAACAAGCAATACAGGCCATCCAAGTAGATAACAAAGTGTAACAGCCGCACATACAAACACGTCCATTGCTTCCAAATCTATTTGGTTGACTTCAACAATAAAAACTGACAAAAAGCTGTGCACCGAGCAAACTTTTATTTAAAAGTTTAGTATACATTTGAACTTCGCAAAAATGAAACATAAGCCATTGTTCATCATACACATAGTGGACAACAAAAAATTAAAACTACCTCCATGTAGATTAAATAAATTAATGTTCCTTTATGATTTTCTCAGATACTTTCTAGCAGATTACTCTAAAAATCCAAGCAAAACCCAGGAATTAACCCCTTCATAAACCACAACACATTTCAATATTGAACCAAGATTGCATGGGACCAGATGTAGATTGGCCCTCATCCATGGTTAGCAGTGCCAAAGAAAGATAAGAACAGTCAAGCCGATCATGTATTCAATTACATAAAAATGCATAAATTTGTCTAGTCAGAGAATATAAGAAAGTTTCGCATATACAAAAGATGCCTGAAATCCAGTCCCAAGGCTGCTTATACACGTTTCCAGATCAACATCTAGGTCCATGTCTACATGGATCTGCGATGTAACCAGCTATTGTACAATAAACGACAAATACATACTCAATTGTACATGGCATAAACACAAAGAAATAACATCCAAAAAGGAAAGCAGATAAACTTCTGCGATTTCAAGGATAGATAATTTTGCCTGTAATGTAACAACCTCAACGTCCACTAATCCAACCAATAAATAACACTAAGTTAAAAATTCAAACATCAATCGATTCATGATAAACTCATCAATCTCAAACCAAGAAAAATAACTATTAGTTCCACATATACTCCAAATCAGAAACAAATACAAAACCCATTAAAACTGAACAACCATCAAATTACAATATCCAGGAAAATAAAAATACGATTATCACAAAAAAAGATCAAGAAATACCCAAAAGTTTTCTTATTTAAAAAAAAAAAGGAAAAAGAAAAACAGAAAGTACCCGTTTTGACAACGGGGCAACTCTTCTTACACTCCTGCCGGCATTTCTTCGGTTTACACTTATCAGAACTCACTATAGCAATACGCGTCAATCTCTGATCGGCCATCTCTCTTTATCTGAGATTAAATTTAATATACATAAAAGCAAAACAATTCAGAAACCCTAACCCTAAATAACTGAATCACAAAATTAAATCCGAAAAATGTATCTGTGCGCTTGAAGCTTCACGTAAATTAAAGGATTTTAACAAATACGTAAAGAAAACTTTTACCTGCGAAGGATTTCGGTGAGAGGCGTGTGGTGGGAACAAGGGGAGGATTATCAGAGACGACAAAAAAATGGCTGCGTGCGAGTGCGTGTTTTCAGCAAGGAATTACCGTGTGTGAATATATATAATGTGAACAAAAATTTTGTTAAAATGAAAAAAGAAAAAGAATGTGCGAGTGAAAGAAAGAAAGAAGAAAATTTTCTTTACGTGGCAAGCACGCAGTAAAGTTCCCCTTCTTGTTTTTCTTTGGTTTTTTCGCGCAGCTAGGGTTTCTACACACCTAAGAGTAGGGAAATTACTGGTTCGGTTATGGTTTCTTGCCTATTTATATTTGTGGATGAGTATTTTATGACAATTGTGATTTTGAGGGTGAATGTTTTTGTGTGCGGTGATTGAGTCCCTTGTCAATCAATTGATGCCTTGGGAAATGGGGGGAGGGAGTTAACACCTGTCCTACTATCATCCTCATAAATTGCAATTTAATAAATATAAAATGAATAAAATTTGTGTAAATTAAACAAATTGTTATCCAAGTATTTATATTATGGATCACTATTTTTCTTCTTAGTTGAATATTAATTACCTTAAACCATTTGCTACTTTTTCTTCACTATAACGTTAGTAATTTCATTAAAAATAAGTAATTGTACATATACTAGCCATCAAACCGAGGCTAATTACTCTCCTTAGTATTCTGACCTGACCACGAAGGAAAAAACAATAACAGATCATGACTGTTGCAACATCCAAACTTAAACCAAAAAGACTTCAAAAAGCAACACCAAATCTACTACGTCCATGAGTTGAACAAAGCCAAAACTAGCAAACAACATGCCCGAAACATTCCTGTGTCCATGAGCTGAACAAAGCCAAAACTGGCAGTCAACGTGCCTAAAACATTTGCAGACCATAACTTAATGATGATGCTCTGGTCATGTAGAACAAGATTTCTAAAAATGTCAATAGACAGAACTCTAGTAGTGCCATTGACAGGATTGTCCCTATTGGCAACCCATACCACTGTTTGTTCTGAGACTAAAGAAACCAAGGGCAAAGTTGATTCCACTGGACACTAAAACATCTCGTTCTGTGTGATGGTGTCCCTGGAAGTGCAGTATTGAAGAAAAGTCAACAGCCTACACCAAAACATTACCCACTGCCTCAAATCACACCACACAAACGGCAAAGAGCAATTCCAATACCACACCAAGAGCAAACACAATATGCCATCTTTAAACAATATTTTACATCACTCAATGTGACCTACTGGAGACAATGTGAAGTACGCACAATAATTCAGCAATCACATCAGGATGAAACAAAAAAAAAAACCACCACAACCCTTCAAAGCAACCACTACAACCACAGAAAAACACATGAGAATAACACACGAAAATCAATTCCACACAAAAACCCGACAGCTACTACCACACGATCAACCCTTCAAAGCCCCCACTACCACAACAAAAAACATAGAGAAGAACACACAAGAAACACCACACAAATACCTCGCACCTAATCATAAGTTGCAAAATTAAAAAAATCCAAAAACCAGTAGCAAAACCACAACAGCTTGGCTTTTCCTCTCCACCAAGGAACAAATTAAAATAAAAACAAACAAACGGTTTATAGCAATAAAGCCTAGCTATGAGCCACATAGATAAAAAGTTAAGGCTCAATGCCAGGAACACAAATACAGAACAAAGCACCAACCACAGCAGATACACCTCAAACACAAAGCATGGGAAATACGTAAAAAGTAACTAGAACCCAAAGAAGATAAATAAAATAAGAAAACGCCAAATTATTATTCCAAACAGCCAAAGCCTGTGCACCACAAATGTTAATTCCAACAGCCAATTCCCTCCTAACCAAGAAAAGAAACATTAGTATAGGGAAATTCAGGATTAACCAGGAGAAACAAAAAAGTAACTGGAAAAAGAAGGCTAACTCCCTCTTTAAAACACCAAGTCAAGCTTGTGACCCTTCTACATTTCCAGCCACTGCTCGAGTTTGTTGACATTCAATCCATTCCAGTACTGCCAGATTTATAATCTTCTGTTTTGACTCTTTTCCCTTAGAAAATCCATAAGTTCCAAGTCTTCCACAACCACCACAATATATACACTAATAACTGCACTCGATCCAACACTATGCTAGTAGTCCCCACACTACACACTTTGCCCTACTAGCTTTGAAAACAGCCACTTTCCTCGTGCAATCCCTCCCAACTCACTGGAGATATTTTCCACACAAGCTTGGCCCGGTCACAAGTAAATAATAAATGTTCTTGTGTTTTCTCCTATACCCTGCACATACTACAAATTGGATCTAATCCAATCCCTTTCTTTAACAACTCCACCTTAGTTGGAACTATCTCTTGACAACATCTCCACAAAAAAAAATTTCAGCTTACCCTTTATTTGGAGTCGCCAAATTGTCCTCCACATTCTTTTAATTTCCCTATGCTCTTTACTACTCTCAGCAATGCAGGTTGCATGTCTTCTTGCCTCCACAGCACACTCATAAGCCGAAATCACCGTATATTGACCTTTACTATCATAATGCCATCTTATCTGATTTTTGTCCCCTATTTGGCTAATTTGAATTTTAAGAATTTTGTCAGTATCTTGTAGGCGAAACAAACTCCTAACCAACCTTTGATTCCATTCCTTTCCATCTTCAGCCATCAGCTGACTACACCATGTGACTTGCACCGCAGTAGTCTCAGTTAGGAGTAGTTTCAAATTGACCCTGTGAGCCAACCAAGGAGACTCCCATACTCTGATAGACTTACCATATCTTACTTGATACATCAGCCACATATCCAGAATATACTTTACCTTCATCCAACACTCCCACAACCATGATGCATATGATGGAACACCTACTTTCAACAGCCCACCCTTTGGAAAGTATCTAGCCCTCATCACCCTACACATCAGTAGACTTGGATTTGAGATTAATCACCATAGTTGCTTAACCAGCAATGCATCATTAAACAGTTGAAAATCGTGGAAACCCAATCCCCCCATTTCTTTTGGAATTACTAGCTTGGATCATTTTTTCCAATAAATCTTCACCCCTTTATTTTCATTGAACCCCCACCAAAAATTTGTAGCCTCCCTGCACAATGCTTTACAAATTCTGACTGGCAACTTGAAACACGACATAACATAAACAAACAATGAATCAAACACTATTTTGATAAGAACCTCATTTCCTGCTTTGACTCAACAACTTTGCTTGCTAACTTCCAATTCAGCTTCGGGCAGAGTCCAACACATATTTAAAAACTTCCTTCTTAGATTTACCAATAACCAATGGTAACCTCAAATACCAGGCACTCCTTTGTTCCTTAACACAGCCCAAAGTTTGGATAACACTTGCTTTACAGCCTTCACAAACACACTGATTAAATAATATAGAAGATTTATCCAAACTAACAAGCTGTCTAGACACTGCACATTACTCTTCCATGATCTTTTGGACTTGCTGAGCTTGCTTCACTGTAACCTCACAAAAAAGTAAAGAGTCATATGCAAAAAAGAAATGAGTTAGCAGTGGACCATTCCGACACAATCTCATTCCTTGATACTCTTTATCTCGAACTGCCTTACTAATCAAAGTTGAGAAAGCTTCCGAGACAATGAGGAAAAGATATGAAGATATTGGATTCCCTTGCCTAAGACCCCTAGATGGTAACACATATCCACTAACTTGGCCATTTATATTAAAAGAACCAATACATTTAACAACCCACTCAATGAATCTCCCTGCAAACCCCATTTGTTTTAATACCTGAATTAAAAAGCCCACTCAACTCAATCATATGCCTTAACCATATCTAATTTTAAGGCCATAAAACTCCTATTTCTTCCCCTAAGACTATTAATATAGTGGATACATACATGTGCAATAGCCACATTATCAAGAATTTGCTTTCCTGGAATGAATGCAGCCTAACTTTCATGGATACAAAAGTGAAAATCAGCCACACTCGATCCTTCATTCTTGATTCTTCATGGATGACTAGAATGGCAAATGAGGAGCTAAGTTCGGAAGTCTTCCTTGCTTTCCTTGCTTTCCTTGCTTCCTTAGTTTCTTGAGCTTCAATTAACTTGGTTATAAGTGTTGCTAAAGCAGCTTGCATTCTCTAAATTTGTGACCTAATCATAGGCCCTCCAATGCCTTGCAATGGATCAATGTGTGGACGTCTCTTTGTAGGTGAATTCTCAACTAAACATCTAACTTGTGCTCTTAGATTGGTCTCTTTCGGATTTGATTGAGTTGTGTTGGCTGAATGGTTGATTGTTTCAACCTGGCCTCTCACATTTTCATCACAGAAGCTTTCTTCCTCTTTTCTTTTTTTTTCTTTAAATATCAGACAACGTTGTAGTTTTTTAATAGATAAGGTAAGTAGTTATCTTACTACTTTCAAATTCCTATATAGGTAATTTAACTAATATATTATTACTATTATTTTAATGATATATACAAATAATTATTTATGTAAAATTGGTCTAGGTATTACATTTGTCACACCCTAGTCCAATGGACTGGCTCAATAACTTTTGGACTTTGTCTTTACTAGTCCAAAATGGTTAAGCCAAATTATTAGTAGTCTATTAGATAGGGTCTTATATACATTCCTTTCATTCCTTAACTTTCCGATGTAGGATTGGAATATCACGTTTTTCCACTCTTTAAGGTCATATATATTCCTTTCATTCATTAACTTTTCAATGTGGGGCTGAAATATCACATTCTTCCCCTCTTAAGGTCTTTGTGTCCTTGCAAAGTCTATCCTATTTAGCCGAGTCTCCCCTGGAATGGGACTCTAGAGGTGGCTCTCATCGTCCAACCTATTTAGCCTCCCTTAAGGTCTTTGCATCCTTACAAGGTCCAATCCATTTAGCCCAATCTCCCCTGAAATGGGACTCTAAAGGTGCTCCCGTCATCCAACCCATTTAGTGCAATCTCCCCGGGAACAAAACTCTAGAGGTGGCTCTTGTTGTAGAAATTTGTCCCATTTATAGGTTCAAAAGATGGCTCCTGCTAGTACATTTAACTCCCGAACCAAATCGGATTTGATACCAATTGTAATGACCCAATCTAATGAACTGGCCCAATAACTTTTGGACTTTGTCCTCACTAGTCCAAAATATTTAAACCAAATTATTAGTAGTCTCTCAAATATTTAAACCATATTTTTATGTAAATATTTTAATTTATTTGTAACAAATTGACTAATTTTAATTAAAAAATTTATTTGAATTGTCAAAAACAATACTAATTCATATTTGATAACTATGTTAGATATTTTTGGTGGAACAAAGCTATAACTTTCTTTGGCTTTTTTCATTTTGGATCAAATCAGATCTGATTGGATCAAACTCGATCCGATTCGAAAAATATAATTGATCCAATTTGATTTGGAAATCAAAATGAACACCTCTAAAGACAACAACAAAAATAAGCTTTTCATTTGTTAGTAAGGGACTTGCAAAAGAAAATATAGCATGCTTAGGCAAAAGTTAGGTATCACTTATCAAGTCCAATTTTTATTGCTCTAAAAGTTATCAAATTCACACAACTACAAGTAACCGCTAGGCTTATCCCAACGGCTACCCAACCATGCCAACTGTGAGTTGGAACCAAAAGGGTCCGAGTTCAAACTCCCAATTTGTCATTATCCCCCCCCACTCCATGCCAAAGGCGAGTTGGGTTTAAGAGAGCAAAGGTTTGAAACCCCAGTTTGTCATCTCCCTCTCCTTCGTTCTCTCTCCCTTTTAGTAGGGTTTCACCCCTCAAGTGAGGCATGAATAAGGTCACCTTCTAATAGATTAGGGACATGCCAAAGGCAAGTTCAGACCAAGAAGGTAGGGGTTCGAACCTCTAGTTTGTCATTCCCCTCCCCATTCTCCCTCCCTCTTGGTGGGGGTGGGGCCAAGAGAGCAGGGGTTCGAACCCCCAGTTTGTTATCTCACACTCTCTCGTTCTTTCTCTCTTTTGGTGGGGGTTTCACCTCTCGAGTGATGCATACATAGAGACACATGTCTAATACATTAAAAATACCCTTGTAAAGGAATAATTGTAATAGTATAGGGATTTCAAAAAAAAAAAAAAAAACACAACTACGAGCATTTCAAAACAACCGTCCAAAATTTCCAAATTGATGTAAAGGACATAGTTCCAAAATTTTCAACATGATAATGAACCAAAATTTGAAAACTCCACTAGAGTTAGAGACATTAGATTGCTTCTTCTTCTTCTTCTACTTCTTCTTTCTTTTTTTTTTTTTTTTTTTGTTTTTGATACTTGTCATTTCTCTTTTGTTCCAAAATAAGATGACATTTCTTGTAGGAATTTAGTTTCTTTTGTCTTAGAGAGCCCCAACTTAATGACATGGACCTCTAGTTATGCAAATTTTTTGTTGTCTTAGCTAAGATAAGATTATTGCTAGTTAGCAACTGTAAATGTATTCAATACGATTATTCTTAATAAAATGGCTATCATTTTATAGTGGGGAAAAAAGAATATTTGAATTTTGAACTTGTGGCTAAGAGTGCTATTAGAATACTTACTAAACTTGATCCACAAGAAGGGATTTGGACCAAATCAGCCACCAAAATCCTTACTTTTATTAATTAATCCTTACTATGAGGAAAAGGAGAAAAAAAAAATCTTTAAAAAGCATGGTAAAATTAAAAGTTCCAAGAGAGAAATAAAAATTTTTAAAAATTTCTCCACAAGATTTTTACATAGATTTGTACATTTTCGTCCACAAGATTTTTTGCAAAAATATTATATATTGTGTATAAAAATATCCATTGTTATATCATTAACGAGAATTTCAAAATTTTCTATGTTTTCTTTATAAACTAATGTTCATCCTGTTCAAATGAATAGAACATTATTTATTCAATCATGAAGTTATTTGTTTAGTTTTAAAATAAAAGAAATTGTGAGACTATTTCTTCAATCCTAAAGTTAATTTTTATTTTTAAAATAAAAAATGATTTTAACAATAAAATGCTAAAGAATACATGTATTTAATAAAATTATTATTATTCAATGCAATGAAATAGTTATCAAATTAAACAATAAATACTTACTTAAAAGCAAAAATAAATTCTTAACACCAATAAAAAAAATTCTTAACATCAAAATTGCCTTTAAAGGGTTCATGGGTTACCTTCAGAGTGTTTGATATTTTTTGTAAAAAAACCAAGTTCAATATCATTTTATTAATTACAACCAATAAAACAAATATGCAACTTAATATCATTCAAGGTAATACATACCACACACTCATGTATATTATACTGAATTGTAATTATGAAAGTAGCACAAAATAAAATAAAAAAATCAACCTGATACCTCATTGTCAATCTTTTCAATTTCACTAAATATAAACACTTAACTCCAATACATTTTCCTACAAATTCATAGATTGATAATTTAAGTAAAAATAAATCAAGTACAAAACAAATTGTGAAATTCTATACACTAAATACCACACTCTTCTAGCTTATCTCCGCCATCACCCTAATCCCCATCAAAAAAAAAAAAAAAAACAAAAAACACCACCCTCGAAATAAACAATTAGAATGAATTAAGAATTGAATGAAGATGATAGGGATATAATCATGGGCGAGCATATTTTTATCCCACATTTCATGATGATAAATGCTAATCCAAAATCTCTAAATATCTCACTTCAAAAAATTTGAAAATAACAAGAAAAAGTGTTCATACAATGAATTATTAAAAAAAAATTAGCCACATTTTTATCTAACTCAAAATCTTGAAACATCCCATTTCTGCAAACTTTAAAATATATATTAAAACAAAAAAATTATCATATGATGACATAGAAAAAGAGTTTTATTCATTTTTTTTTTCTGAATGCAAAGTGAAATGGAGAGCACTATACATGATGAATAGAGATAAATAATTGAGATTTTAGAAATTTTTAAATTGAAAATTTTAAAAGTTAATTGAACAGCCAAACAATGGTAACTTGTTATCTTGTTAGTAGTTGTGACTTGTGAGCAAGAGAAACTAAAGAATGAATTCAAAAAACTTATGAAAAAATTAAATTAAAATAAAATTACTCGAAATAGTGTAGGTAAAAAAAAAAAAAACTATTTAACTAGTAACACAGAGAATTAACACACTAACAAAAATGTAAGGAAATGAACATTTTTTTTATTCTATATATATAATAGATAGATTTTCAAAAATATTTACCATTTCTTCATGAATTTTAAATTTTACATCACATTAACAAACAATTTCCACAAATAAAAAGATTTTCCATCTTTCAAAAATCAACACCACTCCTGTCCTGCCACAATTAACACTTTGGTTAGATTATTAATCCTTTAATCGTTTGCATTGAAGGGAGTATTTCTACACAATGTGATCTTATTCAAGAGTCAAGCCTTATTTTTTATTACCACTTTTAATAAAAAAAAAAAAAAGTTTTCCAAATTCACTTCGGAATGGGAAAAGGTTTATTTCCTTCTCAACATCTTAGGATTGAAAACAAGGAAATGAAACTCAAGACTAAGACGTCAAGATGTTTGATTTAATGGCACTCCTGGAAACAGAGAACAGTAATGGGTAGCAAAGAATTTCCTGTAAGTATGGGTCGCAACTGAGGTGGGAAAGAGTGAGAATTGGGTGGGAATTTAATAGGTGGAAAATTGATGAGGATGGAGAATTAAATACTCATTAATTTTAAATATTAGGTGGGATTAGTAGATAATAATAATGGGTAATCCCATTACTTATTATTTTTCCAAAAATGATAAATATTCTATTATAAATTGAAAAATATACATAGTTAAAAAGCTAAATGATTTTCACAGTAATCGTCACTACGAAGGACAAGCAGTCACTATAGATAGGCCTACAAAATACTTCCAAGAGGAAAAAAACCATAATACATAGGGAATTAAGCCCTAATAAATAGAGACATAACCATTACCTATTAATTAATTACATAGGGAATTAATTACCCAATAAATTCCTAATAAAAAAATTACTAAATATTCCCGATTAAATCCCATTAAATTAATATTTTTTTATTAAATTATCTTTAATAGTTCATTATTCAATATTATCCAATTATTACCCATTTAACCATTCATATTGGAACCCATAGGTATCCCACAACCCACCCAATAAATTCTCTATCCCAATAACATTCATTTATTTCCAATAGGTATTTTTATAAATATAAAAAATCCAATAACTCCATTTCATTGGATTCCCACTAGAACTAAAATTCCCACTAGAACTATAGAAATATTACCAACTCTACTACTTGTGAAACCAGAATCACCAAAGGTCCAAAACAAGCAAGCCAAGAGCCACAAGTGAACAAAAGTTCCACTTATAATATTGACAACAAAGGGATTAACCTACAAAGATTCAAGCGCGCAATATGTCATCTCTTAGCAGAGGCAAACTCTAGCACAAGTTAGAGCGCAAGATTCGATTTACAGCTAATGTAATCTAATCAAAATGCTCAAAACAGCAACTTACTACTATATTGTAAAGATTATGGCTATTAAGGAACACTTCAAGAAACAAGAGTCAGACCCGGCATAGCTGCAAGGACATATTTGTCTAATTATTTGTAAAATGAAAAGACTTGAGGCAGTCAGAATCTACTCGCCCCATTACATGAAAAGATTGAGTTACTTCCACTTTTTGAACTTTCCTCCGAACATACCATGCTTCTTGTGTTTGCCAAATTTTCCATGCTTGCCATGCTTGAATTTACCATGTCCATAGTGAGCACCATGCGCATAACCACCATGTCCCATATGTCCCATATGTCCCATATGTCCTGCATGTCCCGAATGAGCACCATGTGCCAAGTGAGAGGCACCATAGGCAGCTGCTGCAGCTGCAGCACCTCCAGCTAGCATTGCCCCCATGCCGGGTCCATGCCCTGGAAGTTAAGAAAGGAAACAAGTTGGTTTACACATTCAAACAGAAACAAACCAAAACTTACATCTTGTATAAGGACATCTTGCAATTTCACACAACACTCAAAATCAAAAACTCCATGATGTCTCACCAATGTTCTCTCCCCAGTACCAATATCATTTATTTAAGTGAAGAAGAAAAGAACGCGAAACACTCCCCCTTTATGAACAGGGTAAGAAGTGTTCAAGGCATTAACTTAATGAGCAATTGCAAAATTGAACAACCAATTCTTGCAAAAGCTAAATAACTAGTACCATGCACCCACCCACTTCTTGACGGAAGGTATTCTCACACACACACACACAGAAGGCAAAGTATTAAAGGTGTATCATGTAAATTAACTGCATAAGAAGGACCTTATTTCACATCAAATTGGAGTAGAAAATTGTCAATAAAGCTTCTGATTTAATGTATATTTGTATCAATCAGCTAAAACAATTCTGAAACTCAAACCGAGTGTAATGGTTGTCGAAAATAAATTTAACCATTTTCAAAGAATTAGGGTTCAATTGATTCTAACAGGAAGGAGGCAGCATAACCAGGAAACAGGAAAAATGAGTGGGCGAACACCACGATAATATACAAGCAACATCCGCAACTATAGTTGTGAATGACAGATCTAGAGCATGAAAGAACTGCATAACACAACAGTTTAACAACAGATTAAGCTATATTACATTGAAAAGGAGCAAAGAGATCACCAATCTAATAATCCATGTTTCTCTCAAAGTTATGAGATTACCAAATATTCTTGCTTCCTGGCCTATAATGAAAACAACTGAACAACTTTTTCCAGGGATAAGGATGGGGAAGTTAAAATAGCAACATTGCATCTGCAAAAGTCCTTTAATGTGTCTAATAGAATTTAAAGTCTATGGCTCATTAGCAAGTTTACCCGAGTGATGCGGAGCAGATGGACCAGGATAACCTGCAGGAGGGTACCCCTGAGGAGGGTATCCAGAAGGTGGGTATCCAGAAGGTGGGTATCCCTGAGGAGGATATCCTGATGGTGGATACCCCTGAGCTGGAGGATAACCACCGGGTGGAGGATAAGCACCAGGTGGGGGAGGATACTGTCCAGGAGGGTAATGTCCAGGATACTGGCCGTGGCCGTGATGAGAAAACAGGCCTTTTTCATTGTCATCATACTTGTCTTTTCCACCTCCCATTTTTCTTCAATCCTCAACTTCTACCACCTACATAACAGAATAAAGCACACTGTCATCACACAAAAAGTTAATGTCTGCAGGATTTTCAACAAGTAGAATTCAACAAAAGAATATGTCCACAAGCATGCAAGTAAAATTGCTAAAATCTTCATGAACTGGCTAAAGTCTGGAAGATGAAATTTCCTCAGAACCCCAGAATACAACTTACCAAATTCACAGCATCACTCACCATTATCAATTTGCAGCACATATTAACCATTCACTAGCATAATTAATATTAGAGCGTTAAAAGACACATAAGAAAAGGTTTGCAGATGAAATTGTCAGGTCAGACTTTGACACATGGGAAATAAAAATCTCAAAGATGGCTTTCTGACACTCATTAGTTTTTTTCAAGAAAATAAGGGGATAAAATCAAAGAAAGCCAAATAGTGAAGCTGCAGCAAAAAGAAAGAAAAGAGGATAGACTTTGGTCGTCCATAGAAGTGACCCAGGTCTCCATGCTTAACAAAATACAAATCAACTGAGCTTGGTCAATTGTCATGATGTAATTGGCCTCTACATGGGGCTATATATCTTTAGGAAAGCAACACAGAAATTCTTTTTCACCAAAAACTTGTAGTTCTCAAGCCTCATATACTCTTGAATGAATGTGCACAAAAAATACTTTCCGAACTTATGAGAACAATGCATTTCCATAAACAATGATCAGAATCATGATTGGGCAGCACCAAACAAGGTAGAAGCTGAGAGGAGCATAATTAAATTTGCAACAGTAAATTTTCACATCTACTAAATGCAGCCGAAAAAAAAACACAGGGAAATAATCTGTGCTTTTATATGTTCTATCAGTAAATTCGATATCCACATGAAAAGTAACACTTAGACAAATGTAATTTACTAAGGTCAAACTCCAACACAGTTGAATTGGACTTGCATTAATAATCCACAACCAATAGGATTCAATGCGGTTATACATAACTAAACCAAAAACTTCCACTTCCCCTTCCCCTTCCCCTTCGAATTCCCCACCACCAAATTATAAACAAACCAGGGCAGTTACATCCCTGATAAAGGACCCCAAGATCTGGGAAACGAAATACAAAATCTAAAGAAGAAGCTACAAAAGAATAGGGACATATCCATGTACTTAGTTAAACAGGTAAGTTACTACATTGGATCAGAGTACCAAAGAACTTCTAACAAAACAATAGTCGTTCCTTTCATCCCCTCTTGACCAAAATTCATGGCAATAAACAAGGGGAAAAAACAAAAATGAAAGTCCACGAGACACACAAAATCAATCAACAGCCAAACCATTTTTCAAATATATATATTTTTAATTTCCACATCAATAACTCTCGCTCTCAACATCAACAGCAACAGCATTCAAAATGAAACCTAGATCGCCAAAGATCAGATCAATATACTCGAAGTAGCAGAAGAATTGCAAAATTTCGCGTTCTATACATTACATGTGATCACAAAAGGAAACACTATTTGACCGCGAAATCGCACTTTAGTTCATTGATTAATTCAAAGATTGAACAAAAACAACTGAATCCACCCCACCAAAGATCATACCATCATCCATGAAAAAACCCACAAAATCACTCCCAGAAAAATCATATAAAAGCTTCATGTTTCATCCAAGCCCATCAAGACAAACGGTTGACGTACCCGCAAAACAAAAAAACTGGATCACAAATTAGACACAATTTCCATCATAAAATTGCGCCCGTATGCATTTGAACAAGCACTCAACAGAATCAACCCAACTAAAACTTCATGCAAGTATCATGTGCGATAAAAAAAAAAAAAAAACCAAGATGAGAGAGAGCTTACAGCGTACGTTTGTTCTGTGTATGCAAAGCAATGAATGATCTTCGTGAGATTGTGGCAATGGGAATGAGTAGATAAATGAAGAAAAAAGGTCAAAGAAAAAAATGGAAAGATTTGTAAAAGGAAATTTATTTATTTATTGAGAGGATACGGATGAGAATGAGATATTCGAGGATTATAAAAATGCCGATTCACGCGTTGCTTAGACGCGTACATGACGTGTGTAAGAGCATCTATTTTCTGTAGCTCCACCATCATTGCAAGTATTCAAAGTTTTTCAACTGACCTTCCCCCTATTCTTTTCAGTAAATTGTAAAAATAGTTCTGACATAGTCACATTTGACGTTTTATTAATCTTTCTTGTAATTCATATTTTAAAATGACCTTTTCAATTCCTCACGATAAAGCCACTTTTTTTTTGCTGAACATTCCATTTTAGCAACGACGTGATGATTTATTTGAAGGTAAAAGTATTGAATAAGCAAAATTTCCCTTTTTCTTTTTCTCTTCTTTTCTACTCCAATTGTGTAATCTTTTTTAATTAGTACTTTTTTTCCTCTTACAACCCCTCACCCTAATTGATAATGAATGAATTTATCAATTATTGTAATGGATGCTACGATTGGAAGCTACTGTTAGTATGCATCTTTAGTTTTGATTTGGAGAAAGTCCTCCAGGCGGGTTGTAATTTGTAAATTGAGAGATGCTTGAATTCCAAACCCCAGAACTCCCACAATATTTCAATGGAAATCGCGTTGCTCCGAGTCGAGGAGAGATCCCCACATCACCTCGGACTTTACTTTCTTGTTAGTATGCATCTTTACTTACTCAAGCGGCTTTCCACATCATTGATTGAAAATATATACTCAAAATTAAAATAAATTTTTCATACTAAAAATATTGTCTCTTCATCTCAAAAAAAAAAAAAAAATCTGCTTTCAATGTGTTTTAGTTTTTTTAAAAAAAAAAGTTTACTTTTGAAAGAAATTCATAAAGTACTTTTACTAGTAAGAATCATATATATTCATAATTAAAAAATAAAATAAAAATATAAAATTATACATATAATGATATATTAAATGCATTGTATGTAATAATTAATAAAAAAAATTATACTGAAATCAAAGTTTAATAAAGAATTGTACCAAAATTAAAATTTACTTTTTTTTTTAAATTGAGGGAGTAATTGGGATAAAGAATAAATTTTAACAGCATAAACAATAAGATAAACAAGAATATTTATCCGAAGATATTGAAATAATTTACAGAAAATGATAAAGATAATGTGTGCGAAATTATATAATTTGACTTTTAACTTTGATAAACGGATTATCTGAAATAGTTTTAAAATTACGTGAGAAGCAATTAAGGCAAAAAAAAAATTTGAATTTTAAAGTTAAAATTTTGAAATGAAATAAAATAAAAAGTGTGTGAATATTTTTTTTTCTTTTTTTAAAAACTAAACCGCGTTTTACAATTTGATCAAATAGTTTTGTCATTTCAATATCAGTAATAGACTAATAGTCATTGAATTAAAAAGTTGTGACAGTGACACTTGAGTAAAAAAAAGAAAAAGTACTGTATGTGTACTTCCACCCAATTTTGATTACGCTTCATAGAACATTTATCCATAGTTACGATTCCTTGGTCACCTCTAGTGAGAATGAGTAATAATATCTTTCGATTTTTGAAAGTACTGTAATGAAATAAATTAATAATAAATTTTAAACTATTTAAAATTTTCTCATTTTCTTAAATTCATTGACAATCAAAACACTAAGGGCTGGTTTGGTAAAAGTGAATATTGAATGCTAAAATTTAAGTGTTGAAATAATTAAAATTTAATTTCAAATGTGTGAATAGAAATACTAAACCAATTGATATTGTTTGATAAATATATTGATCTACATGCTGAAATACTAAAATTTTACCATTTTATCCTTCTATTATTATTTCTTTTAAATATATGTAAAAAAATATTAATTTTATAATTAAGGACCAAATATTATTCATGAAAATGCATAAAAAAATACAGCCTATCAAAATTAATATACATCACAAAATAAAATAGAGAAATAAATAAATTAAAATTTATTGAACATATTTATAAAGTAAAAAAAAATATAAAAAAACCATCTTTGAAGAGGTGTGTTATGAGCCAAAAAAAAAAACAGGAGAATGTTAGACAGGGGAGTGTAAGAATGAGATTATTTATCATTAAGGAAAAAATAAATTCATTTGTTATAAAAGAGTATAATTTAATTATTAGGTATAAATTATTAAAACTTCTATGTTATGTACATTAAGTAATATATATCAAGTTAGTTTACTGCTTAAATTTCTTTATACAATTTAAATAGTGTTTGAGCAATCAAATAGATCTAAATTTCATTATCAAACAATCTAAAATTTAAAAACTCTTAATTCATTAACTTTAAGCAATAATTTTTTTGAAAAAAAATATTTCGTACATATGTTGTACCTTTGTTTTTAGTACAACAAACTAATCACATAATTTTATTTTTTTGTTCCTTATTATGTGAATAGACTGTCTCCTCTCAATTATATGTTGTACCTTAATTGTTTCTTGTTGCACAATTTTATATGGTGCAATTGATGTATGCAATATTTTCTCATAATTTTGTTTACCGACAAGCTCTAACTCACAACCTAAACAATCTCTCTTAGAAAATTCGCCACACATTCAAATACAAATATTAAAATCAAGGACATATATCATATAATATAAATGAAAATAGAAGATTTTATGAGACACATCAAGATCAATTAATTGTAATACAATTATACAAGTATGCAACTTTTAGACTTTGAAACAAAATAAAAGATAAGTGTAAAATCATAATATTGGTTGTATCATTTACTGAAATACTTGTACATTGATACTTTTGTGATTTTAACACTTTAAAATAATATTATTTTTACTATAAATGATAAGATTTTGGTTCATAAAATATATATCATATTAATTTGCTCCTAATAAAGAAAATTATAACTTTGCCCATACCCATGTCCCTGCATCTACCACCATCAAGGAAAGAAGCCAAAGGTTAACACAATTTTGGACATTAAATAATCACAAGTAAAGCATAAATCAACAACAAACCAAAGTTGTTAAAACTATACTGGATTGATCAATCTGACTAAAAACTGGCCATGGGTCTAGTCCAATTTTTGTATAAAAACATATGTAAAAAACTCAGTCAAAACATGTCAAACCCTAATTTGACAGGTCAAAATCAGAGTTGACTTGGGTTTAACTAGGTTATTAGTTTTTTTTTAATAAAAAATAACTTTAATTTTTTAAAACAATTATAGATTGACCCCAAATTTTTTTAAAAACTCATTTTTATTACTTTTCTTATGAATATTTTGAATTTTTTATTTGTAAAGTTTTTAATTCTTTAAAATTAAATATTTCAAATATTTATACAAGAGAATTCTTATAATTTTTAACACATTCTATACTTAAAATATCTATTTATACTATTTTTCACAAAATTATTCAATCATACACTTACAATTTCATACAATTTATGTTAAATTTAAATTTAAATACACTTAAAAAAACTAAATAATTTATCTATGTATATTTTTATATTACTATTAATATTTTTATAATTAATTTATATTTATTACATCATAATAATATCATACAAATTTTCACTACTAGTGCGACTGATCTGACTTTTTAACCTTTGACCCCTTAATTTTACCAATTTTGATGACACTGCAACAAATAATAGTATTAGTTTAACTCCACAATTTGAAAAATAATAGGAAACTTTAGAATGAAAGTGAATAATTTTCCTTTAATTATGTACAATGCTTTATTTAAGTTGTTGCAAGTTATTTAAGTTGTCTACATAAAGAAGAGGAATAATGGTCAACAATGATTCAAAAATAATAATTTCTTCATCTTATTGAAGAAAATGGATTTTTGAAAAAAAAAACACACTGGATTTTCTTTATCTCTATCTCTTCATATATTTGCCCAAAACTCTACAAATATAACAACAAATAAATCACAGACAATTGTACTGTTATGAAAGTATACTAAGCCCCATTTAATTGTTAGCTTAGTTAGTAGGATCATATATGGTGAAATTATTAAGTTTTCAACCCCAAAAGTTCCAACCATAAGCCGATCTCATCACTTCACAATTACTTACTCTCAACTATTTATATTAACAACATTTGGTAAAGATTCCAACATAAGCCAACATCATCACTTCACAATTACTTAATTTCGACTATTTATATTAACAATACTTGGTAAGATTCCAATTCTAGCAAAGCCATGTTGTAATGCAAGTAGGCAATTACCGCGGGTCATTTTCTAAAAGGGTCTTCTTAAGTTGTTGGGGAGGTTTTAACCATGGGGAGCCCCAACTAAAGCGGCCCAATAAGCAGTAAGAGCCCACCTGAACCCAAAAGTTTAAGCTAGTGGGTTCTGGATCCTTACCACTTATTAGGTGCTCTTGTTTCTCTTACTTTTCCAATGTGGGATAGTATCCATGAACACAACAAGATATGCAACCTATCTACCTTTTTTCTAGCCTTTTAAATGATTTTATCCTGTTCAGGATGCTTTTTTACTGCATATTGTTTGTAAGTCATTACCTGTACAAAAATGTGTTTGTTGGATTGCAATTAGATGTGCCTCAAATAAATTTAAAAACAAAAAATGTCATTCTTGAGCAAGGCAAAGGGGATGGTGGCCTATGAACATAGAGTAGAGGCTCAGGCAAAAAAAATTTAAAAAAGATGAAAATGATCTGATCCAAAATTTGACCTAATCCGAAATGTTCAGACCAGACCAGATCAGTTAATTTGAACAACCCTATATAAACTCAAACTCAGCTGCGAAAATACCAAAATCAATGTCATAACTACAACCGACCCATTCATACACCATACAACTTAAAACAGTCACAACTTAATAGTTACCATTTTGCACATGAAGTTTCCATCCTTGTATAGGTAAGAGTGTGGCATCATTAATTCTTTATGATATTAAAGTACCTTATATCTTCTACAACTTTCCATTAACACTAAATTTAAGCTAAGTGATTCACTAATTATACTGGAAATGACATTGCCTCTCGGACCCTCACTATGCTTTGGTTAGTTTCTCCACGTTTGTGTCTTGATTCCCCATCCATCCCCTTGCTTTCCACAATGAGAGTCCACACCTCTTTGTGTGGTAATTGTGGCCAGCCTTGCTATAAGAATTTCTCACCTTACACCATTTTTGAATGCAACCTTCACCTCAACTGCTACTGTAATTATAGGCACCTATCAAACATGATTGTCAGTGAAACTGGCTTCTTTCTTCAATTCAAAGGCAAACATACCATATGAAATGATACTTCCGGAGCCCAAGGGGACGCGCATACAAGAACAACATAGTTCTTATAGGGTGGAAATGATACAGGGTCGGTCTGTAAATTTTCCTTACTTCTTTTTTGCCATAGAAGTTATATTTCAAAACCTAAATGATCTTACTCATTAATGCAGATAGTGCCGCTTTTTGTTCATGTTAACATGTGTCTTCAAATGTATATCACTATCTTCATCATTATTGAAGATTCAAATCTCATATAAGTGTTGAAAAGCAATGATTATTGGTTGTTATCAAGATTTGAGACTAAATTGATACTCACGCCTCACATGCCTTACAAACTTGGTTGTAGTGTTCGAAGGTCAAGATATGCTATTGTAGGGTACAGGGACAGTACAAATTGCTTCAGTTGTTTCTGCAGAATAAGTAAATAAATGACTGTTGAAACTAGAGGAAGTAATTGCTATCATATGGGCTTTATGGAAAGAATGAAGTGAATGGTACAAATATGCAGAAAGCTAAAGTTAATAGCAGTGTCAAGATAAAGGAGATATTGGCTTCAAAATTGAACTTGGAAAGTAAAACTATATGAGAATGGTTGGTTCAATTAAAGACTGTCAAATGTACACAACGAATCCAAAGTTGGAAAACACGCTTCCTTAGCTTAGCAGGTAAAGAAGTATTAATAAAATCTGTCCTTAATGCTTTGCCAATCTATATTATGGGTTGTTTTAAATTTCCTGTGGCAGTGTGCAAAGAAATTAGTAGCATTATAGCTAGGTTTTGGTGGGGAAATAATGAGGACAGCAAGAACAAGATTCATTGGAAATCATGGACGAGCTTTACAGAACCAAAATGCAAAGGAGGCTTGGGTTTTCAGGATATACAAAAATTCAACAAAGCTTTAATGGCAAAACAGCTATAGAGGGTAATAACCCAACCTCACTTTCTCATGAGTAAAATACTTAAGGCAAAATACTTTCCTCAAAGGGGTTTGATGAAGGCAGAATTGAAAGGGAACAGCTCATGGCTATGAAAAGGATGGATGGGAGCAAGGGATCTGTTAGCACAAGGAGCAAGATTTAAGGTTGGAGATGGCAAGTCAATTTGGATTTGGGACTCCCCATGGCTACCAAACAGCAAAGGTTTCAAGCTGAAGCAAGACAACCCAAACAAGGATAAAGTTATGTGGGTGAATGAGCTTCTCAGGAACGACAGTCAAGGCGGGAACAAGGAGCTAATTTCAAGTGTGTTTGACAAGCAAGAGGCAGTAGAAATCCTTTTTATCGATCACCCAAAGAGAAGCAAAGATCAGTTAATCTGGCAACATAATCCTAAAGGCAATTTTACTGTAAAATCAGCTTACCAACAAAGCATGGAAGGAACGCATAGCAAACAGAACCAAGCAGCATCAAGTAGCAACGGAAGTTATAGAACACAAATGTGGAAATTCAGTTGGAAGCTCAATGTAAAAACCAAATTGAAACATTTCATATGGAGGTGCAGTCACAACATATTGCCAACAAAGAAGGCGCTGCAAAGCAGAAAGCTGGATTTAAATACAACATGTCAAATGTGCGGTGAAGAAGAAGAGAATCTAGAGCAAGTTTTCTTTAATTGTACAAGAGCAAAAACAATTTGGTGCCTCGCTCCGATACAATGGCACAATCCTAAAACTGAAGTGAAGAGTTTTACCGACTGGTGGCAACAAATTGGTAGCAGCACAAAGCATTATATGGGGCAAGAAAGAAGCCAACTTATTGTCTACCTACTGTGGATGCTATGGAAATCCAGGAATATTTGGATCTTTACGGGAGAGTGGATGAAGGAGAAGACAATAATTGATATAGCAATGGAAGAGTGGCTGGAATTCTGTAACATAAGAGACACGGATACTATGTGTAGCTAGGACTACTTGAAAGAGATTGGTCAGTGGTTACAATAGGAGTGTAGCTGAAAGTATTCAAGGATTAGAGTGGTAATATTAACCGGTTACTAGCTAAAAGTCTAGCATAGCCACTTTGGTTTCTTAGTATGAACTTTTGGGATAGAGAAGTAGATGAAGAAAGTTAGGAAGCTTTGGCCAAACTTTGAGCCAAAGAGGAATCAAATTCTACAAGAATCATTTATGTATCAGTTGCTTTGTTTTTACAAAGTCAATATAATGAATCTTTAAGGAAAAAAAAATGTACAAGTGTGCAAGGGAAACCCAATCAAAAAGCATATATGAATATTAAAAGTAATAATATTTTTAGTAACTTTTCTTAGTAAAAAGTTATACTAACTAATGTAGTAAATATTAAAAAAAAAAAGAAGTATTTTTTATTATTTTTTACTTTTTAAAAAGTGTGATAATTGAATTTTGTCTTTTTCATACTCATCATATTAGTGACTATGATTTGTCACTATAAATAATCATTATGAGTATGATTAATCAAAGATTAAAGCCATTGTCAAAAGAAATATAACCAGGAAAACCCATCACCCATTGCTTGCCCAACAATTGCCAATGCCTCTTAGTGCACTTGGAATTAGATTGGAATACTGACCAGAACAAGATATTACAGCTACAAGCTTGTTTGCATTATTTTGTTTTAGGAGAGTTTTGACGCGCCCGCCACTTCCTATAGAATTGGCATTTTATTCTTTTTAATTACCTATATTATACGAAAGCCTTGAGAGCAAGAAAAGGTTAATTACCACCCCCTTCGTGGGAATTAGTAGAATCTACAATGAGAATGACCCAGGGAGAGGAAAGGGTGTTTAGTTTGGCGTCCGCAGTATCAATTCGCTTTACACGCCATTCGAAGGGCCACAGTAATTTCTCTTTGTCAGTCCCAGTATTCTTGGATATGCTAAGGTTCGAATCTAAACAATGTCCCCAGTTATAACAGTAATACAAACGACGCAAAATTTCATATTTATTCAACAAAGAAGCCACAAAGCAACATTCATCAGAGAGAAGGCAAAGAAGGTTATAAGGCTCACTCATTGCAGAAGCATATCCTATCCCAGCCTGCAGTCTTTTCTTCAGATACAAATATTCCGCAATTTAGGATGGGAGCAGGCATCTTGCATTCTAAATTCAGGTACAAATATTAATTCGCTGTAATTGAAAATAATGATATCTGATTTGTTTCTTCTTGACATTAAAGGACAACTTCTGCAACATGAAATCAAATCGTTTGCATGCTATTGTGAATAATGAAGAAAATCCAGCTAGATATATCAACAAAACCTCCAAGTAGCTTCTAGCTCCTTCTCATCAGTACAGTTATATCCCAGTAGGTAAGCACGAGCTGAAATGCAACAAACCAATCAATAAAAACAAAAAAAAATTGGATATTTAAAATCCAAGGAACGAAAACATAAGAATCAAAATGGTACCAATGAAAACAAAACAAAAGTTTGGATATTGGCCAAACTGAGGATTGAAGAGATAAGAATCAAAACATACCAAAACGCCCAGACCCCATAAAGGGCTCTGCTTCATCTGCAACACCACCTTGCTGTTGTTCCTGTAATTTAAATGAAAAATGGAAATGAGCATCTATTGGAAGATAATAAACTAGGAACTACTGCACTTAATAACCTAACAATTAATAGGGGAGACAGGTTGCTCTCACCAACAAGATCATGAAAGCGGTATAAATTACTCCAATCAACTACCATAAACATAAACATATCTTATCCATTCTTCATGTTCCAAAGGCTCATCAATACAATGACTTCAATGGGTATCACTTCGCCCACCAAATAAAAATAAAAATAAAATAAGAACACTTGACACCCTTGTCTTCTTAGATAAAATTGCCATCTTCATTGACATGCTCTTATTCCTCCCTCTAGCTAACTGTATGTTCTTCTCAAAACCAATTTACTTGTAAAAGAGAATGGGATCCAACACTGAAGAGATGGCTAAATCAAAATTAGTTCCACATAATCACATTAAGTCAGACTCATAATTTCTTTTCCTTTTCTCAACCAGGAAGAGGGGAGAGCTGCAGACTAAAGTCAGTAAAGACAGGTTGTTAACTTTTTTGAAGGAAAAACAAAAAGATTGATCAATCAGTTTTACTTCTTGGTACATCTCATCTTTTAATTTCTTAATTATGCATCTAAGTAGAGCAAATAATTGAAAACATTCGAAAGTCAAGTGAAAAATAAAACCATAATTTCTTGCAACCTCCGATTCCATTTCAGATGGAGATAGCAATCTGTCAAAACAGCGGCCTGATACAGTACACACCAGAAGTTCATTTGCAGGATCAGCAACAACTTCTTTGCAAGTATCATCACACACTGCATAATCACACAAAAAATGCAAAAAGAACTACTAAGCTCCAGTGAATTTGGTCTGAATTCTCATAAATTTTCAGTAGTTTGCACATCTTACCATGAACATTTCCAGTCTTCTCACAGACAAAAACATCACCAATATTATAGTAAGTACACATTTCCCCAGAGCAAGCATGATCTGGAACCACCTTATCAGTCAGGCCTCTACTGCTCTTCCATATAGAAACTTGATCCGTTACAGTCTTGTCAATAATTATTCGGTCATCAAGAACCTAACAACCGAGCACCAAATAGTAACTCAAAACATTGCATCTTATTGTGAATGAGTCACAAGCAGATAAACAAACTTTCACACTTAGAGCCAAGACTAACAATAAATAATGAAGGCAAAAAACATGTGACCAAACCAAAAAAAAATAAAAATAAAGATTCATTGTCAAAGATTCTCTATATTAATCAAGCATTCAGGGAAAAGGAAAAAAATGTAATCCACCGAAAAGCAGGGTCAGATCTTTCTCTTACTATCTTTCTTCTCTCTCTTCTTCTCATTTGGAAGAAGAAGAGGGGGGGGGGGGGGAAAGGGTATTCAATATTGGAGATAACCTCTCTTCTATATTTCATTTCATCTTTCAGAATAAAATAAGCGCGGTGGGATAAGTTCCTTAACACTTGTAAGCTGATCAAAATATCATTACATAGCCTAAAGGAGAAAATGTATAAACCAAGAAAAGGGATTTGAAAGTTCTTCATAGTGAATCTTGGCTTCAAGTTTGAAAATAGAAATTCTTATTGCCAAATCAAAAGGCCCCACACAGAAAGACAGACGCTCACATAAATTTATACACACACAGAAATATATTCATATATACACAATTTTACATAGATGGACACAAGCACATAAATATGTGTGGACAAAAAGTGCAAGAGAGAGGGAGAGAGCAAAGCGAGCGAGCAGAATCCTTCATCAAATCATTTCAACTTGTATTTATTGAGAGAGAAAAATTCAGGGACAGTATTCCCTATATACCTGGGAAGGCAGAGGTGCTTGGCTTCTTTTTGCTGCCTGCATTTGTATGTAATACTCTTTAAATTCAGGTGGACAGTTCCTAACTAACTCCATCATGTCTTCTTCATCACGCTACAGAAAGCAAAGAAGAAGAAAAGAAAAGAAAAGAAAAGAAAAATGCAGCTTAGATTTCTACACATGATCTATATGTTATCAGAGTATCAAAGAAGTAAGTATACTTAAAGCCAATAACATGCTTATTATGTGAGAAAGCAGGTGTCCTGAAGCAACACAAATGCTTGCAAAGCAAATTGTAGAAGTACTTCAAGTCATCAGCTCATTACCCAATGTGATAATTTTATAATAATTACATAACAGCTAAATCTTTGCCAACCATAAACAATAGAGTTCCCTCTAACTAACAATACAAGCAAACTCTGACAAAACTCACAGAAAAAAAGTTAACAAAATGTAACCTTGAGCCAGAACTCACCTGGATGTAAAGCTTTTTCCAAGCACATTCTCGCAACTTTTTGGGTGGCAGAAGACCCCACCTCAATGAATACCTAGGAAGTTTCATGTTTTACAAAATAAAGTGTTAGTATGTCTTTGTCCACCTAAGAAAATAAAATACATGTAGCCAATCAGGACTACTCTTAAGTGATAGAAATTAACACAGAAATCCTATATTTCAGCTGTGAAGAGAATATGGGAGTGTGACAATTCAGAAAAACCAACCAGACAAACCAAATTTATCGTCTCTAGCTCTTCTAAAGCTTTGTCTGCATTTTCATATGTTAAAAATTTAATTTCTTCATTTTACTAGGTCTAAAGAAATAGGGAAAGCCAACCAAATCATCCATCGTCATTTTCATCTGATTAATTGAAAATAGATGATATCATCATGAACTAGTAATAAAAACAAGATATCAGACTGCTTGTCAGGCATCACTACAACACCTATAAACCCTTCAAATAGTTCTCACCAACTCCCTGTCACTTGCTCTCTCAAATTCAAGAAACTTGCCCCATTTAGTAGTGAATGCATAATTGTTCTTAATGAAATTATTTTCCCATTGTTCTTTTGTTCTTGTCCTTAAGTAAGTAGCTTTTCCTATTTCATTTCATTGAAAATTTGAAGCTAGACTACATCTTTGAGCCTACAGTTGATGTTAAAAAAACAAATGACTCACTGAATTTAATTGTTCATCAAGAATCCATTAAACAAAAAGCATATTTGTGAGTATGTGCAAGCACATACTGTGCATCCATTGAAAAAGTACTCACAGGCTACGCCACAAAGACTCATCGGAAGCAACAAAATTAAGGAATCTACAAACCAGAGAGCAAGAAACAAGATCCTGCAAACCATTGACTCACAATGATTACTTCCTTGATGGGTAAGAAATTTCAAAATAATCTAGAACATAAGCATTCCTAAAATAAATAAACCAAAGCACAAGTACCTCAGAGGAGAGAAATTTAAGTATGTTACGGAACAATTCAGGAGGAACTTTGCTGAAATTCCCTGTATCCATCCTCTTAGGCATTGTTCTTCTATCGCTGCTACTTTCATTACCACCCTTACCTTTGGCAGTTTCAATCCTCTTTGAAGACAATGATGTTGTTCCAAGTTCAATTGATGGCATGTTACATGCCGCCATCATTGGCTTCCTATAATTGCTACAATCAACTTCCTCAATTCTCCTTCGCTTCACTTCCCTATTGCCTCCCTCCTCCTTGTCCTCATCCTCACAACTAATACCACCATCTTCAATAAGCATTTTGTTCACTTCCTTCTCTTCCTCTTCCTCATTCTCCTCCTCCTCCTTCCTCATCTCAATCTCTTCACTAATGTCATCCTCCTCATTCAAATTTCTCCTTGCATTGTTCAGCTCTTCTACCTCATCATTAGAATCATCCTCCGCACATGGCATTCTCTTTGCAACACTATCCTCAATCTCCCCCTCCCTCTTTTCGTCCTCCTGCCACATATCATCCAATTTACAACTTCATATACTTATTCATGAGAGCACACACACAACAGATGCATATAAATTCAAAAATATATAGAAAACAAATAAACAGCAACTTCCAATTTGAAACTCAAATTCATCATGCTAAAACAGAAATAAAATTTTATTTACAAACTTTAATCACCTAACATCTTTGCTTCAGCGACATCAAGATAATTTAACTTACTACACAGTCGGTGCACATAAGTTTTACATCCAAAAACCAATTAAAAATAAAAGAATATTTTATCAGTAAACTTTTAATCATTCCAAAGCTATAGATTTTCATATCCGACTAACATTTTGAAAAGGGAAAAAAAATTGTAAAATTCTAAACATTCCCAAGCTTTAAATTTTCAGAAGATATATTAAATGGATAAGGATCAATCATTACGAACTAAGCAAGCTTCCCTCTACTCCGACCTTGAATTTACAAAAGCGCACCCTAAAGATTCGGTTTTTTAACAAAAAGAAACCTATTTTCAAATAAAATTAAGAAATCCTGTCCAGAAAAATGCACGCAAACAGAAATTTCAAAGTTATAGCAGTCATTCAAAGCTGATTGGGTGAAAATCACCAGAAATTAAACTTTGACAATATATATATGTGTGTGTTTTATTCGGATAAATAAAAAATCAATTAATACTGCGGAAAAAAATATAATTAAATTTGATTACCTGATCGGAGATTTCAGAAAGGACTTCGGATTCGAGGAATTGGGCAAGGCTGTCATCATCTTCGTCTGAAGCCATATGAAATTAAAAATATTTATAAAAACTATAAGAAAAGAACATAGAGAGAGACTCTATGTTAACCTATCGATATTTCAATGGAGGTATGGACGGAGAAACTTCGCCGGCGACCGGAGATTGTCGTCGGAAAATCCGGACCTTTGGATGGGAAGTTTTGAAGGAAATTAGGAAAGAGAAGATCGAGAGACGGTCCGAGATAGATGGACACGTGTGGCGGTTCGCGTGAGATTGCATTCGGGTCGGATTAGATCCGAATAATTCGACCCATCAAAGATATTAAGAACGATTCTGCCGGTAAAACGAGGCAAAAAGCCAACAAAGATTATTTTTTATCTTTCCTCCCTTTCATTTCCCTTTTTTTCATTTATTAATTGCTCCATCGTTTAAAAACAATAATTTACTTTTAATTGAATATAACTTTTAAAATTAAAAAGAATAACAAACTTAATGTATAATTAAATATATACTTTTATATTTTATCTTTTTTAGTTTAAATCATGCATTGTATTATTAATAAGTGTAATACAAGAATTCTACATTAAAAGTGAATTTTTTTTTTTAAATCGAACATTTTTTGGGATGGAGATAGTAAATGAAATTGTTAGAACTTAGAAATAGAATTTAACAGTGTGTAAATTACATTGTAAATTTTTTTTTCATTTTTTGATGTATAAGTTGCGAAATAAAAATTATTTTCATAATGTAAAAAGTTATATTAAAATATACAAAAATATATTTTGAAATGTAATTTGTATACACTATAAAATTCTCCATACACGTTTTTTTTTTTTTAATTGTGTCTCTTGTTCTTTTGTCTTCCCTTTGAGATATTTTTGTTTCTCTTTATTATCTTTATCTCTTAGTTTTACAATTATTAGTTTATTATAACCTCATATACTTTTTTAGTTGGCTCAATGGATAATGAATTTATGAAATAATTGCTAACATAACTATAGTTGATAATTAATCTGTGTGGATTCAATAATACGTGCTATTCCTTTCATCCACTTACTACTTGTTATTATGAATTACAAGATACAAAATATTTAATACTCCATTAATTTTATAATTTTATATTGATATCTTTACTTTTTACTTATGAACAATATATAATTATTATTTATCAAAAATATTACTATATAAATTTCATTAAAAAAAGAAATATTTTTTCGAGACAAGGAGAGTAATATTATAACATTCGTTGGAATTGAAAATGTAATAATTAGTATTGTAATTGAAAATTTTTAAAATTTAATTGCCAATTTGCAAATAAGATGTATCATTTAAAACCAGATATGTCAAAATATATTAAAAAAAATCTGCCCAATGAATCGAAAGAAACAAAGAAAAGAAAATTATTATTTATGTAAAATCAAAACACAATTAGAAACACAGATATTTCTTCATATGCCTAAGAATTGAAATAATGTCAGTTTCATATGCTAAAAAAAATGTCAGTTTATAAGAAAAACGGCAATGGATCCCTAGCAGTTCAAAGGATAAGAAACTTTTTTGCATAAATTTGATTTTTATGAATATATTTAAAACAATATTGATGTTTTAAAATTATTATCCAATTTAGTGAAGTTGATATCTCAACTTCAAAAAAGGCAAAACCCCCATTCCCTTAATTCTATCGGCCCAAGTAATAAAAAAAGAAATAGAAAAATAGAATTGTAGCAACTTTCTTTTTGGCCATCCCCACCACAAGCAGCCCCCTCCCTAAATAGCTGGGCACCCAACAGTCCCACCTTCCTAGCAATTAGTATGGCCACGGTCAGGTTTGGAACTGAAACTGAACCGGTCAAACTCGGAATCGAACTGTTGACCGATTTTACAATTTAGAATCGAAATCAGAACTGACCATTAGTGGCTAGTTTGGGTTCATAATTTTTATATTTGGAATCGGAATTGAACCGGCCAAAATAACATATAAAAACTTTAACCATGTAGACTATGTTTCTATTTGATAAAATTATTCCAAAAATATATATATATATATATATATATATATTATATAATACTTATTATTTCTCTCCATATTCCTTATTATTTCTAATTGAAATTTCAATATTATTTAAATTCTCCCCTTTTATATTAATTCTCTCCATATTCTTCCAAACTTTTTTTTTAATTCTCTCCAATTATATCAATTCTCTATTTATATTAATTCTTTTCATATTTTTCCATACCAAATTTTAAATATTTATATCAATTATATCTATGTTCCTTATTATTTCTAATTAAAATTTAAATATCATTTAAATTGTCTCCATTTATATTGATTCTCTCCATATTCTTCCATATTTTTATTTAATTCTCTCCATTTATATTAATTCTTTCCATATTTCTCCATACCAAATTCTATTAATTTATATTAAAACCAAAATTGAAATCGGAACCATATTAAAACTGAAACTGGAACCGTATTAAAACAGAACCGGAACTGAAACCATATTAAAACCGGAACCATCTCGAAACCGTTGACAATTATGGAATGTTTATTCTAGAACTTACTTTGTTATGTATGTTGAATCACATTGTGAATTCATGCTTTAAAATGATAAGGGCACAAAGGTTAGCAGCTTTAGACTTTCTAAAAAGCCGTCTCGTTACATATATATTTAGTTAGCTAATTTTGAGCCTTAGCCTTTCTTTATTACATCGTACTGTTAGCTTTAAACTTTTGTCTTTGTTTTACTATTGTTGAAACCTTTGTTAAGAGTATGTAGGAATGAATTACATGAGCAAATATTTCAAAGAAAAGAACCACAAAAAAAGCAAAAGAGAAAAATATTTTAAAAAGAGGAAATATATATATATATATATATATATATATATATATATATATATAATGAGGGTCTTTTAATTGTTAACAAAATAAGGAGAAATTAATTGTTTGATGATATTAAATGACTATAATTAATTTATTTGTGAATTTATGACCAATTTGAAATGAACTAGTTATACAATTATTCCTTTGACTAGAGTTTGTTAATTATTAAATTTTATCACTTTAAATTTTACATTAATTATTATATTTAGTCTTAATTTGTTGTTTTACATTTTCCGTTTTTAGTAATGTCCAAAAACAATCCCTAATTATTTTGTTAAGAGATAAATCCACCATTTTACTTGATTCCCGCTATACTATGAAAACTTTGAGTTGAAATTTTTTTTTATAGTTTAACGACACACCATTTAGTCAAAATCAATAAAGAAACAAATATATTAAATTATCAGAAAAGAAAAAGAAAAGATTTGAAACCTCAATAGCTTTTCATTTCAAACTATACCAGTTTTCAAGATTGCAGTTGCCAACCACTCAGCCACCTCTCCAAAGAACAATTTTTGTTTAATTCCTCTCAATAGAGCATGACCATAGTGGTAATATCTGCTACTATCTATAAAAAGATCTATGATGAAAATCCACTAATCAATATATCTTATCTATATATGTGAGGCAGCATACCATCAATAATTAAAATATTGACTTTAAAATCGATTTTTCAAAGACAACTTTAATATTTTGAGTAGCCTGTTTAAAATATCAATATTCTTTTAATTTTCTACAAAATGCACAATATTCATATAAATAACTGAAAAGGTACAGAATGTCTGATATAAAATCTACATAGCCAATTGTGTAAATCGACTAATAATATGTCCACACAATTTATTTAGAACATAAAAAATAGTAAGCTGGAAACTCATCAATCTTCAGAGCTTTTATGGAAAATTTCATCAGCAATGGGGAAATCAGGAATTATATCCACTGGCACCTGCAACGAAGTCGGTGCAAAGGACAAATACAGGATAAATTAGTTAAATCCAATGTACAGGGAGGAATTTGATCTGTATCTTGCATTGTCAGAAACTCAAAAAGTTCTTCAGTCAAACCCTAATCAATAAATTTACAAAATCCTTCAAATTGGAACTAGCAGGCTATAGAATGGCATTCAAATTAAATTTATTTCAATTTTCATGGTTAAACATGCCACTATCTCGCTGCTTTCTGCAGTCTAAGGATGAAATGTTAACTCATCAAAACAAAGTCGTTTGAGCTACAACTAGTTTGGAAACATCTAAAAATTTCAAACTACTCATATTGGATTGAGATAGTACGCTAAGAGTCTAATCAAATGCTTAAACGATCTAACGCAAGCTTGAAAAACTTAATTGGTCTAAGTTGTATAACAATCAGTTGAAATATGGTGAACCAACAAATTAATGATTTAATCATGCTTGACAATGGAAACAGATGCTGATTCAGTTTTGGATTTAACCAAATGAAAGAAGCAACCCCAAAAATGGGAAATTTTCTTCTATCCATCCTTATAAAGTGCTTTGTTCTGTCCTAGAACCTTAATCAAGAAAAAGGAAGTCAATAATCTTTATACCTGAACGAGTTCTAATTTTCTCAATGCATCTTTAAGTGGTCCATTCATAACGCAGTATTTCTGAAGAAGTGTTCTAGCTGCAGTTTTGTCACCTCTTGCCTGTATGGTTAGGATCTCCCTACTTAGGCTCTCAACAGCACCTTCAACCTTCAGATTAAAGAAAAAAGGGAAGAAGAGGAAGAAGAAGAATGTTGCTTGATTAGGCCTGTTTCAAGGAAACAATTACACAGACAATTTAAAAGTTATACCTTATCAAAATTAACAGAGAATGTTTCATCTGGGTGTAAAACAATGGCACCTTTCTCAAACAAATAGTTAAACTGCAACGCCTGCCCTTTCCTGAACACACCAGCAAAACAATGCAATTACTTAACCAAAAATTGAGCATATCAGCGTGGGGAATCAAACAACTTACCCGTGAGCCTCCTCTAACCCAAAACGTACAGAGCGGAAACAACCGGCAAGGAAAGAAACATACATGGATTTGACCAGACTACTGGGGAGAAAACCCTGTTGCTCATAATTAAAGTCAATGAAAATTAGGGCATAGATTGCATTGAAGGATACATACATTAAAAGAAAATGTGAATCATGCTGATCACTTAAGCTGAGGAATACCTAGTAGAATTCAGATCACAATGAAAGCTCATTATCTTAAACAATTGATACTGGAAATGACCAAAAATTTGCCAGTTTTCCAGAGCAACTAAAAATCATTTCCCCATATCTCTATTTGGATGGTCCTTGATACTCAACTGAATAGTTTTAACCTCAATAAACACTCATCATCAAAAATCTATTGACCCATAATACAGTTACACAACAATTTGATTAATTAGGAAATGCTAGAAATATGAATTGAGGGAAACATCTCTCGTGCCACCGTGTCTAATTATGTCTACAAACCAATGCAAGATCTGAAAGTTTGGACAATCAGGACATTGAAAATTAAAGGGATAAGAAAAATGGAGGATCACAACGTGAAACTTCGCATATGTATCAAAATTATAGGACGACAACCAAACTATGTTGAATTATCTGAATTCTGCTAGAGATTCTCTCCAGCATCCCATTTGTCTTGCGATAAGTAAACCATTAGTGTGAGGAGGTGTATGCTATTTTATGCAAGAAACTAAAGGCTATGCTTGGATAGTGGTTTATTTGAAAATTTTTTTATTAAAAAGTGTGAAAGTTTTTATGGGAATTTTTGTAAAAAAAAGAGTGTATTGGAGGAAAAATTAAAGATGTGTTGGAGGGAAATCTTTTTAAAATAATGTGAGGAGAATGTTAGTGGAAAGTTTAAATTTTAAACTTGAACTTTGAAATAAAATAAAAAGTTATTTGGGTGCTTTTTTTTTTTTTCCCTGAGAAAAATTTAACTTATATGGATGATTAACCACACAGCCTAAAAATGTAAGTCGAATTTGAGAAAATAAAAATCAAATGAGTCCAATCATGTCCTGCCATCAACTCCTCAAAATCATGTAGATAATGCAGACATTCGCAACGATACCAAACAAAGACAAGCTTTTTTCCTCAAAGGGGGGACACAAAAAAAAAAAAAAAAAAAAAAAGACACCCAATGCATCCTCGGCAATATTATCTTCTAGTATCAAAGTCCTTCAATTTCCTATATTCCCAGGTTGGAGACAATATGTTAATCAGTACCAGCTTATATAAACATGAGAGGATAATCTTGCTGGGTATAGCTCAACAACACCAACAGTAACTAAACTTTTATCCCACTATGAGAAGTTAGCTATATGGATCATATCATACAATAGAAGTGCAATTGAAAAAGAAAAGAATAAAAAAAAAAGCACTTCGACTTTTAGATCAACACATAAATGTACAACTAACAATCAAATCCATCAATTTGTCTTTCAAATGTTGAATACACATTTGTGAGTATAAATGTTGATTTCCTCATTACCAACAACCAAAAAAATAAATAAATGTACATTTATGAAGAAAAGATAGTGCACTATCATCACACATGATGGCCATAGATTTGAAGAGTTAGGTAAACCATGTTAGACCTCCTATAAAGCGAATAAAAAAGAAAGGAAAGAACAAACAGAAAATTTAGTCAGCTTCTAGAAAATCAGCTATGCAGGAAGTCCCACAGACTAGATACACTAACAGGCAATAGAGTTTGCTAAACTGTTTATCCAACCAATGTTGAGTTACCTTGTCAATCAGAAACTTCAGTGCCCAAAGACCAACAATATCAGCCTTTGCTTCTTCTAGTGATGAATAAAGTTCTTGTAACTCCTGTATCCATATGAAAGAAGGAATAAAGACAGAAGAATAATGAAAAATCAAAGTGCTTCAAGTAGGAAGAGTACTTCAAGTGCGTCAACTTCTTTCCCCCACCCAACCCACAGAAGAAAAACACAGAAACACAAATGGATATTATATACCACATGCTCCAAAAGTTTCAGTTCTCTTTTACATAAAGGCTAAAAACATAGCTAATGCAGACACACAGAAGCATCTTAACTAGACAGATGGTGAAATAAAATTCAATTAGGTTAGATTACTATCAACATATTAACTAAATTAGATTTCACTAAGATTACTTCCTAATACTCAATGCATGCTATGGGAATTTGCCTCGAAAAAGAACCAAATTGTCTCTTGCAAATGAGGCATTGAGCTTGCTGCTGGGCAGAAGATAATACAGATTAAACGATAAAACAGCTGATGCAGCAAATGGAGTAGGAAAGCTCAAGGATCCATTAAACAGCAACATAATCCTGTTTTGAATGATCTTCACAAACAACATTCTCCAACCAGGAAAGAAACTAAAAAAGTAATGGGGATGTATGCTCAACATGGCTATGTTTGGTTTGTCATTTTTTGAGATATTTCTTATTGGAAAGTGTAAAAATTTTAGTGGGAATTTTTCATAGGGAAAAGTATTTTGGAGGAAAAATAAAAAGTGTGTTGGAGAGAAAAATTCTAAAATTATGTGAGGAGAATTTTGGTGGGAAATTTGAATTTAAAATTTAAATTTTTAAATAAAATAAAAAGTTGTTTGGATTTCTTATTGTTTTTTTAAGAAAAGTTAAATTTCCTCAAAAAAGATTGCAACCAAACATAGCCTAACTGATTTCATATGACAAAGGCGAAGGAGGTTACCCCTTCACTCTTCTCTTCGAAGTTGAAGGAATGAATTAAATTATTATTTTAATGACAGTTGATGTGGAATAAAGCAGAAATGAAATGGTAACAAGGAAGAAAGAAGAAGGAAAGACATTTGCATGACGGCATACTCATAAGCCCTATTTTTAGACAGCTTGAACATCTTTCAACTTCAGATATTGTCAATGGTTCAGGTTTGTCAATACCATAGACCAGTTCATTGTGCAGGCAAACAAGAGTTGTGTCTCTGTGTAGTTTAACATCAAATAACAGCCATCTAGTAAAATGCGTCTCTTAGACTACACCATGGCATATAATAAAGGCACATGGGCAAAACTATGTTAACAGGCCTGCTTTATGAAAATACACGCAGAAGGGAGAACTACAGTAAAAACTGTAATAAATAACAGGACATAGAATCAAAATTTACCCGTCTGACTGTAGATTTCTTTCCATCGGGGAGAACTATCGTATGAGGACCAATACCATGGCAGCATTCATGACAAATTGTGTGTGTAAAAAAAGAATCAAAGTCGACATAACTCTTTTGCTCCTTTGAAATACATACATCAGCTATTGGCTGAAGAATAAGGTTGAACCTGGTTATGAACAGCAAGTTAAGTACAAGAACAATTAAGCCTTTGCCCCACTCTGTAAGATTGGCTATATGGATCATATCTCGTAATTGCTTTCTATTAAAACGCATAGTTTAATTTAAATTTAGATAATTCAAGTTTTTTTTAATAGTTTCTTCCCAAGTTTTTTTAGATCTTCCCTTTCCCCTTAAATTTTGCATTAATAATTTTCTAATTTCTAAATGCTGCACTGGTGCATCTAAGAGTCTCCGACGCACATATCTAATCTACCTTAAACATGTTTCTCTCATTTTCTCATCTATTGGCACTATCCCTATTTTCTTTCTAATACATTCATTACTTATTCTATCTAGTCTAGTATGTCTACACATATATCTTAATATTTTCATTTCTGCCGCCCTCATTTTTTGTTCATGTTTATAATTAGTGCCCCAACACTCCAACCCATAAAACATCACTAATCTTATAAGGAACAGCAAGTACTTTTAAAAAAAAAAATTAAACAGCACAAAGGTAACTGTAAAACTCAGTAAGGAACTTTTATGCAACCACAAATGTAGGATTCTGTGATTGAATGCTCTCAAAAAGTTTTCCTTTTGCAATAAAAATACCATACTTTGCCTCAGAGACATTTTTGAGTATGACCATGGATGTTCCTCGATCTTTTACAATGCGCTCATCATTTGGAAGATTAAATGCAACAGTTTGAGGGCCCTTCACATCCTGCCAAAATAAATTGATTCAGGATCTCAGCTGATTATACCGATCAGCATATTGTAGGTGATATATAGTTTCTAAGGTAGAAAACAATCTGTAATATGAACTAGTCAAAAAATAAGTACACAGACACCCACGTGCTTCTTTAAGTAGCACTAAAGTCTGAAAGCATAAAACGTAGAAGTATAACTCCTGCATTTTGAAAAGAACTAATAATAATAATAATAATAATCTAGAAATAAACTTGAGGAGTCCTGAAAGTTCTACAGCAAGAATGAACTCTAGCATAATGCTTATCCTTAACAAGCACATGAATTGTAAAGCATGGATAAAAAAAAAAACAACAACAACTAAACCTTTATCCCACTATGTAGGCCAATTATATGGATTATATTTCACAATTGCTTTCTATTAAATCACAAATTCTTATTTAGGCTTAGATAATTCATGTTGTTTTTAATAATATCTTTCCAAGTCTTTTTAGGTTTTCCCCTTCCCATTTTAGTTTGAGTTAATAATTCTCTAGCCTCTGAGCACCGTATTAGTACATCTAAGGATCTCTTACACACATGTTCAAACCACTTTAAACATGTTTCCTCATTTTTCTCATCTACTGGGACTACTACTTTTTTTTTTAATACATTCATTACTTAGTCTATCTAGTCCAGTGTATCCACACATCCATCTTAACATTCTCATTTCTACTATTTTCATTTTCTGTTCATGTTCAAAGTTAGTGCCCCAACATTCTGATCCATAGAGCATCGCTAGTCTAATGGTTATTTTATAAAATTTTCCTTCCAAATTTAGCAGTACATTACGATCAGAAAGTATGTAAGATGCACTTCTCCATTTATTCCATCTTGCCTGAATTCTATGCAGAATGTCTTTATCAATTCCTCCATTGTCTTGGATTATAGATCCTAAATATTTAAAACTTTTACATATAACTAATTCGTGCCTACTAATTTTTACACTTACCCCATTGTTTCTCCAGTGATTACTAAAGTGACATTCTATAGATTCAGTTTTACCTCTAATTCTTTTAAAACCTTTCCACTCTAATGCCTCCCTTTAAGCTTTTAACTTGGTATTCACTCATTCTCTTGTCTCATCAATCAAAACTATATCGTCTGCAAATAATATACAATCAAGAATTCTTATCTACATATGCTTAGTAAGCTCATATATTACGAAGGCAAAGAGATATGGATCCAAAAAGAATCCCTGATGCAAACCTATAGTATTGAGAAATTCACTTGATATCCCTATTGGCATCCTTACTTATACTATTACGTCTTTATACATATCTTTTATCTGGACGTAACCGGTCCCAAGTTTAGATAAAGAAGGAGGGTTGTGTTTGGTCGACAGTCAACCAAAAACCTGTCAAACCTAATGATATGGATCATACTTTAAATCGCGTAAAAGCATGGATTAAAAAATATTAACATTTGTTAAAATTCTAGTGGAGATTCATCATTTTATTACTCAGTTTCTGAGTAAATGGAGCATCAATTTAATTATCTCCTACGTACGTTGACAACCTTCATTAACAGCACAGCAGAAGCTGCAAAATATGAAGTAGGATCTGACATGAAGCCTTGATAAGGTTAAAGTGGACAAAGCCCTAAAACCTTCATGAGATACTGATGAGAAAAGATCTAAACCCTTTGATAGGGTCAAGTTTGAGGCATACTTTAGGGAAAACTTGGAGCAAGGAACTCATTTATGTGTGAAGTGTGGATCGAAGTGGATGGACCAGAACCCAAGGCCCAGCTTTATTATCATGTAAAAAACCAACATCAAACTCCAAAGCAATCAGCAATGATTAGTTGGCGAGAAATTTTTTTAAGAAACTTATTTGCAAGCCCTTGGGAAAAAAGTGGCACTTTTGTTTCTTAACCTCTGTGGCTTTTCTGAAAGTTAACGAGAGTTGATGTTTGAGGTTAATTGCATCCCTATAAGAAGCAACCACAGCTCTCCTTAGGCCAGCAATGGCACTGTTTATGAGATTCAGATTTCCTATGTACTTTGCGGTTGTAAATGATACATGCCAGATGAGATTTGTCCAAAGTTGAGCCTTTAATAAAAATAAGTTCCTCATTGAAACCCTTTTCTTCCCCTTTTCCCAATGTCAAATACTGCACTATCCTTTCCTTGCATCTGATTCTGACATAAAACCCAGGCATCTATTCAACCCCTTAGATAAAAATATGAAACAACCCACTAAAAATAGGATGCCAACTAGTACAAGAGGTTTTCCACGAGAACAGCTCACCTTGATTCCTGATCCTTCCACAACACTTAAAGCAAATTTGATAGCATGTAACCACAGAAGAAATTTCCCAAATGTCAAAGAGCCCTATGCCCCGGGAAAATGAATCACCTCAGTAGAGATGTATGATCATTGCCAGTTACAAAAAAAAAATACCATATTTTTCCTTCATATCAAGAGCCTGAACATATTAACATAATAATATGCCAAGATAATAATAAAGGATACAATCTGATACTTACCCCTGCATTATAAAGAAGCTGGATGACCCGAATAGGAGCAGTGATCACATCTTCTGACTTATAAATATTATCCATTGGAAGGTTCTTCTCTAAGATCTAGATAATAAAGTCTGTAATAAGCAAACAGCAAAGGATCTCTAGGGAAAGCAAACAAGGGACCAAGCATTATTAGAGGATAAAAAGAAATCGGATTGAGTACCTGTAACTTTTCACCAAAGAGTTTAACATGTTCAGTTGCTTTATCATCTCGAACACCAATGAAAACCTCAAATGTTGCCTGAAGCAATATTGAATGAGCTATGTATTACTCTCAAGAAGAAACAAACAGAATGAAGAGTGATGATAAACCCCACCAGAAGTGGTTAAACACATGTAAGTGTGAGGGTCTGGGTTTCACTGTCCAGTGAAATGTGTGAGACAGACTATCTTCTTGCTATTAGAGAAAACTCTTTAATGATGTTTCTTTCTATGTTAATCAATTGTCATCTCAAAAATAATGGAAATGGGGATAGCATGTCAAACTTGAGGAGCATTTTACAGATGCAGAAGGTAAAATATAAAGGAACAGACAAAAGTTGAACTGTTCTCCAAGATTTTTCCAGAGAGAATCAAAGTTTAAAAGAAAATAAAAAACCACACAGCCCCTCATTCCAGTTTTGCCATCATTCAATACTCAGATCATGTTCTTTTAGTAGAATGTAAGCCCATTGTTAAAAGATTAAGGGTATTATTGTCAACAATTCTTATGTTTGTTCGACTGTAAATACAAGTAGGTTCCTCATGTTATGTAGACCGTGATTTCATCCCAACTACATTGACACCTATCAATTAGCTTATTACTGTAACCTAGAAGAAATGAATTCAGAGTTCCAAAAACACTCAGAAAAGTTATGTGCCAGTAAAGCGTACTGTACTAGTTGATTACATTCATATCATATTCAGGAGATGGAAGAGCAACTGAAGCACAGTATAATAATATGCTTTTAAGTACACTTGTCCTTAAATAAGTAAGCTGGTTTAGGTTGCTAAGAAAAGAAGGAATAAGCAAAAACAAATATGCAAAATTACACATGAAAAGTACCTTGTATCCAAAGAGTGCATCCTCATAAGTCTCATAAGGACCAATAGTAACATCCAACTTTGAGTCCTTAAACAAAACAAAGTACATGGAGTTTCAATAATATGTCAGTTTCGAGATAGTTCATAGACTACAAGTGAAAAAGAAAATACAGTATCAAAAACTCTAAATTTTCAAACTTCCATGACAGATAAACTTAATTTTTTTTCAGAGGATCTTTTTATGACACACTTCTTCTCATTCTATTGTTCCGAGTTACTAGTTTTACTGCAATTGATATGATACCACTTTCCTTCTTTTAGTCACCGTATTTCAATGTTCAACTCCTAATTTTTTCAGATGATCTTTATGACACTCTTCTTCTCATTCTATTGTTTTGAGCCACTAGTTTTACTGCAATTGGTATGATACCAATTTCCTCCTTTTAGTTTCCATATTCATTCAATGTAACCTAAGAGAGTATACCCTCATTCCCACTCGTCTTAATGTACTCTTTTTAGCAACAGAACAAGTAGAGATCCATGCAAAATTCCTCACCATCCCATGGAGGAATTTGCAAGAAAGGAACCAAAAAAGAGTGCAACAAACTTGCATAACCATCTGCCAGTTTTCTACTAATGATGCATCAATGCCAAACTCCCAAGTCCCAACCAACCATCTATTAGTATATTCTTCAGAGAAAACAGAAAAATAAAAATCTGAAGAGCATAAATGTAAAGAAACTAATGAGATATTGCCAACACAATATTCTCATGTCTAGAAACCAATGTCAAAATTCAATTGAGATTTTCAGTCATTATAGGAAGTAAAAGGCTGGGTCAATCATACAGCTTGAACGGGTAACAAATATCATGAGATACACATTCCTATCACTAATCAGATTCCTTGATTGCGTCAAAAAATTTTGTAAGAAATAAGAAAACTATTCTTTGTTTGGAAGCTTTGCAAATGACAAGCCCAAAGATTTTTCAGTGGGCAGTTATTGAGCAAATGGTTTAAAAGCCTTTCTAAATAGTTTCTCGTCTAGTTAATCCTCAGAACATGCTAATAATCACTCTAAGTTTGTCACATCACTGTTGAGAATCTCACCACAGTTTCATGCATCTAAGTATAATTGAACATCTAATCATTAACAGTTTTAAATATTAGATATTCACATTAAACAGCCTGATTCACGAAAAAGTGGGTATATTAGTGTTCACAAAAATCATGTCAATTACAAAAGGAACATGTACTTAATTTGTGTCTTCAAATGCACAATTAATATGTAATAATCAATCACTTGCTAGATTTGTCCAAGCCTCCATTTAGGAAAAGGAGCCCTCATATGGAACATAATGTATGACAGGAGATGTCACAGAAAAAAGATTGAAGGTTATTATTGACAAAGACTTAAATCTATAAAGCATGCAGGATCTTTTCTATAAACAATGATTAATAATTGTAATCAGAAAACTTCTAAATGTAATTGATAGTTTACTATAGGAAACAAACTAGAAAGTACACAAAAGATAAGAGATCAGCGTACTAACCAACTCCATCCAGGCAATATCTGAGTCATAGTAGTCATTTGAAAGGAATGCATCAGCCTTTCCATGCAGAAGCCTTTTTAAACTGCCAATTACAAATAAGAAAGTTGAAGATAAATGATGACACTTGTTAATATTCCTAACAAGCAAATCAGAGGAACAAAAAGTTACCAAACCTAGGTGAGTAGGCCAAATCTCCTGCTTTATGCAACAAGCTAGCTGCTTTTCCAAGTAAGGATTTGTATTCTACTGAGTAAGGGACAGTATAAAGATCATGAGTGTAATTAGTGCTAACTGCTGTATTGTTAGATTGACAGTCGTCCAAAATTGTTGCACCATGCCTTTTAATAACATGGAAAAAGCCAATTGCTTCCCTCTTTTCATCCTCTGACAGACTGTTTGTCCACAATTCAAATTCCTAAGGACATTAAAAAATTTGACCATTCACTTAAACAATTAATGAAGGCCCACTAAGAAGCAGAAGTATGACATGCAATAGGATCTTTTGATTCTGTGCAACATGTGCAAGAAACCATATCATATATACCATTTTGTCCATATCTGGAGGATAGAAGTTTGCACCCTGTGGTTTAACAACAGGAAATGCAGTTTTATACTCAAGACCTTTCCACCCTGCTATTGGCTTTGTAGCTTGAGGATACAACTTAATAGCAGAGTCAGCAGTAGTCAAGAAAGCCTGATTTTCATCAAGGCAAGACCTGCAGGTAACATACTGAACAATTAGCTCTGAAATCCAATGAATTTCACCTTGCAAAGTAGCAAAAAATGATGACACGAATTACTAATAAGAGCAAAAAGAATGAGAAAAATAACAAAGGCAACGACTTATCAAATCCACAGAAAAATACTCGCAACATACGGTGAGAGCACAAAAATTGTGAAGAAAATGTCTAGGCATGGTTAATGAGTCAATGATAGTAGGAAGAACATGATGACCAAGAAATATCACCTCTAAGAATGACTATCATTGGTATTTAAAACCACAAATTACTTGTGAAGCAGAAGTTTGCCTACAAAAAGTTCAAATTCAGGGAAGTACTTAAGTTAATAAGAATGAACTTGTCAAGAGAATGATCATGACTGTCTCCTCCATCAATTTCCAGAAATACAAGAGACAACCAAAATTTGGAAATGGAAATTGTAATTCTGTAATAAAATAAATTAACTTCTAAAAAGTATACTCTAAAGGGATAATAAGCTTGCGAACAAAACTGAAGCTTCATTAGGTCCCCACCACATAGAAGCAAGTATGAGATGGTAGTGATGGATGCACAAAAATAATCAAGGCCGGAATTTTGATTGAACATGTTGCAAGATTTACGGTAAATTAGGGTATGTGATTTAGTTTCCTAGAATAGTTGTTATACAGTTGTATTAGAACTGTAATTACTTTATTCTCTAGGATTTCTTACCTTATTTTTAGTCTCTTGTATAGCTATAAATCTGTACAAGTACTGACCAAGAAATATAACCTTAAGTAATATTCGTTCACATGGTATCAGAGCCAGAAACATATTTTCTCCATCCCTAGCCGTCATCTGTACCTATTTTGTCCTGCATCTTTGCAGTAGCCTTCATCGGCCAGCCACACTTGATTTCTCAAGCCTTATTTGCCGCAGTTTTTTCTTACAGCAAATTGTTTTTTTGCTTTGTGCACGAGCAGTAGTCCCAACCTCTGAAATTTTCTTCTCTATTTATTTATCATGTCTGAAACCTCAAGGACAACCGATATTGTAACTCTTCAAACCTCCACACACCCTACTCAGATTCCCTCTAAATCTCACTCTATTCAGATTACCACAATTAAACTGAATGGAGAGAATTTCTTGCGCTGGTCCCAATCAGTGCGCATGTTTGTCCGTGGTAGGGGCAAGATGGGATATTTGACTAGAGAAAAGACGGAACCTGCACCTGGTGATTCTAGCTATGCTAAGTGGGACGCAGAAAACTCGATGGTGATGATATGGTTGGTGAATTCCATGGAGGAAGATATAAGCTCCAACTATATGTGCTATCATACAGCCAAGGAGCTTTGGGACAATGTTAGTCAAATGTACTCAAACTTGGGGAATCAATCTCAAGTATATGAGCTAACCTTGAAATTAGAAGAAATTCGTCAAGGTGAGAATTCTATCACTAAGTATATTAACTCCTAGAAACGTCTGTGGCAAGACTTGGAACTGTTCAATAATTATGAATGGCGATGTACACATGATTTTGACCATTATAAAAAAAAATGGTGGAGGATAATTGTATTTTTAAGTTTCTTACTGGACTTAATGTGGAGTTT